>OU975451.1:1271078-2542157 GCA_918857605.2 Philereme vetulata | reverse complement strand
CTCTTCTCTTCTCTTCTCTTCTCTTCTCTTCTCTTCTCTTCTCTTCTCTTCTCTTCTCTTCTCTTCTCTTCTCTTCTCTTCTCTTCTCTTCTCTTCTCTTTCGGAGATTATTACCCAAAACATAAAAACTTACTTTTGTGGTGCTGTGGGCGAATAGCCGGCTGAGACGCTGGAGGTAGCAGGTTCGATTCCCGCTGCGGGACATGTTTGCATGATCTACAGATATTTGGTTCGGGTTTGGGTATTTTTCTATATATTAAAAGTATTTTTTACAAATAAAAACATATAATAGGTAGGGATGTAATTGAAGATTCTTTAGCTAGCATTTTCAGATTTTATTATCTTTGGATTGGCGCGCAGTTTAAAATTCAAATAAATTTTATTGGCGCCATGGATAAACTGAAAATTCGTACAATTTTCGTATATGAGTTCCTACGTGGAAATACCGCTGCAAAACCAACACGAAACATTAATGACGTGTACGAGCCTAACTCTGCTTGCATAATCACGGTCCATTAAGGGTTCAACCGTTTTAAATCTTGAAATATTGAGTTAAAGAACCAGCCTCGTGGTTGGCCGGCAACCATTGTCAACAACGACGAATTGTAGGCGATAGTGGAAGCGGATCCATCGCAATCTACGGATCACCTTGCTGCAGGCCTTAGAGTTAGTGTCAAAACAACATTGAATCACTTGCGTCAAATTGAAAAGCTAAAAAAGCTAGATAAGTAGCCAACAGCGAGACTTTCGCGTTGAAGAATGCATAGCACTACTGAATTGGCATAGAAACGAGGGAACTCTAAATTAAATTGTAACCTGCAATGAAAAGTGGATCCTGTACGACAACCGTAAGCGTTCGTCTCAGTGGGTGGACCCGGGTACAGCACCTAATCAGTGCGCTAAAAAAAGATTACTCATAGGTACATACATGAAGGTCTGGTGGACCAGTGCCGGACATCACAGCTTCTTACCTAATGGCACAACAGTGACGGCAGATGTATCTTGCCAAGAATTGCAAACAATGATGGAGATGCTTGCAATTCAACAACCAAGTCAATCGCTCTTCCCCATTGCTTCTCTACGACAACGCGCGAGCTCACACTTCACGACAGACCATCGCAAAACTACAAGAGTTACAGCTGGAAGCTCTCCGTCACCCACCGTGCTTACCGGACTTCGCCCCAACAGATTACAACTTAATTTTTTTAAGTGGGAAAAAATTCAACACCCAAGAGGCACTACAAAACGCTTTCGCTGACTTCATCGTCTCCCGCCCGGCAGAGTTCTACAGTAAAGGGATAAACAAACTGCCATCAAAATGGCAAAAATGTATAGATAAATTGGGCTAGTACTTTGATTAGCTAAACTAAAAAATATAACTAAATTGTTATAAAATGTTAACATTTTCATACAAATCTCATAGGTAAAGAAGAAGATATATGTATTCTATCAGGTTGCCACAGTACAAGATTTGCTTAGTTTGGATATAGATAGCGCTGTGTGGAATGTCCAATATTATTTATTTATTTATTATTTCTTACAAACAAATGTACCCTCTTTATAATATGTATTACTAGTATGGATGAGCGCGATGCCCGAGCTCCTCCCCGATTTCCATAGCATGTTTCCCTACTTTGTTCTATTTTTTGCCAGTCCTTATCGTAAGAGTAGGTAGGTAACTCTCTTCCTGTGGAAATCTGCAGAGCCGTCTCTATGAGAATCTTCAAATTCAAACTATAAACACAAACACTCTTCTAAATAACCAACACAATTGAGCATTTTATGTAGGTATATTTATGTATTTCGTTTTATGTAAAAAATTAAAACAAGATATCTTTACCTAGTAAGTGATAATTATACAATAACTAGCTTCCGCAAGCGGCTTCGCACGCGTTTTTTATCAACAAAAAGTAGCCTATGTTTGAATCCAGGTCATAATCTATTAACGCACCAAATTTCATCGAAATCGGTTAAGCCATTACGACGTGATTGTGTAACAAACAAACAATCAAATAGGTTTCACATTTTATTAGTGTCATAGGGTTTAACTATTCGCATGTTATTAAATAAATAACATCATTTTTAAATAGACTACGTTTTAGAGATGCCCCGAATAGTTGTTATAGCGAATAGTCGAATACCGATTAATCGCCATTCCCTATAGCGAATAGTTAAATACCGATTAATTGCCATTCGCTATAGCGAATAGTCGAATACCAATTAATCGCCATTTTCTATAGCGAATAGTCGAATACCGATTAATCGCTATTCGCTATAGCGAATTATCAAATACCGATTAATCGCCATTCGCTATAGCGAATAGTCAAATACCGATTAATCGCCATTCCCTATAGAGAATAGTCAAATACCGATTAATCGCCATTCGCTATAGAGAATAGTCAAATACCGATTAATCGCCATCCCCTATAGCGAATAGTCGAATACCGATTAATCGCCATTCGCTATAGCGAATAGTCGAATACCGATTAATCGCCATTCGCTATAGCGAATAGTCGAATACCGATTAATCGCCATTCCCTATAGCGAATAGTCGTATAACTCGCCATTATTATTCGACATAAAAAAATATAATACCTATGTTAAATAATTTATTCGTTATCAAATAATAATGTTACCCTTGTTAGTCTTGAAGTTACCAATTATTTATTTGTTACTGTAATCTAAAAAATTTCTAAGATTATGAGAACAGAGAACAATGAAGTTAAAGAAATCAGTCTCATATTAATGACAATAATTAATAATAAGTGTTTTGTTTTTAAAAAAATAATAAAGTTTGATTATTTTTAAGTTATATTAAGTTTATTAGAATTTTATTTTAGAGAACTATTCGCCGAATGTCGAATAATACTAGCTTTTATTCGGTATTCGACGAATAACAAAAAAAAGTCGAGTAATGCCGAATAACGAGTAATAGCGAGTATTTGCGGCATCTCTACTACTTTTATAGCTAAAATATCCCGAGTCTGGATGTTTTTCTATATATTATAAGTATGTATTTACAAAGAAAAAGTATATAAGTATTCTATCAGTTATCTGGTTCCCATAGTACAGACTCTGCTTAGTGTGGGGTTAGATAGCGCTGTGTGAAATGTCCAGCAATATTTATTTTTATATCTTCTACCTACGGAACCCAATACACAAACGTATTCTTTGCCTTGAATCAAACAACGGAATTCAGTGAGTCACAAAATGGTCCGTTATCAAAATGTCCTTAGCACACAATGTTCGCTAAAATATGGTGCAATATGGACAAAGGCACTACAAATATTTGCACAGACGCTCAGCCGATGCGTCGCACTGATACAACTACAATAAAGTTGTATAGAACTATCACACAGTAATTAATGTAAAAATATATCAATTTATATACCTAGCTATAATATGATTCATCTCTTTCTTCGCTATTTTGAAGAGAGATATATATTTTACCAGCTGCCGCCAGCGGCTTCGCTCGCGTTGTTTGTCAATAAAAAGTAGCCTATGTGTTAATCTAGGTTGTAATCTACATTTAAACAAAATTTCATCGCAATCAGTTCAGCCGTTCCGGTGTGAAAGAGTAACAAACATCCATACATACCAACTTTCGCGTTTATAATATTAGTAGGAAGTACCTATTTATGCAGTTTTTTCTTGTTCTCTACAACTGCTTGATATAATTATGATAATTCCTTTGTATATCTACTGTAGCGGCTAGTGCTGTGAAAACTTTCAATAACTAGTGATTCGCCCGGAACTGAGATCTCGCGTAATATTTGACTATCAAAATAATGCCACGAAATAATCAACCAAATTACTTGACCTACAGTTTCATTCAAATTACGGGTGACGGGAGTTCATGTTTTTTGTTATAATATTTTGGGGTTACAAATTACAGTTATTCTGGATTTCAGACTTGCTTAGATTTGTGTTACTAGAGCTACACGCATACCAAGTTTCAGCACTGTGGGGTCACTGGTGTACCCTGTGAATTTTGTCAAAGTTCAGTTTTTATTATTTGTAAGTAGCAGTAGAAAACAAGAATTAAAAAAACATAACTGCATTTCCCAAAACAGTTCAAGTTTAAATTAGGATTAGCACCATTTAATTGCATTACTCAAGAGTTTATACCTTACTATCTATGCATATTCTGTGACAGTGAGTCAGTGTGTAAAATTAGCAGGCTCAGATCTGGTACCCGGGTACATTTGTTGGGCGATGACTTATCTAATACTCCTTAATTTGTATTCTTAGTGTTTACTTGAGTGCCGGCCAAAGAGTACCTAAGGCGAGGACGAAGCAAAGATGTAATATTTATTCTATCATGCGAAATATATAGAAGGGTCACGACACAAAATATACAGAGAAGACAAGACGCATGCGCGACGCTTCAACACATTTTTTATTTAAGAGGCGCATCGTCCTCGCCCCTTTCTCGCCCTAGGGTACATTATTTTCAAAATCATAACCATTTATTTGCAGGAATTATATTATTTGATTCACAAGTAGTAAAAATAATAAATAAAGTCTAATTAAATTCTGCCTCATTAAGGCGTGCAAATAAATAAAAAAAAAAGTGGCACTCAAGGACAGAAGTGAAAACTTGACTAAAATCAGACTACACTACAGATCTTATATACAGAGGTGTCAGTGACAGGTGTCAACAGCCAATGTCACTTGCCAATGACAGGTGTCGGTAACAGTGTCGTGAGTTCAATCGTTTTTTACTCATCTCAAAAAATGCTCAACGCGCCTAAAGAAGTTTTCACTTCAATAATGTCAAATATATACAAAATAATATTATATAAATTTATATATTCAACAATGTCATAAATACAATTATCTAATAACCACATTTTCAATTTTCTTTTCAATATTAGTATTGGCCATCCGTTCTGCGCGCTATATGGCCTGCCCATTGCCACTTCAACGTGCTAATCCGTCGGGCTATGTCGGTGACTTGAGTTCTCCTACGTATCTCCTCATTTCTGGTTCGATCCCGTAGAGAAACCCCGAGCATTTGTTGGGGCCGGAAGGTTCTCGAGTGGAGGCCACGGACCGGCAAGCGCAGCGTAGAACGTCCACCTACAAGATGGGCAGACGACTTGGTAAGAACCACAGGTCGGCGTTGGATGCAGGCCGCATCCAACCGCAGTTCCTGGAGATCAATGAGGGAGGCCTTTGTCCAGCAGTGGACGTCCTACGGCTGATATGATGATGATGATGATGATGATTAGTATTGGCAACTCCAAATGGATTTCAACTTTCTTTTTAAAGACAAAAGAGAAACTGAAATAACATATTGAATTATTCGAGTTACCCAAACATGGTAGCCGTTCCTCTAAATAAATAGAGAAGAAACACTATGCAGCCAGTTATTTTTTGCAAAGTCGCCTTGCCAGCAGTATTTTGAGTAAATCGTTTCTAAAAACAGCGGGGTACAGCCATTTCCCCAGAAAAGCGAATACCCGTCGAAAAAGTCAGTGCCTTAGCTCCAATATTGCCCAGTGATTCGGCAGAAATTGGCACCTTCATTCGCACGAACTGACATTCTCGGTGCAACCGCCTTTTCCTTATTGTTTTGTGTACATTGCCGCGTTTTAAAAGAACATTTGTATCGATTAGTCATTACGAACGAAGTGACCCCGCTTTCTGCACCAAAGATTTCCTTTATCCTTCCTTTCCATCGCCTTTTCCAAATGTTACAAAAAAAATATGTTAGTTGATGAGGCCTTAGGTAAATAATATTTTATTGCACACCATAAAAGAAGACAATTATATAAGAACAACGTAAGTCTATGTGACACAATTGGCGGTCGTATCGCTAAGCGATCTCTACTAGACAACCTATGGATTCAATGGACTGTGTGGACCTGGAGTGCCATGGTACTGCGACGTCGACTTATCGATCTATCGATAAACGCCATTTATACATACAACAAAGTAGGTATTTTTTTAGGATTCTGTTGTTGACTATTTGTAACATTTTTAAATCTTCATTTGTCCATAATCTCACCTTATGGTAAGCGATGATGTGGTCTAAGATGGAGGATGAAGATATATTAGGTCACTCGAATCTTAATGAGACCCGAATTATATTTTTGATGTAAATTTGTGTTTTATCTTTAATTTCGGTAGATTATATATAAAATATTTTTCATTATATCATCATCATCCACAGCCCATAAGTACCCACTGCTGGGTGTAGACCTCCCTTTGTAAACGCCACCCTTCCCTGTCCTGTGCTGCGCGCATCCAGGAGTTGCCCGCGACTTTCTTTATGTCGTCGACCCACCGCGGCGAAGGACGTCCTGGACTTCTTAGGTCTGTTCTTGGCCACCATTCGGTCAAAGATTTACTCCACCTCGTCTAGCCATGTGTCCTGGCCAGGTCCACTTGAGTTCCATCACCCTTGTTCCGACGTCTTGGACTTTCGTCTGGCGTCGGATTTCAGTGTTAGGAACTCGATCATTTTCATTTATTTTCATTAAGAATAGAATAAGAATAAGAATAATTTATTTAGTTCTTAAAATTGTTTGGTACTAGTAGGTATTTAGTTACATAAAATGTTAGCCTAAATTAAAAACAATTACAAAAACAATTACAATGTCCAGATGACAATTTGATATGGCATGTAAGGCTATTTTATTTGAGTACAGTACCTGACTTAGCTCTGTTTCTCACACTAGGTCTCTAGCGAGCCTGTGTTGTGAGGATTACAGTGATTCGCTTAGAACTCACGTCAAACAAAAATAGTAATTGACCCACTTTGATTGGCTATGTACATAAATTATAATCTAAATTAGAAGCTAGAATTAAAGTACTTAGGTAATAATAACAATGAATTTAAAGAATGTGTAAGGTCCAGCATGTAAGAGGTGTGATTTGAGTGTATGGAGCAAGTAGTTATGATATTTTTCATACCTACTTACTATAATAAGGTCTTATATTTGCAGTTATAATATTACTTACAATATTATATTCGCTGCTATCTTATTTATTTAAGTTATATGTTAGTCGTATCTATAGGTTTTTCTGTGTCTTTATAGTTTAGCCTGTTGAGATAGTTCGTAATTGTCCATTTTAGTTTGTTTGCCGTATTGTTCACAATAATCGAATAAGTAAAAATGAGACCATTTTTACTTATTCGATTATAAATTAAAGGCCCTATATTCGAAAGAGATTTATTTGCAAACTTCGTGCGTGTTTTAGGGACCTTAAATATATTATCCTTTCTTCGTTTTGTATTGCGAAGCTCTAGAATATCCATATTAATTAGTTTATGTTGACGAGTTATAGCCGCTTTTAGAAATAATTGTCTTACAGTAAGAACAGAGCACATCTTGTATAGCTCTTCCGTGCAATACCATCTTGGCTTAAATACCATCACTTCAAGGAGAGCTCTTTGTGATCGTTCTAGTTGTATGAGGTGAGTTTTCGCATTATTCATTATATACTTACATTACTTTATTAGAAAACTCTACTAATTTTTACATATTTGTAAAATATGTAGTCGGTAATCATGAAGGTAACTGGGAGCCGCTGGGTGCAGGCCGCACAGATCGATCGCTCTGTAAATCTATGGGCAAGTAGGAAAATACATGTAATGTAAAGAATACAAGCCGAGGTAACGAGCAGGGCTGGTACCGTCGACAAGCCAACTAAACAATTCTCCAGTGACCACCAACGTTGGCAGCCCTGCCAAGCATACAACTTTTTGTCTATCAAACAAAACAACATTTACTACCACCAAACAAACTATCACTGTAAATCCAACCTTATTTTTAAGGCTATAAAGTCTTTGGAAAACGAGGGTAGTTGCAAATGTTTGTTTTAGAGTTACATTCAAAACTGGACAGTGTTAATAGTAACAGTTCTTCGTTTGAATTTATCATACATTGTGAAGTTTTTGTATTAGAGCCAAATTGTTGTAGAGTTTGTTTGTGTTTTAATGTGTTTGGTGTTTTGCGGATTTAGCAAAGTATTTTGTTCTGTGTCTGTATTTTGTTCGTTTATTTACGGAAGATAATTTATTACATTAGTATTTTACAATAAACTTAATATTTACTGTATTATAATTACTATTATTAGTTTGTTGCGTCCCACTGCTGGGCAAAAATCAATGCATTTTTTTTCAGATTTGTCATCAATTTTGTTAGTAAACAATAATAAAATCTTATGATCTTATTATTTAATAAATGGAGAGAGCTATGCTCGGGGTTTCTCTACGGGATCGAATCAGAAATGAGGAGATACGTAGGAGAGCTCAAGTCACCGACATAGCCCGACGGATTAGCACGTTGAAGTGGCAATGGGCAGGCCATATAGCGCGCAGAACAGATGGCCGATGGGACCGGAAGATTCTCGAGTGGAGGCCACGGACCGGCAAGCGCAGCGTGGGACGTCCACCCACAAGATGGGCAGACGACTTGGTAAGAACCGCAGGTCGGCGTTGGATGCAGGCCGCTTCCAACCGCAGTTTCTGGAGATCAATGAGGGAGGCCTTTGTCCAGCAGTGGACGTCCTACGGCTGATATGATGATGATGATGATGAATAAAATCTTGGAATTATGTTAATAGGTAATTGCAATTAAATATCAAACAAAATAACTTAATAAAATCGGTACATTCACAAAATCCCTCCCCTACTTCCACTCGTATTTGCTGTTATAAGGGCTAAACCTTAAAGTAGGAGTCTAGCTTATCCCGCCACCTTAGCCTAGGCCTTCCACACGGCCGTCGTCCATTTTTTGGGGTCCATTCTGTGGTGGTCTTCGCCACAAAATGTACGACACACGTTTCCCAGTCCCACTTGAGATTGCCAGTTATTTAAGCGACGTCGGCTATCTGCGTTTGGGAGCGTATAGCCGAGTTTCTGATTCGGTCCGTGAGTTTCACACCCAGGATACTACGTTGCACGTTGGCATACCCCAAGAGAGGACTTTTGACGAATCGTTAGCGACCAGGTTTTTGTTAGCGACCGGGTTTGCGCACCATAGGTGAGGATGCGTCTAAGTTATAACTATAAGTAATACCTTTATCGCAAGATTTATAAAAAAAACTGCAATATTTTCATTTAATTGCCAGAGGCCAAAAGTGTGCGAGTGAAAATATACAAGTTAAGTTACAGATTACTAGATTTGCAGCATAACTATAGTTTACGAGTAAAACGGCTGTGACTATAATACTGACTGACAAACGGACATAGCAAAACTGGATTCCTAGTCAGTCCACGAAACCTTGAAAAGAATTCAGTTCCTAGTTTTGAATATTCAAAAGCTATTTTTCAAACTCCAACTTTATTATAAAGAAGCTAAGACATCAATTGAAAGACTTCAGACTGCGGCCAAATATCTCCTCTTAAAGACCACTATTTCACCTAAATTTCTTTGGAACACCGGCTATATATCAACTTTAGTTCCACCTTGTGATCCGTACTAACCTCTGTGACTTTTAAAGTATAAGACACGATCCTAGAAAATAGCTTAAGTTACACATTCCAAAACAATTTTTTTATTTTGTTTAGATTTCGAGTATAAAAATACCATTTCCCTCTTATGAGTATCCGAAGTTTGCAAAGCGAAATTTTTTTTACCTTAATAAATAATGTATTCCAAATTTCAGTTCGATCGGTTGCAACTAGTTTAAAATTCAGTTGCAAGATTTGACCAACAAATATTACATGTTAAATAAAAGCATCTAAAAATAATATTTGATATTCCCCAATAAATATTTAGAAAATAGAAAGAAAGAAAGAAATCATTTTATTAAAATCCACACAGTAAAACAGAAAAATAACACACAACAACGACAACATCTTACCTAAGCATTAACAAACTTATAAACTCTGTGTGGGGATGAATTGGTACTCAGCAGCTCAGCATGATGCCACGGGCGCTACGGCACGATTACCGCAGCGGCGCAGCGCTACATTCGCTTCGAATCGATTCGATTCCTATATACGATTGTCGTCGATAGATCACGTGGTATTTCCATAGCATGTGTCAAATCCCATACATTTTCGAACTTATCAACTAGCGTCATCGCTAATCGAATGTAACTTTGCTAAGCCCTCAGTTTAGATTACCTCACGTACATCTTGATCAAGGGTAGCCTTCATAAGAAAATCACAACTATTGTTAAATTCAACCCAAACCATATTAAATACATACATAACACAATTAAATACCTACTATCTTAATCCAATAACACTATCAGCACTAACTATCACACTTAAGAACATTTCACTGGTATATTTTAGACTAGACATGGAGATCAGGAAAAGAGAGAGAGAGATAGCTTCAGCTACTGCCACTACGGTTTGTTTAGCTGTGTTGGCAGAATACGCCTTGGTACATATCCTTTCTGTGTGTCTTTTGCGTAGGTACAATAAAGAATTGAGAAGTTGGGCTGACAATTACCTGATGTGGAAACGAAGTGTGTGAAATCTGGATGTAGCCTGTCTCAATCCAGGGCATAATATATCTATATATCATCATCATTAAACGTAACAGATATACATCAGTTACTTTACAATTCTTTATATTAATATGGATTACTAGCTTCCGCCCACGGCTTCGCACGCGTGGTTTGAGTATAAAAAGTAGCCTATGTGGTAGGATCCAGGTTATAATCTACGTGTACATACCAAATTTCATCGAAATCGGTTCAGCCGTTACGACGTGATTGTGTAACAAACAAACATCCAAACTTTTGCATTTACATAATTATATGTATTACTAGTTATTGCCAGCGGCTTCGCCCGCGTTTTTCTGGGGTGCAAAATACATATATAAAATTTGACAACCCATTTTTATCTCATGGGAACTGGTTTATAGAATAAATGGTAGCCTATGTGGTGATCCAGGTTACAATCTACGTATATACCAAATTTAATCGAAATCGGTTCAGCCGTTATGGCGTGATTAAGTAACAAACAAAAAAACAAGCATTTATAATATTAGTGTGATATAAATAGTGAGGGTTTAATCAACATGAATATAACACCCTCAAAAATACACCTTGGACTAAATCACTTCTTAGAAAAAAACGGAATATTGTACATGACCTCTCAGAATATCGTACAATATAAAAGTCGAGCCTTGCGGCGAACCACCTAGCTGCACGACCCACACCCATCAATCCACGCCCGCCGCAATGAATGGACACACTGCATCGCCACTATCCACGATCCCCCAATCTGCACCTTAAAATCATGTACCTAAGGACTATAATATCAGTGGAGTTACCAACAGTGGAAGTTTGTTACCGCCGTGTTTAGAAATTGATTGTAGAACTCTTTATTGGGCTTAATGAAGTAATTGAAATGGATAGAAAGAGCTCCACTCTGGCTGAGGAAGGGTTTTTGTTTGGATAAGACAAGAGATGAAGCGAAGTCGCTGATAAAATACGTAAAGGAAACTGAAGACACAGCGTTTTATTTCAGGTGATTTAACGAGGAGGTGCTATATCGAAATGGACTTACATCCAATGACCTCCCATAAAATTGCAACCACGGCCGTATCGGTTCCAACTTTCTTACGTTTTGTATTTTGAGTAGATCTTATATTGTCTAATCAAATAATCTATAAGAATGCCCATTGTACACAACGAACAGAAATGTACACACGGGTACGCATCAAGCTATACATTTCCAGTATAAGCTGACCTCGCATTGTGTAGGCTTTTCGTAGAGTGAGAGGCCAGCTTATATTGGAAAAGTATAGCTTGATGCGTAGCCGTGTGTACATTTCTGTTCGTAGGTATCTTGTTTTTATTTAAAGTATATAAGTATTATATCAGATAACTGGTTCCCATAGTACAAGCTTTGCTTAGTTTGGGGCTAGATAGCGTTGTGTGAAATGTCCAGAATTATTATTATTATTTTTTTGTATTGTATTCTGTAATTGGTTTTGAGTACAATAGACCGTTCATCTATTTATCTGTGGATTCCTTGCCCGTTATTATCCACTGGACTGCCTTTCATTAATTCATCCGGGTTGAGGGTATCTGTCGACCAATTGGGCATTATGCGCGTCGAGTTCGTCCCGCCATCGTGGCCTTATGCCTTGCGGGACCCACTCTATGGTTAACATAGCCCACAAGTCATCGCGCATTCGGCATACGTGTTCAACCCAGTCCCACTTCAATTTGGCAGCTTTGGTATCATCGGCGATTAGTGTTTTTGAGAGTAGGGGATTTCTGTTGAGACCAGTCAGTCTAACCTCTAATGTCTAAAATATAAAAATCTCGTGTCACGGTGTTTGTGGTGGCACTCAACCAAAACGGGTAACCGATTTTCATAATTTTATTTTGAAAAATTGTTAGGTATGAGAATAGGTCGAAAAGTATTTTTTACCCTCCTACTCCCACCCCCCATTTTTTAATCGCTAGTTTGTATTTTTGTATGAACAATATCCATATAATTTAACCGTCGTTCATTGACGTGAAGTCATTAAATGAATTGTAGCTTCACTTTGACAAGAGTGCTTTATATAGTTTTTAAATCCCGAAGTTCCAACGGGAAATTTCAAGTGTGCGAAGCCGCGGGCGGGTCAGCTAATATGATATATATGTACAATTAACTTGAAGGCTAATTCCTGTAGTTAAATCGAGTTAATTTAGTTTTAATCTGATCTTGATGTAAATGCAATGTTTGCAGCTAACATGTAATCCAGTAAATTACAATACTTAAAACTATGCTAATTGAGAAATCTCGATTAAGAATTGAGTGACATACCAAACAAACTCTTAGTAGGAACATCGATTGATGACTGTGAAGCCAATAACTTTCCAACTCTCTTTAATATTCCCCCCGTCACTGAGGCAAATTACCCTTTCCATGACAAATAATAAAAAAGGGAATCAGCTAAAAAATAGCAGTCTTAGCCCTCGTTCGCTTGATAAAATCAATTCAATTTTGGAGTCTGTACCTGTCATGCCGACCTCTGACGGCGCGTGCCTTGAATGATAAACTGACACGGTGCAGTGTACAGAGACCAGAATACTCACATCAAATAATATACATTTATTTCAAGCAATTATGTAGCTCAGTTATGTATATTAAACAGGGTTTTTGAGAGCATGCCTGTGACAGCAATGTCTGGTGTACGGGCAGAGTCTACTTTGCCGGCTCTGCCAAGACGATGTTGAAGTTGGCCAGCCCCGGATCTAGAATTTTTTTTAACCAGCGCAGAAGCTTGATTTGGCACCCCCTCTTCTCCAGCAATTGGGTGGGGGGGGGGGGGGGGGAGGGGGGGAGGGGGGTGTTAAAGTTTGAAGCGTTCCAAATCAAATGAACAGCCAGTGAACTAAGTATCGATAGTAATCGATAAGTAATCGATGTGCGCTGGATGCCAAGCACTTTTTGAAACAATTTTCTTTGCCCGGGTTTGCCCCCACTAGATGTGGGCTAGAGCTGGCCCGCAGCCTGCACTCCACGGACACGTTTCGCTTGCGCATGACGCATGCGCTGCAGTAGCGGGGCACGGGGCGGCCCCAGCACCTCCCGCCGTGCATTGTTACGCGGAGTGCGCTGTACGTCGCCAGCGTATACATCGCCCATAGGCTGCACAAGTTCATACCCCTGACGAAAATGAGTTTGGCGTAATAGATTGTGTTTGCCTCTGCGCTCATTTATCAATGTGTTTCAAAAAACACAAAAAAAATTCCAATGCGGAGTTGAACCAGAGAAACATAAAAATGCACAATATATTAAACAGTGGAATGTTTATAAGAATTTCGTAAATGTATACAATAAATTACTAACGAGGAATGCTCTGAGTTACACTTAGGACAAAGTTTCTAAGGTTTTTTAAGTGTATTTATTTTATAAGTATGCGTTTAAAGAATAAAACCGGCCAAGTGCGAGTCGGACTCGCGCATGAAGAGTTCCGTACCATTATCTATAAAAACGACAAAAAAAAACATGTTTGTTGTATGGGAGCCCCACATAAATATTTATTTTATTTAATAGCACAGTTTTATTTATTTAACTTATTTGAGGTTGGTGCCGATTAAGCTAGTCCTCTAAATTGTATGAGCGCCCATACAACTCGGAGGACTATCTTAATTGGCGTCAACTATGTATGTATGGGGACACCCTTTAATTTTCAATTTATTTTATTTTTTGGGGTTTATACCTTATATGTGCTGTATGATCTTGCTTTTTGGCAAATTTCGTGATTCTAGGTCAACGGGAACTACTATATAGATTTTTGACCTAAAACCTATAGGGTACTTCCGGTTGACCTAGAACTGTTAATTTTGGTTAAAGCAGCACAAGTAATAGGAAAATTCCTAAAAATGAAAAAGGTGAATATTAGGGTAAATTTTGGTAATTCCAAGTTTTCGCAAAAATCTAAATTTGCCCAAATATTTTTATCGTGTTGACTCAGGACCTTGATATTACACACCTAACAAGGACTATAGACCTCAGTATCTGGTATAAATTTAACTTGCTAGATCCATCTGTTCCTGAGAAAATTGGTGGTGACACACGGATAGACAGACGGACAAGAGGTTGATCCTAAAAGGGTTCCTTTTTACCTTTTGAGGTACGGAACCCTAAAAACATGACTTCTTCCTTCGATTTCGTTGTTAACCAATTTACTTTTTAGCTAGAATGTTTTACAGAATGCAGTCAAATATTTAGATAATTTATATATGTTTTCACGCGTAGAAAGTTAGCGCCAAACGTTAATTTTGGATGTCCATAATACATCACCTACTGAGCCAATTATACTATAGCATTGAAATTCGGTGTAGCTCTTTGATTCCGCTGAGTGAGCGGGCGAACGATTCTCATCGCGTAACAGGTAGGATGTTATATGAATTCCTCGCTGCCTTGTATTTTCATGATTGTAAATATTTTTAGGTACTTGGCAATATAATTAGCTTGAGAAGGTACAAACTAGGATAAATAGGATAGATAGATAGTAAATAGAATAGAATAGAGTACTCTTTATTGAACACCAACAAAATTAAAAATACAAGACATACACAAAATAAAGGTAAGTACAATGGGCGGTCTTAAAGCTAAAAGCAATAATAAAAGATATTTATTAACATAAAGTATATACAATTAATGACAAGACTATAAAATACATAAGAATCAGTTGAATCATCAACTCAACTGTTCTAGATCACCAGGCGGAAATGTTCCCAAGACACTGCATTGCCTCGCTGAATTACAATTGCAGCGGGTTTTCCCCGACTTTACAAATATTGAAATTTCGTTCCGAAAACTATTTTTTTTAAATAACCTTTAAACTAATAATGAAGTATTTATTTTGTCAATCCATGTGAATGTTGAGGCTATCCAGCTCCTCGACAACACGGACATAGTGAGAAGCCGCAAGAAAACTAAGCCTTTTCAGAATAAAGTGGTGAAAGTGTTAGTGCTTTATAGAACAAATTCTTAGTTTAAATTATACTAAAACACTAGATCAAAATGAAAATTACTCATTAGGGTCCTTTGACACAGACCGGATCGGAGAGGAGAGCAGATTCTTATCACGTTGAAAACAGAGTTTTTAGTATTTGTAGTAAGGTTTATTTTTGCATTTGCACTGCTTTCGTCATTCAGAATGCTTGAACGCGCTTGGTGTGAAATAATAAGAGGAGCTGACCGGCTCCGATCACGTACTTTTTCTCGTTCGCGCAGCCGTTCGGAGCGCATCCGCTTTCAGATCGCTTTCAGCCGGTCTATGTGAAATAGTTGGCGGCTCCGCTCCGACCAACTCCAAGCTTATACGATCCGGTCTGTGTGAAAAGAAAAATGCACGCCGATGCTCTCCGAGCCGGTCTGTGTGAACGGACACTTGGTTAGATTGTATTATTATTGCTAGGGTGTAATTAGAAATTGTTCACTAGGAGTTAAAAAAAAATGTGGGAAGAAACTGACTTCAGAAATACAGCTCATGCTAGTTTAGGAGCCAGGGCTTCAAACAAGAACTATAAAAATGGTTTAACGCGCCGGCGAACCCGCGCAACTTCAATTCGGCCGCGTCGAATACTTCGCCCTGAATATTGCTATCCCTGTTTAGTGACGAAGTTTAGCCACGCAGAGCGACAGTGATAGCAATATAATGATTCTAAATTTGATTAAATTTTGACCGTGTTCCGTAATACCAAAAATGATGACTGAAAACTTGTTGTATTTTTCTCATTGTGTTGTTATTCTATAACTAGACGATTTAATCTATGTTCCCATGACTAGGATACGTAAGATGTTGTTGTTTTTAATACGAAACAATTAGGTTGAAAACAGGTATTTTATGACGTAAAAACGTGTAGAATGCGATACGATTCTATTTCATTTTAGGTTGATCTAATATATGGTTAGGAACCTAGATAAATACTATTCAAATTAAAATAATACCTTATTAAGATAGAAATATGCTCCAATTAGAAATGATCTTGGTAGTACGTGTTGTATGGGCGATTGTCCCTCCGGTGACCCCTTTTTTCATTCATATCCCATTTGCCAAGGTTACATTACCTCTGCGGCGGCCAACTTGAGTGCGAAGTCTGACGAGGGTCTTCCACACGGCAACAATGTTTGAGAAGTACAATAGGTAATTGTGCAATTTAGTTACATAACCTATAGATAATAAATCTTGGCTAGATTTATCGAATGTATAAAAGAATCAAATGAGTCCAAACACTAGTTGCGTTGCTTTATTACAGTTCCCATGGACACCTTCCAGTTCCATCACCAGACCCTGGTTATCATCTAGTATCAGACTGCTTTTTGATTTTGGAGTATCCTTTTCCGAGATAGATTGCAAACCAATGCTGTTGACGCCTACCTCGACAAATTACACAAGTCAAAGTATGAATTCGACCAAGGCATACTTTTGTAACTACTAAGCAGTTTGTCGTAGCCCGTTTGTTACCTACCTTATGCTTTGTTAAAAGTTTTAACATTCAATTCGTTAAGTCATGTCACGTAGAACATTTTGTAATACTCGCGAGTTTATAAATCGTGCCGTATCTTATTCATCTCTGATTTGCGAATGTGAATTATTGATAAAGTATTTCCATCGACATCATGTTGATGGGTGTATATAGTGTAGGCAAATGTACGTATATTTAAGTGTTTCATCCTTTTCTTTAGAAACTACACACCGACGTCATGTTTTATGACCATCCAAAAATTAGCTGGATTAGCAAAAATGTATTGAATTATTTTGTATATTGTACAATTATATGCATTTGTCTCGTATTCGCACGAAAGAGCGAGATAAACAGGGCAATTTTTTGTCTTGGATGATGGGGGGGGGGGGGGGGGGGGGCATCGCACTTATTTTGAACGTTTTAAACGTTGGAACGGATCGTATTTTTTTTCTTTTATGACTTATATGGCAAACGAGCATGCAGCCCACCAGATGTTAAGTGGCTACTGCAGCCCATGGATATCCACATAGAATTGAAAACAAGGTATTATGTTGTCTTGATCTCTATGTAGATACGTTGTCATACTAAAGGACTTAGCTGATATGCCTATGTGCCAGTAATTACAGGAACATACCATTACCATCGAACCGGAACACAGCAGCACAAGTAGGTACTGTTATTTGGCGGCAGATACAGGTAAGGCGGTGGTGCCCACTTCCTCGAGCTCGTTCACAAAAGCTCTACCACCAGTAAAAAAATTAGTTTTGGTTTAGCTTTGGCTTGGTTGATGTCAAAAATGATATCGCGCTATTGTTTGACAAGTGGATTAATACGTTCCGAACAGAACGTTTTAGTTTTAACGTTTGCCAAAAATTACAGCAATTTTTAAAGTTCGATCATTTGTTACGCCAACGTATAGCCAACTCGTCTTTCATTATGGCTAAGCTGAGTGGATGGTTTGTTAGATAAAATAATAATAGCCTACAATCCTATAGCGATTACGTTCTTAACCCAGCCAGTACTGCCACCAAGCACCATGCGCTGAAGGTATATTTAGCTAGCTGACTCGTTCACAACTTCATCAGCGATCGAACTTAAACTTTATTTACAAATATGAAAATGCACACTGAAAACGATTTTTGGATCCTTATCGGTACGGACTTGGCGGTTGGGGGCTAACCGAAAATGTATGTATTGTAATATTAATAACTATAGAAGTGACTATAGAACTAAGCCCGTGGAGAAGGCCATAGGTACAACACGTCCTATTGGCTGACCAAAACGTCGAAACTGGTGCATGTTATGGCTCCCAGTATTTACAACGGACTCCCCGAGGATATAAGAAACGCCTGCTCGACACAGTCCTTCAAAAACAAGCTCAAACGGTGGTTATAGTGTGACCATTAGTGCTGTGCACTCCCTGAGGTATGCGCGCGGCGAGACGGGGGGGAGAATCGGCTGCTGCGCTCTGTCAGTTCGCCGTCAACGCTCGTGGCGGCAGGTAGTGTTATTTGTATCGGACTGTCTATGTCATGTGCGTCTGACATAGACAGTCCGATACAAATAACACTACCTGCCGCCCCGTCTCATCGCGCGCATACCTCAGGGAGTGCACAGCACTAATGGTCACACTATAGTCGAACTGACGCCATATGAGGTTGACCAAACGTAGTTAATTTGTATTTTTTTTATTTTTATTTATTTTACGAATAATTCAAATTTATGAATAATTTAATTTAATTTATGAGTATTATTGTACCAACCTCTGTAGATTCCAATTTTATTTTATGTTATGTTTAAGAAATGACTTGTAATTGATTTTTTACCAATAAATAACTATGAACTATATTAATATTTAATTTAATATCATATTATTATTTCAATAATAATATACTACGAAAGGTACTTCGTTCCAACCGAGTGTTCCACGACAATCCCACTTATTTATGTAAAATATTGGACTAGTGTAGATTTATACAAGAGAAATGCTTCTTAAAATCGATGTACTAGTTACCTAGTTACTTTTTCATAATAGTAATAATAAGTATTTATTTCAGGCAACAATAGAACAGTACAAGATGTTAAAACTTAATTCTACGGCCCATCTAAGTGACTAACAATATTATAATACTTAAAACTGTTTGCTGGCACGTACAGTCTGCGACGTAATATAATGACTTAAGAAGACTGGTGTAAAGGCCTTTCTTTTTACTCTAACGGTACTTAAGTTTTAAAGAGTACACGATACCAAAGAGTAGTAATGCAGCTTCCAAGTTTGAAATCTTGAATTAAGGTGTAAACATAAATTATCCAATCAAGCGTCCGTTAGACGGCGCTCGGCGCTCGGCGATAGTGGCGCCGGCGATCATTAGATGGTCTCTGCCCGCGGCGGGCACTTTCACAATACTGAGCATAGCCTTGTGTATCGTGTACATTGACTGCTTTTTAACAGAAATCAGGACCAAAACCTTCGTTCTTCCGAAGCCCTACAGCTTCATACTCCCGTCCATAGTTCACAATTTTATGTCGACTCCTTCACAGTACCAGCTGTGCGACTGTGGAACGCCTTACCTTTGTCCATAAGGAACGGCGTTAGCATCAACAACATTAGTTACGCCGATGACATGGCGCTGCTGAGCCCGACGGTGGGGGGTCTCAGCAAATTGTTGGGGGTCTGTGAGGTCTATGCTGTTGAGCACGGGCTTATATATAATGCGAAGAAAAGCAAATACATGGTTTTTAAGGCCGCCGGTAAATGTCCCGGTACACTGAATATAACCCTAAACGGCTTGAACTTAAGTCGTGTTACGAAATTTAAATATCCGGGACATTTTCTTGCCGACGACCTTAAAGACGATGCAGATGTTGATAGGGAGCGTAGGGCTTTGGCTGTCCGAGGTAACATGTTGGCCCGTAGATTTTCCCGTTGTACTGATCAAGTTAAAGTTACGCTTTTTAAAGCGTACTGTCAGAGCTTTTACACGGGAAGTCTGTGGGTCCGACATACCAAAAGATCATTGGATGTCCTACGCATCCAATATAATAACATCTTCCGGATAATGTTGTCCCCGCTACTACATTGCAACGGGGATGTTTGCCCACTATCACACAGATGGCTTTCACGCTATCATGCGCAAAAAACGCCATCGTTGATGAGCAGAGTTTGGGACAGTCGCAACAGCATCTTGAGGACGGTGGCTGAGTGCTGCACATCTCCGCTCTGGATGTGTCTTCTGCGAAGAGTGATTAATGTAGGAAATAATTTCCTCAGTTAGTCACCCTTGGCACAAAATGTTGTTTTCTATTTTCATCCAGCGCCTATTTTATTCTTATATATTTAGTTTTTGTTTTATTTTCTGTGTGTGTTGTTTTTTACTTTTTATAAGGTCGTCCAAATCGCGTCCTATTTTCAAAGTCAAGGTATACAACAATTTCTTTTCGTTGTCTTGTAACTGCTAGTTAGTGTATATGCTATTTATCCTCCAAATGTAGTGTAGTTTATTTATATATTATTATTATGTATTTAAGTATATGTTTCA
This sequence comes from Philereme vetulata, assembly GCA_918857605.2. NCBI lineage: Eukaryota > Metazoa > Arthropoda > Insecta > Lepidoptera > Geometridae > Philereme > Philereme vetulata. Next base: position 2,521,722 of record OU975451.1, on the reverse strand, counting down.
CAATAATATTTTTTTTTTTTTTTATTGAAACTATTAAAGAGCAAAAACTTAAACTTACATAAAAGCATCTTAAAAATATTAGTAGGTAGCACGTTGGGTAGGCTCACAGGCACACAGTCCTGAACACACACTAGGATTTCCTGTGTCGTGGGTGTCAGGAATATGTACATGTACCATCTGACATGTTGTCTTGCCAATACTCGTGCTACATACTAGGATGAAGTCAGATAGTAGGATGGTTCTCTAAACTCCACACTAGGATAACCTGTGTTGTGGAGTTTAGTGTCTCTATTTTAAGCATACATAATTGTAACTTTTGAAACTATCATGGTTAAGAACAATATTTGAACTAAAAGCAGAAAAAAACTCACAAATCATGATTAATAAACATAAATTCGTTATCGAGGGTCATCGCGAACCGTCTCGAACGCAGGTTTGATGACTTCCAGCCGCCCGAACAAGCCGGGTTCCGTAAAGGCTACAGTACCATAGACCACATACATACGCTGCGGCAAGTCATACAGAAGACCGAAGAGTATAACTTGCCGCTATGTCTCGCGTTTGTGGACTATGAGAAAGCCTTCGATTCGATCGAAACATGGGCAGTGCTTGAGTCTCTCCAACGATGCCGTATTGACTATCGGTACATCGAAGTGTTGAAGTGTTTGTATAAAAACGCCACTATGTCAGTCCGAGTACATGAACAGAGCTCGAAGGCGATTCCCTTAAAAAGAGGCGTAAGACAGGGAGATGTCATTTCTCCGAAACTGTTTACGACCGCATTGGAAGATGCCTTCAAGCTTCTGGAATGGAAAGGACTGGGCATCAATATTAACGGCGAATACATCACTCACCTTCGGTTTGCCGACGATATTGTGGTCATGGCAAAGTCGATGGAAGAGCTCAGCACGATGCTCGAAGGCCTCAATCGAGTCTCCCAACGGGTAGGACTTAAAATGAACATGGACAAGACGAAAATCATGTCAAATGTCCATGTCGTCCCTGCCCCAGTTATGGTTGAGAACTCGGCTCTTGAAGTTGTCGACGCGTATGTATACCTAGGACAAACAGTCCAATTAGGTAGGTCCAACTTCGAGAAAGAGGTCAATCGTCGAATCCAACTCGGATGGGCAGCGTTTGGGAAACTTCGCAACGTCTTTTCGTCCAACATACCTCAGTGCCTTAAGACGAAAGTCTACAATCAGTGTGTGTTACCAGTGATGACATATGGAACCGAGACGTGGTCCTTCACCATTGGCCTTATGAATAAGCTCAGAGTCGCTCAACGAGCTATGGAGAGGGCTATGCTCGGGGTTTCTCTACGGGATCGAATCAGAAATGAGGAGATACGTAGGAGAACTCAAGTCACCGACATAGCCCGACGGATTAGCACGTTGAAGTGGCAATGGGCAGGCCATATAGCGCGCAGAACGGATGGCCGATGGGGCCGAAAGGTTCTCGAGTGGAGGCCACGGAACGGCATGCGCAGCGTAGGACGTCCACTCACAAGATGGACAGACGACTTGGTAAGAACCGCAGGTCGGCGTTGGATGCAGGCCGCTTCCAACCGCAGTTCCTGGAGATCAATGAGGGAGGCCTTTGTCCAGCAGTGGACGTCCTACGGCTGATATGATGATGATATGATGATGATGAAACATAAATAAAATCTGTCCAAATAAGAGGCTTATATTAATTAAGTGGGCACTTAATTAAGTTTATGTATGTTAAAGTTACTCGTACACCGACGTCTTGATTTTCGTTTAACCTGTTCCATGCAAAGGTTGTCTGGAAGAGATCACTAAGACCGCACATTGTACCGTTATAATCGAAGAAAACAGCAGTGATGATAATGATGATGATGTAGCCTGCCAACACGATGGGCGACCGTTGACGCAACCCCCATCACCGCGCCCGTTTAAGTACGCGCTGGCTGAGGGCTGCGACGCGTAATGCGAGGTGAGACGCAGTGCGGAGTGGATCGTACTCACCCTAATGAAGGTTCGCGAATTGAACCGAATGTCGGTCGAATTGATAAAACGGTACGTGATAAATCCATTATTTATAATAATGATCAAAACGTTTATTTGCTAGAAAATACATAGATTCCCATGTTACATTTTGAAAGGAGGCGGTTTTTAATTTGGAAGTTTTTTAAATAAAATCCACTGATGACTAACATTTATGAGCTCAAAGCCTGGAGGAGCTAACATCTATAACCCCTAAGAATATCCTTCAGTTTCTAACACCTGTAAGGCTTAGTGGTGAACTATGAACGTTCCCAAGAACTATGTAAGTACCTGATACCTATGTGTACTTTTAAAAACCTTTCTGTTATTTGACCGAGCGAGCGAAGCGTCTCAGTTTCGAGATTGGCCAATAGATGCTTTTATCCGTCTGTCTATTCTCGCCTATGGGTTGCATTTTACAACCGGTTTCCGTGATTTATTAAATTTTTTAGTCGATCACGATGTTTGATTGGGGGGGAAAATAGGCGGGGAAAGAGGGGAAGTTTGCTGTTATGTAGTATTTATCGACGGATTTTGATCAAATTTGAGAGGCACACTAAGGACCTCGTTCTACACAAAATAATGTGAAAAATATTCCAAAAAGGGGGAGTAGAGAGGGGAAAAGAGGGGGAAGTTTGCGGTAGAGTTATATATGGAATGATTTCAATTATTGAATTTTTTTCGTAAAATTTATACCTATCTATACCAATCAGACTACGCGGTCACCTCCGCCTCATTTTGGTTTGATTTGATTTATTTCACCTTAATTATAACATTGGTTGTTACAGGCATGTCAGTTTTAACATTTTAAAACTTATAATAATTAAATTAAAATAATATAATTACAGATCATGTCAACAAAAATTATAATGATAATACCTATGATTATAAATAAAGCCATAACAAAATACTAAGAACAAAACAGATAGGTAGGTAGGTCGATTTAGAGATACACAAAACAAAATTATAAGGTCCTAACTAAAACGGTATGTCAAAACTAAATAAAAATATAAGAAAATATAATGGTAGAATATGTCAAATAATTGCGTCAAAGGAAGATTCTAATAAATTAAAATACATAAACTCATTATATCACCATACTTCAGTATTTTATAGTACCTCTTTTACTCTGCAGGCTACCAGACTCTGGAATGCCCTACCTGTCTCAATTCGTCATGCAAAATCTCTCCCTATCTTTAAAAACATGGTCAGACAACACTTTCTGTCATCCATCGCTCACTAGGCCATTTATTTATTTATACATTTTTATAATTTATGTATGTAGGTATGACATATTGTTTACATATGACATATTATATATTATGTATCTTAATATTAATATTTATGTAATGTTATGATTATATTATTTATTATAATTAAGTATTTTATTTTATATTATATATTTTTTTAAATTGTAATATATGCTTGTTTTTTTAAAAAAAAACTGATTCTAAAAAAAAAAATCTATGCCGCCGTCCTTATTTATTCATATAGATCCTGTCCATCCAAAGGTTGCCTGGAAGAGATAGCTTTTAGCGATAAGGCCGCCCATTGTACCTATGATTTAAAATTGTATTTTCTTTTATATGTTTGTATTTAATGGTGTGCAATAAAGAAATTATCTAATCTAATCTAATCTCATTTAAACAATAAAAAGCATGTCTTTCAAAAAACCATTTGATTTTTTTGTTTAAAATCTGAAATATATTCTAAATTTACAATTTTTGTTGGCAGTTTATTGTACATTAATATTTTATTATATTCTCCCTGCTCTCACGGGACAAAAGCGTAGACACCAGAATCGACCTCTTAGGACTAAGAGAACTCGAGTAATCGTTAAAACTTATACCAAGTATTTGCTGAAAAGTCTAAAATAGGTAAGCCTCTTGGAAAATTCAGGCACCTGAAATTTGATTTAAAATTGGACTTTTGTTAATATTATTGCGCAAATTACTTATTCGATAAATAGACTATTTATCTCACAGAACCACTAGTCGATATTTCGTTTAATAATTTTATTATTTTTGTGTTCCATCTTTCCGCCGAGTATAAAAGATTGTAAAACCGTCGATGTACGGCGTACATATATTTAGGGCCCCACACGCGACCCATGTAGGGCACGCGACGCCCGTTAGCCTGTCACCATACTTTATGTAGGACCAGCCTTAGACAAGTGACCAAACTTTCGAGCGAATTCGAAAACACATGGAGTGCAATAACATCGTTTATTTATATTATACTTATAGATACACAAGCTGACGGCCTCCTGATGTTAAGTGGTTACCGCCGCCTCTAGACTCTTGCAGCACTTGTGGTTGCAGCACTCGTCTCTTGTAGGCGTTTATGTAGAAACCCACCGGGAAAACCTCCGTGGGAAGATCATTCTACATCTTTCAGGTCCGCACAAGGAACGAGCGGATGTAACCGTGTGAGACTTCCGCGCATCTACAATATGTGGGTGAGCTCGTTGCCTTTAATCAATCGCCTCACTCAAAATGAGTTTTGAACTTCGACAATCATTTTGAAAAGAACATAATTTATGTATTTTATATACTACATATTTATTTTATATATTACATATTTATGCACTTTATGTAGATATATTTGTGTATTTCGTTTATGTATGTATATTATTATTATTTTTAATTTTTGTAAGTTTATTTCTAAGCTAAAGTTTGAATAATGTTTCCTTTTTCTGGCACTACCACTTTCTCCACACTACACAAAGGTTAGCTGGAAGAAAATGCTAATTAGCATTAAGCTCGCCTATGTATTATTTGATTAGTGCAATAAAGAATTTTCTAATCTAATCTAATCTAATTTTGGCCGGACTGATACTATAGTGCTGAAATATCAAGTTTAATTTCAGTCTAAAAATATTTATTTCTCACACAAACTTACAATATTTGTTTATAATAAGAAATTATACAATACAAACAAAAGCTCGTAACTTATAAAAAAATACTTAGTCATATGACTTACGGCCAGCGGCAGTGGGCGGGGCACAGCTTTAAGAACTGACATCAGTTAGGGCAGAAGTTCTTCAGTGCAGACTACGCACTAAAGGTAAAAGACCCATGCTGGAAGCCGTTGGTCACTCTGGAAATCTATAGGGGAGGCCTATGTTGAACAGTGTGCACCATGCGGTTTTTATTTTTTTTAATATTAAACTTGTAGACACACAAGCTGACGGGCCTCCTGATGTTAAGTGGTCACCGCCGCCTATAAACTCCTGCAGCACTCGTGGTACTGCAGTCGCGTTGCCTACCACTTAATACCCTATTTACACCTCTCTTGAAGGCGTTCATTTAGAAGCGCACCGGAAAAACCTCCGGAGGAAGGTCATTCCACATGTTGCAGATGCCTGGAAGAAACGAGCGAGTGAAACGCACCGTGTGAGACTTCCACGCATCTCCAATATGTGAGTGAGCTCGTTGCCGGTTGCGGGAGGTTCGATGGTAGAAGTGGGAAGCAGGGATTAAATTGAACAGCTCTTCAGAACATTCGCCGTTATATATTTTATAGAAAACGCTAAGCGCTCCAATGTCACGGCGCAGACTCAGCGGCTCCAGATCCTTAGATACTACTGGGTCGTCGACGATACGAACGGCTCTGCGTTGCAAGGAGTCTTAAAAGCGGTTAATATGAAAGCGCTGTTGGTCGCGGCCAACACAATTCTTGATTTCCTAGCGTTTTCCTAATTAACGTTGCGAAGGTCACTTGTCTCTTGGGCTGGCTGTATAGGTCACCCTCTTTTTGCCATAACGCAATTATAACGATTACGCGAGAAAATTGTTACCAAAGAATTATTGTTAAACTGTTCCTCAATTATTTGTAGCCGTGATTAGAGTTTAATAGCCAACATATTTATTGTATTTTGCTAGGGCCTAGCATAATTTATTTCTACATGCGTTGAAGCATGTTTACCCGATAGGGTAAATATATCTGTGGAATTAAATAATTGATTGTTCTATGAAAATCCAATATCAAGAAAAGGTAACCTTACTAACATCTTATACACGTAAGAAGTCTTAAGATGATGATGATGACAAAATGTATGTTTTTCTTTTTTTTCGTAAATACCTCGAGTCGAGTCTTTTATGTTTTGGCAATAAACAGAATTCTGTAGTCTTACAAACAGTGCTCTCGTAATAGTAAAAATAGATATTCCGAAACATCTTGGATACAGAGTGTCCGAGAATCTGTTCGCTATGTCGTAGGGTATTGTGTGAATATATTATTCTGGGATTATTATCACAATCTATCTTAAAAGTTCTTATGTGGGTATTTATTAACCGATTAAAAAAAAAGAACGTTCTCAATTCGGTTGTTTTTTTTTCGGTTTAGAGAATGTTTATTGCCCTAAGAAATAATAAATTTCAATTACAAGACAACTTAATGCTAACTTAATAAAATTTGTTAAGAAACCGGTGAGGAGATGAATACATTTTCTAAACTAAGTGTAAATAGGTAATATAAACTAAAACTTAATGTTTGTTACCTCAAAACTCCGTCATTTATGAAGCGATTTGGAATAGTAGATTATTAACCAAGGGGATAAAGCAGTGTCTTCTGTCGCGGGTGACGATTTAAATCGCGAGCGTAACAAAGGACTCGAGGTTTACTCCCGAGCGTAGCGAGGGTGTTAAAAACTTAAATCACGAGTGAAGCGAGAGATTTAAGACGAGTCCTGAGTGTAGCGAGGGATTTAAGTTCACCTAAGACTAAGACAGCTTTATCACCGAGGAAAATACTCTACTTTTCGTACCATTTGCGAAAAAATTAACACAATAATAATATGAGATAAGCATTTACTAAAAATAATGACAAGTAAAAGTTAACATTCGAAACATTGGTCCAATTATTGATAGAGAGAGTTATATTTTTGTTTGGTACATTTATTGTTGATTAGTTGATTGAGTATTTTAGAAAATTAACTTATTTATAAAAATACATTAAAATAAACTTAACGTTTATGTATTTGAAGAAAACAAAAACGCGGCAAATTCCTAGACTAATATTTTTTTGTCGGAAAAGCAAAGGCATCAAGCTCATACGGCCTCGTCTGTTTTCGTAATTTTATTTAATAATCATAACTGCATAATAAATGCGTATTCCTTTTTCAAAAAGATGTATAATGCTTTATATAAAACTCAATGGTGAAAACACAGATGTAGTTCAGTATAAATTTCGGTAAGTATTCCAAATTTAAATCACATTCTCCCCCTAGAGGATGAATGAAATTCAGTACAATTTTATTTCCCTGTTTTTAACAGATTAAAAATGACTATTGTTATGTTCGCTTTTTGTGGCATAGAATGTCACTTTTTTGAGCAAGTGGTACGAAAAATTCTTTTATTATATGAAATAATGTAACTTAAGATTTTTATAATTATTATTAAAAACGTAATAAAATGTAGGTATTCATAATTTAATAACTAATTAAAATCAAAGTACAATGTCAAAACAATACATATTTACTATAGGTAACTTACAAACTAATATTCCTTCAGGACTTATTACCGTCAATCTTATAGTAGGCTTATATAAGAGTTTGTTTGACTTTAGTTTCAAATGTTATTTTATTAGGACTGGTTACACACTCAGGCAATATGTTGTAAAAATAAAAAAACCGGCAAGGGCGAGTCGGACTCGCGCTCGAAGGGTTCCGTATCATTATCTATAAAAACGAGCAAAACACAATCACGTTTGTTGTATAGGAGCCCAGCCTTAAATATTTATTTTATTCTGTTTTTACTATTTGTTGATAAAGCGGCAACAGAAATACATCATCAAATTTCAACTGTCTAACTATCACGGTTCATGAGATACAGCCTCGTGACAGACGGACAGAAAGCGGAGTCTTAGTAATATAATAGTCAAAGGGTAAAACAGGACCCGTTTTACCCTTTGGGTACGGAACCCTAAAAACTTACGCAATTAACATAGAATGATTTCCTTATTTTGGTTAGTCTCGTGTTTCGTGTTCGAGCAGTTTGGTTAGGTCGTATATTTTTATGTAAATGTTACTTGTCGAAGTAATTTCTATATATTATCTTAATCTATGGGGGAGGTATTTATTCAGCAATGGACGTTCTATGGCTGATGTGATGATGATTTAAACTCATACATATTTGGAGTAGCCAGAGGTAAGTCCAACATTAAATACCTACTGTTTACGATAGCTATAATTCCATATGTAGCAGGTTACTCTCATAACTCAAAATGACATTAACATATTGTAACTGTTTAAAAAATCTTCTTTTAAAATATAAAAATAATCGCATAACTCATCTTGATGACGCCAAAAAACACGTAAGTGCCAGAAACGCATAAAGGCTCATTTACATTGATCTAGTGACTGGCAGTAGTTACTGGACCTTAAACAGTCTTCATTTTTAGGGTTCCGTAGTCGGACTCGGAACCGTTATAGTGCCCCTATGTCCGCCCAACACTTTGCACCCGTTTTTTAACGACTTTTTTAAAAGGAGCACGTGCTCAATTCATCGGAATCTTTTTTGAAGTAAAACTTTTTTGCGCACGCTTGACTTTGGGAGTAAGCTGGTGAATGCGTTACGAAAAGTGCGAACGGAAGTTGAGAGATAAGTAAGTGAGGATAGAAAGAGAGAGAGAGTTACGTTTCGTATATTTTTAAGCGTTAAGTGCGAGTTGCGTCTGTCCAGAATCAACATAGACTGATCGACCTACAGAAGTGTGGACGTTTTATAAATTATTATTTTGAAAAAGAAGTTTTACTTCAGTCGTGTGGTCTAAAGCACACTCGTTTTTTTATGTACGAGTATGTTCCCCAATTACTCGAAGACGCCGGGGCCGATTCGAGAACTCTTTTTTGTTTAAAATGGTATACTTTCCATTGGCACCAAGTCAGCAACTGATGATGGGATCCCAAAAAAATCGAGGGCAAACCTTAAATTTTATAGGGACGCAATTCGGTTTCATGTTTGTTATTGTTAAGAAGTTACTTGTCTATAAAAAAAGAATTTGCATCAGGTACTAATCATCTCATGTTGCTGAGCTGATGATTAAAAAAATAACTCCTTAACTATTAGGAGTTAGTGGATAATTTAACTTTTATTTCGTTTAACGTGTAAAATTAAAAAAAAATCAATACACTGGCCCTAACTTTAAATAACTTACAGATTATCATACCTATTAAACTACACTTTTTTGAAGCTGTGAAAAAACCAAACTTCAAAGATATGTAACCTTAAAAAAAGTTAAAAATACGCCCGTTTATGCCAGAAAAACGTATATTTCGACCCTCTCAAGGGAATCAAAATTTATAGAGTACTTTCCGCTGATCTAGAACTATGAAATTTGGCAAATAATGGTGGCGATTCTGTTGTGAACTAACTAAAATTGTGTGATCTTTAGCGTAAACAAAATAAGACCGTTCGTATTTTACACAATGTTATTTAGTCAGCGTAAACAACAGAATCGCCACCAATATCGTCATAGTTTTCAGATTTTTCCCTGTACTATAAATGTAAATGAACTAAAAAATAGGGAAAAATCAGACAACTATACATTTCTAATTAAATCATAAAAAAATTTAGTCCATAATTTAAAGTAGGTACGTAATCAATCATCGAAACTGTCGGTATAAATTTTTACGGAACCCTCGGTGGGCGAGTCTGACTCGCACTCGCCCAGTTTTTAGAATTATTCGTATACCTAGTTCTGAGTCACAGTGTATCACGGCCATAAGCACCTTTTTTAATAAGAGACAATGCGCACGTTAAACTGTCAGCATCCACATACATTCTCATTAACTTACTGAAACCCAAATATCCGCGAATTAGCGACTAAATCAAACCGTGTTTACACAAAAATGCAATTCACATGACTTATTTAAATTAAAAACAAGTACTAAAGTTAGATAGAGTCAGCGTTCAATTTTCCAGTAATATTTACATGCAAACTTTTTTATGACTCCCTCTGGGGCCCAGTGGGAGAGTAGCCGGCTGCGACGCAGGAGGTAGCGGGTTCGGTTCGACATATGTTTGCACGGTTTACAGATATTTATTTTTCTATGTATTACAATATGTACGAATTGACAAAAAAAATGTATTATAGAATTTTATCAGTTATCTGGTTCCCATAGTACAAGCTTTGCTTAGTTTGAGGATAGATAGCACTGTTTGAAATGTCCAGCATTATTTATTATTATTATTATACTGTCACTCCTTTACCCCGAAGGGGTAGGCAGAGACCACGGATCTCTACTTGTTACGATCTTGCTACGACTCTTCAAAATACCACGCTTGGTCACAGGGGCGAGGGAGGGGGCTTAGGGTTTCGTCACGTAGTCAATATCCTCTCTAGGGAAATATCGCGCTTTTTCGAGCTATATTCAAATATGGCGAGTAGCGTTTAGAGCTTTTTAAACTTGTAATGTAGATATGCGCACTATTGGCGTCAAGCGGCAAGCGCCGTAATAGTAAAGAAAATATGAGCCAAATTATTATATATATATTTTTATGCTACTTATATGGCAAACAAGCATGCAGTCCACCAGTGGCTACTGCAGCCCATGGATATCCACATAGAATTCAAAACAAGGTATTATGTTGTCTGGATCTCTATGTGGATACGTTGCCATACTATAGGACTTAGCTGTTATGCCTATGTGCCAGTATTTACAGGAACATACCATTATTCTTTATCCCTTTATTCTTTATTGTACACAAATAGATTTACAGATAAAAATAGCTTACAAAATGGACATGTACAAAGGCGAGCTTAACCCTAATTAGAGTTTTTTTCCAGCAAACCTTTGAAGATAGAGATATTTGATTATAGTGGTGGGTACGTGCACAGAGAATGACATTGGAGTAAAATACTAATATATAGTATATACTATAATAAATACAACACTTAACCATATTAAAAAAATAATATTAAATACCTTTATACTCGTACTATACCTACATTAGAGATAAACATAACATCTAACCGGAACACAGCAGCACAAGTACTGCTATTTGGCAGCAGATAAAGGTAAGGCGGTGGTGCCCACTTCCTCGAGCCCGTTCACAAAAGCTCTACCACCAGTAAACAAGCTAAGTTAACTTTCTGTTTACTTACTTACTATCCTGGCGCATCAACCTCGAAGCGGGTCTTAGCCTGCGACACTAAAAGACGCCACTGGACCCTATTCTGCGCCACTTCTTGCCAGTCTGACACTTGAAGAGCGCGAAGAGCTCCACCTCATCCTTCCAGCGATATCTGGGTCGGCCGACTGGTCGTTGGCCGACTGGAATTCCTAGGTAGGCACGTTTGGCAGCACGATCATCCCCCATTCGCTCAACGTGGCCGAGCCAGCGTAATCGATGAGATTTTATATCGCCTATGATGTTGGGCTCGGCCACCAGTTCCGCTACTTCCCGATTCTTTCTCACTCGCAGAGTGCCATCTTCTCGTCGCACCAGGCCTAGGATCTTTCTAAGCACCTTCCTTTCCGTCACTAAAAGTTTGCGCTCCTCTTTTTGGGTCAGCGTCCAGGCTTCACATCCGTACATCAAGATAGGCCGAATAACAGTTTTATAGATCTTGGTGCGCCGGGAAAGGAGCCTTGACACTAGGATCTTATGTAGAGCTGCACTGCACCGGAGAGTATTTTGGACCCGCATATCTATTTCGTCCTCTCTTGTGTTCGTGTCCGTTACAGTACAGCCTAGGTACTTGAATCTGTGAACTCCTTTATAGATCGTGTCGCCAACTATCAGGTCTGCTCGTCTTTGTCGGAGATTTCTGACGCGTCGCATGTGAACATATTCGGTCTTTTCTTTATTAATTCTAAGACCGACAGACGTGGCTTCCTTTTCCAAATACTGAGTAGCTCCTATCACGTCTGTTTGGCTAGCGCCTAGTAGAGCTAAGTCGTCTGCATATCCTATCACTTTATGCTGTCCATTCAGTTTTACTCCGCCACTCAAAGATATCACTTTGCGTAAGATATGTTCCAGGGCTAGATTGAACAACATAGAAGACAGGGCATCTCCCTGTTTCAGCCTGCTTGCGATTTCGAATTCCTCCGTTAAATCTACCCCCACCCGCACTCTTGCTTTACTTTTGATTGTTGCTACCTTGATCATTCGTACCAATTTTTCCGGGATCTTAAAATTTCTAAGAATAGTATATAGGGTGCTTCTATCTACGCTATCATATGCCTTGGAAAAGTCTACAAAACGCGAATGGATGTTCTGTGCATACTCCCACTTTTTTCTATTAATTGCTTGAGAAGGAAGATTTGATCGACTGTGCTACGGTTGTGTCTGAAGCCAAACTGATAATCCCCAACAACACTTTCCAAGGCTCCAGTCTGCTAAGCAACACGTAGGACAGGATTTAGTACGCAGTTGTCAGAAGTGCTATTCCTCGGTAATTGCCGCACTTTTTCCGACTTCCCTTCTTGTGAATTGGGCATATGATTCCCAGATCCCATTCCTTTGGTTGGCGTTCTTCTTTATTCTTTATTGTACACAAGAAAATACATAATAAAGTACAGAAATAGAGGACATGTACAAAGGCGAGCTTAACCCTATAAAGAGTTTTCTTCCAGCAAACCTTTGAGGCTAGAGAGAGAGATGATTTTAAAGGTAGGTGCGTGTACAAGAATCATAAATATGTATATATATCTTAAACAAATAAAATGAAATATACCAAAAGAAAGTAATAAAATGATTGAATATAATAAATAAATAAATAGACTAATATATACAATAATAAATATATACCTACAATAATAAATATATACCTACAATAAAATAAAATTACAGAGAAAGATAGTGCTCTTTAACTTTCCGTTTGAAAATGTTAAACGACGGACTAGCGCGAACTTCATGGGGCAGGGCATTCCAAATTTTCACCGCATAAACGGTAAAGGAGCCACCATAGCGGCTTGAAGTGTGTTGAGGTGTTTTGAGGAGAAGGGACTTAGAGGACCGGGATGTCACACTTCGAGGGACAAGGAATTCGAAGCGCTCACGGAGGTAGGAAGGAGAGAGTGGACAATATAATACTTTAAATAAGAGTGAGAAAACGTGAAGATCACGACGAAGATGAATAGGGAGCCATTTAAGTTGGGATCTGAACGTGGATACGTGATCGAACTTGCGCAGTCTGAAAATAAAACGGATGCACAAGTTCTGTAGACGTTCCAGTTTATTGAGAAGTTCCTCCGTGGCATCAAGAAAGCAGACATCTGAATAGTCGAGAAGGGGCAGCAACAGGGCTTGAGCAACAGGGTTCTTCTTCCCAGTTCCTTAAAATTAATTGGTGGATAAGCTGGTGAACTGATTTTCCGGCGTGCTTCCACAGTTCAGTTGGCAGACCATCAGCTCCGGGGGATTTGTTGTTTTTTAGTCTCATTATCACCCTGATAATTTCGTCAAAGCTTGAGGGTTCTACTTTCTCTTCGTTAGTTTTCACCGCCCTCTCAATTGATCCCTCTGGAGATGGGCAGTTTAGCAGATCTCGAAAGTAGTCTCGCCCCGCACTTTGGATTTGTTGATCATCGGTTATGAGGTTTTCACTTTCGTCTTCAAGCAGCTGTGTCACCGGTTGGTATCCTTTCCGGACAGATCTAATTTCCTGATAGAACTTTTGCGATTCATGCCCTTTTATCAGTTTTTTCATCCCAGATATTTTTGCATCCATGGGTTTCCTTTTGGCAATTTTTATTACATTTCTTGTTTGGTGACGGACTTCCTCGTACTCTTCTTTCCGCGTTGCGTCTTGTTCCGCTAGTATCCTTAGATGTTTCCTCTCTTCAAAGTGTCTTTCACATTCTTCATTCCACCATTTCCTACGTTTAACTCTGTTCTTCCTTCCCAGTACTTTTATTCCTACTTCCTTCATAGTGTTTTTTATTGAGTTCCAAACATTATCTACATCTTCTGAAATTGGTAAACCTTTAAATATATTCTTTAACTCTAGTTAGAATTGTTTGTCAATGTCTAAGCTTCTTAGTTTTTCTATATTTATTTGTTCTTGGGGCTTTATCTGTTTTTTCCTACTATTGATTTTACCGTTAATTTTAATCCCCAGCATGTAGTGATCACTATCGCAATCCGCTCCTCTATATGTTTTAATGTTTTAAATAGTATTTCTGTGTCTATTGTCTATTAATACATGATCTATTTGGTTAATGGTGATGCCATCTGGTGACTTCCAGGTGCCTTTATAGATTACTTTATGAGGAAACATAGTACTTTTCACGACCATGGATTTTGATGAGGCAGAACTAATTAGCCTTATGCCATTATTGTTACTTTTGTAATGTTTGCTATGCTTACCGATGGTGGGTACAAAAATGTCCTCTCTTCCAACCTTGACATTTAGGTCCCCTAGAACGATTTTCACGTCGTAATCTGGTGCTTGATCATATACAGCTTCAAGTTCTTCATAGAAACTGTCTTTGGTTTCTTCATCAGCTAATTCCGTAGGAGCATAAGCATTTATCAAAGATATATTCGAGAATTAGCCTTTAATTCGTAGCACACAAAGTCTTTCCGAAATCGTACCGAAGAACACTTTCCATACAGTTCTTATCTACAGTAAAATCTGTGCCATTACAGTGTAGATAACCGGGGTTACCACTGTAAAATAATATCACACCATTCTCAAGATGGCACTCCCCCTTTCCAGGCCATTTTACTTCTTGTAAGGCTGCTATGCTTATTTGGTACCGTTTTAACTCGGTTACTACCTGCTGTATAGCACCTGGCCTATACAAACTTCATACATTCCATCAGGCAAATCGGGTGTCCGTGTTTCGTTGGCGTTTGTCGTCGAGTTTGGGATCAGATCGGTTTTTTTTTCTTGTCCCCCATCCGCCACCCGGGGGACGCTCCTCAACCCTGTGAGGGCCAGGGCGAGGTTTCTTTCTGTTTGCAAAAAAATATTCAAAACCACATTTATGAATTACTTCGTAAAAACTAGAGACTTTGCATATACTACAGGTAGTCACCGAGAGGTGGGGGTGGGAAGGAGGGGAAGGGGGGGGGTTAACATTGTATAATATAGGTCTCGTACACGTAGTATGGGTACGTTCCCTTATCAGCTCCACTGCTGAACATAGGCCATTTAATTTTAGTCTTGTTACTTGTGTTTAACTAGCTGACCCGCTCGCGGCTTCGCACGCGTGGTTTGTCAACAAAATATAACCCGCATTCAGTGAAATTGGATAAAAAGAAGCCCATGTCCGAATGCTGGTCATAATCTATCTATATACTAAATTTCATCAATATCGGTCCAGCCTTTTCATTATCATCATATCAGCCGTATGACGTCCACTGCTGGACAAAGGCCTCCCTCATTGATCTCCAGGAACTGCGGTTGGAAGCGGCCTGCATCCAACGCCGACCTGCGGTTCTTACCAAGTCGACTGCCCATCTTGTACATACTGTCCCTTTTGTATAACATCCTTTTTAACCCTTCTTCTCCCTTCTATCTTAAGGAGCGTTTTGAGTTTCTCCACCAGGCTAATGATCGCAATTTGCGTTCTTCAGATTCCCTCCAACTTAAAACTCCTGTCCATACGATCCTTCACCGTAACAGCCGTACGATTGTGGAACGATTTGCCCCTCTCTATAAGAACATCCAAGTCTATTAGTAATTTTAAAACAAAAGTGCACACCCATTATCTGTCCTTGTGTTGAAGTTGTAGCTGCTTGTTAATTCATCTTAACCATTTTTAGAGTTGCTTATTAAAATTAAATTTGTGTTATTATTGGTACTTTAGGTTTATAGTACGTAGATATGTTTTTAAATTTATATAGATGCACCGCCGTCATGTGTTAAATTTTGATCCTGTCCATACAAAGGTTGTCTGGAAGAGATCGCTTTTAGCGATAAGACCGCCCATTGTACTAAATCTATTTGTCAGAATTATGTTCTGTATTTTACTTTGGTGTACAATAAAGAGTTATCTTATCTTACCTTATCTTGTAGGTGGACGTCCTACGCTGCGCTTGCCGGTCCGTGGCCTCCACTCGAGAATCTTTCGGCCACATCGGCCATCTGTTCTGCGCGCTATATGGCCTGCCCATTGCCACTTCAACGTGCTAATCCGTCGGGCTATGTCGGTGACTTGAGTCCTCCTACGTATCTCCTCATTTCTGATTCGATCCCATAGAGAAACCCCGAGCATAGCCCTCCCCATAGCTCGTTGAGCGACTCTGAGCTTATTCATAAGGCCAATAGTGAAGGACCACGTCACCAGCCGTTTAGTCATTAACAAACAGACAGACACAGTTACTAACGAATTTATCATATTAGCATAGATGTAGCTTACGACTATATTAATACCCATGATGGACATCCACAGGCAGATCCGTGAAAATATCCTAAAAGGGGGTAATCAGAGGTAAGTATGGCTATATAGTAGACATACCTCCCGTACGCACAAAGCGGTACTCTTCCACCTTTATTATGCGCACCGCCAAAGAGTGGAACGCCTTGCTGTGATCTGTATTTCCTGATATCTACAGCCTAGGGGTCTACAAGTCGCGAGTGAATAGGTTTCTTCTAGGCAAGCGTATACCATCGTAGGCTGCATCATCGCTTACCATCAGGTGAGATCGTGGTCAAACGCTAGCATATAACCAGCATATGCTTATATGCTTATACGCTAGCATATGCAGATGATAGCACAGTTGTGGAAAGCTATACATCTAGTGCACGAGCCAGTGGAGCGCAGATTCAGTCACTCAGGGAGGCCATGGTCGAATGCTTAAACTTGTCCTTGAAGGCAATCTCCGACTGGGGTGATGCCAATCTGGTCAAGTTCAATGCGAATAAGACCCAGGCGTGTCTGTTCTCCTCAAAACGAAGTCAATTTAATCTGACTCCTACTTTCCGAAATGTATCCGTGCCGATATCTGACCACCTCGAGCTTCTTGGTATCACATTAACTCCGACTCTCAATTTCGGCTCCTATATTGAGTCGAAAGCCCAGTTGGCTGTTAAAAAGCTTGGTATACTCGCCAAGGTAAGACACTACTTCACACCGGGACAGTTGCTCAGCTTGTACCAAGCACAAGTCCGATCGTGTTTGGAGTACTGTTCTCACCTCTGGAACGGATCAGCGAAGTACCAACTTGAAGCTCTGGAATCAATTGAGAGAAGAGCCAAGAAGCGCATAGGCAACGATGAGCTAGTTGATGCAAGGCTCCTCAGCCTGGAGCATCGACGAAAGGTTGCTAGCCTCTCGGTTTTTTATCGAGTACATTTCGGGGAGTGTGCGGCGGAACTTTTCAACCTGATCCCACCATCTACATTCTATCAACGGACAACCAGACGCTCTGCGATGTGCCACCGCTTTATGGTAGAAATACCTCCCATTCGCACAAAGCGGTTATCTTCGACCTTTATTATGCGCACCGCCAAAGAGTGGAACACCTTGCCAGAGTCTGTGTTTCCTGATAGCTACAACCTGGATATCTTTAGGTCGCGAGTGAATAGGTTTCTTATAGGCAAGCGTGTACCATCGTAGACTGCATCTTCGTTTACTATCAGGCGAGATCGTGCTCAAACGCTAGCCTATAATTTATAAAAAAAAGTCAGAACATTACATTTGATACATGCCTACTTTTTGCATTCACGGGACAGGCTGCAAGCCCATCGCTGCTTATTAGAATATAATACTGAAAATAGATTGCTTTTAGCGATAAGGCCGCCTATTGTGCCTATGCTTTGTAACTGTATTGTCTTTTTTTTGTTTATTTTTAATGGAGTGCAATAAAATATTAGAAAGAAAAAAAAGGAAGAAAATGTGTTTAAGCCAACACAACAAAGATAAAATACAGAATAAAAAATATTAATAACTAGTTGAATAATCCGCAGCTTTGCACGCGTAGTTTTTCATAAAAATGTTACCCTCATTCTGCGCAGTTGGAAAAAAAGTAGCAATGCTACTCAGATATAATAAAGCATTCTATTGGCGAAAGTGTTTTTGAAATCAGACCGGAAGTTTTTGAGTTTATTCGTTACAAACATACAAAAATACAAATCTTTCTGCTTTATAATATTGATATAGATAGGTATAGATTAAGTATGCACCTACTTAACTACTACCGTCTCGTCTAGACTTGAACATTTTTGAGATGGTTTAAAAAATCTTACTCACCTACTAACAAACAAAAATGTGATACAGTTCATCTCAAAATACTCTATAATATCTAAAACCAGTCTTTCAATTACTTATTACTTCACTAGCTGATGCCCACGACTTCGTACGCGTTACACTACTAAATGTGTAGTTAACCTAGAAATAAAGCTAAACTCGCTGTTGCAACATGACTTGATACCCCATTTTTATCCCATGGGACCTGATTTATGGGATAAAAAGTAACCAATATATTAATCCAGGTTATAATCTAAGTACATACTAAATTTCAGCGAAATCGGTTTAGCCGTTACGACGCAATTGAGTAACAAAAAAAAACAAATAAATAAACAAACATCCAAACTTTCAGATATTTTATAATATTAGCGTGATTTTAATATATTTTTTATAAAAATTGTAGCAAAGGAAGATGCTTATTTACATGCATTTTGTTCCATTGAATTTAACGAATGAGTAGAAAAGCTGCAAAGCGCCGAGCAAAGCCCGGTCCATTAGCTAGTGTTTAACAATTCCTTTTGCATAAATATTCTTTTGCGAGAGGTAGTTTTTATACGCGGTTGTTATCAGAAGTTACTGAGCAACTCTGCTTTGAAAATATATCTACGCAATGAATTCGTTTAAGATAATACAACTGAAATATTTAACAGTAGCAGCGCGTCAAAAATAACTCCACATTCAAATCTTTCCCAAAATTTAATAATACAAATTAATTATAGCAGCGCGTCAAAAATAGCTCTACACTTAAACTTATCTGAAAATGTAATAATACAACTAAAATGTTTAACAGTAGCAGCGCGTCAAAAGTAGCTTCACACTCAAATCTTTCCAAAAATGTAATTATATAAATGAAATATAGCAGCGCGTCAGAAATAGCTCTACGCTAAAAATCTTTCTAAACATGTAATAATATAACTGAAATGTTCAACAATAGGAGCGCATCAAAAGTAGTTCCACACTGAAAGCTTTCTAAAATGTATTAATACAACTGAAATACGGCAGCGCGTCAAAAAGTAGCTCTACTCTTAAAGCTTTCTAATAATTTAGGTTAAGATACATAATACTTACAAGTTTAGACGTGTGTTACTAAGAAGTCTCTGATCCAAGTGATCGATTGGTTTAGTTTGATTTCCTAAACACATATTAAATATTTAATTACTAGTAATAAAATGTGACCTAGACTCCGCGCCACCACTGAAGTCCGATAGACGCGGCGCTGATATCGTAGAAATCGAGAATATATTCGAGATTAAAAGATAAAGATCATTTATTTACAGAAAGTTTACAATTTTACACTGGTCTTAATGTATACAATTTAAGTTCAATTTACATTCTACCAGATAATGTCCTGGTGTGCAAATATTACATAAAATAATTAAAAAAAATTGTTTTGTTCCCTACACAATATAAAAAAATGACAATAAAATTAAATAAATCAAGTAAATGTCTACTTATAATTAAAATATTCCGCAAAAGTGTAACATATTTGGATGATAACCATAGACATAATATATAGTACATATACAGTGTTTTTTTTTAACTGTAACAGTACGGCAGCACCCATAACCAGAGGAGATACAGGTGCAGTTTCTTTTAAAACATCAGCTTGTTTTCGAAGAAAAACATTTTGGCATTAATATTTTTTTGGTCAAGTGTGAGTAGCGCCTTAAAATGCTTTTTTTATACCTATTGATGCAGTCCTTGGTAAGGATCATTTTATTGTATCGGATGAAAAAATCTGAACAGCGGATGTTAGTCAAATTTGATAAAAATTATTCTCATACAACAGGACAAACAAAATTCTTTCTACAATCATTTTAGTATGCTTCAATTAAGTCTACTTTTTGCGTATTTGACAATGCCATGATAGGACAAATAAAATGATGCAATGACTGATATAAAAGTCTGACAGGTGCAAGAACCATGTTCGAAATTCAAAATTGTTCAGATTTTTTTCATCCGATACAATAAAATGATCCTTACAAAGCACTGCACCGATCGGCATCAAAAAAAAATTTTACCAACTTGATTCATTTTAAGGCGCTACTAACACTTGACCAAAAAAAATTTAATACTAAAATGTTTTTCTTCGAAAACGAGCTGATGTTTTATAAGAAACTGCACCTGTATCTCCTCTGGTTAAGAGTGCTGCCGTACTGTTACAGTTAAAAAAAAAACTCTGTATATCGATGATGATAACCATTTATTAATTAGTCGTTTAAATAAATTCAAAGGTAAATCTTTTCATTTGTCTGGTAATTTATTAAATATTTTTACTGCCATACAATGAGCGTTACTGCTATAAAATGTCGAGTGTTGCTTAGGTAGATAAATTTTATTTTTATGTCTAGTGTGTCTGGCTAACACTGCTTCATGTCTGGCAAAATAACTAGTATACTGTTTTACAAAAATACAAATTTCTCTGATGTACATGCAAAGGCAAAGGTAATACACTTGTTTTTTTGTCTAAGAAATTAGTTCCTGCGTTTGCCGTAAGACTTCAGTGGTGGCGCGGACTCTATTAAGGGAGCTGTCGTATCGTTACAGAGTCAATAAAAAATGTTATGATTACTTTTTGATGTTTTGCCTTCAAGCTTCTGAAGTTATTTTGAATCGTAATCATATTAACATAGACATAACCAATGTCTCCTAAGATAGTATGAATGCGTAGGTGAATATTGCCACCCGAGGTTGCTCAGCAACTTTTGAAGTCGACTGCACATAAAAATAACTGAAAAGCTCTTTCATCTTTGCTGCTATTGTAAAAGCATAGAATGATAAAATGAGCCAACGCAATGAGGGTTCCTACCTATATCGAATTAGCTTTTGTTGCAGCTCAATGAAAACAGCTCACACACTATTGAATGAATTATATATTTGCGTTAATTATAGGACAATGATACAGTTTCACACACTTCACCAGAAAACTCAGCATATATAATTAATACGACCTTAGACGACCTCGGTGGCGCAGAGGCCGGCTGAGACGCAGGAGGTAACGGGTTCGATTCTCGCCGCGGAACAAATGTTTGCATGATCTACAGATATTTGGTCTGAGTCTGGATGTTTTTATATACCTAGTCAGGTCATAAGTATTGTCACACAGTAAAAACTTTTCTTTTAGAATGCTGGCCACAAAAAAGTTTATAGAATTCGAATTTCGAATTGTTCATGAAAATAAAAATGTATACTTTTTAGAATATGTAGTGGACGCTTAAATAAGACCGTGTTGCAGTTATTGCGTTGCATCGTTGCGGTTACGCGCCAATTCAAATTTTTGACATACTGTAAAATTTTAATATAACCAAAAGATTCGTTTATCGCACCATCAAACAATACAATGAAGACTCTAGTGTAGATGACAGGTCAAGAAGTGGTCGCCCTCGGTCTGTTAGGACTGCAGCAGTGATAAAAGCTGTGAAGGCGCGAATTCAAAGAAATCCCAAACGTAAGCAGAAACTGTTGGCCCTTCAGATAGGGTTAAGCAGAACCACGGTGAAAAGGGTGTTAAATGAAGACTTAGGGCTTCGGGCATATCGAAGAAAAACAGGACATCGTTTGAATGCTCGTCTAATGGACCTGAGACTGAAGAGATGCCAAGCTTTGTTGAAGCGGTACGCGGGAAATAAATATCGGGAAATGATTTTTTGGATGAAAATTTTTTTACCGTAAAAGAGAGCTACAACAAACAAAATGTTAAGGTGTACGCACACAGTAGTGAAGAAGCGAGCAACCGTATTCTGTGTGTCCAACGAGGTCATTTTCCATCCTCGCTCATGGTATGGTTGGGAGTTTCTTATTGGGGCTTAACAGAGGTACATTTTTGTGAGAAAGGTGTAAAAACGAATGCAGTTGTGTATCAAAATACAGTCTTGACGAACCTTGTGGAACCTGTTTCTCATACCATGTTCAATAACAGGCACTGGGTATTCCAACAAGATTCGGCGCTAGCTCATAGAGCGAAGAGCACACAAGTCTGGCTGGCGGCGCGTGAAATCGACTTCATCCGGCACGAAGACTGGCCCTCCTCCAGTCCAGATTTGAATCCGTTAGATTACAAGATATGGCAACACTTGGAGGAAAAGTCGTGCTCAAATCCTCATCCCAATTTGGAGTCACTCGAGACATCCTTGATTAAGGCAGCCGCCGATATTGACATGGACCTCGTTCGTGCTGCGATAGACGACTGGCCGCGCAGATTGAAGGCCTGTATTCAAAATCACGGAGGTCATTTTGAATAAACTTTAGTGTCATAAGAATCTATGTTTTGTTAAGTTCATTTTGGTATATAAATGGTTACATAATGAATAAACTTGTTTCAATTATTTTATATTAAACATGTGACAGAATTTATGACCTGACTAGGTATATATATTATAAGTATGTATTTACAAAAAAAGTATATAAGTAAAAAATGTATATAAGTATTCTATTAGTTATCTGGTTCCCATAATACAAGCTCTGCTTAGTTTGGGGCTAGATAGCGCAGTGTGAAATGTCCAGTAATATTAATTTATGTATTATTTATCTAATAGGACAGCAAATGTTAAGTTGGACGCCTTTTTGTGACGTTGATTATGATTGAATCTTTGAGACACACAGGGCTAGGTATTTTTTTTGTATTAATAATTAATTTTTTCTGTGCTGTGTTTTGTGGTTAGATGGCGCTGTGTGAAATGTCCAGCATTATTTATATATTTAATCATACTTGTACCTCTAAATTGTATTTGATTCAATAACGATACTGAAAAACGCATCAGAATTAATAGAAAAAGCTTATCCTGAGACGTTAGTAAGATTTTTTAAGTCACGTTCATATATCATTGACTCAGCTGTTCTGATCAGCTATGCCTTCAGGCTTCAAAATGAAAATGATGTCTGCGCTAATATTTGTAGTGTTCTGTTTGTAATGTTTGTTTGTTGAATGTACAATTTCTTTACAATCTTATCAAAGGGAACATAGAAGAACATAGTTTATAAAAACAGAAAATTTTATAAATAATCTACTAACTTCGACATACAAAATATTTATCTCTATCAATGTATTAGATGTTTGAACACCGGAGTTTGTTTCTAACTATCCCTACTAAATACGTTGCTTTGTAAAAACAATGATTTCAATTTCACCGTGTATTGTCAAAGAAATTAAACGATTCGCTTCGTAATATGTAACCAAAAATGTGGAGGTTCTACAAAACTGAATATAAATACTGACGACCTCCGTGGCGCAGTGAGCAAATAGTCGTCTGAGACGCAGGAGGTAGCGGGTTCGATTCTCGCCGCGGAACAAATGTTAGCATGATCTACATATTATATTTTTTTCGGGTCTGGATGTTCTTCTATATATATATATATATATATATATAAGTATGTATTTACAAAAAATAAGTATATACATAAGTATTCTATCAGTTATCTGGTTCCCATAATACAAGCTCTGCTTAGTTTGGGGCTAGATAGCGCTGTGTGAAATGTCCAGAAATATTTATTTATTTAATACTTCACACGAATAACATCGAAAGCGTAGATCAGACCAACGCAGAGGATATGTGAAAATATAGACTACACAACTACTTGACTCCAGCAATTCTTATAGGTACCTACTACCAAATGCTGTAGTTGTGTAATATGAATTCGAAAATAACTCTGTCTCTTTATTACGCTTAAACGATAAAACGGCTTGACCGATTTCTATGAAATTTAATATATAGATATATCTTGACCGGGATTGAGACATAAGCTACTTTTTACCCGACTGCGCAAAAGGAGGATTATGTTATATTGGCATAATCCTCCATCATAGCTAAGAATTTTAGTAACGCCTAATAAGTTATTGGAGGTGCTTTTTACTAATTCCCACCATCGTTAGGGGTGTCGTTGAATAAGTATTTGAAAAACATTATCAGGTTTGCATAACATGTTTTTGATTGATTGAGAACCTGTTTATAATATAAAAAAAGGCCTTAAAATTTACATTTTCGTAATAGTCGTGTCAGCTGTCCTGCTCTTCGTCTCACAAGGTAAGATGTTATACTAGATACTAGTACTGTATACTGATATACAACACCAAGTAGGTTATACCAGATTTCTATTCGGAAAAACCGCGTTTAAATCGGTCATCCGCTTGGAAACTATATACGATGCCACAGAAACACACAGAACACATGGGCGTCTTTACAACATCCTCTCTTTTTGCATAGATAGAGATTTGAAAATCTAGCCATCATTCGGATCAATTTCATACGTCTACTGTAGGACGACCTCCGTGGCGCATTGGGCGAATAGCCGGCTGAGTAGCAGGAGGTTGCGGGCTCGAATCCCGCCGCGGAACAAACATTTGCATGATCGAGTCGAGTTTGTTTCGAGTCTGGTTGTTTCTCCAAATTATAAGTATTCTATCAGTTACCTGGTTCTCTTATGGCCGTAGTAGAAGCTTTGCGTAGTTTGGGGTTAGATAGCTCTATGTGAAATATGTAGCATTATTTATACTTATTTATATAAGAAAACTTCAACTAGACGGGGCAAAATCGCGCAAATTAAGTCTGGAAGAGAAACAGACAAATCCAACGAACGAGTTCATTGAAAAAAACCCCCCCTATTTTTACTTATCCAAATTGAATAAAATGCACCTCAACGATTCAAAGCCTTACAAAGTACAGTTGACAAAAATAAAACGGGACCGATAGCAAAAAAAGGCAGCGGCGAGCCCCAGCCAGGAAGCGGTCACCGACCACAGCCGAATTTATTTGCCAACTGTACCTATTAAAATGCAACTTTGGCGCTTATTTCGTACACTTAGAGTTGCTTTTTGCTCGTGTTCTTTAAAGATAGTGCGCTTTCCTCAGTGTGAAATATAGCGTTACTAGGAAGTACAGGTTGTTAAGATAAGGATGTCGATTCTATATCCGCTTTTTTGGTTGGGGAGGTTTTATTTTGATTCTGAGACAGGTATTAGGGGAATTACGAATACTAGTTGCCAGTGCAGTGTTAATTTTTGTTGACGTGAATACGTTTTTAAAATTGCTTCTATCGCGGGAGGCAATTCAAAAAATGAATGATTACAAAATCGGGGGATAGAGTTTGGTGTTGCAGCTACATATATCATATCCATCCAAAATTTAATTACACCACTGCATAGCTAAAACATCAAAGAATTCGTTACGCTAAGTGAGTTAAGTAACTGTGACGCATCGCGCGCGGTGGAAGGGGAAGAGCCGACATTTTGAGGTCATTTTGCTGTGTTTTGAGATTTCCATTTACTATGACCCGAAGGACTTCTTAGTGTTCATGATTATAACATACATTAAGTTAAGATAAAATAACTCTTTATTATACACCAAGGTAAAATACAGAACATAATTCTTACACATAGATTTAGTTCAATGGGCGGTCTTATCGCTGCGATCTCTTCCAGACAACCTATGTTATGGACTGGATTATAATGTATCACATGACGGCAGTGCATCTATATAAAATTAAAAACATACTAACATACTATAAACCTAAAACTAAAAAGTGTATTTTATATTTTGTATAGAAAATATTACCTGCTACTTACACGTATTCTCGTACAACCCACGGCCTTGTCCATGCCGCAGCGACACCCCAGTTTTTATCTTTATTTTCGTATTCGCCAGTCCTTCTCCATATAAATCACTCCTCCGTGCGCGAAATTAGCCCAAAAAGGGGTACAAAGTTTTATTTTCACTTACAATGCACAGTGGTCGAATTCGACTGTAATTCATGATTTTATTTTAATTTTAGCTTTCCAACGACTTAAAAACACTCGCATCCCGCGCCAAGATCTACTCGTTGGAGATATTACGTACAAGGGAGTGGCCAAATTCAAGTACTTAGGATGCACTATCACAGATACAAACCCCCGTGAAGAAGAAATTCAAATTCGCAAACAGAATTTCTTACGGTGCAGTGCTGCACTACATAAGGTACTGGTATCCAGGCTTCTCAGCAGAAGAACCAAGATCCGAATTTATAAAACCGTAATACGGCCCATCCTTATGTATGGTTCTAAACTCTGGACGCTAATCCTGAAGGAGGAGAATCAGCTTTTAGTAGCAGAGAGAAAAGTTCTCCGTAAAGTATTGGCCCCAGTAAGAAGAGAAGATGGTAGTCTGAGGGTCCGTAAAAACGCCGAAATAGAAGATCTTGTGGCCGAGCCTAACATCATAGGAGAATACAAGTCACACCGACTCCGCTGGCTCGGCCATCTACTGCGAATGGGTGAATATCGAAGCGTAAAGAGAGCATACTTGGGCCGACCGACTAGCCGCCGACCGGTTGGTCGTCCCAAGTATCGCTGGAACGACAGGATGGAGGCTGACCTGCGCAACCTGGGAGCCGACAACTGGCAAGAGATGGCAATGGACAAGGGAATGTGGAGAGTTCTCATATCGGAGGCCAAGACTCACTTTGGGTCCCTGCACCAATGGAGTAAGTAAGTAAGTTTAGCTTTCCCCCTTCTTCCCCCTTATGCCAAATGTCACACTTCTTCGTTCGCGCAATTACGTAAATATATAGATTGCCTTTGTACCGACATGTCGTATAGTTCTGTATTTTTTTGTGTACTGATGAATAAATTCATTTTCAACACACTTGCTCGTAAAGTGTGCCATAAGTACATCGTTATTAGGACCTTAAACCGAACTATAACACACGCGTGCGTAATAATATAATACACTAGTGCATAATAGAATTATCCCTACAAAGTTAAGTTAGTACCTTGCAAATTAAATGCGAGTAAACAGAGCATTTTCAATTTAACCGGGTAATACAGTTTTTGTAACAACAAAGAGATTTTATGCCGCTGAAATCCTATTACATTTATGAAATAAATAAATGTATCCCTAAATTAGACGAAAAAACATTTATTATTATTAAATTACTTATAATTCACAATAATTTGATATAAAATATTTGCATTTTATCATTAAAATTATAATTTTGAAGTAGGCTGTCAATCAACTTACATTTAGCGCGTGCAAAAAAAAAACTTGCGCGCCATTTCCCATTTTTTTGTTTGTATCGTATTTGTTGCTGTGTGGTAAATAACTATAAAAATGTAAATTTTTAGTACAGATGATGAACAATTGATAGATTTAACCCCGCCAGAAATACTAAATGCAGCACAAAATGCAAATGAAAGCCTAATACCTGCAAAATCTAGAGCAAAGTACTTAGCTGCTTACGATAGTTTCATACAATGGAAAAGCAACAAAAATACCCAGTCATTTTCTGAAAACGTGTTTTGGCGTATTTCTCTGAACTCGTCCATACATACTAACCCTGTCAGCACCCTGTGGTGCATCTATTCCATGTTAAGAAGCATGGTTAAGCTCAAATAGTGCGTTGATATCAAAACGTACTGTAACCCGCAACCATGTACATCTCGTAACATGAGATATTTGGTGCCTTCTCCTTCCAGTAATGTGTATGATTTACCTTTGTCGCCGACATTTACACAAGAAGTAAATGAAGATACTAAAGAATTGGAAAGTACCAATATCGTTTTTAAAATTGTACATTCACCAATCGTTTTAATAATTAAACGATTTATGCAATACATGTTTGTTTTTTCCTCGCAAGTGTATTGAAAAAGTGTGTATGAAACTCGTGAGCAACGAGCTCACTAGATACTCGGCTGATTTACGCCCTCGCCTACTGCTCGGGCTGCAAACCACAGCCTCATGTACCTAGTCAGGTCATAAATTCTGTCACATGTTTAATATAAAATAATTGAAACAAGTTTATTCATTATGTAACCATTTATATACCAAAATGAACTTAACAAAACATAGATTCTTATGACACTAAAGTTTATTCAAAATGACCTCCGTGATTTTAAATCATCATCATCATCATATCAGCCGTAGGACGTCCACTGCTGGACAAAGGCCTCCCTCATTGATCTCCAGGAAATGCGGTTGGAAGCAGCCTGCATCCAACGCCGACCTGCGGTTCTTACCAAGTCGTCTGCCCATCTTGTGGGTGGACGTCCTACGCTGCGCTTGCCGGTCCGTGGCCTCCACTCGAGAACCTTTCGGCCCCATCGGCCATCTGTTCTGCGCGCTATATGGGCTGCCCATTGCCACTTCAACGTGCTAATCCGTCGGGCTATGTCGGTGACTTGAGTTCTCCTACGTATCTCCTCATTTCTGATTCGATCCCGTAGAGAAACCCCGAGCATAGCCCTCTCCATAGCTCGTTGAGCGACTCTGAGCTTATTCATAAGGCCAATAGTGAAGGACCACGTCTCGGTTCCATATGTCATCACTGGTAACACACACTGATTGTAGACTTTCGTCTTAAGGCACTGAGGTATGTTGGACGAAAAGACGTTGCGAAGTTTCCCAAACGCTGCCCATCCGAGTTGGATTCGACGATTGACCTCTTTCTCGAAGTTGGACCTACCTAATTGGACTGTTTGTCCTAGGTATACATACGCGTCGACAACTTCAAGAGCCGAGTTCTCAACCATAACTGGGGCAGGGACGACATGGACATTCGACATGATTTTCGTCTTGTCCATGTTCATTTTAAGTCCTACCCGTTGGGAGACTCGATTGAGGCCTTCGAGCATCGTGCTGAGCTCTTCCATCGACTTTGCCATGACCACAATATCATCGGCAAACCGAAGGCGAGTGATGTATTCGCCGTTAATATTGATGCCCAGTCCTTTCCATTCCAGAAGCTTGAAGGCATCTTCCAATGCGGTCGTAAACAGTTTTGGAGAGATGACATCTCCCTGTCTTACGCCTCTTTTTAAGGGAATCGCCTTCGAGCTCTGTTCGTGTACTCGGACTGACATAGTGGCGTTTTTATACAAACACTTCAACACTTCGATGTACCGATAGTCAATACGGCATCGTTGGAGAGACTCAAGCACTGCCCATGTTTCGATCGAATCGAAGGCTTTCTCATAGTCCACAAACGCGAGACATAGCGGCAAGTTATACTCTTCGGTCTTCTGTATGACTTGCCGCAGCGTATGTATGTGGTCTATGGTACTGTAGTCTTTACGGAACCCTGCTTGTTGAGACGGTTCGCGAAGACCCTCGAAAACAGCTTATAAACATGGCTCAAAAGCGAGATGGGTCTGTAATTCTTAAGCAAGGTGTTGTCACCTTTCTTGAAGAACGGAACCACCACGCCCCCGTTCCATGCTTTTGGCGTCGTACCTTCAAGCAAGGCGGAATTAAAAAGCTTCTGAAGGACTTTAAGTACCGGTGATCCACCCGCTTTCAGAAGCTCTGAAGTGATTCCGTCCTCACCCGGCGCCTTGTCGTTCTTAAGTTGCTTCAAGGCCATCCTGATCTCATACAGGCTGATGTCCGGAATATCTTCGGTATAATGTCGGGTCAGTTTGGCTCTTAGGTCGTTGGCCGCACTGCAAACAGGTTTAGTGACCGAATCGTAGAGCCGTCCATAGAACCTTTCGACTTCCCTTAACACTTCCGCTTTACTTGACGTTATGCTGCCATCTTCCCTCTTCAGCTTCGTCATGCGGCTCTGCCCAATAGAATTATCTCTCGCGAACACTTTGGAGCCTTTATTCCGCTCTATCGTATCTTTAATACGAGATGTATTAAAGGTACGAATATCGTGCCGCAAGGATTTCCAAATCTTTCTATTGAGCTGCCTATGTGACTGAGCATCATCGGGAGACTGCAGTTGCAAAGAACGTCGTTCAGCCATGAGGTTAAGCGTGTCATCAGAGAGTTTCTGAGGTCTATTGGTACGGGGGGTCTTAAAGAACTGGGACCCCACCGTATGGACGGTTTCTACGAACCTGTTATTGATCTCGTCCACTGATGCATCTACTTCTAGACAGTCAAAGCGATTTGCAAGTTCGAGTTGAAAGCTCTCGAGGTTTTGGATATGTGCGCGAGTGGGTCGGAGCGTAGATTTCATCAAACGGGACCTTTCAAGTTTAACGTTCATATTCAATGTGGCTCTAACAATTAGGTGATCACTGCCGGTTTTCACCCTGTGAATCACAGAGACATCATTGAATATCCGTTTCTTGTTGGTCAAGATGAAATCAATCTCATTTCTCGTGGAACCGTTGGGACTCATCCAGGTCCATTTCCTGTGAGGCGGCTTCTGGAAAAAAGAATTCATCATAAAGAGTCCTTCTTTCTCCAGAAAATCGGCCAGCCTCTGTCCCCTGGGGTTCAGTTGCCCATATCCAAATTGCCCCACTCTCAACTCATCATCGCTTCTCATGCCTAGCTTTGCATTGAAGTCCCCCATAACAACAATAAAGTGAGTTTTGTTCGTATGTATGGCTCTACTGATGTCCTCATACATAGACTCTACTTCTTCATCTGGGTGTGAAGAGGTCGGCGCATATACCTGAACGACCTTCAGCGAATATCGCGTAGATATTCTGAGTGTCAGGTACGCGACCCTGCTCGACACACTGTCGATGGTGATAATGTTGTTGATGAGTGACTTGTGAACGAGAAACCCAACACCACCTTGGGACTGTTGGTCGCCCTCCCGGTAGTATAGTAGGTTACCGACTTAAGGGATATCGTGTCCTCGCCCTCTCTACGGACTTCTGATAACCCCAAAATGTCCCAGTGTAATCTACTAATTTCTTCTTCCAGCTCAACAATCTTTTCGTCTGTCCTCAAAGTGCGGATGTTGTGTGTTACCAGGGCCAGTGGTCGTCGTAGTGTTTGGTAGCCGATCGACTCCCGGGGATTCTTAGCACCCCTGGTCCCGCCGTTACCGTGACTGCTACCGTAGCCAGGATTAGCGGGGCCGCCGGGGACTCGGGGCCTGGTTTTATGTTGCACTATATCCATAAGGGGGTTGTTGCCATACTCGCCACGCTAGGCAGGCGGGTTGGCGAGCGCAGTATAGGTATTGTAAACACGAAAAGACGCTGCTGCCTATCTTTCGGAGGTATCCCTTAGCAGACTCCTACTGTATCCACAGCAGCGGAGGGCAAGAGCGGAGGGGCAACATTCTATTGCCGGCGCCCCACGGCACTTGATTTTAAATACAGGCCTTCAATCTGCGCGGCCAGTCGCAGTGGCGGATTTACCCACAGGCTGAGTAGGCTTGAGCCTAGGGCGGCAGATTTTAGGAGCGGCAAATTTGGGGACCGTTTTTTTTCTGATAAGTATTTTGCAGAAAGAAGTCTATAAGCTATCTTTACGATGACTTTTCCCTCTTCCCTTTCATTGTACATTCAAGCAACGGTGCCACAAACTTCTATATTCTATGGTATAACACCCAGTTCGCGGCTCCCAACCAGTAGCATACTACATTAGGCCGCCTTATCGATTCGCTCAGAAATATAACCAAAAACTATAACTTATATTGTTGGAATGAAGGACGGCAAAAATTTAACAGCCTATACTCGGGAAATGTGTGAATCCACCACTGGCCAGTCGTCTATCGCAGCACGAACGAGGTCCATGTCAATATCGGTGGCTGCCTTAATCAAGGATGCCTTGAGTGACTCCAAATTGGGATGAGGCTTTGAGCACGCCTTTTTCTCCAAGTGTTGCCATATCTTGTAATCTAACGGATTCAAATCTCGACTGGAGGAGGGCCAGTCTTCGTGCCGGATGAAGTCGATTTCACGCGCCGCCAGCCAGTCTTGTGTGCTCTTCGCTCTATGAGCTGGCGCCGAATCTCGGTGGAATACCCAGTGCCTGATATTGAACATGGTATGAGAAACAGGTTCCACAAGGTTCGTCAGGACTGTATTTTGATACACAACTGCAATCGGTTTTACACCTTTCTCACAAAAATGTACCTCTGTTAAGCCCCAATAAGAAACTCCCAACCATACCATGAGCGAGGATGGAAAATGACCTCGTTGGACACGCGGAATACGGTTGCTCGCTTCTTCACTACTTTGTGCGTACACCTTATATTTTTGTTTGTTGTAGCTCTCTTCTACGGTAAAAATGTTTTCATCCGAAAAAAGAATTTCCCGATATTTTTTTCCAGCGTACCGCTTCAACAAAGCGCGGCATCTCTTCAGTCTCAGGTCCATTAGACGAGCATTCAAACGATGTCCTGTTTTTCTTCGATATGCCCGAAGCCCTAAGTCTTCATTTAACACCCTTTTCACCGTGGTTCTGCTTAACCCCATCTGAAGGGCCAACAGTTTCTGCTTACGTTTGGGATTTCTTTGAATTCGCGCCTTCACAGCTTTTATCACTGCTGGAGTCCTAACAGACCGAGGGCGACCACTTCTTGACCTGTCATCTACACTAGAGTCTTCATTGTATCGTTTGATGGTGCGATAAACGAATCTTTTGGTTATATTCAAATTTTTCAGTATGTATGTCAAAAATTTGAATTGGCGCGTAACCGCAACGATGCAACGCAATAACTGCAACACGGTCTTCTTTAAGCGTCCACTCCATATTTAAAAATGAGTAAAATTCTAAAAAGTATACATTTTTATTTTCAAGAACAATTCGAAATTCGAATTCTATTAACTTTTTTGTGGCCAGCATTCTGAAGAGAAAAGTTTTTACTGTGTTACAATACTTATGACCTGACTAGGTATAATGAGCTATAGTATCATTTTTCGTTGACATGTTATATCATAATGTATTTTGAATTTTTTTGACTGGTTATTAATTATCATTTTGTATTATGTATTCACCAAAACCGTTGTTCTTTCGCAATAATTACGTATTTGTAAAATATTTTCTAATTGTACAATGACAAAAGTTCCGACACAATATTTTATCGTTTGAGAATAAATGAAATGAAATGAAAATAATGAAAGATTCTAAGAAAATTGATTCAGCCGTTTTACCGTCCTTAAAAGGTAGACAAACAGATGTTATTTTTAATACACCTACTAAGCTTAGTTACAAGGGCTGATGGAGTACAGTCAGCCGTAAAATACCCCCGATGAAAGATCACTCGCTAATCCGAAGTTATTTAATCTAAATTTGAATAACGTTGTTGGCTGACGGCCTGCCGGCGGAAATATTGCTCCATCATGATTTATAGACCAGGAGTTAAAGACCTATTTACATTGGATAACTTTAAGAAAATTTATTTGTAGTGTATTTTTCTTTAATCATCACGTTAAAAATATTCATCATAAGCTGATTGATTCGTTTAAAAACTAAATTTTAGTATGAGTTTGCCAACTGGATCTTTAAATTAAGCCATATTTGATATTTTTTTCGCACATGATCTTATGTGTCACCATCACCTATAACAAAGTATTGTCTCGTACGTTTTTAATTGGTTCCCAGTAGATGGAAGAAGCTTATGGCCCATCTGGTGTTAAGTGGTAACCATCGCTTAAAGCAAAGTATTGCCTCGTACGTTTTTAATTGGTTCCCAGTAGATGGAACAAGCTTATGGCCCATCTGGTGTTAAGTGGTAATCATCGCTTAAAGCAAAGTATTGCCTCGTACGTTTTTAATTGGTTCCCAGTAGATGGAACAAGCTTATGGCCCATCTGGTGTTAAGTGGTAATCATCGCTTAAAGCAAAGTATTGCCTCGTACGTTTTTAATTGGTTCCCAGTAGATGGAACAAGCTTATGGCCCATCTGGTGTTAAGTGGTAACCATTGCTTAAAGCAAAGTATTGCCTCGTAGGTCACGCACCGTAGAAACGTGCCCTACGATGCACTGCTTTGTATCCATCAAAAGGCATACAGGTGTAAAGCTTCATGTGTCTTTAATTCACGGAAAACCATTCCCTTCAAACCAAAACAAACCTTCAAACGCAGCAACGCTGCTTGACGGCAGAATTATATTTTTATGATCACATTAATTTTTTTAGTAATAATTACTATTTTAGTAGGCTACTTAATAATTGGTTTATTATTTGTTAGTGGTTATTATTGCTATTAGTGGTTGCCATAATAAAAATATTTTCTTTCTTTCTTTCTTTCTTATTGCCCGTGCAAGCCCATTCATTGAACTCTCAAATGTTACTACGGTACATATATTTTTTTTGAAGTAAATCTTCTTTGCGCACGCTTGACTTGGGAAGTAAGCTGGTGAATGCGTTACTAAATATGCGAACGGAAGTTGAGATGGAGATATAAGTTAGTGAAGATAGAAAGAGAGAGAGTTACGTTTCGTATATTTTTAAACGTTTTAATGTGCGAGTGCGAGTTGCGTCTGTCCAGAATGAACATAGACTGATCAACCTACAGACGTGTGGACAATTTTGTAATTGAACAATTTTATAAATTAATATTTTGAAAAAGAAGTTTTACTTCAGTCGTGTGGTCTAAAGCAGTGTTCCGCAGAGTGTGCTCCGCGGCACACTGGAGTACCGTGCTCATTAACTGGTGTGCCGCGGGACAAAATCAGTTTATTATAAAATTATAAAGGCGGACGGAAATGCAGCCGAGTCGTCGATTACAACTTACGCTTTAAAATTATATGTAAGTTTCTGAATTGGTTAAAACTTAAGAATAAACGATAATTATATGATTAAAATTTGATTTTTTATTCAATAGGTTTATTTCACGGAACGCCACGCAAGTATAATTCAAGACAAACTGGCATTGTCACGCTGACCGCACAGGCACCATGGTTCGCCATGCGCCATCAGCTCAACCGGTATATGGTGTACCTCTGAAATTGCCCGATTTCATAGGTGTACCTAGAAAAAATAAAGTTTGCGGAACACTGGTCTAAAGCACACTCGTTTTTTTCTTTTCGTGACTCGTAATCTGTTGATGGACTATAGGATGTGTTGACGAGATCGTGGTTTTTGGAATCGGCACCTCAGCCTGCCAAAGTGGGGCATTTCATTGGGTCCATTCGGTTAACGTTGCCCGCTCAGTTTCAAATCAACTTTTACTGGTGGTAGAGCTTTTGTGAACGGGCTTGAGGAAGTGGGTACCACCACCTTACCTTTCTCTGCCGCCAAATAGCAGTACTTGTGCTGCTGTGTTCCGGTTAGATGGTAATGGTATGTTCCTGTAATTACTGGCACATAGGCATAACAGCTAAGTCCTATAGTATGGCAACGTATCCACATAGAGATCAAGACAACATAATCGCTTGTTTTGAATTCTATGTGGATATCCATGGGCTGCAGTAGCCACTTAACATCTGGTGGACTGCATGCTCGTTTGCCATATAAGTTGTATTAAAAAAAAAACATGCTGTATTTTTGTACAAGCTAACTCCCAGACTATTCAGAACGTTTCAATAGGCAACTAATTTTACACTCGCGTTGACTTTAAAAGCCTTTGAATTTTGATATTGACGCCGGGAGCCACGTGAGTCTAATAGGATTGCTCACTGGTTTCTTTTGTTGACTGTAAATTATTGGAATAAGGTTATTTACGGTTATTACGGCTTGCTGAACTGGAGAATGTGACTCTTGCAACGTAGTGGTAGGATGGCTGTTTTCTGTTAGTTTGTGGATTCAAAAGTTAAGATGTAAAATGTAAAACCAGAGAATCGAGATCAGTATTCTAGAACTGTTCTTAAGCCGATACTTAAGCGTAATTTTTTACAGTTTTTTGTGAAAAATGATTGTGTCTATTCTATTTAGAGTTTAAAACGAAACGGAGGCTGCGTTTGCTCATAAGTCATTGGCACAAGAAGTTTATTTTAAATTTACCTGCATCATCATCATCATATCAGCCACAGGACGTCTGAGCATAGACCTTCCCCATTGATTTCTAGAGCAACCGATCTTGTGCGGCCTGCACCCAACGCCTCCCAGCAACCTTTAACAGGTCGTCTTTCCATCTAGTG
The DNA here is from genome assembly GCA_918857605.2 of Philereme vetulata. Taxonomy (NCBI): domain Eukaryota; kingdom Metazoa; phylum Arthropoda; class Insecta; order Lepidoptera; family Geometridae; genus Philereme; species Philereme vetulata. Next base: position 2,485,824 of record OU975451.1, on the reverse strand, counting down.
GGGGAACTCCACTCGAGAACCTTTCTGCCCAACGGCTTCGATTCTTCGAGCTATTTGCCCTGACCACTGCCACTTCAGCTTGCTCATCCTGGTTTGTCCACAAATCTCCTCATTTCTGAGTTGATCTCGTAGAGTAACACCAAGCACATCCCTCTTCATAGCACTCTGAGCGATTTATTTTAATATTAATTAATTTAAATTAAAATTGTATTGCAATGTGAAATTTAATTTAATTTTAAGAAATTGTTAATATAGATAGATAGTTAGACATTTATTTCGACAGAAGTTACAAACACACAGAAACTGAATACGTTGGAAATACAGACAATTAACTACACATTAACTTAATTTAAAAAAAAGCCACGTACCCAGTAATTATTAATTTTTTGGTTAAACACATGTTCTGCGGTATCCTGTCTCTAACTGTATCCAAGTAATACACAAATGTTCTAAGGGGCCACCCCAACTATTCCACTTAAGGCCGCATTCGGCAACATCAATGAGTTGCGAATACGTTAAAACAGTAGTTCCCAACTCCGTATCCTTTGAGAATCGCGCCCTCTATTGAGAAATTGGGGATCTTGGCTTCTTAGTTGTTTGAGGGACGTGAACAGAACGGTTTGTAAACGATTTCAAAGGTTGAAATTGCTTTTTATTATTGTAATACACTCAAAACGTATCAGGATAAAATATAAAAAGTACATGTGCGATAAAATAGCCGGTTGCTCTCTTCCTTGCTTTTTGAAATGTGTTTTTTATGGGGTCCAGGGTTTTAGATTAATTACTTTCCAATAAATGTATAAAATACATCGCTTTTTTCTATAGCTAAGTAGGTACTTACCAAACATTTATAGCAATGACCATTACTTGAGTTACATGCACGATTAAATAGGTATGTCTTGGTAGTATCGCAATGTCGAATTATATGTCATGTAAACCTCACCGAAAGTACGTGATTAAATCCCTACGGTTGAGCCGGGAGTAAAGTTGTACCGAATTTCATTATGTGATTTGAATTTGGAACCTCATCTGTATTAAAATTTGAACCAAAGAGACCCACACCATAAGAACTTATTCGTAAATCGAACTAACCTCTGTACAGAATGCATCAACCTACATTAGGTTGCTATTGTCTCGCTGAAAGTGTGAAAAGTAGAGTTTTCTCCTCGTGGATAAAGCTGTCTACATCTTGGGCGTGCTTATATCCTTCTTTGCACTCAGGATTCTAGTAACTCCCTCGCTCCGCTCGTGAGTTAACTCTAGAATTCTTCGTTACGTTCGGGATTCAATATAACGCCCATGACGCAAGACACTGTTTATCCCCTAGTTTAGTAATCTACTACTCTTTCCTTAATAATCCTTTACTTATTATAAATTATAACTTATTTTTTTTGTATAAGTTTGTAAGTACAAAAGAAGAGTTAATCTTCTTCAGTGCAAGTGTAACTCCGGCGGGAGGCATAGGTCTTCCTAGTTCGGGTGCCTATGTTTCTTTTGCAACTAGGTTTTAATATTTAACTTAAATACTGAATCTGATGTACCTACCCTAGTGTTGTGAAGTTTGTTACCGAAATAAAAATTATCTTTATCTTAATATCTGTAGCGTATCCTACGTACACATACAATACTTTACCTGAGAGTGCCATATAAATGCGGTTCAATAGTTTGAGTAGCCAGAACAAGTTTTCACGTTTGTAATGTCACTGAGAATTGAGAGAAAACATTACGCCCGGCGTCGGTATTCATACTGTAGACTGACATCGTCCTATTTTGTATCATCTATTTTACCTTTTCGGCTATAATAAGTTGTAGCAAGGAAGTAATTCAGAGTTTTATTTAGGAGGAACTCAGACCGAGGCCGCATCCAACTTGGTGACCCCGACGTGATTTAAACCTTCTGATAAGCCCCTCAACAAATATAGTTTCAATATCGATCCCTCACTATAACCACCAAGTTTTACTCACCAAATTGTTAGACTAATACACAAATTTGCTGAAAGTCAGTGGCTGCCTCGAATTCTACTTCAATTCAATATACGCACAGGTTAGCGAATAGTCACTACAAGGGCCTGTCCACACTACAGCGACATAAATAAATAATACTGGATATTTCATACAGCGCTATCTATCCTCAAACTAAGCAAGGATACGGAGCCAGATACCTGATATAATACTTTTTTAATTTTTTATACGACCTGTAAATGGAGGAATCATATGACCCACTTGATGTTGAAGTTGAAGTGTTAACCATCGCCTATAACAACATGGCCTCGTAGGTCACGCACCTTAAAGTGCCCTACGATGCCCTGCCCTGTGTCCATCTACTTAAAACATACTTACTAATATCACTCGCGCGCAGAGAGCAGCGGCGCGCAGTGCGAGGCGAGACGTTATTCGGAGCGGATCACACTCACCCTGATGAAGGTTCACGAATTGAACCGAAACATTGTCGGTCGAAACACCGATAAGACGGTACGTGATAAAGCCCGTATTTATAATAATGATTGAAATCAATCACAAAAGTTTTCTAAGTAAAATTACAAACTAGTTGACCCGCCGAACTTCGTACCGCTTTGACATGCATATAACGCGGGCTGTCAATATACGTTACCCTGGTAGAATTGTCAATTGTTGTCCCCGGCCATCATTTCACAACCATAGGCAAAAATTACAGTTAGCTGTCATTTGCGTTTTGTTATTCCATGTCAGATGTGTTTTTGTTAAACGACGTTTTATAGTGACTTGTATTCTCTTTGACGTTTTATGTCACGTCCCACGGGAACGACGGGAACTGGATAAAAACTATCCTATATCCTCCTGGTTCTTAGCTACCTCCCTACCAATTTTCAGACAAATAGGTTCAGGCGTTCTTGAGTTATAAATAGTGTAACTAACACGACTTTCTTTTATATATATAGATTTGAAAGTAAGTCTGTCTCTCGTTGTCTCTCTGTCTGTTTGTATTAATTTTTCATGACCAAACGGCTGTACCGATTTCGATGAAAATTGTTATACAGATAGGTTGTGACCGGGAAATATGCTACTTTTTAACCGATTGCGAAGGAGGGTGATGTTTTTATTGACGAACCACGTGTGCGAGACCACGTATTATTATTAATACGCGAAGAGAAAACCTTCTACTCTTTTTTAACCTACTTCAAAGAAAGGAGGAGGTTCTCAATTCGTCTGAATCTTTTTGACAAGACGCCTGGACCGATTCGAGAAATTCTTTTTATTTTTGTTTAAAAGGGTTGGTTGGTCGCATTGGCACCAAGTCAGGATCTGATGATGGGATCCCAAAAAACGATGGCAATAGGGACGCAATTCGGTTTTATGTTTGTTGTCACCTCAGAACTCCGTTATTTATCAACCGATTTGGAAAATTCTTATTTTAATTTGAAACGATACGAGTATATGTACTTTCGTATTGGTCTCTTAGAAATTTTATAAAAATTAGTTCAGTAGTTTGATTAAGTCGTATATATTTTTGTTAAAACGTTACATGTGATTATAGGTTGCGTGAACAGAAGACTGAGATTTGGCAAAGTTAAAGTTTTGTCGAAACCTAAAATTGAGCTAAAAATAATAATTAATTAATGTTGAATGTGAACCACTTTGCAGTGGCAACTAGTATTTGTAAGTACATTTCATACTTATGTTAGACAGAGAGACACCCAGACCCAGAACAAATATATATACACGGTGTCCTTTAAATCACTGTTTCCCCAGAACAAACGTCATTCAGACCATGGTCTACTAACAATTTATAACATCAAATTAAAAAAAAACGAAACGTATTCGGTATTTGAAAAATATAAGAAGTTGCGAACTTAAAACGTCTACTTTAACGTTACGCCCTACAACATAGTCAGCGCGCTGACCGGTAGCTACTAGGTACCTATCTAACTAAGGAGTAGGTAATACGCTACGGCTAGCGTACCCATGAACGGTTATTTTACTACGTCACGGTTAGTTTTTGAACCAAATTAGACTTATTTGAGAAGGTCCTGATTTTTGTTTTTTATTCTCTTATTTAATTCTATAAACAGTTTATTACACCAACGTCTGAGCAACGTTTGTTCTGGTAAAACAGTGATTAAAAGGACACCGTGTATTTATTTTAATAAAATGCTTGCACATTCACTGCAGTGCCAAAGTGTGTGACGAGCCAACTAACAATATACATATTACAGAACAATACAATTTAATAATAAAAGTCAACTGTTATTGCTACTAAATACAAAATATCAAGTTAAATTAATAATAATTAGAAATTATATCAATCCAATTGAGATTAAGTTAATTAATTCAGTAGCTAAGTACAATAAACATATTATACAGATCGTACAAACATTTATCCAGCGGCGGGAATCGAACCCGCAACTTCCCGCGTCTCAGCCGGCTAATTAACCACTGCACCACGGAGATCGTCACATGTAAATGATGATAGTATTGTAATAATAAATATTTCTGCAAACAATGGCCTCCTGCTGTCATGCCCTCTATGCCCTACCACCTGCACACGCAATGAACTGTACTCACGGCTACACATCAAGCTATACAGTTCCAGTATAAGCTGACCTCTCATTCTACAAAAAACCCTACACAATGCGAGGTCAGCTTATACTGGAAATATATAGCTTGATGTGTAGTCGTGTGTACCAGGCAACAGAGAAGGGTGTGGTATTTAGTTGCTCTCTATGGGGCTAATACATTTTAGAAGTCAAACAGCCATTGACACGAAAGAAGAAGAAGAATATTGCTGAACATTTCACACAGCGCTATTTTTTTAAATTTATTTATCATTTTAAATTTTTAAACACAATAATGCTTAAAAAAGCACTTATAAACCACTAAGGTTTGTAGCCTCAAACTAAGCAGAGCTTGTACTATGGGAAACTAATAACTGATAGAATACTTATATACTTTTGTTTTTGTATATACATATTTATAATTAAAGAGAAACATCTAGATCCGAAACAAATACCTGTAGATCGTGCAAAAAATTGTTCCGCGGTGGGAATCGAACCCGCAAACCTCCTTCGTCTCAGCGACTGCGCCACGGAGGTCGTCGTGTAATGTTGCCGTAATCTTGTAAGTGTTGTATTGTAAAAAAAAAATTAAAAAAAAATTGTACAAAATAACAAAATCCACGACACGAGGTGATATAATAATGTTTGCTTGGCGAAACGACACATCTACGCAAACCATTATTATACATACGGGACTTATCGCGTACCGTACCGTAATTGAACCGAAACATCGGTCGTAACACCGATAAGACGGTACGTGATAAATCCCGTATTTATGATAATAACACTAATATATTAAACGCGAAAGTTTGTATGTTTGTTTGTTCGTTACTCAATCACGTCGAAACGGCTTAACCGATTTCGATGAAATTTAATAAGTACTTAGATTATAACCTGGATTAACACATATGCTACTTTTTATCCTATAAATCAGGTCCCGTGGGATAAAAATTGGGTGTCAAGTCAAGTTGCAACAACGAGTTTCGCTTTATTTGTAGGTTACCTACACATGTAGTAGTGTAACACGTACGAAGTTGCGGGCAACAGTTAGTTATAAAAATATATCACGAAAGTTTTCTAAGTAAAACTTTCTTTTATAATCTCACAGTCAAAAAGGCTGGTATGAGTTTAACGCCTATGCCAATGTGTCTGTCTGTATGGTATGTGGCATCGAAGTGTCCAAACGGATGAACCGCCCCCTTATTATTTAAGCTAAATTGCTGACGTGTCGCTACTGCTAGTTAGGCCATCCCTTTCACACGTACAGTACGTACCTCACATGTGAATGGGATAGCCTGACTAGCGATAGCGACACGACAGCAATTTGGCTTAGGTAATAATGTCGCGGATTCGGTCGCGGTTATTTTATTAGACAGCTAGTGGTTCTTATCTTTGTCAGTTTTTAACTTCCCATGCAAAAAGGGGTGAGGGGGAGGGGGGGTCAGGGGTTATAAAATGACAAGCATTTGACATGAGTTATATCTTGTCCATGTAATGAATATTAAGGCCTTCATGTTGGGAAACATGCTACCTGTGAAATGTTCCATGCTCAGTCCAGATAAGACTTGGCCTACATGGCATTTAATTTTGCGTGTAATTTACACAGATTGTGTAATGGTAGACGAGCCCTAACTCCAAATAACCACTAATTCTCAATAGGTTAGTTTGGGTATTGCCTATAATTTAACAACATCCCTCCGCGGTTCAATGTATTCAAATTTTCTAATTGTGTTATTAGTTTAATGTGCCGAGCCTTTGATGTAGGCTAAATACAGGGCTTCGATATTGAAGGATGTTATACAGGATGTTCCAAAAGTTTGTGTCAAGCGGAAGTCCAGAGGAAGTCCACCGCTAGAGCTACCCGAATCACCCCCATTTACGTTCTAATTTGAATAGTTTAGGAACAATGGTTATTATTAAAATGATGACCATTTCGTAAGGAACAGGGAACAGGGATTCCAGGGTTACGCAGAATCAAGTTTTCAGGATGAAGAATTTGGATTAGCTCAATTACGATAGTCCTTACAATAAGAGTGTTTCAGAACTTAAAAAATAGATGTGTACTCTTGAGAAACCGTCTGATTCATTGTTATTTTTCAGTGAAAATGTGTATTTAGCGGTTCTCTCTCTAAACTATTGCTTGAAATATTCTTTTAAGAAATGTATTATATGTATATTTTTAAAAATGTGCACAAACGGTGCGATTTTATAACCACTTATTGCAGAACCACTTATTGCATAAGGCATTTATATTGGTATAAGACATTTTTTTATACATTACTAGCTGACCAATCCGCAGCTTCGCACGCGTAGTTTTTTAATAAAAATATTACCCTCCTTCTGCGCAGTTGGGTAAAAAGTAGCCTTTGTCACCCGGGGATAGTGTAGCTTCCCAACGGTGAAATATTTTTTTTTAATCGGTCCCGTAGTTCCGGAGCCTATTCAATGCAAACAAATGAACAAACAAATCTTTCCTCTTTATAATATTATTTTTGTAGATATTGATATGTTCTTTAATATTGCAGAACATACTTTTGTTCTATCATCAATAGTTTCCACAGCGCATGCGACGAAAGACGTTTTAGGGCACTTTTTTACACCTTGGGTTACGTTACTTAAGTTTTAGTAAAGGTCCCTAATCTTCTCTAGCAATAAATATAGCCTTTGTCACTCAGGATGAATGTAGCTTTCCAATGATGAAAAAATTTTTGAAATTGCCAAAGTAGTTTTTGAGTTTATTCATTACAAACATACACACAAAAATACAAATCTTTCCTCTTTATAATATTAGTATAGATACAGATAGATAGGCTTGCCTTTGACCACGATCGTGCTCGCCTGATAGTAAGTAAAATCAGTGGCTTTATTAATACAAATAGTTTACAGAAATTATAGAAAATATTTACTTTCATATCTAAATTACGACTTAATAAAGGTTGCTGGGAGCCAATGGGGGCAGGCCACACAAGATCGGCCGCTTTACAATTATACGGTGAAGCCTACGTTCAGCAGTGGACGTCCTATGATGTTGATGACGATGAAAAGGCTATAATTTTTAGCACCATTCAATTCAGTAAATAAAGATATTACATTCAATTTTTCCTTGGCTAACAATTGACCATTAAAATGGGGCCATATTTATCCCGGGGCAGTTAGTAGCGATTATCGGGACAGTTAAGACAGATTTATCTTGACAATAAAAGTAAACACGGGTGCTCTCAAGCGTGCCCCATTAGTAAGAGGGATTCCCTGCAGTGGCGGCCGAAGGGATAAGCTGAAGCGTTGTTAAATAAGCAAGATCACTACCCTTGTCTATTTCAACTAGAAATCATTATCATAAAACGTGGTACATGTGACGATGATATTGAAGTAAAAGTTCTTTACGCACCCTTGGGGACTTGGGGAGTAAGCTGGTGAATGCGTTACGAAAAGAGCGAACGGAAGTTGAGAAGGAGATATAAGTTAGTGAAGATAGAAAGAGAGAGAGTTACGCTTCGTATATTTTTAAACGTTAATGTGCGAGTGCGAGTTGCGTCTGTCCAGAATAAACATAGACTGATCGACCTACAGACGTGTGGTCATTTTTGTAATTGAACAATTTTATAAATTAATATTTTGGAAAAGAAGTTTTACTTCAGTCGTGTGGTCTCACTCGTTTTTTTTAAACTACTAAGGTAGCAAACGGCCCACCTGATCGTAAGCTGTTACCGTAGGCTATGGACGTTTGTAACTCCAAAGGTATCACTCGCGCGTTGCCGACCCTTTAAAATTTTCAAAATGCCTTTTTGAATAACCCCAAACTGTGGTCCCTGGGGAAAACCTCGACAGGGAGACCATTCCACAAGCAAAGTGTTCTCGGGAGCAAATTCCTCTGGAACTTCACGGTGTGCGACATTAACATATCCAAGGTGTGTAGATAGATTACCTGCCGATGGCGAGCGGTGCGATGATAAAAGTACCTAACCTGCAGGCACCATATCAAACAACTCCTCAGAACACAACCCATTATACAAGCGGTAGAAAACACCTAGGGAGGCAAAATCTCTCCTGAGACTTAGGGGCTCAATAGCGCTTGTGAGAATGGGATTGTCAACAATTCTCACAGCTCGACTTTGAACAGAGTCAAACGGCTCTAGTTGGTATCCAGGTGCTCCTGCCCATAAAATACTTATTTTTGTACTTGCAGCTCTTACGGGAGCAGTTAGTGATGCGCCTAGTGCCTATCGATATCACTAATTGCCAGTAACCGTATTAAAAAGAAACAAATATGTTTGTTGGTTGGCCCTGCCGAGTCTTGGCGTATACTATAGTACGAGTGGGACGATCTTACGGTCTTAAAAAAGTAAGTACACAGCGCTATCTATACTATACAGTATATAAGTATTTTATCGGTGTTTTGGTTGCCATGCATTGCTTAGATTGAGGCTAGATAGCGCTGTGTGAAATGTCTAACATTATTTATCACACTAATATTATATACATATGTGATAGTTTGGGTTTTGTTTATTCATTTCTTTGTCATAGTTGTTGTTGTTTATTCATTTGACTAAAATTGCATGCGATAAACGCTGATCACTAACCTGTTACTAACCCATATTCGCAATAAATCATTTGATTGATTGATTGTTAGATTATGACCTGGATTCAAACATATACTACTTTTTACTGACAAACAACGCGTGCAAAGCCGCTGGCAGAAACTAGTTTAATAATAATTGAACATTTATTTAGTTATATAAAAAACCGACAGTTTTTCAGGAAAAACACTTTTCTAAAGTTCATATTGGTTTTTACGAATATTTATTTATTATTTTCTTAAACACATTCTTTCACAACAAATCATGGTAAATATCCCGTTTTTAGTGAAAATACTGTTCATGATCATGATAGTTTAAAACAAATATAAAACTAGCTTCCGCCAGCGGCTTCGCACGCGTTGTTTGTCAACAAAGAGTAGCCTATGTGTTAATCCAGGTTACCATCTACGTACGTACCAAATTTCATTGAATCGGTTTAGTCGTTACAACGTGATTGATTAACAAACAAACAAAGAAATAAACACATTTCCAAACTTACGCATTTATAATATTAATGTGATGTCATCGGTTAATAGCAGTTCTCCTGCCTTGGACCAAGCAACGTATTAGTTGATGGGAGGGTCCAGAGTTTAGGATAACGTTGGGCCGCGTTTGATAGCCAGAAATGGACTGACCCTTGGAATGGCGACCGCCACTGATTGTGATCTCGCGAGTACCTTCAATATTTTGTTTGCATTCATCATTGTCTCTAATAAAAAAAGTCACATTTGTACTAATATTATAATGTACTATAATAATAATCTATACTATCTATACTAATATTATAAAGCGGAAAGATTTGTATGTTTGTGTGTATGTTTGTAATGAATAAACTCAAAAACTACGGGTTAGATTTCAAAAATTCTTTCACCATTGGAAAGCTACGTTCACCCTGAGTAGTAACATAGACTACGTTTTATCCAACTCCGCAAAGGAGGGTAATGTTTTTATTGAAAAACTACGCGTGCGAAACTGCGGATTGGTCAGCTAGTAATATTATAACGAGGAAAGATTTGTATTTTTGTTTGGTTTGTAACGAATAAACTAAAAACTACGAGTCCGATTTAAAAAAAATATTTCACTGTTGGGAAGCTACACTATCCCTGAGTAACATTGGCTATACTTATTACTAAACAAAATGAGAGAACCTTACTTCAATAATGTAACCCAAGGTGTTAAAGAATTGCCACACAAAATAATTTAAAAATAAATGTCCACCCGTGCGAAGCCGGGACAGGCCTCTAGTTATTAATAAAAGCGACCACGATGCAAGATCCCCCATATAAACAAAAGTGTTAGTTTTATATTTATTGTTTTCAGTATAATAGTCTATAAGGTATTTGTATATATGGGCCTTGTAATAATATTTTGTATGTGTACATTGTTCTGAAATAAACGTTATAATAGGTCTTTACCTATGTAATTGGAGATTAAATAACCAGCATTTTCAGATTTAATTATCTTTGGATTGGCGCGCAATTTGAAATTCAAATAAATTGTATTCGAAAGCCGTGTTAGTTTAATTTCAAATTCAGTCATTTGTTTTTAGATAGTCTTTTGTTTTTGTGAAATTATGGTACTTTTTGGCGACATGGATAAACTGAAAATTTGTACAATTTTCGAATATGACACCTTACGTGGAAATACCGCTACAAAACCACACGAAACATTAATGACGTGTACGAGCCTAACTCTGCTTGCATAATCACGGTCCATTGTGGGTTCAATCGTTTTAAATCTTGAAATTTTGAGTTGGAGAACCAGCCTCGCGGTTGGCCGGTAACCATTGTCAACAACGACGAATTGAAGGCGATAGTGGAAGAGGATCCAGATCAATCTACGGCTGAGCTTGCTGCAGGCCTTGGAGTTAGTGTCAAAACTACATTGAAGTACTTTCGTCAAATCGGAAAGATAAAAATGCTAGATATGTGGGTACCACACGAACTAAGCGACCAACAGCGAGACTTATGCATAATAACACTAATGAATCGGCATAGAAAACGAGGGAATTCTAAATCAAATTGTTACCTGCAATTAAAAGTGGATCCTGTACGACAACCGTAAGCGTTCCTCTCAGTGGGTGGACCCGGGTACAGCACCTAATCAGTGTGCTAAAAAAAAGTTTACTCATAGAAAAAAGATTACTCATAGGAAGATGAAGGTGACTGTCTGGTGGAGCAGTGCCGGACTTGTACATCACAGCTTCTTACCTAATGGCACAACAGTGACGGCAGATGCATGTTGCCAAGAATTGCAAACAATGATGGAGAAGCTCGCAATTCAACAACCAAGACTGGTCAATCGCTCTTCCCCATTGTTTCTCCACGACAACGCGCGAGCTCACACTGCACGACAGACCATCGCAAAACTACAAGAGTTACAGCTGGAAGCTCTCCGTCACCCACCGTACTTACCGGACTTCGCCCCAACAAATTACAACTTAATTTTTTTAAGTGGAAAAAAATTCAACACAACACAATTACAACAATATAATTTTACAAAAAAGTAAAATAAAACTGTCAACGTCTGACAGGTTCACTTTAATATTATAAAAATATTTTAAATAATAAATATTGCAAATAAAGCACGCTGCAGTTAGACAAATACCATAATTTTTCCGTTTTAGCCCTTATTTGGAATAACAAAAATAATTTCTTTGTTTGCCTCGAAGCAAAAGAAATAAGTATTTATCGAATTACACTTGCCACCGTTGTTTGTATAATAATACTGAGGCAGTTTTACGTCTTTAGCCATGGCTCCGAGCCGTGGGGCTTGACTGGGTGCTCTTGACACAAACCAGGAGCTTCGTGTGCGCGCACCGCCTTCACCTCTAGTTTTGTCATTACATACTTTAGTAACATTTAATTTTTGGTGTTTTCTATGCTTTTTTGTGTTTTTCTTTTCGTATCAATATTTAGTGTTTATATCTTCTATAAGATAAAAACTAATAATATCCCACATGAGATGCCGCAATGCGCTCAAGTGAGAGATCCTAGTCCCTCTACGTCGCAGAATCTAGTGCAGTGCAACGAATGTCCGCAGGTACGTTTTTTCGAAGGACAGAGAGGCCTGAAAATACACCAGGGCAAATGCCATAAAATTTCATCAATCCCTCTTTCGGCACCGGTATTAAACAGCACCACCACAGTCACTTTCGGCGATAATAATCAACAGTTTTGGAAAACGTTATCTGAGTGCAAAATTAGTAGTCCTGTTTTAAAACGTATTCCGCGTGGTGCTCGCCTCTCTGTCGCAGCTACTTTATCACAGGCTATTAAGGTAGCTGTAAAGCATAATTCAGTCAGTACTTGGAGCATTTGTTGTATTTCCCGTGTGCTGTACTTCACGTCAGTGTAGATGCTAAAAATAAAAAATCATTGACCACTCGGGTCAAAGAGAACTGTGTGAGGTACAGTGCACGGGAAGAGCCTTTTCTTGTTTTGGTAAATAACTTGACTACAAATAAAAACTCGATTTTAATTAAAAACCCGTTCACTGAGTCTGGAACCTAAAAGTTAGTTGAAAACAAACTCTGTGATGGTGTCATTAAAGGCGCTGCTCGGATTCTTTTTCCAGTGACACGGTGGCCCCTGCTACTCCAGAAACCCTCTGAGCTCTAGATGGGAAGCATCCACCTCCTGCAGCAAATCTTCAGCTACCCGAGGCACCAAAAGAATCTGATGTAGCCGTTGAAGTCACCGGTCTGGATGTAGCGGCTGCAGTCATGTCCTTTCGGAGTTGTTCCGCCGGCGGTTTAGATGCCTTAACACCGCAATTTAAAAGATTTAAATTGCGGGAACGGAGAAGCAGGCGAATCCCTTTTAAGGGACCTGACGGACTTGGTCAATTTCATGCTCTCCGGGCGCATCAAAGACGATATTACATATATTCTTTACGGTGCCAACCTCTGCGCTTTGAAAAATAAAGACGGTGGCATTAGCTGTCGGAACAACATATCGCCGGCTCGCAGCCAAAATATGTGTATCAAATCGGCGGCTCAACTGTGCAATCTTTTCCAACCCATACAGCTGGCTCGCGAGGTGGCTATGAAGCCGCCATTCATTCTTTAAGGACATTTTTGAACAAACATTGTGGCGATGTGCTGCTGAAGGTTGATGTGAAAAATGCTTTCAATTCGGTAGATAGAGGAACCCTCTTATCACAAGTAACAGATAAAATTCTAAATTGATATAATTTTCTTTGGCAATGTTACGGTTCTCCTTCAAAATTAACGTATCTTGGCAAAGAAATTTCATCTGTTGTTGGATGTTAAGAAGGTGACCCACTTGGTCCTGAAATTTTCAGCCTTGCCATAAATCCGGTTATCCAACACCTTCAGTCAAACCTGAATGTTTGGTTTTTGGATGATGGTACTCTGGGTGGTGATGTAACTACAGTTTTGCAAAATTTTCGCGTTTTAATTGATGAATTTCATACAATTGGACTTGACCTAAATTTTCAAAATGTGAATTATTTCTTTCGGAATAATTATCTGCAAGAGATTTGGTTATTCAAAAATTTAATATATCGGTACATAATATTAAAATACTCGTAGTAGATAAATCATCTCTTCGTCTATTGGGTTCCCCTATCTTAGGCGAGTCTTTCGCTTCCTTTTTCCAAGAAAAAATCATAATTTTTTACAATGTTCGGATCGTCTACTAAAAATTAACACCCACATGGCTTTCACTATAGTAAAATTTTGTCTTTTTGTCCCAAAATTTTCTTATACAGTTCGATGTTGTCAGCTCTGAAAGCATGATATTTTACAGAGTTTAGACACCATTGTCAAAAATACTTTGGCGTCTGTTTTAAACTTAAATTTGGAAGAGAGGGCATGAGTGCAGGCCTCATTACCGGTGCGTTTAGCAAATCTGGGTATCCGATCAGTTTCGGGTGTGGCTCTCCTCGCATTTCTGTCATTCGTTCATAGCACCCTAAATTTAACACGTAAGATCCTTTTGGCATAGATTTCGGATGATCGAGATTTTAAAATATCGCAAATGAACGAAGCCAGAGATGCGTGGTCCTCAGCCTGCCCCAGTTCTGATTTCCCAAAAATACTGAAATCTCAGAGGCTATGGGACGGGCCGATTTGCGAGCAAACACGGAACCAACTATTTCAAACGTGTACCAGCTCGTAAGATCGTGCCCGCCTTCTAGCCGTTTCTGAGTGGGAATCAGGACTTTGGTTACAGGCTCTTCCTTCACGCAATATAGGTACTATGATTGACTGTTCCGTTTTTCGCATTGCAGCATCTCTTCGCCTGGGAGCACCATGCTGTGCCCCACACCGTTGCCAGTGCAGTTCTGACGTAAACCAGCTCGGCCACCATGGTCTTTAGTGTGTAAGAAGCGCAGGAAGAATTCCCCGCCACGCCAGTATCAAAGATGTTATACGTCGAGCTATTACCACCGCCAACTGCGCCGCCATTTTGGAACCAAGTGGTCTCGTACGCAACGATGGTAGAAGACCTGACGGAATGACACTTATTCCGTGGAAGATGGGACGGCCTTTAGTATGGGATGCCACTTGTGTTGACACTTTAGCGCCGTCACATCTTTCCGGTACGCAAAATAAGGCTGGTGCGGCGGCTGAATCGGCTGAAAATCTCAAAAGGCGTAAATATAGTAGTCTCAACACATGCTTTATATTTGAGCCTTTTGTGGTTGGGACCCGTGGTTCGTGGGGACCGAGCGCCCACAATATTTATAATGACCTTTCAAAACGCCTGGTCGAGGCGACACGTGACCAAGATGCTGGCCAGTATTTTGGCCAACGTTTAAGCATTGCCATTCAACGTGGCAATGCGGCCAGCATTCTGGGCACGCTGTCCACTGGCAGAGGCTTGTTAGATTAGGGTTATATATATATATTTTGTTTTGTATAGTTACCTACTTCTTTCTGTAGGACCTAAATTATATGCCTTAGTTTACTTTATAGATAATAATCATTCTTATTTTTAAAAATAAACCACACCATTATACAAAATTAAATGTAAGTACATAATATACATCAATTGTAAAAGAAAATGTGAACTGATATTACAAAATCAAGCGAGAGGCTGAGCGACATCGAGCTACGGGATTTTATCAACAATATAGTCAGCTAAAGTGTATTAAGCTTGCTTTATAAAATTGGTTTTTAAATATAATTTAAATCTACGCATTGGAAGCTTAGAAGGCTTATAAACTAACTAACTTAACTTCAGGAATCACCTAACACCACATGGTTCACTAGCTTGTTCCATCTCCATGTTGTTTTAAAAAAAACCACTCAGTCAAGTAATTTGACGATTAACAAAACCTTTGCCTCCACTTCAGGAATCACCTAACACCAGATGGGTCACTAGCTTGTTCCATCTCCATGTTGTTTTAAAAAAACCACTCAATCAAGTAATTTGACGATTGACAAAACCTTTGTCTCCATTACCTCACACGAACTTACTTCGAGAATCACCCCCTAAAAGCCCTGAAGTGGGACACATAAAAAAGGTATAAAAACATCCTCCATTGAAAACAATAGACCGCGTAATTATGCCGAGGGAACTCGTAAAACTCCACTATACAGCTATCAAATATTTTGCACCTAGGGTGAGGCCTATAAAAAGTTCTTATAACCTTTGGATAAATAATTCGTTGTGGACGTGGATGGGCGGTTTGAGGCGGGCAATGGCTGCTGCGAATATTAATATTTACTGGAAAATACCATTTAGGATCTAATTTGGGAAAATCTTAATAGGTAAGAGGTCTCATGTGATGGCACTTACCCCATTTAAGCTTAGAGTATGTCTTAAATTTCTTAGAGTAACCAGCTCAATGCTATTCTGGACTAAGTCTTAGTGGACGTAATTAATATAGGCAGTGTCGCGTACCGACTCGAAAACGAAACATAAAACGTCATTAAAACAAAAATCTCTGATAACTGTCAGAAAGAAAAATAAAAGAATCGCCTGTCAATTACCTACCACCATATATGCACGCAAAAATCTGTACTTACTTATTTAATAAGTTGAATATACGAAATACTGCAAAATCAGAGGACTTCGTTATTTCATACACCACGAGAAGAACCCCTGTGTCGGGGCATACAGGCAGACTTGTTGGGATATTCTAATACACCTATAGGCTTGCAACCTAAAACGTATACGGAATGCAAAAAATTCCCATGAAAATGCCTTTATTAACAGATATATATATATATATATAAAACAAAGTCGGACAAGTTACACCGTCTGTAACTCAAGAACGGCTGAACCGATTTTGATGATCTTTGATTTGTTGGATTTGTCTCCGCCCCCAATAAATAAATAATTACTCCTGGACATTTCACACAGTGCTATCTAGCCCCAAACTAAGAAGAGCTTGTACTATAGAAACCAGATAAATGATATAATACTTATATACATTTTTTTTGTAAATATATACTTAGAATATATATAGAAACAACCAGACCCGGAACAAGTATCTGTAGATCATGCAAACATTTTTTTCCGCGGTGGGAATCGAACCCGCTACCTCCTGCGTCTCAGCCGGCTATTCGCCCACTGCACCACAGAGGTCGTCATCAAATAGCAGAATAACTATTAAAATACCGGATAAATTTACGCAAAAAAAATATGAAGAAAATTCATTTTCTCATACATAGATGCAGCTAATGATGGCCGATTGACAATTCTACTGGGGGCGACGTATATTGGCAGCCCGCGCCATATGCATGTAAAGGCGGTACGAAGTTACGAGTACAGTGCAATCATCTAAAGACCGTTGCAAACGATCTATAGATAGATCAACTGTTCCAGATCACTACCAGGCGGAAGTGTTCCCATTTTACTGGCTGCATTGCCCCGCTGATTGCAATGCTTTTGACCCAGATAAGCGCCAGCTCTCAGATCACACGTCGCTTCGACCAGATGCCCAGAAAGAATTTTGAAAACAAAAATGTGCTTGACATGATAACGTAGGTGCAATGAACCTATAAATAAAAATAAATAATAGATAGTGCTGGACATTTCACAAAGCACTATCTAGCCTCAAACTAAGCAGAGCACGTACTATGGGAACCAGGTAACTGATAGAATACTTATATACGCTTTTTTAGATATACATAGGTACTTTTTATATATAGAAATACATCCAGACCCGGAACAAACATCTGTAGATCATGCAAACATTTGTTCCGCGGTGAGGATCGAACCCGCAACCTCCTGCGTCTCAGCCGGCTATTAGCCCACTGCGCCACAGAGGTTGTCTGCGCACTAAGACCTATTTAGGGTTCAGTATTTTGACTAGAAACCCTTATAGTTTCCCTTTTCGTCTGTCTGTCCGTAGTTAAAGCCACTTTCAAGAATAACTTTCGCTTAGAAAAATTACGTAGTGTTCAAATTAGAAAAACACATAATTTAAATGAACTTGTATATCTATGTAGGGTTCAACAACTTTATATTATTTATTTTACACATGAAACTATATTAAAAAGTGGAGAAATACACAAAAGCTTAACCTAAGATGTTTAAATAGCATAGTTAACTGCGATATGACTAAGTGTCAATTTTGATACTAGCATACTTAACTCCTTAAACCTCTATCCAAAATCTGTTCCTCCGCGATCAAGCCAGGAAAGAAAAGCAAGAAACATAGTTGTTTTCGAGGCCTTCTCATCTGAGGCTTTTGCATCTACGGGAGATGATAGAAACAGCATCCGGCTAGTTTTAATAATCTATTAATTATTTAGATTAGAAAATTCTTTATTGTACTTATAGATTCTGTATGTCCGTATTTTTTGTAGCTTTGTAATGCCTTTTTCCCTGTGTCACGCCTTACCTTCTTTTAGCACGACCAGGATGACTGATAGATAATGCTATTGTTAAGTCCTCCTAGCGTTATTCTGTTTTGTGTAAAACAGGTTTCGGTGCCTTGGGTTTTTTCGTCGGGGGCTTGGCGGTTTTCTTGGCTTTCGGCGCAGCGGCGGACTTTGCCTTGGCCGGCGAGGAGGTGGCCCGCCTGCCGGCGGCGGCGGCGGGCTTCCTTTTGGCTGCGGCGGCCTTCTTATCCTTGGGGGCGACCCTGGCGGCCGGCTTCGACTTTGAGGGCGAGGAGGCGGCGGCGGCGGCTGCCTTCTTCCTCTTACCACCTGCGGAGGCGGCGGCGCCTCCCTTCCTCGACTTGGCCGGCGACGATGCGGCCGCGGACTCCTTCGCCCTGGTGACTCCCGACGGTGTCTTGCCGGCCGCGGACTTGGCGGTCTTTGATTCCAACTTGAAGGAGCCCGACGCACCGGTGCCCTTTGAAAGTATTAAATAAATAAATATAAATATTGCACAAATAAAACAATACACAGGCAAACTTAATGCTACTTAGCATTTTCTTCCAGCTAACCTTTGTGTGGTGTAGATTAGGTGGTAGTGACAGAAAATAGATAAAAAAACGAGTGTGCTTTAGACCACACGACTGAAGTATAACTTCTTTTCAAAATATTAATTTACAAAATTGTCCACACGTCTGTAGGTCGATCAGTCTATGTTCATTCTGGACAGACGCAAAGCGCACTCGCACATTATCGTTTAAAAATATACGAAACGTAACTCTCTCTCTCTCTCTTTCTACCTTCACTAACTTATATTTCCCTCTCAATTTCCGTTCGCACTTTTCGTAACGCAATCACCAGCCTTCTCCTCAAGCGTGCGTAAAGAAGTTTTACTTCAAAAGTTAATTTAATACTAGTTAGGTGAAGAACGCAGCTGCTTATGCGTCTGAGCCAGTTTTATATGTATATGGAGTAGGCCTTATCATCATCCATAGAACATCCACTGCTAAACATAGGCCTCTACCCTAGATTTCCAGTTAGTTTTACCAATCTTCTGGGCCATGTTGGACTTCGGTTGAATTAGCATAATACATTATGCTTCTCTGCACTTGCCATTGCTGGCCCAAAGCCCATTTTATATTAAAGCTGTTAGAGAACCGTCAATGTACGGTTTATATCAAGTGATGTATGCACGCGGGGCGTTTTTATTACGGCTCGCTTTTATAGTTCCGATGGGCGCTGCAAGTTTAGGGAATTTTGTGGGGCCATGAGTGGAGCGGAGACGTGGGTTAAGCAATTTTTCTTTTTTTACTATTAAAGTACTAGATGACCCGCTTGCGGCTTTGCGCGCGTGGTTTGTCAATCAGAATAATCAATTTATTGGAAAAATAATTTATAATACATTTGCTCGTCTTTTATTTCACCAATTTCAATATCGTAATGTATGTCATTACGTACTTGTGCGTTATTGTAATGTAAAACGCACGATTTTCTTTTTAATAAGGTAAAACGTACGGTTTTACAAGATTCTCCGTCTAAAACGAACTGTACTTTTTTAAATCTTAGCAAATAGTTTTAATGTCAGAAAAGTGGTCAACATTTTATGAATAAAATGAGCACACACGCGTACATTCCACCATCGTCGCCGCCGCCGCAGCCGCCTTCGACGCCGCCACCGACTGCACAACTCTGTGGTCTCGTTTCTCCTACTTTCACTCAAGAGAGTGAGAGAGAAACTGGTGAAATAGTAAATAATAATAACTTGACAACATTAAAAATGCCAACTGGCAACGTAATAATCAATTTTACAAATTGTTAAAATTTTTCTAACTGCTTTATCAAGTGATTAAAAGATTTATTCGTATTAGAAATTCCAAGTTTTATTTATTTCCTCGCAAATATGTTATAAAAGGTCGTGTGACATACGTGCGCTTTAATATTTACAGCCTCTGCTTTCTTGTAGCTCTCACCTACGGCTCGGGCTAGCAATATCGCTTCGGCTGTAACTTTCAACTTACTGCACTTATATCATAATGTACTATTACAAGTCAATAAGAACATTACCCTCCTAAGTAGGGTAAAACGTTGCCTGTATCCCAATCCCGCTCACAATCTATCAAATTTATTATTATTATTAATTATTTTTATTTATTATTATTATATATATACAATTTTATCTAATGGGTCCATAGACTGTACATAGGGGGTGCATCTAAAGAACACCTTTTAATTTTAACCCCTTACTTTGCCTCCTTTAGGGATGAGGTTGCAAAAATTTGAAACACGTACTTCTTTATGTCTTACCAAGAGCCTAAATATGAATTTTCATATCCCTAACTTGAGGAATTATGGATTGCCCATACAAACTTTCAACCCCCATTTCAACCCATTCAAGAATATTTTTCTGATAAAATATAGCCTATTTCATTCTCCAGTATATAATTTATCTCCTCGCTAAATTTCATTATGATCCGGTTTAGTCGTGAAAAGGAAAACAAACAAACAAACAGAGTTACTTTCGCATTTATAATAAATAGTATTGATATGGTTATTATTTTTACACCTTGTCCAATCTTCCATTAAACAATGATCCTCTCCATCCAAAGGTTGTCTGGGAGCGATCACTTTGTCTATTTCGTTTTAACTGGTTGTGTCTAGCTTGTAAAGACTTTTCATTCAAATAGTGTCAAAACATATACTAATTAATAATTCAGAACAGTTTAACTAAGAACTATCAAACGTATATAAATACTTAAAAATTAAAGAAATAGAAGACGTAGAAGCTCAGTACAGCTCTATAATTAAAGGAATAGGAATCAGTAGCAAAAAGATAAGAAAACCTAGAGACAAAAACAGCAAACTAAGAATAGAAACACAATCACTAATCGAATAAAGAACGGAAATGGAAATTGGCATAAAATAATACAGAATACTAGATAAACAAGTAAAGCGCAGCATAAGATATATTAGAAACCTAAATTGTCACTTAGTCCAAATTGCCTTTAAGGGAAACAGATCTTTGAGAACAGCGAAACAAGGGATTTCTAGAGGAAAAATTTGGATTAACAGCTTACAAGACGTATCGGGAAAGAAATATAACAATAGATTAAAAATCATGGATAAATGTACACAGTTCTATAAAAAACCGTTATTCCTACAAGAATAAACTTAAATAAACGAACCATACACTTTTGATAGCAACATTCCCTTTATAAACAGGTCAAGAAGTTCAATTAGCACTTAAAATTACTAAACCTAGAAAACATAACTTTTTATAAACATTAACTTTGACATTTCAACACCAGTCTTAAAATTATTCTTAAAAAACTGCCGCCATGTAACCCTTGCGTGTAAACTCACTTTGTAAACAGTTTGTAGATAATATTATTTTTGGAGTGGTTCATCTGCACTTTAGTTAACTACCTTCTTTTTTTGTTGACATTCCCAAATTATCTGATAATTAACACTTTAAAACATAACATTACACTATAAAATACATCCCACACCACACACACTAGGTACACTATACACACATAAACACACACACACACGCTCCAAATGGGATCAAGCAAACATTGCAGCTCAAGGGGCACTTCTTCATTAATTTAAATATTCTAAAAATTTGTAATACTCACTTTTTTTTTTGTCAACTATTTCTTGTATTTTTTTTATTTGTAAAAAAATTTAGTAATAATAGGTATGTCAAAATTAACTGCTGGGATACTTTGCCGCGTCAAATTTATAAAAGTTTAGTATTACATAATGTAGATTCAATTTGGATTAAGTTCAGTATTATGTTAATAAATGTATGATAAACGGTAACGTAACTGTGAATCTAACTATTTTTAAATAAAATAAAATAAAATCCATGAAATACGCCAGAAGTCCTGGAGAAGATGGTGTTACAACAGAAGCACTTAAATAGGTTCACGAGCACTATTACCGCACCTTACTAATCTGTTTAACTCAATCCTACAAACAGGGACACTACCATCAAAAATAGGTCACTCCAACATCATACTTCTCCACAAAAAGAGTGACAGACACAATATTTGTAATTATAGACCCATACGCCTGGTATCCCATATCTACAAAGCGTTCATTAAGGTCATTCAAAGCAGGATAGGCGGTAAGCTTGATAGCCACCAACCCCCTGAACAAGCCGGATTTTGCTCTGACTTTTCGACAACTGACCATCTACATACTCTTAACCAACTCCTCGAAAAATATCACGAATTTAATAAACCTTTGTACCTTACCTTCGTGGATTACACGAAGGCTTTTGACAGCATTAACCATTCCGCCATCTTCACTGCACTTAAGAACCAAGAAATAGATCAAACTTATATCAACCTCATCGAAACCATTTACAACAACAGCATAGCCAATATCAAACTAACAACAGCGGGACCATGTTTTACAATCGACAAAGGCGTCAAGCAAGGTGACCCGCTCTCTCCCAAACTCTTCACGAGTACTTTAGAAGAAACCTTCAGAAAACTAGCAGTCTCTTGGAAACAAAAAGGTGTATCTATCGGAGATAAGAAGCTTACAAACCTGCGCTTCGCTGATGATATTGTTCTCTTTGCCCCCACAGCACAAGAATTCCAAAATATGCTCCAAGACCTGAGCACTGCAAGCCTTGAGGTTGGATTAATGATGAATCGGTCAAAGACACAACTAATGACCAACACCAACAAACACAAAATCATGGTAGACGGGTAAGAATTATACTACGTCGATGAGTACTTGGGCCAGATTGTCTCCTTCGAAAACAGACAAGATAAAGAGGTCGATCGCCACGTCGAAAATGCCTGGAGGAGCTTCTGGTCCATGAATACGCTAATGAAGGGAGACCTTCCATTGTCACTAAAGCGTAAACTTTATCGACATCGACATGTGTATTCTGCCCGTCCTGTGCCGGCATGTGTATGGTGCCCAAACTTGGTCATTGACAGAATCTCAAAAGTCCAAACTCAAGGTTTGCGATGGAATGCAGCGTGTTAGGGGTAAAGAGAATCGACAGGATCCGCAATACCACATTGCGCGCGAAGACCGGCATCGCAGATGTTGGTGACAAGACTGCTAGGCTGAAGTGGGACTGGGCGGGTCACGTCAGTTGTATGGTCACAGACAAATGGGCAACAGTCGTCGCACAATGGGTGCCTGCAGATGGGCGTCGAAGCCGGGGCAGGCCGAGGAAGCGTTGGCGTGACGACCTCGATGCATTCCAAGATGGGGGACGTGGCGATTGGTCGTGAGATGTGGAGAAACAGGGGGGAGACCTTTACCCAGCAGTGGGAAAATATAGGTTAAATAATAATAAAAAAATAATAACTCATAGACCGCTCATTATACTATTTGCTTTGTCTTCTATTTTGTCTGTAATTTTTATTTATTATGGTGTACAATCAAGTGCTTTAATTAATTCAGGCTCTCTCTAGAAAATCTTAGCCTAGTGGAGAAGCCGACAATAATGTCTTCTAGACCACTAATGTCTTGGCATAAAACTATTGTGTAATATATTCAAATACAAAAAAAAAACATACAAAAATCTTTATTGAAACTATTAAGGGGGCACCGGAGGGACAATCGCCCATACAACACGTACTACCAAAATCATTTCTAATTGGAGCATATTTCTACCTTAATAAGGTATTATTTTAATTTGAATAGTCTTTATCTAGGTTCCCAACCATATATTAGATCAAAATACTTACCTAAAATAAAATAGAAGCGTATCACATTCTGCATGTTTTTACGTCATAAAAGACCTGTTTTCAACCTAATTGTTTCGTATTAAAAACAACAACATCTTACGTATCCTAGTCATGGGAACATAGATTATATCGTCTAGTTACAGAATAACAACACAATGAGAAAAATACAACAAGTTTTCAGTCAACATTTTTGGTATTACGGAACACGGTCAAAATCTTATCAAATTTAGAATCGTTCTATTGCTATCACTGTCGCTCTGCGTGGCTAAACTTAGTCACTAATCAGGGATAGCGATATTCAGGCCGAAGTTTTTGACGTGGCCGAATTGAAGTTGCGCTCAGTGTTCGCCGGCGCGTTAAAGAGCAAAAACTTAAACTCACATTAATATTATTGAAATACCCTGCTATTGTAAGGTAGGTAGGTGCGTAGTAAATGAATTTAATGAACTAGATATATATAAGCACTATGTTTTTAGATTTAAGCTTGATATGTACCTACTTACTTACTTGTATTGTTCTTGTGTCCAAATAAATAATTTAGATTTTTGATTTGGTTGATTGATGTAGGTAGCACGTTGGGTAGGCTCATAGTATACCTACGTATGTATATAGTAGTACTTATGCGCGTAAACTATACCCAGCTTTCATAGTTTCTCTTACAATTATAGTGTATTTGATACTATTTTAAATGCTTTTAGGTATACAATAATAGTGGTAGGGGGTAGGGTGGGGAATTATACACGACTGTTACAAAATGCTCATTATGAAACTTTATATTCCGTAAACGGACTCTGGTATCAAAACAATGTTGAGGTATCTTTATAGTATTTTTGTAAGACTTATTCAACGCTATTCCACACTATAAAGTGCGTGCGTAAAAATAAAAACCGTCCAAGTGCGAGTCGGACATGCGCACGAAGGGTTCCGTGCCACTATCTATAAAAACGAGCAAAAAATTCACGTTGGTTGTATGGAAGTCCCCTTAAATATTAATATTATTCTGTTTTTAGTATTTGTTGTTATAGCGGCAACAACATGAACAGAAACACATCATCTGTGAAAATTTCAACTGTCTAACTATCACGGTTCATGAGATACAGCTTGGTGACAGACGGACGGACAGACAGCGGAATCTTAGTAATTGGGTCCCGTTTTACCCTTTGGGTAAGGAACCCTAAAAAGACCAGATCATCTACTGCCAATTATATACACACGATGGCACTAGTTCCTTATTATAAGTTTATACAAAAATTTTCTATCAAATCCTAATCTTTAATTAACGTATTTCTCAGTTTTAGTTAACAATTTAATGAATTACACCCTGATTACGACACCAGACGAGTTAACGATCAACTAACTAACTAACTAGCCCGTTTGATCCCACTGCAGGGCAAAGGACTCTCTTCCCTTTTTCCATTCTATGCAATCTTGAGATTACACTGGCCAGGATACTGAAAAGGCGTCAAGTTCGTCGGGCGGCGCGCCATCTCCGCCTGGGCCGACGAACTTACGATGATCAAAAATATATATTTTTTAAATCGCTTTCTCGCCTTATCGGGCGAGTTGTCAGCAGGCGACTTGACGATTGACCCTTTATCTCAGTAAAAGCCATACCTCGGCCGTTCTATAGCCCCCACTTACCCACTGTGACCACCCCCTAATCCGTTTGTTTTACGACTCGCCTTTTGTCGGCGGCCGGCACCGAATCCGCTGCCATTTTCATTTATCGCGACGTATTGTGCTCCTTTACTACCTACATAGATTCGGTTTAGTTTGTTACGTCATATAAAGTTTTTAACTGCTTTTTGCGTTTTTATTACCGAGTTTATGGGGTTTATCTCTAGGTGACAGGAAACAGGGACAAAGGCCTGAAACGAGCTGACTGCAAGAGCTGATCAGGCTGTACCGAACTGTCGAGGTTGTGTAAAAGTTTCTACGGGTATTTTGATGTGATAAGATCGGTATCTGGTCGTAAAAATGAAATCACATCAAAAACACTCCATCTATTTATTTATTTATTTATACTTAGATTCACAGTTACATTACCATATATTATAAACTAATTAACATAGTGCTGGACTTAAACCAAACTGAATCTACATTATGTAATACTCAACTTATAAAGACCCGGCAAAGTAGCTCGCCTGTTAACTTTAACATACTTACTTACTTACATATATATATATATATATATTTAAATTAAATATTTACATGAAAAAATACTAACAAGAAATAGTTTGCAAGAAAAAGTGAATATTAACATTTTTTAGAATATAAATTAATGAAAAAAGTGCCTCTTGAGCTACAATGTTTGCCTGATCGCATTTGAAGTGTGTGTGTGTGTGAGTGTGTGTTTATGTGTGTATAGTGTACCTAGTGTGTGTGGTGTAGGATGTATTTTACAGTGTTATGTTATGTTTTAAAGTGTTAATTATCCGGTCATTTGGAAATTGCAACAAAAAAGAGGGTAGTCAACTAAAGTGCAGTTGAACCCGCTCAGAAAAATAAAAACTAATAATGACTACAAACTGTTTACACAGTGAGTTTACACGCAAGGTTTACATGGCGGCAGTTTTTATACGAATAGTTTTAAAAAACTGATGTTAAAATGTTAAAGTTAATGTTCATAAAAGTTAAGTTTTCTAGTTTTAGTAATTGGAATTTAGTATCTATAGCAATAAAGAGTTATCTATTCATCCATCCTATTTCCTAGCTATTTATCGGTCTGTCAAGCGGTGTCTGTTGAGACAGTTGACGGGATACCCTTGCTTTGAATGCGTTTTTAGTAGTGTTAAATGGATCTATATCGTTGAACATTTTATTATAAGTTCGAGGAAGTCTGCTAGTGATGCTATTGGCCGAGTAGTTGGTGCGATGAAAAGGCACATGAAAAAGTTGTGTGTGTCTTGTGCGCTTATTTGGAGCTCGCAGGGCCAACGTTTTAGATACAAGACACGAACTGTCTAATTTACCTGAACAGATATCATGAAACAGAGCCATTTCATGTAGAATTCTTCTGTTTCTGAGTGACATTAATTTGTGCTCCTGGCAAGATTCAGCATAATTATCAGTAACCAATCTTTTACGGTAATTTAAGTGTTTGATAAACTTTCTTTGTAAGTAACTTTCTTTCTATTTGTCTAAATTGACAAATCCCTTGAAGATAGCATTATTTGTTACGCCATGGTTATCCTAGATAAAAACAATGAGAGTAGGTACTTACAGAAGTAGTACGTGGAAGACACAATCTTTTCATAATAATATACTATCATATCTGGTAACTCTGAACAGAGCCAATTACAGAACAAACACACACATTGTGATTACGAACTTTTGGAAGGGCACGTCGTCATATCCGCGAATAATAAATAATAATAAATGCTGGACATTTCACACAGCATCATCTAACCCCAAAACTATTTATTTTAAATATGTAGTTAAAATTTAACACCGTGGACGCCTGGAGACGGAAAGCGACGTCGGGGTCGGCCGAGAAAGCGTTGGCGGGACGATTTCGACACCTTCCAAAGAGGATGGTGGAAGGTATCGACTGATAGGGATACTTGGAGGGACTTGGGGGAGTCCTTTGCCCAGCAGTGGGACAAGATAGGTTAGAGAACCAAAAAGAAGGTAAAATGTAAAAAGAGACTGAGGCAACTGAGGTCTATGCATCTATTAGACGAACCTGGTACAGCACCTGGTACCAAGTTAGCATTAGCTGGAAAAATGACGCAACGTCTGTAGTGCTTGGGACATAATCTTAAGATAGAATAGGCTTGCCTAATACCTATATCATCCTCAGCTTCATCAGATCCGCCATAAGATGTTCATTGATGAAAATAGGTCCAGAAGCGACCGATCTTGTACGGCCTGCACCCAACGGCTTCCGGCACCTTTCTGATAAAGGTGTCGTCTTTCTATCTAGTGGGGGGTCGTCCTCCGCTGCACTCCACTCAAGATCCTCTCTGGCCCAACCCGGGGCTATGCCAATCACTTTGGTTTATCTTGAGCCTTTTTATGAGGCCCAAAGTGAGATACCAAGGTTTTGTTACATATATCTAGGTCACAACTGGTAATAGTAAAACACTGATCAAAAACTTTCATCTTATGATACAGATATTTGGGACAAGAAGACGTCTCATAGTTTTCCGAACGCTGCCCTGCTGAGTTGGATTCGTCGACTTTCAGCTTATTCACCTGCACGACTTGTTACAAACGCGCAGAGCTAACTAAGCTACAGAATTTCAAAGTTTTGTTTTATTGTTTTGCCCGCATACATTTTCGAAAAGAAAAACCTATAAGTTTCCGCGCCAGGACTCGAACCCACCACTCCTGAACCTCCGCCAGCGTTCATCCACGGTACCTTCACGGCTCACTGGCACCGAAGCGTTACAATTCCCATTATCAATCAGCTTCTGGGAACTGAATGACTTAATTATTTTGCGCCAAATTTAATATCCACATCATTAATTGGTAACCAGAGACCTTGCTCCCATATTGAATTTAATTATTGGTACACAGTTCAGTAAATAAATTAGTGTGTGAAGTGAAAATTGAGTAATGATTTACATTAATGTTCAATTAAATGCGACAAAACTGTTTTATACTTCAGTAAGTGCTTTTTAATTTTGAAACCGTTGCACCATTTATCGTGTTAACCATTTATTTTACTGCAAAAAGATTTTCAGGTAAGTTGTTACTTAATGATTGATTGATTGATTAAAAATACTTTATTGCACTTAAAAAACTAGTACAAAGGTGAACTTAATGCTAAAGAGCATTTTCTTCTAGATAACCTTTATGCATTTTAAATAAAGATGTGTAGGTAGTGAACAGGAAAGGGAACTAATGTAAATTTGCACAGGACTAATAAAAATAGCATAGATACATACTACTTAAATAAACGCTTACTTCATACTTCTTAATGACGCCTGAACAGTCTAGTTAGGTATGTTCAACTTCAAGACAGAGGATAGTCGACGAACCCAACTCGGCTGGGCAGCGTTCAGGAAACTAAGTGACCTTCTTCTCGTCCAAACTACCGCAGTGACTCTTTGACCAATGATTCAATATATCACAGAAACGTGATCTCTCACTATAGACATCACAGAAAAGCTCGCGAAAGGGATATGATTGGTATTTCTCTACGAGATCGAAGCAGACATGTGGAAATTCGGGGACAAACCAAACTCCAGATTCATTTTCCAGAGATCAAGCAGAAATGGCAGTGGGCACTCTTGAAGAACTGAAGGCCGTTGGGACGGAAAGGTCCCTGAGTGGAGATCACGCACTACTCATATTAGCTCATACAACTTATATAAAACTAGCTGACCCGCCCACGGCTTCGCACGCTTCATATTATCCGTTCCCATGGTTACTTCGGGATAAAAACTATATAAAACAGTCTTGTCAAAGTGACGCGAACTTCATGTAAATGACTTCACGTCAATGAACGACGGCTAAATTATATGGATATTGTACATACCTATGGTTCCAAAACGTGGTCAAAAATCTAAACTCAAGGTTTTCCAATGCCAATGGAGCGCAGCGTGCTTGGAGTAAAGAGGATTGACATAATCTGTAACACCACGCTGCGTTTAAAGACCGGCATTGCTGATGCAGGAAATAAAGTTGCCAGGCTAAAATAGGATTGGGCGGGCCATCTACTGCGAATGCACCCAGACAGATGGGCAACGATCGTCACGCAGTGGGTGCCTGAAGACGGGCGACGGTGCCGAGGAAAGCCTAGTAGACGCTGGCGAAATGATCCCGATGCCTTCGAGACAGATTGGTGAGATTCGGCACGCGAGCGAAAGTTCTGGAAGACAGTGGGGGAGACCTTTGCCCAGCAATGGGATAACGTAGGTTGAAAAAAAATTGTACATACAAAAATACTAAAATCGCGATTAAAAAATGGGGGTAAAATACTTTACGATCTATTCCATACCTATCAAATATATAAAAAAATCTCTAAAATTTGTCGACTCGTTTCGGAGGAGTGCGACAACAAACACCGTGACACGAGGTTTTTATACATATATTACATGAGATTTTTATATAATAATATAAGATATTAGTGGTTCTCCCCGAACTGAGATCTCGCGAATCTCCCAAAAACAAAATATATTATTCTTAGGGCTACTTGCACAATGATGCCTAAAAGTAATTAGTGCCTAAATATGATTTAAAAATTTGTCAAATCATGCAAATACGTCAAATTTAAACAAGTTTAGTCGCTAAATACGTTTAGTGATCTTTGTGCATGCCAGCCTTAATCTTTGTCTAAGAAATTAGTGCCACGATAAAAGAACCCATTAATTTGAACGACAGTTTCATTCAAATTAGAGGTAACGGGGGTTCATGTCTATGGTTACCCTTTTTAAGTGTAGAAATTGCAGTTATTCTAGATTTCAGACTTTTGCCTATATTTCTGTCCCTAAAGCTACACGAATACCAAATTTCAGCACTGTGGGGTTACTGGTGTACCCTGTGAATTTTGTCAAAGTTTTGTTTTTATTATGGCTAATAACTCAAAAACTACATAGATTAAACCAAAAATAAAAACGAGGTTGAAATGTACAAACAAATACCTTTCATTTGACGTCCCACTTGACCTAGTCGTCTCATTTTCATTTTTTTTTTACCCCTCTTGAACCCCAATATCTCAACAACCCCCCAACATTTTTCGCTCATTTAGTCACACTAAAATTGTGTCATCACTATCAAATACGTATCAAATTTAACGATAATCGGATCAATGCTGCGAAAGTTATCCTCGGATAAACAAACATTCATACATACATACAACGCCGATTTACCCATGTTGATTTATGGATTTCGCTTCGCTCGATCAAATATCTTTGTCCAAAATGCAGATGTCATAATATATCTAGGCTTTCGTGTAAAATTCAAATATGATACGACAGTGTCCTTTGGCCGACAACCCGGGCGGTACTCTGATAGGTATATACTAAATGCCGAGACATGTCCGCAGAGGTGGGAAAAACCGGTGAGAGTAGAGAAGGCAAATATTTCATTTTGTAATAAAGGTTTGTGGACTGATCCTGTGTTATAATCCAATTTGCACATGACTTAACTGGACACCAAATGAGTTGGTCACCCGAATTCTAAATGAAGCTAATCTGACAGAGTTATAGATGAATACTGGTGTGTTCATTTGTGGTGTACACAAAGGTTAGCGGGAAGAAAATGCTAATTAGCATTAAGTTCGCCTAAGTATTATTTTACTAGTGCAATCAAGAATTTTATAATTTAATCTATTCATCTATGTCAGATTAGTTTGCGTTTTTAGAGTGTCTGACTTGTGTTTCTCTGAAAAGCGTGTTAAATTTTCGTGGCTCGCTGCGCTCAGACGCGGTGAGTGACCCGCCAGCCGCCATGATATGCAATACTACGGATAGTCGCATTACCGTCCGTCTCGGGGTGAAAAATGACTGTTTGTCGGCTAATTCGAGAGCGTCGCCTCTACTGATTATGGTAATAAATCCTTTCATCGCAAGTTCTACAGACGGCATAAACATTCAAATCCCTAAAGAATGGTGTCAAAGAAAACATATTTCTGGTGACGCAATAAACGAAGATACTTTATGAGTGACTTGCGCTGCCCAACGATGCCTAATTGTATTTAGTGCCTAAATGTGATTTAGAGAGTTGTCAAATCATACAAATACGTCAAATTTAAACATGTAGTCGCTAATCACGATTAGAGGGTTGTTATGCTAGTCGGGATTAATATCCCGTGTTTTATATTTTTTTGTTGTTTTAGTCAAAAACCAAGGTACCAAAGTATAAGGTTGTCTGGAAGAGACCGCTTTTAGCGTTCGTTGTGTAAATGATTTGATAAAAGATTATTAATTTATATTTCTTTGGAACTAATTTTTGGATAGTTGGGCCTTGTTATTGAACGAATTGAAAACCTTCCTTTGGAGTCGTTTAAAAGAACACTTAATTACAAAAGAAGTGTTTGTTTCGTTTGTGACAATATGTCTCGATAATCGCAGCAAGGAGCTAGACTGCTGTTTACTTCAAGCCCTGTTTCCAGGGTTATCAGTACATTTCGACCCCGTTTTTATTTCTAGTTTAAGCCTTGTAGTTTTAAAGTTATTAGCCATAATAAAAATTGAATTATGACGAAATTTACAGAGTAGGTACACCAGTGACCCCACAGTGTTGAAATTTGGTACTCATGTAGCTTTATTGACAAAAATATAGGGAAAACTCTGAAATCAAGAATAACTACAAAGTTAAGAAGTTAAAAACATCAATTAACATGACCTCCCGTTACTTGTAATTTGAATGAAACTGTAGGTCAAGTTATTTGATTTTCATTTTTGTTAGTCAAAGATTATGAATAATATTTTTTTTTGTTTGATTTGTGAGATCTCACTTCGAACCACTAGTTTAACAGAAAACTAATTTAACAGGCGTGGTTAATAGCTATGTCAGTTTTGAACTAACAACGCAAAAAGAAGGGGCCGGTGTTGTTTAAATACCTATATATATGTTTAAGGTACTTCTTTTAGAGAGTTGTGGCATACGGGATTAAATCTTAAGCTATTTTTGTTCTGTTACGCCAAAGAAGTATAACTTCTTACGTGCGTACATAAGTACACACACACACACGTTCTTCTTGTTTACTTAGTGGCAACCCTAAGTCTCTCCATTCCGTCTTTAGTTTTAATCTCTCCTATATTCCACGAGAGCATCAGGATTTATCTCTTGTTTAGCGACTCTATCCGACTGGAAACATGATATTCTATCTCCACGCGACACTTGGACGATACATTTCTAAGCAGACGATAAGCCGTTCAGAATCGTAAACAGTTTTGATAAACTATTTAGTCCTATATCGCGGAGACAGGAAGGATGGAAATGTCTCCCATTTGCCTTGCAGTGGGACAACTATATCTAACTAGCTGACCCGCCCGCGGCTTCGCACGCGTGGTTTGTCAATAAAAACATTGCCCTCCTTCTGCGTAGTTCGTTAAAAAGTAGCCTATGCCCCAATCCCGCTCATAATCTATCTATATACCAAATTTGATCGGAACAGGTCCAGCCGTTTGGTCGTGAAAACGTAAAAAAATACAGAGACTTTGAATTTATTAATATTAGTATAGTTAACATAGGATATCCTGCGATTAAGGAAATGTGTAAGCTTGTTTTGGTGCAAAGTTTTTTGTTTTTCAAATAATCAAATGCATAAGATTGATATCTAGCAATAAAATAAAATGTATAAATTAAGTACGTAAATTAAAAGGATTATTAATTTCATTAAATTTTTAATTCATAAAAACAATTAACCAATTGTATTTGAACCACCATTATACATTAAAGTCATATATATGTATTTAATACAAAAATAATCAATAATACTCGTGCCGCAGTGGGCGAATAGCTGACTGAGACGCAGGACGCGGGATTGATTCCCGCCGCGGAACAAAATGTTTGCATGATCTACAAATACTTGTTCCAGGTCTGCATGTTTTTCTGTATGTTATTTTTTTTTATTATTATTCATTACAGAATCAACAGCACTTGTTAACAATGTAAACAATCCTTATAACTAATGCTTAATGCCATTAACAGATTCTCAATTTATAGACTTATCTTTTATGAAATTAGTCACCTAGAGAAAAAGATTAAAAACATACTATATTAATTAAATTTTTAAGGATTTTAGTAATTTAGTAGGTATTATTAGTATTATAAGTATGTTTTAAAAAAAAAACGCATATAAGTATTCTATCAGTTATCTGGTTCCCATAGTACAAGCTCTGCTTAGTTTGCGGCTGGATAGCGCTGTGTGAAATGTATTATTAAACACAATTCAAAACACTAACCATAAAAAAACAATTATATTATAATGTCAAAGAGAAAATAAAAAATAAATTCTAAAATTAATATATTTATCGTCTATAAATTCGAGCTGCATTTCAATTAAAACAGCTACAGGTCTTACACAAAAATATACAGTTTTGCAAATATTTACTACAGGAAAAATACCAAGTATTTAATGCGCTATGCAAATATAACTCGTATTAAAACCCTCCTAAATGACATCCCCACTGAAGTTATTGTGAAATAATTTGACTTCAGTTTCTCTGTCGGCCTTGGTATTATTACGTCTCATTTGATGATAGCGATGCGAAAATGAGCCTTTTTAAAACGAAGTAAAGTTTCTTTTTGAGAATTATGTTATAAACAAACGCACTTGACATACGTTTAGTTTATGTGGACATTTTCAATTTTATGTGACAATTGAAATTAGTATTTTGTAGAATATGTTGAGGTATAAATCTCGACAATACATGCCCAGAATTAATATAATCTTTTATCATAATTTTTAATCGTTTTCTCGAATAATCTCGTTTAAAATTATAGTTTACTAGCGGTCCGCCCCGGCTTCGCACGGGTGGACAATTATTAATTAAACACTTTTAAAAAAATTTTTTTTTGGCAATTTTTTTACACTTCCACCACCCGTTAGGTTACGACATGGTACGCTTCAAGAGACACGTAAAGAGGTTTGTACAGGGTAGGGAACGCATCGACAATACCCCGGATGTTGCCGGTGTCAATAGGCGACGGTGACCGTTTACCATCAGGTGGGCCTTAAAACTGTTCCCCACAAATAATATTAAACAATGTAAAAAATATCTACAAACCAAGAACTGCAATTACATGAAAAGGGCGCATTAGTCACCATGACTAACGATTACTCATTAAAGAAAAAGGACATACAATAATTATTAACACGCAAATGTCGATGTGGAAAACTGAAAACATGCTTCTGCGCAGCTTTCGAATTGGAACCAGGCCGCGTTACTAATTAGTTCCCATTGTGCGCGGAGTTCCGTGGAAATTTACATTCTTACATTAATTATTAAATATGAGGAGGTATTAGTTATTGTAAAAAACATATATGGAAACATCATCGTCATCATCGACGGCTGCGGCTGGACGTTATTCTATATATTAAGACGAAACACAAGGGCCGTTTTTCCATACAAACGTGGTCCCCTGTTTCCTCCCTGGATAATGCCAGCACAGCAATAATTTTTTTTCTCAAAAATGTATGGCCACTATAGACCTCCTGTTCCTATGTTTTCCTTTTTTTCATAAATTAATTATTAAAAGAGATATGAATACTCAAAAACGTATGAAATTTGTCTGATTTTCCGCTGTGTTCAAACATTCAGAAAACAAATTTGAATAGATTATATAAAAAAATAAAACATAGGAACACGATCAAAGCCTATCTTTAATTTACAATGAAGAAAGTAGTTAAATCGGTCAAGTTTTGGAGAAGGAATCAGGGCACTACGAATCGTTGATTTTGTGTAATTTTATTAGGTATTTTCGGTCCAAGCTGCAGCTGTCTCTATCGCACTTGTTTGGGCACTGCGCCATACAGCGCGACAGCAATAGATTTTACAAATACTTATTTTTCAATTCTCTAGCCCTTGGTGTTTCCACTTAAACGTATGTATTTACAAATGTATACAGTTTGTAACCGCATTCACGACATTATTTTAAAACACATATGCAGAATCGTATTAACTGATTACGAAGATTGTTTTAATACCGGTAGCTTGAATATTTATCCAGTAATCGATACATTTCGAATAAACAATTTTTAACGTAAATCGGCGGCGTCTTTGCGATACCGCTAAGTCAGTGTTAAACTGACCTACTTACATGATGAATGAATGTGATTTGTTTTGTTTTTGTTTCATTGCTTTTAGGGCTTGAAATTAAAATAGATTGAAAATTATAAAAAAAAACCATTGCATCAAATTTGAAAAAAAAACTATTATACAAAAATACTAGCCACTAGCCCTACCCGTGTTTTCATTTAATGTCGTAAATGCGGTGACACGCAGTATAAGTAATATATCAGTTATCTGGTTCCCATAGTAGCTAACATACTCCCAAGTTCTGCTTAGTTTGGGGCTAGATAGCGCATTGTGAAATGTCCAGAAATATTTATTTATCATATCAGTCACTGGTCTGGATATATGCTTCCCCATAGATTTCCAGTGGAACCGATCTTGTGCTGCTTGCACCAAACAGCTCCCAACAATAATAAAGGCAGTAGAAGCCGTTCTACGCTGCGGTTTCCAGTGCATGTTCTCCACTGGAGAACCTTTCTGCTCCATCTGCCGTCAGCTCTTCGTCCTATAATAATAATAATAATTATTCTTATTAAGAGCCCGTAGTGTCCCACTGCAGGGCAAAGGCCTCCCTTCTCCTCTCTCCTATAATAAATAAATAAATATTGCTGGACATTTCACACAGCGCTATCTAGCCCCAAACTAAGAAGAGCTTGTACTATGGAAACCAGATAACTGATAGAATACTTATATACTTTTTTTTTGTAAATACATACTCATAATATATAGAAAAACATCCAGACCAGGAACAAATATCTGTAGATCATGCAAACATTTGTTCCGTGGCGGGAATCGAACCCGCTACCTCCTGCGTCTCAGCCGGCTATTTGCCCACTGCGCCACGGAGGTCGTCATAATAATAATAAATCATTTAATTCCGACAACAATAAAATAGTTACAGGATAGTAATGAACTTACTCTACGGCCCAAAAGATACACCTTAGCCTAAAATACACATCTTATAAAAGAAAGTCGTGTTAGTTACACTATTTATAACTCAAGAACGGCTTAACCGATTTGGCTGAAAATTGGTAGGGAGGTAGCTTAGAACCAGGAGACGGACATAGATTACTTTTTATCCCGTTCGACCGCGTTCCCGTGTGACGTGACATAAAACTTCAAAGATTATACAAGTCACTATAAAACGTGGTATAACAAAAAAGCATCTGACATGGAATAACAAAACGCAAATGACAGCTAAACGTAATTTTGTCTATGGTTGTATCTATATATATGTAATGTATATATGTATGTATGTATGTATATGTATGTATGTATATATATATGTTTACTCGTATGTATGTCTAAGTACATAAAAAAAATCGGGTTAGTTAATGATCTTTGATTTCTTGGATTTGTCTCCGCCCCAAATAGCAGAATAACTATTAAAATATCAGAAAAATTCACGCAAAAAGAAATTGCGAAGAAAAAATTCATTTTCTCATACATAATGGTACAATTGACAATTCTACCAGGGTGACGTATATTGACAGCCCGTGTTATATACATGTCAAGGCGGTACGAAGTTCGGCGGGCCATCTAGTTATATAATAAAATCTTCCATTTATATACTCTACTACATAAACACTGCAGGGCACATCCTTTGTGCTATGTCAGCCTTCCATTTAAAAACTGATAAAAATAATGTAGGCATTCTTCCAGAAAAAAATATCTTCTGAATTCTCAACATGGTAATTTACATCAATTAGAATAAAATCGGCGGAACCCTAATTTGTCTGTCTGTCTGTCCGCACAATACAAAGTAAATTGCGGTCTCCTAATTAAAGTGCGTGAATCACATTTTCATGTCCCTTTGTTTCTTTGTAAGTATTAATTTATTATCGTACATGGTTTGGTTATGTACCTTGTGGTTAGAATAGATTATCACTTTATTGTACGTAAATCAGGAACACTTAAAATTTATAAAACAACTCAAATACTTACTAATCACTAAAACCTACTATACAATTGACGAATATTTTAATGACTAATTTTAGATACTTACCTACTACCTACTTTGACATAGATTTGAATGTTTTCTTTTAATAAAACTGGCCAAGTGCGAGTCAGACGCGCGCACAAAGGGTTTCGTACCATTATCTATAAAAACGGCAAAAAAAAAATTATGTCTGTTGTATGGGAGCCCCACTTAAATATTTATATTATTCTGTTTTTAGTATTTGTTGTTAAAGCGGCAACAGAAATACATCATCTGTGAAAATTTCAACTGTCTAATTATCACGGTTCATGAGATACAGCTTGGTGACAGACGGACAGACAGACAGCGGAGTCTTGGTAATAGAGTCCCGTTTTACCCTTTGAGTATGGAACCCTAAAAATGAATATAACCTAACAGGAACAATGACGTCCTCTTCTCTCCAAAATATTGTTGTGCCCAATAGGGTACTTAATGATCATGGCTACACATCAAGCTATTTATTTCTAGTATAAGCTGACCTCTCATTCTACGAAAAGCCTACACAATGCGAGGTCAGCTTATACTGGAGAAGTATAGCTTGTTGTGTAGCCGTGTGTACATATCTACAACACAAAACATCTTGATGACCTTCAAGGCGCAGTGGGCGCATAGCCGGCTGAGACGCAGGAGTTAGCGGGTTCGTTTCCCGCCGCGGAACAAATATTTGCATTATTTACAGATATTTGTTTCGGGTCTGGATGTTTGTCTATATATTATAAGTATGTATTTACAAACAAAACGTATATAAGTATTTTATCAGATATCAGGTTCTCATAGTACAAGCTCTGCTTAGTTTGGGGCTAGATATCGCTGTGTGTAATGTCCAGCTATATTAAATATTATATTAATACCATCTATTACCACCTATTATTACATTGTGGAATACAATAAACGATTGAGTATTGGGTACATAAAGAACTAGTTTAAGCTAAATATTAAAGTTCAATGGACGACCTTATCGCTGAAAGCCATTTCATCCAGGCAAACTTTGGATGGAAAGTAATGAGCGAATCAGTAATGGACGGCGCCGGCGGTGCACGGAGTAAAATTATACAAGTAGAGAAATATAAATAATAACATAAAACTCTTTATTCCTAGTACTAATATAAGAAATAACTAAATTATGCAAATATTCTTAAACGAAGACAATTCAATAAATTATAAACAAATAGGTAACTCCACAGCTCACAGATATTGTTTTTGAAGGTATTATTCTTTTGGCGCGTTAAGAGAGAGGGTTTATTTTCAGCATACGACGAAAGTTGTGCGCGCCGATGTAACGGCATGATGTTAGTTTTTCAGGTCTGAAGTTATCCAAGTGGCGCCCAAAGGAGTATACCATCTTATGTGCGCACATAACGACAAGAGGATTCCGTATTCCGTATTTTGAACAACCATGTGTGTTTTCTTAAGTAACTCTAAAAGTTGATGATACTCTCTCAACCGTTGGGGCAGAAAAGTTCTAGAGTAGAGACCATGCACTAGAAAGCGTAGCTTAGGACGGTCCCTCACTAGATGAAAAGACGACCTGATAAAGGTTGCTGGGAGCCGCTGGGAGCCTCATAAGATCGGTCGTTCTGGAAATCTGATGGGGGAGGCCTATGCTCAGCAGTGGACGTCCTGTGGCTACTGTGATGATGATGACTCTCTCAATCTCTACAAGAAAGAAAAAATAAAAAGATTAAAATACATTTATTTTCAAGCTCCACAGATCGTGCGCGTCTCATTGCAGTTTCCAAATGGAAGTCAGGCTTTGGCTGCAAGCTCTTTTTTCTCACAATACTGGTACGTTAATGGATCGTATAACTTTACAGATTGTTCGGCAGTCGAACAGCTTTGTCACCATAGATTATAGTGTTCCAGGTCCACCGGTAGGATTTCGCGTCACGCTAGCCTTAATGATGTCATCCGCCGGGCTTTTTGCAGCGTCAACGTTCCAGCCGTTCTTGATCCGAAGGGTCTGATACGTTACGATAGTG
Source organism: Philereme vetulata (assembly GCA_918857605.2). Lineage (NCBI taxonomy): Eukaryota > Metazoa > Arthropoda > Insecta > Lepidoptera > Geometridae > Philereme > Philereme vetulata. Next base: position 2,446,539 of record OU975451.1, on the reverse strand, counting down.
AGAGGCCTGACGGTATGACTCTTATACCTTGGGAGAAGGGTATGCCTTTGGTGTGGGACGCCACGTGCGTCGATACCCTAGCGCCATCTCATCTGTCTGGTACAGCAGTTGGGGCCGGTGCGGCGGTAAGTTCAGGCGAAGATCTTAAGCGGGGCAAATATGGAAGTCTCGACAGAGCTTACGTATTTGAGCCATTTAGGGTCGAGACCCTGCGTCCATGGCGTACCTGGGTCCATCGCGTTTTCAAAATTCTTTCTGAGCGTCTGATCAAAGCGACGTGTGATCCGAGAGCTGGCGCTTATCTAGGTCAATGCATAAGCATTGCAATTCAACGGGGCAATGCAGTCAGTGTCTTGGGGACACTTCCGCCTGGTAGTGATCTGGAGCAGTTGAGCTATCTATATAGATCGTTCGCAACGGTCTTTAGATGATTCAACTGTTTCTTCTGTATTTTATTGTTAATAATTGTATATTCTTTCCTTTATTTTTACCCACATACAACATTGTAACATATTAACTCACAACATAACAATAAGTAATAGATAAAGAGAGAAGTAGGTCGTTACTTTTCTGTTTAGTTCTCCAGTAGTTACTTCAGAATAGTACCGACTTATCACAAATCATATATGTAGGTACTATTCTGTGTTCTTAATACCATAGGTAGGTAGCCTGGTAAATGAGGTATTATAGACAAACAGGCAATGCAATGCAAATGGGGGGCCCAGCTCCAAACAATGACACACGTCCTTGCATCCCATCCTGCCCTACCACCTGCAGATGGGGGAATTAACGACCTGCTCCGACGCTGCCATGAACGTGGCGACGTACTGGTCAAAACGGCTGTAGTCTTCAGTCATCGACATGAAAGAAGAAGGTATCCTACCAAACCAAGCTGTTCTAAAGTAGAGACTATAGTACTACAAGTATCAATATGCAGTAGATCAAGTTGCTACAGAGAAACTAGTTGAAAACTTGAAGATTCATTTGTCTGGCTCAAAGTTTCGGGACACTCAACACCACGTTCTGAAATTTCGCTACATTGTTAGGTTCAGTCTTCATTGGTTGTTTTTTGATTACTATAAAATCCTAATCTCAAGGTAAGTTTGTGGCCTGATTCCTTCACTAAGGGGCTATGCTTGGTGTTTCTCTATGAGATGAAGTTAGAAATGAGGAGATTCATAGCCAAATCAAAGTGACTGACATAGCCCAAAGAATTAGCAAGCTGAAGTGACAGTGGGCAGGGCACATAGCTCGAAGAACTGTTGGCCGTTTTGGCAGAGTTGGGTGCAGGCCGCACAAGATCGGTTGCTCTGGAAATCTATGAGGGAGGCTCTGAAATACCAAGCATAGCCCTCTCCATAGTACGTTGAGCAACCTTCAGCCTTCTTATATGAGATATCACGTTTCTGTGCTATATGTCATCACTGGAAATACAATTTGCGTTGGGCATTGCTGGCTGCATCTTGCCCTGAAAAGATTAGTCTTTTAGGAGTACAGTTACTGTTGTCCAGTTAAAGTCTACCGTCATGATGGATTTCAAGCGATGGGTTCGAGCGCGAATATAATATACTAATTTTATAGCGATATGAGTCGACTGCAGACAAGCAAAGTCAAAGTTATTATTCATTTATTAATTAACATATAAAATCACAAGGATAATTTTTAAATGTCAATTTTACCGCATGTTCCTCCGCGACTAAGCCAGGAAAGAATTAGGTAAGAAACAAGGTTTTTATTCTTTTTAATGCTGTTAGACATAGAATTTCTTGCTGAGAAAATGGATATCCTGACGCCATTACATAAAAATATAGGTAAAAGCAGAGAGGCCAGCTTAATAACAGAATATATGGCTGACAATGCAGATGATGATATATGCTGAGCACCGAGGAATTTGATCAGAAAATATACGAAAACGAATGCGATAAAACTTTTTAAGTTCGAGGGCGGTCACAAAACTTCGACACCAGGATTGGTCATTGACTTTATAAAGCCTTAGTACGAAAAAATGCTCCTCAAATTCTACACGGCTGAGACCTTCACTGTGTTTTCATACTAAAGATAGATATGAAAACATATCGAGAATATTAAACGCAATTACGGACGGACATAAAGCACTATCATAACACCATATTAATGCAATAAAACTGAATTGCTTCACTAAGAGCTCGGACACAAATTATATGTTCCTGGAAGAGGCTATGCAACGATATAAAAATAAATTCGAAGAAATGACGGCCGTTGGGGCGGAGAATTTAATTTATTTTTCAAATTTTATCATCATCATTCAGCTGCTGAACACAGGCCTCCCATAGAGTTGTGTCGCCCAACGGCTCCCAGCAACCTTTATCAGTTCGTCCTTCCATCTCGTGGGGGGCCATCTTCCGCTACGCTTTCCAGTGCGTGGTCTCCACTCGAGGATCTTTCTGCCAGAACGGCCGTAAGTTCATCGATTTAATCAAATTTAATCGAAATATGGTTATAATTGTTCTCCATATATTATAAGTATGTATTTACAAAAAAAATGTATATAGGTATGTATTCTATCAGTTATCTGGTTCCCATAGTACACACGGCTACACATCAAGCTATACATTTCCAGAGTAAGCTGACCTCGCATTGTATAGGCTTTTCGTAGAATGAGAGGTCAGCTTATACTGGATAATGATAGCTTGATGTGTAGCCGTGTGTACAAGCTCTGCTTAGTTTTGGGCTAGATTGCGCTCTGTGAAATGTCTAGCAATATTTATTTATTTATTTATGTCTAAGCTGCATCAAAATTACATAATACAGATTAACCAGTGACAACCTCCGTGGCGCAGTGGGCGAATAGCCGCATCGCAGGAGGTTGCGGGTTCGATTCCCACCGCGAAACAAGTGTTTGCATGATTTACAGATTTTTGTTCCGGGTATGGTTGTTTTCCTGTATATTATAAGTAGGTATTTACAAAAACAAACGTATATAAGTTTTTCATCTGGTTCCCATAGTACAGGCTTTGCTTAGTTTGGGGCTAGATGGCGCTGTGTGAAATGTCCAGCATTATTTATTATTATTAACAAAGTCTTAAAATACATATTTAGTAATTTTGTCTATTAACTAATTAAGGTGTTATAACCTGTTGAGTTATCTATACTTATATTATAAAGAGGAAATATTTGTTTGTTTGTATTGAATGGGTTTCGAAACTACGGGACCGATTAAAAAAAATATTTCACTGTTGAGAAGCTACACTATCCCCGGGTGACATAGGCTACTTTTTACCCAACTGTGCAGAAGGAGGGTAATGTTTTTATTGAAAAACTACGCGTGCGAAGCTGCGGATTGGTCAGCTATTATTGCATTAAACTGTGTTCAAACAATAGTATGTACAAATTAGTGATGAATGAAGACAATTTAAAAACAAAATAACACAGTAATAATAACAAAAACAATTGACAAAGAAAATAGAAGTTTTTGATTAAAATGGCGAAAGTTATGAAATGTAAACCAATTACAACTGTCTTCTCCATTGAGTTTAAATCACGGGCGTTTATTTTTACGAGTGAATTAAACGTGCGCAGGAGTTTCCGGATTTACGAACATCTCAAGGTTGATGCAGATCTTTTGATGCTGGATCATGGATTTGGTTGGTTTCTGTATTGTTTACATCATAATGTAACTACTATGAGGTAGGTTATGGTAATAATAACCATATTTATTTGGTAAAAATATTACACGTCATAATTTATAATGGTATCTCGTACCGGTACATAATATACCTACACACTGGATACAATATTAAAATAATCAGTAAAATATAAAATTATAGGTATAAAACAGAGATGTTGCGGATGCAGATATTTTAACAACCGCGGATGTAAGTGAGTAAAGTGAGAAAAACAACGTTTATTTTGCATCACAAGGGTATATTTAACATAATAGGTACAGAATACATCGGTAATGTGAAAGCAAAAACGGTCGCCCGCCACTCAGCATTATGCTGTAGTAGCATAAAATTTACACCACTAGAGCGCTGCTGGTCTTCCGTGGTGCCATTGCCGTGCGTGCAGGCACCAACAGTGGCAACACATCATTTTTGCGTATTAGTAGGTACATAAGAACTAGAAAATAATTATAAACAAACATAACTAATAAACAGAATAAAATACTAATATAAAACAACAGTTAACTTTGAAAATGAAGTGGGTAATTTAATGTAACTATTAACCAGGCCCAGAACAACCACCTATATGTGAAAACTTTTGAGAATTTAACAAGTATTACTAGTGCGCGATAACTTGGGACCTGCTAGGAATGCGACTCCCCGACCGCTTCCCCTGCACTTCCCCGATGGCGCCCGTATTGCACCGTTCGTATCACTATTTTTTACTAGGGTTTTTAGTCTCGTACTGGCCTACGTCACGTAACGACGCGCTCTGGAATTCTTTTAGTTTTCGTTTGTATTATTGTTGTAGTTTTTGTTGTTATAGTTTGTGTCATTGTTTTGTTGTTGTAGTTTGACTGGAAAAAAGAAGTCAACCATGTGGACAGGCTTCGACAAAAGTATTTGGACGATGACCTCTTACAAGAGACGAATGAATCGCAATTAATTGTAAATTTATCGGAAACCTCTTCGTCAAGTGATTATAGTGAGACTGAGGACGAAGAACAACCTCTAGAAGGCATAAATCCACTAAGTAGTGACGAAGATGAGATAATGTAAATAATAGATAAAATAAATGTATAAACTTAAACATTGTATTTTTATTTTATTCAAATAGTGTAAAAAAGATTAGATAAAAAGCAGCGTCCTCCCTGAGTAACATAATAAATAAGGTTAAAAAAACAAAGACGAAGCCGCGGGCGGCTGCTTGTTATGTTCGCTTTTTTGCGGGCGGTACAAACACGCCAATATGACGTCACCGCGCTCAGGTCCCAACTTATCGCGCACGGGTAATATTTTCTTTAAAGATTTTTTTAAATGACCATATTGATTTACAGTTTTGTAAAGGCGGAGGCAGGTTGTTTCAACATTTCGTGGCAGCATACCTGGAGCTACCACGAAAGGCAGTCGTTCTGTGTCTGGGACAAAGTAATCGGGTAGCAAGTCGTATGAGGATGCGGATGAGGATGCGGATCTTAAGATTTTTTAAAGAAACTTCGTTTTGGTGCAGAAGTAAAACAAAAATATAAACTGCGAGTATTAACTGCAGAAAACTCGCTTAACATACAATACTTAGTGTATACTCACAACAACACTCAAAAACTGCAATGTTCATACGATAAGTGCAAGTAAACACGATATGCTTGATTTACGAGATACGTTATCAAACGCGTCGGATCTTGTCACCGAAGTTATGATTATCGCTATTTTTCTTAACCAAATTCATATTTTTGTGAACATACATCAGATTTTCATAGATATCTATAGTTTTCATAGTACACGGTCTTAACGCTAAAAGCGATCTCTTCCAGACAACCTTTGTATGGACAGGATATTATTTGATCACACGACGGCGGTGCATCTAAATAATATTAAAAACATACCTACATACTATACACCTACAATAATAATAATATCACAAATCTAATATTAGCAAACATAAAAATGCCTATCCATACTATAATAATATAAATTTGAAAGAAACTCTGTTTGTTAGTTAGTTTGTATCTCTTGCATGACTATAAACGGCTGAACGGATCGTAATGAAACTTAGCAAGGAGATAGATTATACAGAAGGACGTATGCCTTAAAGCGGGTGAAATAGCTGTTGTAAGTTTGTACCACCATAATTCCTCAAGTAAGGGATCTGAAAATTCATATTTAGGCTTTTGGTAAGAAATAAAGAAATTTAAGTCGGTCATTTTACAAAATGACCAACTTAAATGGGGGGCGGGGGGATGTTAAAAGTGTGACATCTTTATGTCACAATTAGTAGTAAAATCAAATGCACTCTCTCTGTACCGTTGGTGCATATTTACCCGACTGCGCAGAAGGAGGGTAATGTTTTTACTGACAAACCAAGCGTGCAAAGCCGCGAGCGGGTCAGCTAGTGAATATATAAAAAGCAATTACAACACAGGGACACATAATGGGTGTGTATTTTTGTTTAATGTCTTGGATGTTCTTATAGGGAAGGGCAAAGCGTTCCACAATAGTATGGCTGTTACAGTGAACCTACACTTGTCTGAGTAAGTTACAGTATCTTAGTTTAATTGTTTGGTATTTAGCCTGGATACGTATTATTTTATAAGACATAATAACTCCAGTCAGCCATTAATCTAGTGTATAATTATCATGTTTGCAGAAGCCATGACATTAATTACATTTTAAATTGATAAATGGGCAAGTCCTTTCAAGAAACTAATAATTTATTAAAATACTAGTTTCAGCCCGTGAATTGCAATAAAAAATAGCCTACTTACATACCAATACATGTCATAATCTATCTTATCAAATTTCATCAATATCGGTTCACCGTAGAAAACATAAATATGAATGCCAAACAAAAAACAATCAACCAAACTCACTTTCGCATTTATAATAATAATAATAATGAATATTGCCGGGCATTTCATACAACGCTATCTAGCCCCAAACTAAGCAGAGCTTGTACTTACTGGGAACCAGATAACTGTTAGAATACTTATATACTTTTTTTTGTAAATACGCATCCGGAACAAATATCTGTAGATCATGCAAATATTTGTTCCGCGGCGGGAATAGAACCCGCTACCTTCTGCGTCTTAGTCGGCTATTCGCCCACTGCACCACGGAGGTCTTCATTTATACTATTATTATGATAATGATTCCCCATGGCAAAACAGTTTTTGTAAACAATATTTTTCTAGGTTGCCTGGAGCTTGCTATTTAGCGATAAGGCCGCCAATTGTATCACATAGATATGCGTAGTTCTAATTTAACTGCTATATTTTATATCTATCTACTTAGGCTTACTTACTTTTTTCCGGATACCACTCGTACAAATCCAGACGCTGTATTAATAAATAAATAATATGGTTTTTTGAATTCAAAAAACATGAACTATGAGTTTTTGTGCCTAACATACCTACCCGCTGTACGCACTAAACGCGCTCTGTTGACTGGTTGGATGCATTTACCGAGCCAGGTCATTGACTGGGAGAGGGCGTTGAACTAGCAGGGTCGTTGAACGGCTCTTAGTAACTTTTTAGTAATCTGTGGCATCGCGCATTACTCTAATTCTCTAAGAGTTCGTCGAGCAGCATTTTATCGATCTTCTTGAGATTTTGATAAAAAATCCAGGACATTTTATAGATACATTTATTTTTTCTTTTTTGTGTAAAAACCGTTCCTTTAATAGAATTAGTTTCAATTGCAACATCCTATATGTTTCCTATATGAATTGTACATGAGTGTTGTAACCTTGGTTGGCGACGTGCAATGATCCAATGCGCAAGAGCACCACTTCCGCGTATGACTTGCCATAACGCTGCAGACATTGCAACTCATTCTAATTACTCATACCTTTGTTTAAAAAGAAAAGTTAAAATTGGAAAACTTATGAATTCACCTAAATATTTAAGAAATAATTTTCAATTTTTTTTTACTAATTAAGGCGTGTGTTCTCTGAAATACCAAGCATAGCCTTTTCAATAGCACGCTGAGCGACCTTGAGCCTTTTTCCATAGTGAGAGACCACGTTTCTGTGCAATAGTTTTTAAGAATTGTGTAATATAATGTATGGATATATTATTATCTGAATTAAACTAGTGTTTCGCCCTGAACTGAGATCTCGCGAGTCTCCCATAAAAACAAAAATATATTATTCGTAATTTTTGACTAGTAAAATAGTACCACAAATTACAGGTTACGGGAGTTCATGTTACTTGGTTCTCTTTTTTGGGGTACAAATTACAGTTATTCTGGATTTCAGACTTTTGCCTATATTTGTGTCATCTAAGCTACATTAATACCAAATTACAGCACTGTGGGGTTATTGGTGTACACCAATAGTGCTGTAATTTCGTCAAAGCTCATTTTTTTAGATAGATAGATAGATAGAAAACGCTTTATTGTATACCACACTTAAATTAACAAATCATAATTAAAACACTTAAAACTAGACACGCGATAGTACAATTGGCGGTCTTATCGCTAAAAGCGATCTCTTCCAGACAACCTTTGGATTGACTTTTTATTATGACTAATAACTCAATCACTACAAAGACTTTACTAAAAATAAGAACGGAATCAAAATGTATCACTTTCATTTGTTCAACTTCAAAATGTTTTACTTACCTTTCATTTGACGTCCTACTTGCCTTAAAAGTCTCAACTTCATTTATTATTTACCCCTCTTGAACCCCAATATCTCAACAACTCCCCAACATTTTTAACTCATTTAGTCACACCAAAACTGTGCCATCATTACCTACTTACGTATCAAATTTCACGATGATCAGATCAACGGTTCGAAAGTTACCTTTGGACCAACCAACATGCGTACATACAAGGCCGATTTGCACAAGTTGATTTGGAGATCTCACTTCGCTCGATCAGTAAATTAATAATATGTCATCACTGGTAATACAATAATTCACATTAAATTGCTTTCATTATAGGTGCAGTGGACACACGGCTACGCATCAAGCTATAATTTCCAGTTTAAGCTGCCCTCGCATTGTGTAGGCTTTTCGTAGAATGAGAGGTCAGCTTATACTGGAAATGTATAGCTTGATGTGTAGCCGTGTGTACAACCAAGTAATACTATTAGATTGTAACTCTAAAATAAGCTAATAGCTGTGGCTGTTTATTTTTGTTCCCGACATCTTTCCTTACAATGTTCAAACGTAGAAACCTGTTATAACTTTTGAAACTATCATGGTTATGAACACTATTTATACTAAAAACGGAATATTTACCATGATTTGTGAGTATTTGAGTATCCCGATATTTAAATACTCAAATACTCACAAATCATGGTAAATATCCCGTTTTTAGTATAAGTAGAAACTTGTTGTAGGCCTTACGTTTAGTTCTAAGCTACCTGTCCATAATAATTGTATCGCCGTTGGTTTTTCTAAATAAATATGCACACACTGATCAAAGACTTTTGTCTTCAGACACTTAGACACAGACACATAGATAGGTATGCAAAATTAAAATTAAAAAATGGATAGAAAATTAAGAACTGATTCAATAATATATTGTTATTAAAATTGAAAAATTTGCAAATTGAAAAATTTAAATTTTTTATATTGTCATTACATTATTATTTACAAGCCACTGCTGGGCATATTCCTCTCGTTGTTTATCTGTTATCATCATCAACCTATAACAGTCCACTTCTTGACGTAGGTCTGTCCCAGAGTGCGCCATTGAGCCCGATCCTCAGCTCTTCTCATCCAATCCTTGCCAGTTACAGCGCGTAAATCGTCACTCTATCTAGCCAGAGCGCGTCCTACACTTCGCTTGCCTAGACGTGGTCTGCACTCCAGAACGGTTAAAGGTTCTGCAGCAGATATGACCGGCCCACTGCCACTTCAGCTTGCTGATCCTCTGAGCTATGTCGATCACCTTAGTTCTCTGTCGGATAACCTCGTTTCGGATTCTATCCTTCAGAGAAATTCCGAGCAATGAAATGGCTATCATTTCAATAGCTCGCTGAGCGACTTTCAATTTGTGGACCAGTCCCACCGTAAGTGTCCACTTTTCGGCTGCGTAGTTCATTACAGGCATTGTGGGATGGGTGATGAGAAGACCTGACAAAAATCTGTGCTAGTCCGAAAATAAACACCCAAACAAAAATAAGGAAAGTTAAATAAAAAGCGGAACCCCAAAAATGAAGACGTATGAAGGTCGTTCGAGGCCGTGATGAAGGAACCGGGATGTTTACGTTTATATGTGCGGTTATGCGGAGCCACAGGGTACTCACAAACAGAATACCACCTCCGTGCTTAGTTTCAGTTTCTCTGTACACCTTTTTAGATTTTTTTAAACCTGGAATATGTAACCTGGCGTCGATTTTTTTATATTTTTATCTTATCTTTATCATTTATCTAATCTTTATCATTTATCTACAATCATAACTAATAATAATGATCCTCTCTACCCAAAGGATGTCTGGAAGAGATCGAATTGTTAAGCGATAAGACCGCCTTTATGCTTACAATTATTTGTTTTTTTTTTATTTTACTGTTGTTGTGTGTAAGGTATAATTAGGAAATTTCATCAATTCATTCATTAGGTTATCTGGAACAGAATGTATTTAGCATAAGTATTTGTTTTTAAAATATTAATTTATAAAATTGTTTAAGAACGAAATGAAATTACGAAAAATAATCAAGCGAACTACTGACTGAGATATATACCTAGTCAGGTCATAAATATTGTCACACAGTAAAAACTTTTCTTTTAGAATGCTGGCCACAAAAAAGTTTATAGAATTCGAATTTCGAATTGTTCATGAAAATAAAAATGTATACTTTTTAGAATTTTACTGATTTTTAAATATGGAGTGGACGCTTAAAGAAGACCGTGTTGCAGTTATTGCGTTGCATCGTTGCGGTTACGCGCCAATTCTAATTTTTGACATACTGAAAAATTTGAATATAACCAAAAGATTCGTTTATCGCACCATCAAACGATACAATGAAGACTCTAGTGTAGATGACAGGTCAAGAAGTGGTCGCCCTCGATCTGTTAGGACTCCAGCAGTGATAAAAGCTGTGAAGGCGCGAATTCAAAGAAATCCCAAACGTAAGCAGAAACTGTTGGCCCTTCAGATGGGGTTAAGCAGAACCACGGTGAAAAGGGTGTTAAATGAAGACTTAGGGCTTCGGGCATTTTGAAAAAAAAACAAGACATCGTTTGAATGCTCGTCTAATGGACCAGAGACTGAAGAGATGCCGCGCTTTGTTGAAGCGGTACGCGGGAAAAAATATCGGGAAATTCTTTTTTCGGATGAAAAAATTTTTACCGTAGAAGAGAGCTACAACAAACAAAATTATAAGGTGTACGCACACAGTAGTGAAGAAGCGAGCAACCGTATTCCGCGTGTCCAACAAGGTCATTTTCCATCCTCGCTCATGGTATGGTTGAGAGTTTCTTATTGGGGCTTAACAGAGGTACATTTTTGTGAGAAAGGTGTAAAAACGAATGCAGTTGTGTATCAAAATACAGTCCTGACGAACCTTGTGGAACCTGTTTCTCATACCATGTTCAAAAACAGGCACTGGGTATTCCAACAAGATTCGGCGCCAGCTCATAGAGCGAAGAGCACACAAGACTGGCTGGCGGTGCGTGAAATCGACTTCATCCGGCACGAAGACTGGCCCTCCTCCAGTCCAGATTTGAATCCGTTAGATTACAAGATATGGCAAAACTTGGAGGAAAAGGCGTGCTCAAAGCCTCATCCCAATTTGGAGTCACTCAAGACATCCTTGATTATATCGGCAGCCGCCGATATTGACATGGACCTCGTTCGTGCTGCGATAGACGACTGGCCGCGCAGATTGAAGGCCTGTATTCAAAATCACGGAGGTCATTTTGAATAAACTTTAGTGTCATAAGAATCTATGTTTTGTTAAGTTCATTTTGGTATATAAATGGTTACATAATGAATAAACTTGTTTTAAATTATTTTATATTAAACATGTGACAGAATTTATGACCTGACTAGGTATAGGTATATTTCATGCACTGGCTATGACGGGAAGAGAGAAAGAAAATGTGCGCGCACACTTCTCTTTCTTGTTCCTACAGTAATATAAGTACGTAAGAAACGTAACTCTCTCTCTTTCTATCTTCACTAACTTAAATCTTCTTCTCAACTTCCGTTCGCCCTTTTCGTAACGCATCCACCAGCTTACTCCCCAAGTCTAGCTTGCTTAAAGAAGTTTTACTTCAAAAATAGTCTAAACTTGTAGTAATATAAATAGAGAAATACCCAGACCCGACACAAATATCTGCAGATTCACGCAAATATTTGTTCCGCGGCGGGAATCAAACTCGAAACCTCGACTCACCCAGATATTTACCTATTGCACCACGGAGGTCGTCAGAAAATATACCTAGATGATAGAGTAACTTAGCAGCTTTTAATTTTAATATTCAAATCAAATCATTTATTTCTCAAATCAAGCATTATAAGAATACAGCAATAAAGAATACAATTTTTACAATGGCTTGTTGTGAATATTGGCGTGCAGTACCTACACTAAGTACGGGACGTGTGTTGTATTATAATGTTTAATATTCTTTCTATGTTATTGTGTTATGCTCCATTAGTGGCTTTGTATCAGAAATATAATTAGTGCAAATAAATCAAAGTATGGTATAATATAATCTAATGGAAATGGAAAATAAATCCAATACATTAAAAAATATGCTTTATTATTTTTACAGTAATCAACTTGATGATGATGATGTCGTCCAGACCGATTTCAGCTACGGCGACGTTGCCTCTGCTATGCAGGATGTTTGGTAATATACTGCCGATAATTAAGTGACGGTTTCTCAAAACAAAGAAAATGACTTTTTGAAAAAAAACCTACCAGATAAATTATTAAATTTTAAAGAAAATAGACTAAGTTTAGGTGATTAATTCGATATAAAACTTAATGCCTACTTTCGCCATCGACATCCAAAAAATAAAGGCCGATTTGATATCTCTTTCGGAAATGGCTGCGGGTTTTGGGTTAGAAAGGGAAAACAAGAGATATCTTGAGACCTCACCAATTCAGTATATGTGGTTAGATGGCAAGCATTAAGCAATAGTTAATGTAATAACATACGTTTAATAAAGTGTTTGTTTTACATGCCAAAGTAAATTTCACATTTCTATGGTAAACATTTCACAAACTTATTTATTATGCTCATCAAAATAACCCCTTTCATTAAATGCGTATATTATCAAACACCCTATATTAAGTGACGTTGGTGCGCTCTAAGATGACTTGAGCAGCCAATCTTAGCTTTAAATGTGCATGCACATAGAGTGCAAGTCAAAGCGCCGTTTAGATAATTATATTGTACTAGCTGTTGTCCTGTCCTGTGTCGAGCATTGTTGCTGTGTTTCACTCTCTTCATCGTAGTAACAGTGACAATCGGTATGTGGATATCCTCGGGAAACTATACCAGAACGCCACTTTTCAAGTCCGTATGCATAGACTTTCTGACTTAGTGTTCATCCAGCGAGGCGTACGGCAAGGAGATACCATCTCACCCAAATTGTTTACCAGCGTGCTCGAAGACTTAATGAAGACTCTCGACTGGTGTGAGATGGGTATCAACATAGACGGCCGCAAAATATCACATTTACGCTTTGCTGACGACCTTATCCTCATAGCAGAGAACGTTGAAAATCTCCAGGGAATGCTCGCAGACCTTCAGCAAGCTTCAACAAAGGTGGGTCTTAGGATGAACATGTCCAAAACCAAGATTATGACCGATCTTGCAGGTCCAAAACCTAACATAATCATAGGTAACTGCCCAATAGAGGCAGTGGATAACTACATTTATCTTGGACACTGTTTATTTTTTGTCTCACTTTCCCAGAAACAAGAGATTTCGAGACGAGTCCAGCTAGGATTGGCCGCCTTTAGTAAGTTAGAAGACATCCTTAAATCTAAAATCCCTCAATGCCTCAAGACCAGGGTGTTTAACCAATGTGTCCTGCCCATTCTTACTTACGGTTCCGAGGCATGGCCGCTCACAAAGGAATACATGCATAAGATTAGAGTAGCTCAACGGGCAATGGAGCGTGCCATGGTCGGTATATCACTCTTGGACCACATACCCGATGTAGAAATCCGGCGTCGCACAAAAGTTGTGGACGTGGGTATGAGGTTGAAGTGGAGATGGGCTGGACACTTGGATAGGAGGGATGACGGGCGTTGGACGAAGACGATTACAGAGTGGTGGCCAAGGGATGCTCGTAGACCAAGAGGCAGACCACCCGCCCGATGGTCGAATGATATTGAATGCGTAGCTGGGTGTCAATGGATGAGACTCGCAAGGGACCGGAAAGAATGGCGTAATAAAGAGGAGGCCTATACCCAACAGTGGGTGCAGACGGGCTGAGATGATGATGATGAGCTGTTGTCCGCGACTTCCTACGCATTATACTAGTAAATGTGTAGGTAACCTAGAAATAAAGCTAAACTCGCTATTGCAACTTCAATTGTCACCCCACTTTTATCCCATGGGGCCTGATTTATGGGATAAAAACCAGCCAAGTGCAAGTCGGACTCGCGCAAGAAGGGTTCCGTACCATTATTTATAAAAACGGCATAAAAATCATGTCTGTTGTATGGGAGCCCCACTTAAATATTTATTTTATTTAATAGCACAAATTTATTTACTAACCTTATTTAAGGTCGGTGGAGATTAAGCTAGTCCTCTGAATTGTATGAGCGCCCGTACAACTCGGAGGACTATCTTAATTGGCGTCAATTATGTATGTATGGGGACACCCTCTAATTTTCAACATATATTATTTTTTGGAATTTCTCCTTTATTTGTGCTGTAAGACCTTGCTTTTTGACAAATTTCGTGATTTTAAGTAAACGGGAACTACCATATAGGGTTTCGACTCAAAACCTTTAGGGTACTTCCGGTTGACATAGTAATGTCAATTTTGGTTAAAGGCAAGGTATTACAGCACAAGTAAAGGGTAACTTCGAAAAAATAAAAAAAATGAAAATTAAGGTAAACTTTGGTACGTACAAGTTTTCACGAAAATCTAATTTTGCTCATATCTTTTTATCGTGTTGACTGAGGACCTTGATTTTTATTCACCTAATAGGGACTATAGACCTCAGTATGTGCTATAAATTTCAACTTGCTAGATTTACCCGTTCCTGAGAAAATCGGTGGTGACACACGAAGAGACAGATGGACAGACGGACAAAAGAGTGATCTTATAATGGTTCCTTTTTTACCTTTTGAGGTAGGGAACCCTAAAAAGTAGCCTATGTGTTAATCCAAGTTATAATCTACGTACATACTAAATTTCATCGAAATTAGTTCAGCCGTTACGACGTTTATTTTACGACGTTCCAAACTTTCGCATTTATAATATTAGTATGGATGGTTAATTAAATTGTATGTTTGCAGATTACCGACGACCTCCGTGGTGCAGTGGGTAAATAACCTGCTGAGACGCAGGAGGTAGTGGGTCCGATTCCCGCCGCGGAACAAATGTTTGCATGATCTACAGATATTTGTTCCGGGTCTGGTTGTTTCTCTATATATTATAAGTATGTATTTACAAAAAAATATAAAAGTATTATATCAGTTATCTGGTTCCCATAATACAAGCTCTGCTTAGTTGGGGGCTAGATAGCGCTGTGTAAAATGTCCAGCAATATTAATTTATTTATTAAACTTACATATTATCTAAGTGCCACTGCTGGGCAAAGGCCTCCGCCTCATCTCTCCACTTATCTCGATCCTGTACCAAATCCCGCCAATCCCTTTATCAAGCGTCCAAATCATCTATCATCAACATCATGCATAGGCAAGATAAAAGAATAAAAAAGTGGCACTCCGGGAGTGCCGACAGGAGTGAAAACATGAACAATTATGAGAGACATACTTATATATAGAGGTGTCGGTAACGGTACTTATCAGTGTCGCGAGTTCAATGGTTTTTTCCAACTCAAAAAACTCACAACGCGCCTAAAGAAGTTTTCACTTTGAAAATATATATCTAAGTAATAATCTTATGGTAAGTATTTGTGTCATCATCATCAACAGCCGGGGGACGTCCACTGCTGAACATAGGCCTCCCCCTTAGATCGCCACAACGAGCGGTTGGTAGCCGTTTGCGCCCAACGGCTCCCCGCGATTCTTACTAGATCGTCGGTCCACCTTGTGAGGAGCCGGCCTACGCTGCGTCTTCCAATCCGTGGTCTCCACCCGAGAACCTTTCTTTCCCAACGGTTATCGGTTCCACGAGCGATGTGGCCTGCCCATTGCCACTTCAACTTGCTAATTTTGAGAGCTATGTCGGCAACTTTAGTTCTTCGGCGGATTTCCTCATTGCGAATTTTGTCACGCAAAGAAACCCCGAGCATAGCCCTCTCCATAGCTCGTTGAGCGACCTTGAGCTTGGTCATGAGGCCATGAGTAAAGGACCGTGAGGAGTAAGGACCTCATGAGAAGTAAGGAGTAAGGAAGTATTTGTGTGGCCGAAGATAATAATAACGCATTCACTATAACTAGGAACTGCTATGCATGGTCTGACTAAACACACGTCAGTAGCGATTTATTCTGATTAACTTTGTTTAATTAGATAATACTTGGTATTCTTATCAGTTTCTTACACTGTGACGCTTTGTAAGAGAAAATGACACACGCATAAAGGACCTCGGAATTCTTGTGTCATATTGTAGCCCTGCAAATGTGTTGACTTACGAGACGAAATCGCGCAGAGCGTTGCAAATTGACGATTTCTCCGTTTAGTCCCATCTTGGCCCCATTTCCAACTCGGCCCCTAAACTTGCTGAAATACTCAAAATTTGAATATGTTGGCTGGTTTATGATTGTAAATTTCTCTTAAAATTTACTATACTTTATTATTAACGGAGTGAGTGACTAAGATCTTCAAGTCTAAAGTGCGTAGGTTCTTTCTAGGCAAGCGTGCTCCATCTTCGATCACACCATCACTTACCATCAAGCGCTTGACTGTCATTAATAAAAAAAACATATACGTTATCAGTAGGTTACGTTAGTCGTATCGTAGTTTTAATGAGGGGTTTGCACGGCCATGTGTTTTAAACTACTAACAGATGGCGCTACTGTGCCATAAGCTGTTTTCAAAACAAAGTGAACTATCAATCTCAAGACGTGCCGTGTCAATAATACGAGTATATTTCAAGGAATTGGAAAACTAAAACAAACTGCCAAAGGGAGATGAGTTTTAGTTGGGCCAATTTTGAGACTTTGACAGATTGGCATTAAAACCATATTTTTTGGCGACTTATCTCCAGACAACGCCATCTTTATATTATTGTTTACGCTAGTTGGAACAAGTTTTTTATTCGAAAACGAATATCCCTTATTGAAAAGATACATATATGTCTGTTTGTTAAAAGGTGGTAGTGTGTTTTAGTTTTAGACATTTAAACTGCATAGCTGTAAGCGATTTAACTAACGTACGTTAAATTTGAATAAGAGTAGGTAGTTTTGATTATTGACTTAATTTTAATTAATTTAAATTTAAAATGTGACGAAAGTTTGACACTTTTTCAAAGAGACGATTAGTTATCGTTTACCGACTGATATATAAACTGGCCATAATAAATACCTACATTCTAACTACTGAGCCAGTGGTCCATGACTATTTAATTGTTTATTTGCTGGAGGGCCGAGATGGTAAACGGATTTCCCGGACAGCCCAGATGTGTCAAATGGGACATGAATATATCAAAAGCTCATTGTCATATACATTATATGAGTGACGAGTCGGTGATACATGAATATAATTATTTTGAACTATCTTTCTGAAAATACTTCTAACTTAAGGATTGCTTTATTAAAGCATTCGTTAATTACTTGTTGACAGTGCACATTGGTCAAAATTAGACCGTAGTTCATAAATGATTATTTATTAGCTTATTGTAGTCGCTCCTTCTTTCTCCAAAAATTTAAACTTTGTTAAATTTCACACTCCTCAATAATAATTGTGTAGTATACAGCCTGTCACTATATTTACGACATTAATTTTCAGGACGAATCTGAAATTTTCTATAAATATTATAGATGTAGATTTAATACATGTAGCCTGAATAGTTATCCAGTAATCGATACATTTCCAGTTAACCATTTTTAAACACTGGTGGCGATTCTGTTGTTTACACTGACTAATTAAAATTGTGTAAAATACGGTCTTATTTTGTTTACGCTAAAGATCAAATTAGAAAGACATTTAAAGTGACATTTCTAAAAATGAGTATATTCTACTAAAATGGCTTGTTTTTGGGCTACTTTTAGTCAGCAGTCAAATTGGTGCTGATTAAAACTAGCCCGCAAATACGGCGTCTTAGTAAAAAAAAATTACTTAATTTTAGAAATGTCACTTTAAATATCATTCTAATTTCATCTTTAGCGTAAACAAAATAAGACCGTTCGTATTTTACACAATTTTAGTTAGTCAGCGTAAACAACAGAATCGCCACCATTTAATTATTAAACACTGCCGTGCCGCCGCCGTGCCGGTGCTGGCCGCCGCGCCGGCCGGGTACTATCTCCTAGGATTTGTACACGCTGTAAGTATTAGCTAGATATTAGCTTAAGGCGAATATAGTAGCTGATTGGTCTTATTTGGAGGTTTTCTCCTCAGATAGGAATCAGTTCGAAGTGCTCAAAAAATTATATGTCATTCATTGAACTTTTATCTGCAAAGTGAACATACAAAAAAGTTCTACCTGTTTATTTACTATGAGAAAAAAAAAATAACAAAATGTAGGTGTGCCGCCACCGTGCCGATGCTGGCCGCCGGCCGGGTGCTATGTCCTAGGATTTGTACACGCTGTAAGTATTAGCTAGATATTTTAGGTATAAGTACCCTTCTTCGCTACTATGGTTCGTTGTCAAAAATCTTTGACTCGGCCGCCGCGCCAAGGCGTCCCCGCCCCTGGCCGACGCCTCGCTGCGACGCGACGTTGCCGCATAGGTACTTTGTGTACCAATTTCACATAGGCTTATTAATTAGGTACTTATTTTACATTTTACTCGCAATTAAATTTGTTTAAACATATAAAAATCAAAGCCGAATGAATGTGAAAAAATTGAATTTTTTAATAATATATTAGATCTACTCGTCATGTAAATGAATATCGTACATAGCAACACACGTAGTATAAGCTAGGTACTTTCATTTTGTTCCATTGGTTTAGCCGTTTAAACGTAACAAACAAACAAACTTAGAGCCAGTCCACACGGCGCGTTGCGGCAGCGTTGCGCCGACGCAGCGCTGCCGTTGCATTGTTTTACATACAAATAACCAAAGTGTGCACACGGTTCGCTGCGTCGTCGCAACGCACACATGACGGACAGCAGCCCGCGAGACGAAGCGGGAGGGGGTGTACTCATTGCGACGTCAGAGCGGCAACGCTCAGTTGCTTGTGCGTTGATAGGGAGGAGAATACACGCAAGCTCTTCTAATTTTTTTACGGAGGTAAATATACTCGTAGTAATAGGAGCAATGCTAGACGTCTTTTCCGATCCATGCTTTCCTACGAGTATAGACTGACTGCGATATTTTTACAAAATGCTTGCCGCAACTGTTCGTCGCTGCTGCGCCGTCAGAACGCGTTGTAGTAACGCTGCGATGGCGCAGCGCCTGTGTGGCCGGCTATGCGTCAAAATATTTGCGTTTGCGGCGACGCAACGCAACGCAACGCGCCGTGTGTACTGGCTCTTACTTTCGCATTTATAATAATATACTATCTTTCGCCCGCAGCTTCGCATGCATGATTTGTCAGTAAAAAGTAGCCTATGCCCCAATCCAGGTCATTGTACCTATTAAACATAAAATTAAATACATACAAATAATAAAGTCAAGGTATCTCGGTCAGTACAGCCATTATTAATAAACACAAATATTAGGACAATATGAGGATTACGTTGAAACAACGCAGTACATTTTCTCCCGTATATTTCCACCTCTAATTAGCTCAGCGTCACTTTGTGGCATTCGCGGAAACATACAACAAAGGGAAATATGCCAAAGGACAATACACTCAGTGCATAATGACATTACACAATTATGAATTTATTCACCGTTATTGGTGCCTACTCGTACTAAGTGGGTCGAATCGACGAATAAATTAAAAGGTATTCAACATTTTCGCATTATTCATTTTGAAATTATGTTTTTGGTAATCCATTCTAATTGATCGAGCGATGCGAGATCTCTAAATCAACTTCGCCAAATCGGCGTTGTATGTATGTATGTTTGTTTGTCCGAGGTTAACTTTCGAAGCGTAGATCCGATCATCGTGAAATTTGATACATAGGTAGGTAGAGATGACACAATTTTGGTGTGACTAACGGCACGTATATATAACCTCTTTATTAGTACATTTCAACACCGTTTTTATTTTTAGTTAAATCCTTGTAAATTTTGAGTTATTACCCATAATAAAAACGGAACTTTGACGAAATTCACATGGTACACCGGTGACACCACCGTGCTGAAATTTGTTATGAGTGTAGCTTTAGTGACACAAATATAGGAATAATTCTGACATCCAGAATAACTGCAATTACTACTCCAAAAAAGTGTAAAAAAAACACTCGCGTTACCTGTTAGTTGAATAAAACTGTAGGTCAAGTTATTTGGTAATGTATTGCCTATTTTGATAGTCAAAAATTACAAATATCTAATATTATTTTGTTCTTATAGGAGATTAGTGAAATCTCTTAGTTCGAGGCGAACTAGTATTTTAAAATTCAAAAGTAACTTTCTCTCTCTCTCTCTCTTGAGGGGCTATGCTTGGAGTTTTGCAATGAGATCCAATCAAAAATGAGAAGATTCGTAGACAAACCAAAGTCACCGACATAGCACAAAGGATAGGCAAGCTGAAGTAAAAAATAAAAATAAATAAATATTGCTGGATATTTCACACAGCGCTATCTAGCCCCAAACTAAGCAGACCTTGTACTATGGGAACCAGATAACTGTTAATATACTTATATACTTTTTTTTTTCTAAATACATACTTATAATACATAGAAAAACAACCAGACCCGGAACAAATATCTGTCGACCATGCAAACATTTGTTCCGCGGCGGGAATCGAACCCGCTTCCTCCTGCGTCTTAGCCAGCTGTTCGCCCACTGCACCACGGAGGTCGTCAAGTGGTAGTGGACCCCGCACTGGATGGAAAGACGACCTGTTAAGGACCGCTGGAAGCTGTTGGGTGCAGGCCACACACGATCGGTCGCTCTGGAAATCTATGGGGGGATGCCTATGCTTAGCAGTGGACATCCTGTGGATGATCATGATAATTGGTGTCACTATAGTACACAGGGCTACAAGCTATACAATTCCAGTATAAGCTGACCTCGCATTGTGTAGGCTTTTCGTAGAATGAGAGGTCAGCTTATACTGGAAAATTATAGCTTGATGTGTAGCCGTGTGTACATTCGCCCGTACATTTCCCCCAGTCTCCTTTATAACGTCACTTGGCAGACAATCCTTTACTGAAATACTTGACAATACAAATTCGTGTCGCAACATCGCCGTAACGATCTTTTTCCTAATTACCGCGGTTTTTGAACTTAAAATATGACTTTCGCTGCAATTTTCAGGAATGTCTTTGATATTGTCACGTGAGATTCATCTTCTTTCTTACGCGTCAGGGTCATTTGGAGCTAAAGTATTTTACCAAGCTTGCTAGGTCGTTGTCATATGATGAGTTTAATGACAGGACATTCACGTCAATGTTTGCAAACATGAAATTGAAAGATTTGACTTCTAAATGATTGTAGAGGATTGTTGAATGTGAACTTAAAATATGATTCGAGTTGAAATAAATAAATAAATATTGCTGGACATTTCAAACAGCGCTATACAGAGTGTTTTTGTTAACTGTAACAGTACGGCAGCATCCATAACCAGAGGAGATACAGGTGCAGTTTCTTTTAAAACATCAGCTCGTTTTCGAAGAAAAACATTTTGGCATTAAAAATTTTATTGTCAAGTGTGAGTAGCGCCTTAAAATGAATCAAGTTGGTAAATTTTTTTTGATGCCGATCGATGCAGTCCTTTGTAAGGATCATTTTAGTGCATGAGATGAAAAAAATCTGAACAGCGGAAGTTAGTCAAATTTGATAAAAAATATTCTCATACAACAGGACAAACAAAATTCCTTCTACAAACATTTTATTAGATTCTAATTGCACATTAAAGAAATATTAACACTGTAGCGATTAAGAAGGTTAGGAACTCTTTACAATTAAGTCTACTTTTTGCGTATTTGACAATGCTGTGATAGGACAAATAAGATGATGCAATGACTGATATAATAGTCCGACAGGTGCAAGAACCATGTTCGAAATTCAAAATTGTTCTGAAATACGAAATGTTTTTGAATTTCTCATGAGAGCATGGAGTTCCTAAACTTCTTAATCGCTACAGTATTAATACTTCTTTAATGTGCAATTAGAATCTAATAAAATGTTTGTAGAAGGAATTTTGTTTGTCCTGTTGTATGAGAATACTTTTTATCAAATTTGACTAACTTCCGCTGTTCAGATTTTTTTTATCCTGTACAATAAAATGATCCTTACAAAGGATTACATCGATCGGCATAAAAAAAATTTTGCAACTTGATTCATTTTAAGGCGCTACTCACACTTGACCAAAAAAATTTTAATGCCAAAGTGTTCTTCGAAAACGAGCTGATGTTTTAAAAGAAACTGCACCTGTATCTCCTCTGGTTATGGGTGCTGCCGTACTGTTACAGTAAAAAAAAAACACTCTGTATAACCCCAAACTAAGCAGAGCTTGTACTATGGGAACCAGATAAAATACCTATATACGTTATTTTTGTAAATACATACTTATAATTTAAGGAAACACATCCAAACACGGAACAACCATCTGTAGGTCATGCAAACATTTGTTCCGCAGCGGAAATCAAACCTCTTGCGTCTCAGCCGGCTATTCGCCCGCTGCGCCACGAAGGTCATTTTATTATCCTCTTTTTTATACGTCCTGAATACGGAGCAGCTAACGGTCCACCTGCTGCTAAGTGGTAACCATCGCCTATAGCAAAGTATTGCCTCGTAGGTCACGCACCTTGGAAACGTGCCCTTTTGCCCTGCGTCCGTCTTATTTATTTTTTGTACTTATCCTACATATAGAGCCTATTTTCTAAGAAGACACTGCGCTACTCAATAATTTTACAGTGCCCTTGCAAGGTTCATTTATGAAACAGAAACACTTAGGTTTTTTTTTCATTTATTCCACACAGGTACACTTAGAAAAGTCAATATTTTACATTCTAACAATTTGATAAAAATAATATAAATAAATAATAAGTATTGCTGGACATTTCACACAGCGCTATCTAGCCCCAAACTAAGCATAGCTTGTACTATGGAAACCAGATAGCTGATAGAATACTTATATACATTTTTTTTTGTAAATACATACTTATAATACATAGAGAAACAACCGTACCCGGAACAAATATCTGTAGATCATGCAAACATTTGTTCCGCAGCGGGAATCGAACCCGCTACCTCCTGCGTCTCAGCCGGCTATTCGCCCGCTGCGCCACGGAGGTCGTCAAATTTGAATATCGCCATATAAATAAAAATAAAAAGAAATTGACTAACATAACCTAACATAGTACATTGAGTACGTAGTACAAATTTATATTTCAAAGAATAGCATATAATTTAAATATATAACAAAAATATATAAAATAAATAAATTTACAGTGTACTAAGGTCATCAGCAAGTGCTTCGTCAATCGTGTAATATGATTTGTCCAATAACATCTTTCTAATATTATTACTGAAGTCGGCATGACTTGTATTCCGCAGATTATGTGATTAATATATTAAATAATTCAACACTTAGACATATGAAACTTTCTCTTTTAGCTAATCTGTGTGTCGGATGACTTACACCTTTTTTTATTTCTAGTATTAAATTTATGAAAGTCACTTTTCAATTCCAATTTATTTAAGTTCAATTTTACATACATAAGACCTATGTAAAATAACGTGTCCGCGATAAATGTTTTGAAACTTTCGCGATCACTGTACTTAATCAAAGGTTATAAAACAAAGACGGGTTTGTTTCGAATACTTATAACTCGAGAACGGCTGGACCGATTTTCATGGTTTTCCATTTGTTGTATTTGTCTACGTTCCGAATAGCAGAATAACTGTTAAAACATCTGAAAAATTAACGCAAAAAAGAAATTATGAAGAAAATTCATTTCATCATACATAATGATGGCAGTTTCTCAATTCTACCGGGGCCGCGGGGTGACGTACATAGACAGTTTGCGTCATATGCATGTCAAGACGATACGAAGTTCGGCGGGTCAACTAGTTAATGATATAAACTGCTATTTTTTTTATTTATGATAGTTAAGCGCTTGACCTCACCGGTAAGTGATGGGGTCATCGAAGTTGGAGCACGCTTGCCTAGAAAGATCCTATTCACTCTGGACTTGCAGACTCCGAGATTATACTGGTTCGGAAAAACATACGCCAGAAGTGAGTTCCACTCCTTACTTGTGCTAACAAGAAAAAATATTAGTTAGTCATATATTTATCACGTATGTACATTTTTTATTTGTTATCACGACGTATCGATTATGTTGCAACAGCCGTGGCCGCGGATAGTCTGCCCGTGATAAATATCCGTTTACATCATTAATTATAAATGTTTTGACAAAAAAATCATTATCCGGACTCTAGTGTCGAACCCACTCTTTGTTCCACTAGGCTACCACAGCCTAATGACACAAACATATCAATAGAAGCCGTATAGCACAGCTGGTGGCCATGCTAATCACCCACCTGTGGTACCTAAATCACTCGTTAGAATGCAATGCGCGATGCAATCAGCTGAGCATTTGCATGTCGCATTACACTCACTGGAACACTACCTATAATAAAGTATAGATTGAATGACATACTATTTAATTCTCTTATTACGACATTCACTATCTCTTTGACATTGGTTAATTTATTAATAATATTCTTTTTTTTTGGATTACCTGCGGTTTGTATATTCAATTATGTTCGTAATATGAACGAGGACATTTATAATTCTGAATATCAAGTGAGGGCAGTTGCTGCAGATGCTATAACTTCTCGACGGTAGCTCCAAATACTACATTCTGCCCGCGACCACGGTGGTTGCAACACACTCGAAACGACAGGATAACAAATAAAAAAGATACATACGCGATAAATAACGGTTTAAATCAGTTATCGCGAAATTTTGAAACTGACTTTGTTAATTTTATTAATTATTATGTATATTGTAAATAGTGTATGATTAAATAAATAAATAATGCTGGACATTTCATACAGCGCTATCTGTCCCCAAACTAAGCAAAGCTCGAACTATGGGAACCAGATAATTGATAAAATACTTATGTATATTTTTTTTGTAAATTCATACACTTAATATATAGACAATACCTAAACCTGAAACAAATATCTATACCATGCAAACATTTGTCCCACAGGGGGAATCGACCCGCAACCTCTTGCTTCTCAGCCGGCTATTTACCCATTGTGCCACGGAGATCGTTCTTATGATTCGTCTATAGTCTATAGGTACAATTAGATACATAGATATTAGATATACTCTTTATTGCACACCAAAATAAAAATAAAGTAACAAAGGAAATATACAATAAATAAGGCAACAATGGGCGGTCTTATTGCTAAAAGCGATCTTTTCCCGACAACCTTTAGTTAATTACTGTTCGGTGTATAAAAAAATTAAATGAAATGTGTTTACTCTTCGTCGAGTATCGAGCAATACCGATCCATCCACTAACGTTCATTCGTTCTGACTTGCCCTGCCCCTCAAACTATACAGACACGCGATTTGTTCTGAGTGATACCGTCATTCATTCTCGCTCTTGCAAATCCACTAGCGTTCATTCCATAACGGTTGTAGATTCAGGCAGGAATTAACGTTAGTGGATGTGGTGCTAATATCCCTACAAAATTTGTAGTACAAATCAAATAAGATAACGTTAAAAAATGTTTACTTTCTCCGCAATATACGCATCGATGGAATGAAATCTTAAAACAAGGCGTAGTCTAACAGGCATTATTATTTATGACAAAAATGGCCCCCACTCAGCATGTGCTATGTATGGCAGATTCGCTCAGCCAAAGCGCTTATCTTCTGTCACCGTTGGTCACCGTGATCAAATGTATTTATTGCTTGAAACATACTTAGTTCATCCAGAAGTAAATGTCAGATGATGGCCTCCGTGGCGCAGTGGGCGATTAGCCGGCTGAGACACAGGAGCTAGCGGGTTTGACTCCCGCCGCGGAACAAATGTTTGCATGATCTACACATGGTCTGGATGTTTTTCTATATATTTTAAGTATGTATTTACAAGAAAAAACAATATATAAGTATTGTATCAGTTATCTGGTTCCCATATTACAAACTCTGCTTAGTTTGGGGCTAGATAGCGCTGTGTGAAATGTCCAGCAATATTTATATTATATATAAAATAAACAATAGAATAAATATACCAAGTCACGCTTTTAGTAATATTTCTCTCATGTTTATTAATCACTAGCTTCTGCCAGCGGCTTCGCACGCGTGTTTCATTCAAATTACAGGTAACGGGAGTTCATGTAAATTGGTTACTGTGGGGTCACAGGTGTAACCTGTGAATTTTGTCAAAGTATGATCGGATCAACGCTTCGAAAGTTATCCTCGGACAAACAAACATACATACATACAACGCCGATTTGCCCAAGTTGATTGGAGATCTCGCTTCGCTTAATCAATAAGTGTGATACTAAGAACGAAATGATAAACAGTACCACTAAACACTCTAAACTAAAACCGTTAAAAAAGTACACTTAACTAAAAATTTAAAATATTTTACGATAATGGTATTAACTCAAAGAAATCACTATCTAGTTATATTCTTCAAAAACTTATTTTTAAGGGCAATCTTTCCTGAAAATTTAATTGGGCTAATCCAAATTTTTCGTCATGACAACTTGATTCCCTACGTTCTTACAAAGTGGTCAACATTTTTGCGCAAAAAATAACCATAGTTACCATACTATTTCAATTGCCACCAATTAAAATAGTAATGCAATATGTATCACCCCCATGTGTGGGGGTGATTCGGGTAGCTATAGCGGTGCTCTCGACCTCTGGACGTCCGCTTGACACTATATTTGGGACAGCCTGGTCTTGCAATTTAATTAACCCAACAGTGCAGTCGGATTGAACTGATTATAAATATTGTATATATCATAATTTTGCTGAACCATTGTCACAACATGGCCACTGCATCTAAACCCACCTTTACGAAACACCATCATTTGATTTCACCGTTCGGCTCCGTAGTTTTTTAATTGTTTTAGCTTCGATGCCTGCTTGTGTTCCGTAGTCTGATTGATTCCACCAGACGAACCCGAACTTGTCGGGTATTTTCAGTCTGTTTGTTTTTTTTTTCGTTTGCATTGAGTGGAAATAGAGGAACAAAAGTTTGCTGGACTGAATACGGGTTAACGGAATTTAATCATAAGTTCGTAGAGCTTTGTTATTCTTGATTCTTTTAATTCAGGCAACTATAAGATAGTAACAGGATGTAATTAAATTATTCTACGGCCCACAAATATATATCATATGTCCTATGTAGAATATATTATATGTGTAAAGAAATCGTACCTATTTCTTGGAATTTGAATTGTGTCGCGCTGTCGGTAAAGTAGGTTGGTTGTGAGTATAGAATGTCGTTACAGCAGGTAAGGCGTATTGAAAAATAATATAGCAGTTTGCAATGTCAAACAGTGAATTGTCTTGTGATAAAATTTTTAATATGATATAATATCGAACTATAAGTGTTATGGATTACCGAATAATGAAGAATACTGTCTTTAATGTCGTTTCTTTGTTTACGTAGCTACGTAGGTGTTTTGGTATTGTGTAACAGTGCAGTTTATTATTTTAGAGATTTTTCAATATAATAAAAACCTTTGTTTACAGAGCAACACATCATTGTTTATTTCATGGCTCAGTCCTGTTGAATAGAAGAAAAATAATCTTATAAAATGACATTTTGTTTAACGCAATTGAAAATGGAAAAAACTTCGTTTTGAATTTACTCTATTGCCTGTAAGTGATGGAAAATCAAACGTTTTATCTATTACCTCAATATCTACAAGTGAGGATAAAGTTACAATCAACTCGTCATCATGAGGAAGTAATAAAAACAGCGGCTTTTGATAAAGTAAAAAAATAGTTTAAAACAGAGATACCAGGTGAGAAGAGTGTGGATAACGATGACAAAAGAACTCAAGGAAACTTACATAGATGAAGATGCTAATGTACAATTTGGGAATCAATTTCTAGAAAAATTATACCAGGAAAAAGTTGCAAGTGTACTTCAAACAGAGACAGGCACACTGGAAAAGTTGTTTGAGAAATTAGTAGAAAATATACCGGTGAGTTAACATCCTTTCCCTCCTGTACAACATCCTCCAAAACCCCTCAACCCCTTCCTACTTAAAAGAACGATTTGAGTTTCTTCACTGCTCTAATCCTCACTCGCTCCGATCGTCTGAAAATTTGATGCTGAAAACCTCAGTTCATAGTACTAGATTCTATGATGATTCCTTTACCGTTCAAGCAACACGTTTTTTGGAACACATTACCGGTACAATACGGCAAGCTCCATCATTAGCCACATTTAAAACAAGAGTGAAAACATTTAATCTCTCAGAAACGTCGTAGTATCGCTATATATATATGTATGTATGTATGTTTATGTATATTATATATATATATATATATACATATTTTTATTTAATTTATTTATTGTAGGTGTATTTATGTAAATTGGTTTATTTTATTGTAAGTGTTCAGCGCTTTTCTAAAATTTAGTTTTTGTTTTGTTAATGTTGGTACACCCCCCTCCATTATTGTAATGTCACAAAAGTCCTATCCATCCAAAGGTTGTCTGGAAGAAATCGCTTCTGAGCGATAAGACTGCCCATTGTACTTGTTGCTTTGTGATTTTTTATTTTAAGTGTGTTTCTTTTGAAGTGTACAATAAAGTATTTTCAATCATTCATTCATTGGAGGTTTTGGAGGTTTAAGATTAACGAAGAAATATCTACATCTGTTGGTAGATCACTTTACAGGATCATTTATTCAAACCTCAAAAACACAAAGTGCAAATGATTTTATAAAATTAGTAACGAAAATAACAGAAACTGAGGATATTGGTATGGTATTCACCGACAAATATCCAGGAATCAATTCAAAATAATTCAAAAAAATCTTAAATGGTAGGCGCATACCAATGGTTTTCACAGCAGTAAATGCACCTTTTTTGAATGGTCTTAATGAGAGGCTGAATCAAACATTAGTAAATAAAATCAGATGTAAAGCAAATGAAAAGGAAAAAACCAAAGCCTGGACAACAATAGCTCAAGAATGCGTGAATAAATTTAATGATACTTATCACTCAGCCACTGGCTTTACACCAAGTTATCTCCTATATGGTACAGATGCCACTATTTTACCAAGTGAACTAACACAGACAAAGTCCAAAAGTGATTGGATTAGAGACCGAAAAACAACACTTAAGAATACAATAAAATCACATAACTACAACAAGACATTATTTGACAGAAATCGGAAATACTGCGTATTTAATGTAGGTGACATGGTTTATGTCAAAAACGGAAACAAGCTAAATAGGAAGAAATTAGATGAGTTGAAAATTGTTTTCATGTTACAAAAATTATTCCAACCCCTAATTTAGAAGAAGATGAAAAGGAAGATACAGTCGAGGATGGGTTAATTTAGCGAAAATATGCAGTAAATTTTCTATTTACGGGGGAGGGGTGGGGGGGGGGGGGGGGGGGGAAGAGAGATGTAAAGAAATCGTACCTATTCCTTGGAATTTGAATTGTGGCGCGCTGTCGGTAAAGTAGGTTGGTTGTGAGTGTAGAATGAGGTTAAAGCAGGTTAGGCGTGTTGAAAAATAATATGGCAGTTTGCAATGTCAAACAGTGAACTGTATTTTGATATAAATTGTAATATGATTTATTACCGAACAAAAAGTGTTATGGATTACCTAATAATGAAGAATAATGTCTTTAATGTCGTTTCTTTGTTTACAAGTAGGTGTTTTGGTATTGTGTAATAGTGTAGTTTATTATTTTAGAGATTATTCAATAAAATAAAAACCTTTGTTTACAGAGCAACACATCATTGTATACTTCATGGGTCAGTCCTGTTGAATAGAAGATAATAGTATATTATGATACAAGTGAGCTAAGTTGCTCATTATACACGAGGCTGTGGTTTGCAGCCCGAGCCGTAGGCAAGGGCGTAAATAAGCCGAGTGTCTAGTGAGCTAGTTGCTCACGAGTTTCATACGCACTTTTTCAACACACTTGCGAGGAAACAACAAACATGTGTTGCATAAATCGTTTAATTATTAAAACAATTGGTAGGTAAATGTACAATTTTCAAAACGATATTGAATTGTTATGATGGCAATTTCACAGTTTGTCTTGGTACTTGCCACTTTTTTAGTATCTTCAGTGACTTCTTGTGTAAATGACGGCGACAAAGATAAATCATACAAATTACTGGAAGGAGAAGGCACCAAATAACTCATGCTACGAGATGTACCTACCTACATGGTTGTAGGTTACAGTACGTTTTGATATCAACACAATGTTTGAGCTTAACCATGCTTCTTAACATGGAATACATGCACCATAGGGAGCTGGGTTTGTATGTATTGGCGAGTTTAGAGAAATACGCCAAAACACATTTTCAGAAAATGACTGGGTTTTTTGTTGCTTTTCCATTGTTTGAAACTATCGTAAGCAGATAAGTACTCTGCTCTAGATTTTGCAGGTATTAGGCTTTCATTTGCATTTTTTGCTGCATTTAGTTTTTCTGGCGGGGTTAAATCTATCAATTGTTAATCTTCTGTACTAAAACTTGACATTTTTACAATCATTTACCACACAGCAACAAATGCGGCACAAACCAAAAAATGGGAAATGGTGCGCAATTGTTTTTTTTATTTGCACGCGTCAAATGTAAGTTGATTGATGATTACTTAAAACCTACTTCAAAATTATAATTTTTGTGATAAAATGCAAATATTTTATAACAAATTATTGTGAATTATATGTAATTTGATAATAATAAATATTTTTTTGTCTTAATTAGGGATACATTTATTTATTCACAAAATGTTATAGGATTTTCAGCGGCATAAAATCTCTTTGTTGTTACAAAAACTGTATGATAAATTGAAAATGCTGTGTTTACTCGCATATAATTTGCAGTTAGGTACTAACATAACTTTGTAGGGTTAATTCTATTATGCACTAGTGTGTTATATTATTACGCACGCGTGTGTTATAGTTCGGTTTAAGGCCATAATAACGATGTACTATAGTACACTTTACGAGCAAGTGTGTTGAAAATAATCATATATAATATAAACAAATGTATATTTATATAATACCTATATCTTCTAATATAAAAAAATCTCGTGTCACGGTGTTTGTGGTCGAACTCCTCCGAAACGGGTCGACCAAAATTAATGTTTTTTTGTTTGTTTGTCTGATAGGTATGAGAATAGGTAGTAAAATAATTTTCACCCTCCTACCCCATCTCTCATTTTTAAATCGTGGTTTTAGTAATTTTGTTAATACAATATATCCATATAATTTAACCGTCGTTCATTGACGTGAAGTCATTTACATGAAGTGTCGCGTCACTTTGACAAGACTGTTTTATATAGTTTTTATTCCGAAGTTCCCACGGGAACGGGATATTTCTAGCGTGCGATGCCGCGGGTGGGTCAGCTAGTATTAAAATAATAATTTTTTATATTGATGAATACCTATATCAGCTACCACCTGAGGATTTCCCGTTAGACTACGACATGATACGCTTCTTCAAGAGAAATGTGGTAGGTAGGGTAGGGAACGCATCGACAATACCCTGAGTGTTGCCGGTGTCAATAAATAATAAAAAAATATTGCTGGACATTTCACACAGCGCTATCTTGACCCAAACTAAGCAGAGCTTGTACTATGGGAACCAGATAACTGATAGAATACATTTTTTTTGTAAATACATACTTATAATATATAAAGAAACAACCAGATCCGGAACAAATATCTGTAGATCGTGCAATCTTTTGTTCCGCGGCGGGAATCGAACCCGCTACCTCCTGCGTCTCAGCCGGCTATTCACCCACTGCGTCACGGAGGTCGTCTATATAATAGGCGACGGTGATTGCTTACCATCCGTAAGCCTGTTTCCCCACAAATACTATTATTAAAATAATATACCTAACAATTAGGAAGGTTGGGATCCGTAGGCCTCTAACAAGATTTAACGGTCTCAATTGTAAAGGACCTCATAATGAACCATCCAGTCCATCCAAAGGTTATCTGGAAGGGATCGCTTTCAAAGATAATACCGCCAATTGTACTATCGTGTATCTAGTTATATGTTTTAAATAATGATTTGTTTCTTAAAGTGTGGCGTACACTAAAACGTTTTCTATTCTATTCTATGAAAGCCAGCCTACCAGTTTTATTATATCCTATTTATTTTGATAGTAATCTACGCGACTAAAGCCTTGTAATTATATTATAACCATGGTATATTCATACAGAAGACCGAAGAGTATAACTTGCTGCTATGTCTCGCGTTTGTGGACTATGAGAAAGCCTTCGAATCGATCGAAACATGGGCAGTGCTTGAATCTCTCCAACGATGCCGTATTGACTATCGGTACATCGAAGTGTTGAAGGGTTTGTATAAAAACGCCACTATGTCAGTCCGAGTACAAGAACAGAGCTCGAAGGCGATTCCCTTAAAAAGAGGCGTAAGACAGGGAGATGTCATCTCTCCGAAACTGTTTACGACCGCTATGGAAGATGCCTTCAAGCTTCTGGAATGGAAAGGACTGGGCATCAATATTAACGGCGAATACATCACTCACCTTCGGTTTGCCGACGATATTGTGGTCATGGCAAAGTCGATGGAAGAGCTCAGCACGATGATCGAAGGCCTCAATCGATTCTTCCAACGGGTAGGGCTTAAAATGAACATGGACAAGACGAAAATTATGTCGAATGTCTATGTCGTGCCTGCCTCAGTTATGGTTGAGAACTCGGCTCTTGAAGTTGTCGATGCGTATGTATACCTAGGACAAACAGTCCAATTAGGTAGGTCCAACTTCGAGAAAGAGGTCAATCGTCGAATCCAACTCGGATGGGTAGCTTTTGGGAAACTTCGCAACGTCTTTTCGTCCAACATATCTTAAGACGAAAGTCTTCAATCAGTGTGTGTTACCAGTGATGACATATGGAACCGAGACGTGGTCCTTCACTATTGGCCTTATGAATAAGCTTAGAGTCGCTCAACGAGCTATGGAGAGGGCTATGCTCGGGGTTTCTCTACGGGATCGAATCAAAAATGAGGAGATACGTAGGAGAACTCAAGTCACCGACATAGCCCGACGGGTTAGCACGTTGAAGTGGCAATGGGCAGGCAATATAGCGCGCAGAACAGATGGCCGATGGGGCCGGAAAGTTCTCGAATGGAGGCCACGGACCGGCAAGCGCAGCGTAGGACGTCCACCTACAAGATGGGCAGACGACTAGGTAAGAACCGCAGGTCGGTGTTGGAACAAAGCCACTTCCAACCGCAGTTCCTGGAGATCAATGAGGGAGGCCTTTGTCCAGCAGTGGACGTCCTATGGCTGATATGATGATATTACATAAAGTAACAAATAACTTCAACGGCACCGTCACTTGGCTGAAAAGGCTACGATCGCTAAGATGGGGAGATGCGTGTTCGAAACTTGTAATTTTTATTTTATTTATTTATCAACAAAATCCACAGCTATTAAAAATAAAAGTTTACAATGCTTGTGCGTCTATCCTACAACCGAAAACGGATTTACAATTTATAGATCTAAAATTAAATATCGACGACAATCACCAAAAAAGAAACATACAACTATCTATTTATATTAGAATCTATTAATCCATACTTTTATCCAGCTTTACATCTATTTAACTATCCATCTCAATATTATAGTTATGTTACTTTTTTTTAATGCATCTACACGTAGAAGTAGTATAAGTATCCTGTCAATCTATCTATCCACATCTAAATACACAAATATACACAATAAAATAATAAACATTTTGTTCTGCGTTGTTAATTTTTTTTTTCAAATTATTCAATTTGGCACTGTATTAAGTTTTATTATAATAGGTACTAGTTGTATGCACGCGAATTCGTCCTCAATTTTCTAGATCTCGATAAAAGCGCCACCTACCGGTCCAATTGTGAATCTAAACTATCCAGGGATCCAATCAAACACACACAAAACATTTCATCAAAATCGGTTACTAATTCGGACTAATGAACAGCTATTGATTTTTGTATGTATAAATATGTATTTTAGGTTAGGGTTTATCTTAAGAGGCCGTAGATTATGTTATTTTCAATCTTGCAACTAGTTTTGTCGTTTCAATTGAATTATTTATTACTAATATGTATGCATTTATACAGTATGTAAGCGGAATGTGAATAATGTTGAAATAAATTTACAATTATGCAACAGCAATTCATTTCGCTTCCTCTCTACCAAGCTATTTAGTTAGAGCAGAACCAATATTTAACTCATATTTCCATGAAACGTAAACACACAGGTACTGCATTTTCAAACGTTAAGCCCTTTGAGCGCGACTGTCCAATTACGTGAATACCACTGAAAATACACATTTTAATCTGTTGATTTTATATATGGCTGGGCATAGTGGGCACTCAGAGGCGAATTATCGAAAACAAACAAGTCAACTGTGTAAATTATCGACTGTCTACTCGGCTTTTATAAAATAAATGCCCGCGGTTATGCGCGTGATAGATTATTTCCAAAATATGTGCTAAAGTAGCTCAATTTAATACACGTTCGTCTAAAATGGTAATTTATAGTGAAAGAGAGCTATTTGATCACATACAACGTAAATTCGTTTCAGAATTATACAATTATTATTCGCTATAAACCAAATGATTTCTTGTTCTGTTTCCGTTCAAAATGCCATATTTCTTTGTCTACTTATGTATGTATATAGTGTCGTGATTTTGATTATTTGACGGTAAAATGTTCTTTCTCGTAATGGTAACAATACATTTTAAGCACTGTTTTTTTGTAAATTGGCAACACTTCGCGTGCGTGGTTGTCAAATCACGTCATTTTGCTTGACTGGAAGGTTTCGATGAAGATAATAAGGAAGGAGCCGACAGATCTTCTTTCCTTTGGCGCTCGACAAGTTAACAAGTTCTTAAAATAAATAGGAACTGTATTAAATAAGTTAAAATTGTACCTACCTAGTCTATATCGCATTTTAAACATATGAAATAAAAAGTATTCAGAATTTAACTAGTATATTCACTTTAATAGTTACCGACTTGTTTATTAGTATGTATTCAATAGATACAAAGTAATTTAAATTACTGTATGATTTTTAAAGTTAATACGATAAAATTGAGTTGGAGGTCGGAGCAACTCGGGGTATTAAACCCTCTGTCGTCCGAGACACGTACTCGGAGATCCGGATGACGTAATCACCTCCGCACATTAGACAGAGCAAACACTTCACAGATACACCAACCTCGCCGGCGAGGTCGACGAGTTCCTTCAGTCGTCGCGTATACGAGGTACAAGCACGTACGCGGGCGTTTCTCTCCTATCCCCATCCTGGCAACGGCCCAAGCCAAAGTTCGTACCTAAGAGGTGGCCTTGCGCTAGTTGCCACATCAAAAACTTACAGGGCTGAGAGCCAACTGCGCTCGCCAAAAGTTTGGTTAAGCTGAAACGGCCTCAGAGGTCAACAGCGAGATGGGGTATTTTGCATCGACCGTCAGAGAGGGTGGAGCTCTACCTTTTGATACAAAGTATACATATTCTCCAAGTAAGGGATACCACGTGTTGGATGCTAAAGCTAAAAGCTAAATAGTTATGATATTTTATATTTATATAGTAGGTATTGTTGTAATATTTTAGTTACTTGTTTGGGCATATTATCTTAAAAGCCCACAAATAATCATAATCTGTTACACGCATTACCATCTCACAAAAACAGATTTTTTCAATGTTCTCTAATTATATTACAATCTTTTTTTTATATATTATAGGCTTGCGTTTGACCACGATCTCGCCTGATGGTAAGCGATGATGCAGTCTACAATGGTACACGCTTGCCTGGAAGAAACCTATTCACTCGCGACTTAAAGATACCCAGGTTGTAGCTATCTGGAAACACAGACTCTGGTAAGGCGTTCCACTCTTTGGCGGTGCGCATAATAAAGGTCGAAGAGAACCGCTTTGTGCGAATGGGAGGTATTTCTACCATATAGCGGTGGCGCACTGCAGAGCGTCTGGTTGTCCGTTGATAGAAAGGAGAT
The DNA here is from genome assembly GCA_918857605.2 of Philereme vetulata. NCBI lineage: Eukaryota > Metazoa > Arthropoda > Insecta > Lepidoptera > Geometridae > Philereme > Philereme vetulata. Next base: position 2,410,349 of record OU975451.1, on the reverse strand, counting down.
GGTGGGATCAGGATGAAAAGTTCTGCCGCACACTCCCCGAAATGTACTCGATAAAAAACCGAGAGGCTAGCAACCTTTCGTTGATGCTCCAGGCTGAGGAGCCTTGCATCAACTAGCTCATCGTTGCCTATGAGCTTCTTGGCTCTTCTCTCAATTGATTCTAGAGCTTCAAGTTCTAGAGTTCAATTTACCCAAGTAAATAAATAAATATTGATGGACATTTCACACAGCGCTATCTAGTCCTAAACTAAGCAGAGCTTGTACTATTTGTACTATGGGAACCAGATAACTGATAGAATACTTATATACATTTTTTTTTGTAAATACATACTTATAATATATGGAGAAACAACCAGACCCGGAACAAATATCTGTAGATCATGCAAACATTTGTTCCGCGGCGGGAATCGAACCAGCTAATGGGTAATTTAAAGCTAACTTAGTTTTATAATAGAATAAGGTTTAGGAATATGTCTATTGGCACTTTTCTTACAGTCTCTATTTAATGGGAAAACATTAACATTACAGTGTTTTGCACTACACTAACTCAAAAGGTTTAGTTCTTTTCACTATATCCGTGACGTCGAGGAATTGGATTTCCTCAACGCTCACATGATGGAGGAACAGGAACTGATTAATGGGATGAAAAGTAGCCTATGCCCTATTTCAGGTCATCATCAACCTTGTTCAAAATTTCAGCCTCAGCTGAAACCTCAGTTTTTGTATGTACTTGAGGTTTCGTATCCGACAGCTTTCCTTGGTTTTATGAACTTACATATGTATTATCCTGTTTCTTCAATGAAAGACATCTCATTTCGAAAAGTACATCAAAAATTTGTTTCTCCTGAAGGCAATGACACATTTTAGAAAACTTTCGTGATTGGTTTCAATCATTATTTATAAATACGGGATTTATCACGTACCGTCTTATCGGTGTTTCGACAATAATCAATGACACATATTTTGGAGCAATCTACTCCACAAAATCTGTAATTTGTGTGACGTTTTTATTTTTCTCCTTGCATCACTAACTCCATTGATTGTCAAAATTTATTACTCGTGCGCGATAACTTGGGACCTGCTAGGAATGCGACTCCCCGACCGCTTCCCCTGCACTTCCCCGATGGCGCCCGTATTGTACCGTTCGCATTACTATTTTTTACTAGGGTTTTTAGTCTCGTACTGGCCTACGTCACGTAACGACGCGCTCTGGAATTCTTTTAGTTTTCGTTTGTGTCATTGTTTTGTTGTTGTAGTTTTTGTAGTTATAGTTCTTGTTAAGTGTTTTTGTTATCATTATGAAGCGTAAACCTTTGCATAGCGGAGAAAGAAACCTCGTGCTAAAAGTGTTAAGAGTTTTTTGAAAACGAAAAAAAAAAACAACATAAACTTAAACATTGTATTTTTATTTTATTCAAATAGTGTAAAAAAGATTAGATAAAAAGCAGCGTCTTCCCGGAGTAACATAATAAATTAGGTTAAAAAAAACAAAGACGAAGCCGCGGGCGGCTGCTTGTTATGCTCGATTTTTTGCGGGCGGTACAAACACGCCAATATGACGTCACCGCGCTCAGGTCCCAACTTATCGCGCACGGGTAATACTTGTTGTTACTAGTGTTGCCCAAATGCAAGAACAAGACGAGACTTAGCCAGTCTTGGTCTTGGTCTTGCGCCAATACACCTGGTCTTGGTCTTGGTCTTGGTCTTGCGCTCCCAGTCTTGGTCTTGGTCTTGGTCTTGCAGCAAGAGTCTTGCAAGTCTTGCAATTACCTATTAGTCTATTACTATTTATTAAAGTTTACTTTAAATCTTAGAAAAACGTATTAGAATTGGAACATTGTGAGCTTAAATTAACATAGCCATAGTAAAGATCAAGCAGATTAACAAATAACTGAAGATTTGATAAGAAATTCGAAAAATCTACTGACCTATATGTCGTTTTCCATGGAAGTAACTGTTTCTTAATAAACATTTATGATTTATAAGCTTACATTTGCTAAAACATGTAAAAAAACAAATTAATTACAATAACTTGACTGTATTTTAAAGAACAATACTTATCTGTCTAGAAAGAGATTGAACCCTCAACTTATAAGAAATTTAATAAAAGAGTTTTACGATTTATCATTTATTTGAATAAAAAATAAAATACAACACAAATCAACAGCTTTATCATTAGGTTATGATACTTTATATAATTTTTTTTGACCAAGAATTAATACAAAGTAACCATCTGGCTGACTCATCACTTAACCTATTTCTATGTTTTCTAATTACTAATGATGCTTTAGAAAATAACCTCTCAGCAGGTACTGAAGTTGCAGGTATTGAGAGAAAATCACGGGCCATTTTCGATAAAATCGGATACTCTGTCTCATGCGTCCTCCACCAATCTAAAATGTCTTCCGAGCTGGCAGTTCTTGGTTTTCTTAGGTACTCCTCCAACTCGTCTATCACCAAGCCTTGAAGACAAGATCCAGATGACGTCGAGGGACATTCATAGAGTTTATCAAAGTCTATTACGTCTTCATCTTCATCACATACTTTATTTTCTTTTTCTGGTAATTCCAGAGATTTGTTCAGTGAGTGTAGACTTTTATATTCTTCATAAAGTTCATTGAACTTGCGCAGACTTTCTGTTTTAAGTTGCTTCCCCCACATTGTCAGGTCAAAAGTCTGAGCCTTATGCCTTGGGTCTAAAATTAAAGAAGTACAATAAATCCAGTTGCTCTTCTTGTAATGTTTAAGCATTTTGTCTCGAGCTGCTTGGAAAGCTAGAATGAGCCTTTCATCCACTTCAGATCGATTAGGTTTCTCATCTAACTGTTTTACCATGGATTCAATTTTATCTAGCAAGAGATTGAATGATACAGTGACTAGCGGTAATGTAACATATTTGTCTCCACCAAGTTTTGTACTTAAAAGTTTAAAGTTTATTAGAAATTTATGTAATTTTTCGAGTACCTGCCATTCATTAGCTGTGATTTGAAAATCATTTAATTCGGTGACAGAACTGCACAATATGTCAATGCCCGCTCTCACTTTTAAACCAAATCCAATCATATCATGTGTGGAATTCCATCTCGTTGGACAGTCAAGAATGGCATTTAGATTTGATGGCACGCCAGCTGCTTCACAAGCAGACTGAAACTTCTTCTTCACTATCTCACTTCTTTTTATTTTACTGGAAATACTGCGTAACTTTGTTACAGATGTACGCGAGTCAGCAATATTTGGTGCAGATTCTTCATCTTCCTCATCCTCAGTTTCGTCTGCATAGTCTTCGTACTGCTGATCTTGCGCGTTAGTGTCAGACTCACAGTGTAATGCTAAGGTCTTTAATAAATCTTGTACACCAAGGTTTAAAATGTGAGCAAAGCACCGGAAATGTTGATTGTCTGAATCAAAGTGTGGCGGCAGCTGTTTGCCCAGTTCATACATAAATTTGGTATTTGCAGTTGCGTTGTCGACCGTGATACCTTGTATTTTATCAATTATGCCATATTCCAATAAACATTCATGGAAAATCGTTGCAATATCTTCCCCAGTATGTCGACCGCGTGATGGTATAAAATCAAGAACTACAGATTGATACTTCCATTCGTTGTCTATATAATGAATAGTAACCCCGTAGTAACTCCTACCAGCAATTGACGTCCACCCATCAATGGTAAAAGACATTTTAGATGATAATTGTTGAAGTCGTTCCTTGAGATTCAATTGGAGCTCTTCAAATCGCTCTTTGACTTTCCTTCTAAGTGTAGACCTTTTAGGAAACACCATATTAGGGCAAATACGTCGAAAATATACTTGTGTAGCTTCGTCATCGAAAAATGAGAAGGGAAGATATTTTTTCACCACCCAATCAACTGTAGCTGTCGTGATGATGTCACTGCTGTTTTCCGACTGAAACAAAACAATAAATCTTGTGTTATTATTTAAAACATACTAGGTTTGAGCGTATAAGAGGAGGAGGTTTGTTGTTGTTAAATCGAGATAATCGTTAAATTGATATTTGTTATATTAAGGTTGCACTGTACTGTAATTTACCAAAATAAAGTACTTAGTTGTTACTGGCCGATTAAATGAAAATATGGGTGTTTATAAAAAATATTTAAGACGATAATTACATACTTAATATGTCGCACCCCTAGATGAAAACTGTGAAAACACCACTAACTCAAAAATACTTACGTAAGTTAATGGCGTTTTTGAAAGTATCGCATGAATAGCTACGCGGAGTTAAAATTCTTTTAACTGTTAAAAAAATATTCTTACCTGTCCACTTCTTCCAGCGGTTACTAAAAAGCTTGTGATATCTCCACTTAATTTTGGTTTAACAGGAAGAAATATTTCTGATTCCTTTTTGTGGAAAGATATTAGATGTTTCCTTAAGCCTGAAGTTTTTCTGTTTTTCATTTTTATTTCAATCTTTTTATGTTGGCACAATTTACAGAAGGCAGTTTGGGATGCATGAATTATTTCGAAAAACTCCTCAAATTTGCTTTTGGGTCTTTTAGATCTGTGACTCAAACTCTCGTTACTCGGACTAGAATAATTTGAATCTTCGTCACTCATATTAAATTGTACACGTGATACGTTTTTAGAAAACAACGAGAATTAGTAAAAACAATTATTAAGTTAGACTCGAAGCACAGCTCAATTGGAAATGACTGGAATTAAAATAATTCCTTTATTTATAGTACGTTTCCTTGCTTTCTACCGCGCCGCCTCGCTACGTGCCGGCTCTATGAAAAGGATGCCGCCGCAAATCAAACAATGCCGCGTGCGGCGTACAAACACACACTAAATATAACCTACTTGTACAGACGCGACGCGTGAATAAAATAGAATTAGTGCCAATCACTATTCTTTACATATAAGTGAATGTTTTGGCGTACATCTATACTAATATTATAAAGCTGAAGAGTTCGTTTGTATGTTTGATGACAGAAGTTTTAAAATAAATAAATAAGTCCTGAACGTCACTATACCTCCAAAGTTACTATTCCTCGTGGACGAAGTCGCGGGCACAGCTAGTAAATACTTACTCTCATCATCTCTCTCAGAGATATTCGGGCTGGTAAGTAATACAAAACTCTTATCGCAGGCTTTTTATTTTATTAGTAGGTAAGTACCTACGCTTTTTATATTATTTTATTAGTTTCGTAGAATTTTTTTACACGTTTCAAGGATATTTAAAAGTGGCTACAATATTTATTAAACGGGTGATATTTGAACACTTTTTTGCTATTTTTTCTTGTAAAAACTTAAGAAATATAATGACTAAATGTACAACAATAGTACCTAAGTAATTAGTTTAAAACCATATAAGTAATCAATATTATAATATATACTTACTATAATGAATTAATATGACATCTACTACCTATCCTTACAATTTTATCCTAATCATAATACTACTTGCGTGATCAGTATAATGTATTCATTTTCATTCTAAGCACTCTGAAACTTATTTATTCTTTGGAACACCTGTAGGTACTCTACTAGGAAATTATTTTGCATGAGTATACCTACGCCCTATGGCGGCAATCAAATAGTGTCAAATGTTATGATTTCGGCGTGGCGGCAACGATTGTTTTAGATTTCAAAAGAAGCCGCCGGCGCGTGTATCATAACCATGTACTTCCGAAAAGCGGCAAATTTCTTTGAGAAGTAAGTACAAAACCTTTGACGCCGCATTATCAAAGTGCCGATGGTTAAAACATAACTATGCATGCACTCAGTTTGATTTTAATAGATATTTTTTTATTCGCTATGTTTATGGTATTAGTCGTAATGCGCATAGGTCCAGTTTTTCATATTCTTTGATACAGTTTTTTGCGTCTCATAGAATTCCTAAGCGTACCTACCTATACACCGAACTGTTACACCTAACTACTCAGTGAAATAGCGCTAAGTCCTAGCTGCAAGACGCAAGAGTCTTGCAGGCTATGTCTTGTTCTTGCTCAAGTCTTGCACGGTCAGTCTTGGTCTTGGTCTTGCTAAAAATACGCGGTCTTGTTCTTGGTCTTGGTCTTGCAAAAACGCAAGAACAAGACCAAGACTGCAAGACCAAGACTGAATTTGGGCAACACTAGTTGTTACATTTTCATTGTTACTATTATTTTTATTATTGCATGCAGGGTTTACCTATAATTGGTTGTGCAATTAGTACTTACATTAAGGCGGGCTTGTCTTGGAACTTTAGGTATTTTACGCTACCTCAGCCCCCGCCAAACTAAACGCGACGTAAATCGACTCGAAGCATTGGAGCCGCGCCTGACGTCACAGCCCGACCGATAAGCAGTAAATCAAATTACTTGGTTCCTTCATTTATATTTTTATCAAGGGTTTTTATTACTGTCCAGTTAAACCTTACATTGGTTTTATGACATGATGTACGTATTTAGTTATTTATTGATTAATAAATTAATATTAAAACTAAATTGTGAAAACTAAACTAACTATTAGTGTTTTTTGTACTTGACTACTGAAAATTAATAAACATGTATTTAGTAAAAGTATGACTCATTTATAAAGCTACCTACCTATAAGGTAATCTTTGACTATCAAACCAGTGCCAATAAATGCTCCACCAAATTACTTGACCTACAGTTTCAATCAAATTACAAGTAACGGGAGTTAATGTAAATTGGAAGACACTATTAGGAGTAGAAATTGCAGTTAATCTGGATTTCAGAATTTTCCCTAAATTTGTGCCACTAAATCGACACGATCACCAAATTTCCGTACTGTGGGGTCACTCTAGTACCCTGTGAATTTTAATTATTGATTAAAACGGGTATTTATCGCGTATGTACCTTTTTTATTTGTTATCCCGACGTTTCGGCTGTGTTGCAACAGTCATGGTCTCGGGCTGACTGAATGTCACCTGTGAATTTTGTCAAAATTCAGCTTGTATTATGGCTAATAACTCAAAAACTTCAAAAACTAAACCAATAATAAAAACGAGGTCGATATTTACTAACAAATACCTCTATTTAGACACCCCATTTAACCTAAAAGTCTCATTTAGATTTTTTTACCCCTCTTGAACCACAATTTCACAAACTCCCAACATTTTTAGCTCATTTAGTCACACCAGGATGGTGCGAACACTACCTACCTATATATGAAATTTCGCGATGATCGGATAAACGCTTCGAAAGTTATCCTCGGACAAAGAAACATACATACATACAGTGCCAATTTGCTCAAGTTGATTTGGAGATCTCGCTTCGCTCTACCAATAAACTGCCGAATACACTAATTTACAATGTAGGTAACAAAAAAAAAATAGTGGCACTCCGTGAGTGCCGACAGAAGTGAAAACTTGAACAGACTACACTACAGATACTTATATACAGAGGTGACGGTAACGGTAACAATGTCGCGAATTAAATGATTTTATTTCCATCTCATAAAATGCTTAATGCGCCTAAAGAAGTTTTCACTTTATATACAGAGGTGTCGGTAACGGTAACTGTAACAGTGTCGCGAGTTCAATGGTTTTATTCCATCTCGAAAAATGCCCAACGCGCCTAAAGAAGTTTTTACCTCATATACAGAGGTGTCGGTAACGGTAACTGTAAGTGTCGCGAGTTCAATGGTTTTATTCCATCTCGAAAAGTGCCCAACGCGCCTAAAGAAGTTTTAATTTCAAAAATTTGGATGTTGCAAAATGATCATGATGGATGTCGCATAAACATGAAAATTTACTAAGAAAGCTGTCTTATACCAACCCACAAACTAAAAAAAGTCAAACTATATACAGAGGTGTCGGTAACAGTGTCGCGAGTTCAATGGTTTTTTCCCGTCTCAAAAATGCCCAACGCGCTTAAAGAAGTTTTCTAAAATAAATAAATGAATGATACATTCTTTATTGCATAAAATAAAAATAGACTGTACATAAGCGAACTTAACGCTAGATAGCATTCTCTTCTAGATAACCTTTGTGTAATGCGGAGAAACAGTTATTATATTATAGGTAGTGCATATTCAGTAGAGGGAGAGGTTATAAATTAAAAAGGTGCCATCAGTCACTGACTAAAATTATCCATAAACTGAAACATGTAGAATGTTTAAGTTGGGTCGAGACCCTGGAAGTATGGGGTACCGGGGCCCCTGGGGTTTTAAAATTCTATTTGGGCGTTTGATCGAACCGACGTGTGATCCCGGAGCTGGCGCTTATCTGGGTCAACGCATACCCATTGCAATTCAGGGGCAATGCAGCCAGTGTCGTGGGGACGCTACCGCCATGTAGTGATCTGGAGTAGTTGAGCTATCTACAGATCAACTGTCTCTTTATAAATTTTATTTTGTAACTAAATATTATTTCTGTTTATATTAAATACATATACTGAAAGGTACGTAACATCATTATTGGGTAAACACTAAAACTATAGACAAATCGTTTTATATGTTAAAACTAACATTGTGAAAGCGCTCGACGATTCGCGTCAATGTCGCTCGCGTGACGAACCGCTTCGCCGTCCGTCGGTAAATAATAAATTAGCCCGGCGCAACCGGACGATGTATCACCCCCTTTCTGTGGATCTGTTTACAAAGGAAACCGGTTTCAGGCACCTGCCCATTAACACAGCCAGCCTCTGAATTGCGCTAACAAATTACCTTGGAGACAATACCCCCATGAAACTGAAACTCTTCTCTTTTCCATAAAATAGAATACTCTTTAATGTACACCATATAAAAACGACAATAAAAGATACACTAAATTATATCGTGAACTCAAATTGGCAGTCTTATCTCTATGAACGATCTATTCTAGATAACCTAGGGATGAACTGGATTACCATAATGGGCTATGATACACTCATGACAGAAATGTGAAAAGTTATGCACTGGTTTGTACAATAGCCAAATTATACATTTGCCACCTTAGAGGAAATTGTATTTTAATTTAAAAAGCTGTAAGATTAATATTTTAAAAGGCAAGTTCGCTATAACAATTCACATCAATATTTGACGTATGAAAGAAATACGATTCTGATTCTTTACTGAATGTACGGATAGGTTTTAAGATTAGTGGAGTTCCTTGTCGCCCGCCGCCTTGGGCTCGCGCTGAGAAGTACTCCCATTCTATGTCTGGCACCAAGCAGCAGTGCTGTGTTTGGACTTGAAGCGTATGGTGAAATTACTGAAACATGAGGCTTTTCTTGTGTTTGCCTCTAGTTAATGGACGTAGAGCAGTATCGTAGGACACATTTCTAAGGTGCGTGGCCTACGAGGCCATACGTTGTTATAGGCCATGGGTAACACTCAACACATCAGGTGGGCTCTATGATTCCATCTCCAGGTCGTATAAAAAGGGAGGCAGTGAAGATCGATGCCGGAAACCTGCTTTTTATATAAATCCAGCGTATGCAAACACAAAAGCGTGCACTGGTGAAAAACTGAAGTATTTCTGCGGAGTTTGCACTGTGTTCGATGTTTTTACGGAAGGAGTAATGTGTTTTAATTATTCATAGGAGCCGTTACTTTGTTTGATTCCAATGAAAGGCAATGATTCTAGCTGGAACTAAAACATACTCGTATATGCTTACCCACAACAAAACGTAATGCTGTCTTTCTAAGAATATAAACATATTATATACATATATTATGTAACCTGCTGTTGGGGCAAACAAAGTATTGCCTCATAGATCTCGCACTTGCCCTACAATGCATTGCCCTGCGTCCATCAACTTGTGGCATACGATTTATAGCCGCATGTGCCTGTAATTTTACAGGGAACCATACCCTTCAAACCGAAGCACAGCAATGCTGCTGTGCAGCAGAAATAGGTATGATGGTAGTATTTCCCCGGGCGCGCCCTTTCACAAGGTATTCTCATCATCATCATCATCATCATCATTGCTGGGTATAGGCCTCTCATGTTGTCTGCCAGCCTCCTTTATTCTGTGCGTCTCTATACAAGAAACTCTACTACTCTTGAAATGTTTTGCTTGTGGGTAGTTAGATGCTAGTCCAACCATTACGATTGGCACAAACATGTTTCTGTTCAAAGTTACTATATGAAATCTTTTAGATCACTTTAATTGATTGATTTAATTAATTTTTTATTGTACAAACACCAATTTAAATCTAATTTTGTTAAAAAAAATGTGCTGTTTATTATTTATTAAATGTGAATTCTTCCAGTTTTTCCACTACTTCAGGATAAAGAAGAGTTTAAATGTCTTCCTTCCCTCACTTCAACAGCACCGCTCCAGCATAGCAAATAACATGCCATTCAAATAGAATAAAAGAAAGAAAGAAAGAAAATACATTTAATTGCAGACATAACAAAACAAAGACATACACAGTAACCAAAATAATACGACAGCGAAAAGCCCCCTTTTGTCTTAAAAACATGAGTATAGTTGAGATTTGGTTCGACCCCTCCTCCCCTCCTTATCACACGTGAGATTTTTCAAAATTTGTATTCATAGGGTAAATACTTAAATGCGTTGGATTTATTTAGTTTCAGACTGTTTTTGAATGAAAATAAAAATTACGTGATATTTGCCGAGACCCTCTCCCCCTCCTTAACATCTCACGCAATTAAAGGACGCCCCCTTAGGGGTTTAAATTGAGTTTTCTGGTCTCTACGAAGCAGTTTTTAAAGTTACAGAATAAGATCATGTTGATGAGTTTTAAAAAACCAGCCCATATAAAATAGTTTTCAAATTTGTTATCTAAAAATTAGAAGGTAATGTATTATAGACGATAAAATATGAACACCCTTTTGAAGCCATTTAAAAACAGACTCTGTTTATAATTGAGCTATTTTCAAATGAATAGTCACCTAGCCACATCGGATCTGACGGCTGCAATCATCCAATTACACACAATTGTGGGCTACCCTCAAATTACACTATCAACCGCGAAAACCTGTGAATTAACTGGAAAAAACTTTAATAATGCTATTTCTAATAATGCTAGTGCCTTAAGACGAAAGTCTACAATCAGTGTGTGTTACCAGTGATGATATATGGAACCGAGACGTGGTCCTTCACTATTGGCCTTATGAACAAGCTCAGAGTCGCTCAACGAGCTATGCAGAGGGCTATGCTCGGGGTTTCTCTACGAGATCGAATCAGAAATGAGGAGATACGTAGGAGAACTCAAGTCACCGACATAGCCCGACGGATTAGCACGTTGAAGTGGTAATGGGCAGGCCATATAGCGCGCAGAAAAGATGGCCGATGGGGCCGAAAGGTTCTCGAGTGGAGGCCACGGACCGGCAAGCGCAGCGTAGGACGTCCACCCACAAGATGGGCAGACGACTTGGTAAGAACCGCAGGTCGGCGTTGGATGCAGGCCGCTTCCAACCGCAGTTCCTGGAGATCAATGAGGGAGGCCTTTGTCCAGCAGTGGACGTCCTACGGCTGATATGATGATGATGATGATGAATGCTATTTCAGGGTTCAAAATGTATAATGACTGACCGTATTGAAGAATCAGTAATGCCAGTCATATAGGTAAAAGTATTCCACAATCTTATTTTATATGTTCGTATATATCGTATTTTATGTTGTAATTATTGTAATTATCGATTAAAACGAGTATTTATCGCGTGTGTACCTTTTTTATTTGTTATCCCGATGTTTCGGCTGTATTGTAACAGTCGTGGTCACGGGTGGACTGGAGTATTTGTCGGAGCTACCTTCGAGAAGTGATGGCAGCTGCAGCAACTACCCTCACTTGGTCTTCAGGATAAGAAATGTCCTCGTTACGACACACTACACTATCCGTATCTACACACTGAGTCGACCGATCTCGACGCGCACACCTAATAATCACCGGGTTCCAGGACGCTAAGAGTCTATAGCCATCTTCCCGATTGAAATTTGGAAAGCTGAATGATGTGATCGCGAAGGTTTTAAAAATACTGTTTGTAGTGTCAAATAAATAATCAAATTAAATAAAAGTTGGTCATTTCAAGTCATTAAAACACCTTAGAAGCGTGCCCTACGGTGCACTGCCGTGCGTCCATCAACATGAGGCATACAGGTGTAAAGCCTCATCTGAAAGTAATTTTACTGGCAACTATACCCTTCAAAGCAAAATACAACAATACTGCTTGACAGGTAGAAACAGGTATGGTAGTTATTCCCCGGGCGTGCCTTTTCACAAGGAACTCTACTACTCTCATAATTCCAATAATCCAATGATGCGTCTTCTCTGTATTTTTTACGTTGCAACGCTATAGTGGTTTGCCCCGAACTGAGAGCTCGTGAGTCTCCCATGAAAACTTAAACACATTAGTCGTAATCAAAATAGTGCCACGAAATAAATTACCGACTAACTTGACACACAGTTTCAATCAAATTACAGGTAACGAGAATTCATGTTATTTGGTTTTTTTTTGTAGGGTACAAATTGCAGTAATTCTGTATTTCAGACTTTTGAATATATTTGTGTCACTTAAGCTACACGCATACCAAATGACAACACTGTGGGGTCGCTGGTGTATCCTGTGAATTTCATCAAAGTTCAGTTTTTATAATGGCTACTAACTCAAAAACTGAAAAGACTTTACTACAGATAAGAAAGGGAGTCGAAATGTACTAATGAAGACATTTCATTTGACGTCCCACTTGACCTTATAGTCTCATTTTCATTTTTGTTACCCTTCTTGAACCCCAATATCTCAACAATCCCACAACATTTTTAGCTCATCTAGTAACACCAAAATTGTGTCATCACTACCTACCTATGTATCAAATTTCACGATGATCGAATCAACGTTTCAAAAGTTATTCTCGGACAAACAAACATACATACATACATACAACGTCAATTTGCCCAAGTTCATTTGGAGATCTCGCTTGGCTCGATCAATTAAAAAGACGCCACGTCTTCACCTTATTCTCGCCTTACGTCTCTTCTCTAACTCCGACTGTTAATACAAATTCTGCTAGGTTTTTGCTATGGGCTGGTAACTGCCCGTAAGTCGCAGTAGGCGGCCATACCACTTTTAATGCAGTTATTACCCTTCTCATTTCTTCAATACTTTTTCTCCCTCTTTAAAAGGACATACGGAATCACACCTGGACCTTTTTACGAAATGCTACTTTTTAACACCTTAAAATTCTATATTCAGGCGTCTTAATGAAGTGCAATTGAGGGCCTTAGAGACCAAAGAGTAATAAAATTTACATTGTTGCTTCAAATTATACCTAGTTATGGGAGCACTGGCACCCCACGAGGCTTAGGTGACCTAAGAGTAATCATAAGTCGCTATAGTAAAATATCGGGTATGAACTGATAGAAAGTACTATCGTTGTCACTGCGTCAAAGTACTCACTTATGTAAAATATATGGTTTTTTGTTATCTACTTTTAAATTTAAGTAATTTAATAAAGAAATAATAAAGTTATTTATTTTATTATCAATTTCATAATTAAGTGTTTTTAATAAATATTGCGCATTTGTGAGTCATGTGACGTATAGTTTGACAAATCTAAATACATATATAAAACCAAGTCGGGTTAGTTACACCATTTAAAACTCGAGAACGACATTTGGTTTAAACATAGATTATGATCGGCACTGAGACATAGTCTTATTTTTACTCGACTACGCAAAAGGAGGGTAATGTTTTTATTGACAAACAAGAAAGTATTTTTAGAATTCCGTAGTCAAATAGAGAGCCAAAGGAACACTTATAGTTTTACCATCTCCGTCCGTTTGTCTGTCTATCCGTTCGTTACGTTGTCTTACGTGCACAGCTAAGACACAGTAAGTCAACAACAAAGCTAGGCTCTATTGCATTTGATAGCTCCAAGATAAGCTCATAAACTGAGGTGTGACCATTTTACGGTCGCGTTTTTATTTTTAATTTATTATTGTGCTAAAGTACGCAGAAAATGGCGGCCATATTCCCTTTTTGAGTTTTATTTTTTGCTCAAAAATTCTAAGCCGTATTTTATTATTAGTTCGGCGTTTAACTTCAAGTGTTATGTAAATTGTATGCTAACGAAATAGCCTATTGTTATCTATCCATCCATCATAAACTTTACCCAATTAACCTTATTAGGTTAAATTGACAGTTAGTAGAAAACATTTAGAGATCGCTTGGCTGGAATTGCATGCTTCATCTCATTATGTAAAGGCCACATAATTTTAATTCATCTTTCTTTTTTGAAGTAAAACTTCTTTACGCACGCTTGACTTGGGGAGTAAGATGGTGAATACGTGACGAGAGCGTTACGAAAAGGGTGCGGCGAACGGAAGTTGAGAGAGAGAGAGAGATATATAAGTTAGTGAAGATAGAAAGAGAGAGAGAGAGTTACGTTTCGTATATTGCTGTAGGGGTACGAAGAGAGATAGGTGCGAGCATTACACATTCTTTCTTTCTTTCTCTCATAGCCAGTTACGTATCGTACCTATATCTAAGGCACAGTGCAGTCCTATTGTCTTTATCACGTCGTAGTATCGCTATAGATATGTATGTATGTATGTTTATGTATACTATATATATATATATAACTCACAAACGAACTACTGACTGAGATATATATATATATATATATAATATATTAGATGTATATAGATATGTATATATATATATATATATTCAGTCAGTAGTTCGTTTGCGAGTTTGCTAGCGTTACGCGAACGGTGATTTCTTGATTATTTTTCGCAATTTCATTTCGTTCTTGAACAATTTTATAGATTAATATTGTGAAAATGAAGTTTCTTTTTCACAATATTAATTTATAAAATCTTCAGTCGTGTGGTATAAAGCATTTTCGTTTTTTTCTTTATGGTATACATATTATTTTTATGGTGTTGCAATTGCAGCTTGGTTGTTGACGGGCTACAAACTTTTAAGTAACCTGTGCCAACGTAAATTCGCTAGCTCTCTAACATTTTGTCGAGCAGCATTTTATTGATTTTCTGTGGTTTTGATAATTAAAAATCAAGAACATTTATAAAATGCTGCTCGACAAAATGTTAGAGAGCTAGCGTAATTTACGATGGCACAGATTACTTGGAAGTTACTACCAGCCCGTCCACAACCAAGTTAGTTCAATCACCTTGCCCAGTCAATGACCTGGATCGGTCAGTGCACACAATCAGTCAACAGAGCGTGTACGACAGAGCGGTAACTATTTACAGGATAGGCACAAAAATACAAAAATAATGATTTTGAACTAAAAATTAATGACATTACATAAATTACTTATGGGCTCAAAAATATACTCCGTCATTGTTTGTAGTTTAAATTGCAACATCTTATATACTAAAGAGGATATGTACAAAGACGAACTTTTACAATAACAAGAACTTTCCGGCAAACGTCTGTGGATAGAGATATCTGATTAGGCATATATGTATATATTTACTGATGTGGATTAACATTATGATGTGAGAGACTGGTATCAGACTGAAGTAGGTTCATATAAACCTGTATTACAGGTCACCAGACCCCACTCTGTTAGCACAAACTAACCAAGGTTTATCTATGCACTGGACATAAGATTGCCTTAATGGTATATCATTCCAAGATTTTAAAACCATCTCAAAAAAGTTCAAGCCTAGACGGGACTTGAACCCGCAACCTTCCTCTTGATACGAGGATGCATTTTCCAATTGTGCCACCAGGCCATGTAACGTCAGGGTCGAAGTTAGTGAGATGATTCAGTAACGATTAAAGCGCCGTTAGCTCCACCTACAGGCAAATTTATACAGTTTTTGACCTGCTCAATGCCAAACGTTGCAGTTTAGTACATTGATAAGAGATGTCGCATTGCTTATTTCACATAGTATTTATATTGGTTTTAAAATCTTGGAATTTTCCGTATGTGTTCGGATAACACTATAAAAATGAAAATAAATAATAAATATCAACGTTTGGCAACAAGGAGGGTGGAACAGCAATGGGGGGCAAAGCTGTGTTGCATCTCAAAAGGCATATGTAGTATAAATAAATAAATATTGATGGACATTTCACACAGCACTATCTAGCCCCAAACTAAGCAGAACTATGGGAACCAGATAACTGATAAAATACTTGTATACCTTTTTTTTGTAAATAAATACTTATAATACATAGACATCCAGACCTAAAACAAATATTTGTAGATCATGCAAACATTTGTTCCGCGGCGGGAATCGAACCCACTACCTTCTGCGTCTCAGCCGGCTATACGCCCACTGCGCCACGGAGCTCGTCCTATATAAGTATGTAGGTAATATTAAGTATATATACATGTTTATTTTTAGTAATACCTATGTAGGACGCTCGCGTATGCGATTATTAAATTTGACAAAGTTTTTTGTTTTAATAAGTTCTCATTTAAATTAATTGAAATTCTTAAGAGAATAAATGTCTTCAACCTGATATGAGTATAAATACTTAATTACTACGGGTATTTATTTTTGTACCCGTATTAAGCATATTTACGTATTAATACGCGATACATAGCCGATTAATAGTAGTAATTATGTACAGTGATCGCGAAAGTTTCATATATAGAAAAACAATACCTAACTAAAGTTAATTTTTACATAGTATAAAATGAAGTCGCTTTTTAAACTACTCAACGGATTTTAATGCAATTTTCAGCAATAGATAGAGTGATTCAAGAGGAAGGTTTATATGTATAACTAGCTTCAGCCAGAGGCTTTGCACGCGTTGTTTGTCAACAAAAAGTAGCGTATGTGTTAGTCCAGGTTTTATTCTACGTATCATACATATCGATTTGAAAGTAACTCAGTCTCTCTGTCTGTTTGTTAGTCAATCACATCGAAACGGCTAAACCGATTTCGATGAAATTTGGTATGTACGTAGATCTTAACCTGGATTACCACATATAAATAAATATTGCTGGACATTTCACACAGCGCTATCTAGCCTCAAACTAAGCATAGCTTGTACTATGGGAACCAGATAACTGATAGAATACTTATATACTTTTTTTTTGTAAATACATACTTATTATACATAGAGAAACAACCAGACCCGGAACAAATATCTGTAGATCATGCAAACATTTGTTCCGCAACGGGAATCGAACCCGCTACCTCCTGCGTCTCAGCTGGCTATTCGCCCACTGCGCCACGGAGGTCGTCATATGATACTTCTAATCCCATAAATCAGTTTCCGTGAGATAAAATGGGATGTCATAATTTCTATATAAATTTTTGAACCCCAAACAACTCGGGGAAGCAGCTGACAACGGCTAGTAATTTTTAAAGACTTTGCTGTATATGTAGTTTAGCATTTTAGAGATTTTTCAATAATACAATAATCTTTGTTTACAGAGCAACACATCATTGTTTATTTCATGGCTCAGTCCTGTTGAATAGAAGATAAATAATCTTATATAATATAAAAAAATATATAGATAGATAGATAGATAGATAGATAACTCTTTATTGAATTACCACACAAACAGAAATAATAAAAAAAATAAGTACTGGGTTAAAATAAATAAGGCAATACAATGGGCGGCCTTATCGCTAAAAGCGATCTCTTCCAGGCAACCTTTGGATGGAGCGAAATTTTTAAAAATTACGGAGTGCGGTGTACTTTAGCGGATACATTACATTTACACATAATATATTCTAAGATTTAATAATAATATGAAGTTTTAATACTAATACTTAATATACTTATAAAATAGACTAATATATAGGTATATATGTACATATAGCAAACTATACTAACAAATAAAATAAGTACATAAATAGTTAATAAATAACGCTAGGAAGATGACATCGTCAGGTAATGATGTTTCACCTTCAATTTGAAGACGTGTAAGGACGATATATATTCAGTTGTAGACGTAATTTGGCTGATATGATTATGTTTTACTAACTACATGTTTTACTTACCAAGACCAACGAGTATCAAGTTGATATTAGTTATAGCAGCGAGGTCAACATTAACCCAAACACTTTCAGACAACGATTGTTAATAATCAATCGGAAAGTTCGTGAGGTACACAAAATCTCAACTCTGTTCGATATTGGGAACTAGCGTAAAGCTGCCTTGCAAGATTTGTTCATACAAACAAACATACAGCGCAAGTTAAAGAAAAAATTTATAAAAATCCTGTTTACGAGCTCTACAGGATTCTCGTTTTTTTTTAATTTTTTTATACCATCTGGAGATCGGAACAAGCTTATGCCCTACCTGATGTTAAGTGGTTACCATCGCCTATAACAAAGTAGTTATTGCCTCGTAGGTCACGCACCTTAGAAACGTGCCCTACGATGCACTGCCCGGCGTCCATCAACTTGAGGCATACAGTTGTAAAGCCTCATGTGTGTACCTGTAATTTCACCGGCAACCATACCCTTCCGAAACACAGCAGTGCTTGCTTGGCGGCTGAAATAGGTATGGTGGAGAAATCTACTATGAAAAAAAAATTCTGCACTTACGTCCTGCAAGGGGTGTATGTACATTGCCCTCTTTTTATCATTCCATCCAGTCCCTTAAAATTGCGCAATAAGATTTTTTGTTGATGACAGCAGGTTTCCAGTAGGTAATTTCGAATTCAGTTTTGCGAAGGTGTCACTGGCTCGTCGGAAGATGACTTGTTGAGCTTACCCAGCCTCGTATTCTCCTTGGCGTCATTTGTTGCTGTGCAGTGAAGTATCACGTGTTCCCAGTGGAACACTCTCACTCTCTTCCTCTTGAAGACATCCGCGACACACCCCAAGACAGACGTCTTCAATAGATTAATTCGTATTGCCCCGTAATGATTCCCACCATTAACGCTCTTCGTGGATATTTGAAAATAGACATTTTAATAGACATTAAAATGTATATTCAAGCTCAAAAATTTTACGTTAAATAACTAAGAAAAATACTAAGGTTGGAAGGAACAAAGTACAAGAAGCATATTTGAGTGTGTAAGATTCTTTAGTTATATTATTTGGCAAAACTATTTAGTGTTAAAATAACCCTCGGCTTAACACAATTATTCGAACGAAGCGAAACAGGTTAGGAAAATTGCATAAACCCACAATTTAAACCCAAAAATAATTGAATATCGCGAGATCTCCCGTAAATCTTTATCGCTGGCAGCACTGGCAGGATAATGCCAAACATATGAGAAATCAAACGCAGCGGCCGCGGCGCTCGGCTCGCTGGCGGGTGATATACAACCCCGGCTTATTATTTCCCTCCATTAAAATATCAGATGCCCGTATAGCCCATATTCATTGCTGCCAACTCTATCGAACAAACACTGTCGGTTCTTACGATATAAAGAGTAAGTACTTATGTCAAGTGTTTACATTCGTATATTGTTGTCTAAAGTGATATGCAGTCTTTATTGGGGTATTTTATGTTTCATCCAAATCTTTTTCAATTTAATGAAAACCACAAGAAATTAAGGGGGCCAGCAGTTGTCTATACATAGTATCTTATGAACTGAGGATCGCCGCTAAACTTCATTGTTTCCACAACTTCAATATAGGTATAAAGTTAATTTTTAGAACAACACTACGCGCTCATATCCAAAAAGTTGCTAGATCTAGCGCCCACCCCACTAAGCTGTCATCACTGCCCATATTTTTTCACAACAGTAGGTTTTTTGGCACAACGCCGATTTTGGCCGCGCTGTATGATTTTATTTCACCAAAACCGCGCATTGGGCTCGTAAATTAATTTTTGCATTAAGTAATTGAATTTATGAGCTGTTTATTGCTTCTGGAAATTGTTGGTAAGCGACTATTATTTTTAAGCGATTGTTTGTAAAGCGGTTTTGTGACTTTTCACTGCGGCAAAGCTTTAGTTCAGCTATAAAAGAGTAAACTGCTAGTTGTATGAACGTTCACTTCTATGCAAATGCCTTCCCCAAAGATTTACAAAGCAACGGAACTTGTGCGTCCTGCTCTCGACAGCTACTATCAACCTTTATTAGGACACCTTTCCAGATGGACGACCTTAGTAGGCGACGACCTCGACTGGAGACCACGCACTGAATCCGTATTAGTGAGGTAAATACCGACTGCTCATGGGTAACCGAACGGACCAGCTTTTAAGCAATTTCTGTAATAATATCATGGAATGATAAGCTTCGAGTTATTTCTCTGACTGTGACCTATGGTCTTCGGCAGACAAATAAAACTATGCCTCCTAGCTCTTAGTAGAACCATGCCTCGGAACAGTTTAGCTTGTTGATAAATCTATTTTAATATGGTGCTTATATTGAAAAAAACAAGCTTAAAAATTATGACAGTTTAAAGCTTTTCATCGAGTCTTCATTTAGTTTTGCGTTTATTTTTGAAATATGGGTTCTACGAATCCAAAGAGATTTTGTAAAGAAAATGCTTCGTGATATGTTATGCTGGCCCCGTGTTATAAACTCATTTGGTACCGGAAATGAACGACCTTTAAATGAAAAGACAAGGCCGGTCCTTACTAGGCCACTTATTTCTTTTTATGTACGAATAATGTAATCTAATTAAGGCAAAACAAACAAATGTCTTACATAAAGGCTGATTAGAACCACAAAAATGCCGCCAAAAACCTCTAGCTCATGACGGACCTAATTTCCTGTACATTCGCTTTAATTATGCCATAAAGTGCTATTGTCTATGCCATCTCAACAATATTACGAAAAAAATACTTGGGTGTTGCCATCCCAGACTGATTTAGATAGATCTAGCTAGTATTTACACTAAACATTTTTCGAATTGTTTTTTTTTTTAATTAGGTAGGTAGTCCCTGATATTCAAGTAAAAAAAGTGTTTGTGTTTGAGGTACAGACCGCATCACTAATTGGCAACCTCTCATATGTTTAGAGATTAAAGTTTTGACAAGATAATAATTTCCATATTTTTCATATCACACTTCGTGTAATTAGATAAAATCTATATTTTTGTTAACAAACTTTTTTATTGTATGTATGCAGGAACGTTCTAAGTAACTAAAACCTGAGTTGTCAATAATGTCCAAATTTTCAGTTTCAGGGTAAATGTTGAAAAGTAAATTTATCATTTTGCAGTTTTGCTAGTTATGGGGAAATCAATTAAAATCAATTGGGGCCTATTTTAAACTGACTTAGACGAACAAGAATAATAATTATAATACAGATACTTAAATTGTCATCATCATATCATCCACAGGACATCCACTGTTGAACATATGCCTTCCCATAGATCTCCAGAGCAATTGAACTTGTGCGGCCTGCACCAAATGACTACCAGGAAATTTTGTCAGATCCTCATTCCATCTCTTCCATCAGTAGGTGGCGGTGATAACCAATGCGTGAGATAATTCATACAGTGGTGGCCGCGAACTGGACACAGAAATAGATGTTGTCGACCTGCGAGATGAATCGACGACATACTTATTAATAGATCGATATTAACGATAGTATCCTTATTTAATTTTTTTTTGTTGTATTTAATTAAATACTGATAATATATAGCCCAGAAGTCAAAGCTCAAGATTTGTCATAGGGCAATGGAGCGCAGCATTCTCGGCTTTAAACGTGTCGACCGAGTGCGTAACACCATGCTGCGCTCACTTACCGGCATTGCAGATGTAGGGAAGAGATCGGCTGGACTTAAGTGGGAATGGGCAGGCCACGTTGCCCGAATGCACTCCGAGAAATGGGCCCATATTGCAACACCATGGACGCCTGAAACGGAAAGCGATGTCGGAGTCGGCCGAGAAAGCGTTGGCGGGACGATTTCAACACCTTCCAAAGAGGATGGTGGGAGATAGCGACAGATACGGATGCTTGGAGGGACTTGGGGGAGACCTTTGCCCTGCACCACTGCAGGGACGAGATGAGTTAGGAAAAAAATGTATATATAGAACCAGACCCGGACGAAATATCAGCAGATCATGCAAGTTCCGCGGTGGAAATCAAACCCGCAACCTCCTGCGTTTCAGCCGGCTATTCGCTCACTGCATCAAGTAATTCATCAAAATGTGATGATTGTATTTATTAACCGTCTTCTATTTCCGGTTAAAATATATTATAGACGGCGGCCTAGGCTGCTTTTCACTCTTACTATTGACCACAGTGTCGACATAGGTACAGTAATCAGTAAACGTCAACATTTACTATTACTTACAGACACACACTTGGCCGCGTGCCCGCCTTGAGTAAGGAGTCAAGGTCCTCGGTGCAAGTACCTTTTAGTACTAATTACTAGGTATTTACATCATAATATGAAATGGAAAAGTCTACAAGGAGACTACGGGGCCATAGCCCGTATATAATGCTCGGTCATAAACTTTAGCACTGCCAATAGATATTGATGGCGCATTAGACAAAGTCATCAGCATTGAGGAATACGACTCAAAGAGAGAGATATAATATAACTAAATGAAATAATACTTGAATTGTACACCAGAAACAAAAATATACCCCCTATAAAGGACCTTCGTAAGATTGTCATCATCATATCGACGATAGTGTCCACTGCTGAACAGCCTCCCCCCATAGATTTAAAGGGCATCTGATCTTGCAACCTAACGGCTACTAGCTATCAGGTGGCTACTAGCAACCTCAATTACTACGCTACGCTTTCCGGAGCGTGAAAACTTTTCTGTGCCAATGGCCGTCGGTTCTTCAAGCTGTGTGACCTACCCGTTGTCACTTCAGCTGGCGTATCCTCTAGGCAGTAACTTCGGTTTGTTTACAGACCACCTTTGATCATAAACTTTAACTTGTGCCATCGCCAATTTCAAGGCAAAATTTTACACGAGAAATATTTGAGAGATCCTCTCAGTGTAACAATCCCATTAATGGGACATTTTCAACGAAGTACTTAGTTATACACTGGCCTGCAAAAATAAGTACTTTTAAAATTTAATCTTTTTTTAGACATAAACATGTTACTAATGTATAATTTACTATACTCTCAAAGAAAGCTGATAAAAATGGCTATAAAATGTTTTATATTGTAAATCTCTAACTTTAATAGTTTAGAAAAAAATAAATTTTTAAAAGTGTAGTACTTATTTTTGCAGGCCAGTGTTATTATCTTAAATAAATCAATGAAATACTCTTTATTGCACACCAGATAAAAATACAGTATTAATGGAAATAAACAATAAATAAAGGTACAATGGGTGGTCTTATCGCTAAAAGCGATCTCTTCCAGACAACCTTTGGATGGACAGGATAAACAAAATAAAAAAACGGCGGTGTAAGAGTACAGACATAAACAGAACCCACAAAATAAAATATACCTATTGATTATACTAATAAACAGAAACTTAAATACATACAAATATTAAATAAATAAACTACACTACATAAAGAGGATAAATAACATTAACACTAGCAGTTACGAGACAACGAAA
This sequence comes from Philereme vetulata, assembly GCA_918857605.2. NCBI lineage: Eukaryota > Metazoa > Arthropoda > Insecta > Lepidoptera > Geometridae > Philereme > Philereme vetulata. Next base: position 2,387,053 of record OU975451.1, on the reverse strand, counting down.
GGAAATGGTTGTATACATTGACTTTGAAAATAGGAAGAGATTGGGACGACCTTATAGACAAAGGTAAGGCGTTCCACAGTCGCACAGCTTGTACTGTGAAGGAGTCACCATAAAATTGTGAACTATGGACGGGAGTTCGAAGCTGTACAGCTTCGGAAGAACTTCTTCTCTTATTATTCATATACTTAGTTCATCAGGTGGCTAACAGCAGCCTTAATTAAGTCATCTTTCCATCTAGTGGTGGGCCGTTCCAGTGCGTGTCTCCATTCCAAAACTTTACCGCGTCAGTTCTTCTAGCTATGTTACCTGCCCGTTGCCACTTCAGCTGGCTTATCCTCTAGCTTATCATGTCTGATTCCATCATAAACAAAAGAGATTCTCTCAGTGTGATCACCCTATTAATAAGTCATTCCCAACGACAGTCGTAGATATATTATCTTCTTATTATTCATGTACTTAGTTTAAAGCGAATGGCCTTAGCCCAGTCAGGGTCGTGCGCTCAGTGTAATGCACTCCGACTGTGTTTACACTCATAAGCGGTAGCGATTGTGGAGATGCATAAATAAATAACGATTGTATGCGCAATAAATACGCTATGTAGTCTTTTCAGATACATTAAGTCCGGCTTGCATAAATATCCCTAATCGTGGCGACTAATCATAATAAAATTTGACGAATTTATATGATTTGACGACTCTCTTGTCCATATTATGGGACTAAGGACGATTTGTGCAACGATGACTAAATATGATTTAAGAAGTTGTCAAATCATACAAATACGTCAAATTTAAACATGTTTAGTCGCTAAATACGTTTAAGGTTGTGCCAGCCGGGTTAAATACGATTAGGCATATTATGGTAAATTATAATAAATATTTTTTTGGCATAATCTACAAGGTGGGTTAAAAAAATTTACCTCTTTGAGGGCCTTACCTTTTCTTTTGTAGTTAGACGTTTTTGTTCTTAGGAAACTATGAGTTTATTTACAGAAAAAAAGAACCGCATTTTCACATTTTTTAAAAAACTACATCATAGTAAAATCAGCCATACTAGAAACTACAATTTGTCAAAAACAAACAAGTTGGTCTCACTCGACTCTATTTCCCATCAGAAACACTTCCCAAAGTAACTTATCAAATCAAATCGTAAGATTGTGCAATACCTAAACTTTTTTTTAAATGTAAAGAGAAACCATTAGTATAGTATTGAATTACTTTTTAATTCTGTTTTTTTCACGAAAAGATCTTCGTTTGACCACAATCTCACCTGATGGTAAGCGATAATGTGGTCTAAGAGGAAGTGAGAAGATCTTGAAAACACCTATTTAGTCTTACCTTATTGTAGTCTTCAGGAAAAGCAGGCGACGGTAAAGTGTTACATTAGCTGTACGCATTACAAACGTCGAAACGTTGCGTGCGAATGTTTAAAAGTTATGGATGACACTGAGCCGTGCGTCTGCTTGTCCTTTGATGGCATGGATATGGTGGGATTAGATCGTGAAGTTCCTGGGCACATACCCCAAATTGTATCCTGTAAAAGATCGATAAGCTTGCAACTTTGTAGTGGTGTACCTTTCAATAAGTGTTTTGTGTTTGTTTGACCTTCAATAAGTGCAAAATAGGTCGCGTCGCTCGTGAGCCAGCGCGCTGTCCAGTCGATAATTTTGGCCAGCGCGCGAAGGTGAGAGTTGTGTACGCTTGTCGCATGTGATGACGGTGTGTTGCTTTTATTGTGTCGCTTCCGGCTGCATCTTATACATGAACTACTCGTTAGTAAGCATTAAAATTAATAGTCTAATAACAGCCATTTTTACAAAGTAAATCAAGACATGTCTCTCGGTCAGTTATGGCGAGGGCTATGCTTGGTGTTCCTCTATGAGATCGAACCAGAAATGGCGATATCCGTAAACAAACCAAGGTCACACATAGTCAAGAGAAATAGAAAGCTAAAGCTGCATAGGTGCACATAGCTCAAAGAACTGACGGCCGTTGGGGCAGAAAACTTCCAAAGTAGAGACCACACACTGGAAAGTGCAGTTTAGGATGACCCCCACTGGATAGAAAGACGGCCTGATAAAATTTGCTGGGAGCCGTTGGGTGTAGGCCGCACAAGATCGGTCGCTCTAGAAATCTATGGGGGAGGCCTGTGTTCATTGAACGTCTTAAAGCTGATGTGATGATGATGAGGCATTTCACAATTAAATCTTAGATTATTTTAGACTGAAATCTAAAGAAGCAGACAAAATAATTTAATTGGTTAAGGGGATACCGGAGGGACAATCGCCCATACAACACGTACTACCAAGATCATTTCTAATTGGAGTATATTTCTACCTTAATTAGGTATTATTTTATTTTGAATAGTATTTATCTAGGTTCCCAACCATATATTAGATTAAAATACTCACCAAAAATGAAATAGAAGCGTATCGCATTCTGCATGTTTTTACGTCATAAAAGAACTGTTTTCACCCTAATTGTTTCGTATTAAAAACAACATCTTACGTATCCTAGTCATGGGGACATAGATTATATCGTCTAGTTACAGAATAACAACACAATGAGAAAATTACAACAAGTTTTCAGTCATCATTTTTGGTATTACGGAACACGGACAAAATCTAATCAAATTTAGAATAGTTCTATTGCTATCACTGTCACTCTGCGTGGCCAAACTTCGTCACTAAACAGGGATAGCGATATTCAGGCCGAAGATTTTGACGCGGCCGAATTGAAGTAGCGCTCAGGGTTCGCCGGCGCGTTAAGCGTTTGTCGGACCAGTTAAATGTTCCGTAGTTAGTACGGTTTTTTTTTATAACATCTTTATCGTTGCTAATAATTATGCAACGTTTTAACCTGTTTTTAAATCCTGTGGTGTTTTTTTCTAGGTTTCTACTTTCTAGGTACCTTCTTTATTTAGCTGTTGTTCTTATTCTAGTTACATTTTCTTCGTGAGCTTTTCTCTTATCTTCTCGATATCTTACAGCAGTATTTGTGATAAGTATTGTGTTTATTTACATTTCAAAATTACATCTAACTATTACAATGTCCAATTGTTATTATTTACATTACAAATTAATTATTACATTACATTATTATTTAATTTACATTAGTTAGTACGGTTGTATCTACTAAATACGTGATATTCACCATGATTAGTAAATTTTTGAGTATCGAGACGACGGTTCCAACCATCGGACTTGGGCAACCAAGAAACAACCAGTGGAACGTCGAGCGAAGTGTAGGTGTAATTACCCAAAACACCACGTTTTATCGCCGACTGGAACGTGTCCCGATACCGGCGCGAGGTTGTAAAACTACGAATATAAGAATAACGCCTTCCTTACAAAGATTGCAGTACGCGCACTTTCAGGTGGCAGTTTAGCTAAAACAGAGGTCCCCAAACTTTTTGTCTCGTAGACCACTTGCCGTGTTTTTCGGTTTTAGGTAGACCCCATTTTTGCAAATTCATCGACTTCAATGAGTTTGTGACTGTTAGAAATTTGGCATAGAACACATACTGTGGTACTACTCACTTTGAAATATTTATTTTATTAACTGTAGTATGAAAAACTTAAAATATAATAGGTACTTTGTCTGTAGGTTCGTGTATTTTTCTATTGATGAAAAGCCAAAACCAGGTAAAATAAACCTGCTAAAATTATTAACACCAGCTTAAATGAGATCGTGATCGTGTACCCCCAATATTTTTGTTCGATGACATGGACCCCTTGGAAATCTTAGTCGACCCCTGGGGGTCGATATAGACCACTTTGGGTATCATCGAGCTAATATATCAAAGTTATAAACCATTTGTGACGGCATTGTCGCCCATGTCCGAGCTTGCCTCTCGTTATTTTGTCTTAGAAGCGCATTTTAAAACAATAAAATACTGCTGTTCTCTAGCTAACTACAGATATATACCTGCAAAAATTGCGGTCCTGGCTGTGTTTTCCGTTTAGGTAGGACTCTAGCTACCGCCCGCGGCTTCACATACGTAATTTGTCAATAAAAACATCACCCTCCTTGTGCACGTCGGCGTCTGGTAAAATGTAGCCTAAGTCGCAATCCCGGCCATAACCTATATAAACCTAGCTTCATCGATATCGGTTCAGCCGTTTAGTCGCGAAAACGTAACAATCAGACAGAAAGAGAGACATACAGACGGTTACTTTCAAATTAATAATATTATTATGGATTAGTATGAATGATTGTAAGTGGCTACTGACCTAATCGAATTAAACTAGCATCGCACAATCGTCTTTCGTAGATGTTAGAGCTCGATGATGATAATGATGAGCATTTTATTTTATATTATCTATATTTTTTACAAATTGTAAAATATACTTGTTCTAGGGATTCTAATAATATCTTACGCCGCCGTCTTTATTTGTTCATACAGATCCTGTCCATCTAAAGGTTGCCTGGAAGAGATCGCTTTTAGCGATAAGGCCGCCCATTGTACCTATGATTTAAAAGTGTATTTTTTTTTATTTGTTTGTAATTAATGGTGTGCAATAAAGAAATTATCTATCTATCTATGATTAGTCCATGGATGAGGATCGTGCGTGGGCACTACGTATAACTTCATAATGTATGACTGTTTATCTTCCCAAATAAATAAAATAAAAAGATCTCAGGTGTATCGCAGAACCAGCAACACCTCTAGTGCCTCATGACAGGTGGTGCCCTGCATGTGACAGCTGCGTCCAGTTTATGCGCCATCAAGCCTCTGCCGATAATGGCGGCCGCAAGTGTGACTCTCGTAAAATATAACGCTTTGAATTTCCCCACTTCAGATATAAGAACGATGACGACAAAGTTTATGAAATGTAATTTGGAGTTTTTAGTGAATAGTTCGCAAACTCGGCATCAATCAACGTCTCTCTTCTACAATAAAATCTGGCATCCTCACCTTCTTTGGACACGTGTCGCGGCGCGGGGAGCTCTCCATTGGACGCTTGGTGGTGCAGGGGAAGGTTAACGGCAAAGAGCGCGTGTCAGATCACCTATGAGATGGACGAATCACAAAGACTGCCATAGATATTCCTTTAAACGATTGTGCCAGACGAGCAGTGGTGCGAGAGGAGTGGCGAAGGGTAGTTAAGCGCGCCACAACCCTGACATGACGAACCCGACCACTCTGCAGCCAGTGCTACGACTAAGAGAGTGAAATTGCACTCTCACTGTCTCTTGTCACTTGTCACTTCACCATCGATCATTTCTTCTTAGAGATCTTGACAAGGGGGCTCTCTAGAAATAGAATCAGTTACTGAGTGTGATGGCGATTTGAACCGTTTTTAATTTTATGGACTGAAGTAAGTATAATTGTAATTGTATTAATATAATATAAGTATAATTTGTAGTAAATAATATATTTCTATTTTTAAACTTGTATTCGATTTGTAATGATTTGTTTCTTTGGGTATTTAATTCTGTTAAAAAAATGTTAAATATATTCGGGCGCGCCATCTCACTATTTGCACACCACTCTTGGTAAACATGTTGTTGCTGCCACTACAATAAGATCCAGCATGCTAATTAATAGATTATCTTAAATGTATGTTAACCCACACATGTTAAGCAAATACATATCTTATAACTTTAACCCATAATTTGAAAAAGCTAAAGAATTGCAGGGCAGACGATATAGCAAGCGTCGCGGGTCGAACCTTTAGCCTCGAGTTTGTCGAACCGGAGGCTTTACACCTGAATGGCTCAAGTTCATGAACGCAGAGCTCGTTTCTAGGGTGCGTGACCCACGAGGCAATACTTTGTTATATGCGATGGTTACCACGTAACATCAGGTTGGGCATAAGCTTGTTCCATATACAGGTCATATAAACAATTACACATACCCAGAAGTGGATGTAGTCAGGCTGTTGATGATGATGATGCAAGGATGGTAACTGGCTGCTCTAAGTGTGTAACCCATATTAATAATTGGCACATTGCTGTTATGGACTTTGCGGAGAGTACCTAGCCGTTTCGTTTTCTGCAATTTTTTCTTATTTTTCTTTAGTTATCTTCAAATATTTTTTCGGGATGTGATTTTGTGGTACCATGCCCATTGTTTACAGACTATGTATGAGACTGCTGGATATTTACTTTTGTAATGTACTCAATCTACATTACAAGACAAAGATGACTCTGTGGCACCGTGGGTGAAGAGCCGGCTGAGACGCAGGAGGTTGCGGGTTTGATTCCCGCCGCGGAACAAATGTTTGCATGATTTACAGATGTTTGTCCGAGTCTGGGTGTTCTTCTTTATATTATATGTATGTATTTACAAAAAAACTATGTAAGTATTGTATCAGTTGTCTGGTTCCCATAATACATACCTGACTTTTTTGGGGCTAGATAGCGGTGTGTGAAATGCCTATCATTCATCATCACTATCATATCAGCCGTAGGACGTCCACTGCTGGACAAAGGCCTCCCTCATTGATCTCCAGGAACTGCGGTTGGAAGCGGCCTGCATCCAACGCCGACCTGCGGTTCTTACCAAGTCATCTGCCCATCTTGTAGGTGGACGTCCTACGCTGCGCTTGCCGGTCCGTGGCCTCCACTCGAGAACTTTCCGGCCCCAACGGCCATCCGTTCTGCGCGCTATATGGCCTGCCCATTGCCACTTCAATGTGCTAATCCGTCGGGCTATGTCGGTGACTTGAGTTCTCCTACGTATCTCCTCATTTCATGAATTCATGCCTATCATTATTTATTAATAATTTATGATGGTAAAATAACTAGCAACGAAGCATAACTATGTAATCAATGACTAATAACTAAGTATCCTCATCCGCTGACACCACAACAGCATCCACGGGGACCGTGGAAAGCTGCATCCATCAACCCAAAATCCTGCTCCGTTACTTCAAGAAGCTAGGATGGCTAAGGCCAGGTTAGAAGGAGGGTAATGCACAATAAACCCCAATGCGGACGTCAGTGCAGATTTTATTCCCCCCACCCTAGAATTAGAACTAAGTAATCATTCGTCAAAAACGGTAATAGGTATATTGATTGGATGAAGCCGGATCCCCAGACCGCACCGCGCCAGACCTTGGGGCCGACAGCAACAGACAGACAGACAATAGGCGATAAGGGAAGCCTGCGGTCGCCGGGAAACCAATCACTTTTGCATACACGGCACGCACTTGCACTCACGGCCACCGAATATTTGGAGGTGGCATTGTACATTTTCTATCAATAAGTATCTATTTATCAGTGTGTGTTACCAGTGTATTAACCTTACATATGGCACAAAACCGGGGCGCTTGCCCCGGGCGGCAATTTCACGGGCCTCCAAATTTATGTTTAAAAAAAACTTGATTCACAAAGCGCCTAGCAAGCATCCAGAAACCCTGAAACCCCCCGCTGGCTGCACCGATATCAGTGTAAATATGTAGTCCAGTCAAATAGCCCCAAAATGACATAAAATGTATCCAAGAAAATAAAACCTCGATATTTGACAGACATTAACAAAATGAGTGTCGCGAAGGGGCATTAATATACCCCCCTCCCATGCTCCCGTCTTTCAATTCAAGTTTCTGCCCCGGTTCGGAAATATCGTAGATCCAGGGCTACGGAAACCCTCATAAGAAGGCTCACTTAGCGTGCTATCAGAGGGTTAAGCTTGGTATCACTACGAGATCCAATCAGAAATGAGGAGATCCTTAGACGAACCAAAGTCACTGACATAGCACAAGGGATTAGCAATCTAAAGTGCCAGTGGGTAGGGCACTAGCTCGAAAAACTGACGGCCGTTGAGCAGAAAGATTCTCGAGGTTTCTCTACCAAGCACTGGAAAGCGCAGCTTAGGATGACCTCCCACTAGATGAATGGACGATCTGATAAAGGTTGCTGGGAGCTGGGCTGTCCTGTGGCTGGTGCTATGATGATGTTGAGGTATCTTAAGTACGGTGTACCTACAGTGAATGTTATTTTTTTATCCATATAGATCTTCGTTTGACCTCAATCTCACCTGATGGTAAGCGATGATGTAGTCTAAGATGAAGCACGAAGATCTAGAAGAATCCGGGCCTCTTTAAGGTAATAAGAGTGAATAGGTATTCACTATTATTACCTTAAAGAGGCCCGGATTGTATTCTTTAGGATAAAAAGACGACGACTTTCCATCCCCGGTCGAAGATCTAAAGGTAGACCCAAGACAAGGTGGAGAGATGTAGTGGCAAAAGACATGAGAGAGTGCCAGGTTTATGATGACGACGTCGGGGATGGAGCAAGGTGGAAAAGAACGACCGGGAAAGCTGACCCCACCACCATGTGGGATACATAGCTGGGAAGAGAGAGAGAGAGAGATGACGGCAAAGTATTCCATACCTTAACTATGCGCATCAAGAACGTAGAACCAAAACGGTGTGTGCGAATGGGTGGTATATCAACTAGCTACGGATGGTACTCAGCTGTGCGCCGTGTTATCCCACTAGATGGAAAGGTGACCTTATATAAAAAGATTGCTGGAAGCTGTTGAGGGCAGGCCTCACTGAAAATCAACATTATTAAAAGTCCTATCATAATATTCGTATACAACATTTCTTATATTTTGTTTGTTATCCTGTACTTTGTTCTGGGTAAAGGCCCCTCTCCCTCTTCGCCTTCCACTTCTCTCAATCTTGTGTTACGTCTAGCCAATCCTTATAAAAGACGTCTGAATGATCACGGCAGCTACTATCATCCACAAGTATCCATAAGTAATATTTCAGTTTTTGAATCAAATCAGTTTTGCGGCGATGAAAATAATGCAAATACCATATTTATATTACAAAATAATTTCGTGGTTCCTTACACATTTTTACTTATACAAATGCTATGAAGAGCTGTCAATTATTGCTAATCGTTAGTCGGCTGCTTTGGCACTATGCCAGGTATAAGCCAAGCGAGGAAAAAACATTTACTTATGAGCAATTTATATGCAATCTATGTTCTGTTGTGGGTACACATGTTTTATGACTTATGTCGCAAAAGGGAAACCTATGGCTGTAGAACAAATCAATACAATAAAATGAGTACGCGTATCGTAACGACCGATAATAGTTCGGTTATATATAATAATTGTGAGTGATTAAACGGTACGTCATCAATCCTGTATTTATAATAATGATTCATATAAATCATAAAAGTTATCTTTTAATACCAACATTAAAAGATAAATTGTTTTTGTTAATCGACACGACGCAAATCATACAATGTAGTCGGGACGCAGGCGCGACGCTTCTTTAATTTCGTTTCATAGTACAGAACTGTTTAATTTACTTGACCTCATTAAACTATTTATTATTCCAAATATTATTGTTATGACATGTATCGCAAATATTGTAATGAATACTTATAATAAGCCATGGCGTTTCTAGTTACACAATTAAACAAATAATGAATAAAAAAGTCACGCCGCGTTTTTACCTCATCCTTGCCTTACATCTCTTTTTTCTAGCTTGTTAGTTTCTCAATTATAAAAATGTATTTTCAACAAACTTGCTTGTAAAGTGCGCCATAGTACATCATTATTAGGGCCACAAACCGAACTATACAACACACGCGTGCGTAATAATATAACACACTAATGCGTAATAGAATTATCCCTACAAAGTTAAGTTAGTACCTAACTGCAAATTCTAAGCCAGTAAACAGAGCATTTTCAATTTAACCGGGTAATACAGTTTTTATAACAACAAAGAGGTTTTATGCCGCTGGTAATCCTATTACATTTTTGGAATAAATAAATGTATGCCTAATTAAGACGAAAAACATTTATTATTATCAAATTACTTATAATACACAATAATTTGTTATAAAATATTTGCATTTTATCACTAAAATTATAATTTAAAAGTAGGATGTATGGCTTTATGTAATCAATTACCTTACATTTGGCAAGTGCAAAAAAAAAACTTGCGCGCCATTTCCCATTTTTTTGTTTGTATCGCATTTGTTGCTGTGTAGAAAATCATAGTAAAAATGTCAAGTTTTAGTACAGAAGATTACCAATTGATAGATTTAACCCCGCCAGAAAAACTAAATGCAGCACAAAATGCAAATGAAAGCCAAATACCTGCAAAATCTAGAGAAAAGTACTTAGCTGCTTACGATAGTTTCATACAATGGAAAAGCAACAAAAAACCCAGTCATTTTCTGAAAATGTGTTTTAACGTATTTCTTTGAACTCGCCAATACCTACATACAAAGACAAACCCAGCTCCCTGTGGTGCATCTATTCCATGTTAAGAAACATGGTTAAGCTCAAACATTGTGTTGGTATCAAAACGTTCTGTAACCCACAACCATGTACATCTTGTAGCATGAGTTATTTGGTGTACTCTTTCATTCCAGTAATTTGTATGATTTACCTTTGTCACCGAAGAAGTAAATGAAGATACTAAAGAAGTGGCAAGTACCCAATGTAACACAAACTGTGAAAATGCCATAAAAACAATCTAATATCGTTTTGAAATAGTACAGTCACCAATTGTTTTAATAATTAAACGATTTATGCAATACTTGTTTTTTTACCTCGCAAGTGTGTTGCAAAAGTGCGTATGAAGCTCGTGAGAAACTTGCTCACTAGACACCTCGGCTGATTTACGCCCTCGCCTACGGCTCGGGCTACAAACCACAGCCTCGTGTATAATGAGCAACATAGCTCACTTGTATCATAATATACTATTACAAAAAAAACTATATATGTATTATATCAGTTCTATCAACTGGTTCCCATAGCTAAGCTTTGTTTAGTTTGTGACTGGATAGCGCTGTGTGAAATGTCCAGCGTTATTTATTATATATTCACTTATAAAAGTACTAGGCAATTAAATAATTTCATTTCTTATAGCAAATTAAAAACTACATAGACAGAATTAAGCAATAACTGTGATAAGAGCTTATTTATCTAAGCCAAGGGGGTTATTTGTAGTTTAAATGTCATGCGTTTTATTCACCGCTTAAAACGAAATAAAGCACTAAACAGACCCTTAAAACAATTAACTCTTATCTCCTGAATACTAAAAAGCCTGACCCCATCAAAACGGAATGAAAACTTTTAAAGCACTATAACATCGGGGTGTCGTAATAAAAAAGAATTAATAGCACATAAAAATCTCACTCGCCGTCACTGTATCAATCAGTGTTCCGGTAACGTATTTGCATTGGTCTCGTTTAGATATGCTACAGCGATTTTGCCCAATTTTTTTTTGTGCGTACATTCACAGGCAAAATGTTGTCAAATAATATGTACAATTCAAATAAATTTGTTTAATTCGGTAATAGTTTACATTCAGGGTTAGGTTATGTTAGGTGTTCTAGATGGAAAGAAGACCTGATAAAGGTTGTTGGGAGCCATTGGGTGCAGACCGCACAAAACGGTCGCTCTGGAAATGTACGCAGGAGGCATATGTTCAGCAGTGGACGTCCTGTAGCTGCTATAATGATGATGATGAAAGATAATTGTGTTGAAGTCGAAGGTAGATCACGCTTAACTAAAAAGACTTCAAGATTAAAAATAAATCACTGAAAGGTACAATGAGCAGTCTTATCGCATGTTCGTGTGATGCCAATAATCGGGTGTCAAATACAACGCGACCCTCGTACTACGCCACGACGCTTTAGCGTTCGCGCAACTATCGCGCTATTGCCAGTTAGGACTCCAAAATCGACATCATGTATCGCGAATTCGTACGAACTAACGCGCAAACAAGCGATGATTGCGCATCGCGTTCTATTAGGAATACGATTTCTCATTTGCTTGGTTTTGGGAAGAAGTGAATATGTTTTAAATACATTTAAGTTCGTGGCTGTACATACAGAATATTATCAGGAGATGCGATGCGTTGGTAGAACTCGTCCGTTCTGCGCTCTGAACACGCGACGAAGCGAACACATTTTTGTAAATCTTTAGTTTTGGATAAAGCTCTCTTCATCATGGAGACCAGTTAAACGTCTCCTTAAAGCCACTTTAACAAGGGCATGTATTTAAATGATCATATTAATTTTGCAAAAACAAACGATACTTACTTGTTCAGAGCTACGCACAAAATGTTTGAGATGTAGAAATTAAGTTTGATAGATCCATATTTGGTACCAAAACTAAGAGAATTAAGCATTTAATAATAAAGTTGATATATTTTTAACTTTGGCAGCACTTAAAAACCGTTAAATCTGTATTTTTGGGGTTTTTTCGTTTTTTGGGGTGGGGTGGGGAGAGCCAGAACTCTCGCATGGTCGCCCCTGAGTCGCAGAATCTTCCACGCGAGCTTCCGGCTCCGTGCTTTTTTAAGCACTAGGGGTGTTACGCACAAGACTGCCTAGAGTCGGGGTGCTCAGTGTCGGTTCTCCCACTCACCTAGACCAATAGATATAAAAGGGGATCAAATATTATTTTTGTATACCAAGTATTTTGAAAAAGTATACATTTACGATAGATCAATTAGATTCTTGAGGATCAAATAATATAGTCCCTTTAACAAGTAATTTTTTAACAAAAATATAACCGGCTTCAGATAACCGATTTTGATGAAATTTCTAGGTGACTTATCTGAGAGTATGCAAATAAAAAAAGATATTTTAGAAATCGGGTGATAGGTGACTGAGTTCTGAGGTAACAAACAAAAAATAACCAAATTGAGAAAATCCTTCTTTTTTTGAAGTCCCTACATCGATTCACCAAACTCTTTGCATAAAATACACAAATAAAATAAATGACTACATTAAAAAAACACGAATTTAACGACCATTTTGGGATTTTCTCTTTGAAGAAAACTCAATAAAAATCAAAGAGTTTAGAAGAAAACTCTTATTAGGTGTCCATTTTGTAAGCTGTTTTGTCTCTAATCTATTTCGTACGCTAAACGATTATGAGTAAAACCACAGTCCAGTATATTGATATTACTGGTCTCTGGTAAAACCCACCATTTTGTACGGGGCCTATTATCATTGGAAGAGAACAATGCAGCGTTGCAATAAAAAACCGAAAGACGTGTATATTCGGACGAAAAAATATATAATGGGTTAAACCATCAGAGGCACGGACCGTATCCGCCGATGAACTTGTTCGTTGATGGGGACAACGTGGCGTCATGCTTTTAGTCATTTTAACTAAGGTTACCAACTAAATAAAATAAATCATAACTAGATCGCTCAACGAGCTATGGAGAGGGCTATGCTCGGGGTTTCTCTACGGGATCGAATCAGAAATGAGGAGATACGTAGGAGAACTCAAGTCACCGACATAGCCCGACGGATTAGCACGTTGAAGTGGCAATGGGCAGGCCATATAGCGCGCAGAACAGATGGCCGATAAGGCCGAAAGGTTCTCGAGTGGAGGCCACGGACCGGCAAGCGCAGCGTAGGACGTCCACCCACAAGATGGGCAGACGACTTGGTAAGAACCGCAGGTCGGCGTTGGATGCAGGCCGCTTCCAACCGCAGTTCCTGGAGATCAATGAGGGAGGCCTTTGTCCAGCAGTGGACGTCCTACGGCTGATATGATGATGATGATGATAACTAGATTAGATTAGATAATTTTTTATAGCACACCATAAACAACGAAACAATTATATTTAACAGTATTCAAATGAATATAAACAATTTACGGACGTATTAGACAACCATTGGATGGAATGGATCATGTGACTTTTATCTAAAGCATCAATGGTATACTACATACATATATATACATGCTTTTAAAATATATGTAGAATAAAATAATATAGACAATAAGTACAAATGTATAAATACAAAAAAAATATATATCCATAACTAACTTCTGCCAGCGGCTTCGCATACGTTGTTTGACAACAAAAAGTAGCATAATGACTGATTAAGTCTTTATCGCGTATGTAGGTACCTTTTTATTTGTTATTTCAACGTTAAGTAACCTATCTTTGAATCCAGGTCATAATCTATCAACAAACCAAATTTCGTCGAAATCGGTTCATTACGACGTGATTAAGTAATAAACATGAACAAAATGAACATTAAAATGAACATGGACAAGACGAAAATTATGTCGAATGTCCATGTCGTGCCTGCCCCAGTTATGGTTGAGAACTCGGCTCTTGAAGTTGTCAACGCGTATGTATACCTAGGACAAACAGTCCAATTAGGTAGGTCCAACTTTGAGAAAGAGGTCAATCGTCGAATCCAACTCGGATGGGCAGCGTTTGGGAAACTTCGCAACGTATTTTCGTCCAACATACCTCAGTGCCTTAAGACGAAAGTCTTCAATCAGTGTGTGTTACCAGTGATGACATATGGAACCGAGACGTGGCCCTTCACTATTGGCCTTATGAATAAGCTCAGAGACGCTCAACGAGCTATGGAGAGGGCTATGCTCATGGTTTCTCTACGGGATCGGATCAGAAATGAGGAGATACGTAGGAGAACTCAAGTCACCGACATAGCCCGACGGATTAACACGTTGAACTGGAAATGGGCAGGCCATATAGCGCGCAGAACAGATGGCCGATGGGGCCGGAAAGTTCTCGAATGGAGGCCACGGACCGGCAAGCGCAGCGTAGGACGTCCACCTACAAGATGGGAAGACGACTTGGTAAGAACCGCAGGTCGGCGTTGGATGCAGGCCGCTTCCAACTGCAGTTCCTGGAGATCAATGAGGGAGGCCTTTGTCCAGCAGTTGACGTCCTACGGCTGATATGATGATGACGATGAGTAACAAACCAACATCCAAACTTTCACAATTATAATATTAGTGTGAGTGTGATATAAAAGAGTTAAGAAATAGTTAGCGACAAGTAGTCAATAATGTTCCTTGACCATACTTCTGAAAATAGCGAGTGATTTAGCACGTCTGATAGCAACTGGTAGCGCGATCCATAAACGGACAGCGCGCACTGTAAAAGAGTCATACATACAGACATAACTTTTAAGAGGTAAGATCAAGTTCACAAGTAGAACACAAGAAGCTCTTAAATAAATACTTATTATTAACGTATTATTAAATATATATATTATATATTAATTTATTAAATTGTTCAATTACAAAATTGTCCACACGTCTGTAGGTCGATCAGTCTATGTTCATTCTGGGCAGACGCAACTCGCACTCGCACATGAACGTTTAAAAATATACGAAACGTAACTCTCTCTCTTTCTATCTTCACTAACTTATATCTCCCTCTCAACTTCCGTTCGCACTTTTCGTAACGCATTCACCAGTTTACTCCCCAAGACAAGCGTGCGTAAAGAAGTTTTTCTTCAAAAAGCCACATAGTATGTTTGTATTTATAAAAAGATTGAAAAACTATATACTTAAGAATACCTAATAATCATATAATGTTACGGAGGCTCAATTCTGCTAAACAAATCGCTTCACTAAGACAATGGTATCGTCGCAAAATGGCCACTTTTGATACCTTTTGGTATTCTACTGCCACAATATTTTGTCAATGACCGCCGTTGCCATGCTCATACTCATTTATTAACACTGGTATTCACAAACAATACTTGCCTCAGTAAACTAGCAATACTATTACTGATACAATACTGAGTCTGTGTTTCCTGATAACTACAACCTAGGGGTCTTCAAGTCGCGAGTGAATATGTTTCCTCTAGGCAAGCGTGTACCATCGTAGACTGCATCATCGCTTACCATCAGGCGAGATCGTGGTCAAACGTTATCCTATAATTTATATAAAAAGAATTATGGCGTAAGGCATTTCTCAGTGCGTTTCATATGGCAAGCCTTTGAATTCATAAACAATACTCAAACTACTCTTAGCTAAGCGAACGCACTGCGTTGAATAGAGCTCTGTGATTGGTTCGTTTGTGTTACGTACTTCACTTCGTTAAGTGACATTTCATTATTCATAACCAGTGTGGTCAACGTAGACTATTTTTCGCCATTTAGGCTACTAAGGACGAGAATCGACGATGAAAAAATCTGTGTATGTAAAAAAATTGTGTAGTAAAAAAAATTGTGTAAAATCTAGTACTTACCTACTAGATTTTATAAATACCAAAGGTACTGTAATCATAAAGTAAGTCATCTGGAATCTTCCAGATGAATAAAGTCACTGATAAATACACTTGAGAGCAATAAAATCGCACATCCGCACATTTTTACTTAAAAGTTAAATTTTTTTTTATTTGGAGCTTACAGCAAATTAAAATCAAATTAAATTAAAGTGCATAATCTAGGCATTCGCAGAACTGATAAAGGGTTGACATTTACCTTTAAAAAAAACTCATTAGCAACAAAACAATAGACCCCCTTATGTCGCTCGATCCAGGTAAGGCCGGTGGCGGGATTTATCGCAGGTATAAAAGAGTGCATATTGAGGGAATGGTCATCATTTGCATACCAACGTACAGTGTGAAAGGTTCTCTATTGATATTGGCTTCAAACGGAACACGAAAATGGGTACTACAAAACAGAAGTAGCCGCTCAAGTGGTTGCCCTTGTTGAATCGGGGCTTAAGCAAAGTCAAGTGGCTCGACAATTGAGTTTGAGCCGATTTACCGTTCGGCGTGTATACCAGAGGTATCAAGAGACTGGTGGCTACCAACGGCGACAAGGATCGGGCCGTCCCCGTGCTACAACAGAGCGTGATAACCGCTTTCTTATAACGACATCTTTAAGAAATCGTCGTTTGAACGCAGTTCAACTGGGCCAACGACTTCAAGAAGTTCGTGAAGTAGAAGTTAGCCGGTGGACAGTCAGAAGACGATTGAGAGAAGGTGGCCTGACTGCACACAGGCCAGCAAACGGGCCGAAATTGACCCCAGCCCACCGAGAAGCCCGCCTTCAGTTCGCTCGAGGCCATTTGAATTGAACCGAAGAGCAGTGGAGTGCAGTCCTGTTCTCTGATGAGTGCAGGATGTGCTTGCATGGCAACGACGGACGGGGGAAGGTGTATAGAAGATCGGGAGAGCGATTTGCCCAATGCTGCATAACAGAACGTGTCGCCTATGGCGGTGGATCAATCATGTTTTGGGGAGGCATGTCTATGGAAGCAAAAACCGAGCTTGCCTTCATCACCGGACCGAATACTGGTCGCCAATCAAGAGGATTGACTTCCATACGATACATTGAGGAAGTACTCGAGAGCCACGTCGTACCTTATGCTGGGTTTATCGGCGAAAACTTTCTGTTTATGCAAGACCGCATACTGCTGGCATAGTGATCGAGTACCTTCAAGAGGTGGATGTGACCGTTATGGAGTGGCCAGCTCGAAGCCCAGACCTCAATCCCATCGAACATCTATGGGACGAGCTGAAAAGAAGAGTTCGAGGCCGAGATGCTCCTCCATCGACTCTACAGGAGCTGCAACAGGCGATCGCAGAGGAATGGGAGGCTATTCCTCAAGACTTTATCAAAAGTCTAGTAACATCAATGAAAACACGGATGGAGTCAGTGATTCAGGATAGGGGAGGGAACACTCGGTATTAATAACAAACTTTTAATTAATTTTATCTTTTAATTTCATAACTTTGACACCAATACTTGAATAAAGAATTTTTTACTAAACATGCATTTTTGTTATTGATCCACAAAAGCATTTTTATGTAATGATTGAAAGACAAATCAGATACCACTGGATAGGTATTAAAATAGACTATGAATCTGCATTACAGAAACATAATATTTTTTGTTTTTTTTTTTAGTTACATATGTCAAAAAATCATGAATGTGCGATTTTTTTGCTCTCAAGTTTATGTAGCACTGGAAGGCCTCTTGCTCTCTATGTCATTTATCAGTAGCAAGAGTGTAAAAAAATCTATAAAATTGGCAAAAAAATTATATCTGTTGTATGGGAGCCCCACTTGCATATTTATTTTATTCAATAGCACAATTTTATTTATTTACCTTATTTGAGGTTGATGCCGATTAAGCTAGTCCTCTAAATTGTATGAGCGCCCATACAACTCAGAGGACTATCTTAATTGGCGTCAACTATGTATGTATGGGGACACCCTTTAATTTTCAACTTTGTTTTATTTTTTTGGAATTTTACCTATATTTGTGCTGTAAAACTTTGCTTTTTGCCAAATTTCATGATTCTAGGTCAACGGGGACTAGAATTTGGTTGACCTAGAATTGTCAATTTTGGTTAAAAGCAAGATCTTACAGCACAAATAAAGAGAAAATTCCGAAAAATAATATAAGTTGAAAATTAAGATAAATTTTGGTACTTATTGCCCATATCTTTTTATTGTGTCTACTCAGGATCTTGATTTTTATACACCTAATAGCGACTGTAGACCTTAGTATCTGGTATACATTTCAATTTGCTAGGTCCACCCGTTCCTGAGTAAATCGGCGGTGACACACGGACAGACGGACAAGAGAGTGATCTTATAAGGGCTCCTTTTTTACCTTTTGAGGTACGAAACCCTAAAAATACCACATCTTTGTAAAACCTGTAGCGTCGTCTAAATTCATCCAAACCGTAATAGTCAAAAGGGTCTTGGAAATCCCGTATCACTTTTCTGGTACTTATTCTGCTCCGCTCATTGATATAATTATCAAATTCGTCTTCGCTACTGTAATCCATTTAAACGCTCAAAAACACAGCCTCAAACAAACAAAACCAAACACGCACGAGAAAGAAATGTAAAGGTGACACTATTCGTTGCCATATATAGCTAGCTGGCACCCTTAGGTATGCGTTCATTTTAAGGGGCGCATAGTGCCGATCGCCACTTAAGTATTTATCTATGATTATCTATGAATAAGTTTTTAGGACCCTGTGCGTCCGCGAACTCTGTGAGACCTCATAGTAATATTTGTGAATAACGGTGTCAAAACGTAGGGGCACAATAGAAAATTTGGTTGTGTCAATAAAACTTCAATAATTACATAGGCTTTATCTACCTAGTAGCCCAATACACCGTAATTTTGTAGGTGCTAGAAACAGACAAGCCATTGAAAATTTGTCAGCTTATGATAGGAACAAGAAACATAATCGTTAAACAATGGTACAGCTCCATACTCATTTTTCTTATAAATTATCAGAATTAGGTCCCTGAATATATCACTGGACTTAATCCAGTACAATGAGTACCTACACAAAATAATGTAGATACTTATACTCTTTATTGCACACCAAACAGAATAAACATATACACAAATATAAAAGTTAGTATAATGGGCGGTCTTATCGCTAAAATCGATCTCTGTAAATATATATAATAAATGTAATGTAATTTGATGTTCTCTGTAACACTGTTCTTTAAGAAATAAATATCTAATAACTACAACTAAGGCTATTTTAACTTCTTAATCGTGCCACTCTTGCCCGAGTGGTCGCGGTCTTCATATCAGGGTTGCTTCGCCACTCTTCTCGCACCGCTGCTCTTCAGACACATTAGTTCACAGGAACATCTACGACTGCCTATACTATTTTAACAAAGGCTCTGGAAATTTATGGGGGGCGATGTCCAGCAGCGGTCGTTTTTTGACTGATATGATGATAATGAACGAAGGTTACATTACTTGCAAGATGTGGAATCAGCTACCATCTGCGGTTTTCCCGTTACGCTACGACATGGTACGCTTCAAGAGAAATGTAAAGTGGTTTCTACAGGGTAGGGAACGCATCGAAAATACCCAGGGCATTAACGGTGTCAATAGGCGACGGTGACCGCTTACCATCAGGTGGGCCCGTAATCCTGTTTCCCCACAAATAACATAAAAATCCCTACCTATTCCTATAATACACAGGATGATTCAGGCATCATGGTCTAAGAAGAGCCCGTGGCTGACCCGAATTATCCCCATTTATGTGGAGATGGAACAAGCCTAGGGTCCTGATGTTAAGTGGTAACCATTCCCCTATAACAAAGTATTGCCTCGTAGGTCACGCACATTAGGAACGTGCCCTAAAATGCACTACTCTGTGTCCATCAACTTGAGGCATACAGGTATAAAGCCTTACAAGCCTGTAATTTCATTAGTAACCATACTGCAGAGATAGGTATGGTGGTAGTACTTCCCCGGGCAAACCCTTTCAAAATAAAGAACTTTACTAATCATAAAATAATGAAACGAACACCTCATAGAATTAAGCTTTAAGATTGCAAGAGCGTAAGAGTCATAATAAAAGATATCAGAAAAACCGGCACTTGATTATAAATGAATGAATGAATAATAAAATAATGGGATAGGGACGTGCTGGGACTCAGAGCCTTAATCTAGTTAGAACAGTCATTTGTTGTATACCGCGGCTGTAAGTCTGACTGGCCCTCGAGGCTTAAGATGCTGAAGACAGCTAGGACACTACATGATAATTAAACTATTAATAAACACGAACCGAGGAACGTGAGGAATACCACGCTTCGTTCATTAATTGGCATTGCCGATGTGGGAGACAAACCCGCAAAGCTCAAGTGGGATTGGTCCGGGCACGTAAGTCGAATGCTTCCGGAGAAAGGGGACAACATCGTAACACCTTGGGTACCGGAGGCTGGACAGCGACGACGGGGTCGGTCGCGTTGGCGTGAGGATATCAGTGGATTTGAGAAGGAATGGTGGGAATCTGCCCAGGATTGCGATAGGTGGAAGGAGTTGGGGGAGGCCTTTGCCTGCAGTGCAGTGAGAAAATGAAGACTATTAAAAAAAACACCATCAGCTTCCGCCCGAAGCTTTGCCAGCGTGGTTTATCAATAAAAAGTATATTTTAAATAGTATTTTTATTAACTCTTGCCATAGTTTCACGTCACTACGGTCAATCGCCGCTAAACTCATAGCATCAAACTTAGTTTGACGCGTAACCGTCAGTTTGAATTTTTGACAGTTTTCTCGCGTTATCGATGGTTCTCCTTCACTTTTTGTTCGGTCGTGGAAGGGAAATATAGTACCTCGAATAAATTCGTTATAGATTTTGCAAACACCACATAAGCTGTTCGCGACGCGTGACAGTGTATGAAGCGGGGACTTCATTATTCTTCGACGGATTCTGCTTGGTCTGGAGGTAACTTGTCGGCGGTTACTTTGGTAAGTACGAACCTAGTTTCTCGCTGCAAGGAGCCTCTGGAGCACGCCGGCAATACGCAAGACAATCCATTTACATAAAGTTTGGTGAAGTTCTAATGCTTACTACAGCTGCCACACCAGCTTACAGTTTGTGTCATTGTGGTCAGATTGTCGTTTTCGGATCGTTAGTTTTTTGTTATAAATACAGTCCGCTTAAATAAACATTAATTGTTCGTCGCAATCCTAACAATTTTTCTTTTTATAATGTAATCTTACAGAAAACTCCAAGATTGTAAAACCATCTCAAAAAATTTAAAGCCTAGATAGGTAAGGTAGTAGTGGTATTGGTAGAACATCCTAGTATGGAAGGTTGCGGGTTCAAGTCCCGTCTAGGCTTGATCATTTTTGAGATGGTTTTAAAAATATATTTTTTTCAATCCAAGTCATAATTAATCTATGAACCATATTTTATTGAAATCAGTTCAGCCGTTACGACGTAATTAAGTAACAAACAAACAAACATTCATTTAGAACCGGGGTTGGCAATCGGCGGCCCGCGGGCCGCATGCGGCCCGTGGACTATCTCGGTGCGGCCCGCAAGCCTGAGGTCCGTAAGAAAAAAATATATAAATTCACTAGAATTTATATGGTTTTTTTTATATGGCAAATACTCTCATGGCCCAGCAGCAGCTGGGCCATGACTTGAAAGCTCGCTCCCACGCGGGATTATAAAACGTATTCCTATTTCATTTCATAGGAACTGTTTATCAAGACTGTGATGTTATGTATTGTTTCTACCGAAAAAAAAGTTTTTAAAGATTTGCTGTATTCAATTCTTGGCAATTTCTTTTACGCTTATTCGCCGCACGTGGCCGTCGGCGGTGGCTCCTTTGAGACAATAGGCGGTGGCACTCTTTGATTAGACGCAGGTGTGCGGCGGCGAAAAAATTCAAAGCGACCGGCTTTAGTTACAATCACAGCCGCGCGCAGCTCTCGCCTCATTCTGTTGCGGAAATTCGCCGGAAAATCACGTCTTATCTGGTTGCCACCTACGCGTTTCGTTTTACCTATTCTTCCCTTCGCTGATAGCTTCTCACGACGTATGAGGTAAGTACGCTGTATGCACACGCGAGCAATTTGTTATATTTTGTTTACTGCTTGTTTATGTGAACCTTCAGATTCATGGGTAAATATTATAAGGACGGGGATAGTACTAGATATGACATTAAGATAATTATGTCATGTTTTCATTTCATTATTTTTTTAATGGGGAGTTGAGTTTGTAGGTGCCAAATCGAATATTTTTAATTTTACACCGATTTTAGTTTTTTTCATTATTGTTACAGAATAATTATAGAAACATGGCTTTAAGAAAAAGGAAGGTAGAAGAAGAAAAAGGAGTTTTTAACGAATTATCGACAGAAATAAACTTTTTTATCGAGTTTAAAGCAAAACCGTTATGCTTGATTTTTTAAAAGAGTTTTTCTGTAGTGAAGGAATATAACCTGAAGCGTCATTAGGACACTGAGCACAAAGCTAAATTTGACTGTCTTGAAGGAGAAATACGAAAAAGGAAAATTTCCACTTTGAAATCGTCATTAAAAAATCAACAAAACATATTTAAGGTTGTGGTATATCATAGCGAATCGAATGTTCGTGCCAGCTACAGGGTAGCAGAGATTCTAGTAAAAAGTGGACGACCGCTTACCGATAGTGAATAAGTAAAATAGTGTGTCTTAGCTATCGCAGAAGAAATATGCCCAGAGCAGAAAAAATGTTTGAAAGTCTTAGTCTCTCTGCCAGAACTTGCACCCGACGTACCGAAGACGTGGGTGCTAATTTATGTGAACAACTCAGGGATAAGGCGTAGTCTTTTGACTGCTTCTCTTTAGCGATGGATAAAAGTACAGACGTGTCGGATACAGCATTGCTACTCATATTTGTAAGCGGCATTGACGAAAACTTTAGTGTTTACGAAGAGCTTGTGAAAATGTGCAGTTTGAAAGGTACAACTACGGGAGAAGATTTATTTCACCATTTGCAACAAGCTCTGGATTCATTGCAATTAAGCTGGGAAAAGTTAACAAGTGTCACTACCGATGGAGGCAAGAACATGAGCGGTCAAAACAAAGGTGTTGTTGGGAAAATCATCAGCAAAGTGAAAGATTCTGGATCTACTGTGCCATTGTTTTTTCATTATATTGTCCATCACGAGGCATTGTGCTCCAAGGTATCCTGGAAAGAAATAATGGATACTGTAACATCCACTGATACTTTTATAAGAAGAAATGGACTCACACACAGTCAGTTCCAAAAGTTTTTGGAAGATCTGGAAGCTGATCGTGGTGACGTGGTTTACTACTGTGAAGTGAGGTGGCTCTTTCGAGGTGCCGATTTGGAACGGTTTTTTGATTTGAGGAAAGAAATTGGCAACTTCATGGAGATGAAAGGAAAGCCAGTGGAATAGCTTACTAACAAACAGTGGATTATCATTCTTGGTTTTTTGACTGATTTGACTATGGAACTGAATCAGCTCAACAAACGCTTACAGAAAAAAAATATTTGCGATATGTATTCAGATGTAAAGTCATTTGAGATAAAACTGAAACTGTTTATCAAGCATATTGATGAAAAAAGCTTGACCATTTTCCTAATTGCAAGCAAGCCGTGGAAGAAGCTGGAGATCATTTTGGGTGGCAAAATATTACAATGAAAAACGTGTTAACACAACTACAAACTGAGTTTGTAAATCGATTCACCGACTTTAAAAAGAACTATCTTAACAGGGAAATATTCCATAACCCTTTTGCAATTGATATTAATGATGTACCAAGCAATTTGCAAATGAACATAGTAGATTTGCAAAGTAATTAACACTTAAAACGGCATTTAAGGAAAACACTGACTTGGTACGGTTCTACGGAGGTTTGAGTTCTGAAAACTTCAAAGTTTTGAAAAAGTTTGCTCAGCAGATAATCACTATGTTTGGTAGTACATATTTGTGTGAGCAGGTTTTTTCAATTCTCAACTACCGGATGAATATTTAGATTAACGGATGAATATACGGACGCGATACTACGCGTTAATTAATACTAAAATAAAAGCAGACGTTAAAAAACTTGCAAGTCAAATGCAGCCGCAATAATCTCACTAGTTCTTACTATTATGTTAGTATAGTAATTCAATTTAAATAGATATGATTGTATGAATATATATGCGTTTTATTTTAAATATTAAAAATACATGTCCGAACATATAAAATAAGTGCGGCCCGCACTGATACTCTGTCAACATATGTGGCCCAGCTATAGCAAAAGGTTGCCGACCCCTGATTTAAAATATTAGTGTTATGAGAACTCATAACTCAAAGCATGGAGTAGAACAGCTTGGACAGTAAGAAATTTAAGGAACTTGAGGGGAATTTTACCGCTGAACGCGGTTTGTACACAGAGTAACTGAAATACACCGATTATATAAGATAAGATATACTTAAGATATAATAATAAATAATAAAATAAATATGTTAAATAATAAATATGTTTATGTTTATTAGTATAATCAATAGGTATCTGTTATTTTGAGAATTCTTTTTATGTCTGTACTGTTACACCGCCGTCTTTTGATTTTATTTATCCTGTCCATCCTAAGATTGTCTGGAAGAGATCGCTTTTAGCGATAACACCACCCATTGTACCTTAATTTATTGATTATTTCCATTATTTCTGTATTTTTGTTTGATGTGCAATAAAGAGTATTTCATTGATTCATTCATATTGGTGGACATTTCACACAGCGCTATCTAGCCTCAAACTAAGCAGAGCTTGCACTATGGGTACCAGATAACTGATGTATTTAATACTTATATACTTTTTTTGACGCAGGAGGTAGCGGGTTCGATTACCGCTGCGAAACAAATGTTTGCATGATCTACAGATAATTGTTCCGGGTGTGGTTGTTTCTCTATGTATTATACCTAAGTATGTATTTACAAAATAAAAGTATATAAGTATTCTATCAATTATCTGGTTCCCATAGTACAAGCTCTGATTAGTTTGGGGCTGGATAGCGCTGTGTGAAATGTCCAGAAATATTTATGTATTTAAATATGTACTTAAAATATATAGAAAAACACCCAGACCCCGGAACAAATATTTGTAGATCATGTAAACATTTGTTCCGCGGCGGGAATCGAACTCGCTAATTATGTATAATTACAACAATTATAAGTTTGAAAAATAAGAATTTATATTATTATTATCATTAACTCATAACTACCTACTTATCCCTTATTTTAGTCACGCTGTTGGGAAAAAATGTATGTAGCGAGAGCTAACGTGTGTGTTCTGTGTACGAGTATGTCTCACATACGATGAAAAACTTAAGAAGAACTTGCTAAATATTTTTTAGATTTAGATTTATTTATTATGGCCACCAACAGTTGTTACATGATATGATTCTAGAGTTGTTATGTCTATATCTTATAGCTACATTCACAACCAACTACAGGTTAACACAACATGCACTAAAACTAAGTTGACAAGCGGGATATAGCTGTTTCACAAAAAAATTGTACAAATTATGAGAAAAACATATAATTTATGTATATGTATACAGAAAACAGGGTTGTAGATATAATGCCGCATTAAAAAGTAAAAAGTACTAACGCAACTATGACAAGTCCAACACAATACAGAATAAAAACGGAAAGTAAAAGTGTTGTCAACATAAACAATTTTACGACAGATATTCCTTGTAGGCAGTCCAACTATCCAAACGTCCTCACAATCACTTTCCCAACTTTTCATTCTGATAGACTTGAAATCCTTTTTAACGGCCACCAAAACTCCTCCTCCCCTTTTCTCGCAATGAAAACCTGTCCTCTCCCTGTCACGTTGGAATATGTTATATCTATCGTCTATCAGCTATAGAAATGATCCTATTAAGTAAGGTCTGAACCAGTTAAACAATTCAGACTGTGGTAGGATTTAACACATTTTCCCAGACTCCCATAACTGACATGGCGGTGGTAATTTATAATGTTTAATTTGGAATTAGTTAGACAGATGGTTAGTTGATATGGCAACACATGAGTCTCTTCGTTAATTGTCACAATAGTTTTTTTCTAGTTACCCTGCACTAACTATAAAATAACAAAATATGCAATGAGGTTAAATTATTAGGCTCTGTCGCGTACCTACATGAATGAAACGTAAAATCACACCAATATTATTAATGCAAAAGTTTGGATGTTTGTTTATTTATGAAGCAAATCTGATCTGACTACCTGCCTGAACTGTATATAATGTTTAATATAAGAAGCATGACTTGCAACAACAATTAAAGAACTTTGCACATTGAAATATATTTTCCAAGGAGTGGTTCGCACATACTTTGGGCATAAGTTTCACAGACAATTGATCAGACGACAAAGTCCGCTTCTAGTCGGGAGTCGGTTCTTAGTAGGCCTTTTTATCAACCCTCTACCCCCACCAGCACTCACTATCTCGCTCCCACAGTAAGGCTAGTGTTGCAAGCAAAATAGTATTAGGCGTTCCAGATATGATAAATGTTACATTTATTTATTTCTTTGTTACTCAATCACATCGTCATGGCTTAACTGGTTTCGATGAAATTTGGTATGTTGATAGATTATGACATGGCTTCAAACATAGGCTACTTTTTGTTGTCAAACAACGCGTGTAAAGCCGCTGGTGGAATCTAGTGTCATTTATAAATTAAAATATTTTGATATCCATCAAAAATACTTTCTTGTGCTTGTACGAAGCACAAGAAAGTTGTTCACGAACTCTGAAACTATTTTTTTTTATAAATTATCCAATCGCATTCATATCAGTCTACGATCGACCACGCTTGCCTAGAACTTGCTCACTGGCGACTTGAGGACCCCCAGACTGTGATTATTAGGAAACATAGACTAAGGCAAAGCGTTCCACTCTTTGGAGGTGCGCATAAAAAGGTGGAAGAGAACCGCTTTGTGCGTATGGGAGATATCAAGTCAAGAGTGAACAGGTTCTTTTCAGGCAAGCATGCTCCATCTTCGACCATCTCATCACTTACCATGAGGTCAAGGGCTTGACTATCGCCCTTAAAAAAATTGTGTACCATGTAGCGGTGGCGTACCGCGGAGCGCCTGGTTGCCCGATGATAGAACGGGGTTGGTAGGATCAAATTGAAAAGTTCAACTGCAATACTACACCTTAAAACTTAAATAACCAGTTGATAAATATTGTTGAAACCTAATTTTTTTTTATTTATACTCTATTTGAGGAAACCACTTGTGTCGGTGCAGTCAGGCTTTAAAAGAGATTTAAGAATGTTATATTTTGAACGTATTCGTCGTCTTACGTCTTCTCTTTGCCATGTGCCACAGCATGAGGGTTAACATTATGCCAACATGAAGTTATGCTGTGCTATGCTCTGCTGCGCTGCGTTTAATATTGCTGCGCTTAGCACAGCGCAGCATAGCTCAATGTTGATTTATCACCCTCAGTTACGAAGCAACTGAAAATAATAATATTTAATTCCGTCAGAGTACAATGGCAATTATTCGCATTTATCTGTCAAAGCATTGTTTACAGTGCCCTATTCAAACCGAATTCCAGTCTTTCAGTCATTTTACACCGATGTTCACATTACGGATGGCCATAGCGATTTATGTCTATTGCCATCGAAGCCTGCATTCACTGCTTTTGAAAGAAAAAAAAAGAATAAACACATTAATTCATTCCACTACCAAGAAACAAAGGAAACAAGAAAAGACTGCAATAAGATGACGGCGATAACTAAATATACAGCGTGTTTTTTTTACTGGGAAAGTACGGCAGCACTCATAACCAGAGGAGATACAGGTGCAGTTTCTTATAAAGCATCAGCTCGTTTTTGAAGAAAAACATTTTGGCATTAAACTTTTTTTGGTCAAGCGTGAGTAGTGCCTTAAATGAATCAAGTTGGTAATTTTTTTTCATGATGATCGGTGCAGTTTTTTGTAAGAATCATTTTATTGTATCCGATGAATAAAATCTGAGCCGCGAAAGTTAGTCAAATTTGATAAAATGTATTCTCATACAAGAGGACAAACAAAATTCTTCCGACAAACATTTTATTAGATTGTAACTGCACATTAAAGAAGTATTAATACTGTAGCGATTAAAAAGTTTAGGAACTCCCTGCTCTCATGGGCAATTCAAAAACATTTCGTATTTCAGAACAAATTTGAATTTCGAACATCGTTCATGCATGTGTCGGACTTTTATATCAGTCATTCATCATCATCATCATAAGCTGGGAAACGTCCACTGCTGAACATAGGCCTCCCCCTTATATCGCCACAACGAGCGGTTGGTAGCGTTTTAGCCCGCGATTCTTACTAGATCGTCGGTCCACCTTGTGGGGGGCCGGCCTACGCTGCGTCTTCCAGTCCGTGGTCTCCACTCGAGAACCTTTCTTCCCCAACGGTTATCGGTTCTACGAGCGATGTGGCCTGCCCATTGCTACTTCAACTTGATAATTTTGAGAGCTATGTCGGCAACTTTAGTTCTTCTGCGGATTTCCTCATTGCGGATTTTGTCACGCAAAGAAACCCCGAGCATAGCCCTCTCTATAGCTCGTTGAGCGACCTTGAGCTCTTGGTCACGAGGCCATGAGTAAAGGACCACGTTTTAGTGCCATAGGTCATCACTGGCAACACACACTGGTTGAAGACTTTAGTCTTCAGGCTCTGGGGAATTTTGGACGAGAAGATAACGCGAAGTTTCCCGAACGCTGCCCAGCCGAGTTAGATTCTTCGTGCGACCTCTTTGTCAAAGTTGGACTTACCTAATTGGACAGGTTGTCCTAGGTATACATATTCGTCGACAACTTCGAGAGTATCGCCCCCAACAACTACCGGTACGGGTGCAACATGGATATTGCACATGATTTTAGTCTTATCCATGTTCATTTTAAGACCCACCTGTTGGGAGACCCTACTGAGATCGCTGAACATGGTACCGAGTTCCTCGAGCGATTCGGCCATAATGACTATATCATCGGCAAAACGAAGGTGAGTGATGTATTCGCCATTGATATTGATGCCAAGTCTGTTCCAGACCAAGAGTTTGAAAATGTCTTCCAATGCGTTCGTGAACAGTTTCGGAGAAATTACGTCTCCCTGTCTCACGCCTCTCTGCAATTGGATTGGTTCCGTATTCTGGTCCTGTAGACGGACTGACATAGTGGCCTCGTGACATATGTATGGCCTCGGAGATCTCCGCATACATGACTTCCACTTCATCGTCTGGGTGTGTCGAGGTCGGCGCATATACCTGTATGACCTTCAACGAATACCTTTCGGTAATTCTGAGTATAAGGTATGCTACCCTGTTCGACACACTGTCGACTTTTGTCACGTTGTTAACGAGGGACTTGCGGACGAGAAACCCGACACCACCTTGGGATAGTTGATCTCCCTCCTGGTAGAAGAGCAAGTTACCGGAGTTAAGGATCATCGTGTCCTGACCCTGTCTTCGGACTTCCGACAATCCTAGGATATCCCAACGTAGCTTGCTCAGTTCTTCTTCCAGCTCGACAATCGTCTCGTCAGCCCTGAGCGTTCGTGTGATGTACGTTGCCAGGTCCAGTCATCGGTGGTGGTAGCTGGATCAATGCCGGGGATTCTTAACACCCCCTGCTCCGCCACTGCCCTGTTTTCTACCACTTCCAGGGCTGACGGAGCCGCCGGGGACTGGGGGCCGTTTGTTTATTGTGTCTATCATAGGGGGGGGGGGGGGGGGGGGGGTTTGCCATAATCACCACGTTTGGCAGGCGGCTTGGTGATTGCAGTGGTTTTCATTTTTTTTAATTTTTTTTTTTTTAATTTTATTTATTCATAAACAATTATATAATTGTGTTTGAAATCACATCCTAAATACAAGTTACAATATTTTAAAATTATCACATGCATGTCAAAAATAATAAAATAGAACAAAACAAATGTCTACTTACCTATATATAAAGATGTCAAAAAAGTCAAGAAAAGTCAAATGGAAAATAGACATCAAAGAATATAAAATAAAAATGATTTATAATAATATTACTAAGGAATTAATAATACAAACATGTCACAAATTAATTAAATTGACCATTAACTCAAAATCTATATAAAAAAAAAGAAAACGACTATTCAATATTATTACAGGTCATAAAATCATTAACTGAATAGAAACACCCTTTCAACAAAATCTCCTTTAGTCTTGATTTGAATTTAAAAGGACTGTCGATAATTTTCATGTCAGTAGGCAGTGCGTTAAAAAGTCTTACAGCTTGGTGGTGTTTAATACACAGAATAATGCTGCTGCCCATTCCCTGCAACAACTCCCTTTGCCGGCTCACACGGCTCCCGCGGAATGAGAAAGGGTGGCCCTATTATTACGCCGGGACCACACGGCCATCAGTCGTCAGTATCAGTCATTGCATCATCTTATTTGTTCTATCATGGCATTGTCAAATACGTAAAATGTAGACATAATTGAAGCATACTTCCTCAACCGACGAAGCCCAACTAATGGGCAAACCTACTAAGGTTTTTTAAGTGTAATAATTTTATAAGTATCTATATTTTTTAATAATAAATTAATTACAAAAAAATAAAAAAATGCGTTGAAGTGGTATCAGGAACCAGACCGCGATGTACCACTACCACTACCTGATACCACTTCAACGCATTAGTTGGGCTTCGTCGGTTGAGGAAGTATGCTTCAATTAAGTCTACTTTTTGCGTATTTGACAATGCCATGATATGACAAATAAGACGATGCAACGACTGATATAAAAGTCCGACAGATGCAAGAACCATGTTCGAAATTCAAAATTGTTCTGAAATACGAAATGTTTCTGAATTGCTCATGAGAGCATGGAGTTCCTTACTTTTTATTGCTACATTATTAATACTTCTTTATTGAGCAATTAGAATCTAATAAAATGTTTGTTGGAGGAATTTTGCTTTGTCCTGTTGTATGAGAATACATTTTATCAAATTTGACTAACTTCCGCTGCTCAGATTTTTTTTATTTGATACAAAAAATGATCCTTACAAAGGACTGCATCGATCGGCATCAAAAAAAATATTAACACCTTGATTCATTTTAAGGCGCTTCTCACACTTGACCATAAAACTGTTAATGCCAAAATATTTTTCTTCGAAAACGAGCTCAAGTTTTAAAGGAAACTGCACCTGTATCTCCTCTAGTTATGGGTGCTGCCGTACTGTCCCAGTTAAAAACAACACACTATATTGATTACTTTGTTACACTTTTTGTAACATCGCCTCCTCGTTTTTTCAATCCAATCCATCTATAGGTTGCTTGAAAGAAATCGCTTTCAGCAATAAGACTACCCTTTGCTTCTACAAGTAAGTATTAGCTAACAGGCTGGAACCGCTGAGTCAACGCCGTGACATCGGATCGCTCAGTGTATTATACCGCCTGTTTAATGGGGGAATATTCTGAGGAGCTATTTGATCTCATCCCGTCGTCGAGATTTTACCACCGCACTTCTCGACAACGTTACAAAGCTCATCCACATATCATCGACAATTGGGTATCGCTTCACGCGATCTTTTCTACCCCATACTTGCAAGATGTGGAATGAGCTACCATCTGAGGTTTTCCCGTTAGGCTACGACATGGCACGCTTCAAGAGAAATGTAGAGGTTTTTACAGTGTAGTTAACACATCGACAACACCCTGGGTGTTGCTGGTGTCAATAGGCGACGGTGACCTCTTACCATCAGGTGAGCCGTAAGCCTGTTTCCTCACAAATAACATAAAAAAAGGTTTATTTTCATGATTTGTGCTTCTTTATTTGGTGAACTGGCAGAAAATTGCTAAATTACGTAAGGAATGGAAGGAAATCGAAGAGACCGTTGCCCAGCAGTAGAACAGTAAAGTTATTTAAAAAAATATATGGTGTTCGCAATAAAGAGTTATCTCTTTATCTAACTCTGAGGCAACGTCCCTTGCTATTTTATTTTATTTAATAAGCGGGACTGAACGGGACACGTATGACGAATGCGCGATTACTTGTGGGCTAAGATAACCACCGAGTGGGCTCCACAAGGCGCGAGACCGCGTGGCCGGCCCAGGCGGAGATGCCGAGACGAACTTGACGCGCGCAGTGCGAGCTGGTCGACAAAAGCCCTAGACCGGGATGAATGGAAGAAGGAAAGGGAGGACTTTGCCCAGCAGTGGGATCCAGCGGGCTCTTTAGATACGAGTATTTATTAAGCACCAACATAATGAACACCAGATTGAATACAAATTATGCTTATTATCGAGTAAATATCAAGTGATATTACTATTATAAGTAGGTGTAGAGTACATGCAAGTAGGTGAGGAAGCGAGTAAAATTATTAACATTAAAATACTAATTAACTAATCAATATTTACAAATATTATTAAATTTAAATGCCATTGGCAATAGCACTACAGATCGCAACAAGTAATAGCACCTCAGGTATTGTTTTACGGAATGTTAAATTAGCAGTTTATTGCTGCTGTCGTATTTAATTAAAAAGGGGCATTTGTATCATCCCTATAGATACGCAATAACACCCTATTATCATTTTACGGGTTTCATTTTAAATTTACGGTTTTATTTGGAAATTGATTACATTTTTAAGATTATTATTAGCTGTGTAAATACCCTTTTACCATTTTAATTTGAACCAAAGTCACCAACATAGCACAAAGGATTAGCAGCTGAAGTGGCAGTGGGCAGGGCACATCGCTCGAAGAACTGACGGTCGTTGGGGCAGGAAGGTTCTGGAGTGGAGACCACGCCCTGGAGAGCGCAGCGTAGGACGGCCCCCCGCTAGATGGAAAGAAGACCCGATAAAAGCCTGCTGCTGGGAGCCGTGTGGTACAGGCCGCACAAGACCGGTCGCTCTGGAAATCTATGGAGGTGGCCTGTGTTCAACAGTGGACGTCCTTTAGCTGTTAAGATGATGTTGATGATGATGTTTTGTTAGCAAAACTGTTGACGAAACATCTGATTAATCACGTAACATAGCAACTTTAGACCCTTTGTTCGATTGCATAATGAACAACGAACACACTCCCACACTTACACACACATTCACTGAACATTCCATTATGACCATAGTCCGGAGGGAGGTATAGGTATGCCATCCATACAGGTCCATCCTAGTTTGGGTACTTACCTATGTTTTCCATCCTGAATTGATACCTAATAAACCATTGTAATTTTGTTGTTTGTGAAGTACTGAAGTTTGTTGCTGAATAAATAAATATTAATAATTATTATTATATACAACGCAGTGTGACCATAAAACTACTTAATTTTAAACCACTATTCCCAACCGCAATGATATTTGACGCGAAGTGAAATACTTAGTTACTAGGGAATGCAATCCCGATCCCGCGGGATCCCGATCTCGCGAGATCTCGTGTAATTTTTCGGGATCAATCCCGACGCATCATATGACGAGATCCCGTTCGAGATTGACGGGATTGGGCGGCAGTGGTCAGCGACGCTACACACGTCCACTCGGGGCGCAAGCGGCGCGCTGACTGACGGCCGCGAGCGGCAGGAACGCCAAACAGCGTTAGAAAACTATTCCGACTATTTCCGAATATTAGCGACAGGTGACGATAATTATTTAGTTGGTAAGATTAAAGAATAAAGATTTTTATTTTCTTTCGAGTAATATGTTATTTTAATTAACCTCACTATCACCAACAAGCAGTTATTAGCTTTTTCAGTCATCCTAATTTAACATTTTTTTTAAACTAGACGGGATCCCGAAAATTCCGGGATCTCGAATTTGCAATCTCGAGTCGGGATTGCATTCCCTACTAGTTACTCATCTGTCATAGGTCATTAATTATTTAAAAATCCAAACATTGTCTCTCTCAGACCAGTTTATGTTTATCGGCTGGATTGTTTATGACAGAATTTTCCCATCATTATCGTATTACATCACATGAATATATTTATAAACTTGTGTTATTAATTACATTTTTACGAGATATTGTGTCCAGGAGCATAGAGTTATGTAGCACTGGATAGGCAAATATTAAAAAAAAACTTTTAAGGAAAAAAAGTATAACCATCATTACCTGGTTGATATATTACCTTATATACCAAACTATTAGCTTAAACTTTCTATGTTAGTATGAGTAAAAAGTTAACTAACTTCTGGCCTCCGATTTTCAGGACCATTATAATCGTGGAGTCTTCCAGACCAGAGTGAACAAGTTCTTTTTAAAGCAAGCTTTATCTTCGACCGCACCATCACGTACCATCAGGTGATGTAGTGGTCAAGCGCTTGAATATCGCCAATAAAAAAACATAAAAACATTGCATAAGCGATGGTGATATAACATACATACACTCTTGCACACAAACAAATACAAACTTACACTACTTCATACTTACACATATACATACATACTTACATACCACACACATAAACGCGCGCACATCCTCACACACACGCGTATCTAAAACGAGTGCTAGAATATAGTTATTTTTAACAAGCCAGTAGTATAAGTATGTATAATGTGATATGCAGATAGATAGGAAGATCAAAACTTTCTTGGCATGAAAAAAATCTTTACGGACCGCCTAACTCGCACAAAGTCCTGTACGGTCACGTTGTAGCGCCTAAAATAAATAATTACAAATATTAATAACTAACTCACGAACAGAAACAAGTTAATTAACAACAATCTATAATATCAATAAATAATTTGTCAAAACACAAAATTACCACGTCCGATCCAGCGTTCGTATAATCTTTGACGCGCAAAGATCAAAGGGCGGCACGCACAAAGCACATCGGATTCAACTAATTAGTTCTAAACTGTTCACTGGCACAGCATCTGGACTCAGGACCCACTTGTTTTAATGGTGCTGTAAGGCTGTGACTTTGAATTTTGGGTATGGAACTCTGGTCTGCAGATTTATGGCACTTGACGACCTAGTAGCTGTATCTGTCTCTCGGGGAAGCCTTAACCCTAGAGAGCGGGTTGCCAGGCGACGGAGAGGGGAATATGCGGCAGCAGCCATCAGCTGAGGAATGGAAGGACCTCATCATCATCATCCACAGCCCGACTTCACTCACTGCTGGGTATAGGCCTCCCCAAGTTTGTACCATCCGCCACAATCCTGCGCATGTCTCACCCACTGATGGCCCGCGACTTTATTGATGTCGTCGACCCATCTCGATGCTAGACGTCCTACCCTTCTACAGCCATTCCTCGGCCACTATTCAGTCGCTACTCTGCTCCAACTGTCGTCACCACGTCATGCCAAGTGTCGATTTTAAAAGTTTGATGAAGAGCTTGGTAAGCTCCATGGCTCTCTGTACAACTCATAACCTGTACACAGTCTCCGGCGTGATGGAACGACAGGAGTTTTTTTTTGAGAACGAGCTGTTTACCCCCGTTGACTTAAATGCCTTTGACACTGCTCTACGTGACGCGTCTTCGCTATTCAACGAGGGTGAAAGATTTGGTGGTATATGTGAAGAAGAAGGCCAATGTACAGTTAAATCGAACAATTGAAATTGCGCCACAATTATTTCAAATCTGTTGTGTTGCTTGTTCCAACTGCAGATCTTTTAACCTTTACAAAGGAAGAGTTTTGGCCGAAAAATGTGTTGTTTCGTCGTTTTCGCGGGCGACTACACGACACAGCGCGTCATACGTTGCAGACGTCCTGTTAGCAAATAATTTTAAATTTTTTATTATGTCTGTTAGTGACTAAGGTAGTTATATTAATATGGACCGTAGAATAAAGTATACATCTTGTACTTTTCTATTGTTGCCCGAAATAAGGATTGATTTATTTAAATTGTCGTAATAACAGTGCCCCAATTACGAACTCGTTACCTTTATTTTCACAGAACGCCACTTAAGTGTACTTCAACACAAACTGACATACCACTTCCTTGGTATCTTTATACTCTTTCATTCTATAATGTACACAAGAATAATATATTAAAACAGTATAGAAGTAGAGGACATGTACAAAGGCGAGCTTAACCCTAAGAAGAGTTTTCTTCCAGCAAACCTTTGAGGCTAGAGAGAGAGATTATTTTAAAGATAGGTGCGTGTACAATAATCATAAATATGTACATAAATCTTAAACAAATAAAACGAAATATACCAAAAGTAAGTAATAAAATGCATGAATATAATAAATAAAATAAATAGACAAATATATATAAAAATAAATATCTACCTACAATAAAATAAAATTACAGAGAAAGATAGTGTTCTTTAACTTTCCGTTTGAAAATGTTAAACGATGGACTAGCGCGAACATCATGGGGCAGGGCATTCCAAATTTACACCGCATAAACGGTAAAGGAGCCACCATAGCGGCTTGAAGTGTGTTGAGGTGTTTTGAGGAGAAGGGACTTAGAGGACCGGGATATCACACTGCGAGGGACAAGGAATTTGAAACGTTTACGGAGGTAGGGAGGAGAGAGTGGACAATATAATACTTTAAATAAGAGTGAAAAAAACGTAAAGATCATGATGAAGACGAATAGGGAGCCATTTAAGTTGGGATCTGAACGTGGATACGCGATCGAACTTGCGCAGTCCGAAAAACGAATGCACAAGTTCTGTAGACGTTCCAGTTTATTGAGAAGTTCCTCCGTGGCATCAAGAAAGCAGACATCTGAATAGTCGAGAAGGCGCAGCAACAGTGCTTGGGCGAGAGTAATTTTTGTTTCAAAGGGAAGAAATTTCTGAAGACGTTTGAGGGATTGAAAAGAGAAATGCACCCTTTTGCTGATTGCATTGATGTGGCTGGCCCATGATAGCTGATTGTCAAAATGACACCAAGGTTCTTGGTCTTGCTCGAGTAAGGCACCTGATCAAACTGGATTTGAGGAAGGGTAGACTGGTTGACAACTCTCAGCATGTATGGACTTCCTAAAAGTAGAACCTGGGACTTAGAAGGGTTAACCAATAGACCAAAGGTTTTAGCCCATGTGTTGATGCGGTCAAGATCAGCGTTCATCTGGTCAACTCCCTCCAATATGTCCTCGGCTTTAAAGTGTCGATAAACTTGTAAGTCTTCGGGATAAAGATGGCAATGAGAGGAAATAACTAGAGTAATAGAGTTAATAAAAATTGAGAAGAGTAGAGTATAGAATGGAAGAGAATAGATAGAAGAGTTGTATGTAGTATGTTTACGTTAAATATCTAAAGAAGTGACTTTTTAACAAAAATATCCCAGACTTAACCAAACTACTGAACTGATTATGATTAAATTTCTATGAGACTAATATGAAATAAAATTCTTTCAAATTAAAAAAATCAATTTCCTATTCGGTTGACAAATGACGGAGTTCTGAGGTCAAGGTCAAACCATAAAACAATTATACGTCCCTATAAAATTTAAAGGTTGCCCTTGATTTTTTTAGGATCCCATTATCAGATCCTTATTTTATCCTGACCTTTGGGCGAATGTGGCATCCAATACCCTTCGACTACAATATCAATGGTAGCGCAATTGCTCGATTGACAGTAGTGAGGGATTTGGGAATCTTATTCGACCAAAGGCTTACGTTCCAAGACATTGGCGTCGTCGCCAAGGAGTCATACAGTAGACTTGGTTTTGTTTTAAGAAATGGTCGTGACTTCCAGAGCGAACACGTAATACGACTTCTCTTCAGCACCTTGGTGCGAAGCAAATTAGAGTCCTGCTCCTGTGTATGGAATCCACACGAGGTTACGTACGCTCTCCGTTTGGAAAAAAGTACAAAAGGCATTTCTTAGGTACCTTTATAAGCGAATTGCAGGGTATTACCCTTTCATGTACCCAATTCAATTCCTCTTAGGATACTTAGGTTATAATTCCCTCAAAACTAGGAGAGCGTGTGAGCACTGTCTGCAAAATATTTCGCAACAAAATTGATGCACTTGATCTGCTTAACGAGCTACTTCGCTTTTATGTCCCAAATCAATATATCCGGTGCAGAAGACACAGGCTACTTGCCGTACCCTCGAGCCGTACTGTATCCCGTGCTAACTCCCCGCTGCCTCGCACACTCACCACCCTCAACAAAATTCTAGATGCCAACCCTGAATGCGATGTGTTTGCTGACGAATGGAAGGAATTGATGCTGGTATGTCTGAGGTATTGTGAGATTGATGTATGAAAGGTCTTTAATTTAACAATTCAATTTATGATTTATGTGTGTGATTTAATGAATTTATTTATATTAATGTGTATTATTTTAATTTAATTGTATTGTTAATTTGTATACTGTGAAAATTCTTATTGTAATTTAGATTTTAATTTGACAATGGTTTATGTAATTAATGTTTTAATTATTTTACATTAATTAGTGTAATTGGTTAATCCGTTCTAATTAAATAAATTGGAGGCAATGGGACCACCTGGAAGGTATACCATTTTAAACAAAAAAAAAGAATTTCTCGAATCGGTCCAGGCGTCTTCGAGTAAACGGGGAACAAACATAAAAAAAAAGATTCCGACGAATTGAGAGACTCCTCATTTTTTTAAGTCGGTTAATAAATAACGAAATTCTTTATTTTCACTGTAATGCTTTACAATAAATAGCGCCGTACTTGCCCAAACTAAGTTATTTAAAACTTGTATCTTGGCAGTTACTACACTTTTATAAGACTATATCTACTTACAGAGATTTAAGTTAAAAACAAATTAAATGAACTAGAAATATACAGATTCGTTATTTACATAAATTACATACCTGATCAAAATATTACAGTTCCTATTTAGGTTTAATAATCATTTATTCTCATAAAGATAACAATTATCACTTACATGAGAATCAGTACACATAGAAAAGTTAATGTAGTTCGTTCGAGTTATGTAAGTAGGTACTCAATTAACGCATTCAGGTAGATCGTACGTTAGTTATATAATTACTTCATTTAGTAAACATTACTTGTAATATGTTGAGCGAGATTAGTTTTAAATTTATATCACAGGATAATTGATTATAAAGCTGTGCGCCTGCGTGAACTATTGTTTTTTTGCCATAGTTCATACGACATTTATGTAAGACAAGAAAGCTAGCGCGACGCTTCCTTCGCTTTGTCAATTCCTTTACACTTTAGTGAACGTTACGAGTTGATTAGTGTGGATCGGTTTATTGAGAATTTTTCAGACGAGAATGCATGTAGTATATGTATTTATTATATATTTCCAGACAGGACAGGCAAGAT
Organism: Philereme vetulata; assembly: GCA_918857605.2. NCBI lineage: Eukaryota > Metazoa > Arthropoda > Insecta > Lepidoptera > Geometridae > Philereme > Philereme vetulata. Next base: position 2,347,859 of record OU975451.1, on the reverse strand, counting down.
ACTATGTAGAGTGCTACATAGTACAGGGCACCGCTTTTTACCAGATAACTAGTGGTTCTCGAAAAATCTCGCAAGCATCCAATAACAACAAAAAAAAATATTATGTGTAATCATCGACTATCAGAATAGTGTCTCTTAATAAACCACCAAATAAACCTACAGTTTCATTCAAATTACAGGTAACGGGAGTTCATGTGAATTTGTTCCTCATTTTTGAGGTACAAATTGCAGTTATTCTGAGTTTTAGACTTTTCCATATAATATTTGTGTCACTAAAGCTACGCGCATACCGAATTTCAGCACTGTAGGGTCACTGGAGTACCCTGTGAATTTCGTCAAAGTTCAGTTTTTATTGTGACTAATAACTTAAAAACTATAAGGTTTAAGCTAAAAATAAAAACGGGGTCAAAATTAATTGATGCCAACATTCATTAGACGTGCCATTTCATCAGATAGTCCCATTTTGATTTTTTCTACTCCTCTTGAACCCCAATATCTCAACAAGCCTCCCACATTTTTAGCTCATTTAGTTACACCAGAATTAGCCAACACTACCTTAATACCAAATTTCACGATGATGGGATCAACGCTTCGAAAGTTATCCTCGGACAAACAAATATACATACATACTACATACCATGCCGATTTGCCAAAGTCAATTTGGAGATCTCTTTTCGCTCGATCAATAAATAAATAAATAAATAAATATTGCTGGACATTTCACACAGCGCTATCTAGCCCCAAATTAAGCAGAGCTCGTACTATGGGAACCAGATAACTGATAGAATCTGATAGAATTGATAGAATAATTGATGCCAACATTCATTAGACGTGCCATTTGATCAGATAGTCCCATTTTGATTTTTTCTACTCCTCTTGAACCCCAATATCTCAACAAGCCTCCTACATTTTTAGCTCATTTAGTTACACCAGAATTAGCCAACACTACCTTAATACCAAAGGAGAACGGGCATAAGTGTATGGAAGCTGGTCTACCTTGCAATAAAAATGAGTCATATGTCAATATAAAGGTAATTCTATGTATTTTCATATGTAGAAAGTCGCATTTCTCTAAGTATTGTCCGATCTGAGTTCTACTAAAAATTGAATCTGATAATATTTAGTGCCAAACATTGAATATCGTGGTAATTAAAAAAACATTTTGTGTAATGTAATGATTTTATTTAAGTTAGGTAAGTAGTACTACAAATAAAAACAACATCTTCTTAAAAAATCAAAACAATATGTTATTAAACATTATCATCATCATCATCATCGATGAGAATACTGTTAAGGAACAATGCAGGTTCATTGAACCCTTCATGACGGGCATAACCTACGTACCATATAATTGACAGTACATGGGCACAAGTACCTATAGTACGTCGCCCTGTCAAGCAGGTACAATAATATTGTGTAATATTGTTATTAATATTATTGATTAATATATAACAAAAATATTTCCTGGCTCGGACATGTCGAGACTGTATACGTCCACGTAATAGCCAAGCCTCTTCGTTGATATCATATTGTGCCAAGTCTTCTAGAGCGTTATCTCTATACGTCTCGATTATATAAAGACCATTTTGTAAGTGCTCGCTACAATATGATCGAGCGAGCTTTAACTGGTAAGTTCCCAAGGCAAAATGTATGACTTGTTCTTCACTAAGCCTTGGGAAGTTTTCTATTTCATTTGCTTCGATTCGCATGAAGTCTGCTCTCCTATAATTCAATCTCTTTGCTTCCACATAACTGTGCAATGTGTTTGGTATGTGTATTTTAGCTCTTATTGAATTCAAAAAGGCTGCTGCGTGTGAACTATCTTCGATGGGGGCGTGGAAGTGGTTTAGAATGGCTGCAGCTATTTTGAAGTCAACAAACATTTTTGGCAACGTTTTATTAAAATAGTTTTGACGCAAAAGTTTAAAATTTCGCTTAAATCTCCCATTTACTACTTCCACCACCCATCGGCACATGGTGACCAAACGAGACTGATTAGCTTGTTCTGTAGTGAGTTGATTTTCTCTTCTGTCTTTAGTTGGTGGCACATGATGTTCGTAGCCACAAGCTTCTATATCCTGCAAACTATCTCTAAATCCTCTGTCTATGATAAACGCATCATTACGTTCGAGTAACCAATGCAGCGGCTCATCTTCGTTATTCATTATTTCACTCATGATCTGGGCATCGGTTCTGGTAGCGGCAAATGGCCCTTTGACATCTAATATATAGCCGTCCGTGAATACCATTAAAACGGCTTCAACAAGTTTTGATATTTGTGTAAGCTGTATGACAGCCGTTGAAACAAAAAGTTGGAGCTTTTGTTAATATATATATATGTACCGTCACATATAATTATGGCTTTGATGTTTTCATCGTTTCCAAATAAAGCCCTTGGAATTGTTAAGTTTCTTTGAAGGATATCATTTCTGGTAATGTGGTCCACACCTAGATGCAGCACAACGTAATCGTTGCTCAGACATTCTCGAACTATAGGCAAAAAACGTTCTAGTTTTCGACGAGACATATGAAATAACGTTGCCAGTCTCTCATCAGAGTCTCCAGTTCTAAGTTTTGTTAAATAGATGCCTAATGCAGTTCTAGGCTGGTTACAACGTTCACTTAGTGACGGAGTTTGTTCTAATATAGCTTTGAACTGATCGTAAGTGCGCCCAGTCCATAAGTGCATCTCTTCATTAGACAAGGTGCCTCTGTTTTCGAAGTCGATTCTGGGCTGGTTGTTAGCAGCCATTCTCATCAAGTCACAGAGCGATGTAAACTGAGCGTCATTAAAATCATGTGTCACATTACACATTTGCGGCAGGTTGCTCCATTCATTATTTTGTAAGTGTTCTGTACACACCCTAGCGCTATCAGGAATAAAAAGCTTGCTCTCACAAAATACATTAATTCTTATCGCGTTTGGTATATGATTACGGGTAATATTAGCACAGTTGTTGTAAATACAATGCACCGAAGTGTTCGGTGCCCTCGTGTATTCTTGAGAGTGCAATGTACCAGGCGCTCGCGCCGCTTGCTGTGCAGGTCTATGATCACGCTCAGTCCTCTGCCAACATCGGTGACACAAGCTTCGAGTACTGTCGAACACCACCTGAAAATAATAACAATTAATACTTAAAATAAATAAATCCTATGCCTAACTACTCAATATAATAAAAATAAAAGGTAACTAACCTCCAACACAGCATGTTGTTGTATAAACGCGGCGAATTCTGGTCGTTCCCTTTGCAGGTTATCAGCCAAGATATGCTGCTGGTACCGTCCGCGGTAAAGTCCTCGACGACACATCACACAGTTTCGAAAAACTTCCATTATCGGTAGGCAGTTCAAAAGTCAATAAGTCGAGCCAAAGTTAACACATTAGGGAAAGAAACAGGGTCCAAAAGCAAGCCAGGGTCAGTAAAAACAGAGAAAGAAGTTCAAACACAGCACTATCGTAACAAGACGTGACGTAGCCACTCACTTGATGCGATGCGACTGATTATTGTAGCCGTCCGGCGCGGCGCGTACACAACCGTTTCCCTCCCCCGCGTACGCATCCCTCTCCCCACGGCCCTTACATCGCTCTTCTCCCTTCTCGCTCTTGTATAGGAGCCTTTATGTATGGATATAGTAATCGTGAAACCGTTATTTTATGTTCTTTAAAACAAAAAATGCTGGTGTTTGCATGGCTGTAACTCAAAACGGACAGACTTTTGGGGAAAGTTCCAATAGTATATTTTGATGTACTATTGTATGCCAATTCGAAAATGTGCTGCTCATTTTTATTGGACTGTAGACCAGGATGCCCGTTCTCCTTTCACGATGATGGGATCAACGCTTCGAAAGTTATCCTCGGACAAACAAATATACATACATACTACATACCATGCCGATTTGCCAAAGTCGATTTGGAGATCTCTTTTCGCTCGATCAATAAATAAATAAATAAATATTGCTGGACATTTCACACAGCGCTATCTAGTCCCAAATTAAGCAGAGCTTGTACTATGGGAACCAAATGATAGAAAATAACTGATAGAATACTTATACTATATTTTTTTTTGTAAATACATACTTATAATACAAACAAAAACACCCAGACCCAGAACAAATATCTGCAGAGCATGCAAACATTTGTTCCGCGGCGGGAATCGAACCCGCTACCTCCTGAGTCTCAGCCGGCTATTCGCCCACTGCGCCACGGAGGTCGTCAATAAAACATTTAAGCTTCTGTACACGTTTAGTTTGTCTACCTACGCATACGCAGTCACGGCGGATATACGAGTAGTAATCTACATTCTCAGAAACAACTCGTTTAAAATAAACCTAATAAATTTATTATTATGTGACGTGTAACTAATCTCAAATCATTAATTAGTAATCGCTTAAATTAAAAAATAAATGTGTCGGCGGCCTCTTTATGTTTTAGATTACATTGTAAACATCATTTTGACAGCCTTCGCGGCGCAGTGGGCGAAGCCGGCTGAGACGCAGGAGGCTGCAGGTTCGATTACCGCCGCGGAACAAATATTTGCATGATCTTCAGATATTTTGTTGCGTCTGGGTCTATCTTTATACATATATTATTACGAGTATTTAAATACTAATATTATAAATGTGATTTTCGTACCACTTGCTCAAAAAAGTGGCATTCTATTCCACAAAAAGCGAACATAACAATAGTCATTTGTAATCTGTTAAAAACAGGGAAAGAAAATTGTACTGAATTTCATTCATCCTCTAGGGGGAGAATGTGATTTAAATTTGGAATACTTACCGAAATTTATACTTAACTACATCTGTGTTTACACCATTGAGTTTGTATATAAAGCATTATACATATTTTTGAAAAATGAATACGCATTTATTATGCAGTTATGATTATTAAATAAAATTACGAAAACCGACGAGGCCGTATGAGCTTGATGCCTTTGCTTTTCCGACAAAAAATTATTAGTCAAGGAATTTGCCACTTTTTTGTTTTCTTCAAATACATAAACGTTAAGTTTATTTTAATGCTTATCTCATATTATTATTGTGTTAATTTTTTCGCAAATGGTACGAAAAGTAGAGTATTTTCCTCGGTGATAAAGCTGTCTTAGTCTTTAGTGAACTTAAATCCCTCGCTACACTCAGGACTCGTCTTAAATCCCTCGCTTCGCTCGTGATTTAAGTTTTTAACACCTTCGTTACGCTCGGGAGTAAACCTCGAGTCCTTCGTTACGCTCGCGATTTAAATCGTCACCCGCGACAAAAGACACTGCTTTATCCCCGTGGTTAATAATCTGTTATTTATTTTTTATTTATTAAACGCATTAAACACATTACAATCACTTACAAGTAAAGATTAAAAAAACACACATGTGCGTACAGCTTAAATAACTTACAAATCAAGCAGACGTTAAGTTGAAACAGATAGAATATCTATATATTCGATGTATATATATATTTATGTATATAAATTTATTTGTTCTATATACATTTTAAATTTTAAATACTTATTGTAAATAAGGAGTAAAAAAACAAATAAACCCTATAATAATGATGATTTAGATGTTTGTTTATTTGTTTGTTTGTTTTATAGCGCCATCTATTGCTACATGGAAGAACAACTTTGGCACCAAGCTAACCTACCGAGCGAGCGTCGACGACATCTAACGGAAATTGGAATAACCAATCCTAGATCGCGTTTATGAAAGATTCTTACGATTGTGACGTATACAATAATAATTACTTCTCAACAAGAGAAGGCGGCTTATTGACGCTAGTCGATAAGTCCGAAAATGTATGGGATTTGACACATGCTATGGAAATATCACGTGATATATCGACAACAAACCTATGTAGAAATCGAAGACCCAGTTGGTCTTAGGACCCTGCCTCAAAGGTTTTGTGGTTTTGTTAGGTGTTTCCAAAACTTTGGCATCACGTTGTAATGGCTGAATCGATTTAGATGAAATTTAGTGTGTTGATAGATTCAAACAATGATTCAAACAACTACTTTTTGTTGACAAACAACGCGTGCGAAGCTGCTGGCGGAAGTTAGTTGCCGATAAATGCTTGAATTAGTTGACGTAGTTTATAGGATTTTTCAATTAACCCCTAGACAACCTCACTTATTTCGTTTTAAATGAACGTGCCATTGGAAATCGTGTTAAATTTATTTGGTTGTAAGTTGTAATTGAAACAGTTTCCTTAGTGAACAGTCAGGTCCTATCTATGGTCCATTTGCGTATTTTAACGTAAGAATTGGTCCAAGTTATAAATAAGACGCGACATTTCAAGTTCTGTCATTATGCGGGCCACTTGGCAAGACGTGGTGATGACAGGTGGAGCAGGGTAGCGACTGAATGGTGGCCGAGGAATGGTTGTAGAAGGGTGGGACGTCCGGCAGCAAGATGGGTGGACGACATCGTTAGAGTTGCGGGCCGTTAATGGGTGAGACAAGCGCAGGATCGTGGCGGATAGCACAAACTTGGGGAGGCCTATACCTACCCAGCAGTGGGTGAAGTTGGGCTGTGGATGATGATGATGACTATTCCGATTTAGTTAATTTCATAAATAATTTTATCCCACTGCTGCGCAAAAGTCTCCCCCAAGCCCATTCCAGAGTCCCAATCCTTCAAAATTTCCAAACAATCTTCTTCCAACGGTGTCGATACGAGATCGTCCCTATAATACAAGTGTATAAGATACATAATTATTACAGCCGTTCTATTATTTTTATTTATCTAATGTTGAACAGTAGAACAGAACAGTTTGTTACTCAATCACATCAATCCGTTACGATGTTATTGAGGAACAAACAAACATCCAAACAATGTGATAGTGTAGAAAATACTTAAATGAAAAAAAAACCTTATTTGATACTATCATTCTATTTCTTTTCGTATCAATAATCAAATAAGTTTTGTGTGATGGTCTGATTGTATCATCCTTTTTATTTTATTTTTTATTCAATATGTGTCATCCCACTGCTGTGCAAAGGTCTACTCCACTGTCTTCCAGGACTTTCGCTCGCATGCCAAATCCCACCAATCTGTCTCGAAGGCATTGAAATCATCTCGCCAGCGTCTACTAGGCCTTTCTCGGCGCCGTCGTTCGTCTTCAGGCACCCACTGCGTGACGATCGTTACCCATCTGTCTGGGTGCATTTGTCTTACATGGCCCGCCCAATCCCATTTTAGCCTGGCAGCCTCATTTCCTGACATTTATTATGAGATATTATTTTGTTTTATTTGTTAATACTTAGATTGGCAGTAACATTGCCGTATATTATAAACTAATGAACATAGCTCTGAACATAATCAAATTGAATCTACATTATGCGAGGGTCTCGTACGAAGGCCATTTCTTACTAGCAGCACTCTACAAGTTATATGGCTGTCACTGTTACACTTCAGATCCAAATTGCTAAAAACGCAAATAACCATAAACCATATCACACTCCCGCTCAGTTGCCGGTCTCTGCGTTATCTCTGGTCGACCTGCAACCTGTCATTACATTTTTTGTGTTGTAGTTATTGTTAGCGCGCCGTATGTATGATCGCGCTGACAATTGCCGCCACGCTCACTTCAACGCCATCGCTCCGCTGCATGCACGGCCACCTGACATTCGAACTCCCTGGCGTCCATTACCGCGGGAGCTCCTGTGCTCACCATCCTCTCCATAGCGTATACCACAAGAGGAACAACGTTAGCCAAGACATCGGCCACGTAACGTCTGAGAGGCCGAACTGCAAGCCAGGATAGCACTCCGGACCCCGTGACTCAGAGATAGTCGTCTCTGACGTTGAAGCCAGGGTTAAGCACGAAAGTCCGACTCTTACCCACACTTCCCAAACAAATATGGTCGAAGTGTTAAAGACCCATGATGATGTTGTCGAGTCACGCAGAAAATTAGAATTTATTTTCTTTCAAAGGGTTTTCAGGATGGGAAAACGGAAGCGTTCGAGGATCGATGGTGGTGATTATCGGAATATTAAAAAAATTTGAACGAAAATTAAAGAAATATAAAAGGCGGTGTAGTTCATCTTCATCGGGCTCCGACTTCTCCTTTGTCTCCTCTTGCCGTGGAAATATTGTTTATAATGATGATTTTGAGGATGTACAAGGTATGTTTGTATCTTATTTGTAACACTATGTAAAATTTGCGTGGGGAATATGGAACTTAAACACAATACATATTATTATTCATCTCTTATCCTATATTTATTTACACACGTCTTATATTTTATCATATTTATGATCTGTTCAATATTGCTATTATTTAATATATTTATTTATCTCTATTTACAAACTAATTATTCAACTCTACTCTGGGCAAATAAGTTAAACAGTTCGAGCGTCACATGCATAGTAATAGGAAAATTTTATAATTTTTCTAATGATTGAATCACGGCACTTCAAAGTTGGACTTTTTAATGCTGGATCATTAAACATAGGACATGAGGAATTTATAGTGGCTATGGATGAATTTAAGCCCGACATATTGGCTATAAATGAGACCTGGTTGGGGACACATGAAGACGAGAAGGCTCCTAAAGTACCCGGGTATCGGATACGCTATGTCCCTAAACCTGCCCATGTACGAAGGGGGCGTGGAGGGGGCGTTGGGTTCTATATCAGAAAGGGATTGTTTGCACGCACCTGTCCGCATCCCCATGCAGTCAAACAAATGTGGATACGCGTCAAGGTAAATGGCCAGGAGATCATAGTCGGAACTGCTTACAAGCCTCATTGGCAGGACATTGGGATTTCTTTGAATTCGCGCCTTCACAGCTTTTATCACTGCTGGAGTCCTAACAGACCGAGGGCGACCACTTCTTGACCTGTCATCTACACTAGAGTCTTCATTGTATCGTTTGATGGTGCGATAAACGAATCTTTTGGTTATATTCAAATTTTTCAGTATGTCAAAAATTTGAATTGGCGCGTAACCGCAACGATCGATGCAACGCAATAACTGCAACACGGTCTTCTTTAAGCGTCCACTCCATATTTAAAAATGAGTAAAATTCTTAAAAGTATACATTTTTATTTTCATGAACAATTCGAAATTCGAATTCTATAAACTTTTTTGTGGCCAGCATTCTAAAAGAAAAGTTTTTACTGTGTGACAATACTTATGACCTGACTAGGTATTTGATCTTTTTAACAATGATCTCAATAGCGTTAACTGGAGGTATTTTGATCACTCAAAAGATGTGAATGAGCTAGTTACGGTAATTTCTAGTATTATAATGCTACTTTTTGATTTGCATGCACCTCTTAAAACTGCTAAATTTAAAGAAGCTGCCCTCCCTTGGATTACAGATACAGTCAAATGTACGATAAGAATACGTGACAACTACCATGCTAGACACAGATCCTTTCGAACAGAAGTACTTAAAACCTCTTATAAGGAAATGAAGCATCTTGTGATTGCCGCTATAATTAGTGAGAAAAAGGCCTACTTTACAGAGCATATAAATAATAACCTAAACAATTCTAAAAAAATATGGAAAAACTTAAAAAATACAATCTTACCTAATAAAAAACAGGCAGCTGAGCTTCCAACGCAGTTCAACAATCCGTATCTAATAAATTCTCACTTTCTCAATGTGCCTGGGGAATATTATATTACCATCTCACAGCTCACCTTCTACGAACACCACAGGTATAGCTCTGAGATCTTTTCGCTAAGTCCTGTAAGTGAAGACATAGTACTGGCTATAATAGGCAATCTCAAATCAAATGCACAAGGAGTGTATGGCATCTCCCTAGAGATGCTTCGTTTGACCTTGCCTGAGTCTTTGAAAGCAATCACTGCAATAGTAATGAGTTCACTGATGAGCGGGGGTTTTTTGAGTGCTGGAAGGTGGCGATAGTAAGGCCAATCCCGAAAAAATCTAATCCCTCAACCTGCCAAGACCTTAGGCCTATCAGTCTGCTGCCTTGCTTGTCGAAGATCCTTGAAAAGGCAGTGAGCATGCAGCTTACTAAATACTTAGAAGACAACGATATTCTTCCTCAGGCTCAATCTGGTTTTCGCAAAGGCCACAGCACCTCAACTGCTCTTCTTGATGTTGTTGACAATCTACTTGAGGCTCAAGACCAGGTTCTAATCAACATTCTGGTGCTTCTTGATTTTTCTCGTGCGTTTGATTCTATAAATATCTCTCTCCTACTTTCCAAACTTTCTTTCTATGGATTTGATGCACTGGCTGTGAACTGGTTTTATAGCTATTTAAATCGTAGACAACAGTTGGTGGAACTTTCAATGCCAGATGGTAGTTGGTTTCAGTCCTCTTTACAGTTAGTGCCCTGGGGTGTACTACAAGGATCTATCTTGGGACAAATTTTATTTGTATTATATAGCGCAGATATTATAAAGGTCATAACTCACTCATCTCTACGCCGATGACCTGCAACTTTACCTCGCATTACCTTCTGATCTTGATATTGCTGTAAACAATATCAATTCAGATTTAACCCAGATTTCAAGTTGGTCTAGATATAATTCCCTAGTCATCAACCCGAAAAAATCCAAATTTATGCTTGTTGGTACCAGGCAAAAAGTGCAAAGAGTTCCATGCAGTTCTTGTAAAATATTGGTTGACGGAGAATTGGTGGAGGGTGTCTCGGAAACCAAAAACCTTGGGCTGATAACGGACAGCAACCTACACTTCGATCCATACATTCGAATCCATTTTGTATATTTGTAACGAATAAACTCAACAACTACTGGTCCGATTTCAAAAATTCTTTCACCATTAGAGTGCTACATTATCCCTGAGTAACATAAGCTACTTTTTACTCAACTACGCAGAAGAAAGGTAATGTTTTTATTGAAAAACTACGCGTGCGAAGCTGCGGATTGGTCAGCTTGTATAATATTAAAAAGAGGAAATATTTGTATGTTTGTAACGAATACAAAAACAAAACAAAACTACACTTACGAAAAACTAAAAACCAAAGTGATGAATTCGTGTTTACTTCCCTGTCTCACATATGTTTGCCAAACCTGGATTTTTAATAATATGGCAAAAAAATAAAATACAAGTTTGCCAACGAGCGATGGAGAGGAGCCAACTAAACATAAACAAAGAAACACACTTATTAAGAAAAAAAAAAAAAAAGTAATTGACGCTCTCCAACACGCACAGGCTCTAAAATGAAGGTGGGCGGGCCATTTGGTACGCACACAAGACGACAGGTGGATCCGAACAGCAATTTTATGGAAGGGCTCAGTTGGTAAGAGAAGAGAAGAGAGACCACAAGAAAGATGGCAGGACGAGATAGCAGGCACCATGTCTTGCCTGCTATCTCTGCTATCTCGTGAAGGAAACAGAAAACCGAAAAAAATGGAAGCTTTTGGATGAGGCATATCCCCGTCGAGGGGGTTCGTAATTAAAACGTACACCTAAATATATAATATAATTATTAAAGGTAAAAAACTATGTACCTACATATTAAGAATTCAATATAGGCTTGTTTATTATTTATTCATAACGAATAAACTCAAAACGACTTGTCTGATTTCAAAGGTTCTTTCACCATTAGAATGCAACATTATCCCTAAGTAATATAAGCTATATTTATTACTAAAAACATGGCCAAGCGCGAGTCGGACGTTCGTACGCGACGAAGGATTCCGTACCATCTATAAAAACGGCAAAAAAATCATGTCTGTTGTATGGGAGCCCCATTTAAATGTTTAGTTTATTAAATAGCACAATTTTATTTATTTACCTTATTTGAGGTTGGTGCCAATTAAGCTAGTCCTCTAAATTGTATGAGCGCCCAATACAACTCAGAGGACTATCTTAATTGGCGTCAACTATGTATGTTTAATTTTCAACTTTTTTTGGATTTTTTCTTTTATTTGTGCTGTATAAACAAATTTGCTTTTGTGCTTATAGCACAAAACAATTTTCAAATACCTTGCTTTTTGCCAAACTTTGTAGTTCTAGGTCAACGGGAACTACCATAGAGGTTTTCGACCCAACACCTATAGGGTACCTATGCGGCTGACCTAGAATTGTCAATTTTGGTCAAAAGCAAGGTCTTACAGCACACTTAAAGGGAAAATTCCGCAAAATAAAATAAGTTGAAAATTAAGGTAAATGTTGGTACTTAAGTTTTCGCAAAAATCTAAATTTGCCTATTGATTTTTATACAGCTAATAGGGACTATAGTCCTCAGTATCTAATATAATTTTCAACTTGCTAGGTATACCCGTTCCTGGGAAAATCAGTGGTGATACACGGACAGACAGTCGGACAGACGGAAAAGAGAGTTATCTTATAAGGCTCGGACTATATGGCCCCGATCCTGCAAATCCAGAGCATTGCTCGGTTACTTCCAGGTAAAAATTGGAGTTGGATGGCCTCAGATCGTGTGTAGTCGATGCAGGAAAAATTCAAATGTTTGGTTGTGCGACGGATTGGTCAGGGACCGATAAATAATGGCCCTGACAAGCCCGGATTGCCATATAGTCTGAGCCTAAGGGTTCCTCTTTTACCTTTTGAGATACGGAACCCTAAAAGTTAGGGATTCCTAATAAAACTTCAATTATGTAACCCAAGGTGTAAAATAATTAGTCTTAAAAAATATTTACCAAATGAATATCCACCCGTGCGAAGTCGGGGCGGGCTGCTAGTATGTAATATAATGTCAGTATATACGTAATAAAATATTTAAAATAAAATTTACCACTTTAGACCAGTTTCTTATAACTTGAGCTACAAATAAATAAATAATTCATGTGTTAAAATACAAGCAATCAATTACAGGCATGTAAATGGTGTCCTCTGACGCAGGACAATCTCCATTTGAATGTTACCACACATAGCACTTACAGTTTCAATGTGACGGCCGAAACAATATACTTTTTTAATTTATGATAGATTTAAAATGAATAATGCTACACAGCACCATCTAGCCCCAAACTAAGCAGAGCTTCTACTATGGGAATCAGATAACTGACAGAATACTTATATACTTTTTTTTGTGAATACATACATATTAAGTTGTGGAAAAAGTTTCATCGCATTTTTTTAAGAAAATTCATAACATTTTTTAATATAGTTTGTTAACATTTAACTAAAGTATGTAGGTACCATTTTGTTCGATAAATTTTTGCCATCTTGTAGGTAGGGACATGATCCCATTGCTATAGAAATGTTGGGGCTTCTGATCAAAATACCGCGACAAGTAGTTTTGGCAGTGCTCTCGTGATGTTAACCTGACACTGCCTAAAGAATTCTAAATAGACCGAAACAGGTGGATATTTGAAGGTGCAAGGTCAGGACTATACGGCGGATGCATTAACACCTCCCAGCCAAACTCTTTTAGTTTTTGCTGAGTGGCTAAATATGTGTGAGGTCTAGCGTTATCATGATGAAAAACCACACCCCTTCTGTTGATTAATTCCGGCCGCTTTCTCTCAACTTCTTGCTTTAATCTCATCAGTTGTTCGCAGTAGAGTTCAGAATCGATGGTTCTGCCTGGTGTTAACAGCTCATAATGAATAATGCCCTTCCAATCCTACCACACACACATCATCACCTTGTTGCAAGTTAACCCGGGTTTCGCCACAGTCTGTGAAGCCTGACCGGCCTTTGACCACGACCTTTTTCGCACGTTCTTGTCGTACGTGATCCACTTTTCATCACCAGTTAACAGCTTCTTCAAAAATGGTTCGGTTTCATTACGTCGTAATAAAGAATTACAAATGAGTACACGGTTCATTAGGTTTCTTTTAGTGAGCTCGTGGGGTACCCAAATATCGAGCTTTTTTGTGTACCCAGTTTTTTTCAAATGCGCCAAAACTGTTTTGTGGTCAATTCCCAGTTCTTCAGCTACGTCGTAACTACTGATGTGCCGATCTTACTCCATCTTTTCAAAAATGGCATCAATTTTATCCGTAATAGGGCGACCAGAGCGACGTGCATCTTTGACATCAAAATTTCCGTATTGAAAACGCTTAAACCAAATTTGTGCTACTCTCACAGACACTGCACTAGGTCCATAAATATCGCAATTTTTTTTCGCAGCTTGCGTTGTATTTTACCTTTTTTGTAGTAAAATTTTAAAATGTATCGAATTTCTTCATTAGATTCACTCATCTTTACAGTACGAAAAACAAATAAAAATCACACATTTTTCTAATTTGAATTTGGAATCTTCTTTAAAATTGAAACTTTAAATGATACTAAAACCAGCCAGATACAAACAGTATAGCCAAAGAGATTTTACTACAAGTTCATACATACTATAATGTGAAAAGACTTTTTCCCCAACCTATTATAATACTCGTACATAGAAAAACAACCAAAACTAGAAGAAACATCTGTAGATCGTGCAAACATTTGTTCCGCGGCGGGAATCGAACCCTCCTGTGTCTCAGCCGGCTATACGCCCTCTCTGCCACGGAGGTCGTATGTAGGCAGATTTCTTAAAAACTGTTCTAGATTAAGACTTCGTTTTATTTTTCCTGTAATCTTTACAATTATTTCTATCAATTGATATTAATTTCAGATTATTCACTTTGAAAACTTCAGAGATAAAGAGGGATTCGGTATATATTCGATTTTTTCATCACAACAAAACTATACGACATAAAATACAAATAAGTTTGAAGTGTGTATGTTAAGCCTGTTTATATGACCTATTACCCTATTTGACTAATTAAACTAATTTAAAAATTTAGACACGACCTTTTTGGAAATATTTTAGTTTTTTTACTGGCTACACCGAATGGACATGTGTACAGTATTATTTATATTTATTCTAAATTTCAAGACAGTAAGTACAAACCAGAATCATTAAGACTCCGAAAATCATAAGATTTCCCGTGTTGAATAATACTTTAAAAATATAAAAGTCAAAACATTTATAAAAACCACAAAAAAACTTAACAACTGTGTATCGCATGTTTAAAACATTCCTTACCAATTTTGTATAGTATTTAAGTTTAAGCACGCGCTAGACAATGTTTATTTTTTTTGTGGTAAATACCCCTATTCTTTATACGTAATGCAGCTAAAAAGATGGAAAATTTAATAAAACACGTTTCTCGCGCAATGTGACGCCCGTCATGCCCTTGCCAGATCCCTAAGACACATGACACCAATCTTCACGCAATTTGTAACCTTATTCTCAACTACATAAGAAGATTATTGCATCTAACAACGTTCAGCTATGTCATAAGGAAGAGATGCAACGCGATTATGAAACAATATTAAACTGTTTCCTAGTTTTCGTTCTTAGAATAATTTTATTTTATTACGAGCACTTTTATATCCTAAGCGTCAGCGCACGACAAACGATGCCACAGGAAGCTGGAACCGGCCACTTAATGGCAGAAGCGCCCAACAGCTACTTTTTACTTTTTCTTTTACTTTAGGTTGGTGGCGGCCACACGACCGCACGAGGCGAGAACCGGTGTCTCGTGGTTTGTAGCGTCTAGCGTCAACCGTATGCAGCGATTACGTATAAAATGTAAGAAAAATGGAGTCCACAGCTCACTCCTAAGCAGGAAAAGTAAAATGTCTCTTAGAAATAAGGTGACCCTTTACAAAGCTTGCATTCGCCCCATCATGACATACTACTCAGTACTATTCGCCCACTCTCGTCAAGTTGCTGCCATTCAATTAGTACAAAAGCGTTTCTTGCGAAAAGCCACAGGCTCGCCTTGGTATTTTCGCAATAACGATCTACATCGTGATTTGAAATTAGAGTCAATAGCCAAGTTCATCAAGCTCGCTTCCAAGCGACATTATGAACTTGCCACTCATCATCCGAATCCTTTGGTACATACCATTCCGGACTATTCGATTGAACCGTCCGAACACAGAAAAACCCTCCGTCGTCCGAGACACGTTCTCCGAGACCCGGATGACGAAATCACTTCCGCTAATACGGAAGAGTCATCCACATTAGACAGAGCAAACACTCCACAAATACACCGACCTCGCCGGCGAGGTCGACGAGTCCCTTTAGTCGCCGCCTACACGAGCTACAAGCACGTACCTGGGCGTTTCTCTCCTATCCCCGTCCCGGCAACAGCCCAAGCCGAGGTTCGTACCTAAGTGGTGCCCTTGCGCTAGTTGCCTCATCAAAACTAAAATTATAGGGCTGAGCGCCTTCTGCGCTCTCCAAAAGCTCGGTGAAGCTGCAACGGCCTCAGAGGCCAACAGCGAGATAAGTCCATTCGAAAAAAAAAAAAGAGTCCACAGCTCAGTGGCGGCGATTTGTGGCTTTGGCACGTAGCTCGTCGTGCGCTAACAAACTGTATTATAATTAAAACGATCTGTTCGATTGTCAGATTTAACGTAACGATTCTGGACTACAAGATGGATACATCATAGATTGATAAAAGATTGCTGGAAGCCTTATGTCTGACAATATGATGACAATGCAGTTGATAATAATAGGCTAATGATATAGATGACAATGATAGGCTGAGACGCAGGAGGTAGCGGGTTCGATTCCCGCCGCGGAACAAATGTTTGCATGATCTACATAATATATTTGTTCCGGGTCTGGATGTTTTTCTATATATTATAACTATGTTTTTACAAAATAAAAGTATATACGTATTCTATCAGTTACCTGGTTCCCATAGTAAGTACAAACTCCTCTTAGTTATGGGTTAGATAGCACTGTGTGAAATGTCCAGAAATATTTATTTATTTAATGATGATACTATATGTAAATTATTTAACTTCTAATACAAAACCCTTGGAAGAAATAAAAGCGAGGACACTCGCGGGAAATCGCTAGTGTAGCAATAAATTAAAGTACAGAAGTGAGATAAAGCCATTTCCTTGAAGATATTGGAACTACGTAGATGCACACAGATTTCTTCACCTTGACATTCGCAAGTCCTTCTGCCAAGGCCTGCCTGACCTTCACGAAAATAGATGAGATACTTTAACTGGGTGACTACAGATACTAAATGTATATACAACATAATCGTCTTTGGTCAGTGTGTGTCACCAGTGATGATGTAATGGAATAAGAAGGTTCAAGATAGCTCAGCTTGCTATAGAGAGGTATATGCTTCGTTTATCTACGAGATCGAATCAGAAACGAAGAGAATCGTAGACGAATGAAAGTCACCGACATAGCACATAGCAAGCTGAAGTGGCAGTGGGCTGGGCACAGAACTCGAACTGACGGCCTTTAGGGCAGAAAGGTTCACGCACTGGAAAGCGCAGCGTAGGACGGCCCCCCACTAGATGGATAGATAACCTGAACCAGATTGCTGGGAGCAGTTGAATCCAGGCCGAACAAGGTTGGTCACTCTGGAAATCTATGGGGGACCTATGCTCAGAAGTGGACGTCCTATACCGGATATGATGATGACAGTGAAATAACATCTAACAGTCACAGATATAGCCACTGGACTTTACTAGTTTATAATATTTCATAGTTATTTATTTTGCTTCTAAGCTTTCTTTCATTCTAAGCTTTAAAAAATGAACCTACATGGTTATGACATATACATTTTTTACAGCTAAGAATGCTTAGATAGTAAGTAGCTTAGCGAGTAAGTACATGTACCTCCGTGGTGCAGTGGGCGAATAGCCGGCTGAGACGCAGGAGGTAGCGGGTTCGATTCTCGCCGCGGAACAAATGTTTGCATGATCTACAGATACTTGTTCTGGGTCTGGTTATTTCTCTATATATTATATGTACATATGTATTTACAAAAAAAATATAAAAGTATTATATCAGTTATCTGGTTCCCATAGTAAAAGCTCTGCTTAGTTTGGGGCTAGATAGCGCTGTGTGAAATGTCCAGCAATATTTTTATATTTATTTTATTTATTTATTATGTACCCTGTAAGGGCACTGCAAGTTGGGTTTGAGCCGTTTGAATCATCATATCAGCCGTAGGACGTCCACTGCTGGACAAAGGCCTCCCTCATTGATCTCCAGGAACTGCGGTTGGAAGCGGCCTGCATCCAACGCCGATCTGCGGTTCTTACCAAGTCGTCTGCCTATCTTGTAGGTGGACGTCCTACGCTGCGCTTGCCGGTCCGTGGCCTCCACTCGCGAACCTTCCGGTCCCATCGGCCATCTGTCTCAGAACTTAAGTCACCGACATAGCCCGACGGATTAGCACGTTGAAGGCTAATCCGTCGGGCTATGTCGATAACTTGAGTTCTCCTACGTATCTCCTCATTTCTGATTCGATCCTGTAGAGAAATCCCGAGCATAGCTCTCTCCATAGCTCGTTTGAATAAGTACTATCAATTAAACAATTTAACAAATAGAATTAAAAGTCATGTCAAATCACATAAATTAAAATTATTTCATCCGGTAATAATATTTCAAACAATTACAATACAATGATAAGGTATGTCAAGATATCGGGTAATAATGATCTTGTCATGTGGAAAAATAATAATATAAATATCATCGTAAAACGATCAAAGATTCGGGTCGACTTCTCCACCATTTCAATTGGTTTCTCGTTAATGTTAAAATCCTGAGGTTCAATATTGCATCTTATCATTATATGAGGCCAAATTGACTGCTCGTCATATAAGACTACTCCATATTTAGCGTCTCTCGTCCAAGTCTCGTTTTGAAATTGTTTTCGAGTACGATCTCTTTGTGCAACCAAATACAAATACTTATCTTAATTAAATCTCTCCAAAACAGAGTTTCAGAATCAAAACGTCGAATATCGAAGGCATTCATTTGAACCGCAAGTTCTACGGAGCTATTGAAAACAGTTGCAAAACGACAAGACGGAATGAACTTACTGAATGGTCACCGCTGCTCTGTATCCTCAATGGTGTGGTGACACAGTGGAGGAAAAATAGTAGCATTTTCAAAAATAGCATTCTATTGAGACGATAGCACAAAGGATAAGCAAGCAGAAGTGGCAGTGGTTAGAGCATAGCTCGAAGAACTGGCGGCCGTTGAGGCAAAAAGGTTGTCGAATACCACGCACTGGTTATCACAGCGTAAAACGGCCCATCAATAGATGTAAAGACGTTCTGTTTAAGGTTGCTGGGAGCAGTTGGGTGCAGGTCGCACAAGATATGTCACTCTGAAAAACTATGAGAGAGGCTTATGTTTAGCAGTTGACATCCTTCGGCTGATATGATGATGGTGAGACGATGACACAAACCAAAGTCACATAGTCCAGGGGATTAGAAAACTGAAATGGCTGTTGGCGGGCACATAACTGACAGCCGTTGGGGTAGAAAGGTACTCAAGTGGAGATCACGCCCTAGAATTATATCTTAAATAAAAACCAAGTAACACGGTGTAGTAAGCTTAGATTTAGACAGGGTTATATATAACCTTTTTTGAAAAATGTTATTAAACTAACCCGTCATCAGTGCTACGTTCTAGATCCTACAAACTTAGATCACTGCAACTTTTTACGCTGTGCCAACTGTACCTGTTTAGATCCGCACAACTTCTCTGAATACTGATAGCCGAACTCAGAGAAGTAGCTGGCTTGATTAACTAATTAGACCGCTAGCTCCTTGCTATACTGTCAGCTCCTCGCTTTATTATCAACAGTTCACTTTTAGTATTGGCCGCTGGATTTACCGTCCTCATAGTTGTAGAGCTCCTTGTAAAAGAGGAAGTACCTACTGTGGTTAATTTTGCCAAGCTGAAAAGCAGTAATACTCACACTGCAATGTTCCGATTAGAATGTTTTTATAAACGACGTGGAAATGTAACAAACATTATGGCTGTTCAGGCTAACGCCTTTAAAAATACCATATTAACAATTTATATGAAGATATATTCTATAATAATAATAATCTCCCATAGCCCAGCATCCATTCCATTAGCATTGCTCTGACAATAACCTGTACTCATAATTCATTATTGCAATAGTTTAACTATCTGTCCCACCTCCATCTTGCAATACATAAGACTAGTGAAAACAAGCCTCTTTCTCGTTGGCTCCGGCCCCGGTAATGCCTATGTTAATCGTCCAGGATTAGTACCTGTGTTAAATAATAAATACTTGGAATAATAATAATAATATTAATCTTTATTTCAGACTCATGGACCTCATGTCCATACACATTTACTACACACAATACAATACACATAATTCACAATAAAATCACCTAAGTAGTTTAGGTGGCAATGCCCACCCAACTAAATGGCGCTTTGTAACTAACTCATTTAAAGATTCATTCAATCATTCATCAATCTAGTTTAACCATTCGTTCACTCGTCATCAAACCATTGTACTAGAAGCCCACATAATTATTATTATATTTAATCCTGTCGCAATTTTAGGGTTTTATTTGCACCTGAATAACTTCGAAAGATATTACAATGGCCCACTCACATAATGCAATTGCCATCAGTCCATCAACTTGAGGTATACTGGAAGTAAAGCCTCATGTGCCTGTAATTTAGAAGCCCAAGTTATAAGCTCCATGCTTAGGTAGAGTCTCACTGTCAACCTCTTAAAAAAAATTGTACCTGGATCATGTTAGGTATCGTGCTAGTACTTTCCCGGGGTCCCTTCCACAAGGAACTCTACAACTCATAAGAAGGGTATGGTGGCCGGTGAAACGGTGAAACCAGGCACTTGAAACTTTTGTTAACTTATGACATTTTGTTTATTTTAACTAAGTACTGAGTTACAATCATTTTCAAACCTTCCAAATTATAGTTATTCCAAAAAGTTTCACTATTTTTACAAATATTTATGTAATTATAAGTTCATATTCATTACAAAGCCGTCACAACATCGTTAAAGGCGCGTAAAATTTGGCATTCTTGAAAACATCCATTATCTAATCTAGTGCTGGGGCGTGTGCTCTCTGTTTTATTGTGGCCCTACTGTTAGCGGAAAATGATTAGTGTAACTATGGGATAGTTCGCCTCATATTATCAGCTATATGATATTAAAGTTAGTAAATCGTTTAAAGGGCAAAATGTACACTTTTATAACAAACTCCCAAGTGATGCAACAATTGACAATTAACAAATTTAAAAACGCAGTTAAACAAAATCTTTATAAAAAAGCCTACTATAACATATCGGATTATTTAGATTGTTTTAGATTATAGAGAAGCTTGGAATTAAAATTACTCGAACTCGTTCGAAAATGTTACAATTTAGACGTAGTTTATTTTGTTTATCGTTATGTATTCTAAAAGGATCAACCTTGTTTCTTGCCTTTCTTTCCTGTTTTGGTCGCGAAGGAACAGCCAGTAAAATTGACGTTATAAAGTGATCCTTGTGATTTTAATGAATAAAATGATTTTGATTTTTACTGATGAACATATGCTTGCCCCTAGTTTTCCAGAGCGTGCGATCTTGTGCGCTAGTACCACGTACTTCACTGGACGCGCAACGCGATCGTTCTCGCCTTTACCCCTCTTGCCACGAACTATGTCATTTTGCCATAGTAAACGAAATTGTCTTGTCAGTGTGACTTTAGTTCTCGAGGATAAAACTAAGTGAAAAAAATTACGAAGTGCGACGTATTATTTTGTAAAAGCTATAGTGACCGAGCAGTTAATATTTATTTTTACCTCTGAGTATAATTTTATCCCATTAAAGCGACCATATTTTCATAAAATCAAATAAATAAGTTACGATTACAGCAAATAATACGCCACTTTATAAGTACAAAATTTTTCGGGCAGTGTAACCAAAATTGCGGTACACAAAAATGAGTCGGATTATATGCTATTTACTCGTAGTTTTCATTCTCCATTACATTCATTCTAATCATATGGTGATAGGGCTTGACACTATCGATAAAAATATAGATATAAATGAATGAACGAACTCACACACATTCAGGTTTCCAACTGATCCATTAAGAAAGAGAGAGTGGGTGAAAACCACAGAACATAAAAAAACAATAGAACTAGCATGATGACTTTTCACTATAAAAACCAGTGTAGCTAAACTCACACATGTAAAAACTAGCACACTTAGAAATAAAAGTTATAATTGGTTGAAAGAGAACGTTCAAAGAGGCCTAAAACCATTAAACCAATTTAACGGATATAAAACCTTAGCTACTATGGAACAGGGTGTAAAATTCATTATATTAACATCAAACAAAAAATTAAAGTTTACTTCTTCTACTCGGCAAAAGATGGCGCTTTAGAAAATATTTTTATTTTAGTCTCTATTATTTAGAAATAAGACTGATAATGTAATAGCTGTTACTTGATTACCCACAAAACAAAGCCACTCAACAACAGATGGCGCTGTCGTAAACGATTTTTGTTATAGTCTTTAACAGCAAAGAATAAGATTGATAATGCAATGGATGTAACTTGATTTTCCAAAATATACTGCTACTACGTTAGTGATGTACCTATGAGGATACAAGACGAATGTATCGATATCGATTATCACCTACCTACTACGGGTAACGAAATAGGTACGTCAGGTTATATTTGTGGTGGTCGAGCTTTTCTTTTCTTTCTTTCTTAACATAATCACAAGTATCCAACTCATAAATACTTACTTAAAAAAATATTATATTACTGGAATATTATATAATGAATTATTATTTGAGGGGCACACTAAAAGTTTCAGGAATCAATAAAAAAATACTAATAATCGTCAAAATGAATTTATTGTTTCTCAAAATATTCTCCCTTTGCGTCAATGCACTTTTTCATAATTTTGAACAAATTTTGAAATCATTTGTGCCACTCCTCCGGTGGTGAAGTCAGATACATGTTATTCATACTCTTCGACAGCCTCTTCTGGTGATGAAAACCGTTGATCGGGTAATTGGTTCTTAATTTTTGGGAACAGAAAAAAGCCACACGGTGCCAGGTCATGACTCTGTATGCTGGATGACTCATAAGTTGTACGTTTTTTAATTTTTTTATATGTCTTGCGCCTTGGGGAAATTGAAAAGAGAAGTTATTATATTATTTCACACCATAGCATAGGTCTAAAATACATTCAGATAATCATCAAAAAAACAACAAAAGGAATTAACGCCCTAAAGCTTATACACCTTTTAATAGGGGGTAACTAATTAAAGCTATCGATAACACATTCATCAGTATATTGGGGTCACATCCCTAATTGATGAGTAACTTAAGTTGAGGTTTAAGAGAAACGCGACCTTACGGCGTATGATTCACAGTCTATTTTGTTTGACGATTTTGCATTTTAAACAAAACTAACAAAAAACAATAAAATAATACTTACCGGTAATAGAATATGCCCCCTTTTGTTAAATTTTTGGTTCGGCTTTAATATTTACACTCCAAAACGGCACAATATGGCATTTTTATATTTTTTGAAGTACAGTAATTGAAACACGACTGAAGTGAGCAAAGCTTGTAGTGCGCGGAACTTCGCGTACTTGGTGTTACGCGGGCCCCGCCTACTTACGACTTCTATTGTTTTTTTGTGTTCTGTGGTGAAAACAGTCCGCAGTGAGCAGGCTTGGATTCCAAGGAAACATAGTAATATATGCAGTTTACATTTTGAACCTGAGTGTTACAATAAAACGTCTAACAAACAAAGAAAACTATGTAAAGATGCTGTTCCAACATTAAATTTGCCAGAATTTGTAAATAGAGCTTGACATACCGGACGCAGCTCTCATAATGATTATCATCATCATCATCATCAATAACATAATGATGTTGATGCTGTTTTACAAGGTGGTTATCCATACTAAATCATAAATTCAAAAGTATCTCTGTCTGTCTCAAAAGTAAAATATAAAACGGTTTTAATATCGATTAATCGGAAAATTATATTGATTTAAGAGTACTTCGGCCATTAAAATTTTTCATTTTCAAACAACCTTAATATCAATGAAGCAGCCTGTATAAAATAGGTAAACAAATCATTTTTATTCATCACTAGCTGACACGCCAAACTTCGTACCACCTTGATATGCATATGACGCGGGTTGTCAATGTACGTCACCGGTAGAGTTGTCAATCGGTCATCATTAGCTGTACCTATGTATAAAATGAATTTTCTTCATAATTTTTTTGAATACATTTTCCGATATTTTAATAGATATTCTAATATTCGGGACGCAGACAAATCTAACAAATTAAAGATCATCAAAATCGGTCAAACGGTTCTTGAGTTATAAATGGTGTAACTAACCCGACTTTGTTTTATAATTTAAAGAAGATGTAAGTACCTGTTAAACTGACAAAGCGTCACCATCGCAATGGTGCAACGGATTTACGTTACTAAAATTGTTTATTGGAAATGTTTCGATTACCGAATAAATATTCTAACTACCGGTATTGAATCCATGGGACCTGATGTATGGGATAAAAGTAACTTATGTGTTAATCCAAGATATAAACTAAGTATATACAAAATTTCATCGAAATCGGTTAATCCGTTACGACGTGATTGAGTAACAAACAATATAAACAAACATCCATACTTTCGCATTTATAATATTACGGTAATAAATTTTGATGTTGTAATTTGTTTTTACCAGACTGCTAAAAAGGAGGGTGTTTTTTTTTCTTTTTCGTGAATGGCTGACTTCTCCTCCATCTAAATAAAAACTATGAATTTCTTAAGTTATTTTCTTGTGATTTTCCACATTCCTGAATCTTTATTGACAAGCCATCAAAGCATGCAATGCTAACAAACTGCAAAGACCTAACTGCAACTCATTATTGTTAATTTCACCGTTTTGGATTTTTGGTGACGTCATACATAATGTGACCGCAAGCAGATTCAAATGAGCCTAAACACTATTAGCCTACTCACTAGTATCCACTCAGAAGTTCCATTGTCTAACATCCGTCGCCATCATGAAACCACCTCCATGGTACCAAATTATTACATTATCACCTAAGTTACATTATGTATTAAAAATGTCAGCTCAATTGGTTGGGAGAACTGGTTTTAAATTCAACAAACATCGCAAGCTAAATAAAAGATTGTAAAAATTGGGTACACCATGATTTCAATTTTTAAAAGTAGGTTATTCATACTCCTTAATTTTTCGTCATTCATTCATTTTTATCGATACTATTATATCGACTGCAGCAAGCACTAGTGTTCAATCATCAGTAACTGTTAAACAGTGACAATGCTTTATGCGGAAGTAAACCAGCAATAGATCACTCCCCCCGAGCCCCGCAAAAAACGATCGACGGTGATTTCATTAGATTTTAGCACGTAACGCGTCCCGTGTATTGTCCTTGGCTAGAGTACCCAACGGCTCTCAGCAACCTCTATCAGGTCGTCTTTTCATCTAGTAAGGGGGCTGTCCTATGGCTGCGCTTTCAAGTACGCGGTCACTCGAGAACCTTTCTGCCAGGTCGTTAGCTCTTCAAGCTATGTGCCCAGCCCACTGCCAATTCAACTTGCTGTCTTGGATAGGTCAGGGACCTTGCTTTGTTTACGAATCTCTTCATTTCTGATCGTCCATTGACAAAGGAACCAAACTTATACAAAACTTAATGATAATGAAAATTAATGATAATCAGACAGTCAGCGCCCGTCTGCTACAAAGTTTTTTTCTAATTTTTTGCAGCTGTCAACGTTCACTATTTGTTCTTGATTCCTATGTGTTTTTGAACCAAATAAATATTTAAATTTTTTGAAAAAAAAATATGATTTGCCCGAACATGGGTAGAATTATTTAGATATCACAAAAATAAATAGTTTCACCACATTTAGCCCCAGTCACCACCATATGAAGACTACAAATGTTTACGAAACGCTACTTTTGGGTCGGTATGATAATGAGGTTGACGAAACAGGATGTAGCCTATTTTACCATAGTACATGACTGTTATAAAAAAACGAGTGTGCTGTAGACTGAAGTAAAACTTCTTTTTTAAAATATTAATTGATAAAATTGTTCAAGAACGAAATGAAATTAGGTACGTAAAAAAATCAAACGAACTACTGACCGAGATATATACCTATATTTCATGCACTTGCTATGAGAGGAAGAGAGAAATAAAATGAACACCTCTCTCTTGTTGCTACAGTAATATACGAAACGTAACTCTCTCTCTCTCTCTCTCTCTCTTTCTATCTTCACTAACTTAAATTTCCCTCTCAACTTCCGTTCGCACTTTTCGTAACGCTCACGAGCTTACTCCCCAAGTCATGCGTGCGTAAAGAAGTTTTACTTCAAAAAGCATTATTCTACGTAACTAAGAATCCCAAGTGGAACTATAAGGTTATTACCCGCCTGCACTCGAACCCAACACCTATAGCGGTCATAAAATAAATCAAACGACTTTATGGTCCAACTATTCTGCCATTAAAATATGGTGAAACGCTAAGCGCTTGCAGTTAGTAAAAGGAAAAAGTTCAGGTCAGTTCAATGGCGTTATTATAACGTTATTTATGCTTCTTGTTTCGAGGCTTGATCTAAATCAATCCTCATTATATATGTATATACGAGACTTATCACGTAGTGTCTTATCGGTGTTGCGACTGACAATGTTTCGGTTCAATTCGTGAACCTGGGAGACTGCGATCCGCTCCGAATAACGTTTCGCCTCGCTTATGTAGTTCATAACACAAATTTGTTACAAATCACCTATTAGTATAATATGAAAAAAGTAAGTAGGTACTTACTATAGATGCCCCAAAAACTTTACAAATTAACCAATTCGTTAAAAATTTCATAACATAAATAGGTAGGTAAATACGTAGGTTTGATCGAGTAATAAAAATGATATCTGCCATTTTGAATTATTCTCGAACATCGAAATTCGAGGTGGTTTTGTTCGTAATTTAAAGCACTCCAGCCTAATAATATTGCATCATATCGTGAATTTCCGTATGATTAAACTTTAAATTGCATCCTAACTCAAAAAGAAGATCCACCGCCGAAAATTGGCACAAAAATGCAAATTGAAATACAAACGTTGTACTTAACCGTTCGAATTTATCATAATGGCCCATAATTTTGGGCCGCAAGGGGATCAACAGGCAAATAAAAATTCGCGGTTTGATGCAGTGCTTAGGGGCTCACACACGATAAATCCGTTTTTATAGTGTGAACTCGCCTTAATGGGCTGAAATCTGGAATAGGACGATAATGTTATATTATGAATGCGAACAGATGTTCTTACAATATAATTTACTTTAAAAATATATACTAAATTCGCTGTGATCTAAGGTTATATTCTAAGTTACTAAGTTCTAAGATCTAAGGTTACCTACCTACGTACTGAAATAAGGTTTTATAGCTCCACTCTCCTTAGTTACCCAGGAGAGTGGAGGGCTTGCAAGTATTCGATAAATTTGGGGGGTACTTGAGTATATTCAAATATACTCAAAGTTATTCGTAACTTTTAAATGTCAATTTTAACTAGTTTTTACTATAAAAAATCATCACAAAACCGTTTAGGAATACTCCAAAAAGGCTTTATTGTGAACACTCGTTATCAAAACCACAAAATGTATAAAATTGGTTTACGAATAAAAATCAAACATTAGGTAATACTGTTTACCATAGTATTTTGGCTAATAAAATGAAACACTGTGTGTCTAATAATCACACTAATATTATAAATGCGATAGTTTGGATGTTTGTTTATTTATTTGTTTGTGTGTTTGTTACTCAATCACGTCGTAACGGTTGAACCGATTTCGATGAAATTCGGTATATACGTAGACTGTAACCTGAATTAACACATATGCTACTTTGTACTGGCAAACCACGCGTGCGAAGTCACGGATGGAAGCTAGTTACAAAAATCAAGACACTGTTTATCTAGCAAATATACTCATTTTTACCATATTGGTAGACTACGTCTACGCCGCTTACTCTCGTACTTAAAATAATTCGAATATTCGAATAATGCTATTACAAATATTTAAATACAAAAATGTTTCGATTATTCGATTGCAAGCCCTGGCAGTCCGGCGATAGGCTAGCAAAGTAATGTATTAATTTGATATAAATTACGATTCGAAAAAAACTGTAATAACCTAAATTCCTATTTTTTTAAAGTCTGTATTATAATATTATCAACTTTAATTCAAATTCAATAAAATTTATTTCAGACGTTATTATGTCCATATATGGTTAGCACTACATTTGTTTACCTATATATATATGTTAGTAATACAAATTTAAAATAAATAATGATAAAGGACAAAATAAATTCTAATCAGAACCAATTAAAATAAAAAATAAAAAAAATTTAAATACATGTCAAATAATGATAAGATATATGAAAAAATATAGACTGAATACTTATTTCCTACTAATACTTATTACCAACATGTAGCTGAACTAAGTGCCACAGTATTGGGCAGTCAGCTTTATCAGCCAAAACGCGTTCACAAATTTATGAATAAACGTGTAATTTTAACATATTATTGACAATATTGAAATATTACTTTTGCTCATTATTTACGGAATTTACCACGTACCGTTTAATCGGTGTTACGACCGACAATGTTTTGGTTCAATTCGTGAACTTTCAAAAGGGCGAGTGCGATCCGCTCCGAGCTAGGTCTCGCCTTTATTTTGCTATTTTTATTGTTGTAATATTTTTAAACGATGAAGTATGCAGGTAACTAACCAATCTTATATATAATACCTTAATACTAACATACTTCGAGCAAAATAAATAATTTCTTTTCAACCTGTCGTAAATGCTTAGTAAAAGTGAGTATGTACCAATGTAAAAGTGAGTATGTAATGTTTGGACTGTGATTGATTACCCCTCATGTGGCAAATTCGATGATGCCCAATAAGAGGATAAATAGAGCCGATAATCTTTTTTACCCAACTACGGCAAAGCGAAAAGGCAATATTATGAATTTAGCAGTCTATGTGCTAATACCAATAATAAAAAAAGAATAATGCTGGCCATTTCACACAGCGCCATCGAGCCCCAAACAAAGCTTGTACTATGGGAACCAGATAACTGATGGAATACTTATATAATACTTATATTAAACAGCACCCAGTCCCGGAACAAATATCTGTTGATCATACACACATTTGTTCCGCGGCAGTAATTGAACCCGCAACCCCCTGCGTCTCAGTCGGCTAATTGGCCACTGCGCCACGTAGGTCGTCACGATTACTATGGTTTACGTATGTTCCACCGTAACACCTAAACTACTTATCCGATTTTGATGAATGAGGTGTCAATCGATTCGTTAATACCTATGAACCGGGTGACATAGGCTACCATACACATATAAGTATTAAATTACCGAGGTAATCGGGTTTTCCTTTCTTCCACTCCACTCTATCATGCGCGTGTGTAATCCAGTCTACCATATACGAATCGTGTTCGTCTTTCCATCGGCGTCACGGTCCGCCGCATGGTCGTTTTCTCTCTTTTGGGATCCACTTTGTGGTAGATTTTGTCCACAACTCCTCAGACATGCGGCAGAGATGGCTCGCCCAGTCTCACTTTATTTGGCTACTTGGTGCCCAACGTCCGCGATTTGTGTTTGGGAGCGCAGTTCACTGTTTCTAATGCGGTCTGTTAATTTGACTCCTAGGATACTGCGCTCCATGGCTCGCTGACAAACTCCAAGTTTAGACTTTTGTCGATCCGTCAAAGACCAGGTTTGAGCGCCATAGGTAAGGATGGGGAGAATGCACGCGTCCATGAGCTTACGTTTGAGTGTGAGTGTAAGGTTACCCTTCATCATGTTTTTCATGGCTCTGGAACGATACAATTTGGCCTAGGTACTCACGTATGCATTCTCCCCACCCCTTACCTCTAACCTGTGTTGTGTGGTGTTCGTCATAAGTTTTGTCTTTGACATGTTCATGCTGAGCCCAACCTCAAGGCTAGCGGTGTTCAGGTCGTTGAGCATGGTTCCAAGTTTTGCGGCGGAAGAAGAAAAGAGTACTATGTCGTCGGCAAAACGAAGGTTGGTAAGCCTTCAGAGTGGAGTGGAAGGAAGGAAGGAAGGGAGGCCTTTGCCCTGCAGTGGGACAGTACAGGCTTCAAATAATAATAATAATAATCGGGTTTTAGTTTTTTAAACTTATCGATTGTTTTCCTACACCTCTCAAGCAAGCTGTAATAATGCCTCATGTTATTGCATTCGTCACCTTGCCGTTACAGTTAGTTACAATACTGTGTAATTATATCAGCTCCAGATAATTTTAATTATAGGCTGAATAATAGAAAATCTAGGATTACGTCAGATGCTAGTTACTCGTGGAAGTAATTGACACCAAGGTTATCTGTTATGTGATTGATTTAATAACACTCGCTGTTATTATTCTTTACTAGTTTTATACCGTCATTTGGTTCGTCTTATTATTTATTCATCATCATCATAACAGCTACAGGATGTCTACTGCTGTACATAGATCTCCTCCATAGGCATCCACTCGAGAACCTTTCTGCCCCCCGGCCGTCAGTTCTTCGAGCTATTTGCTCTACCCACTGCTACTCCGCTATCTAATTCTACAAATCTCCTCATTTCTAATTCGATTTCATGGATTTCATGAACACCAAGCCTAGCCGTCTCCATAGCACGCTGAGTAACCATAAGCATGATTTTTTTATTAGGATCTACAAATTCAATATCTTTATATGCGAGCTCAGGTATCAATAATGCGACAATATACGCACCGAGACAACCCTAGATTTTACAGTGCTCATGTCAGTGTTTGGTTGATGATAAGTCACCCGTCACGGTAGAAACTGTTGTTTGGCATTAAGTCCTCCTTTTGTAAATGTTTTTATGTCCAATAAAGAATTAGATAAATTAGTTTATTTTTAAAGTTAATTAAAAAAAATACTTATACCATAGTACTTTCGTGATCATCTTGAAAACTACAACACCAGCTGCGGGATCATAGGCCGATTTGCGTATAAATATTTTATGTTTAAACGGAAAATGCCGATACTATTCACTTCACATTACAACCCACCTAATCTAGAATTACATTAATTACATTTTTAGTAGGAATAGTATATATTATTAATTAGTGTTTAGTTTGCCCTTATAACCTAATGCAGCTGTGTCTAATTATATCTGGGCGATACCGATGTTATCAATAGGGATACTTATTGGTGTTAAACAAGTAATTTAGTTAATTAATTGGCAATATTATAGTTTATTTGGACCACTTTACGTAACTTGCCTACTCTGATTTATTTATTTCACTTAGATGCAAACTGTACACTTGGAAAAGTCAAAAAAGGTAAACCAAAAATTTTTAAAACCATCTCAAAAACGTCCAAGCCGGACGGGACTTCAACCCGCAATTTTTCTCTTAATAGGAGAATGCGCTAACCGAAACCAAAATCTATATAATCATTAAAATCACATGGATCACTTTGATATGTCAATTTTTCTGCTTATTCCTTCGCGATCAAGCTAGGAAAGAAAGGCAAGATACAAGGCTGGTTGTTCTTTTTAATGATCCTTTTAGAATACATAAATAAATAATGGATTAATTCCCACCTAATAAGTATTTACATAAAATTTTATTCACTCATTAAAATTAATATCATTCAATTATATACATTACTGTTAATCATCATCATCATATCAGCCGTAGGACGTCCACTGCTGGACAAAAGCCTCTCTCATTGATCTCCAGGAACTGCGGTTGGAAGCGGCCAACGCCGACCTGCGGTTCTTACCAAGTCGTCTGCCCATCTTCTAGGTGGACGTCCTACGCTGCGCTTGCCGGTCCGTGGCCTCCACTCGCGAACCTTCCGGCCCCATCGGCCATCTGTTCTGCGCGCTATATGGCCTGCCCATTGCCGCTTTAACGTGCTAATCCGTCGGGCTATGTCGGTGACTTGAGTACTCCTACGTATCTCCTCATTTCTGATTCGATCCCGTAGAGAAACCCCGAGCATAGCTCTCTCCATAGCTCGTTGAGCGACTCTGAGCTTATTCATAAGGCCAATAGTGAAGGACCACGTCTCTGTTCCATATGTCATCACTAGTAACACACACTGATTGAAGACTTTCATCTTTAGGCACTGAGGTATGTTGGACGAAAAGACGTGTAGAAGTTTCCCAAACGCTGCCTATCCGAGTTGGATTCGACGATTGACTTCTTTCTCGAAGTTGGACCTACCTAATTGGACTGTTTGTCCTAGGTATACATACGCGTCGACAACTTCAAGAGCAGAGTTCTCAACCATAACTGGTGCAGGCTCGACATGGACATTCGACATAATTTTCGTCTTGTCCATATTCATTTTAAGCCCTACCCGTCGGGAGACTCGATTGAGGCCTCCGAACATCGTGCTGAGCTCTTCCATCGACTTTGCCATGACCACAATATCGTCAGCAAACCGAAGGTGAGTGATGTATTCGCCGTTAATATTAATGCCCAGTCCTTTCCATTCCAGAAGCTTGAAAGCATCTTCCAAAGCGGTCGTAAACAGTTTCGGAGAGATGACATCTCCCTGTCTTACGCCTCTTTTTAAGGGAATCGCCTTCGAGCTCTGTTCTTGTACTCGGACTGACATAGTGGCGTTTTTATACAAACACTTCAACACTTCGTTGTACCGATAGTCAATACGGCATCGTTGGAGAGACTCAAGCAATGCCCATGTTTCGATTGAATCGAAGGCTTTCTCATAGTCCACAAACGCGAGACATAGCGGCAAGTTATACTCTTCGGTCTTCTGTATGACTTGCCGCTGCGTATGTATGTGGTCTATGGTACTGTAGCCTTTACGGAACCCGGCTTGTTCGGCAGGCTGGAAGTCATAAAATCTGCGTTCGAGACGGTTCGGGATGACCCTTGAAAACAGCTTATAAACATGGCTTAAAAGGGTCTGTAATTCTTAAGCAAGGTGTTGGCACCTTTCTTGAAGAGACTGTCAATATTTTTATTCAATTATATTAGTTATATTTCACATAATTCATTTATTTTGGGCACCCAGAACTGGGTGAAGGCCTCCCCATGCAATGCCATGTACGGCGATCTTGAGCGAGTAGGGTCCAGGTCTTGCCCGCAACCTCTACCAAGTCGTCGCACCATCGTTTTTTAGGTCATTCTCTTGTGCGCACCGCGTCTCGTGGGTACCAATGGAGGATAAGTTCGCTCCATCTTCTCTAGAGATGTGGCCTGCCCATTTCCACTTCAGTTGGCAGAGCATACTAACTGCGTCGGTGACTTTCGTTACGGTTCTGATGCCTTCTGACTCTATCTTCTCAAACCAAGCGCAAAGATCTTTCCGTGGCTCTTTGAAATGTAGCTATCTTTTTTATTATTTTGTTTCTCAATGGCCAGGTCTGACAGCTGTAAAGCAGAGAAGGAAAAATTGTGTTGTCCATCAGCTTTTTCTTGAGGTGGACCGGGAATATATCTTTCTCTGTTTATATCTATTTGTAATATATCTGTTCTTGAATACATCCTTGTTTGACTAATACTTTTTCCTCGATATGGTGACTCTCCTGTCGTCTTTTTCATAGTGGCATCTTGGAATTAAAGTGATTGTCCAAGGTAGATTTACCCTTTAAAGTACTCCACGGCCACGGAATAGGCTTATGATCTCCATTTGTCATGGCTGTGGGTTTGCTTAGGTTCATGCACAGACCAATTTTTCTGTTCTCTGTATCTAATGAGCTTAGGATGAATTGAATATGTTCATGTTTGTCAGCAAGGAGCATTAGAATACATAACACTAAAGAATATAAATTACGTCTAAATTGTAACATTTTTGAACGAGTTGGAGCAATTCCAATCCCAAGCTTCTCTATCATCTAAATAATACGACATGTTAAAGTAGGCTTTTTTATAAAGATTTTGTGTAATTGCGTTTTTAAATTTGTTAATTGTCAAAATTTTTGTACATCACTTGGGAGTTTGTTATAAAAGCGTACACCTTAATTTTATGAAGTCTACAAGTGGCAACAGGGAGTTTATCTTTATTTCTAGTATTAAAAATATGATTATCCCTATAATTCTTAAACAAATTAAAATTTTTGTGAGCATACATCAGTCTTTTCAAAGATGTATTGACAAGGGAATGTCATAATATTAATATTAATATTAACCAATGGCTCCAGCTACAGTTAAAAGTGAAATAAGTGATATGATCCATTTTACGACACAAAGCGCCGTTAGCCCCGTCCGTCTTGGATTTTTTTTGAAATTGTTTTAAAAATCATGATATTCCCCGTAAGTGCCGGATAACACTTTTAAAATACAAACAAAATTCGTTATAGATAATGAAAGCTCTAACTTGTTAAAGGCATTCAGTGTTTAGCTCTAAAAACTTAGACAGTCACTAGACATAAACATTAATAAAATAATCATTTACATAGTATTAATAACAAAGCCAAATCGCGTTTAAGTAAATAATTAATTATGTTGTTTAATTTGTAATTAAAAGTGAAACTACGATAACGCCTTCGTGCGCAACTGCCTGTCGTGGATGGGTTTATTCAATAAGGTAGAAGGAATATTTACTTTTATACTTTCCACCTATACGTCTATAGTGACAATCGCAAAAATAATAATAATCATAATTATTGATTGTATATATAAGATAACATAGTATATTATTTATTTCATGTAAATCTGTTATTGTACTTAATAACAGTTTTTGTTCATATAAATCTTGTCCATCCAAAGGTTGCCTGGAATGAAAAGGTATGATTCAAACATAATTTCTTTGTTGTTTTTGTTTATTCTTATGTTAATGGTGTACAATAAAGATATTTTCTAATCTAATATATTATCTTATCTAACATAGATATATTTTGACAGTTAAAGACTTAGGTAATTCTAGGAGCGTTTGCACTAATTAATTACTAGTTGTGGTTCTATCACTTATCTGGTTCCCATAAATTATCATACTCTGATTATTTAAATTATAAAAATGGTAAAAATACATAAATATGTTAAAAATTGTAGCTCACGATCCAGATATCTTGAAATGATGAGGTTAGCAGGCCTCGGCCCGGTGGTAGTACACAAATGGCTTATATATAGTAGTGCGCTATCAGTAGCGCACTACTATATATAAGCCTCCTCCGTCAAAGACCAATACAACTGATCAAATAAAATCTAATATAAAATAAAAATCATCATCATCATTGGCAGCTTAACTGATTAAGCTGCCAATGATGATGATGATTTTTTTTAAATAATTCTTTTGTATTTCCATATAGTTATCCTAAATGTACAACGCCATCCATGTTATCTGTCAACGCTAGAAGCGCGAGGACGATAAATAATAAAATGCGGCGTAGTAAAAAAAACTACTGTTTATTCTGTGCACAGATAAGCGCAGACTTAACCTATTTATTTATTCACTTTAAAAAAACTTGCAACTTGACTATTTATAGCCATGTTCACGAAATACTTTGTTTTTTCTGGACTGTGACGGTGCCGAAAAGATGATTTTAAAGATTAGTTTTTACAACTAACTTACGGACCGAAATACCTCAGAGTAAGAGGGCGTAAGATGTAATTTTTTTGTTGATTATGTACCACTATAATCAGCTATCTCTATCTTCAAACGTTTGCTAGAAGTAAGCTCTTATTAGGGTTAAGCTAGCCGTTGTACATGTCCATTTTGCAAGCTGTTTTTGTCTGTAATCTATTTAATTTTGTGTAAAATAAAATATAAAGAAAGATTTTAATCACTCACTAGATGTAAAGACGAGCTGACAAGGGTTGCTGGGAGCCGTTGGGTGCAGGGTGCACAAGATCGATAGTTCTGGAAATGTATCGGTGTGGGCTATGTTCAGCAGTGAAGGTCATTTTGCTGGCACGGGAACCAGATAACAGATAGAATGCTTATATATTTTTTAAAAGACATACCTATGTCCCGGAACTAGTTATTGTAGATCATGCAAATATGTGTTCCGCTGCGGGAATCGAACCCGCAACCGATTTCGATGAAATTTAGTACGTACGTAGATTATAACCTTGATCAACATAAAGGCTACTGTTTATCACATAAATCAGGTACCATGGGATAAAAATGGGGCAAACCAAGTTGCCACTGTGAGTTTAGCTTTATTTTTAGGTTACCTACGCATTTAGTAGTATAACGCGTACGAAGTCGCGGGCAACAGCTAGTCATACATATTTTCATCTGTATCTACCATAAATAGGTACCACATAAACATTACTAGTTATAAATATGGCATAGTTTAAATTATTTTGCTTTAAAATGTCAGCAAATGTCAAAGAAGTCAATCAAGCATAATTTATGTAATACGGCATTCTATCATTATAAGTATGTGAAATAGATGTGACCAGAAATGGCAGGCCATTTTAGGGTTCGTCATAAACTTATGACGAACCCTAAAATGGACTACTGAGCAAAGGTTACTAAAGTTATCACTTTGCTACCTTTGCGCAGCAGTGGGACGCGATAGTTTAGTTATAAAAAACTACAGAAATAAATGTTTTTAAAGCTTTTGCGATCAAAAAGGAATAATTCAAACAATAATAATAATAAGGAACAAATGATTCAATTTAAATCATTTGTTTCATCATCATCATTTATCATTCTTAGCCCGAGTCGAGCCACTACTGGGTATAGGCCTCTCTTTGTTTCTGCCATTCTTCCCGATCCTGGTCCAGTCTTAACCACATACGACCCACAGTCTTATTGATGTCGTCGACCCATCTGGTAACGCTGGTGGACGTCCCCTATTAAGATGCCCAGTTCTCGGCCTCCACTCTGTGAGTGCCTTAGTCCACCTGTCGTCACTACGTCTAGCCAAGTGTCCTGCCCAACTCCACTTGAGCCCCAATATTCGCTTCCCCAATTCGCAAGTAGACTAAATTACAATAATATGTAAACTGTTTATACTAAAGTATTCGAACACACATTCATATTAAAACAAGGAACACTGTTAAGTTAACAAATTATACCCACATACATGATAGAGAGTAATAAAAACTAAGTGGCATGATGTCAATTTTTTATTTAATGTTATTGTTCCTAACATTGTACCATTATTTTAAATTATTAGTTTGATTATTTATGGTTGTTCTTGTTCAATAAATAAACAAAAAAAAAAAACATAAAATTATCCACAGAAAGTAATTAAGGGAAATGAAGAAAGCAATGCAAGAACTAAGATAATGTAACTAAATATTAGAGTACTAAATTAAAACATAAAAACAAGACAGTATAATAGAAATTATTTACTAAAACTTCCAATGCGAGACGAAAGTAATTGTAAATATTTATTTATTTTGAAAATATATAAATATTATTTAAAATAAATGATTATTAGAGCCTGTAGTGTCCCACTGCAGGGCAAAGACCCCCCTTCCTTCTCTCCAGTCTTCTCTATTTTGGGCTATTGTGGATCAATCCTGTAAATGGGCATCAATTTCGTCCCTCCATCTTCGCCGCGGTCTGCCACGAGGTCGTTTCCCGTTTAGAGGCGTACACTCTGTGGTGGCTTTAGCCCATAACGCATCCAACATGCGGCAGACGTGGCCTGCCCAATCCCACTTCAGTTTACCCGCTTGTTGCCCTACATCCTAGAATACTTCGCTCCATGGCTCGCTGACAAATCCCGAGTCTGGACTTTTGCAGATCAGCCAAAAACCAGGTCTGTGTGCCGTAGGTGAGTATGGGGAGAGTACACACGTCCATGAGCTTCCGTTTCAGATATAAAGGAAGATTATGTATTATTTTATTATATAAAATAAAAATTATATATAAAATTATTGTGTGTTAGTTATTAAGAAAAGAGAGGCCTGGGCTCAACAGTGGGTCAACACGGGCTGAAAATAATATGATCAAGAAAAGCGTAAAATTTAAGTCTATTTTCTACAGAACTCATCACCAATTATCGCGACTCGATCATACAATATAGTTTTCTCAATTAATCATCGTACAAACTAGGCGTCTATTGCCTTTGACAGACAGACGGGCGACCATGAAATGTTAGTCCCATACAAACACTTGTAATGTTTATATAGTCTACCCACGCTAAGTCAGCAGAACGGTTGAATTTATATGTAGTAATAAACACAGTAATAACTATTTTGAACACAGTAATAAAAATATTGTGATATTTTGTGCCCAATGAACTTAAATTCTATTAACAAAACATAAGGCTAGTGAAGCTATCCTGTTACAAAAATATACTTACTACAAAATCATCACTTAAGGCTGTGATATAATAACGTTTATGTACTCATGGTGCTCTAGAAGTTAATTAGGATCAGTTAATATGAGAGGCTGCACATGATCAGTTGCTCAGGAATTCTATGAGGAGGCAATGGTGATGATTTATCTGAACACTACACTAAATAAAAGTAGACACAGTTACGCATTAAGAAAAATGTAATCGTGTTAAAAACCAGCAACTATTGCTCCGCAAAACTATAAATAAAAACAGATATTCTTAATAAATAAAGCCCTAAATCACTCAACAGACAAGTACTTTCAGTTTTTTAACCAAAATGGTATTCATATTAAATTATTTCCAACTAGCCGACACGCCACCGCTTTGCACGGATTATTATCAAAATAAAATATAGCTTTGAGTACTCGGGAATAGTGTAGCTTCCTATCAGTGAAATAGTTTTGGGAATCAGGTCAGTACTTTTTGAGATTACCCCTAACATACAAACTTATAAATTTTACTTTGTACAATTTATAAAGACTTCCATCTAGCTTAGACAGTTAAACTAGAATTCAAAGCTTAAACCATCACTGACAAAGATAAGTTTTAGTGTATGCTTAGAATTTTAGTAAAAACTGCTTTTGATCTTACGGGCCTTAGTTAGGTATATGCACAGTGCAGGGCGGTGTAGTTTAATAAATTAAGTCAATGTTAAATACAATAATGGGACCTAACTATTTTTATTAATTAATAGTTAAAATAACAATTAATATATTAAATGATTAATTTAATATATATATATATATATTAATTTGTTTAAGAAAAATAGCGATAATCATAATTTTAATACTAGAAATAAAAATAAACTCGCTGTTGCCCCTTGTAGACTTCATAAAGTTAGTAAATCGTTTAAAGGGCAAGGTGTTCGCTTTTATGACAAACTCTCAACTGATGTACAAAAATTGACAATTAACAAATTTAAAAACGCAATTAAATTAAATCTTTATACAAATACAAAAATCTTTATTGAAACTATTAATGAGCAAACACTTAAACATACATAAAAGCATCTTAAAAGTATTAGTAGGTGTGTAGTAGTACTCGTAACAATAAAATACATGTTAGACTTTTACCTGTAACATCTTTATTTAAAAAAAAAAATTAAAGATTCTCGAATGTCAGAAAAAGGATGATTCCAACAGCTGGTTTTCTAATCAACCATTGCTTTCATTATTAATTGTAAGTTAAACGCTACTTATAATTTTCATTATTTATACGCAAGGGCGTCGCCAGCTTATGACTAAGGGGGGGGGGGGGGGGGGGAGGCAATGGGGCGATATTATAGAGGATAAAAAATATGAACGCCTGGTACAGTCGAAAGCATAAAGCGTTACACTTTGGAACTCTTTGCCTCGATGACGATTGTAATAAGAACGGTTCTAATATCAATGTATAAAACTTCACAAGCCCTCGACGGCACAATAACTAAATCAAACTTTTAAACACAGTAATAATTATTTATTTTAACAAAAATAATATTTAATTAAAACATAACCTTTGAGGATTTTTTGCAAACCTTTCAAACACTTTATCATTAAAATTATTTAGGTTTTTATTTATTATAGCTCTGTGTACACTCATCATGGCCAGATCATTAAGGCGATCTTCTGCCATGGTGCTTTTTAGCCATGTTTTTAGTCTTCTGAGGCTGCTAAAAGATCTCTCTACTGTACAGGTCGTGCATGGTAAAGCGATCAAAATTTTCAATGCTTTTTCCGTTTCGGGAAAGAAGGAATTTGTTTCTTTTAGCACATCAACAAATGTAAGATTTGTTAGATTAAGCCTATCGTGCCACAATTGCTGCCAAAGTTTGATTTCATTCTTTATGTTTGGTAAATCATAAAACTGGGCAATAGATCCACAAGTTTGTTTCAGATTTTCAGTTGTCATCTGTTGCATCTGCGCCGGGTGTAACTTAGATTATGCGAATAATGGCGTGTTTTTTTCAGCAAAACGTACTTCAAGGTAGGTGATAATTGAATCCAAGTATGGTATTACTATAGACCTCTTCCAGTATTCTGAAGGGCTTTCTGCTGAATGATTGCTTATATGACGTTGTTTCCCCGTAATAAGCGGCATTAATGTAATGTCCTCCTCCAGTCCGACTTTCTCCGCAACAGCAGTAGCTTCTTTTATAATTTCGTCTGTCACTTTTTCCGGATTTTCACGGTGGTTTTTAATTAAAAGTAAAATCCTTTTAACATGTTCCGTGGCTTTGACCACGTCCGATTCTAGTTTTAGCGTCAAGTAGCAATACTAGGTTTTACAAGGATTGTAGTCGATTTATTCAACTGTTACTGTAGGTATTTCTTATGAACACTTGCAGATAGCATTGTCCACAAAACTAATTAAAATTGTATGTTCGTAACGATAATTTGTACTTTAGGTATGCCACATACAAATTATACAAAACTAACGTGAATGCTGTAATGCTGGTGTACGGCTATCGTAGAAAGAAATGCAATGCACACACACACCTTACCTACCTCCTACCTACATATTTTTACACTGGCCTTGCGTTTTGGCAAATTTGATATAGTCGTAATGAAAATGGCGGCGATTTTAAAAACGGATGTCAAAATGTTTTTCTGAATATTTCAATACTTTCTACAATATACAATACCTTGTGAATTTATTTACCTACGTTTTGTCATGCGATGTGGAATTCATTAATATGTAAGGAAGTCAGTTGCTCGCACTTTGGTCGCTTTGAGGCTAGCTATATTTGATCTCTAGGGGGGGGGGGGGGGGGGGGCTGCCGCCCCTCCCTGCCCCCTCTTGGCGACGGCCTTGTTTATACTTTTACTTATAAACTTAAATATTTAATGGATAATTATTTTTGAATTTAATTAATGTGATGTGTTTTGTGATGTGTGTTGATTAGGGTTTAAACTGAAATAAAATAATACTATTAATTATTCAGAGTTACCGTGTGCGGACTTTATACGATACATACATGGAAAGCTAATGAGTCGGGAAGCAATCGTGAGAATATCCACATCGAGTAATACGACACTGCGGCATTTATTGATGTAATGAGTGCAAAAACATGTTTAATGAGCAATATGACTCTTTCGTTATTGATCGAGCGAGCAAACATCTTTATGGAAACTTAGCCAATTTTTCTTTAATATGTTTTTTGTTTAGCGTATTCTAATAGTAACTATTCGATCAATTTGGGGGTGATATTCGACTATATTCGAAACTTTTATATGTCAATTTTAACTCGTGTTTAGGTTTAGGTTTAATAATCATTTATTTTCAAAATGATAACAATTATCACTTACATGAGAATCAGTACACATAGAAAAATTAATGTAATTCGTTCGAGTTATGTAGGTAGGTACTCAGTTAACGCATTCAGAATATACATCACATTAATTCATTTTTACCATAGAAAATCGTCACAAAAACACATTTTAGAATACTCCAAAAAGGCTTTATAGTGAACCCTTATTATTTTGTATCTCTAATATTATGTTTCTTTTTTTTTATTTGTTTATTAGTCCATAAGTTTATGTATTTTTCAAACTTTCGCGATCACTGTACATAATTATTGATTAAAACGGGTATCTCGCATATGCACTTTTTTTATTTTTATCCCGACGTTTCGGCTGTGTTGTGGTCAGCAACAGTCGTGGTCACGGGTTGACTGGAGTACTTGAAGCTACCGTCGAGAAGTGATGGCAACTGCAGCAACTACCCTCACTTGGTCTCCAGAATTAGAAATGTCCTCGTTCATATTACGGCACACTAACCGTATCTACGTACTGAGACGAGTGATCACAACGCGCACACCTAGCAATCACCGGGTTCCAGGACGCTGAGAGTCTATAGCCATCTTCCCGATGGAAATTTGGAAATTTCTTGATTTGCTTCACGAACTATTCTCTTGTAATAATGGCGTTCACTAGAGAGTTCACATGAAGTTCAATCCAATGATTCGGTCCCGAGTCTACCAGATGCTCTGCTATCGCTGACACAGCCAAAACTTCGGGATAACAAATAAAAAAAAATACATACGTGATAAACACCCGTTTTAATGAATAACCCTTATTACCAACACCACAAAGTGTGTAAGAATTGTTTCAGAATAATAAACTGAAATTAGGTATTAATGTTCACGGTAGTTTTTTTGGCTAATAAAACTAAATGTGTCTAAAAATTATAACTAATCAAGACACTGATTGTAAGGTTTATCCATTTTTCCACAAAACGGAGTCAATTTCATCTGGGTCTTACTTTCCGTAA
Organism: Philereme vetulata; assembly: GCA_918857605.2. Taxonomy (NCBI): domain Eukaryota; kingdom Metazoa; phylum Arthropoda; class Insecta; order Lepidoptera; family Geometridae; genus Philereme; species Philereme vetulata. Next base: position 2,305,544 of record OU975451.1, on the reverse strand, counting down.
CGTATCCGTGCTGATTTCTGACCACCTTGAGCTTCTTGGTATCTCATTAACACCGACTCTCAATTTCGGCTCCTACATTGAGTCGAAATCGAAAGCCCAGCTTGGCTGCTAAAAAGCTTGGTATACTTGCAAAGGTGAGGCAATACTTCACACCGGGACGGTTGCTCAACTTATACCAAGCACCAGTCCGATCATGTCTGGAGGTTCTAGATTTAATTAAGAGAAAAGCCAAGAAGCTCATTTACAATGATGAATTAGCAGATGTAAAGCTCCACAACCTCGAGCATCGTCAAAAGGTTACAAGCCTCTCGGTTTTCTATCGGAGCTCATCAACCTAATCCTACCATCCCCATTCTATCATCGGACATTTATTATGCGCACCGCCAAGGAGTGAAACGCCTGGTCTGAGTCTGTGTTTCCTGATAACTACAACCTAGGGGTCTTCAAGTCGCGAGTGAATAGGTTTCTTCTAGGCAAGCGTTTACCATCGTAGACTGCATCATCGCGCGCCATCAGGCGAGATCGTGGTTAAACGCTAGCCTTATATATATATAAAAAGAACTAAACACATTTTCACCAGTAGTAAACCACGGCTACGTGGCTGCTCTCATAGTTAAAATTATTCGAATGTTCGAATATAAAAATCGATTATATTCGATTGCAAGCTGGACTACCGCTAAGTATAAGCGCTGTATCTTACAAAAAACCAGTATCAAATATGCTATGCAGCATTCATTCCAAATTAATTGAGTGATTATAATATTTTTGCATCTTGTACCGGCTACGCGCAAAAAACGACCTAAAACCTTTTACGCTGTCCGATCTATAATTTATCACTTCATGTATTATAAGAAAATTAATGCGAAACAAAAAATGCAACAAAACATTGCAGTCATCTGTAAATACTTATGTACTACAAGGGTAACTCACAAATGATAAATTCTCGGAAACCAGTGTGTCGTTAGAATAACGATGCTTATCACTCACGGACTTGTATGTAACGCGATAATTTATTTATAGTAAGCATAAACTCATTTATTCTATGTCGTTGATAGCGAAGAAAGAGCCTAAGTACGTTTATAAAACAAAATAATGATGTTAAACTAGGTTAGTAACCGTCAAAACTATTCACATACCTTCAAGAGGATTATAAATAAAAGTATTTCGTAAATAAATCATGTGTTTTATGTTTTATGGTGGTTTATAAGGTACGTGACCTATGAGGCAGTTACTTTAGGTGGATTAGCTTATTCCGTTCGCAAGTAGTATAAAAAACAGTATAAAAACTGGAGCTCAAAGTTATAGCGGACAATTTAAAACATAAAATTAAAACAGTAGTATGAAAAATTCTGGGTTACACCAACTCCAATCGAGAACCGATGAGATCATAACCGACCGACACTTGTCCTCTCGTGATGCGATATTAATTATAGACTGGCCGTGACTAACCGTCTGCTTTGAGGGTAGGCAGGCTAATGATATCATTTGATGAGTTATAATAATGGTTCGCCCCGAAGAACTGAGATCTCGCGAGTCTCCAATTATTATTATTATCAGGCCACTGTGTCCCACTGTTGGGCAAAGGCCTCCCCTATTCTTTCCAGATACTTCTTTCAAGCGCAAAGATGGTCCAGTCCGCTCGGAAATTAGTGAGCTCATCCCTCCATCTCTGCTGACGGAGCGAGTCTCCCAATATTTTTCATTTAATATTCATTAAAATATTATATAAATATTCATTTATTGCAAAGTTTTTCCAGTTCACACACAGGTTCATTATTTACTGCTGAGAGAACATTTTTTTAATGAATCATTAAAAAACAAAATCGAACACCCAGTATACACTCAAGCTATTTCTAGGAATCGGTTTTGCACATCGCGCGCTAACAATGTCTACGGCGAACGGACGGCCAGCTACCTTGTTCCTCGGCTTATCAACAGCCTACCCTCTGACGTACGTGATAATTTAACACCTAAAAATATAAAATTTAAACTAAGGAACTACTTTATGAGTCAAGTCTAGTTTTCCTTGCTCATTCATAACATTACGAAACTAAACCATAAACAGAAGTACTTACCTGGCTCCTGCTTAGTTACCTACTTACATTTTTATATAGTTTTTATTGCTAAGTAAATAACACCTACTGATGTAAACCCTCAATAACACCGGCACAAACCTCACTGGTTTTTAAATGCTATAATTGTAACATATCAAAATATTTCCCTGAAAAGGAAACCAACGTAGTTGACCTACAGTTTCATTCAAACTACAGGTAACGCGAGTTCATGTAGTTGGCTTTTCATTTTGGGGTACAAATTGCAGTCAGTCTGAATTGCAGACTTTTGCCTATATCTGTGTCACTTAATCTACGCGCATACAAAATTACAGCACTGTGGGGACACTGGTGTACGTACCAGTGAATTTTGTCCAATTACAGTTTTTATTATGCCTAATAACTTAAAAATTGCAAAGTTTAAACTAAAAATAAAAACGGGGTCGAAATGTACTCACAAAGACCTTTTATTAGACGTGCCACTTGACCGGATATTCCCATTTTTGTTTTATTTATCCCTCTTGAACCCCAATATCTCAACAATCCCCAAACATTTTTAGCTCATTTACTCACACCTAAATTCAGCCATCAGTACCTATCTATATACTAAATTTCACGATGATCGGATGAACACTAAAAAAGTTATCCTCGGACAAACAAACATACATACATACAACGCCGATTTGCCCAAGTTGATTTGGAGATCTCGCTTCGCTCGATCAATAATATGTTAGTATAACATGGGTACTCATAACATAACGTGAAATAATACATAATGTTTAAAGGGCTAGCAAGCTGAAGTGGCAGTGAGCAGGGCACATAAATAAATATTGCTACACACAGCCCTATACACATAGATATAGACAATCATTTATTCACTACATTAGCACACAATATAAAATTCTACTAAAATTTACATTTTAAGAGAGAGAAGATACTTAAAATTAAACAATTAAACAGTATAAACGTAAAACATTAACAAAAATAAGGCAGAACTCGGTAGATACTGTGTGGTACAGCAGTAAATGGGACTCGACTCAGCATTATGCCCGCCGTAATGGTAAGCGCTGATATTCTGTCGAGACCGCTCCATTTAACCACTAGACCCTTAGAGTATTGTGTTGTCAAGTGTTGTCAATACTATGTGTCATGGTAGATATGTCATGTTGTGTCAAAATATAATCATATATAGTAGAAATGTCAAAATATTATATTATGTAATAAAATAAATAATGTCAGAACATACATAAAACAAATTGATAAATTGGATAAAGGAATCCCAATCGGCTAGCACGTGAAAGGTGGACTAATGCTTCCCGCACCAGGCAACCCAGTTTTTTGTTTACTAATAATTATGGATTTTAAACGTTTTATAAAGACTATCTGTGATTTTAAATGTCGATGTGGTGGGGGAATATTGTTCCAACACTTGGTTGCTTGGTATCGGAAGCTGCCCCTAAACGCTACCGTTTTGTGCTTGGAGTAGTTTAGTAAATTCCTTGTCGGTCTTGTGCTGTACTTGCTTTCGTTACGATTCAGTTTGGAGAAGAGATATTCTGGTGATCCAGACGTTATAACGCTGTGAACAAGCACGGCCAAGTGTAAGTACCTCCGTGAGGCCATGTTGAGAGTGGACGAATTATTGAGACAAGGTGAGATGTATGTTCGCGGAGGGATGTCGTAGCAGAATCTGCTACAAGCGTTCTGCACTCTCTGAATAAGACGGGATGTTTTTGCTATTAAGCGTGGGCCATACACCAGATCACCATAATTCAGGCTCGATAAGACAAGGGATTCACACAATTTGATACGGACTTCCTCTCTTAGAAATTTTCTTACTTTATACAGCAGATTTAACCTAAAAAAGCAAGTTTTTACCAATCTCAAAATATGACCCTCAAATCGGAGGGAGCAGTCAAATAATATTCCGAGGTTTCTAGTTTCATATACCTGCTCAATGCTTTGACCAAGGATGTATAAATGTATATTATCTAGCCCCAAACTAAGCAGAGCTTGTACTATGGGAACCAGATAACTGATAGAATACTTATTATATACATTTTATTTGTAAATATGTACATACTTATAATACATAGAGAAACAACCAGACCCGGAACAAATATCTGTAGATCATGCAAACATTTGTTACGCGGCGGGAATCGAATCCGCTACCTCCTGCGTCTCAGCCGGCTATTCGTCCACTGCACCACGGAGGTCGTCAGCTGGAAGAACTCACTACCGTTGGGGCAGACAGGTTCTCAAGTGGAGCACCACACACTAGAAAGACCAGCGTAGGACGGCCCGCCAGTAGATGGAAAGAAGACCTGGCAAAGGTTCCTGGTTCCAAAGGGCAGTTGGGTGCAGGCCGCACAAGATCGGTCGCTCTGGAAATCTATGGGGGAGATCTATGTTCAGCAGTGGACGTCCTGTGACTGATATGATGATGTTTTTTTTACTGTTTCATGCTTATGTTACATGTGCATCTATAACCTTGAATTTGAAATTAGATTTGCCGACCAATATCTAGTATTGACAGGAACAACAGTAAACCAACCGAAACATTAATAACAATTAACAATCAATAGTCAAAGCAAAATAAAACGTCAGTAGCAAGTTTTACAATACAAATTCGGTTGCAATATATTTCAATATTTGAAGTTTGACCATCAACCGCGCTCAATAGGTATTGGGTTTTGTTAAACCAATCGGTGGCTGTCGCCTCGGGCTTTACCTGGCATTTTTAATTCTGGACACAAAAAATAATATTGTGATCAATGTTAGCTAACTCGTAGAGTAACTAAGGTCACCCACATAGATCAAAGGATTGAGAAGTTGTAGTGGTATACACCCTGTTTTCTTATGTACGACATTAAATTAAAACACGGGTAGGCTAATGGCGTATTATTGTATAATAGGTTTTTTTCCAATTAATTACCACAGAAAATTTTAAATTTTCAATCATCCTTAACATCAAGTCCTAAAATATCAATGAAACAACATAGAATAGAATATAATAGAATAATCATTTATTTGGCACACACAAAATGACACATGAAACAATTTAAAGGAACAGTAGATACAATTGAATCCAATAAAACAAGTTCGACTCATGTGTCTGCGTACCAAAATGGCGTTCAGCTCAGCATAATGTTGGATGTTAAGCACCCAACGCTGATTTTCAGCTGAAACCAGAAGCGAAGGTAGTGCAGCAGCTACGTAGTAAAATAAAAAATAAATAAAGAAGTGAGTAAACAAAAGGTATAAAATAGGTAAATAAAATCATATTAATTACTGTTAAACGTTAAACTTATTCAGCGACATCATCACAAAGGCACCGCCGATTAACGTTAAAAATCATTTATTGGAATTGTATCAAATGCTGGATAAATATTCAAGCTACCGGTATTACACCCACCTCTAAAATAGTTTTATACGATTCCGGATGTGTGTTTTAAATTAATGTCGTACATAACATAACAGGTTGTATATGAACTAACGTCCATTGGGGCAGATAGGTTCTTGAGTGGAGACTACGTATTGGACCGATTCCTACTGGATAGAATTACGACCTCATAAAGATTGCAGGGAGTCGTTGGGTACAGGCCGCACAAGATCGGACACTCTGGAAATCTATGTAGGGTCTAAATTCAGTGGTGGATGTCGTATGGCTGGTATATTGATGAATAGATAATGTTTTTATAACATTAAAAATTAAAAAAAAAAAAACAATACAAAAATATCTTCATAAATCATATAATTGGCAGCAATTCCAATCAACTAAGCTTGACCTTGTTGATTGGTACCTACCATTTTCATAATCAGTGTTGTTTTAATGTCTTTTTTACGGTTCCGTACCCAAAAGTTAAAACGGGACTCTATTCCTAAGACTCCGCTGTCTGTCACCAGGCTGTAACTCCTGAACCGTGATAGTTAAACAGTTGAAATTTTCGCAGATGATGTACCTACCTATTTCTGTTGCCGCTATAACAAAGATAACAAATACTAAAAACAGAATAAAATAAATATTTAAGGGCTCCCCTTAAATATTTATTTTATTCTGTTTTTTCCATACAACAAACGTGATTTTTTTGCTCGTTTTAGCTCGATATTGATAACGGCAATAGGTTAGACTCTTGAAATATTCACAAAATATTTAGTTATATATTCAATTAAAAATAAAGATTTTGATGATATTTGATTTGTTGGATTGGTCTGCGCCCCGAATAGCAGAATAAGTATCAAAATATCGGACGATTCACGCAAAAAGGAACTATGAAGAAAATTCATTTTCTCAGACATAGCCGCAGCTAATGATTGCTGATTGACAATTCTACCGTACATTGGCAGCCCGCGTCATATGCATGTCAAGGCGGTACAAAGTTTGACGGATCAGCTAATTAATAATAAAAATAAATACCTAATTTTTTTTGTAATTTAATACTTTTAACAGGGATTGACGGGATTTGGTACAGGATCAAGATAAGTGGAGAGTTGACGGAGAGGATTTTGCCCAGCAGTGGAAGTAGTGGAACACAAAAGGCTAGAAAAAACATTATTTTTAATCTTCTTCTTAGCGTGTCAATTAGCTCTACTTGTATTGTGTAAGATAGGTACAGGGCTACATTGATGGCGTCAGGAAAAGCTGTTTTTAAGTCCGCCATCGTGCAGGTCTTCGGGCACAAGGGGCACAACAGCAGGTGGTTCATCGACTGTGGAGGATCACCACAGTCGCATTGCGTTAGGCTGGATCCCTGAACCCCCATTTGCACATATTGACTCTGCAGCGACCAACCCGTGTGCGAAGCCTATTAAGGACACTGGCCACGGCAGATCGTGCCGGGTGGATCAGGTGGTGGGTTACTATCGTTTGTTTAAATTTCCATTTTCTGGCACTACCACTTTCTCCACACTACACAAAGGTTAGCTGGAAAAAAATGCTAATTAGCATTAACTTCACCTATGTATTATTTTATTAGTGCAATAAAGAATTTTCTAATCTATCCAGTGTACGTCTAGCAACAGATGGGTCGTCGAATTTTTTTTAGTAATAAATTAGAACGAATGTTATTAGTAGGAAGTTCTTAAAGTTGTTCGCTCAACTGGGAATAACCAATAAAAGCAAAACTGATGATGATCAGGTACGTCGCGAAAGTTAAAGTAAGTTTTTTTTACCAGACTACGGCAAAGCCAAAAGGACGGGTTAAGTATTTACAAGTGCCGTCTTCTTATTTTTAAATCTGTTGCCTGAAATAAAGTATACACCGATTACATAAATTGAAACACATTTTGGGTCCAGTACTTTAAATAGTCCATTACTCAATGATATTCTAAATTATTAACAGTTAACCATTGAACCAAAAATCAGAGACAAACCGCTGGGTAACATTTTACTATTTGCCTCTGTTTTATTTAAAACATTATATTCAATACTGTTTGGGTAAATATTTTTCATAGCATATTTTTGCGCGTCCCAATTGTTTGTGTTGTATTTTACAGGTTAATTTCTAACAAAATTATAATTGACTTCAGTTAACAGAAGAAAACAAACTACTGAACCGATTTTAATGAAATTTCTAAGGGACAAATCCAAAAGTATATAAAAACAATAAAATTAATTCTGCATATCGGTTAATGAATGACGTAGTTCTGAATAAAAACACATAAAATAATAAATATATATTGCAGAGCTTGTACTATGGGAACCGGATAACTGATAAAATACACAACTATACGTTTTTTTTTTGTAAATACATAATTATAATATATAGAAAAACATCCAATCCCGGCTATTCGCCCACTGCGCCACGGAGGTCTCGTCAATACAAACGAAACAAAAAAAAAATACAAACGAATTGAGAACCTCCTCCTTATTTTCAAGTCGATTACAATTGTGACCTATTTCTGTCACCAAGCAGCATTGCTGTGTTTCAATTCTATGGGTATGGGCTCTGGTTAGTAGTCAAATCCCAGGCGCACGAGGCTTTCCGCATGTATGCCTCAAGCTGATGGACGCAAAGCAGTGTAATTAAAACTATTTGCGATCATTTACGCTTTCCCCTGGAAAAAATATAGCGGATGTGATTTATTTCATTATAGCTTCATCCCGCAGCTTTGTACGCGTGTTAAGTTAATGAAATTTGGCCTATGTGTCAATCCAGGTCATAATCTATCGACATACAAAATTTAATTGAAATTGGTTAGGCCGTTACGATGTGATTGAGTAATAAACAAACAGACACATCCAAACTTTCCCATTTATAATGTGGGTGTGATTTTCATATTTCATTTATTGTAATGAACCAGTAGAGGACGTCCTGTGGCTGATGTGATGATGACACTTATCGATGACAAACTAACAGTATGCCGTAGAAATTTCCCGGTTTGCATTTTTTATCACGAGGAGTATATTCGGAAAGTGGAAAGCAATTACAGCGTCGGATAATGTAGGTATAAGGTGTAACTGCAAGCGAACTTTCCGTCTAGGTGTATGCAGTTTGAGGTAATGCGTTAAGTTTGAGACGCTGGGAGATACGTACTAGGGGTGGGATGTGAGATTATCGATATAAAATATATACCAATTTTTTTTGTAAGATAAAAGTCGAATGCTTCCGGAGATATGGGCCAACATCGTAACACCTTGGGTACCGGAGGATGGACAGCGACGTCGGTGTCGGTCGCGAAAGCGTGACGACACCATTGGATTCGAGAAGAATGGTGGAATTCTGCCAAATAATTTATTAACATAAATAATACAGGGTGTCTCAGGACTAGTATGTTATACCAAACGGGGGGTCTTGTTTCTTAGGCACTCCTGAACTATCATTTAATTGGTCGCCTTACTTCAAATATTCCTCCCCAAGACTCGCCATGTGTCGACAGGCCCTGCCTGCAGTTTATTACTTATATAATGAAACCAGCCCCTACTACCTAGTTATCATCATCATATCATCAAAAGGACGTACCATTGATTTCCAGAGCAACCGATCTTGTGCGCCTGCACCCAGCTGCCAGTAGTCATGCTGGAAACAGGAATGGTTGTTGGGAGCAGATGGATGCACACAAATCGGTCGCTCTAATTCATCTAATTGATGGATACCAACAGTAAACGAAAGATGACGTCACAAAAACTCCAAGATATAGATAGCAATGCCTGAAATTATTAACGAAACGTACAAGTATCTTTTAAATAAAAAAAATATGCCGACTTCAGGTGAAAGGTCACAGAAAAGCAAAATACGTTTTGGATGTCATATTTTTACCAGTAATTTAAATTTAAAAACTAAATTACTTATCAGATTTTAATTAAATTTCTATAGGCGCAATCTGAATGTAATAATCTTTCAATTAAAAATAAAGTATTTTTCCAAATTGATCGATAAATGACGAAGTTCTGAGGTAACAAACATAAAAAAAGCAAAATAATCATCATCATCATCATCACCATATCAGCCGTAGGACGTCCACTGCTGGACAAAGGCCTCCCTCATTGATCTCCAGGAACTGCGGTTGGAAGCGGCCTGCATCCAACGCCGACCTGCAGTTCTTACCAAGTCGTCTGCCCATCTTGTAGGTGGACGTCCTAAGCTGCGCTTGCTGGTCCGTGGCCTCCATTCGATAACTTTCCGGCCCCATCGGCCATCTGTTCTGCGCGCTATATGGCCTGCCCATTGCCACTTCAACGTGCTAATCCGTCGGGCTATGTCGGTGACTTGAGTTCTCCTACGTATCTCCTCATTTCTGATTCGATCCCGTAGAGAAACCCCGAGCATAGCCCTCTCCATAGCTCGTTGAGCGACTCTGAGCTTATTCATAAGGCCAATAGTGAAGGACCACGTCTCGGTTCCATATGTCATCACTGGTAACACACACTGATTGTAGACTTTCGTCTTAAGGCACTGAGGTATGTTGGACGAAAAGACGTTGCGAAGTTTCCCAAACGCTGCCCATCCGAGTTGGATTCGACGATTGACCTCTTTCTCGAAGTTGGACCTACCTAATTGGACAGCAAAATAATAATATAACCGAATTGAAACCTCCTTTTTTGTATAAAGTCTGCTATCTTTACTCGAGGTCCATTCCATTATTCACTGTGCTAATACTCGCGTCATAGGAATTAAACAAGAATGTGACACATACAAATTTTATTTTTTTAAACTTTTGGAAAAACATTCAGGCAGAAACCTACGAGTCACTGACGGCGGATCAAAATGCAATGATATACCATGTAAATAGAAATCTAATTGCAATAAGTTTTCGACTCTGCTGAGAGTATGTATGTATGTTTGTTTGTACGAGGATAACTTTCGAAGCGTTGATCCGATCATCGTGAAATTTGATTAAGTAGGTAGAAATGGCACAATTTTGGTGTGACTAAATGAGCTAAAAATGTTGGGGGGTTCTTCAGATTTTGGCGTTCAAGTGGGGTACAATAAATGAGACTTTTAGGTCAAATAGAACGTAAAATGAAAGGTTACATTTCAACCATGGTTTAGTTTTTATTTTAATCTTTGTAGTTTCTGAGTTATTAGCCATCATAAAAACAAAACTTTGACAACATTGACAGGGTACACCAGTGACCCCACAATGCTGAAATTTGGTATTCGTGTAGCTTTAGTGACACAAATATAGTCAAAGGTCTGAAATCCAGTATAACTACATTTTGTACCCCAAAAAAGATTAACCGAATAACATGAACTGCCGTTACCCCTAATTTGAATGAAACTGTAGGTCAAGTAGGTTGTTGTTTATTTTGTGGCACTATTTTGATAGTCAAAGACCAGACCAGAATCAAATATCTGTAGATCATGTAAACATTTGTTCCGCGGCGGGAATCGAACCCGCAACGTCCAGCGTCTCAGCCGGCTAGTCGTCCACTGCGCCACGGATATCTTCAAATATTCATTCTTCAGTCTTTATTTCTTTCGATGCATTTATCGATACATGCAAAATGGTTAAAGTGAAAACACAACACTAGTAGTTAATAGTAACTCGTCGTCTCGTAGAGAACGTCTTTGCTCTCTTAAGACAATTTCCAAGAGTATACGCCATTGCATCCAGTTAAAGCATCGTTTGGCGCACCTATTCTGAAAATATCTGCAGCTGCAGCTTATAAGATCTGCTCTATCATAGCAAATAGTTATTTGTATACCCCCGCAAGTACTATTTTAGCGAAAATATTTAATTTTACCGCCCGCGGCTCCGGCCTTACAAACCCATATAAATATCTGGATGTTTAGTGTAATGCTCATCAAAGCTTACATGTCTTCAAATGTTCATACTTATAAATTTAAAACAATATCGTTACACGAAGTAAGTACCTACTATAGGTAAAATTTTATTTGTATAAGTTTTGAGAAGCGTTTTAGCTTAATTAACGTTATTATCATAAGTTTGTTAACCCTAGGATTAAATTTACACTGGAATTGTATTAGTTAAGCTTTTATTATCTAATAAAGAACTTTTAAAATTGAATTTAAAATTATCATAGCAAAATATGAAAACGTTGAAGATGGAACAAGCCTATGGTCCTACAGACAAGCCTATTAAGCTTAAACTATCGCCTATAACAAAGCATTGCCTCGCCTTAAAAACGTGCCATCAACTTGAGGCATACAGGTGTAAAGGCTCATGTGCCTCTAATTTCACCGGCAACCATACCCTTCAAACCGAAACACAGTAATGCTGCTTGGCGGCAGAAACAGATATGGTGGTAGTACTTCCCCGGGCGAGCCTTTTAACATGAAACTCTACAACTCTTATTCTAATTAAAATGTGGAATGTGTATTTTTAAATGAGCTATTGTTGCTCGTAAGAAATAAATAAATTTGATTTGATGAATAAATGAATGAAAACACTTTATTTTACACGGGGCGGTCTTATCGCTTAGAAGCGATCTTTTTCTTTGGACCTTTTGATTTGGGGCAGAAAATGTTCTTGAGTGAACACCACGCCATGGAAAGCATATCGTAGCACACCCCACCTATGGGATGTTTTTGATCCCTTCAATGCCATTGATCAAATGATCAATCTCCTACGAATAGTTTCAGGGCATTGGACAGATTAAATTTTTACAGATGATGTATTTCTGTTGCCGCTCTAACAGCAAATACTAAAAACAGAATAAAATAAACATTTAAGTGGGGCTCCGATACAACAAACGTGATTTTTTTGCTCGTTTTAGCTCGATATTGATAACGGCAACCGGTAGATGCTTGAAATATTCACATACTATTTAGTTATATATTCACTTTAAAAATAAATTATTGCATTAAAATATAACAAACGTGATTTTTTGCCGCTTTTATAGATAATGGTACGGAACCCTTCATGCGCGACTCCGACTCGCACTTGGCCGGTTTTATTTAAATCATCATTTAAAAAGTAACACAATAGAGCAAAGCAAATCTACAGGAGTTTCTGTGTGTCTGTTACCTGTGTCGATTAAATATGTCTGTCTATCAATATAATGAAACTGTTACAGGCAGCTTAACGGTGCCGTGTTGTGTTAGTGTTGCATTGCAGCCATCCTGAGGCATATTAAAAGCTTAATAGAATAGAATAGAATAGAATTATTCTTTATTGTACGCCAGAAATACTTTAAACTACTAACTCTGAAAAAACTAATTTATGTTAAGCATAGTACACACGGCTACATAACAAGCTATACATTTATAGTATAAGCTGACCTCTCATTCTACGAAAGGCCTACACAATGCGAGGTCAGCTTTTACTGGAAATGTATAGCTTGATGTGTAGCCGTGTGTACAATGGGCGGCTTTATCGCTGAAAGCGATTTCTTCCAGGCAACCTTTGGATGGAAAGTAAAGAGCGAAGCAGTAATGGGCAGCGGTGCACAGAGTATATTTAAAAATGAAAGAAATACTTATAATCCTAATACATAAATAAATACCTAAAGATAGACTAATAAATACCAAACTAATAACCTTAATGTGCCTATAATTTAACTTATACAGTTTCTTATCTATATCGCTAGTTTTCCACTCTCGCGTTTGCATCGCCCAGAACTTATCCAGAATCCGTTCCTTCTCTACAACATAATACCGTGCCTTGTTTTATCTGAATAGCCACTAATACAATATTATCGCTCACTAACTATTCCCACGCCGTTCTCTGCACATTGATTTTATACTGAAAAATATTTATTTTCTAAATGTCTGCGGGTTTCTTTGTCTAAACTGTTATCGTCTAGATTTGCAGTCTCAGAAACACTTCGAGATAAAGCTTAGAATTTAAAATATAATGTTTTTAAAGCCGATTATTTACGTAGAGTGTTTCGAAAAACTAACCTTGATAACAAGGTTATCTGGTTATACGCTTGTTTATGGTGAGCAGCGTTCCAGGCATTTACGACATAGTACAGTGAAAATAGTGATGTGGGAGCGAGTGGGCACATAGCTCGAAGAACTAACGGCAGTTAGGGCAGAAAAGTTCATAAGTGGAGATCGCGCACTGGAAAACTGGAAGCTGTTGGTTGCAGTCACGCTGGAACTCCATGGTTTCAGCAGTAGACGTTCTAAAATGGCTAATATGCTGATGATGAAAACGGTAAAAAAAAATAAGAATTATTTATTAACACGACCAGCATTTTACTGGTAAAACATATCTAAAGCTCTGTAAAACGCCATTATCTTCCTATCACACTAAACTAATATTATAAATACAAAAGTTTGGATAATTATTGATTAAAACGGGTATTTATCGCGTATGTACCTTTTTTATTTGTAATCCCGACGTTTCAACAGTCAGACCGAGACCACGACTGTTGCAACACAGCCGAACCGTCGGGATAACAAATAAAAAAGGTACATACGCGATAAATACCCGTTTTAATCAATAATTATGTACCATGATCGTAAAAGTTTGAAAGATACAAAAGTGTTGATGTTTGTTTGTAACTCAATAACGTCATAATCGCTGAACCAATATCTATAAAATTCGGTAAGTCGATAGATTATGACCTTGATTGAGATATGGGCTACTTTTAACTGACACACCACGCGTGCGAAGCCCCGAGCGGTAGCTAGTATCAGTATAAATACTACCTATCAATCTACAGTATCACAGAATAATCAAATATTAGCTAAATCTTCATTTTGGTGCGCATTCATCACTCTGCCGCGTTTAATGCACCGACATAATGGATCGAGTATTACCTTTATGCATTTGGCGAGTGCACACTGTCAGTATTGGCTGGATGGAGTGACGGTTGGGTTTGATAAATCATTTTCTGTCAGTCTAAAGGTAACGGCGACTTTATGTAGTCTCAGATGGTTGATAAATAAATAAATAATTATTGTTGGACATTTCACACAGCGCTATCTAGCCCCAAACTAAGCAGAGCTTGTATTATGGGATCCAGATAACTGATAGAATACATGTACTCTTTTTCTTTGTAAATACATACTTAAAATATATAGAAAAACATCCAGAGCCGGAACAAATATCTGTAGATAATGCAAACATTTGTTCCGCGGCGGGAATTGAACCCACTACTTCCGAATGATGATACACTCTTGATAAAAATCTTATGCCGCCGTCCTTATTTGTTCATATAGATCCTGTCCATCCAAAGGTTGCCTGGAAGAGATCGCTTTTAGCGATAAGGCCGCCCATTGTACCTATGATTTAAAATTGTATTTTCTTTTATATGTTTGTATTTAATGGTGTGCAATAAAGAAATTATCTAATCTAATCTAATCTAATCTCTCGTTGGCTTATAATCATGGTAAGAAAAATATAATAAAATAACAGTATTAGAGTTTCATATGAAAGGACTCGCCCGGGGAATTACTACCACCATATCTATTTTGGCCGCAAAGCATCATTGCGGTGTTTCGGTTTGAAGGGTAGGTTTGCCGGTGAAATTACAGACACACGAGGCTTTACAACTGTATGCTCTAAGTTGATGGACGCAGAGCTGTGCATCGTAGGACACGTATCTAAGGTGAACTACGAGGCAACACTTTGTTACCACTTAACATCAGTTGGGCCTTATGATAGTTCCACCTCCATGCCGTATATAAAAAAAAAAACAAAAAAGTTAATATAACAAATATATTTAGTAACTATAAATATGTAATATATCTCGTTGTCAAAATAAAGCAATTTAAAACTTAAAATATAATAAAAACTGGGCAAAGTGCCTTTAATAAAATAAAAATAATAAAAAAAAAAAAATATTTTATTTCAGACAATTAGAGTCCATATCTTAAGACTAACATACACACAAAAAATATATATATATATAACAACAAAGAAGAACAGCTCAATATACAAAAATAAAAAATAGGCGCTGGGTGAAAATAGAAAACACCATTTTGTGCCAAGGGTGACTAACTGAGGAAATTATTTCCTTCATTAATCACCCTGTTTTTTTCCGCACAAAACACTTCCAGAGCGGAGATGTGCAGCACTCAGCCACTGTCCTCAGGATGCTGTTGCGACTGCCCCGAATTCTGCTCATCAGTGATGCCGTTTTTTTGCGCATGATGGCGTGAAAGCCATCTGTGTGATAGTAGGCAAACATCCCCGATGCACTGCAGTATCGGGGCAACCGCAACATCATCCGGAAGATGTTATTATATTGGATGCGTAGGTCCTCCAATGATCTTTTGGTATTTCGGACCCACAGACTTCCCGTGTAAAAGCTCTGACAGTACGCTTTAAAAAGCGTAACTTTAACTTGTTCAGTACAACGGGAAAATCTACGGGCCAACATGTTACCTCGGACCGCCAAGGCTCTACGCTCCCTCTCAACATCTGCATCGTCTTTAAGATCGTCGGCAAGAAAATGTCCCAGATATTTAAATTTCGTAACACGATTTAAGTTCAAGCCGTTTAGGGTTATATTCAGTGTAAAATCGGGACATTTACCGGCGGCCTTAAAAACCATGTATTCGCTCTTCTTCAGTGTCAAATTTCTAGGAGTTCATATCGACCAGTTCCTGAACTGGAAAACTGAGATGGATTCTATTGTTAATGCTATCAGCTCAGCATGTTACGCTCTTAGAAGCCTTAGAGAAGAAGTAGGGATCGCACAGCTTAAAATAGTATATTATGCCCTAGTAGAGTCAAAATTAAGATATAGTGTGAAGTTTTGGGGAAGTAGTTATGACTACAACATAAATAGAGCGTTTATTATTCAAAAACGAGCCATTAGAACTATAGTGCGCATTCCACAGTGGGAATCATGCAAAGAACATTTTCAAAACCTCAATATTCTGACGGTTCCCAGCTTATACATTCTAGTAGTCTTAATGGACGTAGTTAAAAATCCGCTTAAATATGAAACTTTTGAACAAAGAAAAAAAGAATAGACACAAGGAGAAAAGATCTTGAGACACCTCTTTGTCCAATGCTGAATGTTGCCAAACATGGCTCGCGGTATCAAGCTGTAAGACTTTTTAACGCACTGCCTACTGACATGAAAATTATCGACAGTCCTTTTAAATTCAAATCAAGACTAAAGGAGATCTTGTTGAAAGGGTGTTTCTATTCAGTTAATGATTTTATGACCTGTAATAATATTGAATAGTCGTTTTCTTTTTTTTTATATAGATTTTGAGTTAATGGTCAATTTAATTAATTTGTGACATGTTTGTATTATTAATTTCTTAGTAATATTATTCTAAATCATTTTTATTTTATATTCTTTGATGTCTATTTTCCATTTGACTTTTCTTGACTTTTTTGACATCTTTATATATAGGTAAGTAGACATTTGTTTTGTTCTATTTTATTATTTTTGACATGTATGTGATAATTTTAAAATATTGTAACTTGTATTTAGGATGTGATTTCAAACACAATTATATAATTGTTTATGAATAAATAAATGAAAAAAATGAATGAAAATCTTCGCATTATATAATGCGAAGATATATATGTATATATATATATATGTATATAAGCCCGTGCTCAACAGCATAGGCTTCACAGACCCTCAGTAATTCCCTGAGACCAGAAAGAATCCGACTAATATATGATATTTGATAATATACCATGGACTACTCCTTTGTTTTGTCCTCGAGAACTAAAGTCGCACTGACAACACAATTTCGTTTTCTATGGCAAAATGACTGAGTTCGTGGCAAGAGGGGTAAAGGCGAAAACGGCCGAGTTGCGCGTCCACTGAAGTCCGTGTAATATACGCACAAAAATGAAAGGGGTTATTTTAATGAGCATAATAAATAAATTTGTAAAATGTTTACTATAGAAATGTGATATTTATTTTGGCATGTAAAACAAACACTAAAACTTGTTATGCATTATGCTTGCCATCTAATCACATAAACTGTATTGGTGACGTTGGTGACGTCTCGAGATATCTCATAATGTCCCATTCTAACCCAAAACCCGCAGCCATTTCCGAAAGAGATATCAAATCGGCCTGTGTTTTTGGGTGTCAATTGCAAGAGTAGGCATTAAGTTTTATATCGTATCGTATCGTATAGTTTTAATTGAATTAATTTGATGTAACTATATTTTGCACGCCGGTAATAGGTGAAGCCGGCTCTTGAAGTTATCGACGCGTATGTATACCTAGGATAAACAGTCCAATTAGGTAGGTCCAACTTCGAGAAAGAGGTCAATCGTCGAATCCAACTCGGATGGGCAGCGTTTGGGAAACTTTGCAACGTCTTTTCGTACAACATACCTCAGTGCCTTAAGACGAAAGTCTTCAATCAGTGTGTGTTACCAGTGATGACATATGGAACCGCGACGTAGTCCTTTACTATTGGCCTTATGAATAAGCTCAGAGTCGCTCAACGAGCTATGCTCGGGGTTTCTCTACGGGATCGAATCAGAAATGAGGAGATACGTAAGAGAACTCAAGTCACCGACATAGCCCGACAGATTAGCACGTTGAAGTGGCAATGGGCAGGCCATATAGCGCGCAGAACAGATGGCCGATGGGGCCGGAAAGTTATCGAATGGAGGCCACAGACCAGCAAGCGCAGCTTAGGACGTCCACCTACAAGATGGGCAGACGACTTGGTAAGAACCGCAGGTCGGCGTTGGATGCAGGCCGCTTCCAACCGCAGTTCCTGGAGATCAATGAGGGAGGCCTTTGTCCAGCAGTGGACGTCCTACGGCTGATATGATGATGATCATGGTGAATAGATGAAGTATGTGAATCATACCTATTTAGTTGTATCAATTTATATACCATGCTTCTAGTAAATAAATTTCATATCTCAGCCTTCTTATGGTTATGTTGTTACGTTTAAAGTGTGATCAGTTTTGAAGCTGTGCTTGACAGTGTACTGCCGATATTCGTGTTGTTCCAAATACGCCAATATTCCATTCGAATGATGGTTTATGAATACATGAGATGAAATTTCAATTTGTTTGCGTAGGTAGAGGTACCTATTGCGGCTTGCGGCGTGGCTTTTTGAAGTTTACACATGGATGTAGTCAATACCGCATTGTATAAACCCGATAAATATTTGTTTCAGTTTACACTCAAATTAAAATTTGTTTTTGTAACGTAAACATTCTGATTTGACATATGATTTCATGTGGGCTTGTGGTAGCTCTTCCTTTCAACAATAAGGAATCCTCTTCAAAACCCTGGAAAGAAAGAAAATGAAATTAATGAAAAAGAAAAGAAAAAAGAAAAACAATAACAACCTTCCTACTTCGCCTTTAACAAAGTATTGCCTCGTAGGTCACGCACCTTGGAAACACGCCCTACGATGCACTGCTCTGCGTCCATCAACTTGAGGCATACAGGCGTAAAGCCTCATGTGCCTGTGATTACACCGGCAAGCGTACCCTTCAAATCAAAACAGCAATGCTACTTGGCGGTAAAAATAGTTACGGTGGAAGTACTTCCCCAGGAGAGCCCTTTAAAGAAGGAACTCTACTAGTCTTACGGCGGGTTCCTACATCCGTCGGTAACCGACTACGCCTCGTATCTTCTTGATAAAGTGTCAATTTAGTGTCAAACTTTTAACAGGTTTTCAAGGAGAGACGAGTCGTAACTGGTTACCGACGGATATAGGAACCCGCCATTAAACTCCAAGACTTGAGCTTTTGCATTGTTCCATTTAAATTACTATTCCGCCTTCGGCTTCGCACGCGTAATTTGTCATTATAAAGTAGCCTATGTTTCAATCTAGGTCATAATCTTATAAAATAATTATATATTATACCAAATTTCATCGCAATCGGTTCAGCTTATTAGCAGTTATGACATGATTGAGTAACAAACAAACAAATAAAGATACCTCCAAACTTTCACATTTATTGATCCAGCGAAGCGAGATCTTCTTATAAAAGGTCTTTCTTTATAAGAACATTTCGACCCCATTTTTATTTATAGTTTTAACCTTGTTGTTTTTATGTTATAAGCCATAATAAAAACTGAGTTTTGACAAAACTTACAGGGTACACCAGTGACCCAACAGTACAGAAATTTCATATGAATGTATCTTTAGTAATACAAATATATAGAGAAAAGTCTAAAATACAGATTAACTGCAATATCTACCCCAAAAATATAACCAAAATACATGAACTCCCGCTGCCTGTAATTTGAATGAAACTGTAGGTCAAGTAAGTTGGTTATTTATTTCGTGACACTATTTTGATCGTCAAAGATTAGGTACAACTAATATTTTTTTTGTTTTTAAGGGAGACTCGCGAGATCTCATTTCGGGGAGAACCGCTATTAATATAAGTGTGTATATTCTATTGTTTTGTATCTAGGTAATTTTATTTTGTATAATTTTACTTATTGTAATATATTTGTGCAACACACAGGCTACTTTTTATTGGCAAACCACGCCTGCGAAGCCGCGGACTGGTCGGCTAGTAATATATAAATCCACGAGAACATTTCTAGTACAGACTGTCAATTTATTTTCGCAACCAAAGCAACGCGTGATGACAAAACATACCGACCCAATTTCATAACAAGTTACATCAAAAATAAAACACAACACCATAAAAAAGTAATAAGTTAATATATTAATCCCATCATCGGAATTCGCGGTAACGCCGAGTGGTAATTAGGTGGACGTAAAAAACTCACGAAAATTCGTTTTCCATGTCACAACGAGCCATCCCGCGCAGTTCAAATCGTACCATTATTTTTTATGGCCCACTTTTGGGCCACGAAAATTTGCTGGTACTGAAAATCGCATTTGGGGCAAAATAGATCTAGAGTGACCGAAAAATAGGACGACCTCGGTTTAAAGAATTAAATCTCATAAGAACAATTACAGTTAACTGAAAATTAGATTAACTAGTGGTTTGCTTCAACTTGAAGCTCTGGAATCAATTGAAAGAAGAGCCAAGAAGCTCATAGGCAACGATGAGCTAGATGATGCAAGGCTCCTCAGCCTGGAGCATCAACGAAAGGTTGCTAGCCTCTCGGTTTTTTATCAAGTACATTTCGGAGAGTGTGCGGCGGAACATTTCAACCTGATCCCACCATCTCCATTCTATCAACGGACAACCAGACGCTCTGCGGTGCACCACCGCTATATGGTAGAAATACCTCCCATTCGCACAAAGCGGTTCTCTTCGACCTTTATTATGCGCACCGCCAAAGTGTGGAACGCCTTGCCAGAGTCTGTGTTTCCTGATAGCTACAACCTGGGCATCTTTAAGTCGCGACTGAATAGGTTTCTTCTAGGCAAGCGTGTACCATTGTAGACTGCATCATCGCTTACCATCAGACGAGATCGT
The DNA here is from genome assembly GCA_918857605.2 of Philereme vetulata. Classification (NCBI taxonomy): domain Eukaryota; kingdom Metazoa; phylum Arthropoda; class Insecta; order Lepidoptera; family Geometridae; genus Philereme; species Philereme vetulata. The sequence continues at coordinate 2,284,776 of OU975451.1, read as the reverse complement.
GGTTAAAAGCAAGCCTATAATATTAAAAAAAACTGAGATTTCGCGAGTCTCCTATATAAACAACAAAAATATTCATCGTAATCTTTGACTATCAAAATAGTGCCCGGAAATAAAGAACCAATTTACTTGACCTACAGTTTCATTTAAATTACAGTAAACGGGAGCTATTATAGTTATTAAAGCATATTAATTGATTATTGTCGTACAAAATGCAGTTATTCTGGATTTAAGACTTTTTCCTATATGTGTGTCACTTTAGCTACACGCGAACCAAATTACAGCACTGTGGGGTCAGTAGTGTATCTTGTGAATTTCGTCAAAGTTCAGTTTTTACTATGGCTAATAACGCAAGAACTGCGAAGACTTTATTAAAAATAAAAACAGAGTCAAAATGTACTAATGAAGACCTTTCATTTGACGTCCCATTTGATCTAATAGTATCGTTGTAACTTTTTTTACCCCTCTTGAATCCCAATGTCTCAAAAACCCCCCAAAATTTTTAGCTCATTTATTGCGGGTTCCTATATGTGTCGGTAACCGACTACGCTACGTATCTCCTTTAAAAAGTGTCAAACTAGTGTCAAACTTTTGACAGGTCTTCAAGGAGAAACGAGCCGTAGCTGGTTACCGACGAATATAGGAACTCGCCATAAGTCATACCAAAATTAGGATCAATGCTTCGAAAGTTATCCTCGGACAAACAAACATACATTCATGCAACCCCGATTTGCCCAAGTTGATTTTGGAGATCTCGTTTCGCACGATCAAATATGAAGATTGAAAGATTTAAATTTAATGGTGTTAGCACTGACCAAAAGTATTTGTTACTACCTTTTTACTATCATTTAAAACCTAATAAAGGTTGCTGGGAGCCGTTGGGTGCAAGCTGAGTGTCATCGGTAGCTCTGGAAAGCTGGTGGAGGCCTATGGATAAGTAGCTAATACTGAAAAAACTAAATTGGAATATAGTTTCTCGAGTGCGACGCAGACGACGCATTGGTCCCCCGCTAGAAGAAAACACGACCTAAACAAGGTTGTTGGGAGCCATTGGGTGCAAGACAGAAAATAAAATCTGAAAATCTATGTTCAGCATCTTTGTATCATTTAGAAGGTGGTGATGACAAAAGAATTGTTTGCTGTAATTTTTGTTCATAGTGATTTCGATTTCTCACTTGATTTCAGAGTGTGCCTTCATTTAATGAATGAATTATATATATATTATGTAAAAATAATTGTAATATATATATATATATATTTATTGGGCGGTCTTATCGCTAAGGGAAACTAATTCAAATTGATGGTTCAAAATTAAATTTTTAATACTTTCTTAGAAAACTATTCTGATGTATTTCAATCATTATTATAAATACGGGATTTATCTCGATTTAGCTGTGGGCTGCGGCGCGTAGTGCGAAGCGAGACGCAGTGCGGAGCGGATCGCACTCACTCTGACGAAGGTTTCGCAAATTGAACCGAAACAACAGTACGTGATAAATCCCGTATTCATAATAATGTTTGATATTTTCATTGAAAGTAGTAATAATTTGTCTTATATTTGTTTTTAGATGATATTGCAAGACAAAATCGCCTAAACGCTGTTTTCTTGGCCACCCTGTTAATGTGTGTTCAAAAGCAGTGTATCGAGGTTAAAATGAAAGCTAAATGTCTGTAAATGTATATAGAAGAGAAACGATTATATAATTTGGTGTCATGTTTAGTGTTATGGTGACTGTATGGCGTAATTGGGGCGAATCACGAATCACTGTTGTTGGTAGTAGTCGATTGTACAAGTTTTATTTTTTATGAATATAGTTCAAATTAAGGGATACTTTTGCGAAGCAATGGGTGGAGTCAGACTGTGGATGATGATTACTAGCCGCGACACAAAAAGGGGGGAGTGTTATAAGTTTATGTCAGTGGACTATTGTGGTTCCCAAACGGATGGACCGATTTGGACGCGTTGTTTTTTAAGAGAAAGCTAGTTTAACCGGGCTGGCTCTTAGCTATACCTAACAGCCTTAATTTTCAACCCAAAAAGAGTGGATTTCATTGTCGAATGGACAAGTAACTTTTTAACAACTCGTTTAAAATGTTACAATTTAAACGTAATTTATTTTAATTATTGTCATGTATTGTAAAAGGATCATTAAAAAAAAACAACCAGGTTTGTTTCTTGCCTGGCTTGGTCGCGAAGGAACAGGCAGTAAAATTGACGTTTCAAAGTGATCCTTGTGATTGTAATGAATAAAAGATTTTGACTTTGAATATGAACAAAAATATAACAGACTTAACCAAATTATCTAACTGATTTTGATGAAATTTCTCTGAGATTAATTTACAAGTACATAGGTATATCATTTCAAATAAAAAAAGAATTTTCCAAATCGATTGATAAATGACGGAGTTCTGAGGTAATATAAAATTTGCCTATTGAAATATAAAATTCCAGGTGGTCCAGTTGGTGCCAATGGGACCACCTGGAATGTATACCTTTTAAACAAAAAAAGAATTTCTCAAATCGGTCCCGGTGTCTTCGAGTAATCGGGGAACATACATAAAAAAGATTCCGATGAATTGAGAACCCCCTCTTTTATTGAAGTCGGTTGAAAGCTATGTCTTCGGATTTTTAATGTATTTTACGATGAAAACCGCGTGCAGAAAATGGTTTTATATATCCAATATGTTACAAAATTATATCCATAAGATGTATTGATTTACTGGGACTCGAGCTTACAACTCGCATTTTATTTTTGACAATTTATGGTTCGTCTGCTATTAGTTGCTTTATTAAAGTTGCTGGGAGCCGTTAGACGAGACCCACACAAGATGGGAACTACAGTATGGGGTTCTTCAAAAAGGGCGGTTTGAAAATTTTAAAGGGTCGGCAACGCGAGTGCAATACCTTTTGTGTTACAAACGTCCACAGGCTACGGTAATCGCTTACCATCAGGTGGCCCGTACGCTTGTTTGCTAACTTAGTAACATAAACAATTAGGTAACTTTTAACAAAAATATAATTTCAGACTTCAGACAACAGAAAATACAAACTACAAAACCGATTTCGATGAAATTTCTATAGAACCAACATGAAAGTATATCCTTTCAAATAATGAAATAATTTTCCAAATCGGTTGATAAATGACGGAGTTATGAGGTAACAAACAAACAAAATACAGTCGAATTGAGAACCTCGAATCGACTCTCAGTCGAATAGAATTGTACCATACACCAATATGTTATTGGTGTATTGGTTATATAATATGTTATATATGGTTCAAAATGGGCCAATGTCCCCCCCCCCCAAGCCGTACAAAGAAAAAAACATTTGTCTCACGTAGTAATGTTTCTACATTCGACGCTATATTATAATTTTATCTATTCTTGTGTAGAGAGATTTTAGGACGGTCATGTTATATGGTAATGTGTGTCGCATATTATGAACGAGGACATTTCTAATACTGTTGACCAAGTGAGGATAGTTGCTGCAGCTACCATCACTTCTCGACGGTAGCTGCAGGTACTCCAGTCAACGCGTGACCACGACTGTTGAAAGACAGCCGAAACGTCGGGATAACAAATAAAAAACCGGTCAAATGCGAGTCGGACTTGTGCACGAAGGGTTCCGTACCGTATCTATAAAAATGAACAAAAAAAATCACGTTTGTTGTATGGGAGTGCCCTATAAACATTTGTTCTATTTTAATTTAATAATTTATTTTTGAAATGAATATATAACTAAATATTCTTTGAGTATTTCAACCGTTTACTTGTTGCCGTTATCAATATCGAACAAAAACCGAGCAAAAAAAACACGTTTGTTGGATGGGAGTCCCCTTAAATATTTTTTTTATTCTGTTTTTAGTATTTGTTGTTATATCGGCAACAGAAATACATCATCTGTGAAAATTTCGACTGTCTAAAAATCACTGTTCATGACATTTCATCCGAATATAATGAATATATCTCTATCTTCTAGTGAGCAACGATCCTCTCCATCTAAAGGTTGTCTAGTGATCGCTTTGTTAAGCAATAAGACAGCCCATTATGCTTACATCTACTTGTTTTTTTTATTTCTTTTTAACTGTTGTGTCTAGCTTGTAAGATATAATAAAGAACGTTCATTCATTCATTCACAATGCGTCCAAAGTCACGGGTACACGTCAGTTTCAATACATTCCATGAAAAATCCCGACGCTCCATTTCGTGAACCACGCAACGTACAATTCGAAATAAAATATGCATCCGCGGATAATTATACAGCCCTCGGCTAATTTTTACAGCCTTAATCCAAATTTGTACGTGCCAGAGGATTTCCGGCCCACCTGTGACGGTATTGTCAGCCTCATCGTACGGATCGCAGGGCAAAAACCACAGAAGCCTTTATATCCATTCAACATCAACATATTAGTCATAGGACTCAAAAACCGGGAACACGAACTCAAAAAATGTAATCTGATTCTTGACACACCATACTAAATATTATAAACGCAAGAGTAGCGCTTTTTTGTTACCTTTTCACGACTAAACGGCTGAACAGATCGTAATGAAATTTGGCAAGGAGATATTCCAGGATTATATTCTGGGGAAGGACATAGAATACTTTTAACTCAACGGCGCAAAAGGAGGGTAATGTTTTTATTGATAACCACGCGTGCGAAGCCGCCGGTGGGTTAACTAATTTGTTATATATCCTAAGATAATTATTTTTACCCCCGTGTATTGTAACTGTAATATAACAAATATGTTCTTTGTATTTACTCTTGTTTAAGCAATTAAATATTTTTTTAACTTGGCTTGACACTCTCTTTTTATCTCACGGGAACTGATTTAGGTATGGTATAAAAGGTGGCCTATGTAGTGATCCAAATTATAATCTACGTATATACCAAATTTCATCGATATCGGTTCAGCCGTTACGACGTGACTGAGTAACACACATCTAAACTTTCACATATATAACATTAGTGTGATAGAAAAACATGCAAACCCGGAACAAATATCTGTAGATCATGCAAACATTTGTTCCGCGGCGGGAATCGAATCAGCTACCATCTGCGTCTCAGACGGTTATTCGCACACTGCGCCACGGGGGTCCATTAAGATGGTGTAAGTCAACTCCAGGTAATACCATCCGCTCAGCTTTGCATAATCTAAAATAAATGATCAACATAATTGCATTCATCTTTTACCATCTAAGACCACAATTAGCGCTTACAATCGCAGTCGAGATTCTGGTCAAACGAAGTCATAAACAGGGTGTTTAGTAATATACTGACTATATTCAAGTGACGGTTTCTCAACCCAAAAAAAACTGCTAGTTATATTACCAAATTATTAAAGAAAATCGACTAAGTTTAGGTGATTAATTCGATATAAATTTTACTGCCTACTCTTGCAATCGACATCCAAAAAAGTTAGAAAAGGACAACAAGAGATATCTCGCGACGTCACCAATACAGTATCTGAGATTAGTTGGCAAGCATTATGCAATAGCACAACATGAATGAATGAGTATGAAGTTTAATAAAGTGTTACATATCTATGTTAGTAAATGGTAGATCATTATGAAACACTTGTGGCTTGAAAGTACTCCAGATAGTCTCCAACCATTCAATTCGGGTTGAAAATTCTAGAAGTACTGGTTGCTTTCTTAAACTGTTACCAATTTAAAATAACACACACTCGGCATTCGCCACAGCCAGAAAACGCTGCCACCGGCTGCGGACTGCATTTTTAGTACATTTTATATGAACTCGCCGCACACGGTTGACGCCAGTGTTCGCGCTCCATGCCTCAAGATGCCGCTTCTCACTTCGCGTGGGCGTGTGGATGCCACCGACTGAAAGTCTAAAAAATCAAACCACCTGTTTTTTTATGTACGACATTAACTTACAACACATCCGGAACCGTATTAACTGATTTTAGAGGTGTGTTTAATACCTGTAGCTTGAATATTTATCCAGTAATCGATACAATTCTATTTTTTTTATATTATATTATACTTGTAGACACACAAGCTGACGGGCATCCTGATGTTAAGTGGTCACCGCCGCCTATAAACTCCTGCAGCACTCTTGGTACTGCAGTCGCGTTGCCTACCACTTAATACCCTATTTACACCTCTTTTGAAGGCGTTCGGTTTAAAGCGCACCGGAAAAACCTCCGGAGGAAGGTCATTCCACATCATGCAGGTGCGTGGAAGAAACAAGCGGGTGGGTATGTGGGTGAGCTCGTTGCCAGTTGCGGGAGGTTTGATGGTAGAAGTAGGAGGCAGGGATTAAATTGAACAGCTCTTCAGAACATTCGCCGTTATATATTTTATATAAAACGCTGAGCGCTCCGATGTCACGGCGCAGACTCCAATAGACAATTTTTTAACGTAAATCGGCGGCGCCTTTGCGACGATGCCGCTTGGTCTGTTTAACAGGTACCTACTTACATAGTGAATTAATATGATTTGTATACCTATTTTATGCAGGCTGTTTCAATGATATTTTAGAACTTGATTAAAAATATTTGAAAATTGAAAATTTTCTATGGTACTGAATTTGAAAAATAACCTATTTTGCAACAATACTAGCCATTAGCCCTAGCCGTGTTTTCATTTAGTGTCGTACATAAAAGACACGTAGCATAAAAAATTGGCTGTCGCTCGCTTCTGTTACTAAGTGGCCGCGTATAGTTCTATGTGGCGGCGTTTTGTTGCTGTGGCTGTGGCACGTGGCTCAGATGCTAGGAGGCTATGGGTTTTTTTTATACTACCTTGAGATGGAACAAGCATATGCCCCACCCGATGTTAAGTGGTAACTATTGCCTATAGCATGGTATTGCCTTGTAGGTCACGCACCTTAGAAATGTGTCCTACGATGCACTGCCCTGCGTTCATAACTGTGCCTGTAATTTCACCGGAACCCATACCCTCCATACCGAAACGCGATGCCGCTTGGCGGCAGAAATAGGTATGGTGGTAGTACTTCACCAGCCGAGCCCTTTCACAAGGTCCCACCTGATGGTAAGCGGTTACCGCAGTCTATAAACGTTAGTAACACCAAAGGTGTCATTCTTCGAGTCCAAACTATCATTTTGTAAACTCACTGTTTTGCAACTCGTACACTTTGTTTTATTGGAAACCTCTTTGTCCAAAGTTTTTAATGTTTTTTCTCGAGTAGTATTATAATTCCCGTTATATTTTATGGTTTAAAGTGTCATAAAGACATTCTAAATGAGATCACCTTTGTTTGTCATGAGCGTGTAATATAATTAGTTTTAAATGACTGCGTTTATGTGTAGTTTAAGGATCGTCAAGATATGAAATTATAATTCTCAAAGCATACCTACATTTACATTTCGTGGTAGGTATTTTATGTTTTTTGGCAATCAAATAAAATGATGACTGCAATGCAGTTTAAGTAGAGCACTGGTTTTTAAGATAGACTGATATAAAGCTGGACATTTCACACAGCACTAACTAAGCAAAAAATTTGTAAATACGTATAAAGAGAAACACCCAGAACAAATATCTGTAGACCATACAAACATTTTCCTAACAAATAATATTAAGTTTTATCCCGACCACCAAAAAATTGTCTAGAGGAGATGGTGGCAATAAGACCGCCCATTGTACTTTTGTAGCGTCGTAGTAATTTCTGACTGACCACGCTTGGAAGCGCAGAGTAAGACAAGCCTCCCATTAGATGGAAAGACAACCTTATCAAAGTTGCTGGGAGCCGTTGGGTGCAGGCCGCACAAGATCGGTCGCTTTGGAAATATAGGGGGAAGGCCTATGTTCAGCAGTGGATGTCCTATGGCGGAAATAATGATTAGCTAATTGCCACACCTAAAGTACTTAACCAAAGATTTTGAAAACCATCTCAAAAACTTTCAAGCCAGACGGGACTTTGTAGCACAATTGGTAGTGCATCATCGTATCAAGAGGAAGGTTGCGGGTTCAAGTCCCGTCTAGACTTGGAAGTTTTCGAGATGGTTTTAAATATCTTAGAATTTTCCGTAAGTTTTCAGATAACACTATAAAAATAAAATACTAGTACTTATCCAGTGCGATATAAAAACTCATCAACCTGTATAATTAATCTTTTAAAATTCATATAAAAATGGCCTTAGATTTGACTGTCTAAGAACAAAAATGGATAGGTACAGTACTAACTTAGGTAACTTAAGTTTAGTACAAATCTCGAGGATTCAAGATCAAGTCAGGCAAAACTTCGACCAAATGGACCCGCGATCCTCGTATGCGAGCGGCTGATTTCGCTCGTTGTACTAAACATAACTTCAATTTCTATATTGTGGTAAAACCCAAAGCAAGTTGATGAAGGCTCATTATTATACATTAATATCACGTAAAAAAGTGCAATCAGGCTAACCAACGAGAGCGGACACTCGGAACGCTCATTTTAACCTCGCAGTCGGGCAAAACGTGACTTATTTTCCAAACATCACTCCGGCCGGTATCCCGACAAATCCTCAAATCCACGCTCAGACGAAGACTTAACCCTTGGACGTTAAACTGAACCGAATAGAATTAGCATAGAAATTGATTCAGTCAGGGCTCTTTTAGCCCCATCATCGCCTAATCCATTTGCAGTGGCCAGGGGTAGTCGTAGTTACATGTAGAGTATGAATTCGAGTCGAGTACAGATGCACCAGTTTTTTACCGTTTTCACACGATCGGTCAACACTTACCTACAAGGATTTGATACACATGTCAGGGACATTGCCAGTACATTTTTTTATAGTGGTGAAGCCTGAGCGATGAATTAGATAAATCACCGGACGTACTTCCCTGTGTCGAGGCACTTTATAGTTGTTTGCCCTTTACGAGCATCGCAAACTACGTTATTACTGATTACTGTGGCCACTTGTTTACAATAAAAAAAAGAAATACACAAAAAACAAACCCATCAATGCACTTAGTAGGTTTAGGCAAGTAGGTTCATACACACAGTTCCCGTTTTAACAATAATAAAAATAAAAAAATAATGCTGGACATTTCACACAGCGCTATCTAGCCCTAGTGCTACTAATCAAAGCTTGTACAGATTGTACAATATTGTACAGCTTGACATAATAGTTATATACTTGTTGTTTTGTAAATACTTCTAATAACTAAAGAAATAACCAGACCCAGAACAAAATATCTGTAAATTATGCAAACATTAAAAACATTTTTACTACGAAGGTAAACAATTTCGATAAGACATGTGGGCAACAATAGTTTTAAAACGTCGGTTCTGTCCGAAATTATGCAGATAATCTTTGCTGAGTCAGGGAAACACATAGTGCTATCGATTTTTTGACGTGTTGAAAAATGGCAAGCGGAAAATGACAGCCTTCGTATTGTGAGCGGACGAGTGAATGAATGAATGAATGATTATAATGCCGAGCGGCGAATGGACTGGCTTTTTAGGGTATGTTTTATGAATGAGTCTTTCGGACCATTTGGGGACATTTCATATTTTTCGGTGATGTTGATATTAGGGTTCGCAGTTAAAGAATAATTTCCCGGAGCCGAAAATTGAAAAATAATATAAGAGTACTCTTGAGGCTTTTAACGAAATATAGACTTATTTAATGACACAATCACTTTTGGATATTGATTCGAGCTGTAAACTGTAATAAAATTTCTTGGAAATAGCTAAAATGCCTATACCCTAGTAAAATCGACATTCGACCTACTTTAATATTATGGTTTATACCTATCATTTGTTTAATAAACGTCATCCATTGCTAAACATATTATTATACCTCCCCGATCTCCGATATTTCCGTGGTTAATTTCAATCATTCTTATAAACACGGGATTTACCTATCTTGTCGGTGTTTCGACCTCGATCTTTCGGTTTAATTCGTATATCTTCATCAGGGTGAGTGCGATCCGCTCCGAACAACGTCTCGCCTCGCACTACGCGTCGCAGCACTCTGCGCGTGAGTATACGGGCGCGGTGGTGGGGATTGCGTCAACGGTGGCCCATCATGTTGACAGGCTGTATCATCATCATTATTAACACTGCTGTTCTCTTTTGTAGTTCTCGGTACAAGCAAACGCACAACACTAACTACGGCTCTACCAGGTTCACTAACTTCTCTGTCGCTTGCATCATGAAGACATGGCCTCCAGGCTGGCGGTAGAACCCATCCTCTATCTCTGTTAAAGTTCGGCACACGACTAATTTCTATTGCCTCTCGGATCTTGCGAGGAACAAATAACTTCTCTGTCGCTAAGACCCGATAAAACGGTACGTGATAAATCCCGTATTTATAATAACGATGAACCTTGTTTGTCTGAAACACTTGTATTTTTTTTAAATTATTTAATTTTTAGAGAAATAGGTACTTATATTTATCATGGCAATGTACTGTTATAAAAAAACCTTGACGGTTCCCATTTTCCCATTGGCAGCACCGTTTCCGATTGAATTGGATAAAAAAGCGAAGTGTATAAAACGGGCCAGAACAAACACGGTAAATACGAGTGATCATTCTCGCACCAAATGGTCTGCGAAAAAGAAGAATTAGTTTGTAGAGATCCGTGGCGTAATTATAATATAAATAAGTATAACAATAAATAAGTATGAATAAGTGTTATGTTATGACATTCCATTGTATACATACACAGTACAATACATCTATGAAAAGCTGACGTATGTACACAAAAATATTAATTTGTTTATGAAAAATATAATTATAACTTTAATACTAGAAATAAAGATAAACTCGCTGTTGCCACTTGTAGACTCCATAAAGTTGGTAAATCGTTTAAATGGCAAGGTGTACGCTTTTATAACAAACTCCCAAGTTATGTACAAAAATTGACAACAAATTTAAAAATGTAAACGTAAACAAAATATATATAAAAAAATCTAATATCAAGTATTATTAAGTAATAAGTTTATTAGTAGTATTAAGTATTATTCATTATAAAGTATTATTAAGATTATTTAGATAATAGAGAAGCTTGGGATTGAAACTGCTCCAACTCAGTCAAAAATGTTACAATTTAGACGTAATTTATAATATTCATTATTCATATCATTATCGTAATTTTATTCTAAAATGATCATTAAAAAGGACAACCAGCTTTATTTCTTGCCTTTAATCATGTATCAGTAACATTAAAACCTTCCCCGGGACGGACTGCAGCTCTGACCATAATCTGTTGATGGCGTGGTTCAATATGCGACAAAAGAAACTTAAGATAAACCAACAGTTCACTAAACTCAGATATCTAAGCCCGAAGGAATTATCGTGTGTCAAAGAAAACCTGGACAATACGCTGCAATCTATCCCGACAGCTGCACAAGATAGTGCCAACATTCTATGGGTACATCTGAAAACCAACATAAACACCACCATTACACTAATTCCTAAAACACAGAAGAGTGGCACCAAAAAATGCTGGATAACAGATGAAAAGTGGGATCTCGACAAACAAACACGGGATATAAAAATTATGGGACTACAGACCAATGAAGTGAGCAAAAACTACAGAGATCTCAGCAGGCAAATTCAGCATGACTGCCGTTGAAACAAAACCATGTTTGTTAAAAGCATTTGCAGTGAAATCGAAAAACACGCACTTAAACTCAAAACTTCAAGAAAGTTAGACTCTTGACCATACAACTCAAACCAAAATCATAGGTCATAGAGGATGACAAATGAGCTCCAATACACAAACTGGAACATATTGCAAACAGATGACCCGACTACTGCGAGAATTTATTCAAAGACTGAGAGGGAATCTCCGAGAGGCTCTACCGTCCCATATGGAATTGGAGCCGACTATTCTAAGATCGGAGATGCAAGCTGTCATAAAATCCCTGAAATCCAAGAAAGCTCCTGGCCTGACGGCATCGTTGCCGAAGTCTTCAAGGCTTTGGGTAACGGTTGGTAATCTGGCGAACGGGCGAATGGCCTAAAGATTGGTCTGAATCCGTAGTTATACCTGTTCACAAAAAGGGTTATACCAATAATTGTGAGAACTATAGAACACTTGCTCTCTTCTCCCACGCCAGCAAAATCCTGCTCCATATCATAAACTGGCAGATACCACAGGAACAAGCAGGTTTTGTCAAAGGTAGAGGCACACGGGAGCAGATTCTAAACGTGCGCCAAATAGTGGAAAGATAAAACACATAAGTACTGGTGTATTTAATTCATATATTAAATACACCAGTACTTACTTGTTTTATCGATTACAGTAAGGCCTTCGACTGTGTCAACTGGACCTGTATGTGGAGAGTACTAACAGAGTTAGTACCTCAACACCTTGTCGATCTTCTCAATTCCTTGTACACCAACAACTATGGGTAGTAAGGAGTGACAAGACCTTGTCCAAACCGTTTAAATTTAAAAAAGGTGTAAGGCAGGGATGTATCCTTTCTCATATTTTCTTCAATATATACGGAAAACATATCATAAGGAAAGCATGCGAGGATTGAAATGGTGATTCTGCCATTGGAGGCGAAACAATCACTTATCTCAGATACGCTAATGACACCGCCTTATTTGCGACATCCGAAGCAGAGATGGCTGACCTTATACACAGAATAGAAAATGCAAGCAGGGGACTGGGACTCTTTATCAACAAGACAAAAACCAAGGTTCCGATTATTGACCGCGCGGGAAAACTTGAGCTTGGTGGAGCTTTAAACCTAGATACTATAAATGACTTTATGTACGTGGGCTCAAGTATCAACAAGGACCGCTCTTGTGAGGGAGAAGTACGCCGACGTATTGGGATGGCCAAGAACGCAATGTCTCAATAGATCAAAGTGTGGAACGATAAACACATCTCTAAGAAGACAAAAAACAAACTGGCCAATACCTTGGTCTTTCCCATCTTCCTTTACGGAGCAGTGACATGGGCACTCAAAACTGCTGATCGGAAAAGAATTGATGCGTTCGAGATGTGGTGCTCGAGAAAAAGTCTTCGTATACCTTGGACTGCTAAACGAACGAATGTGTCCATTCTAAAGAAACTAAACCTTTCGAGGAGGCTATCAATCATCTGCCTTAGCCACACCTTAGAGTATTTTGGACACATAACACTTCGCAACCCTGACAACCTCGAAACTCTTACCATTCATCACCAAGCTCATAAGGAGTCGCGTCGCAACTATTCGAGCTCCTCCCCCCCGTAGTGTAAGTGTAATTGATTCGCAATTACACAAACTGCAGATATAAATTTGTAAATAGAAGTTGACGCGTCGCCGCGTCCTCTCAGCTAAGGTGAAAAGGTTTACCCAAAGAGTTCAGAAGCTCGAAACTTTTTGGTTAAACTATGACTAATACAGGACAAATCTACACGAACGAGGTCGTGGGTAAACAGCTCGTGTATAATATTAATTAGTATGATAATGGTTGTTTCAGCTGGCGCCTCAGCTATTTTTTTTTGTCCTGTCCATCCAAATGTTGTTTAGAAAACATCGCTTTTAGCGATTATACCGCCAATTGCACTAACCTTTATTTTTGAGTATTTCTTTGCATGTTAGACGGACCTCCGTAGCGCAGTGGGCGAATAGCCGGCTGAGACGCAGGAGGTAGTGGGTTCGATTTCCGCCGCGGACCAAATGTTTGCATAATCTACAGATATTTGTTAGTAGGTCTGGTTGTTTTTCTATTTATTATAAGTATGTACATTTATCAGAAGTATGTAAAAAAATGAGTATTCTATCAGTTATGTGGTTCCAGTTACGCACACGGTTCCAGTTCAGAGTACAAGCTCTGCTTAGTTTGGGGCTAGATAGCGCTCTGTTAAATGGACAGTAATATTTATTTATATTAAATTTTTTTTGTTGTGCAATATTAGTATATCTATTTATCTTAATGTTGTGGTATAGTCTCTATATGTTTGAATAGGCATGAGTGAATGCAGTAATTACTATGCCATCTAGCATCATGCCTCTTTGACAGCACTTAGTGCGGCGCGACGCTATATCCTTACTTATACTTATAATAAATAAATGGTATTATTACTCCTAAAAAAATCTACATTACATATCTGAATCATTTTGCGGTTTTGAACTTTTTTTGTTTAGACAAGAAATATATTTGTGGTTAATTGCTCATTAATTTACGTTTTTTTTGCAAATAGCTTACAACAAGTATTGTATGTGCCGCGAGAGGCGCATGTTCATTTGCTCATTTGCTTTCGGAGGTTGTGGGTTTGAATCCCGGGTACACCAATTTTTCTATTCCAAAAATATTTGTGCGCATTTACACGTGCTCAAGTGCAGCAGTCAAAGCATCTTTTATGCATGTATCAAACGTCATGTTTGGACTTGCTCGTGACTACCCCCCCCCCCCTCACTGGACATCGAGGATGGCCATCGTGGGGATTGATAAGGTTGTAAGCTAAATTATATATATTGGTTAGCACTAGTGAAAGTGTCCCTGGGGAAAACCTCGAATATTATAAGATTATTATTATATACATATATTAAGAGTATTTTTGGCTTATTTCCTGATTTGTAGGGAAAGGAAGGCAACTACCTACCCTCCCCCCACCCCTCTGCTTCAGAGCTAGCCTTCCCCTTCATGGGAACTGCACCAGGTTGGTCACCAGCCGTACTGATCTACTACATTTTATTAACCAATTAATTTTAGACCTATTTCGCTTTTGTCCTTGTTTAGTAAAATCTTTGAGAAATATATTACAAATGAGCTGTATTCATTTATAGAAACTAATGATGTAGATTGAAGGAGACAGACAAATAAACTTCGGAATACTTTTCCTTTATTAAGTATAAAATGCAAGATAGAATATGCAGGTACAATTTTAACTTATTTAATACAGTTCCTACTTATTTTAAGAACGTGTTAACTTGTCGAGCACCAACGAAAATCTGCCGGCTCCTCGCGACATCTTCGTTGAGGCTTTTTAAGTCAAGCGAAAATGAATCATTCGACCCACCCCAGCGCGTTTGATTGCCAGTTTATAAAAATACAAGGCTTAAACTGTCTTGTTGCCATTACGAGAAAGAACATTTTACAGTAAAATAATCAAAATCACGACACTAATAATATAATAAGTAATTGACAGTTTGGGTTTCCAATAAATAAGAACACTTCTCAGGCAATAGCCTCTTTTATCGATTACATTTTATGCGATCTCGACAGCCGTAAAAACACATACGCACTTTTTTGCGACTTGTGAAAGGCTTTTGATTGCGTCCGCCATAAAACTACACACAGCAGACCTCCAACTCCCGATGCACCACAACTCGCTGTTGCAACTTGACTAGACACCCTAATTTCATTCCATGGGACCTGATTTATTAGATAAAAAGTAGCCTGTATTAATCCATATTATAATCTAAGTACGTACTAAATTTCATCGAAATCGGTTCCGCCGTTACGACGTGATTGAGTAACAAACAAACAAATTAATAAATAAATAAACATTAAAAATTTCGCATTTATAATATTAGTGTGATGTATGAATAATTTAACATTTCAATTTATTATTTATGTGTGTTTCTTGATGAATTTGTTTGTATCATTGTGTATTATTTTGATTGAATTTTATTGTTAATAATATGTAGATTTATAATTTATTTTAGATTTCAATTTGACAATTTATTTAATTAATGTTTTGTATTCTTTTAATTTAATTAGTGTAATTGGGTAATCCGTTCTAGTTAAATAAATAAATACTTAAATAGGTACATTACTTAAATAATAATGAGTTCTGCTACACAATTTTTTCTAAAATTTTGCAGCTGTTAACGTTCACTATTTGTTCTTGATTCCTGTGTTTTTGAAACAAATAAGTATTATGATGTTTTTTTATTTTTATAAGTTACCAATGCTATCTAAATAGATCAGTGCGTCACACACAGAGCCTTAAAATTCTATTCCATACATATAAACATACTAAACAATATTTATACTTAAATAAATTAAATTCAGACGCCCGAGACTCCCACTTGCCTGCTTTTTTTCATTCGACCAATGCACCCTCCATTCGCCGACTGAAATAATTTCGCATGGACCTCATTTGTATGTAAATGCATCTCTGCCTTTATATCTCTGTTTGCCGCTTCTGTATTTTTATAGTCTTTGCATTTAAAGCGTCACGTTTTCAAATTAACTGGATTGGTAAGTAAGTAAATACTCTTAAGTAAATGAAGTAATAGGTGCTCTCTTCTTGTTACTGGTATTTTTTTGGTCACTCTATCATGTGATGTAAGGTGACTACTCTGACTTTGTTCAAGGATGTCATTTCGGATCATTTACGATAAGATAACGTTTATTTGTTAGAACAAAGTAAATGCAACAATACTTAGTTAATTTTATAAAAAAACTCACTTTTTATTGCTGTTGTGTGATTTTTTATTGTATTGTTATAATTTTTGATGTACTAGTAATAACGCATTTGTCTTTATCAACTGTTATGTTATTTCTGGAGTATTATTCTAATTTAAAATTTTTTAATTTTAAACAGAAAGGCAGAATATAGGCGGCAGAAATAGGTACTTACATTATTTGTATTACTGATGTAGTCGCGGGTGAGGCCAGATAAAACGCACTGATTTATTATTGATCGAGCGAAGCAAGCTCTATAAATCAACTTGGGCAAATCGGCGTTGTATGTATGTAAGTATTATTCGATTGTTCAAAGCCTACCTATAGAGGTAGGATTATGAAAGCATTACGTCGTAAATCTTAAGGCGTGGTGGTGGATGGGAGCTTTCTAGTGCGATGGAGGGGAGGATTTGCCTATTTTTTTTTAACATGTTTTTTTATAATACTATGAAATTGGATGCGTTTCATTTTGTATTTTCTACACCTAAACACCTACCAACCTTGGGTTAATTGCAGCATGTTTTTGGTACATATTTCAACTTTTAGAGACGAAATATTTCTTTTTCCTTTGCTTAGTATTTTTATATAGAATTTATTGTTTTTATTAACTCATAGGAAGATATATACCTAATCACCTAATATGCTTTCTTACACATAACACAAATTTGTAAAGTCTATAAAACTTATACTTAATTATTACCCTATTTAATTTCTTAAATCTGACAAAGTTTGACCATTAGACCATACGAATACCTACCTATAATAATTTGTTAAATTTATACATACGCTGAGTGATAGGTACGTTTAGTTATAATTTAGTAGTTATGATTGAATAGCCATATTTATATACAAAACAAACTCGAAAGAATAAACAAGTAGGTATTCACATTTCAGTTATTTGCTTTCTTTTCGTGTTATTTTCATACAACATAAAACACAATAATTTCACATTAGATTCTTTTTATTATAGTGCAGTGTACAACTGACTAATACTATTTTGATTGTAACTTTAAAATAGGCTAACTAGGCTGTTTTTGTTTTGTTATTCTACCCGACATCTTTTCTTTACAATGTTCAAACGTAGAAACCTGTTATTAGCCTTACGTTTAGTTCTAAGCTATTTAACCAAACAATTTGTATCGCCGTTGGTTTCTCAAAATAGATAAATGTAGGTATGTAAGTATGTATGTATCGTGTGTCTGTCCGAGGATAATTTTCGAAGCGTTTATCCGTTCATCGTAAAATTTGATATATAGGTAGGGAGTGATGGCACAATTTTGGTGTGACTAATTCAGCAAAAAATGTGGGGGGCTGTTGAGATATTGCGGTTCAAGAGGGGTAAAAATAAACAAAATAGGACCTTCCGATCAAATGCACGTCTAATAAAAGGTCTTTGTGAATACATTTCGACCCCGTTTTTGTTTTTAGGTTATACATTGTAGTTATATTAGCCAGAATAAAAACTGAAGTTTAACAAAATTCACAGGGTACACAAGTGATCCCACAGTACTAAAATTTGGTATGCGTGTAGCTTTAGTGACACAAATATAGACAAAAGTCTGAAATTCAGAATAAATGCAATTTCTATCCAAATAAAATATAACCAATTTATATGAACTCCTGTTACCTCTAATTTGAATGAAACTGTAGGCCAAGTATAGTGGTTATGCATTTCGTGGCACTATTATGATCACAGAACACAAAAAACAATAGAAGTCATAAGTAGGCGGAGCCCGCGTAACACCAAGTACGCGGGGTTCCGCGCACTACAAGCTTCGCTCACTTCAGTCGTGTTTCAATTATAGTGGGGTTAACGTACTTCAAAAAAATATAAAAAATCTATGTTGTGCCGTTTTGGAGTGTAAATATTATAGCCGAACCAAAAATTTACCAGAAGGGGGCATATCCTATCACCGGTAAGTATTATTTTATTGTTTTTTGTTAGTTTTGTTTAAAATGCAAAATCGTCAAACAAAATAGACTGTGAATCATACTCTTTAAGGTCGCGTTTCTCTTAAACCTCAACTTAAGCTACTCAATTAGGGATGTGACCCCAATATACTGATGAATGTGTTATCTATAGCTTTAATTAGTTACCCCCTATTAAAAGGTGTATAAGCTTTAGGGCGTTAATTCCTTTTGTTGTTTTATTGATGATTTTCTGAATGTATTTTAGACCTATGCTATGGTGTGAAATAATATAATAAGTTCTGTTTTCAGTTTCCCCAAGGCGCAAGACATAAAACAAATTAAAAAAACGTACAACTTATGAGTCATCCAGCATACAGAGACATGGCCTGGAACCGTGTGACTTGTTTCTGTTCCCAAAAAATAAGAACTAATTACCCGATCAACGGTTTTCATCACCAGAAAAGGCTGTCGAGGAGTATGAAAACCATGCATCTGACGTCACCACCGGAGGAGTAGCACAAATGTTTTCAAAATTGGTTCAATTGTATGAAAAAGTGCATTGACGCAAAGGGAGAATATTTTGAGAAACAAAAAATAAATTCATTTTGACCATTAATAGTATTTTTGTATTATTGATTCCGGAAACTTTTAGTGCCCCTCGTCTAATAATTCAGTATTAATATTCCAGTAATATAATATATTAAGTATTTACGAGTTGGAAACCTGTGATTATGTTATGAAAAAAAGAAAAGAAAAGCTGTTTATTTCGACAACCTATATTATAACCTGACGTACCTATTTCGTTATCCATAGTAGGTAGATGATAATCGATATCGATACATTCGTCTTGTATCCTCATAGGTACATCACTAAGGTAGTAGCAGTGTATTTTGGAAAAGCGAGTAACATCCATTGCATTATCAATCTTATTCTTTGCTGTTAAAGACTATAACAAAAATCGTAAGCGACAGCGCCATCTGTTGTTGAGTGGCTTTGTTTTGTGGGTAATCAAGTAACAGCCATTGCATTATCCGTCTTATTTCTAATTAATAGAGACTAAAATAAAAATATTTTCTAAAACGCCATCTTTTGTTGAGTAGACTTTAATTTTTTATTACTATTTATTTTATTGAATTTTAAACCATGTTCCCGTAGTGGCTAAGGTTTTATATCCGTAAAATTAGTTTTATGGTTTTATGACTTTTTAAACGTTCTTTTTCAACCAATTATAACTTTTATTTCTAAGTGTGCTAGTTTTTACATGTGTGAGTTTAGCTACACTGGTTTTCATAGTGAAAAGTTATCATGCTAGTTCTATTGTTTTTATGTTCTGTGATTTTGATAGTAGAAGATTATGAATAATATATTTGTTCGGAACCAGGTGAACCAGGGTGGGCAGTGGTTGTTACGAGTGGACTGTATGGTGATACAATGTTGCCCGTATGCCTCGGTTCGGTTCTGGCTTCGTACTTACATCTAGTTGCGCTGAGATTCAGTGATGATATGTGATGATCCTAGTATGATGATGGTGATGAGGGTTTGAAATGATACTCCAGGAGAGGTTTGACTGCTTGAGGCTTGGCGCTGTTGCTAGGAGACGTCTGTGGTGGCTTGATGCTTGCTACAATATTATTGCAGAAAACTGCTCTCAATATAAGCCAAATCGTCTCCCCACACTAGCGTTGCCACCCCATGTAAATGTATTGTCTCAACTAATCATACTGCTTACATCGTTATTGTGACCTTGGAATCCTTCGACCTTTCATATCCTGTATGACAAGTTTATTGACCTCCCTGTGATATGGCATATTCCAAACAAATTTCAAATTTTCTCCTACTACACGAGGCGTACTCAGGAAAACCTATATCTACCACTTTTTCAGGATTCATATAAGCGTACTCCTACGTTAATTTGAGCCAATATCAAACTATTATCTCATTTACAGGATTCTAGCTGAGACGTCTATATTTCTACCTAAGGTCAGTCAACAATAGTCCTATGTATAGGTACATAGGACTATTGTTGACTGACCTCAGTTTTCGTAGGCGAAAACTGAGAACCCTACTTCTTTACATTTTATTCATTCTTTTCATACTATATATACATAATAATAATCAAATTTCCTACAAAAGCCTAATCTCTATTGTTTCTTAACTATGTGATTTGATTCTACTTTATTATTGATTTGAAAAACTCAAAAAATTACCTAAAACTAATTACAATTCGAACCTAAGTCCGGTCGTTCGGAACAATATTTTTGTTTTTATTGGAGGCTTGTTGGGACTCTAATTCTCGTACCCTCACACATTATATATCTACCGTGAAATTCTAATTTACAGTATAAATATCCATGCATAAAGGTAGATAGGACTGGATGGGAAGAGCTGAGGATCGAGCTCAATGGCGCACACTGGGAGATACCTACTTTCAGTAAGGGAAGGTTGATGATGATGATTATGAAAGATAGATAGCATGCTGAGCGTCGCTAACAATTTGTTTGATGTTTTGTGATTTTGTCTGCAGAAGATTAAAAAAGTGGGTTCTAGATCTTAGTGCTTCATTATTTAGTACCACATCATCATTTACCATGTGAGATTGGTCAAAATATGATCATCTCTTGCATTATTTATACGAAACTTGTAGACACAAGCTGACGGGCCTCCTCGTGTTAAGTGGTGACCGTCGCCTGTAAAACTAAATACACTTGATGAAAATATAATAAGTTGCCCAATATAGTCCAAGAAGCCCCTAGTATGTCTGTATTTAAAAAAATATTGAGTAACTATGTACTAAAGAATATTAAGTTATTGTAATATATATTTAGTTAAGCAATGTTACTGTTATATCACTGGACATAATCTAGTACAAAAGTGTAATTAGATGTTCTCTGTAAGTGAACCCTTTTCTTTGAGAGTAAATATCTTTAACCACCAAATAGGTGCTGCAGCGATTATAATAGTATAACTAGTGTGGTGAATCTATGTTAATCTAGATAATATTTATAGACCAGCACCTTCATCTTTCGGATTTGGATGTGAAGTTATCAATTTGTTATTTAAAATCGTCCCATCATTCCATCATCAAACTGTCTCAAAATTGATCATTTTTTCCATAAAGCTCCGTCTTCACGCTCAATTTTATGAACAATTAACGAAATACATTTCCACCGGTAAAAGTGCGCAGTCAGTTGATCAAAAATTCAAAAGCTGGAAGAACTAAACGTTATGGATTTTCTCCAAACATTTTGATAAGTAAACATTATTTTTGGATACATTAAATATCCTTCCTAAAATATTTAGCTATATGTAGCATGATGTGCTGCTTGAAGCTATTTAGTTAATCATTACTTAGCCCAAAACCTTTCAAACAGCACAACCGAGGTATAACAAAGCGTGTAGGCGAAGTTGAAATGCTTGATTGTGAATCTATAGTCGCTATGAAGTGAATTTTTCTTCTATCGTTAAAAAAACCAGCCAAGTACGAGTAGGACTCGCGCACGAAGGGAAGCCCTTCGTACTATCTATAAAAACGGCAAAAAAATCACGTTTGTTGGCCCCTCCGTAAATAATAATTTTATTTTAGTTTAATTATTTATTTTTAAAGTGAATAATAAAACTCAATATTCTGTTAATACTTCAAGCTTTTACCTGTTGCCGTTATCATTATCGAGCAAAAAAAAAACGAGCAAAAAAATCTCGTTTGTTGTATGGGAGCCCCCCTTAAATAATTTATTTTATTCTGAAATACATCATCCGTGAAAATGTCAACTGTCTTACTATTACGGTTCATGAGATACAGCCTGGTGGCAGACGGACAGACAGACAGACAGCGGAGTCTTAGTAATAGGGTCCCGTTTGACCCTTTGGGTACGGAACCCTAAAAAACTACGGACTGGATCAGCAAATAAGCTTAAAAGCCTTCAAAGGCTAAACCATTGCCTTCCTAAGGTTATAATGAGCAATTAATTAAATTTCCGTTTTGCCCAAAAAATAAGGAATAATGATCAAAGGGCTCTCGAAGAAGTTTTATCAAAATTAATTTAATATTTTCTTGACACTTAATTACGAAACTTTGAGTATGATACTAGTTGATGAGTATTTTAGACGGGGATTTTGACGGTATTTTTGAAATCAAACAGGTAAGCGTTATGTTTGAAGTAACGGCGTTATTACGTTAAACGACATTTGGAAGATAAAATAAATATTTCATACTAGTTGCCCCGCCGAAATTCATACCGCCTTGACATGTATTATAACGCGGGCTGTCAATATACGTCACCCTGGTAGAATTGTCAATTGACGTCCCCGGCCATCATTATGTATGAGAAAATGATTTTTCTTCGTAACGCGGGCTGTCAATATACGTCACCCTGGTAGAATTGTCAATTGACGTCCCCGGCCATCATTATGTATGAGAAAATGATTTTTCTTCGTAATTTCTTTTTGCGTGATTTTCCAATATTTTAATAATTATTCTGCTATTTGGGGCTGAGACAAATCCAAGGAATCACAGATCATCAAAATCGGTTAAGCCTTTCTTTAGTTATAAATGGTGTAACTAACCCGATTATATATATATATATATATATATATATCTACAACCATACTTAACCTTTGACAAAATTACGTTTAGCTGTCATTTGCGTTTTGTTATTCAATGTCAGACGCGTTTTTGTTATACCACGTTTTATAGTGACTTGTATTCTCTTTGACGTTTTATGTTTTACGTCACACAGGAGCGCGGTCAAACGGGATAAAAAGTATCCTATGTCCGTCTCCTGGTTCTAAGAACGGGATAAAAAGTATCCATTGCCCGTTTCCTGGTTCTAAGCTAACTCTCCACCAAGTTTCAGCCAAATCGGTTCAGCTGTTCGTGAGTTATAAATAGTGTAACTAGCACGACTTTCTTTTATATATATATAGATTTATGCATTGTAATCAAGAAAGGGAAATTGGACAAACTGGATCCAAGCAAAATTAAAAAAGCATTGATCAACTTCGATCAAAGACATTGAGAGTTTGTTATACGATATACCTATAACTGATTTTTGTTAAATGAGCATGGTACTTAATGGTGTCGATTCTGCTATTTAGTCTGACTAGCGTAAACTTTTCTAATTATAGTTAGGAAATACCTAAAAGCTATTCTGATAAAACATCGAACTAAATTTAAATATTCAAATGACACCTCTAAAATTGACGTAACCATGTCGAAATTGAATTCACAGATAACCTAAATTTTCATATAGTTTGGCGGTTATTGACACTAGATGGCGCACTATGCACATTATTTTTACGACTTTTTTAGTCTGTAGTGCATTGTAGGGGGGGGGGAGTTGTTTGTGTGTTTGTGTGATTATGTTTAGTGATTTTATTGGAACAAAATACCGATCTACATGAAGAAATCTAAACAAATACCTGTCTACCTACACAAACATTAAAATGCAGCAGATAAAATCGCAAAGAAAACGGTCAAACGTGCGCCAAAAAGGTTGGATGGTAGAAAAACTCTATGCAAACAAGGTTATGGCCCGAGGTAAGTAATTTAACTTTACATTTTGTGTTGTGCTTTACGTAGGACGCCGCGTTACCACTACCTACAAGTACCTATGTGGGCGGGCCTATCTGAATGTTGAATGTCCTTATTTCAGATAACCAAGCTGACCCACTAGTAATAAAACTTTAGACGACACTGGCGGGGGAGCTCAATGCTCTTGGCTGCAGCAGGACTTCACAGGAGTGGCAGCATGTAAGTTACACTAATTATTTAAAAAAAACAGAATCGACTGGAGCTTGGATCCTACCTTAAGTAGGTTTTTATTGTTTTTCATCATCATCATATCAGCCGTAGGACGTCCACTGCTGGACAAAGGCCTCCCTCATTGATCTCCAGGAACTGCGGTTGGAAGCGGCCTGCATCCAACGCCGACCTGCGGTTCTTACCAAGTCGTCTGCCCATCTTGTGGGTGGACGTCCTACGCTGCGCTTGCCGGTCAGTGGCCTCCACTCGAGAACCTTTCGGCCCCATCGGCCATCTGTTCTGCGCGCTATATGGCCTGCCCATTGCCACTTCAACGTGCTAATCCGTCGGGCTATGTCGGTGACTTGAGTTCTCCTACGTATCTCCTCATTTTTGATTCGATCCCGTAGAGAAACCCCGAGCATAGCCCTCTCCATAGCTCGTTGAGCGACTCTAAGCTTATTCATAAGGCCAATAGTGAAGGACCACGTCTCGGTTCCATATGTCATCACTGGTAACACACACTGATTGAAGACTTTCGTCTTAAGGCACTGAGGTATGTTGGACGAAAAGACGTTGCGAAGTTTCCCAAACGCTGCCCATCCGAGTTGGATTCGACGATTGACCTCTTTCTCGAAGTTGGACCTACCTAATTGGACTGTTTGTCCTAGGTATACATACGCGTCGACAACTTCAAGAGCCGAGTTCTCAACCATAACTGGGGCAGGGACGACATGGACATTTGACATGATTTTCGTCTTGTTTTTGTTGTTTGTTTTTGTTTTGTGTTCGTTATTGTTTTTACATATTGCAAATACCTAGGCTAATAAACAGGTAAGGTTTTAATGTGTAAATCACCCAAAGCCAGCTTAGGGTCAGTTAGGCATATGAATTTATCGTTTATTAATTTCTACTTTTGCCAAACATTTTTTTTTTCATAGATTTGGAGTGTATGGGTGGTGAAGGCGAAAGGGAAGGCGCGTAAGGTGCGCGATTCCATAGGGGGAACCGGAAAAGGTCCAGCTGGGGCAGAACTTACCAAGGATGAGATGGAAATTCTAGATATTGTAGGTTCTGCCTCAGTCTACGGGTTTACCAACAATGAAGTGGTAATTATACATATACCTTTGTATATTTTTAAAAGGTTCAGCTTTCTTATATTCATAACTCATAAGCTACAAATGTTTATATTCTTTAAGGTGCTATTTTGTTTCATAAGTTATTTGTTTTATTTTTTCAGGGTTATACCGTTGTCTGAGCCGCCACCACCAGACCCTTTACCAGGCAAGTCTCCACAAAGCCCACTTCGTGTACAATCTCCGTGAACCCTACCTTGCCGACTATCTCCAAGGACCCTACTTCGCCGCCGGCGCCGCCCAACAAGGCCTAATCGCCATTCAGTGGACGATGGTCTAATGGAGGTTATGAGGGAAAATGGCAGAAAGTATTGTAAGAGCTGGTGAAATCATCGCAGCAGCCCTTACAACTTCTGCCCTGCCAATTGTAATTGGACAACACGGTGACCAGTAATACACTGTGGTCACCAGTGATGAGTTATTGGAAATATTTCAATAAGTCATCTCATCACATATGTTGTGTTGTTCATTGCTGCCATTTTCCACCATAGCGTCCGTAAACTCCCACTCCAGTCTCACTACCGGCCAACTCCGCCTGTATCACTCAATTTTTTTTACTTTTTGCTTTGCTAAGTGCTGATTATTGTTAGTTTTTAATTATCTAGCAGGTCGGCGTTGGATGCAGGCCGCTTCCAACCGCAGTTCCTGGAGATCAATGAGGGAGGCCTTTGTCCAGCAGTGGACATCCTACGGCAGATATGATGATGATGATGAATTATCTAGTATTGTAAGTGTTGATTATTTTGTTCCTAATTATCTAGTATTGTAAATAGTGATGTTGTGTTGTATTATAAATATTTAAAGTAAAATTCCCTTCTTTTGTTCTTTGCTTTATTGGGTGCTACATATAAGTAAAAGTAGTGGTAATTAATCTTTGCCTAATTATTCTCCCTTAGCTAGGAAATCCAGGTTATCTTCTTCGGCTAATTCACTGATCTAATTCAATGTTTGCGTCCATATCTGCAAAACCAAGTACCTACATAAATCAGTACACATTACAGAATGCAAATTGTTCTGGTTCTTTATTTTGTAATTATTTATTTATTTCGCATCAATGTTATTTTACCTGAAAATACATCTTTATACTTATTATTATATAATGTGCAGCAAGACAATATCAATTTTGCTGCTTTTTTCAGTGTAAAGTGAAGGCAGCGTTGCCGATGCAAACACCTGAATTTGTTCTTCACCCGACCGATTGTCATTTCCACAATATTTAGAGCCTGTATGTGGCTAGCGCTATATGCTTCTTCTGCATTTGTTGTGGGATACATGATGGGTGTTCATAGTTCGTCAGCCACTATTGTTAGGCACCTGCTCACTGTAGGCTGACTGAGGACTAAAATGTTATCTTATCTTGCCCAGTAGCTGTTTGATAGCTAGCAGGTCCAAAAAATTTTAGAGCAGCTGAAATCTTGTGAATAAAATGAGGTTAAATTAGGTGAGGTTATATATTATATACTAGCGATCCGTCCCGGCTTCGCACAGAAATTCCGAAATATTAACAAAACAATAAAACTATACGTATAAACCTTCCTTTTGAATCACTCACTTTAATAATCTATTATTAACATAAGTAGATGCCTAGGTACCTCTATTGTTTTTGGGATAAACCATTCCTGGAGACGAGAGCCATCCAGGGTTTCTATAAGAAATCTCGCGCCTGTCTTAGGTAATCTATACATTTTTTCGAACTTTTTTCTCGGCGTCAACCATATCAAACGGATTGGTGCTGTCTGGTGCTGTCTCTCAGCTTTTCTTGGCGAATTCTTTCGCGATAGTGCCTGAAAACAGTGAATATATAAAAACACCTGCATAGATAAGTGCCTATTTACAAGGTTAGCTGCTTTTTTATTGGTACGTGGCAAGAATAAATCGTAGGAACCTATCAAATGTGTATCCATATCAAACCTTTCCGAGGAATCTATAAATGCAGCAACTATAGGCTCCATTAACACAGCTTTTCACATATACTTTACACACAAATAACACGCTCTAATTTAAATCAACACCTATTGACGTGTTGATTAAATTTAGTTTGACGTTTCCAATTTTACGTTTAAACGACCTAAAATGGTGTACAGCAGAATAGCAAAATGACAGTTTTGACTAAGTTGAATAACTAACTAAAATTTAGAGCTGTCACGCTAAATTTAAGTTTAAGGTGACGGTACAAAATAGGAATGCTGACTAAATCCAATTTTACGAAATTTTAGCTCATTTTTAGTTAGTTAGGTGCCATCAGAATCGACACCATTGCATGAAATTAAAAACAAAAACAGTGGGCGCTTTTGCCTACTAACATTACGGCTTGATTATCGTGACGTATAGGTACCTACGCATATCTTTTGCGGTAAAATATTTTCTGCAGCTTTATTACGATTTAATTTACAAATTTAGTACACAACAAATTTTTTTTTTATCATTATTATAAATACGGGATTTATTACGTACCGTGTCGGTCGTAACACCGATAAAACGGTACGTGATAAATTCCTTCTTTTATATTAATGATTGTAGTAAATCACAAAAGTTTTCGAAGTAAAATATTTATTTTATGTCCGTGTTGAGTGTTTTTGTGAATTGGTATACTCCCATGCTCTGACGTTCACAAATCTTTTTTAATCTAAATAAAATGTTGAGCGTAGTATGCCTTCAGAAATACTAACAAAAACAGCGGTATAAAATCTAGGAAATGCAGCGTCTTTACGTCGTGTTCGTTGCATTGCACGCCATTCATTGCTGTTGGGGCAAGGATTGCTGTTGGGGCAAGGCGTTTATTTTTATGGGCATGCCGTACACAGCAGTAGATGCTGCCTCTAAACAGAAGTTATTGCAGTATCGAGTTTAAACAACAATCTCTTAGGAATAGTAATTCAAGTTCCTTCGCTTAGAAGTTTAATATTGTATTTTTCAGGTATTTTATAAATAACAAAACGTTCAGACTGGAATCACATTTTCATTTGGACATATACTGGAATTAAATACGTCTGTGGATTTTATGACGCCAAGTAGAAGGCAAGCAGTTAAGAGTGTTTAAGAGTTTTTAGTACAAAAAGATTGTTTTGCAATCCCAAGTGACTTTTTATAATAATAGGTTGGGGAAAAAGTCTTTTCGCATTATATTAAGTATGAACTTGTAATAAAATCTCTTTGGCTATACTATTTGTATCTGGCTGGTTTTGGTATCATTCAAAGTTTAAATTTTAAAGAAGATAATTCCAAATTCAAATTAGGAAAATGTGTGATTTTTATTTGTTTTTCGTACTGTAAAGATGAGTGAATCTAATGAAAAAAATTGATACATTTTAAAATTTTACTACAAAAAAGGTAAAAATGCAACACAAGCCGCGAGAAAAATTTGCAAAAATTTGCGTCAAAAATTCACGTCGCTCTGGTCGCCCTATTACGGATAAACTTGATGCTATTTTTGAAAAAGATCGGCATATCAGTAATTACGACGTAGCTGAAGAACTGGGAATTGACCACAAAACAGGTTTGGCGCATTTGAAAAAAAACTGGGTAGACAAAAATGCTCAATATTTGGGTACTTCACGAGCTCACTGAAAGAAACCTAATGAACCGTGTACTCATTTGTGATTATTTATTACGACGTAATGAAACCGAACCATTTTTGAAGAAGCTGAATAGGTGATGAAAAGTGGATCACGTACGATAAGAACGTGCAAAAAAGGTCGTGGTCAAAAAGGCCGGTCAGGCTTCACAGACTGTGGCAAAACCCGGGTTAACTCGCAACAAGGTGATGCTGTGTGTGTGGTGGGATTGGAAGGGCATTATTCATTATGAACTGTTACCACCAGGCAGGACCATCGATTCTGAACTCTACTGCGAACAACTGATGAGATTAAAGCAAGAAGTTGAGGGAAAGCGGCCAGAATTAATCAACAGAATGGGTGTGGTTTTTCATCATGATAACGTTAGTCCTCACACATCTTTAGCCACTCAGCAAAAATTAAGAGAGTTTGGCTGGGAGGTATTAATGCATCCGCCGTATAGTCCTGACCTTGCGCCTTCATATTTATACCTGTTTCGGTCTCTTCAGAATTCTTTAGACAGTGTCAGGTTAACATCACGAGAGGACTGCCAAAACTACTTGTTGATGAAAAAAACTATTTTGATCAGAAGCCCAAACATTTCTA
This sequence comes from Philereme vetulata, assembly GCA_918857605.2. Classification (NCBI taxonomy): domain Eukaryota; kingdom Metazoa; phylum Arthropoda; class Insecta; order Lepidoptera; family Geometridae; genus Philereme; species Philereme vetulata. The sequence goes on along the minus strand of OU975451.1, from coordinate 2,255,506 downwards.
TAGCAATGAGATCATGCCCTACCTACAAGATGGCAAAAAGTTATCGAACAAAATGGTACCTAAATACTTTAGTTAAATGTAAATAAACTATATTAAAAAATGTTTTGAATTTTCTTAAAAAATGTAAAGAAACTGTTTTCCCAACCTAATATAAATTAGAGGCTTGCATTTAAACACAATTTCGCCTGATTGGTAACCGATGATGCAGTCTGTGTATTATACAAGAGTTGAATAGTAAAGAAACCTCCTTTTTTGGTCTAAATCTAACATTTTCTAAGTCATTTCACCTAAACTATGTGTTATAAATATGAGCAAGTCCTTGTAACACAGGTGGTGCACAGCACTTCTAAAATTGCTTAGATGGTCCGCTTTAAAGCGAGCAAGCAGATCGGGTAAACTATTCAAACGTTAATACTCATAAGTTCAGTTGCCACAAACCTAGAAGCAATAACTTTCACACCCTGGGGCAATTACCTTATACCAGATCGTTTTAGCCAATTGTATGTTACCCTAGAGAATTAGTCCGTGTCTATTGTCAAACAAAATTCTGCAATAAGGTTGTGTTCTGGGTTCTGTGCTCAATCGTGAACAACATAAAATTACTTACTTTTGTAATTAATCTTAATTTATTTAATTTTTGTTACCTAAATATATACTTATAAACAAATGTATTACTAACCTTTAACTTGATATTGACATAACAATTTAAAAAAATAAATATATATTGAATTAAATTGAGTTGAATGTTTCTATAAAAATAAGACACAATAAACAGTTTAAACATCTAAAGACCGTTGCAAGCGATCTATAGATAGGTCAACTGCCAGGCGGAAGTGTTCCAAAGGTTTTGGCAGCAATGCCCGGCAGAATTGCAATGCATAAGCGTTGACCCAGATAAGCGCCATCTCTCGGATCAAACTTCGAGTAGCTCAGATATATTTTGAAAATTCGAACAGCCCTTGTATCCCGTGGAATTCAAATGTAGTATTTCGACATCTTTCAAAGCGAAACCCGGAAGTTTTGTGTTTAGTTCTGCTTGAGGATTTAAAATGCGCATCTAATACGTTCACCTCACTAGTTTATTGAGGCCCGTACACTGAGAGTACATAAGTAGAAAACATTGGGATATCATCACAAAATCGTTTGGAGTGGCGTTTGAAGTAAGAGGGTTATGCCCAGCAGTGGGCAATCTTAACGCTAAAGCATTAGAATAAATGCATCATGTAAATCAGCCAGGGGAAGTCCACCAGCGAAATGGGTCGACGTGGTTCTGACTGGCACGGGAGCGGGAAGAGTGGCACAAACTAAGAGAGGCCTATGCCTAGCATTGGGTCGACACGGGCTGAGAATGATGATGTAAAGCAGCCATCAGGTTGGCCATAACAGAGCCAGTGAAACAACGATTGATCTAATAGCTTCTCTCTTATGTCAATAGCGTTTTAAAAGTTTGGTGAAAAGTTGAAGAAAACGCATGTTACGATCCTTCGCAGTCGCTAAAAACTAGTAACGAACTAAACTCTTCAAGTCCATTAAAGGATAAATTCAAAATTTTTATACCAACTTAAACTTAAGAGAGCCCAGAGCACTTTGTTTTACTTAAACCGTGGGTTAAGCTAAACTTCTTGGCCATCTTCTATTAGCATAAAGTTGGTGGAAGTCGGCATAAAGTATTAAAGTTCTACTGAAATTGATAACGTACTACCAGATTTAAGGCTTCGGACAGACGAGTTTAAAAGCAACTGCTTGTACTTAAAAAGCCTTCTGGATGAGATTGCTTTGTAACGATAGCCCGTCTATTGTGCATTTGATTATGTATTATTTTTTATTGTTGAAATACGAGTAGGTATACAGGAAATAATGTATTATAATATATATAATTTTTTTATCCATTTAAATAATTTTCTGCAAAAATCTTTTAGGTACATAAGTGTTCTAACTAGCAGAGTTTTCGTGAAGACAATGAAGAATAGAAAACGGAATGCCTTTGCATCGCAGTGGGACCAGATAGGCTAGTTAGATAACCTACGGCTTGTATTTTCATTGGGTCATGCACGGGTTTTTCCTATGCACCTTTTGTAAGGTCAATTATCCTAGGCATTTGTTATTGATTTATGTATATATATACGTATATATACCTAATGTTATAAGACTCTTTTCAAAAATCTGGTCAAAAGTTAGTTTACGATGTCAAAATGATATGAAACAGAGATTTTATTCCTGAAAGCTAAAGGCTAGTTTATTCTGCTATTTTTTAATACTATGAAATCTCAATATTTGTGAGTCAAGTCGAAACTAAAAGGACTCTCTGGATTTTAGTCAGCAAATTATGACTTATTGTTACAATTGGCACTGCTCATCCAGTACTGTGCTACTAACTCTGTGTGTAGCCCCCTTTAGGCGGCCTTACCATAAATTTATGACACCGAGATGAATTCTTTTAGCATAATTTATAAGTTTACGTAAAACTAAGTTTTGTTAAATGCAGTTGTTTGAGAAACGACTTCCGTATCAAGATTTATCAGATTTTTTGTAAACGTTACTAGGTTTGGGGTTTGAAAATATTCTTTACAGTTTGGTAACCTACTAAAAGATAAAGATAAGATAAAGATAATTTTTTTGGTAACAAACTTCACAACACTAGGATAGGTACATCAGATTCAGTATTTTAGTTAAACATTAAAACCTAGTTGCAAAAGTAACATAGGCACCCAAACTAGGAAGACCTGTGATATGGCATATCTATGCCACCCACTGGAGTTACACTTGTTATAAAAAAACTCAATTTCAGCAAAAATAAAATTTAGGTGACAATTTAAAAACCTTCTACTCTTACAGAGCTAAGATTAATTCTGACAATGTATAAATATTTTTTGATAAGACTTTTTTTTTATTAAATAATGGCGTTATAACACTAATTTGTAAGATGTCTATCCAACCTAGTTAATAAACTAAGTTAATTTGTATACATTTTAATCTTATAGTATAAAATCACTTCACATCTTGTTTATGGCTATGTGACTAGAAGTTGTCGCGGTTCTGGCAATGTCCGTTTCATAATATTTTCATAAATCTATAAGAGATAATGCGATAAGATTAAGATCGGTGTTGTGATTCAGATAACTGCCTTTTCAGTATATTTTTAACTGCAATGATGATAACTTACAGTCTCAGCACCAATCTCTTGCAAAACAGGTGTACTTCAGCATCTTACTACAATTATAGCCTTAGCCAAAAGTGATATTTGTAAACCTTTTTGTCAAGAGAACATAAATGATTTTAATACTTCTATTTTTATGATTTAAGTATCATTGATTTGTATCTTAGATTTTCTGGCAGTACATTGTACCATACATACTTTTTTTAAACCTTTATTTACCCACTGCTGGGAAAAGGTCTCCCACCTGCTCCTCCACATCTCACGATCACTCGCCCCGACCCACCAGCCATCTTGAAATGAATCGAGGTCGTCATGCCAACGTTTCCTCGGCCTGCCCCGGCTTCGACGTCCATCTGCAGGCATCCATTGTGTGACGACTGTTGCCCATTTGTCTGTGACCATGCGACTGACGTGACCCGCCCAGTCCCACTCCAGCCTGGCAGTCTTGTCACCAACATCTGCGATGCCGGTCTTCGCGCGCAATGTGGTATTGCGGATCCTGTCGATTCTCTTTACCCCTAACACGCTGCGTTCCATGGCTCTTTGGCAAACCTTGAGTTTTGACTTTTGAGATTCTGTCAATGACCAAGTTTGGGCACCATAGGTAAGGACGGGCAGAATACACGGGTCGATGAGTTATACATACTTTAAGCAAATAAATAAATTAACTATAAAAAATACATTCTTATTATAAATAATAATACTGAAATCCTTTTAAATTATAAATGTAAGCAACCTATAACGTAGTTAAAAAAATGTTGGTATATCAAATTCGAGCCACTTATATACATAAGTATGACAAAGGGTACACTTGTTCATATTACGACTTATCATTTTGTATAAAATCGCGCATTTGTCATGTATTATAATAAACCTTCGTATTTAAAAGCACAAAACGCAATTAACTTAGTTTAAAGCATAATTAAAAGGCTTACGACAAAACAATTCGACTGAGTTATGCAAAACACGCAATAAGAGCCCATATAACTTGTTAAAAAAGCAATTTGGAATGTACCTTTTGTGATGCACTTATTTAGATAAAGCACTGACTACCATAAGTAAACTGTACAGAGAAAAGACAAAATGGCAATATAAACCATCAAATATATCAATATTAGACAATCAAATATTATACCTAATGCCTATTTTTAAGATTGACCAGGACCCAGGACCCACGTTATCGAGAATCTGCTGTCTGGAAAACCTAGCTTAAGTATAGGTTGTAAGACCTGATTGAACTATTGTATAACCAGCTTTTTGTGTTAGTTAATAAAAAAAAATAGGTACGTACTACAAAAAGTTCTATAACATTTGAGAAATGAGAAATGAGTGAGAAATAAAAAACACACAGCACGGCTGTGTATCTTTGTTCATTTTGCAGTTCATTTTGGTAATTTCGTACATACTCAACGACAGACCTAAGTTGGTCGACTCAGCTTTGATATTCTTCTTGTAACTAAGATGTGCGAATGCTTTTTAGTTATACATTTGAAATAATTGTTTTTTCTTGCCTTGCTGGTTTTTAGTGTGTACAGGTTATTTTTCCGTAAATAATTTTCCAGGTTGGATTTTTTTCGTAAAATCTATCTATTGAGACCGATTAGTGCTACCGACTTCAGTCAAGGTTTCTTTTCATGGCCGGAGCATGATTTATATCATGATTATCAAGAACAACAAAGGTATAAACCAAAATTAGCCAGTTAATCGCAATTATAGGAGCGTGAAGCAATAAGTCCCGTGTTCTGTCAAAATTCGCGCATTATCCTTTGTTCCTGAATTTTCTTTTTTTTTTCATTTTAAACGTCTTGTACCTATCAGGCATTATAAATGGGCTTTTGTTGAGTTGTAACACGTTTGAATTAGTTTTTAATTATACACAGGAAACGCGATGATTGTTTCGGAACAAAGCTTCGGTTTGAGGTAACCTGTCTTTGGAAGCGACAGAGACGTATTTGTTGATTAAATTCTGGAAAATTCGTTCTTCGAGTTGTTACAAACTTATTTATAATGTAAATTAAAATAATTGATAGTGGCCTTGCTTGGATCGTAGCCGCGCGTGAACATGGATAAAAAAAGAGTTTTACAGAAACGTAATTGATGGAATTAAAGTTTCCCTACGAGTGTGAGTGATACAATATAATATAATAGCCTAAAGCTTTATTGAACACCAGGAATACTCAAATAACTAGTATAAGCCAAATATAGTTCAATGGGTGGCCTTATCGCTAAAAGATATTTTTTCCAGGCAACCTTTGTACGCTTTACGGCCTATCAACTGGCTCACCATCGGGGAAATATCATTGGTACCTTAATCAATCTACGGTTTTAATGTTCATTATAGTCCCCGCCTGCAATTATCAAAATGTGCAAGCCTTTTTATTTAAAATAATATTTTTAACACAGAATATTTTTTGAAATAAAATATCATTAAATTGAGCATCACCGAAGCATATCCGAGAAATCAAGACGGCAGAACAGTCATTTCTCCATTGTTATGTCATAAAATTGAACAATCCTTAATAGTGGTCATTCGGTGAAAATAAAACTGAATACCACCCGTGGTGGACAGTAGGTTGGCTTGGGTGCCTAAAATGTATAAAATATTTAATTACAGAAAACTTAACGCATAAACACAATTATAAAAAAAAACAGAGACCATGAAAAGCTCCTTACATGTACCAAATTTTAAATCAAGCATTATATAGATGCGTGGAAGTCTCACACGGTGCGTTTCACCCGCTCGTTTCTTCCACGCACCTGCACAACATGTGGAATGACCTTCCCCGTTCCACGTTTTTCCGGTGGGCTTCCAAATGAACGCCGTCAACAGACCTGTCTCCACCGTAAACAGGGCAATAAGTGCTAGGCAACTAACAGAAATGAAAGCATTGTCCAAGTAGCGCATGAGACTGGCTCAGCATCCTGGTGAATAGCAGTAACTTGGTATAGGACCAACGGTTGAAGTTAGGCTACGTATAAACAGTTTTATACGAAAAAAAGGCACTGCGGGAGTGGCGAAAGAAGTGAAAACTTGAACAATTTCGAGATACTTATATACAGAGGTGTCGGTAACGGTAACAGTGTCGTGAGTTCAATGATTTTACCCCATCTCAAAAAATACCCAACGCGCCTAAAGAAGTTTTCACTTCAATAAATGCTACAGATATTGCAAATGTAGTGAATCCTACGAGGAAAATAAAAAAATATATTAAAATATACATTTCTTATTAATAATTTGACCCCGTGGTTCTTCAAAACATGTCTTTGTAACTATTTATACAGTTTAGATTTTGGCCTCACATTCCCAAATCATAAATTCACTCTATCACGTTATTATTTATTAGTTTACTAATTATTTATCTAACAGTACCGGCCAAATTTCGTACCACCTCGACAGTCATATGACGCGGGCTGCCAATGTACGTCACCGGTAGAATTGCCAATCGGCCATCATTAGTTTCATCTATGTACGATAAAATGAATCTTCATAATTTTTTAACGCGAATTTTCCGATATTTTAATAGTTATTTTGCTATTCGTGGCGGAGACAAATCTTGTTGGATTTGTCAAAGATCAAAGATTATCAAAATCTGTCCAGCCGTTCTTGAGTTATAAATGGTGTAATTAACCCTAATTTGTTTTATATATACATACATAGAAAGATATAGATAGATATGTTTAACAATTTAATGACAAATAAAATTAATAATGTTACACAAAGAATTAAATAAAATAAAATTAGATATTTTTATTGACAGTAGTCAACAACCTAATATAGTATGAGACAAAGTAAAAGAGTTATTTTAGACGTTTTAAGCGCCTTTTTAGCTCCCCAGATGGCTCCACAGATAACAAACGGCGTAACAATATAAACTGCTCTTAGCGCGCACAACGCTAATTGTCGACGTTTGATTTCACTAGATTGCAGATAACTTATCAAGACTTCAGTTATTATGATGTGAAACCGCTACCTTATAACATGTTTAATTTGCGCCACGTATTAGAGTTTATGTAGTTAGGTTTAGTCAGTTAGGTATAGGGCTTGCATTATCCGTAAGATTTTGGTATCCGAATAATTTGGATATTAGTGAACTTTACTATTCGGATATCCGGATATTACGGATATTTCGAATAGTTTTGGGAAAAGCGTTAAGAACGAAAATAATGGTTATTAAAGTAGCTCTATAAACAATGTTTAAGTTATTCGAACATTCACCATTAAAATATAAATCACTTTTGACAATAAGGAAACTCGATAGGTATACGTTTTCTGTCACAAAACATAAGCAATAAGTAAGCAACTTGTCAGTCGCGACTTTCTGAATGTTTTATAATGCGACAAATACTAAAAATAAAGGATAAACAGTGTTATAAATTCAGACTACTTTTAAGATACATGTATACTCATTGCACATAATTATGAAATTATGGTTTTGATCTTGTTAATTTCATGATCAAATCGTGATTTTTGATGAATTTTACTATTCGTTTTAATCGAATTATGCGAATATATTGATCGTCACTATCCGGATAGTAAAATCACACAGATATCCGAATAATACGAATATTCGGATATCCGAATTGCAAGCCCTAGTGAGGTATGTCGCCTTCTCTGGTATCATGATGCCCTCAGATTTGTTCGTCATGAAATTTGGGTCGCGAGAGCGGAATATCTAAAATTTAACATTTTTTAACCGCCATATGCTACATTTTATCCGACTGCGCAGAAAGAGGGTAATATTATTAGAGTATACATACATTCACCCTAAAAACCTTACCCTTTACCCTAGAAGCAGCCCTAATCCTCAGGAAGGCGGGCGGAGCTAATTAAGCCGCGGGCTTGAGATGTTTTTCTTTAAATCCATTTGTACACGGCTGTATTGAACCCGCAACTACCAGATTGAAAGTCAGTACTTGCTACTAGTGTCACAACACATACGAATGATAGAAAGTGAATACGTACTAAATTGAGTTACTAGTTACTAGCTAGGTTTGTCAATAAAACATAACTGTCGTCCTTCTGCGCACGCATATGTCTCAATCCCTATCATAATCTATCTTTATACCAAATTTCATCGAAATGGGTCATGCCGTTTAGTCGTGGAAAAGTAACAAATAGACATGAGTTACTTTATAATAATACTAGCTGATCCACCCGCGGCTTCGCCCGCGGAGTTTGTCAATAAATACATTACCCTAATTTGGCGTAGTCAGGTAAAAAGTAGCTTGTTCCTATCTTAGTCATAATCTATCTTTATACCTACCAAATTTCATCGAAATGGGTCATGCCGTTTAGTCGTGAAAACGTAACAACAGACAGAGTTACTTTCGAATTCAGTATATATTAGTAAGGATATTGGAATAAATTGTCAAAAATTACTTTCAAATATGTGCCCAGATTTGTAGACTACATGTTATGATTTAAGATTTTGTACTATCTGTGGGGAAAAGCTGTACTTTCTTAAAAACGTAGTGGTAGCAAAATTCTTAACCGCACCAGCGAATAATCCACACTACGGTTGAGCGTCGTCCGTTCCCTGTCATATTAACGTCCTATGCGAGACTGCAGTTCCTCATTTGTATGAAGATCACGCCAATATTATATTTATCTTTTGCCAGTTAGGTTCAAATTAGCTTGACACCTTCAAAATAATTTCAATGGAACATTTCTTATAAAAATTGAAAGTATTTTGTGAAACTATATTTGACTCTTAACGTATTATTACGTACATACGTTTTGTCATTTTAAACGATTGATTCATGTATGAGATTGCTATTTCTTGACGACCTCCGTGGCGCAGTGGGCGAATAGCCGGTTGAGACGCAGGAGGTAGCAAGTTCAATTCCCGTCGCGAGGAACAAATGTTTGCATGATCTACAGGTATTTGTTCTGGGTCAGGATGTTTTCTATAAGTAAGTATTTACAAAAAAGTCAGTTAACTGGTTCTCATAGTACAAGCTGTGCTTAGTTTGGGGCTAGATAGCGCTACGTAAAATGTCAAGCAATATCTATTTATCCTTATTTCTAATACAATACAAAAATAACACGTTGATTAGAACATCATGAAAATTACATGCCTCATTTTGTGCCTTTCAGCACGAGTTTTCCGTGTCTCATCATACGTTTATGTAACCAAACATAATAGTTACCACTAATAACTGTTTTTCCATTTTAATTCAATGCCATATCAGTAGCAGTAGCTGTAACATCGATTATAAGCTTACTCTAACAACATTTTCCATAACATACCGCTCCGGTTTTAATATTTCTCCCACAGCATGTTAGACCCGAGCTACACCGAGCCTATAAATTATACAAGTTTCTGACAAGCGCTGTCTGCGCGGTCCTCGGCACACCACATCGCTAGATCCCTTTAAAATGGCCGCTTACAGTTGAATTTTAAGACCACATAATGTTTACTTAGACCCGTGAAATAAGTACTTGGAAAAGCTTAGAGACAACTACGTTTATTATGAAAAAAGCTGAAACAAAATAACAATATTAAGAGTGTAAGGAATTTACCCTGTGCGTGCGATTGATTAGATTAGATAATTTCTTTATTGTACACCATTAAATATAAACATATACAAGAAAATACACTGTTAAATCATAGGTACAATGGGCTTATCGCTAAAAGCTTGATTGAAGATATTTTGTTTCATCATCATCATCACACACAGCCCGACTTCACCCAATGCTGGGTACAGGCCTCCTTAAGTTTGTGCCATCCGCCACTATCCTGCGCTAGTCTCACCCATTGACGGCCCGTGCCTCTAACGGTGTCGTCCACCCATCTCGCTGCCGGAAGTCCAACCCTTCTACAGCCATTCCTCGGCCACCATTCAGTTGCTACCCTGCTCCACCTGTCATCACCACGTCTTGCCAAGTGACCCGCCCAAGACCATTTGAGCTCCATAACTCGATTCCCAACATCATGAACCTTCGTTCTTCTACGGATCTCGACGTTTGGAACTCGATCAAAGAGTTTGATACCGAGCATGGTACGCTCCATGGCTCGCTGTGCAACTCTTAACCTGTACACAGCCTCCTGCGTGAGCGTCCATGTCTCGGCACCGTAAGTCATGGTGGGCAGAACACATTGCATAAATAAGCGGGTTTTCAGACTCTGTGGAGTTTTAGGCGACTTAAGGATGTCGTTTAGCTTGCCAAACGCGGCCCTTCCCAATTGGATCATTTTAGATATCTCCTTTTGTTGATGTTCTTTACCAAAGGATAGAATATGTCCTAGATATATATACTGGTCATCTCCAGCTTCTCATTTCCTACTTTTATATATATATATTTTGTTTAATTAGAGTAAAAGAATGAACCTGAAATTTTGAAATGGCACAATTCACACCGCACATACTTTATTAGAGTAAAAAACACACTTTTGTTGTATTACTGTTGTAAAAATAATTATGTATGACAACTCGCGATATAATATTACTTATTGACATTCCTAATCCTTTTTATTGTACTTCTTTATGACATTGAAATTAATACAACTTCATATATAATTTAAATTGTAGCGAAATGTGTTGGACCTAAACTAAAATTAACATCTTGTTATCGAACCACACATTGCATGCATTAAATATCATTTAATTTCATCTAGGTATATACTTACTAATATTATAAAGATAAAAGATTTGTATTTTTGTATGTTTGTAACAAAATAAACTCAAAAGTCACACGTCCGATATCAAAAATTATTTCACCATAAGAATGCTACATTATCCCTGAGTAACATAGGCTACTTTTTACCCAACTACGCAAAAACGCTTTTTATTGAAAAACTACGCGTGAGAAGCTGCGGATTGGTCAGCTAGTTTAAAATATTCTGACAAATAACGATCTTTGTAAGCATTATTACATTTCTGCTATCTTCAAATAGAGTCAATCGTCAACTGACCTCGCTTAGAACTCGCCCGGTCAGGCAAGAAAGCGAACCAAAAAATATATTATTATTGATCGTCAACTCGCCCGATTATATTTTCGCTTCAAATACGTATATTACGTACGTATATATTTACAAACTTTGCACGGTATTAGGGTACAATAATAAGGTTATGCAGTTCCTGATACACATGATACAGTGAATTCTGGTTCAGGGTCAGGACTCTTATATTTGTTCAGGATAGTCACGAGAAGAGACTTTAATGAGTCTGAAATATAATTTAAAGAGGCTGCTGGATCCTAGTGCTAGGATCCTACTCCGGGCTCCCGTTTTGATCTTCCCTTTTTTATACTACACAAATAAATATTGCTGGACATTTCACACAGAGCTATCTAGCCCCAAATTAAGCAGAGCTAGTACTATGAGAACCAGAAAACTGATAGAATACTTAGTTACTTTTTTTTTGTAAATACATACTTATAATATATGGAAAAACGTCCAGACCCGAAACAAATATTTGTAGATCCTGCAAACACTTGTTCCGCGGCAGGAATCGAACCCGATACCTCCTGCGTCTAAAGCCGGATATTCGCCCACTGCGCCACGGAGGTCGTCAAAATACTACCTGGAGATTGAACAAGATTATGGCACACCTGATGTTAAGTGGTACCTAACCATCGCCTTTATCAAATATTGTCTCGCAGGTCACGCACGTCAGAAATGTGCCCTTACGATGCACAGCCCTGCGTCAATGAACTTAAGCCATACAGGTGTAAAGCTTCATTGTGCCTGTAATTTCACCGGCAACCATACCCTTCCAACCGAAACACAGCAATGCTGTTAGGCGGTAGTATACTTCGTTAGGTAGTTCTCTACTTCCCTTCTTCCATTCGTCCTATGTACTTTAAAGTAATTTGCACGATGCATCTTACGCAACTTGTGTGACATATGGTGAAACTATTGAGTGTTTATCCAAATCAGTTCCTTGTGCAAAGTCCACTTAAGTATTAAAGCGATGACGCGATCACTATCTGCCCGCGTAATGATTGGTTATCGGTACTCGCCGCCTTGCTGTCTGCCGGCACGTATGCAATCATGCGCAATCTACATAGGAAAATATATTAATAGACTAGCTGTATCCGCCGTGACTTCGTACGCGTAGAACTTTTAGACGTGTAAAGTAGCCAAAGCTTTTGACCAACTAGTAGTTTTTACAACTTCTAGTTGCAGACTACCACTTCTTCTTCTTCTTAGCGTGTCAAGAGTTATACGTTTTCATTTATACTATGTTGGAGAGGTGTTTGGCCACAACAATAGCATTAGGCGAGGCGGTTATTAGGTCCTCCATCGTGCAGGTGTTCGGACACAAAGAGCACATTAGCAAGTGCTGCATCGACTGCGCGGGAAGATAGACTACCACTAAAAGTGGTGCACTTACGTTACGAAAATTGATGTTATCACAGCGTGTTCCCATACAACACAATCACGCCCCTGCTACTATCGATCTGCTGCGTCTTTAGACCCTGGTAGTCAATGATATCGTTAAACTATTTTCAATTAAGGAGCTATTTTTATTCTCTCCTGGTTTCATCATCAGGCGTATCATAACAAATCGTGAAACATCTCACAAGAATAATTTGAATTAACCAAAATTTGAAACAAAAAGAATTTCTGTAGAATTCCTGGTGTCAAACCTTAGTTGTCATACCATGATAAAATATTTCATTATTTGCCGTATAAAGTAGGTTACTACATCGTCTTTTTCAACCCCATAAGGTGATTTAAAGAAAGTGCGAAAATGCGCGCTGGGATGTGGTAGATTTAAATGGTCATACTAATATAACAAATTCGAAAGTAATTCTGTCCCTCTGTAGATGGATAGATAATTTCTTTATAGCACACCATTAAGTACAAACATATAAAAGAAAATACACTTTTAAATCATAGGTACAATGGGCGGCCTTATCGCTAAAAGCGGTCTCTTCCAGGCAACCTTTGGATGGACGGCATCTATATGAACAAATAAGGACGGCGGCGTAAGATATTATTAGAATCCCTAGAACAAGTATATTTTCTGTATCACTGTATGTAACGGTTTCACAACAAAACTGCAGACCCAATTTCGATTAAATTTTGGTATACATATATGTAGGTTATGACCGTGATTGGGACTTAAGGTACTTTTTACCCGATTGCGCAGTAAGAGGGTATTATTTTTACAAACCACGCGTGCGAAGCCGCGGGCCGCAGCTTGCAATTTTTATTTTATCTGTCTTCTCATTTTTTACACGTATTTTTCAAACTTTCGACATCACTATGCATAATTATTATCTTTTTGAGAGATAAATGATTATGAAACCTTATATAGCGGAGATAACAAATAAAAAAGGTACACACGGCTACACATCAAGGTATATTTTTCCAGTATAAGCTGACCTCGCATTGTGTAGGCTTTTCGTAGAATGAGAGGTCAGCTTATACTGGAATTTATAGCTTGATGTGTAGCGGTGTAGTATAAACGCGATCAATACCCGTTTAATCAATAATTTTGTAAACGTGTCATAAAAAATATACGGTTTTACCATTTGAACGGAAGATTTTGTAGTTTTCACTCTTACTTGCTACGATATGAGCGAACGTAATCATAATGTATTACCCGTGCGCGATAAGTTGGGACCTGAGCGCGGTGACGTCATATCGGCGTGTTTGTACCGCCCGCAAAAAAGCGAACATAACAAGCAGCCGCCCGCGGCTTCGTCTTTGTTTTTTTAACCTAATTTATTATGGTACTCAGGGAGGACGCTGCTTTTTATCTAATCTTTTTTACACTATTTGAATAAAATAAAAATACAATGTTTAAGTTTATACATTTATTTTATCTATTATTTACATTATTTCATCTTCGCCACTACTTAGTGGATTTATGCCTTCTAGAGGTTGTTCTTCGTCCTCAGTCTCACTATAATCACTTGACGAAGAGGTATCCGATAAATTTACAATTAATTGCGATTCATTCGTCTCTTGTAAGAGGTCATCATGTCATAACAAAAACTACAACAACAAAACAACGACACAAACTATAACAACAAAAACTACAACAACAAAACAATAACACAAACGAAAACTAAAAGTATTCCAGAGCGCGTCGTTACGTGACGTAGGCCAGTACAAGACTAAAAACCCTAGTAAAAAATAGTGATGCGAACGGTACAATACGGGCGCCATCGGGGAAGTGCAGGGGAAGCGGTCGGGGAGTCGCATTCCTAGCAGGTCCCAAGTTATCGCGCACGAGTAATAGTTACACATAATAACTTCCAAGTATCAACTGCATAAACCGCAAAGTCTGCTCGAGCACAAGGAAAAATTATCATATAAAAACACAGTGTAGCTAGTAATTAGATAAATAGATAAACACATAATTGCAACCGTAAACAATTTTATACAGTCCACTGGGTAATTGTTTAGTTTGCTAAGAGTACATAATTACACTTTATTTTCTACATTCAACGATGTACTGAGCTACGACATTTGAAAAGCATAAATGTATTTTCAATTTCACAAAAAAAAAAGAAATAGGAAGGAAACATGATTTTATTTATATTTTTTTTACCACATACACCAGTATAAACTCTAAATAAAGATACACACAAACATAGATTAACTATGACCATTGCCCACCACTCTGCTTTTGTGTAGTGTACCTGCTCTACATATTAAACTATCAAAAATAAATGCACTTAGTAAACATAAAACACGGTTCACATAAATTATGCACATTTTTAAATTCATAATGTATTTATTGTTCTTGAGTTTTATAACTCAAATTGCACTAATAATGTGTATCCTGCCGATTCTAACCTACGGTGCACAAACATGGTCATTGACCGAGCTGCAGAAGTCCAAGCTCAACATTTGCCAAAGGGCAATGGAACGCAGCATCCTAAGATTCCGGAGAACCGATCGGGTGAGGAATACCACGCTTCGTTCTGTAACTGGAATTGCCGATGTGAGAGACAAAACCGCAAAGCTCAAGTGGGATTGGGTCGGGCACGTAAGTCGAATGCTTCCGGAGAAATGGGCCAATATCATAACACCTTGGGTACCGGATGATGGACAGCGACGTCGGGGTCGGTCGCGAAAGCGTTGACGCGTCGACATCAGCGGATTCGAGAAGGAATGGTGGGAATCTGCCAGGGATCGCGATAGGTGGAAGGAGTTGGGGGAGGCTTTTGCCCAGCATTGGGAAATGTAGACTAGATAAAAAAAATGCGCTAAATCTGTTTCTGAATTCATTATTGGAGGGAACATATATAACGGATTTTGGATTTTTATTGTAAATAGTAGGCCAGACATACACTGCTTCGTAACAACTGCGTTTCACATAACACATTTCTCAGATAGGAAGGTAATCCGGAAGCGATTTCCAGTTGCAAACTCTTCAAAGACTATTCCGGGATTTTTAAAGATATAATCGAGCAAATAACCAAAGCAATAGTCAAATCAAAATCATGTCTCGATCCGATCAAGTATTTTAAATCTGATTCATTTGAGACTTTAATTTCGAAACAACGCAAATAAATAAATAAATATTGCTGGACATTTCACACAGCGCTATATAGCCCCAAAATAAGCAGAGCTTGTACTATGGGAACCAGATAAGTGATAGAATTCTTATATTTATTTATTTTTTTGTAAATATACTTAATAATTTATAGAAAAACATTCAGACCCGGAACAAATATCTGTAGATCACGCAAACATTTGTTCCGCGGCGGGAATCGAACCCGCTACCTCCTGCGTCTCAGCCGGCTTAATGCCCACTGCGCCACAGAGTCGTCAAATAGACCTTCAGATTAAGATTTCATGGTTAAAAAAAGACTAGATGAACGATAAAAGAACCAATGTAATGGTAGTCTTCAGTGCACCTTGCAAAGTCTCCTTTTATGCACTGGAGATGAGACCGCTCTGAAACTTAACACAAAGTACAAAAATTAAAACATACCATGTAAAGTTTATTCTATAAAACAAGAAGGGATATTCGTGAAATGACCAACCTTATTAAAAAAACTACAAGCTCCTAAAACTCAACTCTAATCCCATAAAAACCAGCTAATCTCATACCTCTACATGCAAATTCAACGAACTCGTCCATTCTACGCTGCAAAGTGCGAAACATATTCCATTTTGGCGATTTTCAGATTGTACTACCATTAATTACCGGCTGAATATTAAAGTCCTGAAAAATAATCCCCTGTCATTGAAGCTTCAACCACCACGAAGCCCGAGCTACCACGGTTTCGGGAAGTCGATAGTGAGTACCGAATTGATAGAACTTGACAAGCTCAGTGGCGCATCATCTTAGAGTCCTAGGTCCAGAAGTAGACTGCTCAAATTGATGATGTTACTGACAATCATCTCAATTCAATCTCAATCATTGACAAGCTGACAAGCGGAAGTTTCCCCGGTTGGTTTCAACATTGACGCCTTCAAGAGGGGTATAAATAAGGCATTAAGTGATAGGCAACGCGACTGTAGTACCCGAGTGCTGCAGGTGTTTATAGACGACGACGGTTACGAGGCCCGTCAACTTGTGCGCGCAGCCCCACCGTTTTGATTCTAAGTTTTTAATGCGTACAGCTAAGGTATGAACCACTTTACCGTCGTCTGTTATTCCTGAGGACTCAAATCTGAGAAGATCTATTTGAGATTAAAAAAAATAGGTTTATTATTGAGCCGTGCTAATGGTATCGTCCCCGTATTGCTATCGGGAAGTTGAGGATTTCAATCCAGCCGTGCATCAATAGATTTTTCTACTAAAATTACATGTGCATAAACAAATGCTCAAACCGGTGGAAAATATCGTGAGGAAACTTGCGGTTAAGTTATTTATCCTTGGAAGTATTGACCATGTATTTCTGCAAATAAAGGCCAACTTTATGCTGAGATGCAAAGGGAGAGCAAGAGAGACTGTGGCAGACCGTCATCCCTGTGGTTGGACGATAGAGATATAGAGAGCTTCCTAAAAACTCGATGCGAATAGCACAGGATAGGTTGAAGTGGCGTTTGAGAGTGTGAGTTAATGATAGTCCAATTCTGGGCATATACCTCCTGTATATGCCCAGAATTGGACTATCATTAAAGCTGCCAATGATGATAAACTGAGGTGGTGTAGGGATTGGGAAAACCTACTCCCCCCAAAATACTGTCCCAGGTAGGAACTGTTGCGTTACAACTTGTTAAAAAACCTGCGGTGTTTGTCGGTATACATCTTTTTAGAGCCGCAGTTTCAGGAGTCTAAGTGCGACTTGCCCAACGATGCCTAAACGTATTTAGTGGCTAAATATGGTTTGAGGACCTTTTTGAGATGGTTTCAAAAATCTTGGAATTTTCCGTAAGTGTTCGGTTAACACTATAAAAATATATGATTTAAGGAGTTGACAAATCATATAAATACGTCAAATTTAAACATATTTATTCGTTAAATACGTTAAGGGATCGTTGTGCAAGCTGGGCTTAATAGCCTTAAAGGGAACTCACAACAGAAATAATCCAGGAATCAAACTTTTTGTTCGTTTTAGCCCACAGTTCTTCGGGCGTGCGGCGACCAACGTGTTTATATTAGCACAGTGGAATCGAATCTATAGATAATAATATCCATGGTAGGGGCTGTTTGTTCGCGTGCAATGCCTCGCGTGCACCCCTAGTTTCCATACTAAGCCTTAATTAATATTTATTAATTTAATTACTCCCATTACTGTGTCGAGTGTGAGGCGACAAAATGTGAAAGAATTTTATACCTTCGTATTCAGGGCATTGTTCCTAGCTACCACCATAAAACGGTGAAGGAAAACACCGGTAAACTGGCAAGTAGGCATACGTATTGCGTATTTTTTATAGTTCGTAGCATATAGGAAAACAGCCTTTATTGACAACAATACTAGAAAATGTGCAAGAAGCTGACTTCTCTGGGTTCCGGAAGATATCATTAACGTAAAAGTTCGTATCATACATGACAAAAAATATTGGTCTACTTCTCTGGATCTGGTTCTGATTATCTGGTAACTTAGTAAGGGTCAATGAAGGAGGTACGAAGTCGAGCTTGTTCCTGCTGAGTGCAATGCCAAATTTTATCACCTAATTATTATTTTTAAATTTTTTATCAAGGTTTGTATTTTGTATGTACTTTGAATTACGTTAATTTTATTGATTATTATGTATGAATGTATATAGTGAACAATTATTCTTATGATTCAAATATATTTATTTGTTCTATGTATAAATAGAAGAGAATTGCTGAACCAAACTCAAAATTGAATTGGGACACAAGCATAGATTTTAGATAGTTATTTTATTGGAAACGGAAAAAATATTATAAATTGTTCGCGATTATCTTACTAAGACTAATAACTTCCGCCTGCGGCTTCGCATATCTAATTTTTCAATAAAATCATCTCAATCTAGAACCTAGTATACCATTCATTGTAATCGCTTCAGCCGTTTCCTCGTAAAAACTTACGAAACAGATATACAAGTACTTTTTAATTTATTATTGTATTATAGTATTGAAGTATGAAATTGTAAGAATTATAAATTATAATAATATATGATTATATATCCTTCTTTTTTGACAGAAAGAAAGAAAAACATTGTGACGGAACAAAATATATGTCTCACAATTACACCTAAACCATTTTAAAAAAGAAGAAACCACATATATTTGCCAGGCAAATATACTACTTATATTATACTTATATTTATATATAAGTAAAGACTAACACTAAGACAAAACAATAATACCTATATTATGTAACAACAAACAACAAAAAATATAGATGATTGCGGAAAAACTAGGCGAAAAAGTGTCACACACATCAATCAGTCCCACTGCTAAGCAAATGCCAATCTGCTAAGTAACCAGGCTGCCAGAAGAGATTTTTGTTTTATTCCAAGTCGATAATAATTAACAGCATCAAAACGATCACCTGACGTGACCAGAAACCCATTGCCTTACTATATAAGCAATTTAAACGTACCATAACACGTGTAAAAATGACATTACCAAACCTGTCCCCAGCCTTGGAGACCCGTCGGGCAAGTTCTCGGCAATTTTCATTTAATGCTGTTTTTATGGGATTTTAATGACACAGTATTTTCAGATTTGCCATTTATAATTGTTTTCCGATATGCCGAGGAAATCCCCATCCATTATACGTATCTGAAAAGTCACTAGACACAATTACAGCGAACTAGCGATGTGCCTTGGTTTCGCTAAGATATTTTCACATCTTTTGCATATCGAAAAATCGTTTTACTGAAACAAAAATTCAATTTAAAACTAGAAATAAAAGCGTATTTATGTTTCACAATGCTTCAGTGAAATCAGTTATATTTTAATGGACTATGAATAGGGACAGATTTCAGGAAGTAAAATTATATAAGCGTAGCCAAAATGAATTATTTTAAAAAAATTGCGCTAACAGACCGAGAGAATAAGCCAGAGCCGATGATGATTATGATGGCGATGGTAAAAATTGACGTTGATTAATGATAAACAATGATAAAGTTTTTTATTTTCCAAAGAAACGTGACATTTGCATAGCTCTGCTTAGTTTGGGGCTAGATAGCGCTAGCCCCAAACTAAGCAGTGTGAAATGTCCAGCAATACTGATTTGTTTATAAGGTACTTCAAAATGATCCGTAAATAAACATACTTAGAAATTAGTAAACAAATATATCAATACTGTTAAATTATTCAAACGATGTGAGTGGGGTAGAAGCTAATGCACCGCGCTGTCTAGTAAACGAAAACAAAACAATACGGAGATTTAGGATCCCGCTGGGGTTGAAATAAAATAAAGTACGTACCTAACATAAGTCCATGTGGCGACTGAAGGCCCACACAAAAACAACTGAGTCGACTAGTCTCAATGGCGACAACCTTACCACACGACTGAAGTAAAACTTCTTTTTCAAAATATTCATTTATAAAGTAGTTCAATTACAAAATTGTCCATACGTCTGTAGGTCGATCAGTATATGTTGTTCATTCTGGACAGACGCAACTCCACTCGCACATTACGTTTAAAATATACGAAACGTAACTCTCTCTCTTTCTATTTTCACTAACTTATATCTCCCTCTCAACTTCCGTTCGCACTTTTCGTAACGCATTCACCAGCTTACTCCCCAAGTCAAGCGTGCGTAAAGAAGTCTTACTTCAAAAATTGGTAAATGGAATAAAACGTCTCCATAGAAACGTCCAACTAAAATCTGTTGTCGGCCATGACGGAATAAACGCTGATTAGTCGAGCAAGACAGATTGTCGTCTTTGATTTCTACTTAGTTTGGGGCTAGATAGCGCTGTGTGAAGTGTCAAGCAAAAATATTATTATTATAATTTTGACATTAAACACAGATATCCAGTTAAACGATCCCCGTGGCGCAGTGAGCGAATAGCTCCAGAGACATAGGAGGTTGCGGGTTCGATTCCCGCCGCTGAACAAATTTTTGCACGATCTACGGATATTTATTTCAGTTCTGGATATTTCTTAATTTGTTAAAAGTACGTATTTACAATAGAACAAAGAAGTGTATACCTAAGCGTTCTATCAGTTATTTGGTTCCCATAGTACAAGCTTTGCTTAGTTTGGGGCTAGATAGCCTTGTGTGAAATGTACAGTATTATTATAAATATAAACATTTAATGCCAATCTCAATCTCACAGTCAGTTTTTCTATGGTAGTTTGCGATGTTCGATCCTGATTCAATTAATAATATTGATTCTAATCTAATTCTATTTTAAATTCAAAAAGGCTACTCACAAAACATTTAGTTGGTATTCTAATAAAATTTTGCCAAAAGAAAAAAAAAGAAAATCTGAAAATTTATTAAGGTAGACACTGTCTTATTTAACTTCTTCTGCTTCGTGTCCATATGGTTCACTCTATTTTGAATATCAAATGCTACTCTGCCAATACTTGGCCATTGCAACAGTGTTATCTGTGGCGGCACAAGAATCCCTCAGTGTGCAAGAATAAAGGCACAGTAGGCAGCGTAGTAAGTGCTCCATAGTCCGAGGGTATGTGCCGCATGGGCAACTAGTCGCCGACTCTCCAATGTAGTCCCATTATTATTATCTTGTTTACCTAATAATTTACATAATACCGTGTTTTGAATTCTATGTGGATATCCATGGGCTGCAGTAGCCACTTAACATCTGGTGGACTGCATGCAAAAAAAACCTAAAAATTATTAAGTATAAAAGAAAAATTCAATGATCTTTGATCATACATTTAATAAAGATAACTAGAGTACCTACCTAATTAGTTGTGTGATCTCCTGTTGCGGCAAAACTTATTTTTTACAAAAATTATCCAAATTTCAGCTGTTTTGGCGTCACTAACCGACCAACATCCAGACGAGCTTTTTTCTGTAAGAGTACCTATTAGAATACATATTGGCATAATAAGAAGACATACAGACAGGATATAATCACTATCTCTATTATAATAATATATATGTTGAATCGTGTAGATAAACGATTATTTCCCTGTTAGCGGAAGTCCAGTTATTCCGGTTCAGCAACTCATAAGTAACTAATTAAAGTCCACGGCTTCACTCGTGTATGAATGAATGAATGAAATAAAATACTCTTTATTGCACACCAAATAAAAATACAATAAAGGAAATAAACAATAAATAAAGGTACAATGGGCGGTCTTATCACTAAAAGCGATCTTTTCCAGACAACCTTTGGATGGACAGGATAAACAAAATCAAAAGACGGCGGTGTAAGAGTACCTACAGACATAAACAGAACCCACAAAATAAAATAAAATTTACCTATTAATTATACTAATAAACATAAACTTAAATACATACAAATCATATAAGTATAAATAAAATACACTACATAAAGAGTATAAATAACATAAACACTAACTAGCAGTTACGAGACAACGAAAGGAAATGGTTGTATACCTTGACGTTGAAAATAGGAAGAGATTTGGACGACCTTACAGACAAAGGTAAGGCGTTCCACAGTCGCACAGCTTGTACTGTAAAGGAGTCACCATAAAATTGTGAACTATGGATGGGACTTCGAAGCTGTAGAGCTTCGGAAGAACGAAGGGTTTGAGAGTGTCCCTGATACAGAAACTCGAAACGCTCCTTTAGATAAGAAGGTGAAGAGGAATTATAGAGAATGTTATAAAAAAGTGATACAATATGTGCATTTCGGCGAAGACGTATAGGGAGCCACTTGAGTTATGCGCGGAACTCTGAGACATAGTCATACTTGCGCAAGCCGAATATGAACCGAATACAAAGGTTTTGTAGGCGCTCAAGTTTACTCATTTGGATTTCGGAAATGTCGAGGTAGCTAAGATAATCTAAGATAGGGAGTAAAAGGGATTGTGCAAGCGTAATTTTGGTGGCAGTCGTTAAAAAGTTACGAAGTCTACGCAACGAAGCTGAAGAAGCAAACATTTTGTGGCTGATCTCAGCAATACACGGCACCCATGATAGCTTGGTGTCCATGATAATGCCCAAGTTTTTCACCGTCTGACTGATAGCTATTTGTGTTCCATTAAAAAGTACAGGTGGGAGTTGTGCAAAATCTAGCCTAGGAATCATTTTGTGACTACCGATTATGATCACTTGTGTCTTTTTAGGGTTTACGGTAAGACCAAAGGATTTGCTCCAGTCACAAATTCGGTCCAAATCTGAGTTTATTAAACTGATAGCTTCGTTAATGTTGTCAATCGGGGCTTGTGTGTATATTTGTAAATCATCTGCATACAAGTGGTAGGAAGAAGAAAGATTTTGAGATATTGAATGAATAAAAACACTGAAGAGGAGAGGAGATAAGACGCCGCCT
This sequence comes from Philereme vetulata, assembly GCA_918857605.2. Lineage (NCBI taxonomy): Eukaryota > Metazoa > Arthropoda > Insecta > Lepidoptera > Geometridae > Philereme > Philereme vetulata. The sequence continues at coordinate 2,232,570 of OU975451.1, read as the reverse complement.
TGGGGGACACCAGCAGGAAGGCTGCACCATGAAGAGTAATTATCTTCAATACGGATGCGCTGCCGGCGTCCAAACAAATAACTACGAAACCAGTCAATAGCCGTTGGAGATATGTTAAGAGAGCTTAATACACCCAGAAGTATGTCGAAATCGACGTTGTCGAAGGCATTGCTGAAATAAAGTAATGACAGCACTGTCACCTTCCCACTCTCCATTCCAAACCGAATGTCATCGGTTATCTTGACGAGCGCTGTGACTGTGCTATTTCCGGGGCGAAAACCATATTGGAGAGGATTTAACAGGATATTATTGGATAGGTAGGTACTGAGTTGTTTATGGACAAGGTGTTCAAGGACTTTTGATAGAAAGGGAAGTATAGATATGGGACGGTATTCAGAAAAAGAAGATGGATTGGGTTTCTTAGGTAAAGGAATTATCTGTGCTTCTTTCCAGACGTCAGGAAAAGAGCCGGAATCGATTGAGGCATTCAGGATGTAGGTGATGATAGGAACGATTCCGTCAAGTATGGCATAAGCATATTCTGACTAACACTGTCACTGCCAACAGCATTTGAATTAATAGATGTAATACTTTTCTTAACATCACAATCGGCATATTGTAATATCGTGTAATATCCTGTTAAAATGTATTTTACTTATTTTTCTTCAGTATGTTGTAGTATAGTACTGAGTTAGAAAGGAATGGGTCAGACTTGTTCAAGAATTGGCATAAACGTTTGTCCTGGTTTGATTCATAATTACGGAGTAAAGAGGTCGGTTCAAGTTTCGAAACCATTTTGTGTTTAATTAATCAAAAATTGATTTGAAGTTTCTATATTTTGTATAATTTTTACATGGAAACTGGATACGAAATATGAAACGCTGTAAAGCACAAAGTAAAAATTGTGTCACAGTTTCCGTGATCTTAGGAACTAAACGACCACAAAACCACAGAATAGTACAGAAGGTCAGCTTAGTACCGCGAGCGATAACATAGACGCGTGCATACGACGATCTCGGAACAAGTCGGTGGAACGCCAATCGCGCTTGCTGCGTATTGGCAAGCCGTCAATAATGTTTTGTTTGACCTTATTTATTAGCTAGTTGTGAATATAAATGTGATAATTAGGTACTATGTACACATCTTTATCTACAATAAACAAAGGTTATGTGGAAGAGAATGCGCATTAGCATTAAGTTCACCTTTGTACTAGTTTTATAAGTGAATAAAGTATTTTTAATCAATCAATAATTTACGTGAAAATGTTAATGTGGCATTCAAGCGTAAGTAGGTAATTATAAACAAGATTGACCCGAGCTAGTCTTCTGTACCTATTTATTTTGTAACAAAACATCAACTAAGGTTAATGTAACATACACACGACCATTCGCATTTCTTTATTTATACAGAGCGGGATAGAATATTACGTTTCACATGTTTAGCTTTAATTGTTTTCTTATTGTGTTTAACTTTCCTACGTTCGCTAGGATTTTCCTAATATCCTTTTCATTATATATAAGACAAGGTTTTTCTTTGTGAAAAGTGTTTTTCTTCTGTAACAAGTTATTGTATAATATTCATTACTGTTTACCTAGAAATTTCACAAAGATGAGAGTGCAAAACGTATTCAGCGACTAAACATGTTTAAATATGACGTATTTGTATGATGTGACAACTTCTTAAATCATATTTAGCCACTAAATACATTTAGGCATCGATGCGCAAATCGCCTTTAATTATATAAAATAAAACAAAGGACAATCACAGAGGATTAGCTGCTGAAGTGGCAGTGGGTAGGGCACATACCTGGCAGAACTGACGGCCGTTGGGGCAGAAAGGTTTTCGAGTGGAGACCGCGCACTGGAAAGCGCAGCGTAGGATGGCCCCCACTAGATGGAAATATGACCTGTTATAGTTTGCTGGGAGCCGTTGGGTGCAGGCTACACAAGGTCGGTCGCTCTGGAAATCTTTGTGGGAGGCCTATGTTCAACGGTGGACGTCCTGCGGCTGATTCGATGACGATGATGTTATACATAATTACTAGATCTTCGCTAGTTTCGATGGTGAATTGTGTCTGGGATATATCACGGGTCTGTGTACTGAGTAATAGATTCGAGGATATCCATTCTTACGGGGGTCAATCAAGAGAAAAAATTAGACTAATAACATAAAATTTATAAAACAACCAAAATACTTACTAACTATTAAGCCCTACTATCATCATCATCATTTTCAGCTTGTGTCGACCCACTGCTGGGCATAGGCCTCTCTTTGTTTTTGCCATTCATCCCGATCCTGTGCCAGTCTAAACCACGTACGACCCACGGTCTTATGGATGTCGTCGACCCATCTCGCTGGTGGACGTCCCCCTTTTTCAATGCCCAGTTCTCAGCCTCCACTCTGTTAGGGTCTTAGTCCACCTGTATAAGCCTACCTCCAAGCCCTACTATACAATTGATAAATATTTGGAAGACAAACTCAAGATGCTTACCTACTTCCTACTTTGACAATTAGATTTGAATGAATCAAATCGAATCAAAATCAAAATGTCTTTATATGGTACATAAAACAGCGCGCAGAAACAAAATGAAAACGGTGATACCTGCAGGAGTAAAAATACTGTGTCGCAGGCATCAACGCCCTCCTAGAATGAATGAAAACACTTTATTGTACACAATATAAACAAAAAAAAACAAAATAGAAAATACAAAGCAAATAGTACAATAGGCGGTCTTAACGCTTACAAGCGATCTCTTCCAGACAACCTTTGGATGTAGAGGATTTCGTTATAACAAAGATAATGGTCGGGGATGTACATATTGACCAAACTATTTATTATGAGAGTGCGTCTAATACCAAAATAAAAATATAACTAAATACTAAATTTTATAAATATACATGAATGCAAATAGAACATATTTACTATATATATATATATATAATATAATATAATATTATGGTACATAAAGACAAGCTGATAAATGCGATTACATATATAAATGAGTTGTGCGATACTACGACGTTTCTGACAAATACAAACTTTTAACCCTGGATTTAAATATGGCTAGGGATGGAGATTGCCGTATTGTTACTGGTAACGCGTTCCAGAGACGTACTGCACGGACGGTAAAGGATTTGTCATAGAAGTTAGTACTGAGCACTGGAGTATTGAGCTATAGATTTTCAGACGACCGGAGTAGGCGGGGATTGGAAGAATGAAGGAACTCAAATCGCTCCTTCACATGGGGGGAGGTTAAGGGATTTTGGAGTATGTTGTATAATATGATTTGAATGTTTTCTTTTTTAAAATCAATATAACCTAACAATAATAACGACGTCCTCCTCTCTCCAAAATATTGTTGTACCCAACAGGGTCCTTAATGATCATGTACCTATCAATTCCCAGCTATTATTAAATTTTGAAATGCAATAAATTTAGTAATATAATAAGGAGATACGCCGATTAAACGAAGCAGGATTCGTAACCACAGAGATGATTGTCTGATAAAACATATCCTATTTAGAAAGTATTTACCGCACACAATTGTCTTATCTAAAGAAAGTTCAATAGCACATAAGGAACGATGTACAATCTTTTTATAGACGATTAACGTCTCATTGACAACATAAAAATCCTTAAAAAGGAATCCCTGGGGTCAAAAACCTTCGTAACAAGCCTTGCCATACTGACACAGAAAAAACATATCAGAAGCTGATGTATGAACTTCAGGAACACAAATAAAACAATCATCTGTTAAGCCTAAAGGTTTGCTTAAAGAAAATACAGTTATGCTTGCCTTTATATACTCAAAAGTTTACTAAATAAAGGCACAGCTTATTTTGTTCTATTAGATCATGCAAACATTTGTTCCGCGACGGGAAACAAACTCGCTACGCCACGGGGCAGGTATTATAAAAACTATCAAAATCAACAACTACCCCTTAGTTGGTACCAACAACTAAGGGGTACCTTAAATGCTTACTGTTTTATTTAGGTAGATTTATAAAGAATGATTCTAGAATACAAGACTAGAATATGTTGGCATAGTACACACGGCTACACGTCAAGCTATACATTTCCAGTATAAGCTAACCTCTCATTCTACGAAAAGCCTACACAATGCGAGGTCAGCTTATACTGGAAATATATAGCTTGATGTGTAGCCGTGTGTACAATCATCCAAAATTCATAATATATTAAAAACTAGAAAAAAATTCAAAAATATCTACCACAAAACAAAAAAAGTTGCGCTGTGGATGGAAAAATCCAATGTTTGCTAAAAACCGTTGTTAAAATATTGATTTAGTGATTTGAGAAGGATCATTAATTACCTGTGTGATGTGTTGTCTTGTATGTATTTGGCAGGTGCATGTTCATACCGTGGGTACATAATATGAATGGTGGTTGACCTCTGAGTGATGATACTTGAATGAACAGTTCGAAGTTAGCCGAGTGGTGCCGCTGGAATCTAAGTGTGGCTTGGATGTGGAAAAGAAAAAATCACCATTACAATATTAATTATTGACATCATAACTAGTGGTTCGCCCCGAACTGAAATATCGCGAAGCAACCAAAAAACTAAAAAAAAATAGTACTCATAATCTAGCTAATAAAATGGTGCCACGAAATCCACAACACACCTATACTTGACCCACAGTTTCATTCAAATTACAAGTACCGGGGGTTCATGTAATGTGGTTACTCTTTTTCAGACTTTTCCCTACATTTGTGTTACTAAAGCTACACAGATACACCAAATTTCAGCACTATGGAGGTGCTGGTGGATCTTGTGAATTTTGACAAAGTTCAGTTTTTATTATGGTTAATAACTCAAAAACTACAAGGATTAAACTGAAAGTAAAAATAAGGTTGAAATGTACTAATAAACACCTTTCATTAAACGTCCTATTTGTTAGGTAATTTAGGATATTTATAATCGAAAATGAGTAGGTAATGTCATAATTATATTTGCATTTATATCCAAAAAGTATTTTATACGAAATTTGCAATGCATCGTGTTTCTAACAAATTCGTCCAAGGAGTTTAGTCGTTATCTAAAAAGTATTTTATACGAAATTTGCAATGAATCGTGTTTCTAACAAATTCGTCCAAGGAGTTTAGTTGTTATCTAAAAAGTATTTTATACGAAATTTGCAATGAAACAGTTTGGCCCAACGAGCTCAGTCATGGACTTGAGGCCATTCGGGTTTTGGAAATGTGGGTAGATAAAGCGCTAAGACAGGAAAAATGGATAGATATATATATAGGTATATTTGATGTTTGGTGCATATTCTCAATATATCTTATGTCTTATTTTTTATTATAAAATTTTTCCTGCTACTTTATGTCATGTACTACCTACAAAAATAAGTTTTTTCAACACTACGCAAAGGTTAACTGAAAGAAATTGCTTGCTAGCATTAAGTTCGCCTATGTACAGATTTATGTAATCAATCAATCAATATATATTTAGTTCGGGGCTATAATTGGATCATTTGTATTATTGTAACTAGATATTGCACAAAGTATAAACAGGACAATTGTCTTTTATTGTTTCATTGATAAAATACTGCATTATATTTGACCTAATAGTCTCATTTAGATTTTTTTTACCCCTCATGAACCGCAATATCTCAACAACCCCTCAACATTTTTATTTCATCTAGTCACACCATTGTGTCAATATAACCTACTTATATATCAAATTTCACGATTGTCGTACAACGCTTCGAAATTTATCCTCAGACAAACAAACATACATACATACAGCACCGATTTGTCCAAGTTGATTTGGAGAAAAATATTTTATACCATACGGGAATTATCACGTACTGGTTTAACGGTGTTAAGACTGTCAATATTTTGGTTCAAGTCATGTACTTTCAATATAATACAATTCAGTATGTACGATTGTATTTATTTAATTATCATTTGTTTACAATAGCATAACTAGCATAACTAATAACTTGTTTTTACATCATTTGTAGAATGATCGCGGCGCGGATCTTAAACTTGAATCAGATCTGGGTCGATGGAGCAGGCTAGACCTCAAAGTCTGTATTGAGTTAAAGGTCTCCGGCTTCGAGGGTCCCAGAGTGAGACGTATGGACTCCAACTTCGAGAGAGTCTGGCACTCAAGCTCAAGCCGGTAGGGCTTCGCCGTCAAGAACTCACTGTTACCGGGCTGCGCTGACTGATACAGACTGGTTAAACTGTTACTATTCGGAGATCTTTCTCCAGCTGTTCCAAAATGCAGACTGCCTTTTCCAAGGATCCTTTCAATGTCATCCGGACCTGTTCGAAAATTAAAGAATTACATAATTATAGTTAGCGGCCAGTACAGCCTTAAAACACATTCAGAGGTCATATCTAAATTCCAAGTGAAAGCCTACGGCTTTATATAAGTAAATTGAGGTACCTGTCTCAACAGACACGCAATACCTACGAGTATGTCTGTCTATTTCTGTCCGACAAATTTAAAACAAATATAGCATCATTTATACTCTTGTGACGAGAAAATTCTGCTTTTTTCACCCATATATAAATGTAACAATGTGTATTTGAGTTTTCTGACCAAAATATTGATGAAAATGTTAAAGAGTGGTATAAGGAAACAGAGAATCTATCTGCCCATGTAAGTGTTTACATTAGATAACGTGAATATCATCACGATCAAAATCTAGATAAAAAAGTGAGTGATATTACAGTGTTCGTCTAACATGTGAGATACAGCCACTAGTAATTTTCCCCATGGACATTGCACAGTGCCCCGGTGCCATTGCACAGTGCCCCCAGTGCAATTCAACTACATTTATGGATGAACACAAATCCAGTCATTAAATATAGATTTCGAGATCACGTTGTTAATTATATTTGTTTAATATAATTGGTATTTGAAACCTCATTTTAAGTATATAATACCTTCATCAGGGAACAATGTAGTTACACCGATAAAAAATATCTATTTCATATACTTAGTTCAACTACGTACTTATGTACGTAATCATTCCCGTATTTATAACAAGCTTCCGCCAGCGGCTTCGCACGCGTGGTTTATCAACAAAAAGTAGCCTATGTGCTAATCCAGGATATAATCTACGTACCTACAAATTTCATCGAAAACGGTTCAGCCGTTACGACGTGAAAAAGTAAAAAACATCCACACGTACATATATACATTCACGTTTATAATATTAGTAGGATAAAGATCGAAGTAAACCAGGAAAGTATTCTTAGTTCCCATGTATTTATTTGAATACTATTGACATTGAATTTCGACCCAAAATAACGCTGTATAGGACTAAAGTCTACGAAGAGAGCGCATCGCTCTATGGAGAGAGCTATGCACAGAGCACCCAATAAAACTGAGCCCTGACGAATCCATAGAGAAATCAAGATCAACGATATCTCTGAATTAAAGGTCCTCTCATAGCGACCACAAACTGAAAGACTTATAGTTGGATCCCCCCCCCCCCCCCCCCCCTATTTGATAAATCGATGACATGATCGATAATAGTAATCACGTGGGGTGTGGTTCCGGGGTTTGTCAAAAACTTTTTGTGTAATTTGGGTCTCTTTATGTTATGCGGCCAGCACCTAACGCTTCTCAGCATCCTTTAGAGCGGGTTCATAGATAGCTTTAAACTACTACTAATGCCTGCAATAGCAGAAAACGAAAACAGGTTATTCGTTACTTTACATTTCGTATTTCATTACTCGTTTCTCAGTTCTCGAACCCTAGGCCTTGAATCTGATATCACTTCCGCCAGTTTCTGAATATTTTTTCCTGCCAGTGCATCTAAAAGGCCCAATCAAATGTTAGGTATACATAGGCGTGGATGATCGTACAAATAAACCGCACGCGCGAGTGCCATGACCTGGCTCAATGCTACGTGCCCATGTGCAAGCGCACACACGCAAGTGTGAACTGCATGGATAAGCGCTGAAGGCTTGTTTACATCAACACATGGACACGACGTGTAGTGCGGTGGTGTAATTTTAATAGTTTTTTATCAGTTTATCCCACCTATGTAAAGCGCTTGCAATAGAGTCAGTTATTCTTCTCTCTTTCTTTCTCTTTCTTGCTGTGCATACCACGTGGTGGTGGCGTCAGCTGTCCGACTATTTTTAACCGAGGTCATACTTCACTACGCTCAATCATATCATATGTTTTCGCAACACTTCTATCTATGCATGCATTTCTAGGCTATCCTCCATCTTAAATTATAGCACTAACCCTAAAAAAATCGTTAAGTAATTTAGCCAAGTTGCGATGATCACTGTGATGTTTTTGCGATGAGTATTATAAAAATAGGTAGAGCCGTGTGAGCGGTGTTAGTAAATTTTGGCGAGAACTGTTGATATAAATTATTCACTTGGAAAGCTGTAGTGTTTAAATATAGATTGAAAATATACAATGAATATTTTATGAATCGTATATAATGTTTTAGTTTTCGTACTAAATATAACAAACAAAAGTTACTTAATACGACCAAAGTGCTCTAAGCAACGCAGCCAATATCGAACGGGGTCAAGCGACTAATTTTTTTAAAAATAATATTTTTTAAGTTACACATTTGACCGAACTAGGAAAAAGTGTGTGTTTTAATAAATTTTCAAAATAGCACGTGCAGATTTGCTGTAAAATGTGTTATTTATCTAGCGCTTTTATTGATTGAGCAAAGCGAGATCTCTAAATCAACTTGGGAAAATAAGCGTTGTATGAAGCGTTGATCCGGTAATCGTAAAACTTGATATATAGGTAGGTAGTGATGGCACTATTCGTCGCTGTTCTGACTAAGTGACGTAACCGACATTTTGGCGTAACTGACATTTGTAATGTTACTTTTATCTACTTTTGAAGACGAACCGATCTGTCTAATTGGTGTATCTGTATTTTCTACCTATGTCTAGATGTATGTTTGACGTATCTACATATCTTAAAATTATAAATCGTTCGAAGTGTTCTAAGTACACTTACGACTTTTAGTAATATTTTCTAAAATGTCGGTTACATCACTTAGTTAAAACAGCGATGAATTTTGGTGTGACTAAATAAGCAAAATATGTGGGGGGGTTGTTGAGATAATGAGGTTCGAGAGGGGTAAACAAAAATGAAACTATTAGGTCAACTGGGACGTCAAATAAAAGGTCTTCAATAGAACATTACAACCAATGTTTTTATTTTGAGTTTAGTACTTGTAGTTTTTGAGTTATTAACCATAATAATAACAAAACTTTGACAAAATTCACAGGGTACACCAGGGACCCCACAATGCTGAAATTTGGTATTCCTGTACCTGTGATGACACAAATATAGAAAAAAGTCTGAAATCCAGAATGACTGCATTTTGTACCCAAATAAATAACCAATTAACATGAACACCCGTTACCTGTAATATGAATAAAACTGTAGGTCAAGTAATGTGTTTTTTTATTTCGTGGCACTATGTTGATAGTCAAAGATTACGAACAATATCAACATCATCATCGTCAGCCTTTCTCATCCCACTGCTGGGCATAGACCTCTCTTTTTACGAACAATATATTTTTGTTTATATGAGAGACTTGCGAGATGTCAGTTCGGGGCGTACCACTAGTTATAGCTAAGATATCATAATTTCTTTCCGTGGTATAAAAATCTTAACAACTTTTGTGTTTAACATTATACAAACTTCTGCAGGCTGCTTGGCACGCGTGGTTTGTCAATAAAAAGTATGTCGATACTTAATGCAATTATTCCTAACACTAAAATCGACAAAGATCCTTTAATGTTTTATTGTGAATCTCTTACGGTTTAGAATTTTGTTCCAGCAACCCATCTCATTTGTTGTGTCATAGAAGTTATGTGTGTGTGTGTGCCATTATCAAAGGATTCCAGTAAAGCGCGCCACCGGCCGAATCTTCCTCTTGTCCAAATTGATTTGATGTAAATCTATTCTGTACTCGTAAAACGGCATCGCTAACGTATGGAAGCCTCTTAGAGACATTTTATTCAAATACACATTAAATGTACAAAAGGTGTCCACCACTCTAACGCAATCACAGACCTACAATGAGACGTATACAACTCGGTTGGTTTTACCGTACGGCAAAGTCAAAAGAAAGAACTATGTTTTTAGCAGTCTATGCATTTATATAGCGCCTAAACTACTCATCTGATTTAAATTTAATTTAATAGAATCATCAGCAAAATGTACATGAGTACGTGCTTATATACTAGGCATAGGCTATAGTACATGCAATTACATTCATAGAGGAACACAAAACGCACATTACAAGTAGCATAAACATACATTTTTGATGAATTAGGTTAATCGATTCGTTATTATGATGCGGGTGACAAAGACTACCCCCGGCATATCTTTTACCTAGTCGGGGTTCAGTTCTAAAAATTGTATAACGATCTTGTTAGTTCATTCTTTATTGTTTCATTTCTTGTGTGTGTATGCTCTGTTTAATTAAACTGTTGGTGCCGTCATTAATTAATTCAAAATATTTCTCATAAGAATGAAGTGGACAAAAGCAGACAGTCCTAAGACTGGTTCTTGTGAAACACATCGAAGGTATACATGAACAAACTATTATAAACCAGTTCTGCATTATTATCTATCATTTTGGAAGGAAGGCGTGAGAAAAGGCTAGATATGAATGACGCAGTCAAAAGCCACGGTGAAATCTGATTAATGTGTTTAGGTCCGCACATGGCAGTCGCTGCGCAACAGATACCTCCGCTACATCCTGCCGCGCCACGGGGCTCTCGGGCTGCCGCACTCGCTGCAAGCGAGGCTAACAGCTGCTGAAGGTAATTCATCATCATTTATTATCATTATTTATTTATCATCTTAAACTATTGCTATATTTTATCAGTGTTGGTTTTTAATTGTATTTGTGTTTTGTTCAAATAAATAAATTGTTTTCAAATACAGGTGAGCGAAAAGCCCGTAAGAACTGTATATACGAGCTCTCCCCGCCCGGTCAAGCCCTTAAAGCTTTCTATCCCAAAAAGTATAACCAATTTACATGAACTCCCGTTACCTGTAATATGAAAAAACTGTTGGTCAAGTTATTTGATTATTCATTTCATGGCACAATCGAAGATTACGAATAATATTTATTTATTTTTATTGGAGACTCGGGAGATCTCAGTTCGGGGCGAACCACTAGTTATGCAAAAAGTTACGAAATAATGTTCATAGAAAAAAAATGTTTTTGGTTAAATACTAATAATAAAACTTATTTTAATTTAAAACGGGTCGTCAAATACTACGATCAAAACGATTAGGTCGCGCTACAACTCACACAACAACACCTCACGCGTCCTGCGCGCTAGTGTGCGTGAATGTTTACAGATAATAAATATTCGCGAGTGTTCAACTCGTGCGCACTATATTTGTTTGGTAGAGTCTTTGGCCGCTGTTACCTCGGTTTTCATTTAGACTGTTAGGGTCGTTTTATAATTTCCTTTTTTATTGATAGAGGAAGGCAAGCAGACGAAGGGTCTTAATGACTCTGGTACGTGACCCTAGTTCCACTGTGTGGTTCTACTAGGACATTATTAGTTGTCAGTTATTGACATAGCACCTTTCGTGATTATCGTCAAAATACAACAATTTTTTCATGTTTTTTATATATGTTTTAGAATTATGAAAATTCTCTTCCTTAACAGACTCAACAATAATTTTATAGTAAATTTTAAAGTATGGTCCTGGTCCTCCAAGATGGTAAAAGATGAGACAGAAGATGCATAATGAAACATCTCGATCAGTAGGATGTAGTAGACTCAAATTGATCAGTTCACCGTTCATGAATGACTATTACAAAAACAGTTTATGATAAATGTATTTATTAGTCCGCATTTGAACTACAAGTTAACGACTCAACCGCTGTAAAATTCCATCTTATGATGCGCAGTCATTTCAAAATAGGACTAAAACGTTTTTATGGAAAGACAACATTGCTGTAGCGTTTTTGATGCGTCACACAAGCACGCGGAAACATTGTAGTTCCTTATTACTTGCATGAATAATGCTAGAGTTTTTCTACGTACTTGGATCTAATTCAAAATAATTTTCAAAGGATTATTAGAAGTTTCAAGAACGGAAGACAACTTGCGGAAACAATTAACTTGGAATATTATATGACCCTTACAATCTGATGAATTTTACGATGATTATAAAATCAGCATTTAATTTATAAACATTATTACAGTATTATTATTAGAATGCATTATGAATTATTTAAATGTTTGCTTCCGTTGAAGCTTAGCCTGTCAAGGATCAGGCCAATACTCGTACATTTATTAATAGTTTTGATGCCTGAGTGATTAAATTTATGGCGAGTTTGAGTAGTAAGATTATGTTAAACATAGATAAAGATAAGATAAAAATGTTTATTGCCCAAAGGAAAATACATCATTGATGCCAGGTAACATGGTCCAGGTACATTTTTTTAAGACGTTGACAGCGAGACCAAATCTAAGCATGAAACTTGTATCTTGGGAAAGTACATAAGTAAAACTGGTTATAACTGGTCCAAATTTTAAGTCGACAGCTTCAGTAGTTTCTGAGATAATCATCTGTGACAGACGCAAAGACAGACGGACAAAGTCGCATCTCATTTATACGAAGCAAGACTAACTGGTGCATGGAGTTTGAAGATTTGACTGAATTCCGCACCAAGAAATAAAACGATAAAAAATATCAAAATTAAATAACAACACGATTTTGTGTTATAAAAAAATTGGGGAAACAAAATAAAACCTGGAGATACAAACCTACAGGAAACTGGAAGAGATCATGAATTTATAACTATATATTATTATTATTTTTGCAAATAGTATAATACGATGATATAAAGGTCTGTAAACGCGAACTCGGTCAAGCACCTACCGTGGCTTACTCACGCTCGCGGCTGTCCGCAAAAGGAGCAACACGGGACCTTTTACGAAGATTAAACCGCGCAAATTGGCTGCATTTACTCGCTGCCAGACAAATCAGAATGGCTGAGCTACTCCAATGAAAAATAAATATTGCTAACACAGCGCTATCTAGCTCCAAGCTAGGGAATGCAATCCCGACTCGAGATTGCAAATTCGAGATCCCGTCTAGTTTAAAAAAAATGTTAAATTCGGATGACTGAAAAAGCTAATAACTGCTTGTTTGTGATAGTGAGGTTAACTAAAATAACATATTACTCGAAAGAAAATAAAAATCTTTATTCTTTAGTCTTACCAACTATTACATAAATAATTATCGTCACCTGTCGCTAATATTCGGAAATAGTCGGAATAGTTTTCTAACGCTGTTTGGCGTTCCTGCCGCTTGCGGCCGTCAGTCAACGCGCCGCTTGCGCCCCGAGTGGACGTGTGTAGCGTCGCTGACCGCTGCCGCCCAATCTCGAACGGGATCTCGTCATATGGTGCGTCGGGATTGATCCCGAAAAATTACACGAGATCGGGATTGCATTCCCTACTCAAAGCTAAGTAGAGCTTGTACTATGGGAACCGGATAACTAATAGAATACTTATATTATATTTAAACTTTCGCGATCGTAACTACTGATTTAAATGGGTATTATTGCGTATCTGTAGTTTGCCAGAGACTACGGCTGTTGCAACATAGTCGAAACGTCGGGATAACAAATAAAAAAGGTACATACGCGATAAATACCCGTTTGTTAATATTTTGATCTAGCTGTTTTCACAAGTTATGCCCAAAGTACGTAATTCTGCGCTTGTGGCTCGGATGCACCGAGTTTAAGGTTTTCGTCTTTATTCATTACAAAGTTTATACGTTTGTAAACATATTTTCAGCAGAATGCTTTGATGAACTGTAGCTGTCAAGAACCCGTTTTGGTTTAATACAGCAGCCGTAGATTCTAAGCAGAGTATACCCGGATAAACATCATCCTCAGCCCCCCATCATGACCCCTTTTTTATTGATGTTAGTCAAGCACTTCACCACTACCTCACCTGATGGTAAGTGATGGTGATAGAAGATAGAGGAGCCTTGCTCAAACAGAACCTGTTTACTCTGGATTTGAAGACTCCGATATTTTATTGGTCCAGAAAAACATACGCCGGAAGTGAGTTCCACTTACACGTGCTAACAAGAAAAGTTGAAGCAAATCGTTTGGTACGGCAAAATTGTATGCCGACCAGGTATGAGTGGTACTTCTCGGTACGTCTGCTTGTCCGGTGGTAGAAGGGGGAAGGAGGGATAAGGTCGTGAAGATCTTGCGCACTTTTACCAAAATATATCTTGTAAAAAACCGAAAGTCTGGCTACTCGGCGTCTGTGATCTAGACTTTTTACCACTATTGGGCATAGGCCTCTCTCAATACATGCAACTGAACACAGTTATTATGTTTTAAACAGTCCGAAATTATGTTCTGTATTTTATTTTGGTGTATAAAGAGTTATCTTATTTCATCTTATTCGACTCTACTCATCAAATATCTGTAGACCATGCAAACATTTGTTCCGCGCCGGGAATCGAATCGGCACAATTGAATTATGAGATCTAGGTTGTAGCCTCACTTCAGGACCCAGCATGATGATTAAGCTGATGACAATGAATAAAAATGTAACGGCATTCATAGACAAATTCAATCTTAACGACATCGTAAATCGAGACGACAGTTAATCGATTATTTACTCATTTCATGGCTAATAAACGGAATATAGAACAATAAAATTATGAATTCTATTAACTTGTCAACACATAATAACACAACAATAATCATTGCCTTGGAAAATATAATTATACTTAATACGGAACAAAACCGTTTTAACTCTAGGTAAGTTCGCCCCGAACTGAGATCCCACGAGTCTCCCAAAAAAAACATATCATTCTTAATCATTATCTTTACGAAATAAAAACCAATTAACTTGACCTACAGTTTCATTCAAATTACAAGTAACGGCAGTTCATGCATTTGGTTACTATTTTTAGGGGTAGAAATTGCAGTTATTCTGAATTTAAAACTTTTGCCTATTTTTGTGTCACTACAGCTACATGAATACCATATTTCGACACTTTGGGATTACGGTGTGCCCTGTAAATTTTGTCAAAGTTCAATTTATGACCGTTAACTCAAAAACTACAAGGATTTAACTAAAAATAAAACGGGGTTTAAATGTACTAATTAAGACCTTTCATTAGACGTTCCATTTAGCCTAATAGTCTCATTTTGAATGAACAAATGAAATACTCTTTAATGCGCCTCCATCCCACCAATTCGCATTTACTTTAAGATCAATTGACGTTTAAAATAATCCTTATAATTGCAATCAATAAAGATGTTTTGGATTTGAAGTGATAGGGCGCGTTGTTTGGTCTAATAAAGCTTACATAATCATCATCATATCAGCAATAGGACATCCACTGCTGAACATAGGCGTCCTCCGTAGATTTCCAGAGCGACCAAACTAGTGCGGCCTTCTCATATCAACTTTTATCAGGTCATCTTTCCACTTGTGGGGATCATCGTGTCCTGCGCCTTCCTGTACGTGGTCTCCCATCGAAAACCTTTCTGCCCCAACGGCCGTCATTTAACCTTTTTTCCCCGCCTACTGCCGCTTCAGTTTGCTGTGGGCTAGTGTCATTAGTTTGTCTACGAACTTCTTAATTTCTTTTTAGTCTGTATTACTTTATTTATCTTGTCTTTATTAATTTGCTTTCCCATATTGCAAACTTATTCGACAGTACCTATATATTAAAATCTGGTACAATTCCTTCTTATTTCTGTCATTCGAACATCATACTCTTACACAAAAAGGGTGACATTTTAAAAGACCCAACCATGGTAAATGACAGATGCAGGAAATGCCACCGTTTACCTGAAACAATCCAGCATATCCCAAATGCCTACCCCAGCCTTGCACAAACAGATTACACCCATAGACATAACCAACTTGCAAATAATATTCATCAAAAACTTGCCCTCAAACACAAACGAATACAAGGTAAACTTGAACCCTACTACCAATATTCCCCAAAACCTGTGTTGGAGAGTCGCACTCACAGAATGTACTTTGACAGGGCAATACTTACTGATAAAACAGTTCACCCTACTAGGCCGGATGTAACTTTAATCGATATAACTAACAAAATTGCTTACTTAATAGATATTGTTGTTCTTAACACACGTAATTTACAAAAAATTATTACAGAGAAAATTCATAAATATACCGAGCTGAAAGAAGAACCAACACGCATTTGAATGTTAAACAAAGTGTACATTGTGCCTCTAATACTCTCGAGCACTTGAGTAATGCCGAAATGTCTCCATCATTATCTCATGGTAATTATTATTGCAGAAAATACTCATATAATTATGCAGAAAGCTGCTATTCTTAATACGTGTCGCATTGTAAGAAAATTTCTACAAGAAGACACAAGCGTTCAATCTCAGCAAGATTTTCCCTTGGTTTAGGCCCGTGAGCTTCATAAAAATTGAAATATCAATATTTCGAGAGAAAAGAAAACTCATAAAAAAAAAAAATTACATTATTAAGTTTTCATATAACAAGTTAAAAGGGTAATAACAATATACTTAATTATTTTTGGTAAGTACGGAACAAAATTATTATATAATATAACCGCGGCGGGAATCCAATCCGCAACCTCCTGCGTCTCAGACGGCTTTTCGCTCACTGCGCCAACGAGGTGGTCTCTTTAGGTTATAAGTAAATACAAATAACTAAAATTAAATAAATAGGTTTTTACAATCATAACCTGTACCTAATTACCGATTTAAACGGGTATTTATCGCGTATGTGCCTACTTGTTATCCTGACGTTTCGAATGTGTTGCATATGCGAAAGTTTTAAAAATACTAACCTGTACTAAACTAGATTTTAATTGATAAAAAAACTAACCAATTTACCCCGTAAACATTTTACAGGAGCCTGACAAAGAAAGAAAGAGGTATTCCTCCAACAACGGACCCCCTCCCAAGTCACACAACTGGAAGACGCCCCCTCAGCAAAACTGACGATGAAAACCCTTAGAAAACATCAGATTGTTACGAGCAATGTTCAGCAATATTTATTTATTTATATTCCCAATGAAAATTATGACGGACGGTCAAGAGCGAGATAGCTGCATATAGTTATACTGTCATTCGAACGCTTAGAAACTTGATCTGTGAAAATGTATGAAATTGTAAATTACTCTCGGCGCAGCACAGCTAGGGCGAGTCTAGCGCAAATTTGGTGTAAGTCTAGCGCAAGTTTGTTCCAAAATCATAATCATCAAGTGCGCGTTATTACCTTGTAAACTAGGTAGGTAAACTTGTAAGAAAACACAGTCCACTCGGTCATATAAACCGAGCTTTTTATTTGAAGCCTGGGTAGGTAGGAACTCTACAAAAATCCTATGGGTATGGTAATAAATGCACTAAAGATCTCCAAAAAATTCTAACTACAATTCGATTTATACCCATTTTGATGTGTAGTAACTAACGGTAATGATAATTTTCAATTATTGGCATGATTCTAATAAAATACCTTAACTGTAAATGGTAGGCCAGTGCACAGCTGCTGCGTGACTCAGGCATTAGATGATGCAAAATGTGGGTATGTGTGGCAATGGTAATACAAGATCATAAAAACACTAGGAATTATAACACTAGTTAGTTTATGGAATTTTCACGGGGCTTTTTCAGTTTATGAACATTTTTAGCAAAGTAGCAGTAGCCCCTTGTGACAGAAAGAGTTTATCCTGAACAAGTAACTTTTTAACCATAAATATAACCGACTTAAATAAACAACTGAACTGATAGATTCCGACGAATTGCGAACCTCCTCCTTTTTTGAAGTCGGTTAAAATAATGTTTATAATACATTAAAAAAAAGTAGTTAATTTTCGTTTTCAATCACTCCGTTCAGACTTAGTCCGGCTTGCACAACGATCCATAAAGGTAAACATGTTTAAATTTGACGTATTATTATGATTAAAACACTCTCTAAATCATATTTAGCCGCTAAGTACGCTTAGGCATCGTTGTGCAAGTCAAGATACAAGATATTTATTTGCATAAACATGTGTACAATAAGCTCTTAAAAACTAGGTAAGTAATGCCATTTTATTCTTGTTTGCCTTTTACGAGCATCGCAAACTACTCATTAATGAGAGCGCTTGTTTACAATTAAATAAACCAATCAATAAACATTTTAACAATATACATAGTACCTACATTTACATGTTTACACGGAGTTTGCTTTGTTTTTACTAACCTACGTTGTCCCACTGCTGGGCAAAGGACTCCCCATCTACCCTCCATCAAGCGCGGTCCACAGCCAAATCTGACCAATCTGGTTTGAATGTATCCAGCCAGGTCGTCGAGTATGTATAATAAAATAGAATTATAAGTCACCCCTAAAATACTAGTTTCGCAACATTCTGTATAATAATAACACATAATCTATCCATCTCTTCATTGGCTTACCTCTAAATGGGGTTCTCACCCACTTATTTTAAGTCATATAGCAAAGTCTACAAGTCACTTTGAAGTATTAGCTACACAGATCATGTTCCAGCATTCTCATTCAGCAGCTGAATTTCAAGAAGGCATCAGAATGCTTGGAGCCGAATGCCATGTCAGATTATGGCGTGAGTGCACAGCGGTGAAAATGTTTTAACTGGTCGGCAAAAATAAATTCTATCAATATAATCAACAATATCTCTATTTGCATAGGTTGTCTGGAAGAATTTCCTTTTTTGTAACCTTTTTTGTTAAATCTACTAAAGATTATTGATAAATCAATAGGCGCTATAACTTCTTTATTAGGTGTTTCAGATCTGCATCTATACCAAATTTAGTTTGAAATTGATTCAGGTTAGTATAATTACTAAGCAATACATAGCATTATCTCAGTCAGGAATCAACCACCACTGAATATACCTATAGATAGTTATCTCTTTATTAAATTACCACTCAAATAGAAGTAATACAAAAATAAGTACTGAGCTAATATAAAAAAGCAATACAATGGGCGGCGTTATTGCTGAAAGCGATCTCTTCAAGGAAATATTTAAACAATCTGTAATATCCACATCAGAGTCAAGTCTGTATAACACTATTTCTGGAGGGTTTGCCTTCTTTCTTCCTGTCCTTTTCCTTCATTACGTGGGGTTCTTCAAATATCCTAGTCTGTGTGAAGAAACTTTGTCAAGATGAGCACTCGTAAATACGCTGCTGATTTGTTCAACTTGAGCCAAGGGGATATCAACCGACTAAACAAGTTGGTTGCCATTGATGATGTGGAAGACTTCAAGAATGCATTCTTCCTCGACGTTACAGAGGCACAATGGAATTCTGTGACTAGCATTTGAGACGCCGTTGCTTATCTCGGTTTTGGTCCTCGAAAAATAATCGCAGAATTAAGAAAGCTAAAGCTAACCCCAAAGCTGACGGAGATAAGCCCACCATACACACTAGCCCTAATGGCGAAAAATTTGAAGTTTATGAGAAAAAAGACCCGGCCACTGACTTGCTGTTCTTTCTTACCCTATTTCTGGAAAGAGAGAACAACATATCGAAAATTTTGCTAAAGTGTGATAAAAAAGTTGGTGATCTAATTAAACGCAAAGCCTCCGCTTATGGGATCGTTATGGACAAGAAGCAGTCGTCAACCCTACTTGGCACAAGCTCTCTGACGCTGGCAAGACTGTCTTAAGCATTCCTAGTTGCCACTGCTTCATTAATCATCCAGCACCAGATTCAGAGAAAGCTTAAGTCAAAAGCTCTTGGAGTAGATACGCTGCTTCTCCTAATGAAACATACAATATTCCCCAGTTTGATACCGGACGAGGATGATGACGTTGCCGACGCACTAAAATCAGTTGCTTTAGTGCTGAATATGGAAACTTCAATACTTCTCACGACTCCCAAAGAAAAAAGAAAACTGGAGAGTCATGATGTGGACGAACGATCAACGCAGGCCCACCAATTTGGTATCTGCTGCAATGACCGGCTGTTTACTTTTGAACAGTGATAAAACATTCATTCTCAAGAAAGCAGGGATAATGGATTCGAAAGGGCGACTTACAATAGTTGCTCAAGAGTGTGTTGCTGCTGCCAAAACTTTCCTGTCAATGGGAAGTAAGACTTACTCAAAAGTAGTCCGAGCATACCAAACAGCTCTCTCTAAGTCCAAAGAAGTCGGTCGGGCCGGTGAATCTGGTTCGACAAATTAGGGAGGGGAGTGCAGGAAAACCCAATAATTCTCAACCAAAAAACGCTTGACCAAGTTGTGGAAGCAGTGCTCAAACGACTGGACTCATGTTCTGCACTCCCCAGTCTAGTCAGCTCAAGATCTAGTTTGAGTCACTTCTCTTCTGCTATTGATGTCAAACTACCACCGCCTCCGCCAATGCCAATTCTGATCATGTTAAAACCTTTAAATACACAACCCGACAAACCTTACTTAGAGGAGCTAAACGCAAAGTTGACTAAACGCAAATCTGACCACCCTCATATACAATGGGTCCAGTAAAACCGCTCCCTTATTTTTAACAGTGTCCTTTTTACTCCCATGTAGCCTACCGAACTTTTCTTCAGCCCACATCTCCGTTATCACTTCTTTTTTAACCATATTATTCTTCACACAGTCCATCCATCTCTTCTTCGCTTTCCTCCACTTCTATACCCATCCACACTGATAACTAACACTCTTTTAGTCATATGATATTCTTCCCTCCGCATGCCCATACCAGCCTTTTACTTCTCAACTATTCTATAACTAGCGCTACTTTAAACTTCCTCTAATATACTCATTCCTTAACTTATCTATTTTTGTACTATTTGTATTTTTTTATAAAATGTCTTATAATTTGGTCCAAATTCACTAAAACCAAGCCACTGTGCAAGCAACACCCTCTTGCGTCTGGAGACACTCGCGATGACACTTGCCACTGCTATTCGCACTAATTGCAAGTATTATTGCGCGCAATGTAACACAGGCACTAATCTAAACCGAATGCCCTTTGCATAAAGTCGAAAGTGCCATGCAAGGGACGAGTTCTGCATGTGGCGCGGTAGACTCGACGGCGGGCACAATTTGCTTCTTGAGTTGTTTATTGAAATGGAATAAATTAATCGGGTGAATGCGATTGGAAGGCAACTCTGGTTTGTAAAAGTTTGGAGTTTGGAATAGACTTGTGACATGGAAATGGAATGGAACTGGCGTTATGCATTTGTTTTTGGAAATGATGTGCGAACAAATTTTGTAGTTTTCTATTAACATTGTTTCGAAAACTCTTCCGACTCCTTCTAAAGATTTTTTGTCAGATTATAGTAATAAAAATAGACAAAGTTACCACGTGATGGTAAAAATATAGAGCTTCCTTCGTTATAGAGAGAATATTGTAATTCTATTTGCCACAATATAAAATAACAGTATTCTCGCAATGCAATTGTATGTAGGCCAAATTTTAGTTGAACATAGCCTTTTCTGGCAGTGCAATGTTATCATCATCATCATATCAGCCAAAAGACGTCCACTGCTGAACACAGGCCTCCCCCATACGTTTCCAGAACGACAGATCTTGTGCGGCTGCACCCAACAGCCTCTAGCAAATTTTATCAGGTCTTATTTCCATATACTGGGGGGCCGTCTTACGCTGTGCTTTCCAGTACAATGTTATAGGGGATGCCAGTTAAAGGTGATGCCAGTTAAAAAAATACTACCTACGACGAATGATACAAAATTAGTAACTATTAATAGTAGTAGGTGCTATTAGCATACATTAGCGTTACTTATACGGTAATAATGAGGGTTTTTCATCATAGATAAAAAACTAGTTCTAACTAGTGTAATAGATAACGCTATCTGGAAATAAGCTGCGAAAAACTAGTTCTAACTAGTGTAATAGATAACGCTGTCTGGAAATAAGTTGCGAAAAACTATTTCTAACTAGTGTAATAAATAAGGCTGTCTGGAAATAAGCTGCGAAAAACTAGTTCTAACTAGTGTAATCGACAAGGCTGTCTGGAAATAAGCTGAGAAAAACTAGTTCTAACTAGTGTAATAGATAACGCTGTCTGGAAATAAGCTGCGAAAAACTATTTCTAACTAGTGTAATAGATAAGGCTGTCTGGAAATAAGCTGCGAAAAACTAGTTTTAAATAGTGTAATAGATAACGTTGTCTGGAAATAAGCTGCGAAAAACTATTTCTAACTAGTGTAATAGATAAGGCTGTCTGGAAATAAGCTGCGAAAAACTAGTTGTAACTAGTGTAATAGATAAGGCTGTCTGGAAATAAGCTGCGAAATATTAGTTCTAACCAGTGTAATAGATAACGCTGTCTGGAAATAAGCTGCAAAAAACTAGTTCTCACTAGTGTACTTGATAACGCTGTCTGGAAATAAGCTGCCGAAAAACTAGTTCTAACTAGTGTAATAGATAACGCTGTCTGGAAATAAGCTGCGAAAAACTAGTTCTTACTAGTGTAATAGATAACGCTGTCTTGAAATAAGCTGCGATAAATATGCTTAAATCTCAAAGATACAATATCAAAATTGTCAAAAACAATCTCATCTAATCAGATAAAGAAACACAAATTATTATTTTTTTATGTCAAGATCCTCTGAAAAAAGTTTAGATACGGCAATTGACATTAACAATTCAATATTCTTTGATAATCAATCAGCTTATGACAGAGTATCTGTGAACAGTTATAAAAAGCATGGCCGTGAAAACCGCTGATTAAAAATGTAATTTAATAAAGTTAATTTGATAACATACAATATTAAGTGTTATCATCATATGTATCCTTGATTCCTTCTGATGTAATAAATAACGATTAACACTTAATAATATCGTAAACACAGTTATTGACCTGCAGTTTATCAACCTCACAGTACCATATCTACCTACATTTGTAATACCTAATAAGTAGGTATAATGTTCTACGCACTCAGTTGCGTAATATTTTGTCCTATATAATCATCATATTACGCGGCTTGTATCCTGTCACGTAAATACTAAACTTGTATGTAAAAAGTGAGCATGTAAAACATTATGTTCGGACTTCACTCTGGGGGTAGCTTTATGAGATGTTTTCTCGGGTCTAATAAAATAAATAAAAATATTTTTTTTCTAGACAACTTAATAAAATAAAGTAAAACCATATCTTAAACTATAGAAAATAAAATAAATACAAAAAAAATATTGATCGAGCGAAGCGAGATCTCTTAATCAACTTGGGCAAATCGGCGTTGTATGTATGTATATATGTATGTATGTTCGTCCGAGGATAACTTTCGAAGCGTTGGTCCGATCATCGTGAAATTTAATACATAGGTAGGTAGTGATAGTACAATTCTGGTGTGACTAAATGAGCTAAAAATGTTGGGGGCTGTTGAGATATTGGGGTTCAAGAGGGGTAAAAAAAAGAAAATGATGCCAACTGGTCAAGTGGGACGCCAAATGAAAGGTATTCATTAATACCTACATTTAGACTCCGTTTTATTTTTCGTAAATTCTTGATAGTTTTTGAGTTATTAGCTGCTGTAATTTAGTATGCGTGTAAATTACGTGAGACAAATATAGGCAGAAGTCTGAAATCCAGAATAACTGCAATTTGTACCCCGAAAAAGTGTAACCTCATTACATGAACTCCCGTTACCTGTAATTTGAATGAAACTGTAGGTCAACTGTAGGTTATTTATTTCGTGACACTATTTTGATAGTCCAAGTTTTTTTGTTTTAATCGCAGACTCGCGAGATCTCAGTTCGGGGCAAACCACAAGTAAATAAACAAAAATAAAATTAGGAGTGGAACTCATGACCATCCTGGAGATTAGTAGGTATAGTTGCGACCTATATTATCATTTATTATTATGTCACACATTTATTTCTTATCTCAGATTTTAGACCCAGAGCTTTTTATATGCGTTACCGGGCCCCAGCGCAACGAGTAAGATGCCTGTTCAAATCTTACGCACATAAAATTCACGTATGAATATTAATATACATAAAAATAACATAAAATTAACAATAAATAATAATGAATATTATTTATTGTTAAAATGAATCATCATCTTCTTCAGTTATATTGTAAACAACTAAAACTGGACATAGATTTCTCAAAAAAATATCATGACAGCGCAGCGATCTTGAGTGTTCTTTATCCTGGTTTCTGGTTTGTGTTTTTACTGTTGCTAATTCTTTCTTGTCACCCTATATTACTAGTTTTTTGTTTCTATTTGTGCCTCAGCACCCTTAGGCACTGCTGAGTAATGTGCCTCTTTTCACTTCAACTTCTGTTATAGATCAACTAGGTACCTAGTTAGTAGGTAAGCTAGTGTATTAGTGCCCAACAATACATTATTTTGTAACGTATTGTTAGTCTAATTCGTCCAAAATGGTTAATGTAAGTTGAGATAATTTGGGCCAATCCCTAGCTTTTTCTTAATCGAATCTATAGCTCATTTCGTTATCTCCGTCTAAAACTTAAAAACAACGTCATAAATTAGATCTAACTAGCAACAAGAAACAAAAATATCAAAATATGGTAATAGTAAACTTCTTCTTCCTTTCCTTTTCCCACATTACGCGGGGTTGGCACAACATGTATTTTTCTTCTATATCTCTCTCAGCTCAGGAGATCAGCCCTCATCTCCGTTGTCACTTCTTTCCTACCCATATCATTCTTCACACAGTACATCCATCTCTTCTTCTATATCCATCCACACTCATATCTAACACTCTTTAAGTCACATGATTTTCTTCAACTTCAACGACAACTCTTCAACTTTTCTATCAATTGGCGCTACTTTTAAACTTCCTCTAATATACTCATTCATTATCTTAACCATTTTTGTTACCCCATACATCCATGTCAATTTCCGCATTACCACCGCGTGAACTCTCCTTTCATCCATCCCTATCGTGGTCCAACACTCAGAACCATACATTACGACAGGTCTTATGATCATCTTGTAAATTCTTCTCTTATTACCTAAGGGGTATTTGAGGATCGCACGTTGTTCCTGTAACCTGTCGCCATTTCGTCCATCTCGCATTGCTATTTTAGTGCCCCGGTCTATGTCGTCATCGTTTTGGATCAATGACCCAAGGTACAGAAAGTTGGAGGTAGTAGTAACATTATTATGTTATTTATGTGACCGTTGGAAATGACCACAGTTATTTTCATCATTTATGTCCACAGTTTAACCATGACAAAATCATAAAACACGTAACACAATTCATTGTTATTGAGACCACGTGTATGGGAAATGAGAAGACTATAAAATAAATTGATTATGAATGTTAAAATACTAATATAATATATGATTTTATGTAGCGTGCGCCGCTATTTGAGTAATAAATAATTGCCGCAAAATAATTTGAACATTTACAAAACCGCAACCTGATTGCTGGAATACAATGGGTAGGTATTCCCATTATTCTTAAAGCGATGGTAAATGGTAAACATGTTTTCGATAGTTCATTGCACGTGTCCGATTCTGCGCATAAGCAACAGATTATAATTAGTAATGAAACAAATGAAATTGCGCCTCACTTCAATAGCAGCTGCTTAACTAACTAACTTATTTACTTTGAGTACAAATATCTAAATTAATTAGAGAATAGCGTTATTCCTTAATGTTACTGTACGGTGGTGTACATTTAACATTTCTACTGAATCGGCAATTTACGCGATTTGCAAATACCTAGGCTGTGCACAACTAATCATTATATGAAAAAAAAGTCGTCGTTCGGAATCGTCAACTAAACTTTTTATAAATTTTAACTGTGTGATCGATCAGCGGTCTTACTTAACTAACTTGCAACGTTTAACCTCGACTGTACCTACAGTAACAAAATGTTGACATGAAATTGAATATCTCGTACTAAGAGGAAAGGCGGACACAATACATTTGGAAAATAGGTTTTTAACAAATCTATTGCTGTCGTGCTGTGCCCTAACGACCGAGCTATCAATGCGTAAGTGAACATACATTTTGCACGTTTCTGTGGTGTTTCGTTGACTCAGATATTAATTATTATTACTTGTTTTGATCCTTATAAGTAGTTTGACCCTTGCTCTTATTTACTGGAGTTGTTTCTTCGCTTCACTGTTGACCTGGCTTTTGTGTAAATTTTTGAGTTTTTATCGTCTTTGAAGGAGTAACCTATATCGTGCGAGGGTAAAAAGTAATTAAAATTATCTATATTATTAATGTATGTACTACTAGCTGTTGCCTGCAACTTCGTACGCCTTTCACTACTAAATGTGTAGGTAACCCAGAAATAACTCGCTAAACCTGCTATTGCAACTTGACTTGACACCCCATTTTTATCCCATGGAAACTAATTTATGGGATAAAAGGTAGCCTATGTGGTAATCCAGATTATAATCTACGTATATACCAAATTTAATCGAAATCGGTTCAGCCGTTACGACGTGATTGAGTAACAAACAAATAAATAAACAAACATACAAACATTCACATATATAATATTAGTGTGATGTACCTACCCTATGTAAAATAAAATTGTTGAGTCTAATTATATGGACTACCTACTTTTATTCATAGAGCGAAGCGAGATCTTCAAATCAACTCGGGTAAATCGGCGTTGTATGTTTGTTCGTTTGCCCGTGGATAACTTTCGAAACGTTTATCTGATCATCGTAAAATTTAATATGTAGGTAGGTAGTATTGGCACAATCTTGGTATAAATAAATGAGCTAAAACTGTCGGCGGGTTGTTGAGATATTAAAAATATTTGGTCTAATGGGAGGTTTAAAGAAATAAATAAATAATAAATAACTAATTGCTGGACATTTCACACAGCGCTATCTAGCCCCAAACTAAGCAGAGCTTGTACTATGGGAACCAGATAACTGATAGAATACTTATATACTTTTTTTTGTAAATACATACTTATAGTATATAGAAAAACCACCAGACCCGGAACAAATATCTGTCAATCATACAAACATTTGTTCCGCGGCGGGAGTCAAACCTACTACCTCCTGCGTCTCAGCCGGCTGTTCGCCCACTGCGCCACGAAGGTCGTAAAGAAAGGTCTTTATTAGTACATTTCGACCACATTATTATTTTCAGCTTTTTCTTTGTAGTTTTTGAGTTATTAACCATAATAAAAATTTTACATTGACAATATTTACAAGGTACACACCAGTAACCCCATAACGCTGATATTGGCGTGTAGCTTTAGTGACACAAATAAAGGGTAAACTCTGAAATCCAGAATAACTGCAATTTCTACCCCTAAAAACGTAACCAACTAACATGAACTAACATAAATTATTTATGTACCTAATATGTATGTATATAACTATTTAGGGTTAACGCGCCGGCGAACACTGAGCGCAACTTCAATTCGGCCACGTCAAAAGCTTCGGCCTGAATATCGCTATCCCTGTTTAGTGACGAAGTTTAGCCACGCAGAGCGACAGTGATAGCAATAGAACGATTCTAAATTTGATTAGATTTTGACCGTGTTCCGTAATACCAAAAATGATGACTGAAAACTTGTTGTATTTTTCTCATTGTGTTGTTATTCTGTAACTAGACGATATAATCTATGTTCCCATAACTAGGATATGTAAGATGTTGTTGTTTTTAATACGAAACAATTAGGTTGAAAACAGGTATTTTATGACGTAAAACATGCAGAATTCGATACGCTTCTATTTTATTTTAGGTAAGTATTTTGATCTAATATAATCAAATATCTCTATCTTCAAAGGTTTGCTGGAAGAAAACTCTTATTAGGGTTAAGCTCGCCTTTGTACATGTCCATTTTGTAAGCTATTTTTATCTGTAAATCTATTTGTGTACAATAAAGAATAAAGAATAATATATGGTTGGGAACCTAGATAAATAATATTCAAATTAAAATAATACCTTATTAAGATAGAAATATTCTCCAATTAAAAATGATCTTGGTAGTACGTGTTGTATGGGCGATTGTCCCTCCGGGCACCGGTACCTTAAGTAATTTCTTCTTTTTCTGTTATTAAGTTATTCTTTTTACACCTCGGCCAATCTTCCATTAACCAATGATCCTCTCCATTCAAAGGTTGTGTTTGAAGAGATCGCTTTGTTAAGCGATAAGACCGCCCATAATTCTTACTTTTATTTGTTTATTTCTATAAATCTGTTGTGCCTAGCTTGTAAGGTATAATAAAGAATTTTCATTCATTCATGAACTCCCGTTACTTGTAATTTAAATGAAACTATAAGTCTAGTAAGTTTGTTATGCATTTTGTGACACTAAATTTCGCCAAAATTGACTCACTGTCAGGCCGCTACTTTTGAAGTTTATTATTATCCGTCGGACGGGGCGACTTGCTTGTAGCTACGTTTGGCACTCACTATCAGGCGGGCGCAAATATTACCGATTCATTTTTTTTTTCGTTTCAACATTCGGTCAGTCGTCCATTAGAGCAAGCGTACATTAGTGATTTTGAACTTAGAACAAGTACAATTTTCTCTGTAGTTATTTTGGCCAATAAATTTTAGATAATCTGATACTTCGTAACCTTTGAACGATTACATCCGATACCACCTGTACCAGTAGATAGTACCTTGCATAAATCGATACCGCCTTTACCACAAAGCGAGATCGTGCGTGCTTTGCATAAATCCAGTAAGTTATTGATATGGTTTCAGTAGATAAAAGAGCCGGAACCCTTCATCTAAGCGTACGTGGAAGCGACGCTGCAAGTGTCGGGGCTGCTGGGCGGCTGTAGCGCGGCTGCCGCGCTGTACGCCTCGCAGCTGGAGGTGGCGTGCACACGACACACCGTGCAGTGGCTGCTAGCAGACTGTATGCTGAGAGATACTACTAATGTTCCACAGCTGTAGCGTGACTGCCGTGCCTATAGCGCAGCTGTAGTGCGGCTGCTTTGGCTGTAGCATGGATGTCGAATGCTAACAATTGTGATGTTGTTCAGAGCGAGAACAAGGTGTATAAGATCCGTTGGTCCCTCCCAGAGTGTAACGCGGCGCTCGCCTGCGTCATAGAGGTGCTTTCTTCCCTCCCGCACTCAGGGACACACTCAAGTAACTATTTAACGTGCTGAAAATACTCTATGGCACAGTTTAACCGAATGGGTGTTTGGATACTTATCAGCGACACGACTACTGAAGGATGTTAAGAAAGAGATTGCGGAAAGTACCATAACGTTTTTGAACCATGTGATTAAGTGCACTTTACATGGCGCCGAGATCTTTGCTTTCCGTCAACGCGGATTCTTCGCTGAATCACGAGGCGCGATAGCGTTGCCACGATATACCGTTAAACTATCAATTACTGATGCGTATTTGATTAAAGTGATAAAAATATATAGAAAGCTATCAGCGGTTAAAATAAATGATAGGGCAAGTTGGCTTGTCAATCCAAAACCCAATAAATATAATAATGAATGGCATTGGGCTGTAATGAATTTAAGCCTAGATGCATCTGCTCGTGATTATTACATTCATCTATCATACATCAGAACTCTAACAAACAAATTCAATGCTCATGATGCAAGCAAAAATACCCTCTTTGAATTAATACTAAATTCGATAATCATAAAACTCCAGCAAATGCCAGATGGGCTGCTATACCGCATTATCTTGCTAATTCACACCATCCGCAGCACGAATATCTAAAGAACAGATTCCCAGATGCGCTAAGACGTATCTCAGTGATGGAATCTTTTGAAGATATATATAAATTATTAACAGGCATATTAAGCGATTATGAGAAGGAATCTTTACATGCTGATGATGTGCCTTTCACCAACTATGATGAACTTGCCGTTGATCTCATCGCACGTCGCTGGCAGAAAGTATACCCCTATGAACGCGTATTAACACGCGATCAACTTTCGAACGTATACAGTTACGCGTTTAAGTATAAAAATGTTAAGATGGAGGAACTTTGCAGCGTGCGTCAGTGATACACTTCAGAATCATGACGTCTATCTCAAACGAGACGTCGAAATGATGTTACGCAATATTATGAACGGATTGTTTCTATAATAGTATGTGAACGTAGGCACGTTCACATCCACATGATGCTTCGACCAATACGATATTGTAAAAAAAAGTAACTATTTGTTTATTAACTTCTATCAATGAAATAACTTTAAGAATTGGTTCAATAGTTTCTGACAGTACCCCCTTCAAACAACATACGTTGTTTTTTTATAATTTTAGTGTACAGGATGTCCCTTAATCAGTATTTTAAGACTGAACGGGGTTATTTCGACCAACTTTGCATAGGAAAAAACAATAATTATAGCTTATTAATTTTCAGGATACATTTCTTGGACACTTTGAATCAGTTGTATTTTAGACTTTGCGCCTTATCTAGAGCTTACCTTAGATAAACGACGAAATCACTATTTATTAGTCTCCTGTTTTCTCCTCCAAAACTGGATCGATTTTTTTTTCAATAATATAATAAAAAGGGCATCGGCTATGCCTGTAGTATGTTTCGTTTTTTTATTTATATTCGTCAAATTTATTTGCTGTATGTCTGAAAAGGGGCGGTAAAAATGAGCAATTTCTGTGACTTTAGAAGGTTCCTAATTCATAAAATAATTAATATATGGAGCAAAACAAAACGTAGCGGCATGACAATGGTACTATAGATTAAATCTATACTAATATTATAAAGAGAAAAGATTTTTATTTTTGTGTGTATGTTTGTAATGAATAAACTCAAAAACTGCTGTGCTGATTTCAAAAATTTTTTCACCATTGGAAAGTTACATTCACCTTGAGTGACACAAGTTATATTTATTGCTAGAAAAAATTAAGAATCCTTACTAAAACTTGAGTAACGTAATCCAAGGTGTAAAAAAGTGCCCTAAAACGTCTTTCGTCGCATGCGCTGCGGAAACTATTGATGATAGAACAAAAGTATGTTCTACAATATTAAAGAACATAATCAATATCTACAAAAAATTTCATAATATTATAAAGAGGAAAGATTCGTTTGTTTGTATTTAATACGCTCCGAAACTACTGGACCGATTTAAAAAAGTCTTTCACTGTTGGGAAGCTACACTATCTCCGGGTGACACAGGCTACTTTTTACCCAACTGCGGAGAAGGACTCTAGCTGACTTTGGTCAGCTAGTGGTAAATAAATATTTGATCTAGTGTCACCATCCAGAGAGGAAACAGGGAAGTACGTTTGTATGGACGAAACGCAGCCCACATTTCCTCTTAAGTCATCAACACACAAATTCAGAAAGTTAAAAGATCCTACAAATTTCAAGGATTAATTCCTTAAATATGTAGAAAACATTTTCTTATTTACCCATTAGTGCAGTCATTTAATTAATCTGTACCAAGTCACTTTACAAATTTCTATGAAAATAAAATTCATGAAATTTAATGTATCATAGGAGGAAAACCGCTGAATACACGATGTACATACTGATAACACAGTAGCATTTGTTTATACCTGACTCAGTCGTAGTAAGTACCCGTACTTCCCCATACTTTTCAGAAACAGGAAAAATCAGTTTGAAATTCTCGGAAGCAAAATCAAGTAACAGTGTAAGTACAGTATCATTGCGTGATTATAGGGCATGATAGAATGTCATTATGATGAATTATGAGGGGAAAACGCATTGGAAATGTACTAGATTTAAGTGTTTGTTGACAAAGTTAACAAATGAGGAAGAAAACATTCACTCTGTTACAATACATTTTAGGTATTGTTTGAATTTGTAAGTATTGCTTTTAAGATAGACTTATCTTGATTGCTATAGGTTATATTGAATTTTGATACAAATCTTTCCGAAGCCGGGGCGGGGCTTGCCTTGGAGTTGGAACAAATATAAGGCCACCTGATGTTAAGTGGTAATGATCGCCTATAACAAAGCATTGCCTCGTCGGCTACGGACCTTAGAAATGTGCCCTACAATACCCTGAGTACATCAACTTGAGGCATAAATGTTATATAGTTAGATGTAAGTTTGAAATAGTTTGTCCGCGGCATCGTAACACCCAAACGAATGTGCCAAACATTAATCAAAGGCAAAGTCAAAATATTTTATTCATTAAAATCACAAGGATCACTATGAAACGTCAATTTTACTGCCTGTTCCTTCGCGACAAAGCCAGGAAAGAAAGGCAAGCAAGAAGGCAGGTTGTTAATGATCCTTTTAGAATAAATTACAATAAAGAAAATAAATAACGTCTAAATTGTAACATTTTTGAACGAGTTGGAGCAATTCAGTACAAGCTTTGCTTAGTTTGCGACTTGTTATCGCTGTGTTAAATGTACAGCATTATTGATTATTTATTTAAAATAAAATCTAGGTTCTTCATTTTATAATCACATAATATAACATTATTAAAACAATACAATTTACCGATTATACAAAATTCTGTACCTAAGCCTAGTAATTTAGAGAAGAAACTTTGTGACAATGTAGCCAAGCGTGATCCAATAAAGATAGCAGTTAGTGTAAAAAATCATCGTTATTATGGTGTGTTATCTGATTTAGTCCACGCAAATAGGAATCTATTGGATATTCGACACACCAACAATAAAGGGAGATATTTTCGATTTGGTATGAAAATTATAAGCACCGTTATAAGTAGGGAAGCCATACAGTTTTTTTAAATGAAATGAAATAAAATTTTATTGAAACACATACATCATTAATTACAAAAAGCAATATTAACAGTAGTTATTGTTTCTACTGCGGTTTCTACTTCCATATCGCTTTGTTGGACGACATATCAATGCAGTTATTCTTTCTTCTTACACACAATTATAAACTTTTACGGAAAATTTGTTTTTATTTCGTTTGTAAATAATATCACCCGATGAATGAATGAATGAAAATACTTTATTGTACACACGGCTACACATCAAGGTATACATTTCCAGTATAAGCTGACCTCGCATTGTGTAAGCTCCTCGCTTTTCGTAGAATGAGAGGTCAGCTTATACTGGAGATGTGTAGCTTGATGTGTAGCCGTGTGTACACTTCAAAAGAAACATACACAAAAATAAAAATTCACAAAGCAACATGTACAATGGGGGCTGTACCTACATAAACAAAACAAACTAAGTTTTACGAGAGCGAGAGAACCATCACTAACCGATGGTGAGAGATAGAGCACGAAGGTCAATGAGGTACCTATTCACTCTTACCTTTACAAGATATAAAAAAGACAAAATACCGACATGAACTCACAAATTCTTTTCATATTTATTTCAATACGTATAATAGCCTTACTTTATATTTTTACGGTCCTTTTGACTCGAGAGAAAACTGAAACAAAAGTCTGTGGCCGAAATAAATTTGCACTGAATTCGAGAAAGAATGACTGTCGCATTACGTTTCCCAGAAGTATTTGACGAGACAGAGACACTTATTATGCGTTCCTGTCAAGTTTTACATTCGCCGTGTCAAACGTTTGTTACAACTTCCGCTGGTGGCGAGTGATACAAGTCGTTTTTTGGCTAAAAATATTCATAATTTTTGCTTTGAACGCTGCATTATTCTGATTTAAAAATACTCGCCAACGAAGTGACTGCAAGTGGCAAACTCATAAAATGTGATTTTTGGATTGAATCAGTATCTTCTGGGAAAAGTATAGATAGAAATTATAGAAAAGTATTATACTACAGCAAAAAAAAATACAGAGCAGAAAATTCAAAATTGACATGTGCACATTCTGTTATGCAGGGTACGGGCTAGCTCCAGTGACATTCTGAGCGTATTTGTAAATAGATTTGATTGCCAGTACATAATTATATACATGTTAATACCAACATAAACTGTAATTTTTTTATCTTATAATTATAAATACCTACTTACAATAGTTTATGGAATTTTACGATACACTAACACCATAATTGACCCGAAGATCCTATTATTGATTGATCGAAATAAATTATTATTTTGAATCGTCAAATTTAAATTGTTCTGTATAAAATTACGGGCCCTCCACCACATCCCTTAACGACGTACCAAAATAATCTTTATGATTGAAGGAAAAATGACGTAAATGGCTTTGACGTAATAAAGTATTGGAGAAGAACTACCTACTAGCGTGTTTTCCGCGTAAATTGTATTTATATCAATGAGTTGACATTGGCGTGCTTCCTCGGCAGCTATCATCAGTCGTATTTGGCAAAGGTTACCACTTACCATCGCTCTCGCGTCACTGATTATTTCTTTAAATATAAAAGATTGCCTACAATAAAAACGCAGTCAAATAACTCGTACGTTTCTCGCATAAGAATTGATTCCACGCCACGTGCGCAGCTCGTCGTAAATTTCAGCTTTTTATTTCGTTTCAGATCAAACTGACGAACGTCTGAAGCACTCAAGTGTTCTTGTTTTGTACTCATTTATCACGACTACCAAAATATGAAACCGCGTTTTTCAGCTCTTAAAATGCAGTTGGGTGACGATAAAAAAAAAATTGAAATTTTATGTCACAGGAGTTGGTTTAATACAAGGTTATTTAAACGAATTTGAACGGGTTTAATTTTATTTTTTTATGGTATACACAAAACAGAATAATATCAAATAAATAAAAAATATAATCATCTACTTTTTGACCTAGATTGTATCCTAAAGCATGTTCACAGCGTGGCAAATCTAGAGCAGTTCTGTGCAGACTAGCTGAAGAAAAATATGTACTTAAATAAACAAAATAAACTAATAACAGTACCTAATAATTAAATATAAAATAGAAATGTTTAGGCAATTGTTACATAGAGGCACTCTCTTTGTTAAGTGTGGATTGGATATCTTTTAATATGGTTTGAACAGGTTACAGTTTTGAACGTTCCTTCCGACAGCACCATTTGATGTCTAACTAGAATTCGTATACGCTACGTGAAAATGCAAGCGGTGCACACAACAAGGGTGAAACGTGACGTCATTCCAAAGTTCTCATATTGCTACAATACTCGCTGCATTTCACTAGAAACCCGAGAGATTCTGCATTACAAAACTTTGAAAAACCACTTCAAAACTCCAACTTGCAAATTCCTGAAAGTTAACTTGGGTGTTATCAAAATTAACACTGGAATGGTCGTGGAATGAGATAATTTTTAGCAAAATGCCCAGCTGAAGTTCATTTGTTGCAGTGTAAGTATAAAACACACAGTATAGGTGGGCAAATGGAATAAAATAAATGGCGCTTACATTATTTGTATCTCTGATTTGCATGAATCCTTCCTTCCCAATATGTCTACATAAGACCCGCACATTATTCTACTGTTTTCTTTAATAAATAAGTTTATTTACCCAATCCTTTATTTTTATTATGTGTAACAATATTTCCTCTCGGTTTGTAGGAGTGATTTTGGCAAGAGGGACGAAAACGTGTAACAGGAAACCAGTGAAGCGCGCGCTATTTAATTTGACCAATGAGCGCGCGCGGTGGTCAGCTGTTACACATCATATGCGACTACTCTAAGGCTCGTAGTTTTTTTTTTGCTTTGCTATTGCACTACCTTCGCTTCTGGTTGCAGCTGAAAATCTGCATCAGGTGCAAAACATCCAAAATAATGGTGAGCTGAACGCCATTATAGTACGCGGACACATGAGTCGAACTGTCTTATTAAATTAATTTGTACCTACCGTTCCCTATAATAAATTGTTTCACATGTCATTTTGAATACCCGTTTTAAATCAGTAATTACACAATATTTTTTATTTATATTATTTGTAATAGATAGTGCCTTTACTGATTGTAATCTGCATTGTGCCGAATGAATAGAGAAAATCATTAGGTGATGCAGACGACTTGATCCGTTTCGTCTAGATAGCCAACTTGGTCTTTTGGCCACACCCAGAGCGGATAATGTTAAGCGTCCGGAACTTTGTACTCGAGCCCCTGTCTCGAGCATTTTCATTATAAGTTAGTTCGACTCAAGTTTACTTTTAATTATTTCCTACAGCAAATGCTTTTAGAGCACCTGTGCAGAATTGCATGCATAGTGTAGGTACTTACACATTATTAATTATTATTATTATCAGTCCCTAGAGTCCTACAGCAGGGCAAAGGCCTTCCCCTTCCCTGTTTCCACGAATCCCGGTTACTGACTAATTGGAGCTACTTTGTATATTATGCATCCAGTTCATCCTTTCATCTCCGCCTGAGCCTACCACTTGCACATACTACTCATACTCATTTATTCAAACCGTAGAGACACAATAGAACACTTGGTGATATCAATAATACTTATATAATTACATAGGTTTATATACCTAGTAGCTCCAAACGTGAAAATAAAATTAAATATTTTTAATGCGGGATATACTTTGAGCCATCAAATGTAGTGATGATATAAAAATCAGATAAATCAGCCCAATCGAACCAAATTGTCCCGTCCACAAAACACATTAGCGTGTACGGAATCTGTACAGTGTATACATAGTAACTACGATACAATCTGCTGTCACAGGGCCGCATCCAAGTAACAAAGAACACCAAATCTTAAAAAAAATATGCTGGCACAATGAGAAAGCCATTTACAAATCACGTGCCAATATTTTTTAAATGAATACCTTATTGATCGAAGATGAATACTGACTTTATGTATTCAGAACGCCATGTACCTAATTTGTTTCTGCTACTCTCTACTACCTACCACGGCGTTTTTAACATTCGAGACCGTAACAGAATAGTCATGGGCATATTGTTTAGAACGATTATGTTACATGCACGTTAATTCGTTACTTACGTCTTATCTATGTGCGGCTCAGAGAAAGTATAAGCAGAATTGCAAGTATGTAGGTACTGAATTATTATAAATACGGGATTTATCACGTACCGATTTATCGGTGTTTCGACCGACAATGTTTTGGTTCTATTCAATTCAATTCAATATGTAAGTTTATTTCAATTTAAGAATATAGGAACCCGCCTTAGATACATTTATAATTATAATCGCAAATCAGTCAAAAACGGTTTGTTAGTACAAAATCAGTGCGTTCTTTTTAATTTTCGAACTTAGATTGACACACTATTTTTACGACATCCTAACTATTTAGGCATTATTTTCTCCGAGCTTTACGTTTTACAGTTATTTCATCATCATCATCATCGTCAGCCTTTCTCATCCCACTGCTGGGCATAGGCCTCTCTTCGTTGTCGCCATTCGCCTCTGTCCTGCGAATCTTTACAATGTCGTCGACCCATCTTGCCGGCGGTTACAGTTACAGTTATTTAACAATCACAAATCTCAAAATATGGCAACGGAAAACAACCACACTTGCAATTTTGTGTATTTTTTGTTACAATTTCAAATTCCTACCTTTCACTGGTGTACGACCATCCCCCTCATATCCCCTGCTAGCTACAATCCTGACCGTAAGCGACCGGTCGAAATTAAATTCCGTCGAACGGGTGCACCGGTGCGGCCAAAAATAACAATGTAAACAAATAGTGCTGCACCGCGGAATACCAAACTGTACGGCCAATTTAACAGGGTATGTGTTATACTGCATTTTTACCCACGGAATTTTCATTCTAACCCATTGAAATTCACTAAGAAGGATAGACATTAGTATTGCAAAAAATCTGCACAAAAATATGGTATAAGGGACGGCCGCCTATAAAAAAACCTTTGAATGGATATTTATTTATGTACAATGACAATAGAAGTAAAAAGCAATATTATATTCCCTGGGTGTAAAGAAAGAAAGTAAGAAAGAAATCATTTTATTCAAAACCACACAGTAAAAAAGAAAAAGAAAACACTACAACAACAACATCTACTAATTTAAGCAACAAATTTAAAAACTCTGTGTGGGGATGAATTGATACTCAGCAGCTCAGCATGATGCTACGGCATGCGGTACACAGATTTTTTTTTATACAATATAGGCTAGCGTTTGACCACGATCTCGCCTAATGGTAAGCAATGATGCAGTCTACGATGGTACACGCTTGTCTAGAAGAAACCTATTCACTCGCGACTTAAAGATACCCAGGTAGTAGCTATCTGGAAACACAGACTGTGGCAAGGCGTACACTCTTTGGCGGTGCGCATAATAAAGGTCTAAGAGAATTGTGCGAAAGGGAGGTATTTCTACCATATAGTGGTGGCGCACCGCAGAGCGTCTGGTTGTCCGTTGATAGAATGGAGATGGCGGGATCAGGTTGAAAAGTTCCGACGCACACTCCCCGAAATGTACTCGGTAAAAAACCGAGAGGCTAGCAACCTTTCGACGATGCTCCAGGCTCGTAGAGAATATCCCTTGTAGAGAACTTGTAGGAGACTTTAATCAGATGCAGAGTCTTGTTTGAGGGTATAGGACGCAGTGGAAATCTCAACCGCTCGTCTCTTCCACGCACCTGCAAGATGTGGCACGACCTTCTAATAATATATTACGCCGCCGTCCTTATTTCTTCATATAGATCCTGTCCACCCAAAGGTTGCCTGGAAGAGATCGCTTTTAGCGATAAGGCCGCCCATTGTACCTATGATTTAAAAGTTTGTTTTCTTTTATACGTTTGTATTTAATGGTGTGCAATAAAGAAATTATCTATCTATCTTCCCCCGGTGAACTTCAACATGAACGCCTTAGAGGTGTTTTAGGTATCACCACTGCTGTACCACGAGTGTTTCAGGAGTTCATGGGCAACGGTCACCAACAGCTAACAGCAGTTAACAGCAGGTTAACAACAGCAGGCAGAAAGGTGAACGACGTGAGATGCAATAATAAATATGTTAACAATATGTGGTTAATTGAAAACAGTCCTGCCTGTAGAGCAAAAACATAAAAATAAAACGTTTAAACAACATTACAGAAACAGAAAATAACGTAAACAACCAATCGACATCTCACATTACAAATACAATGAAGAAAGAGTGCTAACCTTTACTATATCCTTACACACAGAATAGATACAGAATGCAGAATAGCAAAGTAAACAAAATAGTCAACACCAGAATTAATTTAGCTATTGTAAATCCCGTAAAACCACAATCCTTCTATGAGCAAACGTAAGTGGGACGAAATATTTGATGTTCAAAATCACAGCACGTGTTTTAACCCCGACTCAAAACATAATGACAAACAAATAACAAACTTAAAATAATTTGTATACCATAAGTAGGTACCTAGCATGTATGAAGAATGTGATGGGAGTGGTTAAGGCAAAATAAGTAACTAAGGCTTATGGCCGTGGGGCGCCGGCAGTAGAATGTTGCCTCTCCGCTCTTGCCCGTGGATGCAGTAGGAGTCTGCTAAGGGATACCTCCGAAAGATGGGCAGCAGCGTCTTTACGTGTTTCAATACCTATACTGCGCTCACCAACCCGCCTGCCAAGCGTGGCGAGTATGGCAACAACCCCCTCATGATATTGCAACATAAAACCAGGCCCCGAGTCCCCGGCGGCCCCGCTAATCCTGGCTACGGTAGCAGTCATGGTAACGGCGGGGCCAGGGGTGCTAAGAATCCCCGGGAGACGATCGGCTACCAAACCCTACGACGATGGAACCGAGACGTGGTCCTTCACTATTGGCCTTATGAATAAGCTCAAGAGTCGCTCAACGAGCTATGGAGAGGGCTATGCTCGGGGTTTCTCTACGGGATCGAATCAGAAATGAGGAGATACGTAAGAGAACTCA
Organism: Philereme vetulata; assembly: GCA_918857605.2. Lineage (NCBI taxonomy): Eukaryota > Metazoa > Arthropoda > Insecta > Lepidoptera > Geometridae > Philereme > Philereme vetulata. Next base: position 2,192,962 of record OU975451.1, on the reverse strand, counting down.
AGTCACCGACATAGCCCGACGGATTAGCACGTTGAAGTGGCAATGGGCAGACCATATAGCGCGCAAAACGGATGTCCGTTGGGGCCGGAAGGTTCTCGAGTGGAGGCCACGGACCGGCAAGCGCAGCGTAGGACGTCCACCTACAAGATGGGCAGACGACTTGGTAAGAACCGCAGGTCGGCGTTGGATGCAGGCCGCTTCGAACCGCAGTTCCTGGAGATCAATGAGGGAGGCCTTTGTCCAGCAGTGGACGTCCTACGGCTGATATGATGAAGTAACTAAGCAAGTGGAGATCCGTGGTCTCTGCCTACCCCTCCGGGAGAAAGGCGTTACAGTATGTGTGTATCAAGTATGTATATGTATCTACGCTATTTTTCAGTAATTTATGAAAAGTCTAAAAGTTGTACGAATGGTATAAAACTTTACGCTGAAGCAATTTCCAATGGAGTCAAACATTTTCACGATAGATGGTAATAAACAGAATCGATATTTATAAGGAAAAAAATCTTACAACTAAATAGGAAAGATTTGTGATATAAAAAATCACAATACGAGCTAACAACAACGTTAACAAAATAGTTAACTCTGTAAGTAAAAGTTAGTGGGAGGCAAATTGTTGGTTTTCAGAATCACAGCACGTGTTCGAACACCTACAACATAAACAATAAACAAACAACAAAATTTGAAATAATTTCTGTATCATATGCCATTTTCCACACTTAATTCAGTAATTTCATGAAAAGTAATCCTGTTAAGTCTACGTCTAGTTCATGAAGTTACGTCATAAAACTTTACGCTGAAGCAATTTCCAATGGAGTCCAACATTTTCACGAAAGCTGGTAATAAACAGAATCATGTTTAAGACGAAAACATAACTAAATAGGATATATTTATGATATCATAAAAAATTAAATGAAATCTCTACCCAAATAGTAAGAACTCAAACATTTAACAAATCAACGTTTTGTTAAAAATACTGTTATTTCTAAAACAAATATTAAAAAAGCTGTGTAAATTTTATATCAGTGGATAAATAAAGCATGCTCTACATTATGTCGATTTTCGGATAAATATTCACTGATTGTACATACCTTTTACTTATGATATTGCGAGATAGCACCAGACATTTCTTCAAAACTGTATTACAGTCCTGTTAAAGCATTCAAATAAATAATAAAAGTAAACATTATTGGTAAGTGGAAATTTGCAACGATATATATTTGGTTCAACCGTGTCTTGTATTTTTTTTTGTTATGTACTTGTACGTACCCACTATATGGAAAGACGACCTATTAAAGAAGGCAGGGCGCATCAGATTAGTGGACATCCTGCGGCTGGGTGTATATGTATACACCTAATATCATCATCATCATCCACAGCCTGACTTCACCCATTGTTGGGTATAGGCCTCCCCACCCGTCGTCCACCCATCTCGCTGCTGGTCGTGTTACCCTTCTACACCCGCTCCTCGGCCACCATTCAGTCATCGTCCTGCTACATCTGTCATCACCACGTCTAGCCAAGTATCCCCCGCCCAAGACCATTTGAGCTCCATAACTCGAATCCCAACGTCATGAACCTTCGTTCGTCTACGGATCTCACCTAATATACTTCATATAAATGAATGTAATGTTAAATGAATAAATGAAAGATACAAGTTGAGCCACCACTAGCCAAAGTAAACTCGTATGCATGTTAACATTTACGTTTCGCAAACGTATAAATCAGCGTTTTGATACTGTTTACGATCAACGTAACGCCATGCGTTTGTTCTCTCGCACTTATCATTATTTATCGCCCTATTATGTGTGCTTGTGCAGTGCGATTAAACGTACCTGCATACCTGTATAAATGCACGTATAAAATTTACGTGCAGGTATAAAATAGTTTTATTTATTTTCGTTCTCGTGCATTGGGTTGGCAATTAACTCGAAACACGCGGTGCGATATCGTCAGATACGTCGTGCAATCCTGCCGGATATAGTGCGATGTGATCCCACCATTCCCATTCTATCATCGGACAACCAGACGCTCCGCGATGCGGCACCGCTACATGGTAGACATACCTCACATACGTACAAAGCGGTACTCTTCCACCTTTAATAAGCGCACCAAGGAGTGGAACGCCTTGCCTGAGTCTGTGTTTCCTGATAACTACATCCTAGGGGTCTTCAAGTCACGATTGAATAGGTTTCTTCTAGGCAAGCGTGTACTATCGTAGACTGCATCATCGCTTACCATTAGGCAAGATCGTGGTCAAACGCTAGCCTATAAATTATTTAAAAAATAATGTTGCCCGCCATGTCGTGCCATGACATATTGAGCAATGCTACCAAATAACGTTCAATGCTGCCAAACATGTCGAGCAACGCTACCAGACATCGTGCAATGTCGCCAGGCATCTCGGATCGTAATCCCTTTTCTGTCCCAGAATATAAGAATCACCGATGGTGGATAAATCTTAGCAAATTGAAAATGAATAAAGATTTATTTATTTATTTTATAAACAATATCAAAAACTTGAACAGCAAAACTTCTTGATATTATTATTTTCTAGTTTCAGAAGTTGTATAATAATCAGTTCTCGCTGCAGGGCCTAACAGCCGCAATCAATTCATCAGTTGGTTCAGTGAACCCGACACCTAGTTAGGTATCGGGGCACGCGCAGATTAGCTCAAATTATCTAATGATGAGTGCAATGAGTCGCCCCCGCGCACTGCGCACTGCGTTTTGATTGGCGTAATCAGTTCAACAACATAGGCTGATCGTAACTAGCAAAGAGGACACACTACCAAGAGGTAATCCAAAACAAAGGAGCCTTGTTAGCCTAGTGGGATCTACCTCGACTTTTGAGCTGGAGGTTGACAGTTTGAGTTACGGTTGCACCAACGGATTTTGGTTTAGAAAATATATGCGCATTTACCCGTACATGAAACGGTGAAGGGAAACATCACCAAAGTTCAAAGTAAAGCGCAATCGACCAAAAGTACGAAGTTGAAGACATACGACCCGTGAGGTGAAATTCCAAATCGATGTAGAAACCCAAATTAGATGGTCAATGAACAAAAGGTAAAATTCCAAACCACTGCAGACCATTTTGACTACAAATAAAGAATATTGCATATGAGACTAAAGGTTGGCAATACTATAATATATTTATTTGAAAGAAAGTAATAGTAGTTTATTTATTAAACGAGGGGATAAAGCAGTGTCTTGCATCACGGACGCCATATTGAATCCCGAACGTAACGAAGGATTCTAGAGAGGAATATAAGAACGCCCAAGATGCAGACAACTTTATCCACGAGGAGAACACTCTACTTTTCACAATTTCTGCGAGACAATAAAAACCAAATCTAGGTTGGTGCATTCTATGTAGAGGTTAGTTTGATTTACGAATAAGTTCTTATTGTGTGGGTCTCATTGGTTCAAATTTTAATACGGATGTGATTCCAAATTCAAGTCACATTATGCCCTCGTGAGCATACAACAATACAATTTTACAATTCGTACAAATTTAATACCGGCTCAGCCGTAGGGATTTAATCACTTGCTTTCGGTGAAGTTTACCTGACATATAATTTGACATTGTCGAGCAGGTGCTGTGTAAAGTTATTTATTGTTACGCAGGAGTTTTTATAACGCTGTTAAAGCTTAACTGGATGCGTTTTAGGTCAGCAGGCCTGTTTCAAATCGGTCTCTATGGAAATCTATAGGCTTATTCCTTGCCTACAAATCCGAATCATGGTACATTATGTATGTTTTCTCGGCATAAGACATTATTTACCCAATTACTGCTGCGACAATTAACAGCTAAATTACTAATTCTGTTGACATTGCGTTGTACAAACTAGAGTTGCAACGCGACAAGGTTACACTCCTATTTCGGAAATAAAGTGAAACCTCAAAGTAAAGACTGAAGACTGAGTCTCACGACATAGATAAACCTGAAAATATAATCGTCAAATATACTACAAATAAATAAAAATATATTGTTTTATTTCGTTTTACAGAAATCCCTTAACACTGTTAGTATTACTTAAAGACTAAATTAGTAGGAACGCAATAAATAAAAATACAAAAATAAGAAACAAAACAAAACGTCTGTGAGAGCAACCAACCTAGCGTGGGTTCGATCACTCTCAACACGAAGCACTTCCATATCGGAGAGGTAAAATGTCCAATATGGTTTTCAGGATGCTGTTTCACTGTCCAGCGCTCTGATAATCAGGGATGAAGTTATCTTGCGTAGGATGGCTTCAAAACCATCCGTTTAATATTCTGCAAACATTCCTGACGCACTCATACTCATACTTTAAACCGTAAGGACATAATATAGGTTATTAGAGATTCTATAACCAGCATTTTAAGATTTAATTATCTTTGGATTGGCGCGCAATTTAAAATTCAAATAAATTTTATTCGAAAGTGTGTTATTTTAATTTCAAATTCAGTCATTTGTTTTTAGATAGTCTTTTGTTTTTGTGAAGTTATGGTAGTTTTTGGCGCCATGGATAAACTAAATATTCGTACAATTTTTGAATGTGTTCTTACGTGTAAATACCACTGCAAAAACATCACGAAACAGTACGAGCCTAACTCTGCTTGCATAATCACGGTCCATTATAGGTTCAATGGTTTTAAATCTTGAAAATAACCAGCATCACGGTTGGCCGGTAACCATTGTCGACAACGACGAAGGCGATAGTGGAAGTGGATCCAACTAAATCTACGGCTGAGCATGCTGAGGGCCTTGGAACTACTAGCACTTACAGTTATCGGAATTACTCCACACTTTCGGAGTTAGATCTTCACAGCAATGTAACCTACTGCGCACTATTACTATGTTTGTCTAATATTGTTCGGCGTAATTAAATAGTTCATGTTCAGTGGAGTTCCTGTGATGATAGAGTAGGTAGTACCGATGTCTTAGCTAAAATATCTGATTGAATCACATCAAATAACATCATTACATCAATATTGAAAAAGACGATGGGAAAGGAAAATGCCAACTGATTTACGGAATTTCCTACCAAGTTACATCAAAATAAAATTTAATTTTACTACACCTTAAACTCCTACAAGTGTTCTTAAAATTCAACATCTTTTAATTTTTTTAAATCACAAGGATCACTTTGAAACGTGAATTTTACTGCTAGTTCCTTTGCAACCAAGCCAAGAAAGAAAGGTAAAAAACAAGGCCGGTTGTTCTTTTTAATGATCCTTTTTAAATACACAACAGCTGTAATATTATTGAATGAGTTTGAGCAAATAAATTCGCTATTCGACAATCAAATCCCTGACGCGTAAGATAAGTAAAAAAATATGAAAATATTCATGTTATCATGTTAGTGTTGAAGCGTGAGTAAAATATATACCACATTTAATCATTATCCTTCGTTTGTGAAAAATATCAAGTGGCAATCAAGTACTAACCATCTACACTAATAATATTACTAAAGTTTGTAGTTTGTGATCTCAGAGCACTAAACGAATTCTGAAAATAATTAACTGATAGAAAGCGTCATTATCCCAGAGTGATAAATAAATAAATAATGCTGAACATTTCACACAGCGCTATCAAGCTCCAAACTAAGCAGGCTTGTACTATGGGAACCAGATAACAGTTAGAATAATTATATTCATTATTTTGTTGTAAACACATACATATCAAATATAGAAAACTACCTAAACCAGGAACAAGTATCTATAAACCATGCAAATATTTGTCCCGCATCGTCAATCGAACCCGCAACTGGTTATTCGCCCACTGCACCACAGATTTTGTAATATGTAGGCTTTATTCTGATAAAAAGTAGTTTTAGTACGAATTCTCAATATTTGTAAATCAAGTCAACGAAAATTATTAATCAAATAAAACATATATAGTATTGTTATTTACTAAATAATTGAACTTGTCCGCCGCTCTGTCAAACCTGCTTACGGCCCAGTCGATGGTAAGCGGTCACCGTCGCCTATTGACACCGGCAACACCCGGGGTATTGTCGATGCGTTCCCCCCTACCCTGCAGAAACTGCTTTACATTCATTATTGGAAAAATCTAATAAAAATAAAAACCAAAATGGGGGGGATAGGAGAATTTATTTATAATATACCAGCACGTCACATGTTTAAAACACCATTCGATATTAAAATTTAGTCTCACAGGTACGTGCCAAAGTAAGAACGTAAAAATCGTAATACACACAATTAGACAAATTAAAAGAAATCTCTCCACTGATCTGTCATGCCTTTCAAATTTTCAATGCTATCGTATAATGTACGCATTCTCGGAAACCCAACTAGTGGTGGCCAGAAATACATTAAGACGCCGAAAATCAATTCTGAGGCCGAAAGTATTAATTCCACACAATTTAAGTATTTCGAGAACATTTTTCAGATAAACATTAACTGGATACTGACATACTTATTCCCCCTATATACTATATATTTACCTAATATACTGTTATACGTACTTAGCGACTAAATTTGATTTGATTTGACGCCCTAAGGGTGACTTGCACAACGATACCTACACGTATATAGTGGCTAAATATGATTTAAAGAGTTATCAAATCATAGAAATACTGCAAATTTAAACATGATTAGTAACATTAAGTGGATCGGTGTATCACATGTTTTAATTTTTAAACTCTTTTCTATCGGTAAACATCTCAGTAATACTTAATTTTTAAAATAAATTCGTCACTATTTCTTTTTAACAAAGATGTTAAATTCTGAGATTTTTATACGTGGCACGAATCGTTAAAATCATTATAATCGTCGACTGAAGTTCGTTAAGTTTAAGCGATTTAATCGAATGTAAACGTCAATTTGTACTACAATATTTTTTCTATCTATTCTCATGTAAGTGTTAATGATTATCGTTTTGATAATAAATGATTATTAAACCTAATTTGTCGATTGATAATTTCCGTGTATGCTCTGAAGTATAAATGCATAAGCCGAATTTCGTGTAAAGTTACATGCACGAAAACATTGTCACATTACTCCGAACTATACTGGTTATCGTCGAAACGACTCTTTTATGTGAACAAAAAACGTAACAAGAGAGGAAAAAATTGCAATCATTTGTCCATCAAGTACAATAGACACCGTTACTCGGGCAAAATGCAGGATGCCGAATAATTATACATTTACATTCGAATACCGTTCGGTATTGAAAACGACATACTTCTGAATTATTGTGGACGCTCCTTAGTGAGGTGGTAGTAACAAGTATTGCAAAATAGGTTTTTTAAGCCGCCATGATCATGAATTTTATCCTATTTCCTATTAATATTATAAACGCGAAAGTTTGTATGTTTGGATGTATGGATGTTTGTTACTCTTTCACGCCGGAATGGCTGAACCGATTGCGATGAAATTTGGTATGTACGTAGATCATAACCTGAATTACCACATAGGCTACTTTTTATTGGCAAACCACGCGTGCGAAGCCGCTGGCAACAGCTAGTGATAAATAAATCAAATACATTAAAACGACATCATCATCATCATTTTTAGCCCATGTCGACCCACTGCTGGGCATAGCCCTATCATTGTTTCTGCCATTCTTCCCGATCCTGTGCCAGTCTGAACCACGTACGACCCACGGTCTTATGGATGTCGTCGATCCATCTCTCTGGTGGACGTCCCCTATTTCGATGCCCAGTTCTCCACCTCCACTCTGTTAGGGCCTTAGTCCACCGGTCGTCACAACGTCTGGCCAAGTGTTTGAAACGAATACATTGAAACGACATACTTTTGAATTATTGTCAAGGCTCCTTAGTGAGATGGTAGTAACAGATCTTGAAAAATAGTTTTTTAAGGCGTCATGATCATGAATAATACATAAATCCTGTAATAATTAAATCAAATATACAGTCAGTTCTTCCGCAGGTACTCGCAGTTCCTGAGAACCACAAAACCCAGACTACAAACAAATACACACACATTTGTCCTGTAATGGGGATCAAACCATCAACCTCATAATAGGGGTCACAATAAAGTTAAAATTACAAAAATAAATATCCATTAAAAACTGTTCAATTAAAAAAACCTCAACAAATATTCAAACCTGGATTTTCCCAAGAGAAACACGTTGTAAAATTGCTTGTAAAATCTCGTAATTATACCTTGCAACAATATCTTTTTTCATGAAAAAAGTTTCAGAAAAACCACCATGCCATTGTTTGTAACAAGATTTTTTTCCTTGAAAAGTTTGTTAAAATTGTAAACTATATTTTTATAAGATACATGTTTTTCTATAAATAAATTGGTACCTTATGCTTGTATTTTATAATTAATTTTCATAGTCCATCTCGTCTTCAAACCGTTCCTATCTATCCTTCAATAATCTACTATTCTCTTGTAAGTAGCACTTGTGTAGTTGTCGAGATCGCCTTTCCAACGATTTTTCGGCTGACCTCGACGTCGTTTTTATCGTTCTAAATATTTACTCTAATTAGTTTTCTCAAGTTCAATCTTGTTTTTCCCATCACTAAAGTGAAGATCATTGCACTGCGCTGATTGGCGAGTATGTTTACAAATTGGCGGAAAATCTGTATTACGAGTGCAATGGTTCCAAATTCAAAAGTGGCACGCTGGAAGTTGTTCGTATTTTTTTAATTTGACGAAAGACGGATCATAACAAAAGTCACTGTCACTGTTGCGTCGTGCACATTATTACTCTTAAATCTTTTTTTTTATGTTTCATGGACAATTTGTATGATTCTGTAATGTAGTGTAGATGTTAAATGTTTCTAGGGACCAATTTACCAGGGGTTATTTTTATACGATTTGGAGATGGAACAACATAGGACCCACCATCTCCTATAACAAAGTACTGTCTCATAGGTCATGGCACCTTAGAAACGTGCTCTACGATGCACTGCCTGCATCCATCAATATGAGGCATACAGGTGTAAAGCCTCATGTGCCTGTTATTTCACCGGCAACCATACCCTTCAAAACAAAACACAGCAATGCTGTTTGGCGGCAGAAATGGGTATGGTATCTGGAAGAGATAGTTTATCTTGAGCGATAAAACCGTCCATTACTGTTACATTTTTTCTCTTTTCTGTTGTATCTTACTTGTAAGTTATGAAGAAATTTAAAAATGTATTAATTATTCACATAACTTTGTTTGATAATAAATAACTTATTGTCTGAAATGAGGCAATAAAGGCCTACTATGCCTATTTTGGCCTTATGCCTATTGACCACTTGGTTTCCGAGAACCTGGTTCTGGACAAACCTAGTAGGTACCTTTAGATTTCAGAATTTATTGACCATATACATTTTTTGTATTAGTATATGTTTTTTTATATATATTGCAAAATGAATTTGTTGTTTAGATATCTATTTTGTAATAATTAGCTTGAAAATAGAAAGAAAAGTGAATTAACAAAGACATTTTCATTTGAACAATGACGTACAAATTTCTTTTACTGTAAAATATATACGTGTGGTGATTAAATTTTCGTAACGCAAAACTTAAACAGAGATAATTAGTCAAAATTCTTGGAAAATGCATATATTTATTAAAATCTCGTATAACAGCGGCATTGACCTCCGCTACTCATTATCACAGATGATTCACTCTTCACCGAAACCTTTTTATCATTTACATTGTTTTTATTTCCAGGAATCAATTGGTAGGAGGAGTTTTGAGTAGTTAAACTGATAAGTATTGAGGGGAAAATACAAAATTTTTATCTTTGTTTGAAATGTAAATCCTTCAGACTCACTGCTGATGAGAAAGCGATAGTCTATTTTCTCCTTCAAAAACGTACATTTAAGTAGGTACATAATTATTTTAGTACATAGTTATAATCAGAGTCGCTCAACGAGCTATGGAGAGGGCTATGCTCGGGGTTTCTCTACGGGATCGAATCAGAAATGAGGAGATACGTAGGAGAACTCAAGTCACCGACATAGCCCGACCGGATTAGCACGTTGAAGTGGCAATGGGCAGGCCATATAGCGCGCAGAACAGATGGCCGATGGGGCCGAAAGGTTCTCGAGTGGAGGCCACGGACCGGCAAGCGCAGCGTAGGACCACCACAAGATGGGCAGATGACTTGGTAAGAACCGCAGGTCGGCGTTGGATGCAGGCCGCTTCCAACCGCAGTTCCTGGAGATCAATGAGGGAGGCTTTTGTCCAGCAGTGGACGTCCTACGGCTGATATGATGATGATGATGATGATAGTTATAATACAAGGGGCGTAAGTGATCAATTTCACCCGATATATTTTGACGACGACGTATAATATGTATAAGTAGGTATATTATTTATATTTTGTATAATTTATTATGTTTATCTATAATGTAATTATAGTTTACAGGTATTATTATTTATTTAGTATGGATAAGTGTTGTATTTATTTTAGTATATATGATATATTAGTATTTTACTCCAATGTCCTTCTCTGTGCACGTACCCACCACTATAATCAAATATCTCTATCTTCAATGGTTTGTTGGAAGAAAACTCTTATAAGGGTTAAGCTTGCTTTTGTACATGTCCATTTTGTAAGCTATTTTTGTCTGTAAATCTGTTTGTGTACAAAAAAGAATAAAGAAGACGCCAATGAGTAGAGTTTGTCGAACAAATTAATAAATTGTTCCAAATTTAGTTGGAAACAATTTTTATGACGAAACCAAGAAATAAACCCTACTAAGCTTCCTTAAAACCGCAAAAAGCGCTTTTCAAATATATGTAGCAATATACGAAAAAGCAGTTCCTAATAAAATCAACCCAAAATTTCGCCAATCAGAAATCCGCGACCACAAAACTATTTCGCCTATTGTCCAAATAGATTGAATTTTACCCGAAACAGGGCGTTTTCGGAATTATTTCGACAGAAATGGGGTGTTTTTCGGAATTAAAGCAAGGAAGTAAGAGATTTGCGGTCACAACCGCCATGCGAGACCTCACTACCTGCAAAGACACGGTTTGATATACCAAGAAATAGAATGTACAGCTAGTGCACTAAGTTATCATTTTATTTGGTAAATACTACACATCATATTTATAATGGAACCTTCTACACAAAGTTTATTTTGCAGTTGATTTTAGTGATTTTGTATTACATTCAACGAACCGTGAACGAAACCAATCTTTAAGATAGTAAACGAGTCGAGTCTACTCAGCATTGATAATTCCTCCTACAACCATAGTTAATGTGCTCTACCACCAATAATTGTGGATACTTTTAAGTATCCAATAATAGTGGTTTGGCGTGTAGGACACACGCACACGACTATAACGAAAACGGCAACTTTGACGCTATACATAATGTAAACGGGCAACAAATAACAAATAATGTAACAAATAATATAACCTTATAGCGTTTTTAGAAGACCAATTCAATTATACCTCACACGGAGAGCAGGACTAATAAAAAGAAAGAACACTAAGAAGGGAATCCAACAGACCTTATCGCTGAGAGAAATCCCTGCCTTTTGATGAAATACAATTAGATATACTAGGTGCCAGTGAATTACATCCATAAAATTAAAAATATTGCTTCATTTTTGCATTTGCTCTTTCTCCTTAAATACTATAACTATACCAAATCTCTCTCTGTAAAATGGAGTGCAAACTTTTTTCTTCGTGTATTTATTTAAAGATGTTTGGAGTGAACTATTTCCATCCACCTCGAACCCCCGAGTGACACTCGGATAGCGTGTCCAACTGATTCCTACAAGGCACGCACGCCATTTTAATTCACTATTTTGCTGAACCCGTAAATATGCAATGATTATTCCGATTAATTTGAATACGAAGCATTTAAAATGAACCATGTGAGCATTCAATGTCATAACTTTACGAATTTACGGCTCCGATGATGTGATTCAATGGGAATAAGGCCATGGAAATGGTAATAAGCCATGGAAATCGTTGTTTTATAGCTCCATTTCCTGAGTAACATCGATGCATCCGATACAAAATAAATAATTGTTACTATCCGTGTGTCTAACAACGTGCTACTCCTAGTTCCTGATACCCATTCATCATCATATTAGCGGTCTTATCGCATTCGGTTTCTATAAGACAACCTTAGAATGGAAAGGATTTAAAAAGGTGTGTTTTTTAGGAAGTATCGCTCATTTTTAAGTCTAAGTGGTGTCTCTCTCACTCTCCACTCATATTCCTCTGTCGTCACTCTATTTATTATTTACTAGCTGGTCTGCCCCGACTTGGCACGGATTATTAGATTAGAAAATTCTTTATTGCACTAATAAAATGATACAAAGGCGAACTTAATGCTAATTAGCATTTTCTTCCAGCTAACCTTTGTGTAGAGTGGAGAAAGTGGTAGTACCAGAAAAAGGAAATTTAATCAAACTTTAGCTTAGAAATAAACTTACAAAAATTAAAAATAACAATAATACACATACATAAACGAAATACACAATTATATCTACATAAAGTGCTCAATTTTGTTGGGTATCTTGAAGAGAGGTGAAGTATTTAAAGAGTTTGGATTTGAAGATTCCCATAGAGGCGGCCTTGCGGATTTCCACTGGAAGAGAGAGAAGCACAAGCAGATAGCAGTCACAGTGAAAGAGTTAGTGAAGAAAGTAGTTTTATGCTCAGGCGTCTTGAATAACAGATGTTGAGAAGAACGAGAAGGACAATCAGGTGGAAAAAGAGGAGAAAAACGTTCTTTAAGATAGCAAGGAGACAGAGGATTATGAAGGATGTTATGAAGAAGACAGAGTATATGAGTATCCCGACGAAACCGGATTTTGAGCCACTTTAACTGTGAGCGGTACTGTGAGATGTGGTCGTACTTTCGTAACCCGTATATACATATATCTGATGCAGAGGTTATTATTAATAAACTGTCAGTCATGGTTTGTATGACTTTCGAGTTAGTGATCTGTAGAAGGTGCTAGATATAATGTTGGATAATTATTTTAAATCTTATAGTTGTATAAATATGTCAGGGTGACCGTGCAGCCAACACTGGTCTCAGCAGAAGACCAGCGCTGCAGTATGGCAACATGTTGTAGCAAATGCTGAGCTGAGGACCCTTTCGCCACCACACTTGTAATTTTTAGTAAGATTATATTTTTTGTGACATTTGTTTTTGTGTCCATCTGTGGTGGTCTGAATAAATATTATTTCTTTCTTTCTTTCTAAGCTATGAAAGTCTATGGGGCAGGTTTATGACCTGAAACGATTTCTTCCAGAACCTTTGTATGTTTAACCAATAAAAGATCCCATTAATTTAAACCAATAACAACCCAAAAATTATCTTCTTTATAAATACTGATAATCAAAGGAATCGCACCGGAACATATTAATTAAAAGAGTACAATTTCAGCCATTTAACGGTACGTTGAGCAATATCTCTGTACAGTCGCGTGGAAATGCGAAAGAGATTAATATGACCCGCTGGGGACTGGTGTCACTATGAGCCGGCTTGCAATGGAAAATGAGCTTTAACGACCTGGATTTGGATTTACTGTGGCTTGGAGTAGAAAAATATCGGTCGCTGGACGTTATATGGCTGATATGATGATGTTTGCAGGTGAGCTCTGTAACTCGTAAACCGTATAGCAACCTCCTTGTTTATTTTAACCGACTTAAAAAAAAGAGGTACGCAATTCGACTGTAAATTTTTTATGTTTGTTACCTCAGAACTTTCGACCGGGTGAACGGATTTTGGTGATTCTTTTTTTATTTTAAAGCTGGTGCTTCCCGTGTGATCTCATTTCCATTTGGCCCAGTTCTGACAATGTCATCTATGAGAAAACCATATAAGTTTTGAATTTGTTTACTTCGTATGTTATGATTGTTAGCTCAGAACTCCGTTATATATCAACCGATTCGGAAAATTAGTTTTTTGTTTGTTGAAAATGGTTTCTTTTTTAAATTAGTTTGGTTTTTACTGATATCTGAAGTCGGTTATATTTTTGTTAAAAAGTAACTTGTTTAGAAGTCCGGTCAAGACAGGTTTTTTCCGAGCCAGAACATTCAATGAGTTTGAAACTGATTTCGTACGAATCAAATATTTATATACATACTACATATTCATTTATTTGTAACATCGGTTATTGAACAGGTGTTCATTATTTGCTTTACATGTCAGATGTACAATTGAACGAATGTGGCAACTTTAAATATTGGATATTACAAATTATTTATAACAAATAATAATTTAACTACATATGTAATTTTAGGTATTAATCTATATATTAGCACAGAGGGATGTTTCGAAGAAATCGAATGATAAGTTTATTCTGAGAGACTATTTCTGAGAGCTCAGAAAAGTCCTGAAAACAACATAATATATATATGTTTTTTACGAATAGGTATTAGCCTCCCCGAACACGAGGTACGACGCGCCACAGCCACAGCGTGGCTGAAAGTGGCCACTTATTAGCGGAAGCGCGCGACACTTTTTCACTACTTTCTTTATTTTTGGTCCGTGGTGGTCACACGACCTCGCGCAGCAAGAAGTAGCGTCTCGTGGCGTGTAGACCACTGGGGTCAACCGTGTGCGGCGACTGGCGAGTTCATTAAAAATATACGAATAACGCAGTCAACAGCTCCTCTCGGTGGTGGCGTTTAGTGACTGTGTGTGGCGCGTGGCTCGTATGCGTCGAGGCTTAGCCAATCAGTGTTTTTTTATGAATACCTAAGAAGAACATCGACGTCCTCCTCTCGCCTTAATTGTGTCCAACAAGGTAATGCGATGATCATTACTAGGTACAAATACCTACTAATTACCACCTATTATTATTATTTAGAAATGGTTCGCTCTTTACTTTTGCCTTTTTATAAAATGTATTTAATATAGGCATGTATGTCTGTTGATTATGTAATTATGTGGCATATTTTATCCCATATTGTTTGATCTGACTTGTCCATGCACATGTAATTTATCAAAGGATACAATTAAATGTGGACGGGACAAGTGAGACTGGGCTGGTCATGTTTGCCATATGATGGATGAGCAGTGGCCAAGCTGACCACTGAGGGGAACCCTGACACAACTCGAAGACGTCGCGGCAGACCAAGGAAAAGATGGAGGGACGAGCTCACTAACTTCCGAGTAGATTGGACCATCTTGGCGCTGGAAAGAAGTAACTGGAAAGAATGTGGGAAGGCCTTTGCCCAGCAGTGAGACACATAGAGTCAAAAATAATGAGTAAATTAAATGAAAGTGTGATGTGTGTTTTGTTCCGTCATTCGCAAATAAATGCTTTTCTTTGTTCTATCAATAAACAATAGAGTATTGGGTTGGGGGTTGGATATGTTCGTGTGTTGTACCAACTCGATCAGAGTAAAACGGTTACATGTCAAGTACTGCTATATATTCTATGCCACGGGGGTAGGAATGCTCTAGGACGGAAGGAATGTGCTGCAGTAAAAGACTTGCGATTACTATTTTTGCATTGCGTTTTTTATCGATTGCTCGAAGCTTCGCTGTTAGATTTGAAATGGCATTTTTGCTTCCCTCTTTTTAGAATCCAATATCTAAGAAAAAAGTTTATAACCTTGCAAAAAGAGAGGAGATTCACAATTCATAGAGATATTTATCAGAATTTGACAGAATCGTATACATAGTTGCGTACTATATCATCGGAGAGAAACAATCGGTATACTATAGGTATTTATTTTATCACTTCAATCATGTAACTCAATTGCTTTAAAAAAAATTAAATTAGAGTAAGAGACCTGTGAAAAAATTTAATACCTGAATTAACTTAACCATACAATTGGGTATCTATAAATGGCTCATAATAATTATGTTCTCTGCTTGGGGTTCAACCAGGCACTTGGATATTTTTAAATGGCTCATAATATTAGCAATAAAACATAAAGCTAGCATCCAACGGCTCGCAGCACTTGTGAGAGCACGCCCTAACCTGCACTGCGTAATATCTCTTTTTCGTCCCAAAAAAAGACTAAAAACTTCATAGAATAGTATAACGTCTTGTGGTGTAGCACCCGTAATAGTATATAGTCTTCTGGAGCAACGGCTGCTCGTGCTGCACTATGCGTGGTCTCTCTTTACTGTCCCAAAACAATACTCAAAAACAATAAAAACCGAACTTCGATAAATAAACAATACAAAAGTGTTTTATTGAACAAAGCATGGTTGCATAGTTTCAAGAATATTTGTCCCCAAACTAGGTTAACGTGTGCGTTAGATACCTCCTTTCTAACTCAAAATAAAGTACGATTGATATAAGTACTATACCGGCAAATAGTTTATTAATTATAATAATAAATCGTTACTCAGTACAATAATAAATATACTTTATCTAAGCTAAGCATGCTAAAAGAAAAAATATAACTAATGTAAGATAAATTATACAATTAACCTCTTAGTATAGTTCTCTTAGTCTTAGTAGTTTGGGCCACACCATGCGAAGATTCTCTTTACTGTCCCAAAAACAATACTCAAAAACATACACATAATAGTATATCATCTTGTGGAGTAGTGGCCGTGTGGGCTGCGCGCACGATGCGTGTGACAGTTGAGAGTTTGCCAAAAACGTTAGCGAGAGAACTCGGCGCATTAGCAGGACTACCCGACTGTTACAGTAACCGAGCATCGTACTCAATCTAACTGGATATAAACTACCCTTTTTCATATGTAATGCAGTAAAAAAGTTAAAAGGTATTTACTACGTGAAGGATTTTACAAACATTATTATAATTACGAGATTTATCACGTACCGTCTTATCGGTGTTTTGACCGAGAAGGTTTCGGTTTAATTCGTGAACCTTCATTAGGGTGAGTCCGATCTGCTCCGAATAACGTATCGACTCGCACTCGTTGGTTTATACAATGTAAGGCTCGGACTATATGGCGTCCGAGCTTGTCAGGGGCCGTTTTTTAACGGCGCAAAACCAAACATTTGAATTTACACACGATCCGAGCCCATCCGACCCCGATTTATAACTGGAAGCAACCGGACATATCCGGATTCGCAGGCTCCGCCCCCCGTTATTTTTTGGTACAAGTAGGCAGAGCTAAACTATAACATATGTAGTTATATGACGTTGAACACACCGGCAACGGAAACTATCCGTTCCGAGGGCTTCAGGGCGAGTTTTGAGTCAGTGTTATGACAGACAGCGTCGCAGTAGGTTGCACGCGCATGGACAAAATGTTAGATTCCGAGAGATTAATACTAATTATTCAAAATTTTCAATGTTTGTGGAATTTAGGTATAAAAGATTATCATAATAAGCAATTAACAGAAGTTTCATGGAACAGTGTGTGTGAAGATCTTGTAGAAGACTGGATAACATTAAGTCATAAGTTATTGGTCCAAAATAAAAACATTAAATGTGAGTACTAGGTACCTACCTAGTTAATCACGTATCTAATTTATTATGTATTTATAGTCTTTGAAATAATTGTATTT
Source organism: Philereme vetulata (assembly GCA_918857605.2). NCBI lineage: Eukaryota > Metazoa > Arthropoda > Insecta > Lepidoptera > Geometridae > Philereme > Philereme vetulata. Next base: position 2,175,559 of record OU975451.1, on the reverse strand, counting down.
TTTCTTTTAATATCTATAGCTGTATACCTATTTATTATTTACTAGCGGCTCGTACCGACTTCGCACGGGTGGACATTAATTTTTTAAACATTTTCTTTTGGCTATTTTATTACACCTTGGGTTACATTATTGAAATTTTATTAGAGATCACTTATTTTTTTCTAGTAATAAATATAACCTATGCTACACGGGAATAACGTAGCGATCTACTGGTGAAATATTTTTTGAAATCTGACTATTAGTTTTTGAGTTTATTCGTTACAAACATACAAATATACATGTCTTTCATTATTATAAATACGGGATTTATCACGTACCGTCTTATCGGTGTTTCGACCGACAATGTTTCGGTTCAATTCGTGAACCTTCATCAGGGTGAGTGCGATCCGCTCCGAATAACGTCTCGCCTCGCACTCATATCATATACATATCTTTCCTCTTTATAATATTAATAATGACGAAGGGAATTTTCCGTACCCCAGCAACGCCAACATCGCGGCGAGCGGGGTGAGCGGTTTTCTTTCTAATACTTATAATTTTAAACTCATGATATCTTTCGAATGGAATGTCCGAATTGATTAATTCAAATATATATATATATATATATATACATAATGTATATATATATATATAACTTTTTGAATATATAGTTATAGGTATAGTATTCAATAACTGATAGAATACTTATAATATCTGTCTATTTTTTTTGAAAATTTATATAAAACATCCAGATACGGAATAATACATCACGCAAACCTTTGATCCGCGGCGGGAATCGAACCCGCAAGTTCCTGGCTCTCAGCCACTGCATCAAGGAGGTCGTCAAATGAGGCTTATATTTAACAGTGGAAGTCCTATGTCTGATATGATGATGATGATACAATTAAGTTAAACTCTAATGAAAACTAGGCATGGAAATGATTGCTACTTTTAAATCATTTTCATAATATTATTTTTTTTCACACAAAAACCCTTTGAACAGTTTGAAAAACCCGGGCAATGATTTTTCATTATGATGCCGTAATTTCACACTTGCTGTTCTTGCTAGTGCTATTTCAGATGTGAAAAATCACGGGCAACGAAAATGTCAGATTAATTCCGAAGAAATGCGAACGACTGTGATTTATAGCAGACTCGAATGATTGCGACCGATACACGATGAAAACCTAAAGTGATTTCATTTAAATTATTTTTAGCAGGTTATGCGAATAAACATAGCAGGTGTGACTTATGAAAACCGTAGGTAGATTACAAAACTACTGAGTAAATTAACAGGATTGCAAAGTTAAAATTGCACGCAAATTGATGGATAACGCAGGAAACCAAGCAGACACGCTCAACAGACAGACAAACAAATGCTTATTAGCAACGGGCAATAAGTGAAGCGACCTTGAGACAGCGGGGGTGTCGACCGCTCCAGGGTTTCACATCTGAGGTAAACTTGCAAACACCACTAATTTCGTAGTGATTAAGATCATTTTCATATAAGGAAAAAAGATTATGTATGAAGGTACGCAACTGTACAATAAACTACCAAAATACATGAAAGATGTGAATTCATTAGTCACATTCAAACCATTGCTCATAGCTCGCATTTTAAAGGATTTTTCACTGAATAAAACTTATAAGTTCTTTGTAACTATAACTAAGCTAACGCATCTATTACTCAAGTGCAATATTTCACTGATAATAACTCACTATATGGCCTAGGCATTTGACAACCCCTATCCACTATAACTATTTTTTTGTTTGTTACTAGGAAACTGAGAAGTTACTAACCTTAACAAAGTAAGATTTTATATGTACGTAAACTCATTACCTACCTATGTTTGCACTTAGTTTATCTAGTGTTTTTTCATTATGTAAATAGATTTTAAGTTTTGTTAATTTGAGTATTCATAAGATACCCCAGTCTAGCCTTTTTCGCCTGAGACACAGGTGTTCCTATTTCAGGCATTGTATAAAGTGTTACCTATAAGTAGATATTAATCCCTAGGAAAAATTAATAAAGACTTTATATTTATTCTGTTATTTTACTATGCTTTTTTACATACACAGTAAAATTATATAAGTTAAGAGAATTAAAAGATTAAAGAGAAATCTTCAAACACATTTTCATATTCATAGTCATAGATATATTGTTTCGTGTTTGATTTTCAATACATGTTTTACGAAAAAGTTTTGTCCAAATTGTGAGCCCCGCTGGGTCACTACAATACAATAAAATTATTATTATTTGTGTTTTTTTAGTATTTCCTAGTCCTAATATTTCTTCTTTCCTACTATCAAAATATTATTTTTTGAGTGGTAGCTCAGCAAATGATTATGAAAATGATCATTACTCATCATTTTACAATATTACAGGGGGAAGGTCATTTTACAATAGATTTTTAAAACCATCTCAGAAACTTTCAAGCTGAACGAGAATTGAACCCGTACCCTTCTTCTTGATACAAGGATGCACTGCCAATTGTGCAACAGGCTCTTGTCACGTCAGGGTCGAAATTGTTGGGAGTAGAGAAGGTTGCGGGTTCAAGTTCCGTCCGGCTCGAAAGTTTTTGAGATGGTTTTCAAAATCTTAGAATTCTCCGTAAGTGTTCGGATAACACTATAAAAAGAAAATATCTTTACTATACTTTTAATTCATTTATTTTCCACTGCACAAAAGTTTTCTGTATTCAGTCAACTATTTCTTTTGGGTGCAATCCTATCTTGTGAAAGGGTTCGCCTGGGGAAATACTACCATCATACCTATTTCTGCCGCCAAGCAGCAATGCTGTATTTTGGTTTGAATGTTATATGAAATTACAGGCATATGAGGGTTTGCTGGTGTATGTCTGTAGTTGTTGGATGTAGGGCGGTGTACGCAAAACGTTGTTATAGGCGATGGGTACCACTAATCAATCATCAGGTTGTTCCGTCCAAAAAAAAGACATCTTGTACGTCTTAAAAAAGTACCTTAGATATGCAAAAAAAGCGAATAAAATAGCTGAATTTAGGAAGCGTGTTCAGGCTATCTCCTTCAAAAATACCATATTAACAGTTTATATCTTCATTCTATATATATGGCGCTTTGTAACTAACTCATTCAAGGATTCATTCAATCATTCATCAATCTAGTTTTATCATTCGTTCACTCACTTGTCATCAAACCATTTTACTAGAAGCTCATATCGAATTCTTATTCCTGTCTAAATTTTGGGGTTTTATTTTTTAAAGTATAAATGTATAAAAAGTTTATTCGTTGTAACAAGTATTGGGATTACTGCTTTTTTGTATTAAATAGAACACTGTCGCGAACCTTGGGAGTAAAACCATTTCCAACGGGCCTTCATGCAGGCGCCATCAATTCTCGCACAGTACAAGAAAAAAAGAAATATAGATTAAAAAAAAAATAGAATGACGTCTGGTGTGGAGATTTTATTGTATACGGTTGTATTTTTGGAGAATCGAGATCGGTTGTGTTTTGGAGAATTGAGATTATAAAAAAGTTGTTTGGAGACCAGACCAATACTGTGACGAGGGAGGACAATACAATCTCAGTTGGCGCCTGCGGCCACTTCTTTTCCTCTGGAGCGGCAAAGCGACTAAGGTGAGGGGTGGGGTTCTGATCTTTTGCAATTTTGTAGTGATCCTGAAGTCTGGTGGATAGCCCTTGGCCAAAACAGTTACAAATTACAATTTAGTTTTAGAAAAATTATTAATTAGGTACAAGTCCATCTTAATCATAACATAACAGTCTATTTGTAAGAGTTATGTTCTGTATTATACTTTGGTGTACAATAAAGAGTTAAAAAAATGGCGTCGCTAGCTCCCATCCTAGGATCGAAAGAGACTAGCTACCTGAAACACAGGTTGTGTTGCGGATAGCTAGTCTTTTTCGATCGCTGTGGCCGTAAACATCTTATAGAAATATGCTGATATACGTTTGGAGAGAATGCGACAAAATGTGTTAGACGATTACATTATATATTTAAATTTTGTAATTTTTTGAATAATAGGTATTAGGGAAAAGTTATGTTGTGTGATAGTAATGGGAGACAAATTCTTATGTTTAGGAGTAGTGAAACCTTTATTAGTTACTTACTTAAGTTAATTAATTAGGATAGGATATGAAGTAGGCAGCTAGGTATATGTTTGAATAGTTCTTTGAAAGTGGTTGTGAGTGTGTATATGTGTTTTTAAGTGTGTATATGTATGTGAGTGTGTGAAAAATATATAGAAGTGTAAATTAACAATAAACATGTACCTTCCTAGTACAAGAAGTAGTCCTAGAAGTAGATACAATATTTTCTGTTTAGGAATAGTACTTTGTAGAGAGCCAATCAGTAGTGCTCTTCCTACACTTTGTTCTGGTGTGAGATAGAAAGTTAAGTTTTTTATTGATCCTTGAGTATAAGAATGGCCTTGCGTAGTCGTAACTTCTTTGTCCGAAGCTAGTGCGTCTAAGAGGGGGTTTCCAGACTAGCCGTCGATTAGTAGCAGGTTCAAATCAAGTGCGTTTTTATAAGCGTGTTTATGAAATTTTAATACGGTTGGTAGATTTGCACCTGAATATCCTCCAAATATATTACAAAGCGCAGCTAGATTTTCAGTTACAATGTCCTTTATTTTGAATTAGAATTATTTGCTTTCATGGGTAGAATCATAACCACACGTTTCGAATTGACTTCTGCGCAAAGTAGATTACACGTCATATAAGAAATACGGAAAATAATCATAACTTCTCTACTTTATTCCTTCACTAATTCAGCACGACACTCAATTAATCGAGAGGGGACCAACACACGAATATTTCAAATAAATTACCGAATTTAATATCAGAATACACACCAAATCCGTTCCAACATCTCAAGGTTTTCAAAATGGTGGATCTCTCATATATGTTTAGAGTTGGGATTCATTTTGACTTTAGTCGGGTATTAATTTTAATGAATAATTATTTATTGCTCCCACTCGGTCAAAATTTTACAATATACATGTAATTTATTTCATTTATTTCAAAGTGATTCTTGCAGTTGATCACATTTTTTTTTGTTTTATTCTTTTAATTTTGTGTTGCTATCAAATATGTGAAACATTGACTTTAAACTCATGATTCAGGCTAGGTTTTGCGGTCGAGTTAGATAGTTCGTTTATCCAATGTCTTTGAGTAGATTTAGGGAATAAAAGTGGTTTAGAAAGGTTCTTGTGTTTCAGAGTAATTCCTAGGTCTTTTTAGAGGTTGTTTTCAATAACGATTTTCTAATAGTGATATATTAAACCACTGTGATTATTTCACAACCTTGATTGCCTAGATTTCACTGTGTTATATGTCCAGCATTATTATTATTAATAATTTTTAGTTAGGATTTTTAATAAAATACTTTTATAGCAAACGATATAATCATCAGCTATTAAACCACCCATTGCACTTTTCTGTGCAGTTAAATATACCTATTATTACTAAGGGCGACTTGCGCAACGATGTCTAAACGTATTTAATGGCTAAATATGATTTAAGGAGTTGTCAAATCATACAAATACGTGAAATTTATACATGTTTAGTCGCTAAAGACGTTTAGGGATCGTAGCGCGAGCCGGGCTGAAACTCATTGTCAGCTTAAATAAATATCCGGCTATTTATGTATATTCCATCTGAAACCCCTAGTCACAAAAGGAAGTGCATGCTATATTTGGCCGAACGTAAACTGCGCTTGCCAAGGTTACCGCGTGTTTTCAACGAGTGTTCTTCGTTTTTGACATTTGTCAAATTAGTGACATTGTTTACAGCGCGAGTGCGATAAACCGGGGCTGTTGATTCAAATATTGGGAGAGAACCCGAGATTACTCGAAAGTGGGGAGTGATGGAGTTTAGTAAGCGATAAATAATGTTTGCCAAGTCTTTGCAATGTTGTTCATATCATCGGTTCTTCTTCACTCGTAGGAGAGCCGATGATTCAGGTCAGTGACCTGGTTAAGGTGACCCTGAATAAGATAAAAAGTCAGTGTAGTAAAATGTGCACGTATTGACAAAGACTTTCCTGCGAATTCGAATAAACTGAGCTAATAGAGAAGGCTTGCCTAACACCTATAAATTCTCATCTACAGAGGTACTACAGTGACTGCGTCCTTTTCATACCAAGTGTTGCACTGTGCCCCTAGATGCTGCAATAAATCATCTTTAAAAGTGGGGACGATTCGTTGGGCCGATGATTTGGTGAGCAACGTTCTGACTGACCGAGCATTTGCCTCGCGAGTCCGCTCGGTCATTCCTGATGCTTTAGCACAAATGTTTACGTTAGACGTTAGCTAGACAACAATTTCTTCAAATTAATCTTAATTTTAAGAAATAACAGCATTGTCGGTGTGCTGAATATCCGTAGTAAGGCACCAGGTGCCTGCACAGCACATGCCAGTTATTTGATAGATATTTAAGACACCTTTCCTCGTACCTTACAGAAGTAGCTTTGTGCACGATGCTGCGTCACTATAGCCATCACTGTGCAAGTTCCTCCCAGTTATCAAGAATAGCAGCAAGAACTAACCGTAACGGAACACTTCATAGAGATCTTATGCATATACTTGATAAATGTAAAGACATCAGTTTCAGTTTTATTTGCTCAGGACACGTAAGTTTAAATCCTGTGCTTCCAGGAAGTGAGGCTAACTGGCACACTGCCAATCCAATCGTACATAGAAATGCTTTCTGTCATACACACACTGATTAACATAAAACATGAGCCTGCGCATGCTTGTATAGATCACAGGTGATGGCAATGACAGTTGGCACACTTATGCGGTTAAAAATTTACAACTGAACATTTTTTGTGCTTCAAGAAGGAAAGTCATGGCGAAGGCCTTCGGACGGCATAAAAACCAAGACTCCAGGCTTGGAAAACAGTATACATACGAAATTGCTTAATGACTTATTCTGTGATGCCTGCAAGGTAAGGACGTCTCCTTTCTTTCTCGTGTTCAGATCCTTTAATCGCAGGAGATCAATTTCCAGCTCAATCCGGCATTTTTGTTTTAACCTTCCATGTACTGTCGTCCGTTGTATGGCACCCACTTGCATTGACTCGAAACTACTCAAAAGTGATCTAAAACTAAGTATGCTCCTCAAAAAATATTCTCAAAGCAAGGATGAAAAGCCAACAAAACTTCCAGACACATGCTTTTTATAATTTAGACGTAGGTATGGTTTATGTAGATGAAGACATTACATTACATTTAATTTTTGGTCTCTTTTTATCGAATCTATGTCTCAAAGCTTATTGCCATTTTGTCCAATCGGTAGCTACATTATGGTGATATATCTAGGCCAGAAAAGGTTCTTGGTTTAAATAGTCGATTATGCTGGATGTTCTCTCCAAGCTGTGCATTGTGCTTCCGGATTTTTTCATAGTTACCTACAGCGGAATTCCAGCCCGTATGGCATTGAGGCTCATTGTCAATGTTTTATCGCTATACTCTGTTTTTGCGCCGTCTGTCCGTTTAACCGACTGTTTTTTTCGTAGTAAAATGTAAAAATTATACCATACCAACTTCCACTATGTATCACGACTTGGTTTCCCACGAAGGCTAATTATGGAAACAGTCGAGGAGTGTCAAAGTTTTAGGATAAGTTTAGTTTTAGACAACCTCAGTGGTGCAGTGCGCGAACTGCCATCTGAGACGCAGGAGGTTACGTGTTCAATTCCCACCGCGGAACAAATATATGCATGATCTACATATATTTGTTCCGAGTCTGGTTGTTTCTCCATATATTAGGTCCTTACATATGAAATTACCGTTTTGTAGTACTGACCAGAATTATAAGTATGTATTTACAAAAAAAAAGTATATAAGTATTCTTATCGTAGTTATCAGTTATCCGGTTCCCATAGTACAATATTTGCTTAGTTTTGGGCTAGTAAGCGCTGTGTGAAATATCATTAACTTAACTTTTGAAACTCTAATGGTTAAGGGATTAATTGTAAGTTTTGAGTATCCTGATATTTCGACGCAGTTACATGAGCCATGAATACGGGTAAATTCACCTGTGACTTTCCCTTACCCGTGATCCTGGCGCATGCAACTGCGTCGAAATATCGGGCTATGCAAAAACTCACAAATCATAGGTTCACAAATCATTAGATATCCCGTTTTTAGTGAAATCAGATATATGGTAAGCCAACGCTAGTTAGATAGTCCATCCATATACAGACTCTCTGCAATAGTTGTAAATGTCACCAGTCAACAAAAGCCTTTTGAAAAGGCAAGGGAAACCGTTACTGAACACTAGTAAACAAAGTGTTGCAAACAATTGCGTCTATTAGTGACACTGACATAACATTATGTGCATAATTACTGCAGAGGCTATACTAGTCTTGTTAGTAGCGATGGATTTATTGAAAAAGATAACGAATGTCATGCACAACGGCCATGTCAGGAAGAAAACTAGTATGGTACTCGTATGTAGTGAATATACGCCGTGATACCGTACATGTATTAGAATTAACATTCAATACAAATTACATACAACCTCACCTGATGGTAAGCGATATTAAGACCAACGATGGAGCACAAAAATCTAGAAGGTATTATTAGTATTCACTCTCATCTTAATGATACCCAATGATTGGAGCTGTCTTTTTATTGGCGAGATGGTTCGCTTTTGGCTACGATCTCACCGGGATCAATAAGGTACAACAATCCCTAAACGTATTTAGTGACTAAACATTATTTTAAAATTGTTACAAAAACAAATTTTACGTATTTGTATGATTTAACACGTCCTTAAATCATATTTAACCACTAAATACGTTTCGGCATCGTTGCGCGGGTCGCCCTAAGAGTATTTTTTTTGTATTTTGGGAGACTCGCGCGATCTCAGTTAGGGGCGAACCACTGGTATATATAATTAATTAAATATCTAAATAAAAATTGTTGGCAAGCGCGCGATTGAGAAGAGTGCGAAAGAAACAACTTGAGAAGACAGAGTTGTCGAGGCAACGCAAGACCTAGAAAATTTCAGAAGAAAGTTGTCGATCCTTAAATGTCAAAGATAGAGAACACGATTGCTATCGTGCTCGGCTACTGTCTCGACTACTGTCGAGGAAGTGTCGACAACGTTTCCTCCCGTTCAAGTGTACTTTTTCTTCCGAAAAATGACTCATGACAAAACCCTTCTCTACAGTTACTGTGCTAGGCCTACTGATAGTAAGGGATGATGCAGTCAACGACAGAACTCATCAACATATGATGGTCATACTTCACTAAATAACTAATGCAAAGGAGATCTACAATAGTTGGTTAATAATATTAAAATATCAGGTTGCCTCATTTGGAAAAACAATTACAAAATATAAACTTACAGATGCCTCATCAAAAGGCTGGGGAGTGTCATGTGGTGCTGAAAATTTTCCAAATGATTCAGCATACATACAAATTTTAACTAGCACCTATATGTAAACTAGCACCTAAGTTTAAAATTGTTCATTACATCTTTTCTGGATCCAATAAAAAAAATTTTATTTTATTATTGTATGGGTACTTCTTACTTATACCTAGCATAGTTAAAGATATTAAAAATCCTAAGAATGCAATATACTATTAACAATCAAAGCTGTGATTAACTATATGGAAATAACCTAATATGTTAGATTCACTAACAATTTATTTGTATCCTTAATGAAACCTCACAAAAGTGTCTCAACCAGTACTATCAGCCGTTGGATCAAGAAAATTATGGAAGATAGCGGTATAGATATTTAATATTAGTACAGATAACAAATAAGTATTTTCCACACATAGTACACGACATGCTGCTCTTCTGTAACTTATACAAGAGGTGTAAATATTGATAATATCCGAAGAACGGCTGGTTGGACTGGTGAGTCTTCCTCTTTTGCGAAGTTTTAGAACCGACCTACGAGTATTATAAATAATGAGCACTTTGCTAGTGCAGTACTTAATAAATAATATTGATTGATTAGGGTCGAACAATTGTGGTAATTTAGTTAATTTTATAGAAGAACAGAGTTCTATTGAGAGTTCCTACATATTACTTTATGTTGACTATTTTTAAATCTACCAACTAGAGTTGCATGTTAAATTTGTATTTTTGTTGTGCTATGTACCTAAACATTTTAAAGGAGAATAAAGTTTCTTGATTTTACATGAAACTTTTAACATCTACAGCGTGATTACAGGCTCATCACCTTCGGATCGGACAACATAAGCTTAATTAAATAGTCAAACAAACTTACCCCTGTAAGTGATATTCGACTGTAATTATGCCAGGTGTTGTCCGGTCCGAAGATGATGAGTTTCGCCCAATCCGTTAATTTAATAATTACATATAACCTTAATGTAAAATTAAAATAGCTTATTAATTCTGTAAACTTAATGGGGTTTAGTTCCAGTGAGTGGCAGCACTGGGACTGTACGTTCCTTAATGGGGTTTAGTTCCAGTGAGTGGCAGCACTGGGACTGTACGTTCCGTTTTTTTGCTAGTTTTAAACGAATGTAAGTGATATTGAGAAGAATAAATCGAACTACAGTGTAAATTCAGGCTCATTATCTTCGGACCGGACAACACCTGGCATAATTCCAGTCGAACATGACTTACAGGGGTGAGTTTGTTTAACTGTTTAATTATAAAGGATAGTGCGTGCCTTAATTGAAATAAAAGTTGCTTGACATTCGTTATGTTTTCTAATAAATCCAACGCAAATGAGAACGTGTATAGCCTCAGTAATTAAGCATTTATGTTTCTAGTATTTTTATTTTGCTTATCACTTAAGTCGTAGTCCAACGTCCATAATTATGTTGTTAGACTCATTTAAACTAGCTGGTCGGTAATAGAAGCTCACATTTAATATTCATTCGATGATTACCGTGTACTACTATTTTACACAAAATAAAACCTTTTTTCTGCTTTCTTTTTTATATACTTATCTATAGCTATAGCCAGCTCCAACACCGTCATGGTAATGATAGCTGACAGAGTAGACTGCCCGTGCACCAGACATTGCTGTCACAGGCACTCTCGAAATCCTTGTTTAATATAAGTAGGTACGTTTTATGTTGTGTCCATATATGAGCTAGAGAATTGCTTATTTTTTGATGATATCCAAGCGCTTGACCACTACTTCATCTGATGGTAATGTAAGTGAAGGTGTGATCGAAGATGGAGCAGGCTTACCAAGAAAGAACCTATTCACTCTGGGCTTGAAGACTCCGAAATTATACTGGTTCGGAAAAACATACGCCGGAAGTGAATTCCACTCCTTACTTGTGCTAACAAGAAAAGCCAGCCATGCCGATTATTGCCAACCAAGTCTGGGTGGTACTTCTTGGTACGTCTGCTTGTCCGGTGGTGGAAGAGGGAAAATAAATGCTTTTTGCTTGAAATAAATGTATTATGTATATTTATTTTTCCAGAGAAGTCTCAGTAGCAAAACATTGCTAAGTGGTGAACAATTTTAATAATCAATTGTTTTTAGTTTCTCACAATATTAAAGATAGATAGATATTGATGATAACCTTTATTGACCACATATTAATTCTTATTTTTAATACCCAATACTACAAAGCCATTGCTGAGCAAACACCTCCCCCTCTTTCTTTTACTTTGCACTATCTTGCCAATCCAATCACACTAATCTTTACTAATATTATAAAGAGGAAAGATTTGTTTGTTTGTTTGTATTGAATAGGCTCCGAAATTACATGACTGGTTTAAAAAATTCTTTCACTGTTTGGAAGCTACACTATACTCGAGTGACATAGGCTACTTTTTACTCAACTGTGCCGAAGGAGGGTAATGTTTTTATTGAAAAACTACGCGTGCGAAGCTGCGGATTGGTCAGCTAGTATTATATAAACGAACATTTACTAAAACATCTAATATATAAAATTCTCGTGTCACAGTGTTTGTAACAAAACTCCTCCGAAACGGCTTGACCGATTCCTACTCGTGTGAATTTTTTGTGTATATTCGGTAGGTCTGAGAATAGGACCGTAAACTATTTTTCACCCGCCTACCCCCACCCTCTATTTTTAATCGCGATTATAGTATTTTTGTATGAACAATATCCATCTAAGTTAACCGTCGGTCATTGACATGAAGTCACTTTGACATTTCATTCTGTATTTGATTTATTTCATAATTTATATGGCAGAACAACGTTTGCGGGGTCAGCTAGTCTGTATATAAATATTGCAAAACATGAAAATAAATAACCGTGAAAATAAAATTGGCAGTCTTTGCGCTAAAAGCAATGAATTAATCTGTCTCTCCCACGAGAACTTTAATTGTTATTGGAGTTGACAATATGTCAAATTATACCTGATCCGTACAGTTTACAAATTCTAGCACACACACACACACAATAAGTACAGATTTTTTGATTTGCTGTATTCCGAAGTCGGTTATATTGGTGTTAAAAAGTTACTACATAGTACTATGTAAAAATAAGCTAAAGAAATAAAGACATTTGTTTTTGAAATAAAAACAGGCGAATATAAATTATAATAACAGTGGCAAATATTATAAGTGATCAAACCAGCTTACCTGTGATGTTCGATCATTATTACACGAATAGCTTTATTCGAAGATATATGTACCCAGCCCACCCTGCCCATTGGTGGCACCAGAAGTCGATAAAACCATCATAGATGTTTCTATAGTACTTATCTGGTTGAAAAGTTGGCACCATCTTTGACACTCAAATTGTAAGTTTATACAACGTTACGGTTGCCACGAAAAAATGTTGATGTCTGCCGAGGCGCGAGTGGACTGTTTTTACAGCACCATGCGCAAGCGGTGCACATCCCTGGGGCGCAGAATTCGGGCCAGCTCCAACGGTATACTGAATGCGTTCTCAAACAGGTTCGACTGTGAGCATCTAAACCATTGTTGTATGGTACATGCGCAGTACTTGTACTAGATGCTCACATACTTACCGCATACACTGTACTTCTCATTCTAGTATTATTATTTTTGTTAATTATAGATTCGTAAAATTGCACTTGTACTATATGACATGTTTATTAATATTTTACTAACACTTATGGATCTTTATCATTTAAAAAAAAAAGTTCAATAATTTATTCAATTCACTTATTAAAAACAAAAAAAATGATATTTGACAGTGTCAGTGCATAGAGGTGTGTTTAAGTTTTTTTTTTCAGATTACATCTGATGCTGAACTATTGCGTAAGGTTGCCAGTTTCAAAGGGAAGCTGCCATGGTAAAACATATATCGAGAATAAAGCTGTGTAGTATAATTGACAGAGCTACATATATTAAAACAATAATCCACATAAATAAAAATTCAACGGTATTCGTTGGTCAGCGTAACTCTTGAGAACGGCTGGACAGATTTACCTATTTTTTTAATGTTTATATTAGTCTGTATAAGGTTTTAGAGTAAGAAAAATTGGAAAAGTTGCTTGGAAAATTCTGGAAAAATTCACGAAAAAAGTGCTTTTTTCGTGAACAGTTTTTCCAGTTTTGAACTTTTTGAATGACCTCAAGAACATTATATACCTACTATATTTTATTTTGAAATCCGTGCAAAGCCGGGGCAGGTTAGCTAGCTTAAATTTAAATACAATTATATTAACATTCATAAATATATTTATCTGTGTTGTCATCAATATTAATAACAATAGCTGTGTGCAATTATTGTATAACATAGATAATAAGAAATTAAGATTTTCGATTGACACCAGACTACCCTCATTTCAAAATTCAAATCGGTCTCACAATTCCTATATTTCAAACAACTTTAAATTCTAACTAAATATTTCAAACAAATTCAAGTCCTATTTCAAAGTAGGTGTCATCAATATTCGTATTGCCGTTGATATTTTAACTTTAGATGCGTTACTTTTTCCAGGATCTTTGCATTTAAACTACCTAATAATTGACAGATATGTTGATTTATATTCAGGCCAAGCTTTCTTTTGCAAAGAAACTTTATAATGTTCAACCATTTTGTTAGAGCGGTGAGTAAACACACTGTAAACCCAAAATTAATAAACCGAAGTCCACTTTACTTTTTCATAGTATAACAAAGATACGCGAGCTAAGTTAGATTGAAAAAAAAAATGTCACGTTACATTTTACTGCTCTACTGGATTACAACTATTTACAGCCAAATTTTGTTTATTTGTTTAGTTATTATAACATCTAGTTTTGTTTCCAATTATAATAAAGTAGTTACCAATAATAATCGATAATATATAAAAGCATTAGTCATAAATTATCATCTAGAGCCCAACTTTACCCACTGCTGGGTATAGGCCTCCCCATGTTTGTGCCATCCGCCACGATCCTGCGCTAGTCTCACCCATTGATGACCCGCGACTCGTCATCTCGCTGCCGTACGTCCTACCGTTCTACAGCCATGGTGTTATGGTCTTGGGCGGGAGCAGGCTAGGGTAGGTGAATGATGGCCGAGGAATGGCTGTAGAAGGGTCATAAATTATTTATGGAAATATTATTAAATAATAAATATTTTTATATTTGTATTAAGACGCATCCAAAAATATTATAACATCGGTGACAGCAGCTGCACTGAGTAAGGGAAATTGTACACTTGATGCCGTTCCCATTGCAATTATCCATCAGAATAACCCATCTATAGAAAAACGCGAAACTAAGCCAAAATAAACCATATGCATCAGCGATAAGGAAGCTAATCAAATTGAGAATCAGAAAACAATTGGAAAAGATCAAGCTGATCCAAAAACGACCGTAACACTTGGTAATAACGATGGAAGTGAAAAGCAGTTGCAATAGTTCGATAGAATCGGCTTCAGTGAATGCAAAACTGAAACTGAATAAGTGATGTACGAATACCACGTTAATACTGTAATTGTCACGGGTGGAATAGAATTTGAGTGGTTTATTTTTGGATTCAGACGTACTGTTACACATTTTTTTCAAAAAGTTAGGTTTTTACTGCCTTTCAATTTGCAGTGTTCAGTCAGACGACTATCGATCGTCAAGGCTATTCTATTCAAGTACTATACTTGTGTATGAATCGAGACTCATGCGCAGATTTTTCTAAGACTAGGTAAATGTATTCTCCAAAGTACACCGCACTCCATATCTTTGTAAATTTCGCTCCATCCAAAGATTACAAGGAAAAGATCGCATTCAGCGATAAGGACGTCCACTATCTTATTTGTTTTAGCCTAGTCCTTATTTTTGTTTCCATTTTAGGGATGATTATGCAAAAGGGTTGAAACACGTATTTCTTCATTTCTTACCAAAAGCCTATATTTATATGAATTTTCAGATCCCTTACTTAAGGAATTATGGATTGCCCATACAAACATTCAACCCCTATTTCACTCACTTTAAGATTATTTTTTGTAGAGGATATAATCTATCTCCTTGCCAAATTTCATTACGATCCGTTCAGCCGTTTAGTCGTGAAAAGGTACAAACAAACACACTTACAAACAAACAGAGTTGCTTTCGCATGTATAATATATTATACATATAAACCTTGAACCATTATCTATTGTTGAAAACTGCATTAAAATCCGTTGAGTAGTTTATAAGATCTAAGCGAACAGACAGCGGAAGCGACTTCATTACTATCTAAAGATGATACACATTTATATAGCACATGAGGAAAATGTCTAATGACTGCATATTATCAAGTTCTCCGAAACGCCTAAATAAATACAACAAATTTTTCTGTCTGTCTGATTGTCTGCCAACAGGCCTTGACCACTGTACCCATTTGCGTAGTTTAAAGTGATCTACGTATAGGTATTAAATGTTGTGTTACTTGTGTACTGTCTTAACATTTTATTCGAACATAAACGTATACATTACCTGCATTTTTGACTTTGCGCCCTGTACTGTGAAAATAGATGTTTTCATATTTTATTTTTTGTTTATTCATTACATAATCATAATATCAATGTAAATGTTGGATTTTGTGAATAAAACCAGATTTACTTTTGGAGACAGACGGCGTATTTATTGCTAGCAGAGTGGTCAAGCAAGAAGTGTTTGTTTTGTTTGTTACACATTGATCCGACAAAACAAGTAATCAGTCATGATGATTGACATCTGACAGTAGGACATTGACACTGACGTTAGATACAGAGTAAATAGAAGGCGCCAAAATTTAAATATTACAACAGTAAACAATGAAGTGTTATAGCTTAAACTTATATTTTAATTTTAAAGTCAAAACTCTTTAAAATTAGTGGACAAAAAAACACAACAATATACATTTGATGGAATTTAGTAGGTGCGAGTTTCAAGAAAGTAAGGGCTATTTTATTTTATTTAAACGTTACAGGGTTGGAGAGATGTTACTCAAATTTGTATACTCAAGGGGAAGGGGTGGTGGGTGAGGGGAAGAGAGAGCGCTTGTTATCAAAGAACCCAAACCACGACCCTTTTACTGTTATACGGATTAGGAATTGTCAATCTCCCTCTCTTCAGACTCTGGTTCTCAATTATATCGTTAAACGTCACGCTAAAACATTTTAAAAGATACCAAACTGATTTTTAAAGACCACCTACGATAGATAGATAGATAGATAATTCTTTTTTGCTACACCAAATAAAATTAACTTAACCTAGAAAATTTAACGACTAATATGTAGTGGTACAATGCGCTATGCAATGCCAATGTACCAATGCGTGGTGGTACACACGGTTACACATCAAGCTATATGTTTCCAGTATAAGCTGACCTCTCATTCTACGAAAAGCCTACACAATGCGGTGACAGTTTATACTGGAAATGTATAGCTTGATGTGTAGCCGTATGTACCTTATCGCTTAAATCACACATCATAAGGACGTTTAAATGAGATCGCTGTTGATAAAACCGCGCAATGTACCTTAATTTTTTTTGTCTCTGTTACCTTGTTGATTTTTAAGCAAGTGTTGAGGATTATGCATGCTAACCTTCAAGGGAGTGAATAAATTCAAACCATCCTACCTATCTTTACGTTTTGTTTTGTGGTGCAAAATAAATATTTTTCTATTTTAAGACAAATCGTAATTTTAGAAATAACGGTTAATTTAGATGGTTTGAATTTATTCACTCCCTTGAAGGTTAGCATGCATAATCCTCCATAAAATTTAAGGTACACACGACTACACATTAAGCTATAAATTTCCAGTATAAGCTGACCTCGCATTGTGTAGACTTTTCGTAGAATAAGAGGTCAGTTTATACAGGAAATGTATAGCGTGATGTGTAGCCGTATGTACAATGCGCGGTCTTATCAACAGCAATCTCATTAAAACCTTCTTAAGATGTGTCTGAACTATGTGATTTAAGCGATAAGGTTACACATCAAGCTATACATAAAACTACTACTAGTAATATTTCGGCGTATAATTTATTTGGCCAAAGAGTGGAACGCCCTACCTCAGTCGGTATTACCTGATAATTATAACCTGGGTCTTCAAGTCACGAGTGAACAGGTTTCTTCTAGGCAAGCGTGCTCCATCGTAGACCGCATCATCGCTTACCATCAGACGAGATTGTGGTAGCTACGAGGGCTGCTATTTATGTATCCGGAATAAAATAAAATAACTATCATTGACTGTTAAATATAGTTTTATTGCTTTTCAAAATATTCGCCATGATGATCAATGCACTTTTGCATTCGGTGAAACCAGTTTTCATAGCACTTTTTCCAATCGGAAGACGGTATCTCCAAAACATGATTTTTGAATGCCTCAACGGCTTCTTCTCGGGTTGAAAATCGTTGACCACGTAATTTATTCTTCACGGTTGGGAATAAAACGAAGTCGTTGGGTGCCAAATCAGGGCTATATGGCGGATGACCCGTTAATTCCACCGTTTCACCCTCCAAATATCGGGTCGTTTCACCCGAAGTGTGACAGCTTGCATTGTCGTGATGGAGAATGATTCTGCGTTGTGGATTATTCTTCCTGATTTCTGCAAAGACTTCTGGCAAACAAATGGTCGTGTACCACTCTGAATTAACAGATTTACAATTTTCTAGGGGTACAGTAGCCACGTGTCCATCTATACCAAAAAAACAGGCGACCATTTGCTTCAAAGTGCTTTTCGCACGAACAACTTTTGTTGGGTTCGGCTCATGTTGGAAGACCCAAACTGTTGACTGTTGCTTAGTTTCGGGGTTAATGCATAAATCCAGGATTTATCACCTGTGTAGATATTATATACAGCTTTTGATGCACCACGATTGTATTTTTTTATCATTTTTTTGCACCAATTGACACGAGCCTGTTTTTGATCTATTGTCAAGTTGTGCGGTATCCAACGCGAACAAACTTTTTTTGCAGCCAAGTGTTCGTGTAATATCTTATGTATACTCGTCATACTAATGCCCAAGATCGCCTCTATCTCTCGATATGTCACATGACGATCTTGCATTATTAGTTTACGCACTGCGTCGATGTTTCGTGGCACAACAACTGATTTAGGCCGACCATCTTTAATTTCGTCCGTGAGCATACGACGTCCACGATTAAACTCACTAAACCAGTGATACACAGTAGTCTTCGATGGTGCTTTTTTCCCAAAAGTCGAACTGAGTTGATCGATACACTGCTGTTGAGTTAGACCACGTCGAAAATCATAAAAAATCATCGCACGAAAATTTTCTCGAGATAAATCCATTGTGATAATGACACGCAATTTTTGAAATCGCGCCACACAATGAAAACAATTGACAGACAAACGAAATAACCTGCATTCTACAGCCAAAGAGTTCCATTTTCAAACGTGATAATTTCTTTTTAAATATTATTTATGCAGTGGCCAGTTCCGGATTCTTAAATAGCAGCCTATGTATATAAAAAACATATGCTTAGTTGTTTATTGTTAAATTAATTAATTATGTATTTGTATAGACAAATTAAATCAATGATATGACATAAAATTATGACGTAAAATTTAAGATCACAGAGCTCAATAATACAGCATTTATGCTCTTTAGCTAAATTTATTACTGAGATCATCGTATCTCCTCAGATCATAAACAAATTGACCTGAATCTACTCACCAATTTACGACAAAATACAACACATTATACGCCAAAATACAATACACTTCTCACAATGATGTAGATTAAAATTGTTGAATTTACACCTTTTCTCGCGTGCCGACCCAAATTGTAGTTGGCATTGACATTACGGGCCAAAAACATCGCCTTGCGGCACTCCAATGTTGGACGTTTGCGAAATTTGTCAGTTTGTTAATGTTTATTGTGTTTACTAATTTGGTCGTGTTCTAGTATGTTCGACCTTGAGTCACTACTCGACTACTCGTAGTACGAGAAGGTAGAATTTGTAGGCGTCTGGCACAGTATTTGTGGCTTTAACAAGCAGTAACTACACTTCGTATAAATATTTTTCAAACTTTTGCGATCACTCTACTTAATTAATGATTTAAACGGGTATTTATCGCGTATACACACGGCTACACATCAAGCTATACATTGCCAGTATAAGCTGACCTCTTATTCTACGTAAAGCCTACACAATGTGAGGTCAGCTTATACTGGAAATATATAGCTTGATGTGTAGCCGTGTGTACCTTATTTATTTGTTCGTATTAATATTAACAAAATGTCTTTATTGTTCTAGAGTGGAGACCACACACTGGAAGCTCAGAAAACGAGCCCCCACTAGACGGAAAGGCGACCTGATAAAAATTGCTGGGAGCCGTTAGGTGCAGGCTGCACAAGATTGGCTGATCTGGAAATCAGTGGAGGAGGCCTATGATAACCAGTGGATGTCCTATGGGTGATATGATGATGATTATTGTTAGTGCTTTCTTAAATTACAAAAAGCATAATCAATAAATTGCCTAGTGTTATTATGAGCAGCGTCTGTTTGAGTTATAACAACTCTTAAAGGGGGCTGTGCCATCGGTGATGCCAATTCGGTAATAATGTTGAAATTTAAGATTCAACCTAATTTACAATATACTAAAACTTTTAAAGCTATCAAGGTGTTTACAATTATTACTGTAGACTTTCAGTCCCACAAAAACTCGCAAATAAAAGTAAATTTCTAAGTTTTATAATAAATTAATCGGCCAGGCACCACCCATACAAAAATATATTGCCGTGATCTTTAACGGGTTGACATCCACTTCTGAATTTACTATTTGCGGTGTGTGGTGATTCTAATGTTTAGTTACCAAAACATCCTTATTTTGCCCATGTTACAGACCTTTATCCATTCCCTCGAATCTCGGACCCTTGAAGATATACCACAAAGGAGTAGTCAAGTCCAAAAATGGTATTTGATACTGTAAAGTCCTTATTTCGGGAAGCAAACGAAACGCAGTATCAGTCTGTAACAGGGATCTATTCAACTGACTCGGATCGCTAAGTCTACCCTCCACCACTAATCTAGTTGTTATTTTTATATTAATGACATTTACTAACCTAGTTACCTACAACAATACACCACAGATACATGCTCACTTTTACATAGATATTAGATCCTGGCTTGTCGTTGGAGAGATGTTGGGGGTTTTTATGTCCCTTTCGACATCGGCCAACCAGGAATCGGGGGCTCTTCCTCTATCCCGGGGATTTGTTGGCATGTTATGGGAAACGAAGAACGTTATTATTTTACGTAATTTTACTTATTAAACAACTAGCGCTATCTGGGTCAACGCATAAGCATTGCAGTTCAGCGGGCCAATCCACCCAGTGTCTTGGGGCACTTCCACCTGGTAGTTATCTGGATCAGTTGAGCTATCTATAGATCCTTTGCAACGGTCTTTAGATGATTAATCTGTTTCTTCTGTATTTTAGTCATGCACATAATTGTATTTTCTTTCTGTTAAGACATTTTGCCCAATCAAAAAAATAATCAACAGAATCACCACTATTGTTCAAGTGTTCTTACTGTATAAACAATCTATTCTGTGGTTCTAGGGAGATTAAAATGTCGTCGTGCATTGCAGTCGACTGTAGTAAGCGCGTGACAGGAATCTGCGATCTGTTTTATTTTGATTTTGAAGGGCATGGCACATGAACGGACACGTTTGTTTTTGAAAATATCTTAGCTGCGGAACTCGTTTATTTTAATTTAGTGTTTGTATATTTAAAAAGGAAGAATAAATAGGAAAGATAAAATAGGATAATAATAGGAATCCATACTAAGAAATTCTGCTGGAGCGCTTGACACACGTGTCAGAAGCAAGCTTGAAAAGATAAACGATTCCATAACTGGATTAACCAGACTGGATACACTATTGTAACAAGCAAACTGTCGTGCATGGAGACCAAGATACCAACCGCAAATGAGAGAATAGAATCCCTGTAAACAGTGAAGAGGGACGGATTCATGACCTCTCTTCAACCTGTCACAGCCACAGCTCCTCTTCCTCAGGTTCCTCACTTTACATCTAGACCTGGACTATACAAAGATCCAACATCAGGCTTTGCCAATTTGGATTTTGATAAACCTATATAATGTCAGTATAAAAAATAAAACCGGCCAAGTTCGAGTCGGACTCGCGCATGAAGGGTTCCGTACCATTATCTATAAAAACGGCCATAAAATCACGTTTGTTGTATGGAAGCCCTTCCGTATATATTAATTTTATTTTAATTTAATTATTTATTTTTAAAGTTACAACTAAATATTCTGTGAATATTTCAAGCGTCTACCTGTTGCCGTTATTGGAATTTGTCTTTTTAAATATTCATCTACAGTATAGTAAGCCTTCTGTAAGAGTATTATATTAAGATTTAATTTCAAATTAATATTTTGAAACAAAATACTATATTTTAATTTATATACAGGTTATCCCTAAGGGGGAGGGGGAAGGGGGGTGCTCTTACGAGAGAGCTCTTATGAGCTGCGGAACAAAGCCAATCAGTCCACTTTTTAATTTTTTTGGTAAAATGGAGATAATCATTTCAAGTCAACGAAGACTATTCACTAATCTTTTTAAATGTAGTTTTACAATGATTTGAATTAAAGACTGGCTTTTGAAGTTATACATAATAAACGGTTTTTTACGACGCTCCTCAAAATGTTCTAGAGTTTGTGAATTAAAATAATATTTCCAGGACAACCTGTATAATTAAACATTTTTGGTGGTTTAGTTTAGAAACTTGTAGGATTTGATATCGTGGATGAAAATAAAAGAATATTCACTAATCGTTTGAAATGTAGTTTTACAATGATTTGAATTTGACGACCTCCGTGGCGCAGTGGGCGAATAGTCGGCTGAGACGCAGGAGGTAGCAGGTTCGATTCCCGCCGCGGAACAAATGTTTGCATGATTTACAGATATTTGTTCGGGGTCTGGTTGTTTCTTTATATATTATAAGTAAGAAATATATTATTTAAAAAAATGTATATAAGTATTCTATCAGTTATCTGGTTCCCATAATACAAGCTCTGCTTAGTTTGGCGCTAGATAGCGCTGTGTAAAATGTCCAGCAATATTTATTTATTTTATTTAATGAACTTTTAGTATTCTGTTACTTAACTAATTTTAGTAGAGGCAGGTAATGGCGTTTCTCTCACTTGCTTGTTACTATTGTAATGGATCAAACAGGTTAAGCAATAAATAAATAACGCTGGACATTTCACACGACGCTATTAGCCCCAAACTAAGCAAAGCTAGTACTATAGAAACTAGATAACGAACAGAATACTTACGTACTTTTCTTTGCAAACAAACTTATAATATAAAGAAAAATACCCAAACCAGAAAAAAATATCTGTAGACCAGGCAAACATTTGTCACGCAGCTGGAATCAAACCCGAAACCTCCTGCGTCTCAGCCGGCTATTCGCCCACTGCGCCTCAGATATCGTCAGAGCATCTGTTAAAGATGTACGATCAGCTCTGTTAAAATGTGAATGAGTGTCCGTTAGTAAAATGTATTATGTAATGGTATAAGGTTTCCCGGCTTTAACGCTATAGCCAGGAAGCTTGGTACCAACAGAATATGTCAAAGACATCATCACAACACATACATCACAAGATAAGTATTTAAAAAAATTAAAGCAACATAAATGCACAATGTCTCATCGCTTAAACTGATACCTTCTAGACAAATTTTCATAGATATTCATAACAAACTGGGAATTCACCAAAGTGGTCCTTCGATTAGTGATAAATGTAAATGACGTACATATTATTTCAAATTGGAAAGTTTTTTTTTTTAAACTGATCCAGGACTTATTTTCTTTTACAAGCACTTGTGATTTTCGCATTTCTCAGAACATTAGCCAACTTTATGACTACAGGAACCCAAAATACAATAATCTCTCAGCAAATTAGCGCAACTTCTTTACGACATGTTGCCGTTATTAACTGTTGACAAGACAAACAAGATTTTATGTTGCAAAATTTTTATCCCAATTATGTATTACAATATACAATGTTTGTCTTCGAAGTTATTATTTGGCTCTCGTTTTTGCAAATTTCTGTATGGTAATGAAAATTTACGAGGCAGCGGACAAAATTTGTGAAAATGCCGTGTGAAAATGATTTTTCAGTTTATTTGACCAATAACATTGAGTGAGTCTTCTTAAAAGACTCTAATAAGATTCTATTGCAAGTATGTTTAAGTGTCGATCTCTATTGTCGAATCTCCGCAATAGAATTAAAGACAAGAATATTGGGAGACGAATTGTTTTCAAGATTTCTTTCAAATAAATTTTAAGCGATACGTATCTCTTAGTGGGTAAGACTAGCGCAGGATCGTGATGGATGGTACAAACTTGGGGAGACCTATACCCAATAATGGGTGAAGTCAGGCTGTGGATGATAATGATGATGACGTAACTCCTAGGCCGGCGCCACACTTGACGGAAATTTTGACGCGGATCTTTCTTAACGGAACGTCAATACATGTTCATTGTATATAAATTACAAATAGCGGGCACACTACGCGGAAGATTGGTCGTTCCGTCGCGGACCGCTTAGGGCCTCTATGCACGCGGCGTATGTTAAACGCACGGACGACGCGCGTTTTCGACGCCGCACTGTGAAGGTTTTTCAAAGTTTCCCTTTTATATGATTATTGAAAATTATAATTTATTTTGTAACGGATTCAAGTATGCAGCATACATAAACACAGTTTATCTAGGTATTTAGCAATGTAGGTTTCTACGGCGCGTCGTAGATACCCGAAAAGCAGATTTCAGCATTTGCATTGATTCAAACTCACGTAGGTACAAAGTTTGTAATGCATAGCTCAATGTATATTGAAAAAAGAAATATCATGTCAATAAAGGCTTTTTTTATTACCTCTCCACTTTTGTTTATCCAATCAATAATAAAATAGTTATTGAATGAATAGGTCATTTAATATAAATAAATAAATATTGCTGGATATTTCACACACTAAGTAAAACTTAATTTTGTTTTGTAAATACATACTTATAATACATAGATAAACATCCAGATCTGGACAACTAGCTGTAGATTATTTAAACATTTGTTTCGCGGTGGGAACCGAAGCCCGCTACATCCTGCGTCTCAGCCGGCTATTCGCCCACTGCGCCACGGAGGTCGTCAAAATTGGTGCCTCAAACATCTGCACTACTAACAAACATATAAGGCAGGTTAAATTAAACATAGATTTGTAAAAAGCCATAAAAACCGTAGACATATCGAAGTATAGTATCGATGTATTTAAATTTCAAAGTTCAAACCGAAGCTTGGTTTTTATGCATCGCTCTAACTGAGCTTACGGTGGTCGGTTGGGAACGTGACCCGACTAGTTGACAAATACGCAAAGATGAGTTACGATATACAGAATAGACATTTGTTACTGTTATTTCTGTTTGGTTTGCAACAGTAATAGCGAGTATTTCATTAATTCATTCATTCAATAGAGACAGAAGCGTGCTCAACGGTCACACCATAACTTATCAGCAGGTAAAATAGGGTATGCAAAGTACTAATATAAAATCAAATTCCAATATCAAGTAACATTTTGTAAAAATATAACCGACTTCAGATACAAGAAAAAAACCAAACTACTTAACAGGTTTTGATAGAAATTTCCATGGGACCAATCAGAAAATATATCCTTTCTATTTCTTAAGAATTTTCCAAATCGGTTAATAAATGACGAGGTAAAAAACATAAAAAAAGTCATAAAACTGGTAATTAGCTATAAATTGATGAAATATGTATACTGTGTGTATACTTATATTATAATATATATATATATATATATAAACAAAAACTGTTATATATTCCTATATTCCATCTCGATAAATGAACTTCAACTGTGCCAAATCGCACACTCCTCCGTGCGCGATATGCTTGAAAGGGGTATAAAGTTTTCTCTTCACGTACTGATTAATATTACAATCATCAATAGTGGGATTTTATATGAGAAGATAAATAACTATAAAAGCTAAGTATTTTTTTAGATAATAACAAGGGACAGCTTTAAAACCTAGCACGTGCTACTATAAAATAACTATCTATCCAAAATACTTTCTTTAAACTCATCCTCTTTTCAAGAAAGAAAACTAAATAGAACTTTGTTTTATATGTATCAATAATATGTGTTTTCCTGATGACTAGCGGAAAATGTTACTTAGCATGAAGTCCTCCTGTTGTAGATCTTCCTTTTTTGCAATAAAGAATTAATTATTTATATTATTTATAACCAAATACTACTACTTAAATCTTAAACTTCAATCGTATGATGTAAAAACTCAAAAGCTATTTACTATATAAAATTATAACTTTTGAAACTGTCATGGTTATGAACACTATTTATACTAAAAACGGGATATTTAACATGATTTGTGAGTATTTGAGTATCCCGATATTTCGGCGCAGTTGCATGCGCCATGATCACGGGTAAACTCTAAGTTTACCCGTGATCCGTTTACCCGCAGTTGCATGCGCCATGATCACGGGTAAACTCTAAGTTTACCCGTGATCATGGCGCATGCAACTGCGCCGAAATATCGGGATACTCAAATACTCACAAATCATGGTAAATATCCCGTTTTTAGTATAAATAGTGTATATAAAATTATTATATTATTAGTGTCATGTTGGATCAGCGATCCTCATACTAGACCAAGCCTGTATCGTGCGAGGACCAATAAATAAATAAATAACTTCGTAGGTAGTTTGTAGCATTCTTGTCCTCTCTGTCACTATTACTATACATTACTCTATGCGAAACAGACCCATATCGACTACAAATAGCGCGCACTCCGTTCCGTACCAAAGAAAATAATATTGTTTCTTTGGCAAATATTTATCCTACCTATCTTTATTTCGCGTGTCTTTTACAGCGCTTTGGATACGGAACTCGAATATTGATAGGGGGAATGAGAGGACAAGGGGAGGGAATTAGCAATAGCGCTCTTATCCAATTGCTTCCATACCATCGTAGTCTGCTAAACTCGTATTAAAAAGCTAGGTGCTTGCGAAGAAAAGTAAATAAAACTAATAACAGTTTTGTTTGAAAACCAAAAGTAGTTCCATAGAATAATAGACAGCGCAGCCTCTTTCGCATACTTAGATTTTTATATAATAATGTTTTCCGAAATTTAGGGGAAAATTTAGATCTTTCAAATCATCCCAAAAATTACAAACCAGAAGGGATATAAACCCACAACCTACCTTGACAAGTCACCGTTCTATATCATACAGTGTAAATCCAGTCTATGCGATAAGACCGCCGATTTATTTTATAGGTAGTATTTTTATATTTATATAAATATCTTGTATCTTGCTTTCTAAGCATATCGCACGCACGGAGGAGTATGAGACTGGAATAGTTAAATGAACTTTATAATTGATCGAGCAAAGTGAGATCTCCAATTCTAATTGAGCAAATCAGCATTGTATGTTATTTGTTTATTTGTCCGAGGATAACTTTAAAAGCATTGATCTGCTCATAGTGAAATTTGATACTTAAGTAGGTAGTGATGACATAATAGTGGTATGACTAAATGAATTAAAAATGTGAAGGGTAGTTGAGATAATGGAGTTCAAAGGGGTAAATAAAATGAGACTATTAGGACAAATGGGACGTCAAATTAAACGGTAGGTCTAAAGAAATAAAGAACTAAAGAAACTAATGAAATGGTCTTCATTAGTAAATTTCGACCCCGTTTTTATTTTTAGTTTAGTCCTTGCAGTTTTTGAGTTATTAGCCATAATAAAAACTAAACTGTGTCGAAATTCACAGAGTAAATAACACAGGGTAAGGTAGTGACTCCACAGTGTTAAAATTCGGTATGCATGTAGCTTTAGTAACACAAATATAGGCAAAAGCCAGACATCCAGAATAACTGCAATTTGTACCCCAAAAAAGATAAACTAAATAACATGAACTTCCGTTACCTGTAATTTGAATCAAACTGTAGGTCAAGTAATTTATTGTAGTATTATTTGGGGCACTATTTTATTAGTGAAAGATTACTAATAATATAGGTATTTATTTAGCTTC
Organism: Philereme vetulata; assembly: GCA_918857605.2. Taxonomy (NCBI): domain Eukaryota; kingdom Metazoa; phylum Arthropoda; class Insecta; order Lepidoptera; family Geometridae; genus Philereme; species Philereme vetulata. The sequence goes on along the minus strand of OU975451.1, from coordinate 2,148,128 downwards.
TAAGGACCCTCGCAAGAACTCAGTTCTGAACGAACCACTAGTCTAGAAAGAGTGCAGAAAACTGAAATTAAGCTACAAATATATTTATGAATCAGTTGGTCAAATACTCCTGGCGTAAATAGAAATTATACCTATGTTTAGATTATTAGGGCTTTTAGGATTTTTAGTCGAACTCGGAACCCTTATCCCGGGCTTGTAAAGCTCAGTGGAGGCATTGAGATATGAATAAATAAATAAATATAAATATTGCTGGACATTTCACACATCGCTATCTAGCCCCAAACTAAGCAGAGCTTGTATTATGGGAACCAGATAACTGATAGAATACTTATATACATTTTTTTTTGTAAATACATACTTATAATATATAGAGAAACAACCAGACCCGGAACAAATATCTGCAGGTCATGCAAACATTTTGTTCCGTGGCGGGGATCGAACCCGCTACCTCCTGCGTCTCAGCCGGCTATTCGAATAAATTTATATTTATGTATGGATCCCAGGTTTTTGGATAAAATACATTTACATTCTTTTCTTCTAATTTAATTTATTTATATATTTTTTGAAAACGTGGATTGATTTATGCAACGCGTTAAAGATCTCTGGGAATTCTGTGGTATTGATTGACGCACAGTAACGAAGTGGTGGGGAGTTAATTTTTAGAGTAAACGATCTCTAACAACAAACAACGTATCGCGAGGTGGTGCTGGTATTATTTATCTCAAAAGGGACTCTAAAATCAGTAACTTGATGGTACATTATTCGACATGCCAAAACATATCTCTAAAGCAACCATGACTTTTATTATAAGATATCTATCTTCGAACAAAACATGCTGCGTTGCGCTTCGTGTTGCTGCACATTGTTTATACCAGCACAGCACAGCGCCAGCGCAGCATAGCTCGATGTTGATTACCCTCTCTTACTTTTTTTATCCTTACTTCTGATGCAGTGTTACACAAATGAAACATTAAAAGACAATTAACCTGTTTATTTAGACTTTATGCAATATCTAGTTACAATAATACTAAGAATAATAATAATAGAAAGAATCCAAATAAGCCCCGAACTAAGTATCTATCCATTGTTTCCCTGTCTTCGCCTCTGTCTACCCACGCTTCCAAAACCCGAATGGCCTCAAGTCCATGACTGAACTTCTTGGACAAAACTGTTTCATCGCAAATTTCGTATAAATACTTTTGCGATAACTTCCTTGGACGAATTTGTTAGAAACATGATTCATTGCAAGTTTCCTATAAAATACTTTTTAGATATAAATGCAAACTTATTTATTTAATTACTTACACATTTTCGATTATAAATTAGCTTAAATTACCTAACATTTCCTTACTAATATTATGAATGTGAAAGTAACTCTGTCTGTCTGTCGCGCTTTTACGCCAAAACTACTAAACCGATTTAAATGAAATTTGGTACACAGATAGTCTAGAGTCTGAGAAAAGACATAGGCTACTTTTAAATGCGAAAAAAGGGTTGCAAAGGGTTGAAAAGGGGAGATGAAAAGTTGTATGGAAGTATCGTCATTTTTAGAGCCAGAACCTTGAAACTTATTTTTCAGACTGTTGATTTGATATAAATAAATATGACTTACTTTTCTGAGAACAAGCTATTCGAAAGATAGCTGGAGTTGTATTATCCATAATATGCCATGACTACGCTGTCTCTGAACATTAGAAGATTGAAATTCTACGCCAGGAACTCCAATCGATCACGAGATTTACTTTATTCGTTCAGTCTAAGGTGCTCAAGCAAAAATCACCTGCATTGATATGTATCCACTTAATAAAAAAGGTGTGCAATGTCTTCCTCCAACCTTAGAGTGTATTAACAGGTTCAAGTGTGGCTTGACAATGCACTGGATCCAGAAGAATGGAGTTGGAAGCTAATTGACAATGTACTAGAGCCAATCCATACTCTACTTCCGCCTGCACCAGTGAAGCTCCTTAACACCATTTTTTGCAATTGCAAGAAGGGGTGTAGTTCAAAATTCAGCGGTAAAAAAGTGAGCTTATTTTGTTCAACAACATGCATCAGTTGTGTAGGCCAGTTGTGTTTAAACGTTGAACTATCAACAGAAGAAGATACCAACATCAACGACGAAACAGATGATGTATCGTTGCTACAACAATTTACATCGACTCAGGAGGATGCCGAGGAAAAAGAAGAAGATAATTATGGAACAAGAAACGAAGAAGAAGAAGCCCAATATGACCTGATTTATCACTAAAACAGACCGTGGAGTATGCCTACCAGGGCAATACAGCTCCACTTAACTTACAAATGACTTTTTCTCAGAAATGGTTAATCTTAGAGAAAAAAGCATCAGATAAATTTTAGTAGATAATTACTTGATCTACAATTTTAGTGTGCGCTATTTTTATCATAAAACTAACCGTTTGGCCAAAAAATCCAAAAAACGCCATTTATGCGACCGTTGACCTTGAATAAATTTTTTTGCACACATGGGATCAATGGGGACTTTTAAGGATTACATTAGAGTGGTATCCCTTAGTGCCTGTAAATTTTCAGCTTGTTGTGAATTAATGCAAGGGTACCCCTATTTTTTGGGCTAATTTGACCGGGCTATTTTAGGGATGTTTAGGGATTTTAGGAGTTTTAGTGAAAGTCAGAACCCGTAACCCAGTCTTGTAAAGCTCAGTGGAGGCATTGCATGATGGTACATTATTCGACCTGCCAAAACAAGGCTCCAAAGCAACCATAAGCTCGATCATCTCTGTAGGTAAATAAAAAAAATAGATTTACACTGATTTGCAGCACTCAACGCAGCACAAAATTGCGTCTATGATGCGCGTGCGACGGAGAGGTCGACGCTCCGATCGATCCGTCGACTCGGTCAAGGTTTATCATGCTTGTTTATGTACCAACAGATGTCAGTAGTTGGCGTGAAAACGTGGGTAATTTTACTAATAACAAAAAATATTTAGTTGAACTATAGACCGTATTATATTATTATATATAATAGAATATTAAACAGCTTCGGAAGATCTTTAAACTTTAATACAATTCATTATCATCATAGATACATATATAAAACAAAGTAGGCTTAGTTACACCGTTTAAAACTCAAGAACGGCTGGACCGATTTTGATCATCTTTGATTTGTTGGATTTGTCTCCGCCCGGAATAGCAGAATAACTATTAGAATATCAGAAAAAATCTCGCAAAAATTTATATATAAAATTTATTTTCTCATTCATAGATGCAACTAATAATGGCCGATTGACAATTCTACCGGCGACGTACATTGGCAGCCCGAATCATATGCATGTCAAGATGGTACGAAGTTCGTGAAAATACATATACAATACGATACAATAGGTACATAGTGTAATCTAAAAAATGCAATAATGTTGCAGAGGTAACAAAATTAAAAGAAAAACTAAAAGGCAATAATATAACAATACGAAGCATACAAAATTAAAACCGGTCTCAGACAACTTTCTTTCTCTGGTCCTTGAAACTTTATATCATTAAAAACAATAACTTTTTCGCTCCGTAAAAGCATCTTTCAAAGTAAAAATAATATATTGAAGAACCATCGAGAATATCGAACACGGGATCTACGGGATAAAATACTAAATAACTAGAAAAAACACATATTTAATGATATTTTAAATAAGTGAAAATGATACTTACATATATACTTACATTTATGTCTGGAAGGGTGCAATTTAATTGATTTGCCGAATGAGACGTAACTAATTCGCTAAGCAAAATTATGTTTAGAATCTCTACTGTTCCAATGAATGTGCTCTGATTGTTTGTATTTATATGAATCGAACCACCTTTGAATATCCTACTAGCTGGACTCCCACGTTGCACTCCTCTAGTAAAAAAGCACGGATGGAGAGAGGATTTTTTGTTAGTTTTTCATTCACGTTTATGTATTATGTTCAAGCCCGTATTTCAGAACTATAAGTATTGTAGAGATTATTTCCTACTTATCAGGAATGCCAGTGGGAATAGCTACTGACTAGGCACATAGCAAAACACGTAGTATAATACAAGTATGTATTTACAAAAAAGTATATAAGTATTCTATTAGTTATGTGGTTCCCATAGTACAAGCTCTGCTTTGTTTGGTTGGGGCTAGATAGCGCTGTGGGAAATGACCAGCAATATTTATTATTATTAAATTGATTTATTAATCGACGAAAATGTTTGTAAGCAACGCTTACAACAAATTCAGTGTATAAAATTATCAGCAATTTGTTACCACAATTGGAGGGCTGTTAAGTATACTAGAAAATTGAACTTAAAAATGCGCGCTAAAGTGCTCATATCAACGTTTTAATAAGAACTTCTGGAAAAAAATTGGCTTCATAAAATTAAGAAAACTGATTTACAAAGTGTAACTCTCATAAATACTAATTTTATCAAAAAACTTATAAAGGGGCTATAGCCTGCTGAGTTATTCTAATTTAAGATACTATTATACTAAACTGTGTTTAGTTGTAATACGCTGTTAACAGTTATGTTCAATAAAGACCTTTTAAAGACAAACACAAGTGTATAAAATTATCACCATTTTGCTAGCACAATTGGAGGGCTGGTACTAGAATGGCCGTTAGCAACAGTACCAAGATAAAGCGATAGATACACCCAATGGTTTGTCGGTCGTAAACTAAATCAAATTAACTCAACACAATAGCTTGCACCGGACTTGGACTACTCGCCTGATTATATAGCTGATAATATTTTGTTACCATTTACACAGCGGAGTACACTTCCTGTACTACGTTGAAGAGTTGTATTCAAATTAGGTGCGTAATTGTATGTAACTCATAAAAATAAAGCTTTATGTGTAGAAAACACTACAATACATTTCTTACAAACTTTCGTGATTTATTTCAATCTTATCTAATAGATCTTTTTAAAGTGCTTAGTATATATAAATATATAAGTAGTAATATTAATAAATTAACATTTGATGGCGTAGATAATGGTATCCTCGACCAATACCTTAGGACGCCTTCGCTAGGAAGTTGGATCAAGGGTCAGATACGGTATTACAGGCAGTACTCCTGGACTCGGCACGCATAGTCAGATCAGGAGGTTCCTCTCTCTGCTGCGCTAGCCACCGATCGCTTAACCCTGGCTTCGCGGTCGGGGGTTTACCGTTTTAAAATATATATTTTTTACTATAGAGTTTGTTTATTTTTTAGAAATTTGTAGTGGAAAATGTATTTTTAAAAACGAGTTTTTAAATAAAAATGTGTGATTAATATCTAATTTTATATTGAAGTTTATTCATAAAATGTTGACCACTTTTCTGACACAAAAATTTTTTGTTAAGATTTAAAAAAGTACCGTTCGTTTTTTAGACGGAGCATCTTGATAAACCGTACGTTTTACCTTATTAAAAAGAAACTCGTGCGTTTCACATTACAACTACAATAACGCACAAGTACCTACGTAATGACATACATTACGATATTGAAATTGGTGAAATAAGATACCCTTTACGAGCAAATGTGTTATATAACTTTTTTATGCACGCTTGTCTTGGGGAGTAAACAGGTGAATGCGTTACGAAAAGTGCGAACGGAAGTTGAGAGGGAGATATAAGATAGTGAAGATAGAAAGAGAGAGAGTTACGTTTCGTATACTGTACTGTACTAGTATAACTGTAGGGGCAAGTGAGAGAGGTGCGAGCACACATTTTCTTTCTTTCTTTCTCTCATAGCCAGTTGATTTGTCGCATATCTCCCTATCCCAAATTAGCCTAAATTATAAAAAATGCAAAAACAAAACACTCCTTCATGCTGTATAATAGAGTTCATTTTGCTATAAATAAAAAGTATTTAGGCGTTTCGTATTTTGAATCTACCAGCATCGATTTACAAAAAAGTTCATCTATTCCACAAGAGATGGCAGGCAGCAGCAGAAAAAGATGGAGCTAAAGAAGTTTTATTTCAGTCGTGTGGTCTAAAAGCACACTCGTTTTTTTATAATAAAATAAAATTTAATAATACATGTATATGTATATGTATGTATATTTATATATGTATATGTGACTAATATTAAACGTAACGATTATTTAGGCAGCATGTAAACATACAAAAAAAAAATATCAATACCTATAACTTAAGTAACTTACAGACTAACATACTTATTAAAATAATAAACTGCACAACTTTACTAGTTAGATAAGGTCCCTTTCTGATAATAGGGCCTCCTCTACATTGTTCTACCACAATTAGACATATCTAAATAAAAGGGATATGTTGTAAATACTAATTAATTTAATCTCGAATTATACGTGACCTAGTTTACATAATTACAAGTTGTTATACAATAAAGCGGCTTTCAGACTACGCTATATTATAATAGCATATAGTATATAGATCATAGCACAACAATATCGCGCACCATACATTGATATGGACAACGTTCACACTGTACTGTACTATATATTATTGGCTTACTTGGTTTGGTTCTTCTTTGCTATACTATATAGCACAATAGTATAGCGTAGTCTGAAAGTCGCTTGATGTTTAAATATTTTGTATTGAATTTTATGAAAAAAAAATCTGTTTTCGTTATAATGAAGAATCCGCACCCACAGTCATATAATAATTAAGAATGACCTTCATGTCGTAACGGACAATTCAAGTTCTAATTTTAGTGATTTTTAGGGTTTTGGAGATATCTAATAAGAAACCTTGAATATAAGTCCAATCCATCTGTCTGTTTGTTCGTTCTCAAAGATATGATTATGAACCATATGCAAAATATACACAACACTAATATTATAAATGAGAAAGTTTGGACGTTTATTTAGTTGTTCGTTACTTAATCACGTCGTAACGGCTGAACCTATTTCGATTAAATTTGGTGTATTGATTGATTCTGACCTAGATTCAAAGGTTTCTCTGCCGACAAAAAACGCGTAAGAAACCGCGGGCGGAAGCTAGTTTATCATAATATTGGCATATTTTCAATATTACTCTCACTACGGAACCCGCAGTACTACGTGTGGTCTGACATGCGTCCGTTTGCTCATTTTATTTCATTTATCATCATAGATCTTCGTCAGCTGAAAAAAACTCTGAAATAATTTAGTAATCCATCAGTATCACTGAAAGTGATAAAAACTTATTTTATTTAGACGTTGCTAAGGATATACACACACCTTGCTTGCCGTTAATAAAATAACGCCCTGTTTAAAACATTGCCAGTTTTAAATAACGTGGATTTCGGTTTTGGATTCATCTATACTATATCTAGAAAAAACATAGCTTGATCTCTGGGACAGCTGTCAGTAAAATCGCGCCTATGAAGTTCTGAATTTAACAGTACGGACAAACGTACCCGTCAATGTCATACTTTATGGGCATGCTAAGCTAATTATAGTGATGAGCGATAAATCATCGTGACCACAGACTATAAACTATCGATATTTTGTATAAAATTTAATTCAAAATTAATTTATCACTTAATTTAAAAAAATAACAGGATTGAATATTTTAATAAAATAACATTATTTACAATAGTGAGTAAATAAAATCTAAATTCTAACCTACTCGTAACATTCCTTCCGACAACTTTGGGGTTCAAGAGAAGTTTGGCCGCGGCGTGTCTTCTTCCGCAAGATGGCGCCAACGCGCCGCCATCTTGTTTGACATGACCCATTCTCCTCAGCACGAGTGCTAACGCCTTGTATACGCCACGTGTTTTCCGTTCTCATCACTTTGTTTTTGTTACTATTGCTGTTAATTTGTTAAGTTTATTTATTATTGTTAGTTTCTTTGTTGTAATTGTTTGTTTTTATTGTTTGTTTTCATTGTTTGTTGGCATAATGCCAAAGAGAACGAAGAAAACTGTTTTGAACAGTCAAAGTCGTGAGTTTGTGATTCGCTTGCGTGAATATTTTGAGCGAGAAAACCAAAATGGTGGACCGCTATTACTCATGGCAAAAGTTTGTGACAGAGTTGCAGATGCTCTTGGCATTGGACGTGCGACAGTAATTCGCATCAGTAAAGAAAAATATGGCAAATTTTTAACCGCAGTATTGACTGAAGACGAGGAAAAAAAGCTTTCAACGCCAAATAAAAAAAGAAGAAAGGCTGCTCCTGTCACTAAAATTGACGACTTTGACGCCGCTGCGATTCGTAACCATGTATATGGTTATTATACACAGGGCGAATTACCTATATTAAAAAAACTGGCGGCGTCCCTAAAAGACGCAGACTTGTTTAAAGGAAGCTTGCCGTCACTATCGAAGATTTAGAAAAATATTGGATTTTCCTACAAAAAAGGGACAAAAGAAAAATTATAATGGAACGAAACGACATTGCTCTTGCTCGAGTGAATTTTCTCCGGAAAGTCAAAAAAATTACAAATTGGGACAAAGTTGTCTTTCTAGACGAGACATGGCTAAACGCCAATCATACCGTATCCAAAGCTTGGACCGATGATAAGGCAAAGGTCAAAGATTAATAATAACTCATGCTGGGACGTCATCTGCTATTATGCCTAATTGCCTATTGGGATTCAAATCTACGAAGACCAATGAATACCATGAAGAAATGAAATTTGAAAAATTTAACGAGTGGTTTTTAAAATTATTAGATAATTTGAAGGAGCCACATTATATAATTATGGATAACGCCCCATATCACTCGGTCCAAAAACACAAACCACCAACTTCGGCAAACAGGAAGTTAGAAATAATTGCATGGCTTCAAGAAAAAGGAATAGAGGCCAATGAAACAATGCTTAAAAACGAATTATTGAGATTCGTTGGTCTGCACAAACCCAGCACACCAACGTATGTCTTAGATGACATAGCCCAAGAAAAGGATCATAACGTCATAAGACTGCCTCCATATCACTGCCAGTATAATCCGATCGAGCTTATCTGGGCCCAAGTAAAAGGTTTGTTTGCTCGAATTTCAGTTAGACAGATTCTTTATGTATTAACCCCTGTATAATTTATGATATTAAAATATGTTTTTCTTTCAAGGCAACGTTGCTAGACATATCACAACACCGCCTTTCACGGCAAATAAAATGTTACAGTTACCAAACACTGCGGTTGAAAATGTATCTGTAGAAGATTGGAAAAAGGTAGTTACCAAATGCAGAAAATTAATGGAAGAAGATTGGGAGCGGGACGTTCTATTTGATAATATTTGCGAACAAGAGTTCATTATAAATTTACAAGATTGTTCTAGCGTTCAGAATCGCTTAGTGATTCGGATATTGATTTGGGGTGTACTCCTTTGGAATAAATAAATGTATGTATTAAAATATTCGTTTCATTTTACTACCCAAATCATAATATAATCCAATATACATATAATTATGGCAGACAGCCTTCGTGGCGAAGCGGTAGTGAACACGACTGCTGCGCAGGAGGTCGCGGGTTCGATCCTCGCTCAGTGCAAATATTTGTATGCATGAATATGGGTTTTTGCACTGGTCTGATCATGCCTCGGAAAGCACGTTAAGCCGTCGGTCTCGGCTGCCATACGAATATCTAATGGCAGTCGTAACGGGTTATTGGAGCCCTCAAAAGTCCAACAATTGGTCTTACTGCAAAGCTTCTATCGATAATTACAATCGATATTTTTTTCTGTATCATGACAACCCTAGGAATGCCAGTTTAACACGATAACAGTCCCCATACAAAATATTTGAATTTCATTGTAAGTCCCGCATATTACCTCAGTCTTAAAATGCGTCTTGTTAAAGACGTAAATAATAAGACATGTAATCGAAACACTTCTAAATACTTAGTGAGTGCAATAGGAAGTAAACCATATCTTTTAGTATCATGAAAAAACAGAACTTTCAAGAGCCGTACTCAGGACTGGCACTTTATCGATATATAAATACTTTTTGTTATTAGTAGATTTTGAAGTGTCAGGTAATAAAACGTCAACTCAAGTCAATGTAGGTAATTCTTTTGTTTATTTTACCACATTTGTTCACTTCACGAAGTTGAAAATGGTTGAACGTTTACAAAGAATATTAGAAGATTCTGATTTCGATGACGATTTGTTGGATTCTGACGAGGAAAACGAAGATGCAGCTTGTTTTTTGGCAATGGATGACATAGTAGAAAGTATCGAAGCCATACAAGCTGAAATTCAAAACAGTCTTCCTAGAAATCGACGAAGCCGCAGTCTCCATCGTGAACAGGTACGACGACGTGCACGTAATCGATCTGCAAGCCCTTTTGCATGGCAATCAAATGTTTCCAACTTATCAAGGAAACTTTTTACGGGTCGTATGGAGCCTACACGACACACAAGATTATTTGGTAATGATGAACAAATTTCTATGATATTCCGTCACATTATAAATGACGAGGTACTGTGTTTAATGGTAAAATACACAAATATATATGGTTCTCGTATGAAAGTAGCAAATGATCTACCGTCTGCTCGAATTAAACGTTGGAAAGATGTTGACGCGTCCGAAATGCTCAAATTTATTGGAGTGATAATACTGACTGGATTGATAAAGTTTCCAACAGTTGAATCATATTGGAAAATGGACGAAATATATTATCACCCATTACTCCATAAGATAGGCATGTCCTATAATAGATTTGTTTTGTTAATGAAATGTTGGCATTTTTGCGACAACGACACTCCAAGAGACGAAGATGATAGATTGTACAAGATTAGTCCATTAATAAATCTCATTATACGAAATTGTCGATCTATTTACACACCAGGTGAGGTGATAGTTGTGGACGAGTCTATGGTCCATTTTAGAGGTCGACTTTTATTTAGACAGTATTTACCATCTAAAGCACATAAATATGGCATAAAAATATACAAAATATGCACAGTCGATGGTTATACTTGGGGATACAAGATTTACTGTGGTCAAAGTAATAATTTACATGGATTAGACAAACCTGGAAGCATTGTCGTGGAGTTAGCAGAAGACTTGCTGGATGAAGGACGATGTATAGTAACGGATAACTATTACACAAGTATCCCCTTAGCGGAATATCTGCTATCAAGAAATACAGATTTGTTAGGCACTTTAAAATTGAATAGAAAATATGTACCTCGTGACATTGTAAATGCAAATTTAGATCTAGGACAAATAGCTGCGATGCAAAAACAGAATGAGATGACGGTATTAAAATGGAAAGATAAAAGAGCTGTTACAATGTTATCAACCTGTCATGGTCATGAGATGTCTTTGTCTGGAGGAAGAGTACCAAAAATTAAGCCAAAAATGGTAATTGACTATAATTTACGAAAAAAAGGTATAGACATTGCGGACCAATTGTCGTCATACCATGGACCCATTCGCAAAAGTATAAGATGGTATAAAAAAATTGCCATAGATCTTATCACCATTGCGGTGGTAAATTCGACTATACTTTATAATGAGCTACATCCAAGCGGCAACAAAAAAATGACGATTTTAAAAGCCCAAGAGGAAATAGTTAGATCTATTATACGTAGTGATCTAGCCCTCCACACATCGTCTTCAATAGATACAAATTCAGCTCGGGAACAACACCTTTCTGGTCAAGGTTCCGCACATAGATTAGAACATATAACTAAAGTACGCAACCGGGATGTACGCCGACGATGTGCCTCCTGTTATAAGAAATTATTTCAAGAAGGCAAATCCGTACCTTATGCCAGAAAAAAGGCGAAAAAAGTCATGTCGGAATGCAAAAAATGTGAGAAAGCGTTATGCTTGCCATGTTTTAATGATTTACATAAATAAGAATATTACATTCAGTCTCTTACATCGTTCTAAAAAGTATTTAATTTTAATATTACCAACTTTTTGGTGTCAACTCCAATGACAATAATATGGTCCAATATCTATTATCTTTGACGTTGCGGGAAAGTCAAAAGTAAAGAAACAAAATATTATACATAAAAATATCAATATGTTACTTAATTCTCAGAAATTATACGATTTAAGTATTGATAAAGTACTAACTATTCTGAAAAAAAAATTGGAGGAATATTTACCGGATGACGAAATTGTTTCTCTTTTCGAGGTAATAGTAAAAATAGTGTGAATGTATGGTTATTAGTATTAATCTTTTTTTTTTAATTGAAATATATTTTAAGTATTATGTTATAGATTGAATCTGTGAAGAGAAAATTGAAACAGTTACATGTACCGTTAACTATTATCTGTGATATATTTTTCAAAATTTTACCGGACTGCGAAGTAATGATTGATGACGAAGAAATTATTTTAACAGCCAAATGCACTAATTGTATGAAGCCATGCAAATACCTCAATTATACCATACAACTACAAGATGTTTATTGTAAATCTTGTACAGGTGAATGTTTCATTAAATGTGGACACTACGGTTGCAATTGTATGGCATACGTCCAAGCCAAGTATGGCCTTGGCTTAACCGATATTTTTGATGATATAAAGAAATAAAATATAATATAAACACATATAAATATGTTTTATTAATCATACAGATAGGGTTAAAAGTTAAAAGTGACCGCAAGCATTTTGAATAAAATATTTCGAAACCTGTCTATCAAGAACAAGAAATGTTTTGCAAACCATTTCACCAAACCACCTTAGTACCCCTTACTCCTTAAGTTACCCTTAGTGCGTACCTGGTCGTTCCGTAGTGACCCATATGTGGGACACGGACGTGTAGAGCCAGTTCATAGTGACCCATATATGTGGCACTGGACGTTGAACGTGTTAACAAATGTCGCAGAGATCAAGCTATGTTTTTTCAAGTATAGATGCAAACGCTCCTGGCACGGGGTCATAAAACGTGGGACAAGCGACGATAACATTGCCGTCTCGGTCGCTCTTGCAGCCCTAGTGATGCGCCGGGGACCTATCGATAACACTAATTACCAGTAATTGTTTTGAAAAGGAAACAAACATGTTTATAGGTTGGCCCCGTCTGCCGCGAGTCTTGGCGTATACTACACGATAGATGGATACAAGATTCGATGATCGATTTTCGCTTCGGCTTCCGATCTTTGATGTATGAATTTAACTTGTCCAAGGTTGTGTATGTACATACTTTTTGTAAGATTTTTGCCTGCAACCTTCACGATCGAAACTCGAGTGAGGAGATAATCCATAATCAAAAACTATTTTACCCATAAATTCATTATTTAGCCATAGCTCTCCCTCCCATTGCATGACAAAAGCCTCCCTTCCGTTCTTTTACTCTTTGCGATTCAACTCTGAGCTCGCCATGTGTATGTGAGACAACGATTCAAGTAAATAAATAATTAATATATAAATAAATATTGCACTATGGGAACTATGATAGAATGGCCTGGTAGCACAGTTGGATAGTGCATACTCATATCAAGAGGAAGGTTGCAGGTTCAAGTCCCGTCTAGGCTTGAAAATTATTGATATGATTTTAAAAATCATGGAATTTTCCGTATGTGTTCGGCTAAACTAAAAAAAATTATGATAGAATGCTTATATAATTTTTTTTGTAAATACATACTTATAATATATAGAGAAACAACTAGACCCAAAACAAATATCTGTAGATCATGCAAACATTAGTTCCGCGGCGGGAATCGAACCCGTTACCTCCTGCGTCTCAGCCGGCTATTCGCCTACCGCACCACGGAGGTCGTCAAGTCAAGTTTGATATCAAATATACATACAAACTTTGTACGCGCGTTTTAATCGATAAAAATGCTGTAATCTGGTTATTGAGCCTCTACGGCGCAACACGTCGCCGTAAAAAAACACCGTGTGCATAGGCCTTTACCCTGAGATATACACCGTGTGCATAGGCCTTTACAGCCCTGAGATATACAGGTTAAAAATCGACTAAAACACGCTCGAAACACGCTGCCAGTATATATAAATACGGCACGCGCTATGACAGGAAACTCGTCATTAGTCAAAATGCCTGCGTTTTGGTGAGCGGCCAAGTTCATGGCTAACTACAAGTATTTACGTGGACAAATAAAAAACTTCATGTCGGGTGGAGAACAGTGTTTGACCTAGTACGATTTAAAATTTTCGATCATTGTGGAAGATTGTGGGTTCGGATCCTGTTTGTAAACCATCCAACTCTTGTTTGGAATAAACAAAAAAAAGCTTCAACTTTTTTTTTACTTAGTTATTATCAAATAAAATTAATTATCAATAAAATTACGTTAGAATACATAACATAGTAACAATGTAATATTTATTTATTTCACACAGCGCTATCTAGCCCCAAACAAAGCAAAGCTTGTACTAAGGGAACCAGATAACAGATAGAATACTTATATTTATTTTCTGTAAATACATACATATAGACCACAGACCACCAGCCAGATGGTCGGACGACATCGCGAGAATTGCGGGAAGGCAATGGATGCGGTTGGCACAGGACCGGAGAGAATAGCGTGATAACGAGGAGGCCTATACCCAGCAGTGGGTGGATGTGGGCTGAGATGATGATGATGATGACATACTCGGAACAAATATCTGTATCATTTGTCCCGGCGCGAGAATCGAACCCTATACCTCCTGCGTCTTAGCCCGTTTATTCACCCACTACGCCACAGAGATCGTTGTCATACCGATTGTCGAAATTCAACGTTACACAAAATTTATTAGTACATAAGCGGATCGCAAATTACGGTGTCGCTGCTACGGTGGAACATACATCCATAGACAGCTAAAACCTTTCTTTTGGATATGCCCTAGTCGGGTATGTAAAATGTAAAAATGTAACCTATATCAGTTGGACCATAATAACGAATCATTTGACACCTGCTAAAAACCTATCCTTTGACTTTGCTGTAGTCAAATAAAAAAGGAGGCATATACCCAACAGTGGTAACAGTTGGGCTGAAAGTATTAATTATTATTATTAATTTATGTATTTCAGATAAAAATACAATCCATACGTTACACAACACTTAAAAACTAACACAAAATCTCGGTAAATAAATGTTATCAAATATTAAAAATACATAAACAAACAATATTACTATAAATAATTAATTAATATTTGATTAGCAATTCAGAAATTAAATTAAATGTAATGACGAGTAATGACGATCTTTACCACACCAAGTCACAGACAGATCACGATAAAGAAATAAATAAAATTTGATGCGAGATGTGAGTAATAAAAGTTATTTTCCCTTTTATTTACGTAATCTTTACTCAAAGGTTATCTCTGGGACAAACAACAGTAATATGTTTTAGAAAAAGAGATTAGAACTGGGATCTATCGATCTATATATGTTCTTTCCCAAATACACTTCCCACTTTAGACGTCTAATTTCTTTCAACCCTAGTTATTAGGCATGTGAAATAAATCCACTGATCAACGTGCGCGCGATATCAACCAGTATAATTAATAAGCACCATATTTCACTTTATTTTGATAAAATTCGGCAGGACGATATTCCAATGTTCATGTTCATTTAGTTTTGTCGTTCGTTGGTAGTATTTTGAAATTTGTCAAATGCAACCTATTAGATTTCCACGAGTATAATAAATGGTATAAGTACATGGTATAAGCTCCTCTTTCAGACACTGGATTTGAGTGATGGTGACCTAAGAAATTACCATCATCATTCTAAAACCTTACACAATATTAGGCTACTTTTAAACTAGTTTTTACTCATTATCAATAATTATAAGATAACTCTTTATTGTACACCAAAGTAAAATACAAAACATAGTTCATACAAATGGATTTAGTACAATGGGCGGTCATATTTCTAAAAGCGGTCGCTTCCAGACAACCTTTGTATGGACAGGATAATAATTGATCACATGACTGAATAAATATATAACCATTTCATTGTATTTAAAAAAAATACTACATCGTAATCGGTTCATCCGTCTATAAGCGATACCACAGACAGTTATTCACTTCAAACTTATATCGTGCGGTGGGGATTAAATAAACATGTACATATGTAATCATGTTTTTGCACTTCACAAACCACTGAATATCAGTTCCTCGTTTAGTGCGGGCTTCAAATATTTTATTATTAAAGGAAGGTACATTCAAAGTTTGTGCTCAATGCAACGCAAATATCTGTTTACATTATTTTGAAATGAAAGGGGCAGGCAGCGAGGTAATTCCAGTATACGTAAACCATCGCTAATGAAAATAAACAAAACTTTACGATACCCACGGACGTACAAAATCGACGAACAGAGCACAACTAACCGAGTGCGCCGGTTCGTTCGCTTATACGTAATTTCACGCACACACCTACAGCACTCGCGCTGATTGACGCACGGTGTGACAGCGCTGCAGCGTTCGTGTATCGTATCACGCACACATCAATCGACGTGAGCGTCAGTTTATAGCAAAAAATAATGCTTAATCTTTTGAAGGGAATATTTTCCTCCTTTTCTTCCTCTCTCTCATTTTCATCCAAAAACTCGTCCCGATCATCAAAAAAGAAGAAACGAAGAGAAAAACTTTTATCACAAACAGTTCCCATTTATCCCACAGACCTGTTTCCAACCTCATCCGACTGAGTAAATCTATCCCCTCTCCTCAAACGCCATAAAGGAGAAATCATTATACCCGGATTAATCTCCATCATGTCAAACAAGCAAGGTACCTCTCACCAGGATCCCCAAGTCATCCATGACCTGTTACATGACATCTATCCGACACAATGACCGGACAGGATAGTGAAATTATTAAATACAGTAGTGCCCAATACAGAGACATACAGACTGAGACATCAGAAACAGATTGTTTGAGGAAAATCTCTAATTTTTTTACTTCAGCTCAAGAACGGCTTGGACTCCAAGATTATCGAAGCATTGGACCAGCTGAACAAAACGACAAACAATCCCACCCATCCATCCGACACCTATACGTGAAATTGCACAACCTCCTTAAAGATGACTTCTGACAGGTTACCAAAACATTGTCCGGAACAGCGCTGATCTCCACTGCTGCTTTCAGATTGAGCATTGAAATCTCTATCCAGGCATATCTGATAGCCCTATCGAAAGATATCGGAACCAAGCTCTCCGACATATCAGAGATGAGGGACGATATGGTGTCCCGAGCAAAAGAGTACCGGGAGCAGGAGAAGAACGCCAAGGAGTTCCAGGAGGATATGATCAAATCCTGGAGCAACTTGGCTCGCTCGATGACAACATATCGTGGTCCGTCCACAGTTTTTGTATGTCCCTTGCACATGAACAACTTTATGTTGAAAACGTTTGTGAACTAAATACGATATATTCAACGTTATTTTATTAGTGTTGCGTTGTGGGTAGGATTACGATATGTCCTACTCTTGAGTAGCTAATAGCCAGTATATGGACATGTATTATACCAAACGTCTTTCCATACCAAGATAAAACTATTTTTATTAGACTTAACAGGCTAGAAACAAGAAATATAGAATAAGAATAATATAATAATTAGAAACAGAATAAGAAACAAATAAAGTTATAATGGCGGGTCTTAACGCAAAAAAGCGATGTCTTCCAGACAACCTATCGATGGAGGTATTAGTGAATGGAAGATAGAATAGTGTTTTTGGGTTTTATTAAATTCTTGTTCATGTTGAATTAGCTGTTGTCTGTATGCACTTTAGTTATAATGGTGTGCATACCTGCCACTGTAATGTTTTGTTATTTTCGTGTTTATTAAGTTATCTGGCCATGCCTAATATAATTCATATTCCCGATTTGTGCCAGACAAACAGATTTTTACTTGCAAACCTACTTGATTTTTTTACAGTACACCCGCACTTCGTTATATCTTCCCAAATGTTCGCTCCACCTAAAGGACGAGATAACTCTCAGCGATAAGGCCGCCCATTATATTGCATTTTTAGTCTAGCTTAACTTATAAGCTAGAATCAAAATGCAATACAATGGGCGTCCTTATCGCTGAGAGTAATTTCGTACTATTATGTATACGTACTATTTATGTGTGTGTGTGGTAATTCAATACAGAATTATCCATCGTTACTTAATTTTGTTTGTTATTATTTGTCATTTATTGTCTATGTAATTTTATATGAAATCAAACGAAAAGGTAATCTATTTGCAATCATTTTATTATTCGCTGTAGATAATCCGGACATTAAACATCCATATATATAATATAACTATAAATCAGGCTGCTCTGAGGTGCATCGAAGGCAAAGTGCAGTGTACTTAAAAACACTGTTTCACTCAAAATTCTACTCAACCGTAACTGAAACATAGACGAGATTTGTGTGAAATATTAAAAAGAAATACGTCATTTGATTTGGATTACCATCTTCCAGCAACTTTATTGCAAATTAAACTTTAACTCTTTGCACTTAAACCGCAATTCAGAATTGCACGGCGCTTCTACGGTTTTACAGCCGCGCCTGGTCTTTTAACATTCAACTCTAGGTTGTATGATGTAAAGCTGAATTTTGTAAAAGCAAGTGGCGGGTTGTTAGATTGTTTTAGGTGTGTTTTAAATAAAAATTGACCTCAGTCGGGGTGTCCCTGTAAATATTTGCACATCGGATGCGGTTCGCGCGAAGTAGTAAGAGATTAGTGAGGAACTTGTGAATTTTAAGCTGTTTTAATTTGATTCGTTTTAGCGGATAGAGTCAAGGCGAGGTGGTCCATACAAATGAGCTGATTCTAGCTAATCAGACTAGTTTTCACAGAGAAACCAATCTTTTCAAGAAACGTTCACAATTTTCTTGGTGCTACGTGACTTGTACTTGAGAGTTCTAATTATACATTTAATAGATATAATGTACCTTGTCTTTTGGCACAAATTATATTTGACAACCTCTGGGGCGCAGTGGCCAGCTGAGATGCAGGAGGTTGCGGGTTCGATTCCAGTTGCAGAACAAATGTTGCATAATCTACAAATATTACTTACGGGTACGGGTCTCTCTAAATTAAAAGAATGTATTTAAATAAAAATTGTTCAGACTTGATGCTTCGAATGCCTCTGACTACCCTCTAGTGGGATACCTTCACGGGTCTGTGAACTAATTAATTAATATATGTATAAATAAAGTCAGGAGTGAACAGGTTTCTTCTAGGCAAGCGCGATTCATCGTACATATAGACTGCATCATCGATTACCATCAGGCGAGATTGTTGTCAAATGAGAGCCGTAAAAAAAAGGTTTACATCACGGTATAAGGTTTTCTTTTACAAACACTGATGACCACTTCATAGATAAATAATTAGCAGTTTTTAATTGAATGCTTATGCAGTTTAGGCTGAGGTTATGGGCCCTTGAATATATTATTAATCCAGAACTATTGTATTGTTGCCTGAATTAAATGATTTAGTAGATATACTAGTGTTTCGCCCCGAACTGAGATCTCGCGAGTCTCCGATTAAAACAAAAAAATATTATTTGTAATCTTTGATTTTCAAAATACTGTCATGAAATAAATAACCAACTAACTTGATCTACAGTTTCATTCAAATTACTGGTAATGTTACTGGTTCATGTAATATACACTTTTCTGGGGTTGCAGTTATTTTGGATTTCAGTCTTTTGCCTATATTTGGGTCATTAAAGATACACGCATAACAATTTTAAGCACTGTGGGGTCACTGGTGAACCATGTGAATTTTGTCAAAGTTCAGTTTTTGTGATAGATAGCTAATAAATTAAAAAAACTAAAAGGACAAACGAAACTACTAAAAACACAAATGGGGTCAAAATGTACTCACAAAGACCTTTTTTTAGACGTGCCAGTTGCCCGGATAGTCGCATTTTAGTTATTTTTTACCCCTCTTGAACCCCAATATCTCTACAACACCCCCACATTTTTAGCTCATTAAGTCGTACCAAAATTGAACCAACACTACCTATCTTTATACCAAATTCACGATGATTGGATAAACGCTTCGAAAGTTATTCTCAGACAAACAAACATCATACATACATACAACGCTGATTTGCCCAAGTTGATTTAGAGATCTCGCTTCGCATGGAAGGTGAAGGAAACCTCACGAATAACAAATTATGATCCTCAACAGGAACAAACCAAGGAAGATACAGAATTAATCTGTTTTCAGGTAATCATTTTGGGTCACCAACTTATACCGCCTGTTCCTCCGCATACCTTCATATTCTATTACAATAGTTTGTATCTCTACTCGTACTAGATCTAGATGTGGTTTCCGCAACAATCATAAGGTTAATCAAATTTATCAATCATAAAATATATATAGTCATAAATTTTATCATCTACTGAAATCAAATAGGACTGCGATAAACCCAAGGAAATCACTAACTAGCCAAAATTAAACAAAATGAAAGGCGAATTAATAGAAGCCTTAAAAAATGTGAAAAGAACTGACATCACAAAAAATACGAGCCGGTTTCTCACAAACAGATTTCATTAACTTTTTCAGAACAAAAAACCTTCACAAAGCATTTAGCAGCATATACCATTCAAATAAGTAACAGTAAATAAAGAAAAATCACAATTTCCGCGTGTCTATGGAGCACAACAAACAAATTGAATACATGAAAATGACAGAAAAATGAGTCCGGTTCACGGGGCAGTGATAAATTCACATTTTTAGTGACCTGGGTTGGGTTACCCCAACGTTGCCATAGTATCTACGACTTTCTGGGTACTTTTACGTGGTAAAACTAGATTGGTCGCTTTCGGAGCACGATATTGTTCTATAATAATCGTAAGTTCGAATGGGAAAGTTTGGGGAAAGCCGTCAACTCTAGGCTCGCAGAGGCTACCCGGCGATCTCCGACATACCTAAACCATGTCAACGCTAGAGTTGATCACTTCCTCATTCAAACTTATGGTTTAAAAAATATGTGATCAGCTAACATTGAATTTTGAACATATTTAAAATTTCGAATTTTGTACAAAACTGGCTGATGCGCCACCAGCTTCTCGTGGTAAAACAAATGTGTTTGTTATTCTTTTTCTCCTAAACGGCTTAATCGATATTGATGACTTTTTATATTTAGGAGTTTACTTGAATGATTCTTAGCTATAGTTGGACCCGGCAATAAAAAGATAAGTAATGCAAGTCTTACAAAAACCAGAATGGTGAAAATAATAATCTATTTTCTTTTTAGGTCCAAAAGATAGTAAATTATTGTCTATGTCTATTTCTAGTAAATTATTGTCTATGTCTATTTCTAGTAAATTATTGTCTATGTCTATTTCTAGTAAATTATTGTCTATGTCTATTTCTAGTAAATTATTGTCTATGTCTATTTCTAGTAAATTATTGTCTATGTCTATTTCTATGTCTAAAATCCTCATACAAAACAAACCAATTCGATATGATACAATACCATTTTCCTAAAATCGATTGTTTCTGCCTTTATTTCCCATATCGTATCAACATTCGTGAAATAGCCAAATAACATTGAATGGTTCGTGACTCGAAGGGCCTATAAACAATCAGTTTAACGCAAACATTGACTGTAATTTTTAATAAAACAATAAAATTATCCTTGCTGAATAAACAGTGTTCCTATATCATTTCTAAGTTATAAGCAAAAAGCGACTACTTTAACTTTAATTCACACAGATTCCAACAAAACACCAGCACGCTGTTACACAACATAATGCTGAGTCAGAACCTTCTTGTGAGGGGCTGCCAAATTATAACACACACTTTACATGTTGTAACGTTTTTTTATTCGACCTGGAATAGGAACAAGAATTATGACCACTGATTTCTGATTTCTGAAGAAATGTGCCCTACGATGCACAGCGTCCATCAACTTCAGGCATGCAGCTGTAACGCCTCATGTGCCTGTAATTTCACCGGCAATCATTCCCTTCAAACTGAACAGCAATTCTGCTTGGCTGCAGAAATAAGTATGGCAGTACTTTCCCGGGCGAGCCCTTTCACAGGGAACTCTAATACCCTTTATTTCTTATATAGTTTTAAGGTACAAATAAAATTTGTTTAGTCAGTTTTGTAATTTACTTAGACCAAGCCCCTTCACGCCTCTATTACCACACCGATGTAGTCGGGTTTACGATCCGACCTATTAAGGATCAAATGGCTATATACAACGGCTGAATTTTACAATCAATAGCGACCAACTAGATAATACCGAAGTTAATGCCCCCGGTGATTTATAATACTATAAATGAGCGTAGCCGTTTTATGGTAGTTTTGTTTGCGTAGAATGTGGAGTACTGAAACCGGAAAGTTTGTAGATTTTTGTACTTGATGAAAATGTATAAGGTGTGGAACATTTGCATTAAAACATCTCAGTATAATTTCATAATGGCGACTTGCGCAACGAAGCCTAAACTCTCTCTTATGTAGTGGCTAAACACGTTTTAATTTCACGAGTTTGTATGATTTGACAACTTTCTTAAACATTGTTACTTTGTAAAACTTGCGTGATTTATTTAAATCATTATTTTATACATATATTTTATATATTAAATACAGGGTTCATCACGTACCGCTTTATCTGAGTTTCCACTGAAAATGTGAATCTGACACGGTTCAATTCGTGAACTTAGGCATCGTTTCACAATTCGCCTCTTGTATGTCTTCGTGCTAGTGTTTAGTTTAAAGGAGTGTGGCGCTTCTCATTTCAATGCTCCAACGTTCCAATAGCCGCATCGCGGATCGAACCTAGGCGGTGGCCAATGCGTATAAGATACATATCTACTCTTACCGCAGCAGTCATCAGGAAAAACGATGGCAGAGAGTACAAATATCGTAACAAATATCATATAAATATGTTACGTAGTCTATCTATGTATACTTTATATCCTAGTGTAGAGTTTAGAAAACCATTCTACTATCTTAATTCATTGTATGTACCACGAATATTGGCGAGACAACATGTCGGATGGCACTTAAGTACATATATTCCTGACATCCAGGACACAAGGAATCATGGTGTGAATTCAGGACTGTGTACCAGTATGCCTACTGCCTACCCAACGTGCTACCTACTAATATATTTATAAGATGGTAAGTTTATAAAAGTTCAATAAATATCTAGCCACTATTACGTTCAGACATCGAAGCGCAAGTCGCTCTTATGTAAAATGATTATCAGCCTGAGTTTACTATTATTGGCTACAAAAATATTATATTTATATAAACCTTGAATTAGTAGTTTACGCTGTTGTCGAGATCCAGAAAATTGGTGGACGAAGTACAACTAGTATCATAGAAATAGAAAATAGTTTTTTTTTTCCAAACTCTTTGTTATTTTGGAGCTACATACGCTACGTCTAGTCTGCGACGAGCTAAGAAAAACTTCTTACAGATGTTTTTTTTTCTAAATTCAATTTTGACATACAACGAATAAACAAACTTTTATGTTTGCAGACGATCTAAAACATTTTAATGCCAATATGTAGTAAATTAGATAGTAAATTTCTCCAGGAAGATATTGACAGAATGTTTGAATGGTGTGAGCGAAATAGTATGTCCCTTAACATTAAAAAATGCTTTCAATTGACATTTACGCGAAATAAGAACCCCTCAACAAATAATTACAATATAAACGAAACGGGATCTTGGTGTGTACATGAACAGTAAACTAAATTTTAACGTCCACATATACAATATCGTAGCAAGGTCTATAAAAAGGTTGTGGGGTTTGTAAATAGGAACACTAAATTCTTTAAACGCCCTTATACTAAGATTTTACTATATAACACATTGGTCAGAAGCATTCTGGAATACTGCCCTCAAGTCTAGTCTCCATTCTATGAAGTGCACAAGTATATAATAGAAAGAATCCAAAAAAAATTTTTGCCAACCTTTCATATAGTACTGGTAAATCTCGTATCCTGAGGAATTATGAAGAACGACTAGAACATTTCGATATAATGCCACTTTACAATAGGCGACAATACCACCATCTGTTGTTTCTTTATAAGCTAATGAATGACTTTATTGACTGGCCTGAACTTCTCGCCAGAGTCCGAATTTCTACTCCAGGTCGTATCCCTCGCTTGTGTAATTATAACTTGTTTTAAAACCTTTGCATAAAACTAATTTGAGTTGTAATTACGCGTATGTTTAGAGCGTATAACTATATTCCCAAATAACTAGATATCGACATATTCAATGACAATCTAAGCAAGCTTCTACCATCGAGCTTTTACCACCGCCAACTGCGCCGCCATTTTGGAACCAAGTGGTCTCCATACGCAACGATGGTAAAAGACCTGACGGAATGACACTAATTCCGTGGAAGATATAACGGCCTTTAGTGTGGGATGCCACTTGTGTTGACACTTTAGCGCCATCACATCCTTCCGGTTCGCAAAATAAGGCTGGTACGGCGGCTGAATCGGCTGAAAACCTCAAAAGGCGTAATTATAGTAGTACATAGTCTAAACACATGCTTTATATTTGAGGCTTTTGGGGTTGAGGCCCTTGGTCCGTGGGGACCGAGCGCCCACAAAATTTATAATGACCTTTCAAAACGCTTGGTCGAGGCGACGCGTGACCAAAATGCTGGCCAGTATTTTGGCCAACGTTTAAGCATTGCCATTCAACGTGGCAATGCGGCCAGCATTCTGGGCACGCTGCCCACTGGCAGCGGCTTGTTAGATTAAGGTTTTATATATATTTTGCTTTGCATAAAGTTACCTACTTCTTTCTGTAGGACCTAAATTAAATGCCTATATAGATAATAATCATTCTTTTTTTTAAATATTCTAAACTAAAAATAAAAGCATAGTAGAAATAAAAAAAATGTAACTGTATTTGTATATTGTGTGCTAATGCAGTCAATAAATTTTTGTCTATATCTCAGCAATTATTGGAAAAAACTAAAACAGTATTTACTCTCAGATTTTTAAAATCATCTCTAAAATTTCAAGCCTAGACGGGACTTGAACCCGCGACCTTTCTCTTGATACGAGAACGCACTACCATCTGTGCAACCAGGCAATTCACGTGTAGGTCGAAGTTAGTGAGATGATTCAGAATTACGACTAAAGCGCCGTTAGTATTACTCTGTATCTCAGTAGACATTAAATTACTCAGCGAGGTATCTATATGATACAATAAAATATAATTACTGTAGTTAATTATGAAATAAAGAAATGACAAAATGTGCATAATGTAGGTATCTATTAAAATTTTTACTGTTTTGAGATTAATTGTTTGTTTTGTCTTTATGTAATAAATAATTAAGCATTTATACAAGCTGACTGTAAATAACCCGTGATTGTTATTTATCAAGAATTAATTAATTGTCTTGTATGTGTGGTTTTATCTATAGGTATATTATTTTTTATTTTCATGAATACTCGTTTTTATTCGACATATCTCAGCATTATTACTATTATAGTTTTCTATTCGTACCTGCATGTTAATACTGTTATCATTTTCTTAACAAAACTGGTTAAAATATTTTAAGTGCTGTCATATTGTAAAATTATGTACACACGGCTACACATCAAGCTATAGATTTCCAGTATAAGCTAACCTCGCATTATGTAGGCTTTTCGTAGAATGAGAGTTCAGTTTATACTGGAATTGTATAGCTTGATTGGTAGCCATGTGTACTTATGCTGCTGATATTATTATCTAAAAAAGTATTAAAATTATGTTCTATCTCTTAGTAATTTCTGTGACTATCTTGAACTTATAAATGTCTATTATTATGTAATTTTTTTTACACTATTTTCATGAAAGTAGTAATGTTTACCTGCGTTAGGTGTGGTTGCCTTCACAGAGTGAGCACAGGGAGCGCTTCTATTGTAATTTATCTAAATGTAAGTCTGTGTATCACTCATTGGAAATCCTTAATAAATACATTAGATTAACAAACGAATGAAATTTTCGATGTTTAATGGTTTTTCTTTAAATCATTTTTTTTAATGTAAAAATATATTAAAATAATACATATACTATGCACTAAACGTTATGATAATAATTAAGATTTTGTATAATGATGCAGGTCAACTAAACTATCATTTGTGCGATAGGGTTTTTAAACGATGTTCGATCTTGCCAGTCATACTAAGACTCACGCTAAAGTGTAAATATTTTTTTCTTAGTTGCTTTAGCTTGTTTATTAAGTAGTTTTAACAAAATTTAATTAATTTCCTAGTAGGTGAGTAGCTATTATAAATTGTTTTATAAAAAATACTATATTAATTTTTTAGAGTCCTTAACCATTTATTTTATGGTTAATGTTTATATTATGTAAGTTATTTATATATAAGTCCTCCACATCAGTTTGGATCGTTTCTTACTGTCTAAGAAACATTAACCTTAAAATTAAATGGATAAGGACTCTAAAAATTAATTTAGTAATTTTTATTAAATAATTTATAATAGCTACTATCGCACAAATGATAGTTTAGTTGACCTGCATCATTATACGAAATCTTATATATATATTAGACGCCATTATCTACTTGGGTTTGAATTAATACTTTATAATTATATTGTTAGCTACGATAATCAAATAATGAACCACTTTGAAGCGGTCATGTATTAACCAATTTGCGCCGTTAATCATAGTCATAATATAAAATCAACTACAAAGTAAAACGTAAGAAATGCAATACATGTAGCTATGACGGTGTATAGAAGTAGCGCAGCCTATATTTTTGTCTCTCCTTTTTTTGCTCATAGAAAAAAAAAACAGTGCTTGTACGTTTTAAATAATAATTTTTATAAGATCTATCTTAGCTTAACAATTTTTGTGAAAATCAAAATTTTATAGATCTTGCATGTTACTTGGGACCTTTTTCCTAGTAACATTTTACTGAGGTTAAGCTAACACTGTTTCTTTGCCATTTCGTACAATATTTTATGGGTGGGTTGCACCATAGTACCTGTTAATGTAGAAGTTAAAGTCATATTTAACAGTAACAATAGCGGTAACTTTAACCGTTGTAGCGATATGGGTTGCACCATTGTATTCTGTAGCATTGTTAAAGTTACCAGGGTTGCAAGTGGAATGACGCGTAATTTACCCCAAAATCATTGTGGGAAACAATTTGTAACATGCCAACACTCGACGTTACGTCAAAAAGCTTGATGTCAATTGTCAAATCGTGAATGTGTGAGATATTGTTTTCATTAGGACCTCCAGCATCAGTGCCACCGGAGCAAGGCGATGCTACGGATTGGCTTAGGTCTATTATGCCAGTTTGTGTTGATGGAAATCCACCCATATATGACGATGATGTCATAATAACCCAAAATATTCTTTTTGTAAGTGCCTGTAGTTACCTACTATTTTTTCCCCCTTGAAGATGTTAAAACATAATAGCAAATATTATTATTTTATTGACCCATACTATTTTATTACATTTACAGCCTGCAAACCAACCAAAAGGAAAATAAAGGTGAAGATGATTCTGACAGAGAGAATTCTCAACATGGAAATAAGGTAAGTAAAATACACTTGGAGAGCAAATTTTTCGGGTCACTTTGTATGAGTTTCCATAGAAAGTGACCAAAAAATTTTGCGTTTGACTATACATCTATTGTATTTGATAATATTATTTATTATTCCATTCTTCTAATTATAGTGTATGTATATATATATATATATATATATATATATGCAAATCTTCTTAAATTATGCAATGCGATTTTCACCATTACATATTATATTCACCGGAGATTTTATTTATAATAGTACCCGGAGCCAAGCGAGGGTGGGTATTCATACTTATTTATATATCTATATTAACCATTGTCTTTGTCTCCTTTTTATGATTGTTTCTTGTTTATTCAATCATTTTGCTTATTTACAGTTTTCTGTAAGCGAAACAACTATAGAAGTGGAAGACTTTGCCATAAAAGAGAAGAGTGAATTTGATACAAGCACCACATATAGTTCTCTCAAGCGACCAGTATCATCTCCACTAAGACGTAAAAAGACTGTTAACTATATTAAATTATATGCAAACTAATTGACAATCAATTAATCTAAAAATTTTATCTAACAGGTCAGGCTAAGAAACAAAAACCCGGTGAAAACTGCATACTCGTCAGCTGTTGCGTGAGAAGAAGTTGTCTATTATGGATGAGCTCCAGGAGATCGAGTTACAAAAAATTAAAGATTCTATCAAACATGCTCAGGAGGTGCATGAGTAAAAACTACGGCATAATGAGGAGCGCCACAAATTAGAATTAGAAAAACTACATTTAGAAATAGCCATTTTAAAAAAGTCTGATTTTTAGAAAGAAGTAAACAATATCAATATTATTTTTAATTGTTTTATTTAACATCCACAAATTGTGTACATGTTTATTAACGTAATCTACTAAAATAATTATTGATCAATAGTGACCTATTGCAATTATCATTTCCTGCTGCTGTATATACTATATTGTTCTCATCATCTGATTCATCATCATCATTCCAATTTGATGGCAACGGTGGCATAGGATCTCGCATTTGTTTGCATATATTATATAATACCGCAGTGACAACTATGACAGGCTGGACTCGGTCTATGTGATTTCTTAGTTTCATAGCCAGTGCAGAAAATCTTCTCTTCCAACATCCAAATACCCTCTCTATTACATTCCTTGTGCGTATTTGACTTTCATTGTATAATTTCTCTCCATCTGTGGTAGGATTACGTAGAGGTGTCATCAGATAGGGTTTTACTGCATAGCTTTTGTCACCGACCAACAAGTATCCTTGAAATTCACCATCCTCTAGTCTGCCCTGATAAATGTTAGGAAATATTAAAAATAAAATACCTTTTAAAATAGTGTTGTGACAAAGTTAAGGTGAGATATTCTATTTAATTATATAATACCTTTATGACACTGGAATTGAAAATATGGCTATCATGACTGCTGTCAGGCCAACGAGCAACAATATTCATAATGTTCATGTTTGAACAGATAGCTTGAACATTCATAGAAAATGTCATTTTTCTATTCCTGTAATTTTCTGCATCGGGGCCTCCTGCAAATAATATTTATAAGTAAATACTTTTACAAACAAGTTGACAATAAAAGAATGTTTGAAACTAAACCATACCGGGAGACTTGATTGGTATATGAGTGCAATCAATTGCTCCGATTACTTTCGGAAAAGCACCTATGTCATAAAATTCTCTTGCCGTTTTCTCCATCTCCTCAATACTCTGTGGCATTGATATCCATTCAGTTCTCATGCTTGCAATTGCATGGCTCACTCTGTATATTATGCGTGATACGGTTGACTTATGAACACCAGCTGTACCGCCAACACATCTTTGGAAGGAACCACAAGCATAATATTCTAGTGCTATTAGTACTTGCTACTCTGGTGTAACTGCTTTATTTCTGAAAATTATATCCTATAAGTATCTACCTAACTGTAAGCTTGCCAACGATGTACGGCGTGGGTAATATATTTCAGTACTCCAACAAGTGAATGGTAAGCAGTGATACCTAACTAACGCTAATTAAGTTTGGATGAAGGGCATGACAGACTTGCGATAGGTATCGTAGATTACGTAGGTAATATGTGTATAAAAAGAAAGCTTACTTCATCGTTGGAGGCTCTAACCATCGTTGCAACCGTTGAACCAGCCACCGAGCCATGTTTTTAGAGACTCGAAATCTTGCTAAAAATGACGCGTCATCCCACTCAGGTTGTAAAGCGGTCAGCTCTAAAGAAATACACTTTTCTTTTTCTATATCTTTCATTGATCAGCCAATCGCATTCGTCTTCAGAAGAACTTTCCTCAATTATTTCTCGGAGGAGCGACATGTCTGCACTTTGGTTATGATTTTACGTTTGACAGCTTCCTGACAATGAATTTAACGTAAACAATAACACTAACCGGTCAAGCATGCGCGGTTAAAGTTAGCGTTAAGTTATGACGTCATTTGACAATTGTCAAAATGGTGCAACACATTTTTTACTTAGCCGGTACTTTAACTGAGCTGCTATTGTTAAAGTTAGATGGTGCAACCCACCCTAAGTAGTGATGAAACAGATATTCGGTATCTGGCCTATCTGGCCTTGTTTTCACTATTCAGCCGGATACCGGATAGTAATTCAGTATCAGTATCCGCCCGGATTCCGTTGGGTAAAATTCTAAAAATTCTCATTATTTTACACAAGGCAAATCATACCACATTACGTTAGGGACACCGTTTATTTTTATAATCGGACATCAAAAATGTTTGTTTTATTGATAAGTTTAGTACTCAAAATTAACAAGTGGCAAGTTGTAGTCAATTAATACCAAATTTTTCGTATTTGTTGGTAAGAGGCGACTCTGCTTGGCTTCGTATACCAGACCAGCTTCTGAAAACAGTCTTTCGCTGTAAACGCAACTGCCAGGTGCTGAAAGGAAAATTCTAGCAAACCTTGACAACTTTATCCGGTATATATCCGGTAGCCAGATATTCGGCGCTCGGGTCTCGTAGCTTGCCGAATATCCAGTATCCGGTATCCGGCCAAACCACTATCTGTTTCAATACTAATTTTAAGATCAACTAAATTAATATATTACGTCATGTAAACAGTATTTATTTTAAATTGTTTCTATTAAAACAGTTTAAAGTTCATACCTATTTTATAACGGACTTTGCTCGACAATATTATAATGTAAATATCATTATTATTGTATTTGTGGTCGTCTAATCTCAGTAGGTTAAGAACAATATATTAAAAATATCACCGCATAGGAGGAATATTAGTCTTTCTTTCTAGAATGGAGAATGGAATTCGCACCGTCATTAATTTATTGTCAGATCAATAGCACGATTAAAAAAACCATTACTCAATAGTCAGCAAAGTGGGAACCTAAAATGCCCTTAAAACGTTCTCACCTTCGACTATATGTCCCGGAAAATCGACTCAAGTTTCGACAGGGAAGAGTGCCGCTATTCGCGGTGATGCCCGCACGGACCTTGACGCTCCAGAAATCCCCAATCTGTCAATCCCAACGCCACCTCAACGCCCTCACCGCTTCACACGCACAATTATATTACTTCGGACAGATGCACCACTATAGAGAGATCATGCTTGCTATATTGTGAAAGATTAAATCAAGTCCATAGTTCCTGGGCATTTTTATTTGTTTTGCGTTACAAACATACATATATTTGTTCCGGGTCTGGTTGTTTCTCTATATTTTTGTGTTTTGTGTATACACAAGTGTAACGATTTAGATAATGTCTGTAATGTTATACATTATTTATTGTCGAACTTTGAACTTTGCTAAAGGACTGGCGTTTCTTGCGCGAAATCCAGATCAACAACGTATGTAACAGAATTGGCTACACATGCTCTTGAAACTCATTGGATATAGTGAGGAGCATACATGGAACCCAAACGTAATCATACTCTGCGTACTTCAGCATTCTTATGCAACTTACAACTTTAGTAAACATCAGCTTAGCTTATGATCAGTTACTCGCTTAGAGAACAAAATAAATCCATCCAAGAGAAATCATCTACAAAGCTGAATTATACACAAATGCCCTTATAAGTTAAACTCAATTGAATTCTCTAAAATATCATAATAATCTGTGGATGTTATTCCAGCGTTTGAAAAAGATTTCAATTGATACTCCAGCTTTCTTTTTTTTTAATATTCTAAAATTAACTCTAGTTCAAGAAGTTCCACAAACCTTCCAGGAGTTTTCAACCGAAATGGGAACTGATTTTATGTACCATGTGATCTCCTTTCTTTTTCTTTGTATTTTTATCCGAAACGGATAAGCTGTGCAAACTTGTTCCGTTTAAGATCTTTGTTCTACAACAGTTAAAAAATATAATATTTCTGATTCTGATTCCTTCTTAAACCTATAAGGCACAGGCCAGACAGAAGATACGTAAGGCGAAGATGTGGTGCCCTTATAATATACTTTCAAAGAAAATGTATAGACGCATCGCAACAAACAAAGAAGACGGGACTCTTCTCTGTTCGCGCGACGCTTGTAGGGGAACACGCAACGCACTTTCATACACATTTGTATGATATTTGTAAGTTTTCGCCTCGTCCTCGCACCACGCTTCTGTCTGTTTATATTTTAGCTACAAATAATTCAATAAACGTAACATGATATGGATCTGCTCAACCACTTATTAGACGTGAAATTTAAAAACAATATTCCTCAAACACCCAGGTGGATAATTATTTTGGTAAGAGCAAAAGCATCAAAGAATTTCAAGGAAATTTTACGAAAATTGACGAAACTAATTTGTCTCCGCGTCTCAGGCGGTTCACCAAAGCGACAGAAATACTGATAATTTTTTGTGAGAAAACAATAGAAGCCACGAACTTGGCGAGAAGGGTTTTCGAAGAACACATCAACATCACAAACATTATAATTTTGTTCTCACTGGGTCTAGGTGGTCTCGGCAGAATAACAGCATCCACTGCTAACCCAGTTGACATAATGCTGAGTCGAAGCTCTTCAGCACAACATACCTACATCATGTTTATAATAAATATATCATTGTTTCTGTTTTTGCATGTACTATTTTTTTTGTAATGTTGTTCTTATTGCTTTAATCATCTGTCTTTCTTTCTGTTGTATCTTCTGTTTATGCATCATCATAAATGTGTTATGTGTACTATGTAGCAAATAACAGATTGTCTATGTCTATGTTAGACAACTTGCATTCGTTGTGAGCCAATTTTGTATTTATTTTGTTATGAATGCAAACAACATTCATTGATACATTCTTTTATATTCTGCTTTTAATACCAAATTGCATAGCAAACCATCATATCTACTTTCCTAGTACCTTGATCGGCGTAACTCGATTTAGCTACAAACTTCACATGCCGATTTCGCAAATAATGATTATAAAATGTTACTAAGTATTACAAAATGTTGCTCCACAAAAAGTTATTTCAGTGTAGTACCTTACTATCTAAAAAAATGCAATATGGCATCTGTGGTAAGTATTTTAGATTGGTATAATTTTCACAAGAAATAGCGAGCATAATTTTCACTAAAAACGGGACATTTACCATGTTTTGTAAGTGAGTTTTTGCGGTCACAAAAAACTTTAGTTTATTGTCATCATGGGGTAGGTAGGTATGCAACTGAAATTTTGGGACACTTAACATCAGGTGGGCCATAGGCTTGTTCCCGCTCCAGTTTATCTCATTAAAAACACACAACTCGTAAATATAAGTACGAGATAGGTTTTTGAAAAAAATATGCCCTGTATATTAATTTAAAAAGTTTCATGGACAAACATCTGAGGCAGGCTGAACCGAAAATGACCTTGACACCCAGGTCAGGGCGTCTGGGTGGTCTAGCACAAGGTCACCCCCACAACAACTGCCAACTGTTGCGAGTAATGGTAACCATAATGACACCACGGCCTATTGAAAAAACCTACGTGTGCGTACAATTTCTGGACAACTGCCAGTGTTGGTTTAAAGTCAAATTATGTCAAGATGTCTAAGGAAGTAGTTACTGACATGTTTTGTACGTCAAATCTATTTAGATGAAGCGACCTTGAAGATTTTTTTGATGCATCACAGTAAATTATTTTACTGAAATCTTAGAAACTGGCATCTTTATTAATATTCACTACGTGCAGTAAGGGAAACACATGATGGAAAAAACAACGGGCCCCTGGAGGAAATGTATCCAAAATGTTGAAGTATGAGCTAGTTTTGCTCTAAGAAAACTGTAATTTAATTTTCACACCCGGAAATAAAATCAATGCATAACTACGTATTTCATGACACAACAATGTGATGGAATAAAACACACACAGCAGACTAAGTAAGGTACACAAAAAACATATTTAAACAAACAAAAAAACAATACCTAACAAGTGTATCTCACAATTAATTATACCTAATCGACGGACGTCACAAAAAGGCGTCCAACTCAATATTACAAAACCTAATTAATAATTCTTCATAAGCAAATTTTTTTAGACCTAGGTTCCAAGACTGTTAATGGATTATGTACAAATTGCTTACATGAATTATGAAAATTATGTTTGAAATTATCAGACATTCAGACTACCTACATTGAGTCATATTGTCACGCGAACTAATGAGTCATATTGCTCATTAGATCGCGTTTGAACTGGACTTTTCTTTGTTTATTTTTCCAAAACTTCGAAGCAAATATTCAAATAAACTTGCGACGAATCGGCTACTTAACGTATGTATGTATGGATGTATGTTTGTCCGAGGATAACTTTCAAAACGTTGATCCGACAACGTGAAATTTAGTACATAGTTAGGTGTGATGGCACAATTCCGGTGTGACTAACTACAAAAATGGGACAATCTGATCAAGTGGGACGTCCAATGTAAGGTCTCAGTACATTACAGTTTTAATTTTTACACAATGGTAACACAGTAATCCCACAGCTGATAGGGAAAAATATAAAATCCACAATAGCTGCAATGTCTACCCTACAAAAAATAACCAATTTACATGGAGTTCATCTTTCTTGTAATTTGCATGAAACTGTAGGTCAAGTTATTTGGTCGTTCATTTCGTGGATACTTCACACTGTTTACATAGTACTATTACAATAGTCATAGATATATTTTTAGAGTAAATATTTTTTTTATCCAAAACTCAAGATCTCAATCCGAGGCGAACCACTAAAATAATAGTAATAAATTAATTGTGTTTAATCTTATTAAAATTATTTGTACTAGATAAAAATTACTATTTAGCCAAATAGTTTAGTTTTTTGCGTGAGTTTCACAGCTGCTCTACTTACGCTATTCCTCAATATTTGAATAAGAGCCAGAACAATTTCTCAGAATCGCTTACAAATTCAAAGTGATGAATTTATGAAATCTACGATGCGTGAAGTCATGGAAAAGATAAAATTCAAAATGTAGTTAATTTTCAGACAATCTTCCTTGAGATGATGTCGGTTCTTCGTACGCTTTAGGTACAAAATTAATAAAAAGGTATTAAGGCTCCAAACAAAAGGGGAGAATCATTTTCCTTACATATCGTCTGAAACACTCCAAAATATTATTTGCTCCTGATAAGGTATAAAAATCAATTAAACAATCTTTTTGTTTTTAAATAGCGCTGAAAACAAAAATAAGGTAAATAAGTACCTTATTTTTTTAAGATTACTTTATCACTTTATTATATTAGTTAAAAACATATAATCCCACTAATAATATTATAAAGGCAAAAGTTTGGATGTTTGGATGGATATTTGTACCTCGCTAACCCCAAAACTGCTGAAGCGATTTGGCTTAACTTTGAACATAGGTTGATGATGACCTAAAATAGCGCCATAAGATACTTTCCATCTCATAAATTCGTTCCTTTGGAATGGAAATGGGATCTGCGAAGCCGCAGCCGGCTACTAATAATAGAATACCCGTGCCTTTGCAAAAACTAGAAGCATTACTTCTTGTCGCATTACTTCTATAATATAAAAGTAGCCAATGCTTAACATTTGCCAAGTAGCCGTATCTTTGCGGCAGTTCCTGGAAGCACAGAGACCTTGGAGCGCGACGGGTGAAGGTCGCCGACTGGTGCGACGCCCGGTCGCCGACCGCGCCTAAATAAATATGGCGGCTGAAATGGCGGCATCATGCACGATGCGTTTATGCACTTGTAATGTGAATTCAGATTTTAATAAAATACAGAACCAAAATGGAGTACGACTGTATATCCGCCAACACCCGACAACATCCACGGGAATCAACCCAAAGTCCTATTCCGTTATTTCAAGGAGTTGAGATGGCTGGAGTCATGTTAGAAAGGGGTACACCCTAAAGCGGGACGTTACTGCAGATATTAGACATAGACATAGACATAGACAGACATTTATTTGCTACCATAACACACACAAATTCACACAATACAATCAAAAGGTATAACATCAAAAAGAAAGCACAAGTAAGAGAAAACAGAAATTACAACAAACATAGCAACAATAGAATGAAATAATAAATTTACAATGTAGTCAGGGAAAAATTAAAAAGAGGCAAGTAGGTATTCCCTTCACCCTAAAACTTACTCTAGATAAGTCAAATCGAGTGACTTTGATTCGAGATCATTGTACGCGCGTCTATGTGCCTACCAATAAATACCACATAGTCAGTCCAATAAGACTCATACCAATGAAAAGAAACTATCTGCTCCTTTATAAAATTCCTTTACAAGGAATAGTTTAATAAATCCTTATTTAAATTCCAGGAATCCGTGTTTTGTCTTTTTCTTATACGGGTACTTTTAGATCCAATCGAATGAGACAAAACATGGTGTTACCTTATATAGAATCATAGAGCCTGACTTCATCTACTGCCTGGTAAGCCTCTCTTAGCTTGTGCCATTCACCACTATACTGAGCTAGTCTCATCCAGGTACAACCACCGACTTTATTTTTTTACAATATTTCTTTATTTATGGAGACTATTAATTTAGTATGTACCACAGATGGAGTTTATAATACAACCCATTCTTTCAAAGATAAGATAATAAATGAAAAATGTTTCCATTTAATTACAGTCAATAATTTAATAATCAAAGTTTTAGATAACAGAACTGGTGATTTAATAAAACGTTATTTTTTAAGTTTGTTGTTGTAACTTCCTCAGAATCAATTAAATAATTCCAAATTCATTGCAACAAAATTACAAACCGGAAAAACCTCACGAAGGAATCAATTTTTAAATAATGTCATGACTATATTTTCTGATAAATATGAACTATTCTTTTGTTATAGGCTAAGCAAATATGTATACTAATAGCAAAGTAACAGTTTGTGTCAATATTCGTTTTATATTAATTATGTCTGAAATTATTCATACAGTTCACTAAAACTGTAGAACTATCTTTAGTTCAGGTTTTATACGGTCTTTAAAGAAGTACTACCATCTTACCTAGTGGTTCGCCAAGCAGCATTGCTGTGTTTCGGTTTAAAAGGTATTGCGCCTGAATGCCTCAAGTTCATGGATGCAGGGCAGTGCATCGTATGGCATGTTTTTAATGACAAGCTGCCTCTAAGCGATTCTGTCAGCTTCTCTTAGAGGGAAAGTCACAGTTATCAACGACTTGGTCAGACCAACATTTAGGGGATGATAGCCAGAGAGCTCACTCCTAAATTAAGACTTTTTGGGAGTTTATTAGAGTTTACTCCTTAAGAATCTATTTTCATATATAAGCCGGGGGGGGTATGAAAATTTATGGTGTATAAAATCAAATTTTCTCCGTAACGTTGTGCATTAGGTTCGTGCGCAACAACACTCGGCTGCATGGTAACACTTGCGGCATAGATATTTTAATATATATTATTTAATTTAATTTAATAACAAGGACTAAACTCCAGTCGTACGTCGGTGGTGACACACACACACTTTTTTGATTCCGTCATTGGCTTTCGTTCAATTTGTTCGCTCCCGTATGGGCTTTATTAGCCATCAGACAAAAAATGTTTATTTTGGTAATAATTATGCGTCTAGAACGGACCTAAACGCCTTATATTTATAATGTTTACAATAATATCATGCGACTATAAAAGTGTTAGATATTTATATAAAAGTAGAGAAAGGTCAAAAAGCATGGACTGTGAAAAAGCATGGACTGTGAAAAAGCATGGACTGTGAAAAAGCATGGACTGTGAAAAAGCATGGACTGTGAAAAAGCATGGACTGTGAAAAAGCATGGACTGTGAAAAAGCATGGACTGTGAAAAAGCATGGACTGTGAAAAAGCATGGACTGTGAAAAAGCATGGACTGTGAAAAAGCATGGACTGTGAAAAAGCATGGACTGTGAAAAAGCATGGACTGTGAAAAAGCATGGACTGTGAAACAGCATGGACTGTGAAAAAGCATGGACTGTGAAAAAGCATGGACTGTGAAAAAGCATGGACTGTGAAAAAGCATGGACTGTGAAAAAGCATGGACTGTGAAAAAGCATGGACTGTGAAAAAGCATGGACTGTGAAAAAGCATGGACTGTGAAAAAGCATGGACTGTGAAAAAGCATGGACTGTGAAAAAGCATGGACTGTGAAAAAGCATGGACTGTGAAAAAGCATGGACTGTGAAAAAGCATGGACTGTGAAAAAGCATGGACTGTGAAAAAGCATGGACTGTGAAAAAGCATGGACTGTGAAAAAGCATGGACTGTGAAAAAGCATGGACTGTGAAAAAGCATGGACTGTGAAAAAGCATGGACTGTGAAAAAGCATGGACTGTGAAAAAGCATGGACTGTGAAAAAGCATGGACTGTAAAAAAGATTGTGTAAACGATAAAAAGGTATGCAAAAATTACTAATAAGA
Organism: Philereme vetulata; assembly: GCA_918857605.2. Classification (NCBI taxonomy): domain Eukaryota; kingdom Metazoa; phylum Arthropoda; class Insecta; order Lepidoptera; family Geometridae; genus Philereme; species Philereme vetulata. The sequence goes on along the minus strand of OU975451.1, from coordinate 2,109,973 downwards.
CGACGACAGATAGTTATGGCAGCAAAATATATTTTACCCCACGTCATGTTAGAAAATGGCAAGACGAGACAATAAATGAATATAAAGATATACCGCTTTGATGGCAAACAAGCATACGGCTTACCGTTACATATAAAACTACTTTATTATGTACGACATTAATTTAAAACACACATCCGGAATCGTGTTAACCGGTTTTAGATACTGGTAGTTTGAATATTAACCCAGTAATCGATACATTTCCAATAAACAATTTTAAACGTAAATTAGCGGCGCTTTTGTGACGATGCCGCTTAGTCAGTTTAACAGGTACCTACATATACATATAATGAATAAATATGATTTGTTTACCAGTTTTATACAGATTGTTTCATTGATTTAAAAAAAATCTATAGTAATGAGTTTGAAAAAACCTATTTTACTACAAACATTTCATCTAGTGTTGTACTAGTAAAACGTAGTACAGACATTGAATGAATGAATGAAAATTCTCTATTCTAAAAAATCCTTACAAGCTAAACACAACAGATTTAAAGAAAAAAACAAATAAAAGTAAGCATAATGGACGGTCTTATCGCTTAACAAAGCGATCTCTTCCAGACAACCTTTGGATGGAGAGGATCATTGCTTAATGGAAGATTGGTCGAGGTGTAAAAAGAATAAACTTAATAATAGAAAAAGAAATTAGTTATATACATACATATTAGGTAACTTTAAATAAATAAATATCATATATAAAATAAATAAATATGTACTTACATACTTATACTTACATTAATAATATTAGAGATCAGAGGAATCCTGACTTTTCATGGAGATAAAAGTTTTTGAGTCTAGCTTTAAATACGACATTAGTATCACCAAAGGCATCAACCGCGCATTACCATCCTGACACTCATGTTAAAGACTTAGATGGTACTCTTGTTTCTTTATAAGACCCCTCTACAGGTATTGGACCCACAGGACTTGTCTTGTAAATTCCTCGCTTTCATCCATACATTTCCGGATAATTTGTAAGCCGATTCGGTTGTAATTTTCGTCCTATTTCGGGACAAAGAGACTTACAGGATTCCTCTTTGTTTGTGCAATTAATTCAGCGTAAATAACGTTAAATAGAAAGCAGAATGTTTGGGCGATAAATAAACGGATAAGTATTCAACGTAAATAAATGAAACAATGAATTTAACTACGTTTTAATTTTCACAAGTTATTTCATAAAGTTTTAAGGTTCTTATGAAACATTTTAATAACTGTTAACATTGTTATTAATTAATGCTTAGTTTGGGGCTAGATAGCGGTGTGTGAAATGTCCAGCAATATGTATTTATTATGTATATATGTATTTAATTGTCCGAGAAAAGATTTTAACTTTATTTTGTGCTAAAAAGTTTTGGCGATAACAGATAATGACAACTAAAAATATTTCATTATCAAGTCCAATGGATGGTAATGTGTTACAACGATACAATATTACCGTCTCTGTCTACCCCGTAAAAGTTATAACGTGAAGATGGGTAACAGACTGTATACCACATTGTAAACCATTCGACTGCAGAGTAGTAAAATTTAAGGCGAATTTAATCATTTACGAGAATATATCCTTACTACTTAGTACTTACATTAAAATAATTAGATGAAAAAAGTCACTGGCTCCTTGTAACACAGTTTAACTAGTTCGGAGGCACAAGAGTTTATTTAAAAACAATCGAAAACTTGGTAATATCATTTTTAATTGGTATACTTAATATTTTAGGTAGGTACCTAGAAGCCAATACATATATTTTAATTTTGGAGAGGCTATAAACACACAAGCATTTTATACACACTCCCTGTCTTAAGTTACTAATCTAGATTAACCTGTAACAGTATTTATTATATTAGATTAGATTGTTTTGTCTAGTCTAGTGCTTCAAGTTAATATTATCCCATTTACCTGTGGGAATTCTAGTGCTACAATTTGAGTAGCATTCCCATGATGCGACTTCTATAGCGACTGAATTTGTGGAGCCTCAAGCCTGCACCCTACGGCTCGCACCAACTTTTATCAGGTCGCCTCTACAACAATTTAACAACTACAACTATAAAAAAGCGAGATGCGAAATCTGGAAGATCAAGTGCTCTCCTCCACTAGATTTATCAATCCAACATAACATCTGACCCCTACCCAGGAAAGGGAAATCACCAAACAGACTTCATGCCCAGGTAGGCTGCTGTAGAAGTAACTTTAAACTCATATCATGGGCTGATTCTGACGTGACTCAGCCTGGTAGTACAATTGGATAGTGCATCCTCGTATCAAGAGGAAGGTTGCGTGTTCAAGTCCCGTTTAGGCTTGATATTTTTGAGATAGTTTTAAAAAACTTAGAATTTTCCGTATGTGTTCGGATAATACTATAAAAATAAAGATACTATTTAATAAATAAGCAACGCGACATCTTTTGTCAATGTACTTAACTGCAACTTTTGGCATTGAGCAGGTCAAAAAGTGTATATGTTTTCCTGTAGATGGAGCTAACGGTGCTTTAGTTGTAATCTGATTCATCTCACTAATTTCGATCCTAACGTGACATGGCCTGCTAGCACAGTTGGATAGTGCATCCTGGTATCAAGAGGAAAGTTGGGGGTTCAAGTCCCGTCTAGGCTTGAAATTTTTGAGATGGTATTAAAATTTTTAAAATTTTCCGTATGTATTCGGATAAAACTATAGAAATAAACTAAATAAAACCATATGATTCTTCTTCTTAGCGTGTCAACTGTTCTACGTTTTGTTTTATATCATGTTGTATAAGTGTTTGGCCACAACAATAGCATTAGGTGAGTTAATATGTCCTCCATCGAGCAGGTCGGGCACAAAGGGCACAGTAACAAGTGCTGCATTGACTGCGCAGGATCATCGCAGTCGCACTGCGTTAAGTTAGAGTCCCTGAATCCCCATTTGCACATATTATGTCTACAGCGGCCAAACTGTATGCGAAGCCTGTTTAAGGACTTCCAAACTAGCCACGCCAGATCGTGCCCGGGTGGTTAGTGTTCCTATGGTGTGGTGAAATCAGGCAATAATGATGATAATGTCCTGGGTTGATAATAATAATGTTGAAAAGTACTTCGACGCCTTAACATATTACACCAATATACGTGTTCAGTCGGTCAAGACAGTCAATTATCCAAACCCATTGTATAGACACAGATTATCATAATAGTCACTCCAATAGGTTTCAGACCCGGCAATTATGAGTTAAGGCTCTCACAGACGAGGCTTTGGTTGTGCTACACTGAACGCATATCCAACACTCAACTCTTTGTATACTCAAACGATCTCCGTGGCGCAGTGGGCGAATAGCCACAGGAAGTTGCAGGTTCAACTCCTACCACGGAACAAGCATTTGCATTATCTACAGATATTTGTTTCTGGTCAGAAGGTTATTTTTATACCTATTTAGTATTTATACGTATATTTTGACATTAAAAAGTATAACTAGTAAAAAGCTATGCAAAGCTTAAGGCTAAACAGCGCTGTGTGAAATATCCACAATTATGTATTAATTAAGACTTTTTTGTAAGGTTACGTCGGACAAGTACCTTCACAAACAACTGTTTTTAGTTTTCTAACTCAACACTACTCTCTTGCGTTACTAATTTTCACTTCAGCTGTAAATTTAAATTAAATTATTTATTTGCTAGTAGGTATACTTAATCACTAAGACATGAGCGATTGCCAAGTTTTTGATGACGACGTCGAGGATAGAGCGAAGTGGAGAAGAACGACCCCACCACCATGTGGGATACATAGCCGGGAAGAGAGAGAGAGAGAGAGAGTAGATATAAAATCACTAACTAATAAAAATAATAAAACTAATAATAAAGCTATCAAAGCTGACAATGAGCAGAAACAAAGATTACTAAAAAAAGTGAAGCCATTCAACACTGGGCACAAATAGCTTTTTTATTGTTCAACTATTCGCCCAAATATTAAATTAAATCGAGTTCTATGTTAATGCTATGGCTACGGACATACTTTGAGTGTATTTTCATACATTAAATCACATCAGTGAATGAGAATGGACGCTTAGCATTTTGCTAGTCTTTTCAGGTTATCAAAATTGTGGTAAAAAAAGTTCGTAATGTCTAACTTTGGTGTCGGATTCCTCAGGCCGCCTCACATCAAAGCTTAAAATTGGATAATACGTTGGTATAATGAGGTATTTACATAACCAACGGTAAAAAAACGCATCGTCTACTAGAGTCCTTAGGCTAGCTAATGCGTATAATTTTATGACGTCTATAAATCTCAGGTAAACTGTATGGATGGGATGATGCGTCTTAATGGCGATGGCTGTAGAGATATATAATTATGTTGATTTATCTAATAGGAGATCAAGAAATCATTGCATTTTAAAGTAGCATAAAGGTTTCTCGAAACATTCGTGTACGAGTATTTATTTGTGGAAATGAAACACTCACAAATTAAATCGGCCACTATTATGCATTTGCGGCACGCTGGTTTTCAGTGGCGACCGAGTGTGTAGCACCACCCTTATATTTAAACTTATTAATACCCAGCACAATATTTTTGTTTATAATTAATAAAATTAATTAAATAAATAAATTACTTAATTAGTACTAGAGCACGGTACTATTACCTCTACAGTATTGTAACTCAGCCCTGTCCTTGAAAAACACGGGATAGGGCTGTCCGCCTGCAGTATTTTAATTTCATCTACCTACTTGAATTTCTTTCTAATTTTGTGATTGCATATTTTATATATGAAAAAATGAAATTCGTTGAAATGAAATAGGAAGTCAATAGGTAGTGTGTGTACCTATGTACTTCGTATATATAGTAGGTACTTAATGTACCTAAGTTTTAAAATAAATAATTTAGTTTTTCTTAACTTATTTAACGTTCTGTTCGTCACTGCGGCAACGACACGTAATGTCTTTGTTTTGATTACGTCCTGCTGCGGCGCATTCGCGACTGTTTGTGTACCGAGTGGGTACCGATCACGAGGCAAGTAGGTATGACTCTCGTTTCGGCCGTTTGTATGAAGACAGAATACTGTACAGATAATATTACCGTGACTAGAGCTTCTAGCGGAAGTTCGTCTGGGGAAGTAGGTTTAGTACCTACAGTAATTATTGATTAATTGTGAATGAACGAATGAACGAAGACACTATTATACACCATACAAAAAATATTACAGGCAAAATAGAAGACACAAAGCAATTAGCAAAGTTAACCTGCGTAGTAATGTGTGATAGACTCTGGTGCAACCTACCATATATTCAATGACAAGGAATTTATGAATGACTTTCAATATTCGAGATCATAAAAGCTAAATGTTACAAATGGTGTTATGATGAGAACTGAGAGACTTGGTACAGTAAAGGTTCATTTTAAAACTAATTTTATGCCGAGCTTGCACAACGACACCTAAACGTAATTAGCAACTAACGTGTTTAAATTTGACAATTCTCTAAATCATATTTAGGCACTAAATACGATTAGGTATCGTTACGCAAGTCGCCCGAAGAATACAAGTGATATTTACTATTCTTCCTAAACTTTCGAGTGGATGTCTTATTTTATTTTGATTTAGTGAACAAAACAGGAAAAGAACAAAATTAGGTACAAGTTATCTCTACGTTTACATGGCATGTTCAGGTCAGTCACAGTGTTATTATGTCATAAGTCATTCATTCTTTGCTGATAAATATGTTACAAAATAAGGTCTTAAAATTAAATATTAAGGTACTTAAAGATACTCGTACTTTCTGCCGGTTAGGGCTTGCAAAGTTATACAAATTCTTGTCAATTTTGATTATTTTCAAAAGAATATTAAATAAATTATAAATTCAAAAAATCATTAACCGAGTAAACGCAATGATTCAGTAGCCATGTGAATAATTTATATTTAAATTGATTTAGTGATAACTCCATAATGCCATTAGGTATTTTTTTAAATATTATTTATGTTTTTTGTGTACTGTGATGTTGTAAATAATTTTTTATTCTATTCAATTCTATTCGTTACGGCTGAACCGATTCGATATATAGCCTGTATCTGTTTTGACAAAACACGCATGCAAAGTCGCTGGCGGAAGCTAGTGTTTATTATAAAAGGGAGTACAATTGACTTCAGACGATAAGTAGTCCTCATGCAGGTCGCCACGAGACCTAAGTCACGTAAATCCATAGATATAATTATTTTATCAGTGTTCGTTTGACCCGCGCAAAGTTTATCAGCGCGCAATATCAGAAAAAATCTCACAACTTAGGTACCTACAAAACTAAGCTTACTGGATTCCAGTCACGTTCGATTTTTTGACCTGATCAGGAAAGTCAAATAAAAATGAATAAATATTGCTGGACGTTTCACACAGCGGTATCTAAACCTTAAATTAAGCAGATCTTGTACTATGGTAAAAACTAGAGTAAATAGGTTTCTTATAGATCTTAGATCACATCTTAGATCACATCATCTTCCCATAAGGTGAGATTATGATCAAACAAAGATCTATCCAGTTAAAAAAACTTTGGGTACCATCTAACTGATAATAGAATACATAATATACTTTTTTTAGTAAATACATACTTACAATATATAGAAAAAAAAATTCAGACCCGGAACAAATATCTGTAGATCATGCAAACATTTGTTCCGCGGTGGGAATCGAACCCACTACCTCCTGCGTCCCAGCCGGCTGTCCGCCCCCTGCGCTACGGAGGTCGTCAACTCTTAAATTGATTCGGAGTCATTTGTAGCAGTCACCATCTTGCATTAGCTATAAGAAATCCATAACATGTGTTTATTGTTAGTTGGCTCGTCACTCGCCTTGGCACTGCTGTGAGTGTGCAAGCATTTTATAAAATAAATAAATAACTAAACATAGATTTTCAGAGCGAACGATCTTGTGCGGTACCCAAGGGTTCCTAGCCTTTATTAGGTCGACCGTCATTCGCTGTTGTTTAAAAGGGCGAGGCCAGTGGAGTAGCGAATGTGACGTTTTTATTTTTGTTTGTTCTACTACCATTAGCAAGACACGTAGCTCTTCTTAGACTTTGGTTGCACTGCTACTGCGCTCAATTCAGAATTAGGCATCACTAAGCTATAATCAAAGATTACTGCATCCATTCTATACAGTTAACTTTACGTGTCAAGGGCGTAACAGATGCGATCTCGACCACAGAAAATGAAACAGCTCGTTTACTCCAGCATTTTGTCACAATGTTGATCAATAAAATGTTTTATAATAATACGTGAAAATATCATTAACAGAGACAAAGACGAGATAATACGTAATTAATTGTCACTGTGGAAATCGCTTAATTAAGCAGCAAAATGAGCAATAGCAAGTACGCAGCCAACATATTTAACCTGAGAGTAAGAAAGACATCACGCGTCTGAACGATTGGTGGCAATCGACGATGTCGAAGATTATAAGTATAACGCACGCATTTTTTCTTAAATGTGACTGAAGCCCAGTGGAACTCAGTAAACAATATCCGAGATGTTGTTAAGCGACAGCATTTTAGGGTTCGATCCTAGGATAGTGATTAATAATAATAATAATAAATTTCAATGCAATTTGGTATAGATAATTTCAATGAAATTCGGTATAGATAAATGTAAAAAAAACTATATAAAAGTAGGTCAAATCTATCAACCCTCCTACCACATGCAATCTGGTGAGACAATAGATCCCTTAGATGAAAATGAAACATACAAATATTTGGGATACCAGCAATCAATGCAAAATCATTATAAAGAAGTAAAAACTAAACTCACTACAAACTATAAACATAGACTAAATGCTATTTTAAAAACACAACTTAACTCAAAAAATACTACTAAAGCTATAAACTCTTACGTCATACCGATACTGACTTACTCCTTCGGTAAAATAAACTGGACCAAGTTAGAGCTGAAAAATCTACAACGCGTAATCAACGTCACCATGAATAAAAATAGGGAGCATCACCCGCTATCTGGTGAACAGCGACAAATAATGCCAAGACTACCGTCTAGTCTTGGGTAGAGGTGTTATAGATATACATAATTTACATAACCGACAGATAACTTCACTTAGGACATATTTCTACATTAAAGCTGAAACCTCTACCATCCATAAATCCATAGTAAAGTTAGATAGAAAATTAACGCCACTTAATTTATAAGATCATGAGAAACAGAAAAATTAGGAACAAACAGATAGGAAGGCTCTTATAGCCGATTGGACCCAGAAATCTCTACATGGAAGACATCGCCACGACTTGAGCCAGCCCGACGTCGACAAAGATGTGTCGAACGAATGACTTAGTCGAGGAGAACTCTTCCCGGAGACAAAAGGGTAGAGACGTAACGGTACTGTCACAGGAGTGACAGAGACAGCGCGTAGCAGTGACGTATGAACGAAGTTTTGGACTTTTTGAACTTAGTACAATTTTGAAAAAAGTGATCCAACGGGAAACCTATGTCGGATTTTGGTGTGAATTTCATAAATCTGAAACACTTTCAGTTTTTTTCTTTCACTTTCAAAAAAATCAGTTTTGAACTTGTGTGAATTTTTGGTTTTGCGGGAACTTTTTATTTAGATTGTTATCCGTGCAGTGTTGTGTTTGGTTATATATAACAAAATGTCGGTCTTTTTTGCAAATAAAAGCCAAATAGGCTACAAGTCTTTAATTAAGAGAGCATACGCCAATTTTAAGAACTCTCCAAAAGGATCGTCTGTGCAAGGAAGCTTACCTGCAAACGCGCTTAGATTCGTTAGAAGAAAAATGGAAAGTTTTTGCGGAATTGCACACAGAGATCTTATTGAGCGATGAGGAGGTTGATGAACGTAAGTACATGAAAGATGTGTATGAAAGTGCTGAGGAGATGTTCATTAGTTACAAAACTGACATACGGGAGGCTTTAAGCTTACTTAAACCTGCAAACATAATTACTTAAGTGTTAATTCGGCACAAAAAAAGGGTGTCACAAATATAAAATTACCCAAAATTTCGATTCCTAATTTTTCGGGTTCCTGCACAGAATGGACAACCTTCAAGGATTTGTATATTTCGTTGATTCATAACAACTCTTCAATTGATGAAGTGCAAAAGATGCACTATCTTAAGAGCCATCTCTCGGGAGAAGCAGAGCAATTGCTGAGGCATGTGCCAATAACAGCTGGCAATTATGAAGAGTCGTGGTTAATACTCAACAATAGATTCGATAATAAAACGTAATTATCCAAAAATCTCTTGAAGCGTTTTATGAAGTAGTAGTTTTAGATATAGCGTTTTAGATTAATTCTGTAAAGTTATATTTCAGTGTAAATAAACGCATTTGAATTTGAATGAATTTGAATGAATCAACCTAACATCGGAAGCGAGTCGTGCGGTGCAATAAAAGATTTGCTAGATGTTATGAACGATACATTGAACGGTTTGAAAAATTTGGGGATAGATGTTACTTCGTGGGATGCGATTGTCATCTATGTAATTTGTTCATAGCTGGATTCTGATTCGAGAAGGGAATGGAATTCAAAGTAAGTACCTCAGATGAACTTCCTCCTTTGAACCAATTACGAGAATTTCTGCAATCGCGATTCAGGTCACTAGAATTTTTGGATCCCAAGCAAAAATCATGAGCAAATTCTTCAACCCAAAGGCCAAAGGTCATGCACGCAACGCCAGCCAGTTCCGATGTTGTGGTCAAAACATGGTGCCCTTACTGTAAAAACAATGAGCATAAAATAAATTAGCAAACTGTAAGGAATTCTCCAAAATGGATTACGATCGGCGACATAATTTCGTACAAACGAACAACCTCTGTTTTATTTGTTTAGGTAGAAACCACTCTGCCTACGCGTGCCGAGCGTTCTCAAGGTGTCACAAATGTAAGCTTAAGCATCAATCGTTGCTCCACCCAAGCCAGAAGTTAATTTCAAAATCAGCAATTGCCCCCAATCAGATGTGAATCAGATGTGGAGGTAAAAGTGTAATCAGCAGTCTCAAGTGTTAAGGCGTCATTAGACGAATCAACTTCAAATGTGAAGACACTTTTTTCTCAGAATTAGGAAACCAAGCAACATATTCTGTTAGCAACCGCTATTGTAGAAGCTCAAGCAGACCACGGACGTGTTCGTCTTCTGAGGGTGCTTATAGATCAAGGTTCGCAAGCTTCATTCGTAACAGAATCAGCAGTGCAAATGCTAGGGCTCCAGAAGGTGCCCCGTATGGTTAGCATTTCGGGATTAGGATGCGATAAAGGCCATTTAGCCTTCAAGTACATTGTAACGATGAATATTCAGTCGCGTCATGATCCCAGTTTTAAACTGCAGGTACATGCACTTGTATTAAGTACAATTACAGGTCTTCTTCCAGAAGGAAAGGTAGAGTATGTTGACTGGCCAGAGTTGGCTGATATTACTCTAGCCGATCCTCAATTTCATACACCTAGTAAAATTGATGTTTTACTGGGTGCAGATGTTTATGGTCAAATTATCAGAGAAGGGTTCTGGCAAATTGAAACCGACTTATTTGACCGTAAGATCCCGACTGAAGAAGAAAAGCGCTGTGAAGAGTTTTACAGCAAAACAACTCAACGAGACTCGACGGGAAGGTACGTTGTACGGTTACCATTCCGTAAAAAAGATCCACAGTGCAAATACGAAAACTCCAGAGAAATCTCTCGGAAAAGATTTAATTTTTTTGAGAATCGTTTCAAGAAGAACCTCGAAATGATAGCAAGGTATTCTGAAGTAAATACATGAATACTTGGATCTTGGACATATGGCACGAGTGACTGGCGAGGATCTTAACAAAGTAGATGCGGTGTATGTACCTCATCATGCAGTCATACGTGAAAATAAAACCATAACCAAGGTCAGGGTAGTGTTCGATGGTTCATGTAAGGGAACAAATGGAGTCTCTTAATGATACTTTAATGATCGGTCCTAATCTGTAACAAGATTTACGCCATATTATAACTCGATGGCGTATGCATCCTATATGTCTAGGTGCAGATATAGCCAAGATGTACCGTCAAGTAGGAGTGGCTCATGATGATGCTGATTTCCAAAGAATTTTATGGAGAGACGATCCGGAAGCGGAAAAAGAAGAATATAAGTTATTAAGAGTCACATTTGGAACAGCGTCGGCTCCATACTTGGATGTGAAATCTTTGCAGCAAGTTGCAATTGATGAAGGGAAGAAGTACCCTGAAGTAGCTGAAAAGGTAAAAACAGATTTTTATGTAGATAACTTACTGACGGGATGCCAAACAGTGAATGAAGGAAAAAGGATCTATGAAGATATGAGCAAGTTGTTAAGTGAGAGGGGATTTCAATTGCAAAAATGGATATCATCAAATAACAAGGATTTAGCAGAGGTAATTATGGACAAAGACGAAAATAAGGAAAATAAGGTCGATATACAGATAGATGAGATGGTTAAGGTATTAGGACTTTCGTGGAACAAAGAATCTGATGCGTTTCATTACACCGTGCAACTTCCTGATTTGCAAAATCCTATAACAAAAAGAAAAGTTGTTTCAAGCTTCTCGTCTATTTGACCCGATAGGATGGGTGGCACCTTGTGTGGTTGTAGCCAAATTGATGATCCATAAGTTGTGGTTGGCTGGGATAGATTGGAACGATAAACTTCCTGACAAATTGCCTGATGAATTGCCCAAAGAATGACTTACTTACCATAAGGAACTTCAAACCATTTGTAAAATAACCATTCCAAGGTGGCTTGAAGCTAAAACTACTGATACTTTCATGGAGCTACAAGGGTTTTGCGACGCCTTTATCGCGGCATACGCTGCAGTAGTTTTTTTAAGAACTTTTGATGTAGAAGGTAACGTACATATTAACCTCGTTGCGGCAAAGACTAAGGTGGCTCCAACTATGCAGGTCTCAATTCCTCGCCTAGAGCTAATGGGAGCAGTTCTATTAGCTAAGTTATTAACGGAAGTGGCTAACCTGTTGAACATTGATAGCAGCAGAGTTCATGGTTGGACTGACTCTACTGTCGTTCTAGCGTGGCTTAATACTCATCCCAGTCGCTTGGCAACGATCATAGGCAATATAACTTCTGACATCCTTTCGAAGTTGGACAACACACAGTGGTCTCACGTTCAATCTGGCCAGAAGCCTGCAGATATTGCATCCAGAGGCTGTACCCCTTTGGAACTTGCTGAAAACAGCATGTGGTTGCAAGGGCCGTTGTGGTTAAAAGAGTCAAAAATAACTTACCGTAGGCCGCAGAGCTCTACTAAGTTAAAGCAGAGAAAAATAAAGGTTCATTTGGTAGCCAGGGATGACTCGTCAAATGATTCTAATCTATGGACAAGATTCTCAACTCTGCAGATATTAGTTCGAGTTGTACCGTACTGTAGAAGATTCATTAAGTACAAAAAAAAATTGCAAATTTGAACATTACTTGACATCTCGAGTGCTTGGTGATGCCTTAGATATATGTATTAGGCAATGTCAAAAAGGACTGGGAGATAGTCAAATCAAGTTAAAATCTTTAAGCCCTTTCTTTTATGACAGGAACATTATAAGAGTAAGTGGCAGAATTCAGCATTCCAATCTTCCCGATGACACGAAACATCAAATAATTATTCCCCATAAGAGCCATTTTACTGACCTATTAATTGATGAGGCTCATAAAACACTTTGCATGGAGGCCTAACTTTAATGCTGAACCATTTGCGCACAAGGTACTGGGTAATATCAGCTAAAAGCCTTGTCAAGCTGCTTGTACGAAGATGTGTCGTTTGTGTAAGATACGCAGCATTGACCAAATCCCCTTTTATGGGTCAGTTACCATCTAGCCGAGTGACACCAGCTAGACCGTTTCTTCATAGCGGTGTCGACTTTGCTGGGCCAATCAATATTCAACGGCTAAGGGACGAGGCAACAAGTCGTACAAGGGCTACATAAGTCTTTTTGTATGCATGGCAACCAAAGCCATACATTTAGAAGTTGTCAGCGATCTGACTGCCGAAGGTTTTATAGCAAGCTTCAAAAGATTTGTGGGTAGGAGAGGCCACTTAAGTGACATGTGATAACGGGACAAACTTTTTTGGAGCGTCCAAGGAACTTCTTAAGCTTGTAACCGCGGAACAGTCATCAGTCGCTTCGGAAATAAGAGAATAGTTGAGCTCTCATAAAGTTTCATGGCATTTCATTCCCGTCCATGCGCCAAGCTTTGGAGGACTTTGGGAAGCAGGTGTGAAGGCTACAAAGTTTCATTTGAAACGCGTTATAAGGGACTCCACACTTACCTATGAGGGGTTAACCATTGTTCTTACACAAATAAAATGATGTCTGAATTCCAGGCCATTATCAATGTTGCCCAACAATCATGATGACCTGGAGTTAACGGTACCGTTAACTCCAGGTCATTTCCTGATTAGTGAACCATTAGCCATCGTACCTGAGCAAAACTATGAACAAAGCAACATAAGCTCATTAAGACACTGGCAAATGACTCAAAAGTTAGTGCAGGATTTCTAGCGAAGGTGGTCCAACAAGTATTTAGCACATTGTATGCAGCGGTATAAATGGTTGGCGATATAGTTCTAGTCAAACAAGATAATCTTCCTCCAGCTCGCTGGATGTTAGGCAGAGTGGTAGCTAAACAGACCGAATTACTCGAGTTTTGGCCTTGAAGTGTGAACAACCTTTTATAAAGAGACCTACTTCAAAATTGTGTATATTACCTGTCACAGATTGATATGATTTGTAGGGATACATTGTATATGTAAGTAATATATGTAAGTTTTGTTCATTAGAAGCAATAAGCAACTTTATGTTTTTTATTATTATATTCAAGTTTTTTTGTCGTAAGGTATGAACGTTCAGTTAAGTTTAGTAGACGGTTAAGAAAGTCTATGTCTGTTGATTAAGTTTAAGTTGTAGAAATTAAGTTTGTTAAGTTGCATACATGCGAAGTGCCCGTAGTCCTCATGGTATAGTTAAGAACGTTCAATAACGTTCTTGGTGGGCGGTATGTTCAACGTAAAATCAGTATAAAATGTATGGAGTCGTGTTTAGTGACTGCCAACAGAACTAGATGGCGTCCCTTAATTTGTACATTTTCTGAATCGCGCTATCGAAGCGTTCTGGTGTTAGTGTTGTTCGTGTTGTTAACTTCGATTTCAGTGAAAATAAATATTTGCTTACTTTTACCAAGACTGTTTGTTTTATGTACAAGAATTTAAAGCCAATTTGGTTTGGATCCGTACAAATATGTTAGTAAATTGTAGTGAAAAATTAAATTAAATTAAGATTGTATAAAAATTAAAACAAAATCGAATCAAAAATTAAATCAAATCAAATCAAAAATTAAATCAAATCAAATAATAAAAAATTGCAGAGTTCTTGGCTAAAGCTAGAGCAAACCCCAGCCAAACACCAGCGATGACAAACTGACAACTCAGAAGCCCAAACGGGAGAACGTTTGAGATCTAAGAGAGGAATGATACAGCGTCCGACCTGCTGTTTTTCCTGACTATGTTCCTAGAAAAGGGGAAACATTATATCAAAAATCCTATTGAAATGCGACAAGGAGAAAGGGGATCTGATCCGTAGGAAAGCCTCTACCTACGGAATCGTAATGGAGAAAAAACAATCCTCGAATCTATTGGAAACGAGCTCGTTAACTCTGGCAAGGTTATCGCAGGCATTTCCAATAGCGACTGCTTCGTTGGGAAAAAGAGGATCTGATCCGTAGGAAAGCCTCTTCCTACGGAATCGTAATGAAGAAGAAGAAATCCTCGAATCTATTGGGAACGAGTTCGTTAACTCTGGCAAGGTCATCGTAGGCGTTTCCAATAGCGAATGCTTCGTTCATGATCCAACACAAAATCCCGGGCAAATTGAAATTTAAAGCTTTGGCCGGCATTGATTCCCTACCGCTGATAAAGCAACACACCATTTTCCCAAGCCTCATACCCGATGACGACAATGACGTAGCAGAGGCCCTGAAGTCTGTTGCGCTAGTCTTGAATATTGAGACTTCCATACATTTCTCCTTGGGAGTTGCTAGCAGAGCAACAAGGAGAAAAGGTAGTTAAGAGTCCCAAGATATCGACGACTTGGCAACACAAGCCAACCAGTTTGTCACAGCAGCAATGACAGGATGCTTGCTCTCCAACTCGGACAAGACCGCCGATTCTAAATAAGGCTGATATCATGAACTCCAAAGGCAAATTGATGATTGTTACACAAGACTGTGTAAACGCTGCGAGGACCTTCTTGTCAATGGGTTCCAAAAGCTTTGCTCGCGCTGTGAAATCTTGTCAGACAATTTTGGCAGAATTGAAGAATGCAGGTAAAAAGGCGGGTAGAAAAATTCAGCACAGAAAACCAGTAAAAAACTCACAAACTAGAATGGGGAGTGCGGGGAACAAATGATGCACCCTACAACCAAAATATGATTGACGAGGTTGTAAAGGTTGTACTCAGATGTTTGAGCTCGCATTCTGCACTCCCCAATTTGACCATCACAGAAGCAAGCTCAAGTCATACCCCGTCAATGACCACGAACAATCCACCGGCACCACCACCTATGCCTGCTTTGATCATGCCAAAATCTATTAACAACCAACCTGACAAGCCTTATCTGGAGAAGCTAAAGCGGAAATTAACAAAAATTAACAAAATTAATAAATCAAAGTACCCAACTGCGTTAACAAAAATGGTAAAATTAAGATTATTGATTATATTATCGATAAAAAAATATTTTCTTTGGTCTGTAGCAGTCACAATTTTCAGCCTTGACGGGAAACAATATTAGATATTTATTAATACAGTCGGAAACACCTAAATAAATTATCTTCGTCAGTAATACATTTTGATTACATAGCCGTCTAATGACAAAAAAAAACGATAAAAAGTCTTACAAATCCCAAAATAAGATTCGCCATACTTAGTCGGGCGTTTTACGATAAAGTACGAGATTAATAAAATTCGACCATACCTTATTTCAGCCTGAGAAACCAAAATAAAAAAAAATATTTTGATTAACTTTGGGGTAAACTTAATGTAGAGTGGAGACCACGCACGCAAGCGTAGCTGTAAGTGGTAGAGACTGGATGAGAAAAGATCGGGTTCCGAGGCGTGCCTTAGGAATATCTAACGTCCAGCAGTGAAGTGCTATAGATTGTGATAATGAGTGTAGTAACGGTTCTATTAAGGTATGTGTCCTATAACCGTGCTTAATAATAACATGGTTAAAGACCCATTAAAGTAGAACTTGGGACATTAGGCCCCTAACGATGATTACCTACTGACAATAGGAGCTACATATTTATTGCTGTCCCCTTTTTGATTTATGCTAAAAGTAATTTGTGCAGACGAAATTTATGGTGTGAAATGCTCTCTCTAATTTTCTTGCTGATCGGACGATTCTTAATGTTTGTGATAAGATTTTAATGACTGTACTTGATATATATTTGTGTTCTGTTGTAATTGAAATGGAGCTGAATTTAAGGTACACATAGCGAGGCGTGGTGATGTTTGGTGCTACAAAGCGATGACTGAGTATACGAAGTACCTACTACGAATTAGATAGGAACATATCCATAGACGCGCGTGCGCGGATCACGGGTCAATCGGTCGAAGCTTCGAACAAATTGATCCGAGGTCTTATGTCAATTTTAGACTATGTGAATTTTAGACTATGTTAATTTAAGACTATGTCAGACTAGCCTAGTAGGATCGTGGTAAATGATCAAAGCTTAGAGAAGCAGAGGGTGGTTTTTAGGGTTCCGTACCTCAAAAAGTAAAAATAGGAACCCTTATAAGATCACTCTCTTGTCCGTCTGTCTATCCGTGTGTCACTAACGTTTTTCTCAGGAACGGGTAAGCCTAGCAAGTTGAAATTTGTACCAGATACTGAGGTCTCTAGTCCCTATTAGCTGTATAAAAATCAAGGTACTGAGTCTACACGATAAAAAGATATGTGCAAATTTAGATTTTCGCGAAAACTTGTTAGTACTTTTTACTGTTAATTTTCAATTTTTTTATTTTTCGGAAATTTCCCATTAATTGTGCTGTAACACATTGTTTCTAACCAAAATTGACAACTCCAGGTCAACCGGAAGTACCCCCCTATAGGTTTTGGGTCGAAAACCTACATATATGGCAGTTCCCGTTGATCTAGAATCACGAAATGTGGCAAAAAGCTAGCAGCACAATATTAAGGAAAATTCCAAAAATTAAAATAAGTTTAAAATTAAAGGATGTCCCCATACATACAATTAGTTGACGCCAATTAAGATAGTCCTCTAAGTTGTATGAGTGCTCATACAATTTAGAAGACTAGCTTAATAGGCACCAACCTCAAATAAGGTAAATAAATAAATGTGCCATTGAATAAAATAAATATTTAAGTGGGCTCCCATACAACAAACATGATTTTATTACCGTTTTTATAGATAATGGTACGGAAACCTTCGTGCGCGAGTCCAAGTCGCACTTGGCCGGTTTTCTTTTTGTTTAGTATTGCAGGCGCCATGATCATGAGTAAACTGAATTTTTTGCGAGTGGATGGTTATTAGCAGATATATCGATCTTAAAAACTCACAAATCATGCTAAATATCACGTTTTTAGTAAAATTAGTGTTCATAACCATGATATTTTCAAAAGTTATTAATACAAGGTGCTTCATAATCATCATTATCATTATCAGCCCGTTCTGACCCACTGCGCCAGCAGTGGGTCAGAACGGGCTGATAATGATTGAAAGACACAGGCTTCTCTTTGTTTATGCCATTCATCCCGATCCTGTGCCATTCTTAGCCACATACAACCCACGGTCTTAACAATGTCGGAATACAAAACATTAAAGCGGCTTTCAGACTACGCTATATTATTGTGCTATATAGTATAGCAAAGAAGGACTTAAACAAGTAAGCCAATAATATATAGTACAGTACAGTGTGAACGTGTCAATGTATGGTACGCGATAATGATAAGCTATGAGCTATATACTATATGCTATTATATTAAAGCGTAGTCTGAAAGCCGCTTAATCGAAATGGATTCGGAATTCAGATTAACATTCATTTTTGTTATACCAGCAGAAGATAGTCAACTCTAGGTACCTAGTCATCGCTGAGATATGTAGATGACTAATTCAGAGAACTCTATATGACCTTTGATAAGATATCGGATGATAGTAGCATGTTATATTACAATATTACCGATGAAATTATCTGTGAATGATCGATATCAGTGAAAACGAAAAATAGTAAGAAAACTAAAAATACCTACTACAGATTGTCCTATCCAGTATAGAGAACCACAG
Organism: Philereme vetulata; assembly: GCA_918857605.2. NCBI lineage: Eukaryota > Metazoa > Arthropoda > Insecta > Lepidoptera > Geometridae > Philereme > Philereme vetulata. The sequence continues at coordinate 2,091,659 of OU975451.1, read as the reverse complement.
TCACTTGCGTTAGGCCCGATCATTTATGTGCTCGTAGGTACATAAAACTGCGATGCGACGCGATGCGAATTCGCAACGCAGAAAATTGCGACACGAATTGCTGCGATGCGATTTCGTGCGGCAAGGCGTCTCCCAAGGTGGCCATTCCTTCGACGACCGTCAACTATACTGAACGTATTTCGAAAACTAGGTCGTGACATGGATTGTAAAAAGAAGTGTACTAGAAGAAGAAAAAAGAAACAAAGAAAATTTTGGCTTCATCCATTTATTACTATTCTGAATCCCGGTGTTGCAGGAATGCGCGATGCGAATCAATTTAGTATATATTTATTTAGTTCAATGCAAAATACTGTACAGGTTTTATAAAAGTAATCTAGAAGTATGTACCCTGTAAGGGCGTGGCAAGGCACACAAACACCATAAGGATATTCATTACGAACTAAAATTATCGAACTAAATTCGCAAGCTCTTGCGATGCGTCGAGGACCTCGCAGACTTTTACGATGCGACGTCGCATCGCAGTTTTGTGTACGAGCCCTAAGACCACTTTTGCTTACATAATTGTAGGCCGCAACAAGTACAGTATGGAGGACTCTGTCACTTACATACAGGTCCTATCATGTAAGACCACTTTCACTTACATAGTTACGGGCCTCAACATGTATAGTATGGAAAACCTCTGTCATTTACATAGGCTCCATCATGTAAACAAACACATTTCACACAGCGCTATATAGCCCCAAACTAAGTAAAGCTTGTTCTATGGGAACCATATAACTGATTAACGAATACTTATATAATATTTTTTTTATAACTAGGTATACATTTTTATAATAGGTCCAATAGTTGCAAATAGGTTATGTTGTAACCCAATTCAGCTATGGTTGTAATCTGGGCTAGTCATTGTAATATCACTCACCTATATAATTCAGCTATGGTTGTAATCTGGGCTAGTCATTGTAATATCACTCACCTATATAATTCAGCTATGGTTGTAATCTGGGCTAGTCATTGTAATATCACTCACCTATATAATTACTTTTTATATGTGTATTTATATATCACCATTTTTATATGGGTGGAAAGAGCAGAATTTTCTCGTCACAAGAGTATAAATGATGCTACGCTTATTTTAACTTTTAGGAGGACTAGAAGCACAAAAATAATCAGACCTGACATGGGTACTAGACATGACATTGAACATGACATGACATGTGGAATTCTCTACCACACTCTATCCGCGCAAGTCCATCACTAAGCACTTTTAAGCTCAGAGTCAAAGAGCTGTCCTTGTAAGCTTTTAGGTTATTATGTATAAGTAGGTATATTATTTATATTTTGTATAATTATCTCTAATGTAGGTATAGTATAAAGGGATTTTTATTATTTTTTTAATATGGTTAAGTGTTGTATTTACTATAGTATATGCTATATATTAGTATTTTACTCCAATATCATTCTCTGTGCACGTATCCACCACTATAATCAAATATCTCTATCTTCAAAGGTTTGCTGGAAGAAAACTCTAATTAGGGTTAAGCTCGCCTTTGTACATGTCCATTTTGTAAGCTATTTTTATCTGTAAATCTATTTGTGTGCAATAAAGACTAAAGAAAGACATTTTAGACATATATTACTTTATTTTAAATTCTTGGTAACTAAGGTTTTACTTGGAATTTATATAGAACCTCTGAATTTAATGTAAAGGCTGTACTCGCCGCTAACTAGAATATTCAAAACTTTTAGTTATGGAACAGGTCCAAATGACATTGGGAGCATCCTTCAAGGAAAGAGTATGCCCTAGGGAGCCGGAGAAAGATCTCAGAGAGTAACCTTTGAATTTTATAAAACAGACAGCGCAGCCCGATAACGATTTGTTCTTGACGGTGAATCCGCACCGGCTTGAGCCTGGGAGCCTGAACTTACTCAATACATACCTGGAGGTCCAGCCTGTTACATCGACTGAGATCTGGTGGCCTAACCTTGGGATCGCCCACCACATTTACATACTAACATCTATATCTTACTCCGACCAGAAGACGGTGGTGCTAATTCATCCTCTCGGCCTCTCGTCGACGTAGGCTAGGACTACACTAGCCTTCAACATCAATCAAAGCGCGCATCCAACTGGTCCTGCAGACTCCCGCATTTATCGATTGCGCGCACTAGTGGGACCATAAGTGTTTTTGATAAGTAACGATTGTCATTGTATATATCATAGTATTTAATCATAAGTCATTGTAAAATCTCTCTTTTTTTTTGAACCGTTAGGTAGGACTTCATTTAACTTAGCTTATAGCTCTCTCCTTGTAAGGGAGAGAGTTGTAACTATACAGTTTGGCGCCCAAATTAAAATAATACCCCTTCTTCTAAATTCTAAAAAATACTCATCCTCTAGTTTTCTTTGATTTTAGCTCATCTTTTGGTATTAATCCTGTTTTCTTAGCTTTCATACTTAACTTTCATAATTTAGCAGTATTTAGATACAGCTAATCTTTATTCTCTTCAGCATTTCTCAACTTTTAACGCAAACTGAGCTAAGCTCCTCTATAACATCTCAAAATTGGATCTTCAACTTAAACTTGAATCTTTAACTCATACTTCAATCTTCATAAACTTGAACATTCACCCATACTCGAATTAAGTTTTCATTAGTAAAATTTAAAAGGTTTTAAATAAAACTGGTAATACGTGGGCTCGCCCTAAAAATAGGCTGCCCTTAATAATTGATTAATGTAAATATTTTGTTTATACTTTGTAAATACTTTATAAATATTTTGTAAATACTTTGTAAATACTTTGTAAATACTTTGTAAATACTTTGTAAATACTTTGTAAATACTTTGTAAATTCCTTGTAAATACTTTGTAGGTATACTTTTGTACACACTTGTATATTACTATATTTTATGTCCTAAATGTAATTATTCTACATAGAAGAAAAATAGAAACATTCGGTTTTTGTATATATCACTGTATTAAATCTTAAGTCATTGTAAAATACCTCTTCTCGATAGGCAGATCTTAATTTAACTTGGCCTACAAGCTCTCTCCTTTAAAGGAAGAGAGTTGTGACGCTACATAATAAAAAAGAACTCATTTAAAAATCAGTAACCGATAATTTCATAAGCAGATTATCCTAGTAGAATAATAACAAAATAATTTGAACCAAAAATAAAGAAGCATTAGTCAAACGCTAATAAAATAAAATTAATGACGTCCATAATGGAAAAATTGCAAATTATACAGTGTAATACTAAACTTTATTATGAGGTTACTTCAAACGTACCTTATAAGCCCACGCGTGGGTTTCAATCACGATAATAAGCAGGTATTTAAGCCTGAGTAAATTTTACTGTAAACTGGCAAAGTAAGTATCATCGTCACACAAAATAGGGTCCCGTGGCCGTTAAATATAAAATATTTTATTATTTTCCATTAATTAATTATTATTTAATTGTTATAATACAATTTACCTATTGTTGCAATTGATTATGCTTTGGTTGATAATATATTTAATAGTTATTAGATTATAATAATAATTGGCAGATTCGGCACGGGATTGAGATGTCTGGATGGAATGGGAGGAGACTTTGTACATGTCCATTTTGTAAGCTGTTGCGTCTGTAATCTACTTGTGCATAATAAAAGATAAACTGAATTAGCAGGCATTTGTCCAGCAGTGAGACAGAACTGGCTTATGATATATAACGTAGAGCATGTTTTACCTTAGAGTATATACCTAGGCCTATAGTCTCCTTCGAGAACAGGGAGGTTATAATATAATTATAAGGAAATCTTTCGGTGAACCAAAAATGCCTAGAAGAGCTATAGGGCCATGGGAGTTATGATGAAAGAAGATCTCCCCATATCACTCAAGAGAAAGCTGATGGACGTACGCATCCTTCCCGTTTTGACATATGGGGCGCAGAACTGATCACTGACCAACATTTTAAAGTCCACGCTCAAAGTTTGTCAGCGTGCGATGGAACGCAGTATCTTGGGTGTCAAGCGAACGGACAGAGTCCGGGACACTGAGCTGCGCTAAAAGACCAAAATTATTTACGTAGCCACCAAGCAAAAGCTGTGCAACGTCCAAAAAATTTGGAGTCCTTAACCGTGCGAAACAGTATTTTACGGCACAACAACGGCTATTGCTGTACAAAGCGCAAGTTCGGCCGCACGTAGCATACTGTTCCCATCTTTGACACAGAACTCCAAAGTACCAATAGTTTCATTTTGACTCCCTTCAGAGAAGAGCCATTAGAATCATCGGTGATCCCAAACTCGCCGACAGGCTGGAACCGCTGAGTCAATGCCGTGATATCGGATCGCTCAGTGTATTCTACCGCCTGTATAATGGGGAATATTCTGAGGAGCTATTTGATCTCATCCCGTCGTCGAGATTTTACCACCGCACTTCTCGACAACGTAATAAAGCTCATCCGCATATCATCGACAATTGGGTATCACGCACCCCACGCTTCACGCGATCTTTTCTACCCCATACTTTCAAGATGTGGAATGAGCTACCATCTGAGGTTATTCCATTAGGCTACGACATGGCACGCTTCAAGAGAAATGTAAAGAGGTTTCTACAGTGTAGGGAACGCATCGACAATACCCCGGGTGTTGCCGGTGTCAATAGGCGATGGTGACCGCTTACCATCAGGTGGGCCATAAGCATGTTTCCCCACAAATAACAAAAAAAAAATCAGCTCAGCCGAAGTGGAACTGGGCTGGGCATGTTTTACACACGCCAAGTAAGCTGTGGGCAAGGATAGCCACTGGGTAGCGTCTTGACCCAGCGAGAAGTCGGCGCGGCAGACCGAAACGTAGATAGCGGGACGAGCTGAATAAACGGATTAGCCACAATCAGCTCAGGACCGCGTAGTCTAGAAGGAATGAAGGAACGCCTTTGCTCAGTAGTGGGACACAAATGACTGATAATAATAAAAATAATCCGTTTTTTTCTGACAGACAGGAGGTTCACTATTTATGTTATGTGGTAGCCGTCAGCGTCACTAGTTCCAACAAAATGAATGAAAAGAACAATATACAAAAAACACGCAATAATTTAAAATTATTGTATATTTTTCAGCGCACGGCTCGGTACCATCCGTACCTAGTTGATATACCACCCATTCGCACACACAGTTTTGGTTCTACGTTCTTGATGCGTACAGCTAATGTATGGAACACTTTACCGTCGTCTGTTTTTCCTAATAAATACAATCCAGGCCTCCTTAAGGTAAGAGTGAATAGGTTTCTTCTAGATCTTCGTGCTATATCTTAGACCACATCATCGTTTACCATCAGGTGAGATTGTGGTCAAACGAAGTTCTATCAACTTTCTTCCTTCTTATGACGAGCACAACTTCACGCTGTTGAACACGGACCATGGTATCAGAAACTGTTGGCCGGCTGTTAACGGCTGAAAAAGGCCGTCGATATACTTGCCCACTGAGGATATCGATATACCTTCGGAGCAAAATTGTATACTTTACAACATTTATCGAGTTCAGTCACTAACGTTTATGATAATTTCACTTATTTGAACTGGCCTTTTTACAGAACTTCATTTTCAGAGTTCTTGGTTTTTAAAAGTTTCAAGTTGTTTTTAATGTCCTTGCAAGAGAATGTCTGTAAAAGACCTCTCCTCAAATTAAGAGATTCTACTGTTTTGCCCAACAGGGTTCATAATGGCACACATTTGTGCCTAATAACATCTAATGTAAATAAAAACATCTAAATATGAACACTTTTTACTTTGAAAGATGTAAGATGTTATATGTGCAGGTGTTCTTCTTATATGTCTATTGCATTCCACAAAGTAATAATCTATGTATGTGGATTATTACTTTGTGGAATGCAATAGACATATAAGAAGAAGACCTGCACATATAACATCTTATATCTTTCAAAGTAAAAAGTGTTAATAATAGATGTTTTCATTTACAGTAATTTTGACAGAAAAAACGAACATATTAGTAAGATACTTGCACTATCAATGGGAGAAAAAAGTAATAAATCAATACTTGAGAAAATAGCTTTTTATTGACAAACAATGGGTGCGAATGCACATGCAGGTCGGCTAGTATTATAATTTATGGAGGATGTTGTTTAGGAAAATGCATATACAGTGTAACTGATGGTCTGAAATTGAAATTAGGAGGATGTGCTTTTTGTAAGATCTTATTATCTGCCATTACATCCGTTTCTCAGATATAAAGGCACGGATCACATACCTTCAACATCTAGGATCCTATATCCTAAAATACATCATTCACTCGTCAAATTCTTCATAAATGTTTGATGGATTAGGGTACTTTTGATCTGACTTTTCTTTATAAACTTGTCAAATATCAAAATATGTTCACCAAAGTCCTTGCCTTGTTTATAATTTATGTGTAATTCAGAACAACTCCCCAAAGAAGCGTGATCATGATGTATGTATGAATGGATCCATATACCAAGATAAGTATTTTGATTCTTATAGTCTAATTTTTATTATTGATTGAATACGGAACCCTCAAACGCCAACGGTAACCCATTATTTGCAAAAAAAGAAGATCAAAATCCTAAATTGGCGTGATTTTCGTCGAATCCTCGCGAGATGGTAACGGTAAGATTACGCTTAATTGAATTTTGACTTTATTTGTCTGAGAATAAGGTTTGTTGTATTATAATGATTTCGGCTATCGGTTTTAATTTTAATTAATTCTTGCTCATCAGTAACAGGCATCGGTGAGTCAGGAGCGTTCAATGACTTGCGAGTGTTTGTATAGCCTGTCCACACTAAGTCTGCTAAGCGCTGTGTGACAAGCTACAACAAGCTTCCCGACACAGTCACGCAGGCTCCTAGCTTATTTATTTTCAAAAAAGAATAAATCGCTGGCGTATTGAGAAAAATTTTTATAACTACGACGAGCTATAGCTATAGCTTTATAGGTAATGAAGGATTATTTATTTTGTATGAATTAATTGTTATTACTGTTGTTTTTATTTATCAATTATTTACAATTGTATGTACTTACGTGCAAAATATTATGTTGAATTATAATGTTTCATCATCATCATCATCATATCAGCCATAGGACGTCCACTGCTGGACAAAGGCCTCCCTCATTGATCTCCAGGAACTGCGGTTGGAAGCGGCCTGCATCAAAAGCCGACCTGCGGTTCTTACCAAGTCGGCCCATCTTGTGGGTGGACGTCCTACGCTGCGCTTGCCGGTCCGTGGCCTCCACTCGAGAACCTTTCGGCCCCATCGGCCATCTGTTCTGCGCGCTATATGGCCTGCCCATGTTAATGCCATTATAATGTTTATTATCAATCAATTACTATTATGACTATGATGTGAAATGTTCAGCATTATTTAAATATCTTTATATTAGATTAGATAATTTATTTATTGCACACCATTAAAAATAATACAACATATAATTCACAATTAAATCAAAGTTAAGGGCGGCCTTATCGCTAAAAGAGATCTCTTCCAGGCAACCTTTGGATGGGCAGGATCTGTGTGAACAAATAAGGGCGGCGGCGTAAATCAAATAACAACTAATAGATCAAGTACCTATATAACTAAAATTATATATTATTAAATATATATTAATTATAACGATCATGATACAAATAACACAGATATCACAGAAGAAGAGAACGAACAAGTAGGTAAACCTCTACATTTACGTGAACAATTATTAATTATGTTTGTTTAGGAATGTAAGATTTCAAGAAAATCTCCACCGTTATGCAGACTTAGCGTAGACGGACCGTAGTGTTAATTTTACTGTGGGAATATCTCTTCTCTACCTTTATAAATCACATGTCTTTGGTTACCTATGCAAATGAACTAATCTAATAAGAATCGTTGTTCTGACTGACTGACATATAGTATAGACAACGCAAAGACCAAACCGCTGGTCTTAGATACTTGAAATTTAGATGGCACGTTCTTTGTGGTTTAAAAGCGCACACTAAGAACGGATTTTTAGAAATTCATCCCCTAAGGGGATCAAAAGAGGTTTTTACGTTTGTATGAAAAACAGTAGTTCCTGAGTTCATAAACATGAAACTTGGCATATATATTTTACAACAAAATAAGAGAAATTGTATTTTTTTGTTTTTCAATAATCATCTCCCCTGGGTGGGTGAAAAAGGGTGTTTAACTTTGTATGGAAAACATTATTTCTAGGGTTAATAAACTTAAAACTTTACATAAATACTAAACAGAGTACTTAATGAAACATGGGATAGTCATTCTATCTGAAAATCACCCCATAGGGTTGCAAAAGGAAGTTGTAGTTTGTCCTAAACCAAATTTTTATTGCATTTACCAACATATATCTTTGCATAAAAGCTTTTTATAGGTAAATTTTATCATGGTAAAACCACCAGGGTCTGATAATGGAGCCAGGAGGGAATCTGCAGAACTCTTTAATGGATAACAGTAGATGGATCATGTTTGGGTTCTATTAAATTGTTTTTACGAGACGTTTTACGCTAAAATTGACTAGCAGCGACTAAAGACAGGGAAATGGACCGTTTTAAATCATCGATTTCATCACCAATATATTTTAATCGATACTGGACTGACAGACTGACTGAAAATTAACGCACAGCCTAAACCTCTTCTAAGATCTTATAGTCTTATTAATAAAAATCGCTTACTTCTAGCTTAATCCGAAATTACTCTTGGACTTGTTATTCCTAGACTAACCAAGTAGTAACGTCGATTTTACATTGTTATTAATAAACATAGAGTAACCTCGGAGTAGCTATACATTCCTTACTCCGGGATTAACACGTGCGTTATGGCAACCCACTTAATTTAAAAGTAAAAAGAGTGAGTAAACGAATGAATACTGCTGACATCATTGACAGTGACAGACAATATTTTGAGTTTGACAATCTGTTAAAATGATTTGATTTGTTTATTGTTTACAATTTCGTGAACCTACTGTTTGTGGTGCGGTGTGTTGTGAGGGTGAATAAAAATTTATTATCACAAATATACCGTGCCTGCAAATAATAAAACGAACCCAAAACGTAGTCGCTCTGTTAATTGGGATGAAAAGGAAAAGGTAAGTAGGTTAGGTACCTACCTAATTTCTGTACCTAATAGTATGCAATAAATCTTGTCGTGGTATTTTTGATACAAAATTACACCTTCGTTTCAGATATTACTGCGCAATGTCCTAAAAGACTATGTGCAGACCATCGAGGACAAATCTCTTACGACGAATACAAACAAGAAAAAACAAAAGCATGGGAAGAAGTCCACAAATAGTAGTCATTTACACACATTTACCTTACCTTCATCATCATCATATCAGCCATAGGACGTCGACTGCTGGACAAAGGCCTCCCTCATTGATCTCCAGGAACTGCGGTTGGAAGCGGCCTGCATCCAACGCCGACCTGCGGTTCTTACCAAGTCGTCTACCCATCTTGTAGGTGGACGTCCTACGCTGCGCTTGCCGGTCCGTGGCCTCCATTCGATAACTTTCCGGCCCATCATGGTAATAACCACAGGTAAAAATATAAGAGGTACATAAGTCGACTCATGTGTGACACAGAACATTCATTTTATTTTAACAGCGCTGAATTTATAATGTTAACCGCAAAATGATTCAAAATTCAAAAATGTTTAAATATTGCGAAATTGAAGTCGTATCATTCATCACTATCATCGATCACACCAATCACGGCGGGACACGTATAGCTCGAAGAAGTGACTGCCGTTGGGGCAGAAAAGTTCTCGATTGACCATGCCTGGACTAAATGGAAAGACGACCTGATAAGGGTTGCCGAGAGCCATTGGGTGGACCACCACAAGATTGATAAGGTTTTACTGATTTGAGTTCAGCAGCGGACGTCTTAATTAATTCCCGTACGATGCTGATCATAAATACGCGTAACGTAACCCTAAAAGTCCAACAAAAACTAAAATTCAAGTAAAACTAGTGATGTGACACAGTTATCGATAAATTCTATTGATAACTCCGACATAGCAGTGACCGACATGAATACAATTTGTAAGATAAAATGTAGTCCAACCACGCTATGTCTGCATAAATTTTATTTTTGGATTTATATTTATTTTGACAAACAGTCATTACATAGAAAGTGTAACGACCAAGAAATTTTTACGACAAACAGCGCCCAAAAAGTACTAGATAAAATGGTGTTTATGATTTAGCTGTACTAAAAGTTAAAATTAATATACAAAAAATTAATATACATTTAGTTTTAATGATTTGTAAATTTGTAAGCTTGTTATACATAATTTTTCATATTAAAAATACCATAAAACATTCATCTTTTACTATAAAAGATTAATGTTTTATAGAGTTTTTTGAATATGTAAGACGTTACTAAATAAGTCATTTTGTAGGTATTGGAACTACAATACATAAAATTATTGCGAGTGTGTGTAATCCTTATGTAGTAGTGGTGGTACAAACAAAACTTCTTTACGTGAGAGACGTACTAAAAGCCTTCTTGGTAACACAATTTAATTTAGATAAAATTGTAGGGATATCAATTTTGAATTTTAATAATTTGGATAGAAATGTCATGACAAATTGTGTGCGGCGCGGGTCAAGAGTGAGAAAATTTAGTCGGCTTTTTTTAAATTTTTTATCTATTAAACTAAAATAAACAGCTACTATGTCTAGGTTAGTACATGGTTCAGGCTAAAGCGAGCTCGAGCTTTTTCTCGTGGTTCAACTTTTTTATCCGTCCGCCAGAATATGCTATTTCTCGTGGACCCACTGCAAATTTCTAGTAGTATAACGACCTCGCAGATAATAAAAAAATGGAATTCGCATAATAAACACTTTGTAGAGTTAGCGTGGACGGAGTATAATGATTAAGCTTGCGAAACGTTGCGTCACGAGCCAGCCTCGGAGCATGATTAAACTTGCAAAAGCAAAGTACAGTCGAGTAAAGGTTAGTCGGCAACTAAGGATGGGCTTTTTATCATCGAATTTTTCAACTGTTAAACGGTAATTGAAAACAGGTTTTTTTTATTATCACCTGGAGATGGACCAAGCACATGGCTCACCTGATTTTACGTGGTAACCATCGCCTATGACAAAGCATTGGCTCGTATGTCACGTACCTTAGAAACGTGCCTTACGATCCATCAACTTCAGATATACAACTTATACAGGTGTATATCTCAAGTGCCTGTAATTTCACCGGCACCTACCTTCAAACTGTACAACAATGCTGCTTGATGGCAGAAACAAGTACAGAGATGGTACTTCCCCGGGCGAGCCCTTCCACAAATAACTGTACGACTAAAAATACAAATTTATTTATATAAAAATAAATTGGCATTTGTTAGTCTCACAAAAACTCGAGATTTGCCTAATTTTGGTTTTTAAATATTTTTAGAAGTCCAAGGAAGGTTTAACAGGTGAGAAAATATAAAGAAATTGCAATGAAAGTATTAAAAAAGTAGTAACTATTTTGTTTTCCCATACAAACTATTCGTACCTGTCAAACAGGATGCATTTATATCATTTATCAAAACGTTATTTCGATTTTTTAATTTTTGGATGCACTATTAATATTTGACCACAGACAAATGTGACCTAATATATTATGTTTGTTGTCAAATATTGGTGAATCCTTGGATATCTTCTTTATAATTTGTGTTTGTGAGTTCGTGAATGTGAATTGAATTGACACAAAATGTGAGAGAGAGGTGTTTTAGTTTTTATCTCGAAGTTCCCACGGGAACGGGAAATTTCAAGTGTGCAAAGCCGCAGACGGGTTAGCTAGTATTTACATACAAAAGACATTACGAATGGACCATGGAACAGGGTTGAGGCCTCTATTTATTTATTATTAAACGCACAAAACACATTACAATCACTTACAATTAAAGATTACTAAAATGCTGTTTTAATCTGGATTGTAACATAAACATATGTGTGTACAGCTTAAATAACTTACAAATCAAGCAGACGTTAAGTTGAAACAGATAGAATATCTATATATTCTATAAATATATATATACATTAAAAAATTTAATAACATAATGTAATAAAGAGTAAAAATAAATAAATAATCCCTTAATAAACATATTTTGTATGATGGCAAAAGCATAGGCTAGGAGGCTAGGCTCACATACCATCAAATACATAACAAATAAAAAATTACTTTGAAATTGGCATACGAAAGTGTTAACATGATTGTGTGTGATGTGTTTTTTGCAGGATGTTAGAGGAGGAAGGGAGGCCTTTCAAGAAACACGACAGAACCTATTTTGAATAACATTGATGAATTTGTTTTTAAATAATTCCACTCAGCTTATAAACTAATGAATTCATGGCACATTAAATATTAAAACTCGTCATTAAATATTCATACTACGTCTCCATTACTCATATCGATAATCTAAGATTTTATCGATTTTATGCACATCACTAGCATCGCGGCTTACCGATCATTGTCAATTGGTTCGTGACCAAAATGTACGTATCCGCTTATTATCTTAATAATTTTGTATACAATCTCGAGCGACTGACTCATTTTTAGTACCAAGGTTTTCTAGTAAACGATCTGTTTTTAAGTAGGTTTCTAAGCTCTGGAGCTATATCTATATACTGTTATACTCATAAATACTGCTATTGTCAATTTTACTTTGATGAACAGTTTTTACACCAACCTTAGGTTGGTCGCTAGGTTTATTTTGCAGATACGAGAAGGTGACAGAGTAGGTACGTATGAAAAATCTTATGAAAGCATAATGTATTGTTGACGATCAACGATTTAGGTCTCAAATGGAGTCAAATTAGGCTAGCACTTTAAAACAGCTTTCTCCAATATCTCATAATATTAAAACTACATAGAACAGACGAAAATATATACAAGCTAATAAATCAAATAATGCTTAAAAGCCTTAAAAACACGACACATGTTTTGTTTTGGTCATCGGTCTCGTTGTTACTAGAGTATCCACCCCGTAAGAAACGTACATTTTTATGTTGGGTACCATCTAATACACTCCGTAAGCCGGAGGACTACTAATAACTTAAAACTTGAATTCGACAAATTTTAGAAAAGATTTAAAATTCAAAACTTATTTAGTCAAAATTTATTTAGTATCGCATTAGTCTAAAAACATAAAACCATTAGTCGCCATATAGCCAGAGGTTACTGACTGACGACCTGGCTGTCGACCTCTGTATATAATAGTAAAAACTATAGCGAATCCATTGTTTTCGTTTGATTATGCGCTTCGGCCAGTTATGTTTATTACAAGTATGTAAATAATTTATTTATATTGTTTGTGCTTTTTAAATAGCTTTTCAAGAGTCTAATGATTTAAGTTTGGGATTTTGTTTTAGAAGTGCAAAGTCAAATTTGAATTGTTGTTAGGTACATTTCAATTGTTGCAGTAGTACTGGTTTGATGTTTATTGTCCCAGAAAGGTTAAATAAATAAATAATGCTAGACATTACACAAAGCGCTATCTAGTCCCAAACTAAGCAGAGCTTGTATAAGGGAACCAGATAACTGATAGAATAATAATATACTTTTTTTTTGTAAATACATAACTCATATCTATATTATCTATAATACTAGCTTCTACATATAAAAAGAAGACTAGACTACACTGTCTTCTGACAAGAAGACATCTTGGTGAAAGGCCAGGTTAAGAGTTCCCTAAACCGACGAGCATGTATACAGAATGTTATGAGAGTGAGGCAAAAGAAGTATGTCGGGATCGGAGCAAGTGGAGATCAGTGGTATCTGCCTACCCCTTCGTAATAAACGCGTGACTGTATGTATGTATGTAACTTCTATAAAAGAGTAGAAGTAGCACCGAAAAAAGTTCTCCATTAAACGTTTGGTGCTGAAAATAAAGTTTGAGGGCATAAAAGCACAGAGCAGTTCACCCATGAGATATAGAGGGATCAAATGTACAAGGAACACCATAATGTTCTCTTGAACGAATGTGCCAGACGAGCTGCGGTGCAAGATGGAGGGTAGTAAATCACCCCACAACCCAGTAATGAAGACCATAACCACTCTGCTAACAGGTAAGCTGTTATGAGTAAGGAAATTAACGATGAACGCCCTAAAAACTTTCAAAACCAGAGCTGGCTACTAGCCCCAATGAAATTATTTTTAATTAGGTACGATGAATCATTGAATTTGATTTTACGTATTGATGATGAAGACAGGTGATCATCACAAATCGCATATACTCAAACATTATCAAATACGCCAATAAATCACACATATATAATTCATTTCTCAGCCCGGGTCAGCCATACTGGCTGTTCCCTCGGGATATTGGTTGCATAAATCTTAGCAGAGTGTTTTTACTCGCGTAGAGGCTAACCGTTTATTTGCTAAAGCTTTTGCTACATTTGTATTAATATAACGAGCTGAATGCTCACCACTTCGTCTGTATGGGGATCTTCAAGTTTAGATAGATATATTTTTTATTAGCTTTTGCGGCTGTAGTTCAGTGCAGCCCGAGGCCTATTATGATCGCCACTTGTTTTTATGTTACCCCTACTTTATAGGGGCGTTAAAAGTTCACCACTAAGCTCTACAGCTGCCAAAAACTGTAGAATGTATAACTGTAGAATCTTAGGGTGATAACTGTTAGCTCCTCCGGGCTTAGAATGTGTTTGCCCAAATGAATGTTACGTTTTTTTTTATAAATTATAGTAAGCGATGGGATGCAGTCTACGATGGTACACGCTTGCCTAGATGAAACCTATTCACTCGCGACTTGAAGAAATGCTTTGGCAAAGCGTTCCACTCCTCGTTTGCGCATTAGTGGACCACACTCGCCTAACAGATGTAGGGGCGATCCTGCCAGATAGATAGATAATACACTTTTAAAACACTTTATTGCACACCATAAACAACAATCAGTTAAAATTAATATTATTCAAATGAATGTGTACAATTGGCGGTCTTATCGCAAAGTAGCGATCACTACCTTTGGATGGAATGGATCATGTGAGTTTTACCTAGGGTACCACATGCATACCTACAAAAAATAATATACCTACGATAGGTTACATTTACATTAAGTATGTCTATAATGTATATTAATGGAAAAATATGTATTCATAATATGAACGAGTAAAGCATTAGTTAGCGAAGTGTAGTCAAACTACATAGTCAATTAATGTTCCTAGACCATGCGTCTGAAAATAGCGAGTGATTTAGCACGTCTGATAGTCAGTGGTAGCGCGCTCTATAAACAAAATATTTAGGGCAAATTGCACAACTATCCCTAAACGTATTTAGCGACTAAACATGTTTAAATTTGACGTATTTGTATGATTTTACAACTCTCTTAAACATTTTTAGGCACTTAATACGATTAGACATCGTTGCACAAGTCGCCATTAGAGTGAATAGTGTTTTATCTTCGTTCTTCCACACCATTAAGAATATCCGAGTGTTGTGCGTGAGTCTTCCAAGACTGCAAGAAATAAGGATACATTGATGATTCTTAAACAACAGTTACGAATTCATACTATTTCAAAGTGACAAAGGTTAACTCAGACTTTCTAGATATTGTATGATTAAACAGTTGTTTAACTTTTTTGTGATAAGTGTTTTATAAATGAGATAATAAAGATTATTTAAAGTAAACTTATTATATAGGCTTTTAGGTACCTACCTAATATCTTATTGCACCATCATTTTACAAATGCTAGAAATCAGAAATATTTATTGTTTGAACTGTTGTAATCACAATAAAATGGGATCTTATTAAAATACACGCAAGTCAACACAGTTTATCCATTTCAGGATGTCCAATATTTCAACTGTTTGAGTCAGATTTTGGGTTTACTGCTTTTTGTAACGGATAACACTGTCGCAAATCTTGGGACCGTTTTCAACGGGCCTTTATGCAGGCGCCATGAAACCTCCTTGGTACGCGCAGTACAAAAAAGAAAGGAAAACAGATTAAAAAAATGAATTGACGTCTGGTGTAGAGAGTTTTTGCGAATGATTCGATTTTGGATAATTGAAATTTTAACGAAGTTGTTTGGAGACCAGACCAATACTGTGACGAGAGAGCCTACAACAATCTCAGTTAGCGTCTGCGGCCACTTCTTTTCATCTGGAGCGGCGAAGCGACTGAGGTGAGTGGTGGGATTCTTATCTTTTACAATTTCGTGGTGATTCTGGAGTCTGGTGGATAGCCCTTGGCCAAAATAATAACAGTAGGAAGCTGCTGCAAAGGGCATTGTCAAAATACTAGAACATTACCACTTCTACTGTTCACATGCGACCTCCGTGGCGTAGTGCCTCGCGGAGTAAATAATAACATTTTCTACAGATATTTTGTTCCTGAGTCTGGGTAGTTCTAGTATGTATAGAAAAACTAACGTATCAAATCTTTGGACTTGCCTCTGACTCAGATCTTCACGGTAGTGAAAAATAGATTGAAGCATGCCCATCATGGAGAATAATATAGTCGTGATGTTATAGTATTTGTATGTTTGTTGTACAGCAACAACGGCTGCGGACGTGCTGAATTCCGCGCAGGGGGCGCTGCTTTCCGGGTACCGCGTCACCTCGCCCTTCGGCATCAGACTGCAGCTGAAGCCGCGCGACCATCTGCACGACAAGGTGAACTGCACGCGGCGCGTACTGGCCGGCCCCCTTGCGCCCGGCGTGCTACGACACTAGGTGTCGTATTTGTTGAGTGTTGTATTTGTGTTATCAAGTGAAGCTTTAAGTTTGGTAATATACTGTTGTAGAAGTCGCTGTTCGACGGGCTCGAGGAGTCGGACGCGAGCCTGGAGGACAAGCTGAGCCTGAAGCCGAGCCGCAAGTGCCTCGTGCTGCGACCCCACGACGCGCACCACAAACAAGTATGAAAGCAAGTCATGGGTTTCTTGCAGCATTACTTAGTAAAAGTACTGCACCATTGCGACGTCCAAGTTTTAGTGATATTCATATTTCTCCGTTCAACCCTGATGCAGACGTACCTATTCAAGACTGGTGTGAACACGTTGACCAATCAAAGCCTCACTGGAGTTTGACTGATTACGAAGTTTGTACTAAAAGAGCTTGTAAAATCACCTGTATGGAATCACATGAGAGAAGCTTAATACAAACGTTTGAGCCCGAAGCAAGATACTCTTATGATAATCTAAGTTGCGGAATTTCAAATATGATATGTCAAATCCAGCAGAATCTATTACTAAAGCCTGGAAAATATGGAAACGTGTCATAAATGGCAACAAGGATATTGATGCTGTAGAAAGAAAAATAAATTTAATCCGTATGGTTTAAATAAGTTATATTTATAATATGTCGAAAGAAAAAACATATGTTAAACTTTAAAAATTAATGTTTTAAACTATTTCGTTGTAAAACTCTAGAATGTTCCACAACAAAATGGCTTTCCAACTCGCACTTTCGAGCAACAAAAAGCCCAAACATTCCTGAAAAAGTTTTCAAATCAAAACCGCAGTACCAGACTAGTGTGGCATTTGACAACAAGAAATTAGAAAAATACAAGAAGTGACTCGAAAAAGCAGAGTATAGAAGTCCATAGCACACCATATCGTCTCAAAGCTAACTCTACTCCAACTTTCGATTCCTCAAACGTTTGGCGCATGTCTTACGACGCGTGGTCATCGCGTGTACCATAATCATCGATCGTATCTTCATTTCAACAATTTACATCACACGTTAAAAAACAGACATTGCTTTACTTTAGTGGAGCCTAAAGGATCCAATTCCTAGACGCCGTATTTCAACACCGCTGGTACTTATAAACTTATAGGTTCTGTTCTGATTAAATGATTTTATTTGGACGTTTAGCGCGGTAATGCAGTCAAACTCTAAAATATGCGAAGATGTTAAAAGCATGTAGTCAAATACTCATCCTAATAATTAAATAATTTCAATAGGTAAGTGTTATTTGGGCTATTGTGGACCAATCCTGTAAATAGGCATCAATTTCGGCCCTCCATCTTCGCCGCGGTGTGCCACGAGGTCATTTCCCGAGAAGACTGGAAAGAGGGAAAGGAGGGCTTTGCCTTGCAGTGGGACACTATAGGCTCTTAATAATAACAATAATTGTTATTTGCCCCTGAAAACATGTATTATTAGAAGACGCAAAACTAAACTTGGTAACTTATTTTTAGTGTACAGTAATGTTTTACAGTGTTTCCCTAATAAGTAACTTTTTTATATTCCCCTCTACATAAAATCATTAATAAAGAACAACATGGTTTTGTTCAATAACGTTCTACAGTCAGCAACCTCATAATATATACTAACTCCCTTTTTCAAAGTATGGATAAACGTATACAAGTTGACTCAGTATATACATACTTCTGCAAGGCCTTCGATAAGGTGGACTATGACCTCCTCCTGCGTAAGCTGGCTTTCAACGGTATTCACGGAAATTTGCTAAGATTTTTCTCCTATTATGTTAGAAACAGAACACAACGACTTGCAATCAACGGCTTTACTTCCGACGACATAATAAAGGTCACTTCAGGAGTAGCCCAGGGGTCCATACTAGGCCCTTACTTTTCGTAATTTTTATCAATAACAATAGGGAATACTTAAGGCATACTCGCTTCCTTTTATATGCTGACGACTTAAAAATGAATCAAGATATTATTACATTAGGTTACTGCTTCAGATTACAAGCTCACTTAGATTGCCTAACACACTACTGAGTGTTAAATAAATTGCACCTAAGCCTGCGTAAGTGTAAGTCTATAACGTACTCAAAAAAAATTATTAACATTGCCTTTACATAAATGCTTCGTGACACGCGACTAGAAAGGGTACCACTTTTAAAAGACCTAGGATTATTCATGGACTCGAAGCTTCACTTTGATGTTCATGTAAACCATATCATCAATAAAGCCTATAAGTTATACGGATTCAACCATATCATCAATAAAGCCTATAAGTTATACGGATTCAACCATATCATCAATAAAGCCTATAAGTTATACGGATTCAACCATATCATCAATAAAGCCTATAAGTTATACGGATTCGTAATGCGAACTTGTACCCCATTTAAGAATTCTGCATCTTATATTCTTTTGTATAAATTATAAGATCTCGGTTAGAATATGCTACTTCGGTATGGAACCCACTCTATGATAAATATAAAGATCAGATAGAATCAGTTCAACGTAAGTTTCTGCGTTCAGTAACTTATAGCTGCTTTCATTATTACGACGTTCTCTTAAATAAATACTCACTGCCAACTCTTAAGATGAGAAGACTACTCCTTGATCAAATGTTACTTTATAAGATAAGTGATATGTCATCCATCATGGATTCGACTGTAGTAATCTTGTAAACCAAATTTACTTACACATACCCTATCGTTCATATCCTCGAGAGACTCGCAAACATAATTTTTGTTTGCGCCTATTCCCTGCAAAACTAACGCCGGTGAGCGCGCACCCTTAAACATAATCATGAAACAACATAATGGTCTCTTTACTGGTATCGAACTGTATGCAACCTCACCCGGCTCTTTCAAAAAGAGTATCTGATGTCATAATGTCGAATACACTCTTTCTGTTTGACCTAAAGTAAAAGTTAAAATCTGGTTCTTGTATGTAATGTAACCTACAGATATTATTTGTCTTCTTTCATAAGCATGCACTTTTTATGCCCTTATAATTTGTCAACCCAATCTGTGGACACCGGGGCTGATTATACATAAAGAACCTTATTTATTATTAACATTAAGTAACCTAATTGTATAATTGTTTGTTGTCCTTAATAAAGAAAAATAAATAAAATTTATCAAAAGTATAACCAACTTCAGAACACGGAAAATTTATAAATGTGGGTACAAAGGTTGCTTGGTCTTCTGCGAACGCGGGACGTTCGAATCCAAATTTTAAACCTTATTTTCATCTGATAATCGTTAGAATTCGTACCTCAAAAGGTAAAAAAGAAACCCATATAAGATCACTCTCTTGTCCGTCTGTCCGTTTTTCTGTCCGTGAGCCACCACCGATTTTCTGAGGAACGGGTTGGCTTAGCAAATTGAAATTTATAGAAGTCTTCAAGTCAAGAGTGAACAGGTTCTTTTTAGGCAAGCGTGCTCCATCCTCGATCACACCATCACTTACCAACATTTGTGGTCAAGCGCTTAGCCATCAATAAAAAAAAAATTCCTCGGGCGGCTGCGGGGCACGGACTCATACTCGAACTCAGATGCTTGATTTGATTGCATCTTCTATTAAATTTATATCAAGGTTTGTCGTCCATTTTCCGACGCGATAATGCAATGCAAGATATGCAGATTGCGCGGGAATTTCACCGTCTGCCACCCTTGTTATTGCCTTTGCATATTCGAGTGAACTGATGTACTTTTTACTGGCGAGAAAAACCTATAGACCTGACGACCAGACTGACAAACACTAGAATAATAGAGAAAAGTTCAATATAGATAGAATTTTTGAACTATTATGGCAGCTAAAAAATGTGCAAGGGAAAGTTTTATTTGTCATACCCTTGATTTATTTATGCGTGAGGTTTTGCGAAAGTGATCAATGAAAGCATGCTTGTTTGCTTGCTTATTTTATTTAGTTTATATTATTTAAAAATTAATTTATACAAATAATTACTACCTATAATTATGTTAATTATTATTATTTTGATTTTTTTACCAATTTAAATGTGCACAATAATTAAAATTTTATTTGATATAATTTTTAGTCATAATTAAGTAACTGATGTAATTGGTTTAGTTAAATCGTGTTAGTTACTAAATGAAAAAAAAATAATCATATGTCGTAATGTCGTTTAGGTTCTATCTAACATTTGGAAATAGCCTTAGATGATACAAGATCTCTGAACAACTTTAGTGCCAGAAACTTGTGCCAGAAACTTATGCCTTATGCTTGTGCCACCTAGGATGTACACACGGCTACACATCAAGCTATACATTTCGAGTATAATCGGACCTCTCATTCTATGAAAAGCCTAGACAATACGAGGTCAGCTTATACTGGAAATGTATAGCTTGATGTGTAGCCGTGTGTACCTACATAAGAAAATTATTAATGTTTTATTCGTTTTTGTAAACAATACATATGAAGTAAACGTAGTTTACGATCGTAATGTAATGCAATTTTATTTTGCAATTTTATTTATCTAATTCTCAAGATTCCCGAGATGTTCTTTAACTCACGAGAGATATAGAAGTAACATGAGATATGTTTTGTTTATTTTTCGTTTAAGTGTGTTTTAATTGGATGTTATTTATTTTTAATCTACTGCGTGATTGTTTTCTGTTTTGCTGTTTTTTTTATCTGTGTTAGTTTTTAAGTTTCTATAATAATTCTTGAGTTATGTTTATGTAAATATTAGGGTAACGATTTGGATTTATTTGTCATGTTACTCTTGGCTGATTAAATGAATCTTAAATGCGTTAGGTGTCCATATTATCTCTCATATCTCATCAAAATTCAATGCAAAATATTACGCCAAAAATTAGCTTCACTTCCCTTCCTTTCTCTACCTCGGCAATTGACCCGTGTTATCTATAGGTACCTAAAGTACAATGCGTCAGGTCTGCTAGTACGAGTAGGTATATGGATAGGTATGTGTGCAGTTCAACGTGACGACGCGACGGGTGGAACAAGTCGTGACTTGTCCGCCACAGGCTGCACTCGCTCGATGGTTCACTAAAGCTTTGGAATACAGAGCCTACAATAATATGGGTTCAGAGTAAGAACTGGATTTGTCCTTTGAACTTAGATTTGTTTTTTGGTAAATTGCTTTTGAAAGTTTGTAAATAGATTTTGAATAAAAAATCTGCTGTTAAAGGTGAGTTAACCGAGATCAAACGTCTTGTATGAATACTAGTGGTTCGCCCCAAACTGAGATCTCGCGAGTCTCCTAAAAAACAAACAACAAAAAAATATCATTCTTTGACTCATAAAATAGTGCCACGAAATTCACAAAATGCACCACCAAATAACTTTACCAACAGTTTCATACAAATTACAAGTAACGGGAGTTCATGTAAATTGGTTTATTATTTTAGTTGTATATATTGCAGTTATTCTGTATGTTTGACTTCTTTCTATATTTGTGTTACTAAAGCTATATGAATACCAAATTTCAGCCATGTGGGGTCCATTGGTGTACCCTGTGAATTTTGTCAAAGTTTTATTATCGCTATAACTCAAAACTACAAAGATAATATTAAAATAAAACCAGGGTCGAAATCTATATATATCAAAGAAAGTCGTGGTAGTTACACTATTTATAACTCAAGAACGGCTAAACCGATTTGGCTGAAAATTAGTGGGAAGGTAGCTTAGAACCAGGAGAAGGACATAGGATACTTTTTATCCCATTATTAGCACCAAAAGACGGACATAGTATACTTCTTATCCCGTTCGATTGCGTTCCGGTGTGACGTAGCATAAAACGTCAAAGAGAATACAAGCCACTATAAAACGTGGTTTATCAAAGACGCATCTGACATGGAATAACAAAACGCAAATGGCAGCAAAACGTAATTTGGTCTATGGTTAAGTATGTTTGTAAAATGATGGCCGAGGACAACAATTGACAATTCTACCAGGGTAACGTATATTGACAGCTCGCGTTATATGCATGTCAAGGCGGTACGAAGTTCGGCGGGTCAACTAGTGTACTAATAAAGACCTTTCATTAAACGTCCCATTTGACCTGATAGTCTTATTTCGATTTTTTTTTACCCCTCTTGAACCCCAATATCTCAACAATCCTTCAACATTTTTAGCTTATTTATTCACACCAGATTTATGCCAATACTACACCTACTTAAAAATCAAATTTCACGATGATCGGATCAACGGTTCGAAAGTTATCTTAGCACAAACAAACATACATACATACAACGCCGATTTCCCCAAGTTGTTTTGGAGATTTCGCTTCGCACGATCCTGTAGTTAGGTAATTAATTCACACGCATTAAATATCCGTTTAATAGTAATTAATAATGACATTTTCCTAAATAACTGAATCATATAGTAGTTGTATGATCCTCTTTTAGGTTACCTATATAGGTAAACAGAAGCACCATGGACACGTTCCGAGCTGTAACCAAATCACCCTATGACAGTAAAGCCAAGTTAACGACTAGGGGCGCTAAACTCTCCAAGCAAACTACCATCTTAAACCTAATGACCTTAGACAATCAATAGAAAGCGTAATAATTTGAATGAAATAAAATATAGTACAAAGGTGCTCTTGATTTACAAAATATTACTCGTTATAAATGTTATAAAACAAAACTGACTCCTTCTGATCACCAAAACCTCCACTATGGAAAACATTGCATTGGCTTATTTTTAACTGACTTCTAAAAAAAGAGGAGGTTCTCAGAAGGAAGGGGGGGAAGGGAGTGAAAAATGATGCTTGCATAAAAACGAAGAAGATTTTCTGATTTTCTTTTTGTTAAAATTAATTCATTAAATTTTTTTACGTCATTATGTAGCTAATGATAACAAGGTTCAATGTTGCTCAGCGTGCTATGGAGAGGGCTATGCTTGGTGGTACTCTAAGAGATCGACCCAGAAATGAGGAGATTTATAGACGAACCAAAGTCACCGAAAACATAGCACAACGGATTAGGAAAAGCTCGAAGAACTGACGGCCATTGGGGCAGAAAGGTCCTCGAGTGGAGACTAAGTACTGGAAGAATCAGCGTAGGGCGGCTCCCCGCTAGAAGAAGTCGACGAAGATGATAATGGTTACTGGGAGCCGTTGGGTGCAGGCCGTGCAAGATCGGTCGCTCTGGAAATCTATGGGGTAGGACAATGTTTAGCAGTGGACGTCCTTTGGCTGGTATGATGATGCTGATGATGTAGCCGGCAATGCCCCACTACTACTACTAAACCACATGCCCAATCTATTGTGCACTAGTTGCTATGCAATTCGTGGCTCAATTTATTGCAGGTATTTTTTTGTCGTGAAAACGTAATAAACAGACAAACAGACGGACAGAAAACCAGAGAACTACAGCAACAAAGTTACTTTAATATTTATCCTTTAATCTCAGTAGATCCATTGTCCAGATCCATAATGGATCTAGTGGGATATTTTTTTCTCAGTAGATCCAATTTTTGACAGTGTGGATTTACTGGGAAGTATTATATTCGCTAGAGCCGTTAACCAGCTCCAGTTACGAAAGTGTGGGGTGTACGAGAAATTTCTTTCTCACTAGATTCATTAATGGATTTAAGACCTTTCCGTCGCAGTAGATCCCATGTTTTGCTAAAGTAGCTTCCAAAAGTAATAAACAAGAGATGCATGTCATATTGACATTGCAAAAATATTGCGCTACTTTATGCAATATTATTATATAATTGTCTATTGTATAAAATATAGCAGAGAAAATGAGTGACAAAGTGATAAAGTTAATTAAAAGTGGACGTGGAACGGTATTATTATTATGTGAGGGGCACAGATTTCATAAACACGTTCATAATAAAAATGGTATTAGCCTCTGGCGTTGCGAACACTACAAAAACCCATAATTAAATTTTACTGGATCAGTATCTTTAAAGTCTGCAAGTGATTATTTTCCTGTCCACCCGATATTCTATTCCGAAAAATATTTTCATAATGACGACTATCTTTTTTCATTTAGCCACGCTCCTTTATTTACCACCATTTATTGTTTTTAGGACAAGCATATTATAAAGGCGGAGAGCACATTGCAACGCTTGTGAGCCTGATGTTGCACATAATTGCATTGAAAGTACAATAAGTGATTACTGTAATGAGGCTTCACATGGCAAAGAACCTGCTCCTCGCATATATAAAAAAGCACTGGCTTATATTGAAAGTAAAGGATGGCATTCATCTATAAACCAGTTCCTTCTTTTGATTAAAATAAATCTGGTTTAAACCGTCAAACAAATAACTTGGCTCATGGTAAAAAAACCAAATCAAATAGTCCAGAAGTGGTACCTAAGCAGTATGAAGACTTTTTACTTGCAGACTATTTGTATACTAGGTATACGGGTATACGAATTATTGTATTTAGTTCAAAAGACGCTCAAATGCGTCTAAAACTATTAACAAATTACTTTATGGATGGGACTCTTGTCCAACACCTTTTCGTCAGCTCTATGTCATTCAAGCACATATAGGCAGCGACTCAAATGGTAACAACATAGAGTGCCATTAGTGTTTGCTTTCATGACGCATCAACCAACAGAGGCGTATACGGTCCTATTTAACCTAATTAAATCCCATATTCCGGACTGGCAACCTAAGCAAGTGACCATTGATTTCGAAAAAGCAATGGGGCTTGGCACTGTCTAAAATTGATGTAGAAATTCTCATCTTCAATATAGCTTTCAGGGAGTAAAGCAAGTTTACTGCACTGAGAAATTATTCTCCTGTTGTTTTTGGTTGATGGTTGTCACTATCATTTTTCGAATACCTTGTATCGTAAAGCTAAAGCTTTGGGTATGAAGTTAACCAAAAATAATAACAGGAGGATAATTTTTCTGTGCAGTAAACTTGATTTACTCACTGAAAGTAATAATGAAGATGGCTGGGATTACATATAAAGAGAAATTTCGCAAAATCAGGACAAGCTAAGTAACTTGGTAAATTACTTTCAAAAATACTGGATGAATGACCGCTACTATAAAATTTGGTGTGTGTATGGGCTACGCCCTCGCACTAATAACAGCATAGAAGGCTGGACCCACAACATCAATACATATATAAACAAAAATGAAGTGCAGCTTTTACAGATACTGCACATTTTTTAACAAGAATCATCACTGGCTTCACTCCATTGTGACCGTTGGGAAAGACATAAGAAAAGGTCATCACCTAAACGCCGCAAATCAAGCGTTCAAGCGTTCAAAATCAAATGATGATTTAATTTTATTCGCATAAATACAGCTCGTAAATGGCAAAATTAGCATTGGCCACTTTTTGGAAAAATTGCGTTAGGTCATATCAGTAATAATAATAAATATTAAATATTGCTGGACATGTCACACAGCGCCATCTTGCCCCAAACTTAGCAGAGCTTGTACTATGGGAACCAGATAACTGATAGAATACTTATATACTTTTTTATTAAATTCATTTCTATTAATTACATAATATTTAAAGAAAAATATCCTCTTAATTTATATAATTTTGTGAGACAGTAAATAATCATTAAATCCAATAAATTATACTGTTATTTTAAAAACAGATCTATTAGCTATAAAAATTCTCATCAGATCCAAATATTGGGAAACCGATCTACAGAGAAAAAATATCTCACTAGATCCATTATGGATCTGGACAATGGATCGACTGAGATTGAAGGGAGTTTACAATATTAAGTAAGTGTTTTAGGTTCGCTTAAGTTTAGGATATTATTATATTATTATTAGGACGACCTCCGTGGCGCAGTGAGCGAATAGCCGGCTGAGACGCAGGAGGTAGCGGGTTCGATTCCCGCCGCGGAACAAATGTTTGCATGATCTAAAGATATTTGTTCCGGGTCTGGTTGTTTTTCTATATATTATAAGTACGTATTTACAAAAAAAAGTATATAAGTATTCTATCAGTCATCTGGTTCCCATATTACAAGCGCTGCTTAGTTTGGGGCTAGATAGCGCTGTGTGAAATGTTTAGCGATATTTATTTAATAAGTACTGGAACTCAGAATAGGTAAAATTCGAACGCAATAAGAGCAAATCTGCAAATGAAGGTTCATCGCTCACAACCTTTAGCCAGACGTCGGCCTAAGATTAAAAATGTACTGGAAACGACAGATAAAGTTAAAACTGCCATAGCGACCAATCTTGTTTAACCTACAAAGACTTATTTTAATTTATTTTGTTTTATTTATTATGTAATAACAAACAACTACAATATATAAAGGTTCAGTCTGTGTTAGTAGAGGGTATGTCATGTGTGCGCTATTGATACTCTCGTCCACGACGCAACGTTAATAATAATAATAATAATAATCCTCCTAGCCGATTTCGGCTACAGAGACTTGACTTTGTGATTATTGGCCTAGGTGTTTAGCCTGTATGTGGCTGATGTACCCTATTTTTGCGCTAAAAGTCCGGTTACAATGAACACAAGTTAAGGCGCCATTAATGTAGTTGTAATTGATATTAGCCGGCGGTCGACTTTTAAGCTGATCTCGTTTTAAGTCTAGTTCTTGCCTCCTTTCTTCTTCAAACTCGTACACTTTGTCCTGAACATGACGCCACCATTCAGGTCGTTTTTCAGCGAGAGCCTCCCAGCGCGACGGATCGATACAACACCTCTTCATGTGCCTCTTCTGTACGTCTTTGAAACGTAGGAACTGACCTCCGCGTTTCCGCTTACCATGTTCTAGTTCACAGAAGAAAATGCGTTTCGCCCTTCGCTCATCAGACATCCGAGACAGGTGCCCGCACCAACGCAGCTGACGCCGCATCAAATATGCCTCTATGCCACAGACATTAGCCCGTCGTAGAACATCGGTATTACGGACCCGATCCGACCACTTGATGTTAAGAATGTCGCGGAGGCATTTCAGATGGAATCTGTCTAACGTGCGTATGTGTCTGCGATACAGGCACCATGTCTCTGACGAGTACAAGATGTTAGGAAGTACAATAGCCATATACACCTTAATCTTGGTACTCAATTTGATGTTATGGGAGCGAAATACCTGGACTCGTAGTTTACCAAAAGCAGCCATAGCGGAGCCAAGTCTGCTGTTGATCTCCGAGTCAAGGTCGCATTTTGTTGTTATGCTGCTTCCCAGATATCTGAATGTATCGACCTGTTTTATGGGCTTTCCATCGATTTGCAGATTCAGTGGAGCTTGGTTAACAGTGTCCATGGCCATCACCTCTGTCTTTGTAATATTAATTTTGAGGCCAAATCTACAGCACGCAGCGTCAAGCCGAGTCATCAAGTCCTGGAGTCCCTCAGAAGATTCCGCAACGAAACATAGGTCATCAGCATACATCAATTCGGTAATGAGGTCATACGATACCTTTGTGTGCGCTTTTAACCTAGCCAGGTTAAAGATACTGCCATCTGTGCGAAAACGTATGCGGATCCCTTCGGTGTTGGCTTGTAAAGTCTCCCTCACGACAACGGAAAAGTACAGAGCAAAAAGAGTGGGTGCTAATACACAGCCTTGTTTTACACCACAAGTGACAGGGAATTGCTCTGTCTGCTCACCATTGACGGTTACGCAACAAGTCATGTTGTCGTGAAGAAGTCTTATCAAGCGTATAAATTTGTCGGTGCAACCAAGTTTCGAAAGCACAATCCACAAAGCTTCGCGAGGTACACTGTCAAAAGCTTTCTCCAGATCAACAAAACAGAGAAACAGAGGTTGACACTGTTCCCTGCTTTTCTCTTGCAGTTGTCTAAGAGAGAATATGGCCTCGCATGTGCCGCGATTGGGTCTAAACCCAAATTGCGTTTCAGGCAATATACTTTCAGAGAGCTCCATAAGACGATTTAAGAGTACTCTGGCAAAAGTTTTTCCTGGAGTAGACAGAAGTGATATACCCCTATAAGAGTTGCAAACAGATCGATCACCTTTATTTTTATACAAAGAGCAAATTAGTGATACGCCAAAACTAGGAGGAACGAACTCCATTTCCCACATGCGCTGGAAAAATTGCCAAATCTTGTAGTGCAACTCATCTCCGCCATATTTTAATAGTTCTCCTGGTATGTTATCGATGCCGACAGCCTTATTGTTTTTCTGCGCTTTGATGGCGATGATAACTTCCTCAAGAGAAGGAGGCTGATCCAGATCTACGGCTTGTGGTAAGGCAGGAAGTGATGCTAAATAGTTTATGTCAGCAGAACGATCCACATTGAGTAAGCTGTTATAGTGTTCTGCCCAGCGAGTAAGAACTTCTCCTTTGCTTACCAGGAGGGTACCTGAAAGTGATTTCAGTGGTACGTTTACTCGATGTGGACTTCCTACTAACTTTTTAATCTCGTTAAAGAAATCGCCGAGTCTATTCGAATCAGCAAGCCACTGAATATAGCGAACCTTGTTCAGCCACCACTCATCTTTTGCGTTTCGAGTTAGTCTCCTTATTTGGCTCGTACTCTCCTTTATTTTTTCAGAAGCAGTTGTCTGATTTCCCTTTCGAAGGAGCTGGCGGTGTTTTTCTAGGGCGACTGTCAATGTATTATCATTTTCGTCAAACCAGTCTTCACAGACACGAGGTTTTTGGCCTAAGATCTCAGTAGCCGCATTGATGGTATTTGTAGTTAACAGTTTCCAGCCCTCGTCTAACTGTTCATCTTCGGGGTGTATGCCTGCTGTAAAGGTATTGACAGCTTCCCTGTAATTTGCCAATATTTCAGCAGACTCTAGCTTTTTCAGATGAAGACAGTTAGGCTTAGCCCTGCGAGGTCTACGGCAAGGGCTAAGACGCAAAAATAGTTTTGTAACAACAAGTCGGTGATCCGACCAACAGTTTGCGCCCCTCATTACTCTCGTTACTTTGACATCCGCTATATCCCGTTGACGGACTATAGCATAATCAATAAGATGCCAATGCTTGGACCTTGGGTGCATCCAGGTAGTTTTGTATTTATTTGGGAGTCTAAACATGGTATTGGTAATACCCAGATGAAATTGGGAACAGAGGCTTAGTAACAGTTGCCCATTACTGTTCATGTTACCAATGCCATGTCGCCCTATCACCCGAGGCCAAGCTTCAAAATCACGTCCGACGCGAGCATTAAAGTCGCCAAGAAGCAAAACTTTCTCACAGCGCCGGATTTTAGTCAGCACTTCTGACACTTCCTCATAAAATTTGTCCTTGACGTCATCACTTTTGTCGAGTGTTGGCGAATATACGCTGATAACATTTAAGTATTTATTGTTTCGAAGATGGAAACGTAAGGACATGACACGATCAGAGATAGCAACTGGATGTTCTTCCAACTTAGAGGCTAAAGTAGTTTTAATAGCAAAGCCTACTCCTGACCGTCTAGGCTCAGAAGCTGGTGTGCCTTTCCAGAAGAAAGTGTACCCACCACCACGTTCAACAAGCTCACCTTCATCAGCTAGATGTGTTTCGCTGAGAGCGGCTATGTCGACGTCATAGCGTTTGAGCTCGCGAGCCACAATGGCGGTTTTACGTTCTGGGCAGAGGTTGTTGGGTCGGTCTAAAAGAGTACGTACATTCCACGCACCAAAAGTCATATTCATCTGCATGTTTTTAGATTTATTCTTATTGCGAGGAATGAGCGTTTGTTTGGGGCACCTTTTCTAGCCCCCTCCCCGGCTGAGCGAGGAAAGCAGTGCCTCTCTAAATAAAGCTGCTTTGTCTCAAAGAGTGCTGCCGAACCACACTGTCACCCCGATGCAGTGCTAGAGCGACCACTCTCCTCTCCTTAGGCCACCCGTGTCCAGGTATTAGACCAAGCCCAGGACTTTTTTAAACTCGGAATGACAAAGCCAAGTCAGATGCGCAGGATATATTAAGTTGCATAAGTGTGCGCGCCGTACACAGATGCACCCTCTCCTCCTTACTCCCCTTGACCCAGTGGAACGGAGAACCGCTACGACTGGAAGGGAACAGGACGCAGTATCTGGCAACGATAAAAACTCCTATCGCTACCTTCAGGCCTTCTACAGTTGCCTGGTTGCCTCGCCACTTGAGGTGGATTGCGTTGACGCCGAAGCAACGAGCACTAGCACGGGGAGTGACCGTGCCGACTCGAGGGCCGAAACACGCCGTTGCTACAACAAAGTGTTTCGGCACTCGAGCCCCCCTCTACCAGCCTAGGTTCCTAAGGTGTGGCCGCTGCATGCTATAGCGGCGACCACTAACGACGATCGAATGCGTGCCGCGCGATCTGAGGAGCCTTTTATAGGCGATGTTGCCTCGACCACTAACGACGATCGAATCTTCGTATATTCAACGGGCAGCGTAACGACGCCCCAGAGACGTCCGCACTGTACGACGGCTCGAGCACGACTATCCACATGTTGACGCAACGTTATCCACATGTTAGATAAATAATTATTATAAAAAGATATATTCAGCTAGAGGATCTGTGAGAGAGTAAGATAGATTATTAAGGTGTTAACAAAAACAGCAAGGACCTATAAGGAAGAAGACGAACGATAAACGAGCTCACTTTTGCGGGGAATCAAGAAATTCATATTGGCAGCTGCTAGCATCCTAGATCCTAGTAGTCTGTGTTGATGGCTGTATTTTCTGTGTAGTAAAGCAGAGTAAAGTTGGCTGGTTGATTCTTTGATACTTCTTCAATTTTCTTCACGATTTTTCAAAAGTTTTAATAATACCTAAATTAGTTCGATTCGTTTAACCTACACGAGTCACCAAGAGGAAAATATTCGATTCGATTGTTCTGTGTAGTGAAGACCAATGAAATAGCAATGAATATCTTCACATCTTATATCGGGCGGTGTACAACAGTAATATTTTTTTTCGAAATTAGTACTTTAGACCTTTTAATTAATAAATAACTAATTTCAACAGTGAAAACGACTTAAGAAAATTTTTGGCAATGGCGGGAAAAAACAGTGAAAACGAGTTGTGAATTTTTTTTCGCGATGGCGGGAAAAATTAATCAGTTTTCCTATGCGCGCGCATCTTACAATGGCGATCGGCCATAGACTAAAAGAATGAGGTTTCTTTTTTTTGGCTTTTCGCGGATAGGCTTTTAGCCACGTACAAAATGGGGAATTTCAAGTTTTCTTTATTACAGAAAAAACAAAAGCTATATTTGAGTGAAAGTTTTATTTATTAAACACGTACAAGTTGAAATTATCTATTCAAATTCGCATGAAATGAGCAAGAAATAGGTACATTAATTTATTTGTACTATTGAACGCTATCTTTTTTGTATCGAAACTTTTTAAGAACAAGGCAACTCAACCAATAATATAAAAAAAAACTCTTTATAACTCACTTGTGAATAATAACACTGAAAAAGTCACAGTTTGATTACAGGTATCATTATGTACTTAATTGCGATGAAATTAGAGCCACTTTATAAGCAAGTGTGTTGAAAAAGTATTTTTTTATTCTATCAGTTGTCTGGTTCCGATAGTAGAGGCTCTGCTTAGTTTGGGGCGCTGTGTGAAATGCCCAGCAATATTTTATTATTTATTAATCATTATCATTTACTTGTGTGACTAATTGGATGTTAAATTTAAGAACAAAATCGATTCTCTATATCAACCAACCCTGAGGGAATTTAAACATTATTTAGAAGACGATTCCACAATACCTGCAGTCAGTGTAAAGGTTCGATCCGTAGGCTGTACGCTGTACGGAGGCCAAGGACACGAGGTTCGATGCACGGCCGAACAACACCCGTGAACCGGCGGCGATATACCTATCTACACCTACCTGTCTCAATTTATAGGTAGATAACTTTAGACCTGGGGTCCAATTCTACTAAACCAATCGCTTCATCGCGACAATGGTATCGTCGCAAAATGCCCACTATACCTTTTGGTATTCTACTAACACAATCTTTTTTCATATCGGCGTTGCATGACAACACCATTGAAAGTTTGCCAGCCTACGATCATAATCGTTAAAAAATGGTAATCGTGGCTCCATAATCGTTTTTCATTATCATTTTATTTAAAAGTTTTATTTACAGAACTTGCTATTGGGGTTTTAAATTAAATAATAAGTTATTGACGTTTCCATTTTATTTTTTAACCTTTATTAAGTTTTTTTTAAATGATTTAGCGCCTGCATCATTGGTAGGTAAAACTAATCATTACACAGTTCTGCAATAATTTTTTTTGGTGACAATGATTCTATGTTATATTTGGGTATATAATCCTCGAGAGGTCGTACGGAGTCGTCGAAACATTGAAGCTACGTCAAGATTACCAAAAAACTGTATTTTGTCATATTCAATGTCATATTCAATTGATCATATTCATCATATTCAATGCCGGAAGGAGGTTAACAAGCGTGTTTGCGGGGACTCCATTGTCATGAAAGATGTCTCAATTCAGAGCAATATACAACAGGACAAAAAGAAAGTGACTAGCGATTTGACCGTGCAATTTTGGGTGATTATCGTGCAAGGTACAATGGTAAAGGCGTGCTATAAAAGGCCATCCATTGTGTTATATTTCCTCACGAATACAGGAACTTCGCGTCAAAGCACGGGCATTCAGGTAAATAATTAGCACGATTATCATAATATATAATGTAATATCACTCATTTTTTTATTTAGATTTCGATCGTGATATTCACGTTATCTAATGTAAATATACATGGGCAGAGAGATTCTGTGTTTCTTTATATGATACTTTAACATTTTCATCATTATTTTGGTCAGAAAACTCTAAATTCATTCTCAACATCTTAAATACCCATTTTATATGGATGGCAAGAGAAGAATTTTCTCGTCACAGGCGTAATAAATGATTCTATATTTATTTTTAGTTTTTAGGACTAGAAACTCGGAAATAAAAAGATTTGACATGGGTACTGTGACATGACGTTTTAGACACATATTTCAAATTTACTTTTAACATGTAAAACCGTAAGGTTTTACTTGGAATTTAGATAGGACCTCTGAACGTGATGAAAGACTGTACTGTACTTTGTAATTATTTAATTTTCAAACAGGTCCGAATGGCATTGAGAGCATCCTTGGAAACAAGATTCTGCATTTTGAAACAACCGGTGAAAGATCTCAGAGAGTAACAGTTTCATTAGTATCATTTTAGCAATCATTCGGCATAGCCCGGTAACAGTGAGTTTTTGACGGCGAAGCCCTACCGGTTTGAGTCTGGGAGCCTGATGGCGATTCAATTTAATCGATACCAACAAGTGTCAATCACTACAGCTCGTCTAGATTCTCATTCTTTTTAAAGTTTATGTATCCAAAAACTTAATAGGGTTGCGGAGGGCAGGTTCCTATATCTTCGAATGCTGCTATTCATTTAATAGTAATAGAATTTCACTTGTAAAGTTCGTTTAATCATCTACATGTATTATATTCTCCTTGGTTGCTGCTTCTAGAAAATATATTCTACCATCGAAATAGCGGTAAATTCAAATATGAAGCAAAACAAACGACTAGCGAAAGAAAAAAACTGTCGTTTAATTTTCAATTTATTTTTGTGTACGCATCGTAGAGAATTCGAGATGAAAGGGTAGACAGGCAGACTGAAGCTAACCGAGGGCAAAAAGTACGCCCAAAGTTAGAAAGAAAGAAAAGGTAGCCAACACTCAGGTTCTGGGACTCGATGCTGCCGGTAAGATTTTAGTGAATGGTACTGACATACGACCATGCATGCATTGTTTTAAAAAAAACGCTGCATTTTTGTCAATTCCAGAGGTATGTAACGACGACTTGGTAGCAGCTTTGGTCGACCTTAAAGGCTGGAATGGTACCATAATTATTGAGTCCTCAGCCTACCTTCCCGAAGAAAGAGGCGACCCAACATGAGATTTGGCGAGGGTGGTGGATTACGCCGCCTGGAACAACGCCGAACTACTGGTTGGGTGTGATGCCATCGCGCATCTACATGGGGAAGCACTGACAACAACAGTAGGGGCGAGTTACTATTTGACTTTCTGCTTACTAACAAACTAACCACGCATAAGGACGTTCCTCATGATTTTGGAGTTTCGCTTTTTTGCTCCTTATATGAAAACAAAGGAGACCGCTCAGACTGCAACTCCTACAGGGGCATTTCACTCCTGTCTGCCCCAGGAAAAGTTTTTGCAAGGGTACTCTTGAACCGCTTTATGGAGATATCAGAAAATATTCTGCCTGAGACCCAGTTCGGATTTCGGCTAAAACGAGGAACCTGCGAGGCGATTTTTTCTTTAAGGCTACTGCAGGAGAAATGCAAAGAACAGGGTCAACCTCTATTTCCCTGTTTTATTGACTTAGAGAAAGCTTTTGACAGCGTGCCTCGTGAAGCAATATGGGTAGTTTTTTCTATACTGGGATGTACTGACAAATTTATACGCATGTTAAGGCTTCTTTCACGACAATATGACTTGCTGTGTATCTGTAAATAATGAGCGATCAGATCACTTCTCCGTTACCTGCGGCATAAAGCAAGGCTGTGTACTAGCCCCTACATTGTTTTCTATATACTTCTCTGTTGTCGTGAAGGAGACCTTGAAAGAGAAATACTGAAGGAATCCGTATACGATTTCGCATAGACGGCAGAATTTTTAACCTTGCCAGGTTAAAAGTGCACACCAAGATATCATACAATCTTATTACCGAACTCATGTATGCTGACGACCTTTGCTTCGTTGCGGAATCCCAAGAGCAAATGCAGCGTCGAATCTTGTTTTTAAGCTTTGTAGTCCAAGCTTAATAACAAGATTCGACGCTGCATGCTGTAAGTTTGGCCTCAAAATAAGTATCATGAAGACTGAGGTGATGGCCTGGGGTACTATAGATCAAGCTCCCCTAAATCTGCAGCTTGGTGGCAAGGCTTTAAAGCAGGTTGAAAATTTTAGATATCTGGGCAGCTACATAACAGCCAAGGGCGACCTTGACTCTGAGATCAACAGCAGACTTAACTCTGCTATGGCTGCTTTTGGAAAACTTCGAGCCAGGGTGTTTCCCTCCCACAATATTAAACTCGGTACCAAAATAAAGGTATATATGGCGATTGTTCTTTTTAATATTCTGTATTCATCAGAGACATGGTGCCTGTATCGCAGACACATACGCACGCTTGACAGATTCCATCTGAAATGCCTCCGCGATATTATGAACATGAAATGGTCGGATAGGATTCGTAACACCGATGTTCTGAGACAAGCTAATGTCAGCGGGATAGAGGCATATCTGATGCGGCGTCAGCTGCGTTGATGCGGGCATCTGTCTCAGATGTCTGAAGAGAGGAAGGCGAAACGTATCCTCTTCTCAGAACTTGAACATGGTAAGCGATAAAGCGGTGGCCAGTTCCTTCGTTTTAAAGATGTTCAGAAGAGACACATGAAAAGATGCTGTATTGAACCTTCTTCATGGGAATCTGCCACTAAAATGCGGCCTGAATGGAGGCGACTCGTCCAAGATAAGGTATATGCTTTTGAAAACGAAAGAAGGCGCGAACTAGATACCAAACACTTCAATAATGGGATTCTGACGTGCGCTATTTGCACTAAAACATTTAGCGCAAAAAATGGATACATAAGCCACATAAGGGCAAAACACCCAAGCTCTACTTAAAGCATAAGCCCAGTCACGGTTAGGTGGATTTTTATTATTAACCATGCTTCACAAAAGACGTAAACCGACCTTTCTAATCCGGGCTAGACAAGAGGTCTTGAACATAACATTCGCTACTTGCCAGGCACATTAATGACTGGCATGTCTGTAATCAAAATTATATGTCCAACCACAAACAGATCATCTTTGAGATAAAAGCCACCCTCTGAAAATTGCCCTAAAAGTATTAAAACCAGCGAGGAAGTAGCGGTAGCATTGCTCGCGGAAGATTTTCGCAGAGCCTTCAAAGAGAGCTGTCCACTTAGGACAAAACAGACGAAGCGGAAGTTAGGTAGACTATGGGGGAAAACCAGGAAACTCTTCAATAACGCTAAAAGGACTCGCATTTGGGAGTCCTACATTAAAGCCTTAACGGAATATAACAATGGGATTAGGAAGGCTTAGAAGGATTCCAATCGTGGAGGAAACTATGTGAGGAACTTCAAAGTTTACCTCAAGGAGCAAGACTTCACAAACTGCTCTCCAAAGCTAAAACTAATCCAAGTGGACTCCTGAAAAAAGGATATGGTGGAGCAATAGACGGTTAAACTCTTGTCTATTGCTGCAGGAAATCCTAAACTGGCCAAAATCCCACTGTTAGAAGCTTTCAAAAATTGCTAGAAGATCCTCTTTCATTGAACATTAGACATGAACACAAAAACTCTTATTACTCGTAAGAGGGCAATAACACAATCTTTGCTTTACGGTGATGGATCCAATAAAAGTGAAATAGTTAGATATGCTGTTATCCTTACTATAAATTATAAATGTATAATATTATAAATGCGAAAGTAACTCTGTCTGTCGGTCTGTCGCGCTTTCACGCTAAAACTACTGAACCGATTTAAATAAAATTTGGTACACAGATAGTCTAGAGACTGAGAAAGGACACACTACTTTTTGAATGCGAAAAAAGGGTTGTAAGGGGTTGAAACGGGGGGCTGAAAAGTTGTATGGAAAAATCGGCATTTTTAGAGCTAGAAGGTTGAAACTTATTTTTTAGGCTGTTGATTCGATATAAATAAATATGACATTCAAATTTTGCAAAAGTTTTACCCTCAAGGGTTTAAAATAACAATAGGGAATAGGGAATTAAAGTGTGTATGGAAATATGTAAGGTTTGTGTGAATGTTTTATAAGTTTGCGACAACAGACAAAATATTAGAGCTTTTCTGATGTAACATTTACGGAGTCATTACAAAATGCGAAATTGAAGTTAACGCGAGTAAGAAACTTGCCAACCACCGCGCCGTACACAATGAGCGCTGTGAGCGGGGGGGGGGGGGGGGGGGGGGGCGTAGTACAGCGCGGTGTAGGTGGAGAAATTTGCCTATGTGTGCTTACCTGAACGGGCAGACACGTGAGGGCAGACGACTATGGCACACGCATGCGAAAACTATTTTTTTCGCTGCAAATTCATTATTATTCTTTGCGAATTGATTATAATTGATTTTCTTACACGATTTTTTGTTTATTTAATTAATGTCCATCGTGAAATAGAAAGTTTTTGGGTTAGGTTATAAAATATTTTTTTCTTTAGTTGGGTCGTTGTTTTGTTTATTTCATTCCTCAAAAGTAGATTACTTGCGAATTTAGTTAGATGATATTACGTCTTTATTATTTTTTGTACATTTGGATATTAGCTACCCAAAGACACTATTCTACGCGGACGAAGTCGCGGGCACAGCTAGTCTACTATAAAGGGCACAAAGGAGCACTCCTGTCTCATACTAGAATTAGGACTAATGTTCTACTCACCTAGCTTTATTAATTACTTATTGTACCTACCTACTTCTGTTAGCATAATAGGAGAGTATGTAAATAAATGCCTATTATTTATTTATATGATGACAATAAAACCATGCTTCTCTAGATTCTTGAGTGATGGATATATGTAATCAACTTATCTAGGCTCAGATTGGGCGACATCAAAAGACGAGGAAGGGATGATATTCATGCTTGATGTTGCCGACAAAAAAAGTTTGCTGGTACTGAAGAAGTACTCCATGAGTTTCATCACCTATGGCGTCGTGGGTATGTTAGTTCGTTGACTGAAGGAGTACTGAATATATTTGAAACCTCAAGAACTTGTTTTACTCCGAAGCTTGGAAAACATATTGACAACATAGTTCTTCAAAACCACCACTTTGAACCATGGGTTTGAACTTTAACCATTTCAATGTTGACCATTGGGTCAACATACGAAAAAGATCTGAAGGAAAGTTTATCTGGAAGTGTTCATCTCCTCATACTGACCAACTGAGAAAGACATCCTGGGGACAAGATATCCATGGAGCGACAGTTCCACATCCTTTTGAAATGATCAGGGAGCATCAGGCAGGTATAGAAGGATGTAAAGGATGTGACTTGCCGGGAATACAAAGATCATAATGTCTTAGTATTATTAGTTGCTCATGGACTACATGATTACTGGACGAAGAGAGGACATTACCTATCCTGCGTATCTGAGATCTAAGACATCTGAAGCAACAAGCATGCTTGAACCATAGGCAAAGGACACAAAAGTACCAATGATAAGGAGAGCATCCAAAATGAGAGATGCAATAGAAGAATGAAAATAATTCAAGCCTAATATATCTTTAGTGATTATGTTATGCAAAATAAATGATTTGATTTACAATTGAAATTAATTGAAATCAGGCATGAAAACATTATTTGCTTCGGTGAATTTAAGATACACAGGCTCTTCAAAAATGTTGGGGTTTCCCAGAAGTTGAGAACCCTGACATTTTCGAAGAGAGTACCTTCTAATAGGTTTAACCGTTATGATTTTCGTAGTTATACTAATTTGCTATGGTTAAGCCTACTTTATTCCTTTCATTGTGATACAAAATATTTTTGGAAATGATGAACAAACAATTAATATTATTTATTATTTCACGTCCAAAATTCCCCAGAGCCTGAAGACTAAAGTCTTCAACCAGTGTGTGTTGCCAGTGATGACCTTTGGCACTGAAACGTAGTCCTTTACTCATGGCCTCATGACCAAGCTCAAGGTCGCTCAACGAGCTATGGAGAGGGCTATGCTCGGGGTTTCTTTGCGTGACAAAATCCGCAATGAGGAAATCCGTAGAAGAACTAAAGTTGCCGACATATCTCTCAAAATTAGCAAGTTGAAGTGGCAATGGGCAGGCCACATCGCTCGTAGAACCGATAAACGTTGGAGAAGAAAGGTTCTCGAGTGGAGACCATGGAATGGAAGGACGCAGCGAAAGCCGACCCCCACAAGGTAGACCGACGATCTAGTAAGAATCGTGGGGAGCCGTTGGGCGCAAACGGCTACCAACCGCTCGTTGTGGCGATCTAAGGGGTAGGCCTATGTTCAGCAGTGATCGTCCACCGGCTGATGAAGATGATGATGTTTTTTTTTGTATAATTTACTATTATTATTTTGTATAAGCTTGAGAAAAAATATTGTGGCTAATATATCCACATTTGGGAATTATTTATTTTGATCGTATTGTTGATCTGAATTAGTCACCCACCTGACCCACGGAGAGAAATATACGACCCTCCAGTAGCCACGACAAGTAAAACCTTTTAAAAGTAAACCTCCAATACTCTTTGGGTTCAATTGAAAAATCGCGGACGTTAATCCGAGAAGTGGCTGAAATTACACATTTCAGTACAAACTTCAATAGTTCTTGCTAGTGATGTACCAGAGATATCGCACATTTCCGCACACGGGCCACGCCACAGCCACCACACCCACAAAACATGAAGCTGGAAGTCTATTTAATTTTGGACTAAACGCTGGACTGATTTTGATGAAATTTGGTATACAGATAAATTATAACTGGGATTGGGATAACGGGGCCACTTTTTAATCGACTACGAAAAAGGAGGAAAATATTAAAAAAAAACAATTTTTAAAATCATCAGAGAACTACAGAAATTAACCAGAAAATTTTAATTAATCTCGTTTAATCTCCAAACCAACTTGGACAAATCGGCGTTGTACGTATCCATAATAATTACTGAACTTTGACGAAATTCGTAGAGTACACCAGTGACCCCACAGTGCTGAAGTGTACGTATAGCTTTAGTGACACAATTATAGGGAAGATTCAAACAAATTATTAACTCCCGTTACCTGTAATTTTAATAAAACTGTAGTTAAAGTTTCTGGTTATTCATTTATTTGCTTAAATCAGTCACAGATTACAAATAATACATATTTTTTTTGTTTATATAGGAGAGTCGCGAGATCTCAGTTCAGGGCGAACCACTAGTTTTATAAATTACAGTAAAACTGTCACAGCACTAGTTCGGACTAGAGCTTTGTTTGTTTTTTAACTTTCGATTCCATTATTGTCACAGTGGCGACGGCTCTCTTGGAAAGCACAGGAGGATTTCAGTACTCCTAATAAAGAACCTTCACACTACAGTTTTTTTAATGGATATTTTCATTACATCCCCGATTAAGTAAATGCATAACGCATTTACTTAATCGCGCATGTGACGAAGAAACCGACGACTTGCAAGCGTATGTTTAAGCCCCGCATAAACGACTTGCAAGCGTATAGTAAGCCCAGCATAAACGGTCACTCACAAGTGTTACGACGAGCCGCAGCGAGTGACGACTGCGAATGTTAAACAAGATTCAAAATTAATACCGACTTCTTTAGCACAAAAAATGAGCTAAGTTATTTAACTTAACTTTATACTTCACAAACTTGTTATATATTATCTCTTTTGTTTGCTGATTGATATTAATGTTAACTGGTTATTGTATTAAGTGGATCACGTAACTATTATATAAGTTATTTCGTTTTGGATAGTGTAGTAAATTGTAGAACTTTACATGTGGAAACTTTTTATTACTAGTTATTTCTATTACCTCATTACTATGTTTTTACTTAGCTGTATGTTTTCCCAAATATATTAATTTTAAAAAATACGGAACCGTTCTGCAATAAAAACATTTTTTATAGATAAGTATTACAATTTTTAGATCTGCTGACGGGTCTCCTGATGTTAAGTCATCATCATCTTTCCATCAAAGGACAAGCAGGCGCACGGCTCAGTATCATCCGTACCTGGTTGATATACCGCCCATTCGTACACACCGTTTTGGTCGTCTGTTTTTCCTAAAGACTACAATCCGGACCTCCTTATGGTAAGAGTGAACAGGTGTCTTCTATATCTTCGTACTTCATCTAAGACCGTAAGGTGAGATTGTGGTCAAAAGTACCGTAGTTTAAAATAATTTTAAGTTTACGCTTGATTTAAAACATAAAATAAACATTGTCTCATTTCTTTCTCCATGAACTCGCATTAAAACTTAGACCCAGTTCACATGAACGTCGTTACCGCGCGGAACTACCAACCGCGCGGTACATGATCAATTTAATTAGTATTTATCGTCTGCATTACAGCGCGCTACTCGTCTACATTACCGCGCGCTACGGTAGCGCGCGGTAATGTAGACAATAAACACTATTTAGTTTGATCTTGTACCGCGCGTTAAGTAGTTCCGCGTGGTACCGCGCGTTCATATGAATCGGGCCTTAATGTCATATTTATGAATTCTAAAAAACAACAAAAACAAGAGTTTTAGATAAATCTAATTTATTTAAAATCAAACAAACACGATTGCACTACAAGAATTTCTAAACAAAATTAAGCCAATCAATGCCGAATTGGAGCATCATGTATACACAAACGGAAACTAGAACCCACTCTCAGATGCAATTAATTTGTACGCTGAAATCGCATTATGGGACACTGAAATAAGCATCGTCCTGTGTTCAGGAAAAATATAAAATCTAAAAAAATGTGTGGTTTTGTTTTTGTTTTGCTTAGACTGATTCATCATCATCATCACAGTCCGTCTTCACCTACTATCGGATATATGCCTCTTCTTTATTACGGCATTCTTTCCGGTCCCTTGCGAGTCTCATCCATTGACACCCAGCTACGATTACAACGTCATTCGACCATATCGGGCGCGTGGTCTGCCTCTTGGTCTACAAGCATCCCTTGGCCACCACTCTGTAATTGCCTTCGTCCAATGGCAGAGATCCCTCCTAGCCAAGTGTCCAGCCCATCCTCCACTTCAGCCCTGCGATCCTCATACCCCACAAGCTTAGCGCGACCTCGGGTTTTGACATTAGGTATGTCTCTGTTTGAAAATGATAATTATATTTTGTTGGTAAGCCCTGTCTGTGTATCAATCAGATCGAAAATATAGTGGCAAACTTGCTCCTTTTTAGAGTTCCTGACGAAAATGGCAAAAACGGAACCCTATAGAACTTTATACATCCATCCGTCTGTCACAGTATCTGAATGAAATTAGGAATATGTGGTTAAAAATAAAGAGTTATGGAGCTCTAATGGTCTTGGGCGGGACACTTGGCAAGACGTGGTGATGACAGGTGGAACAGAGTAGCAACTGAATGGTGGCCAAGGAATGGCTGTAGAAGGGTTGGACGTCCGGCAGTGAGATGGGTGGACGACATCGTTAGAGTCGCGGACCGTCAATGGGTGAGACTAGCGCAGGATCGTGGCGGATGGCACAAACTTGGGGAGGCATATGCCCAGTAGTGGGTGAAGTCGGGCTGTGGATGATGATGATGATAGTTAAAAATAATAACGACTCACCTCTAACAAGCAAAAAAACCCAAAACATTGCCAAAAGATCCAAAATGGTGGATATCTTTAAAAATAGAGTTAATAGGCCAAGCGGGGTAAATTTATTGTAAATTGTTTAATTAAGGAAACTTAATTTACACAATTCAAAACCATTTTTTATTTATTCTTATGTCGTATAGTTTCGGAGTGATGACGAAAAATAACAAAAAAAATACAGGTCGATGTTATTTTTGTATGTCAGATATATTATGAAGTAGCCCCATAACGATCACACTTATACATTTTTGTATATTTATGGTGACTAAGTAAAGATGATTTTATTTTAAAAACATATTATTATTAGACCGCCAATTGCATCACATAGATTAACGTTGTTCTTTTTAATTGATTGTTTTATGGTGTGCAATAAGAATTATCTAATTATCTATCTACAAAATTATTATACGCATTACTTATTTCATACACCATTAAAAATATTCGCGCAAAAACTATTAATTTCCAACTCTGAACCTTCAAAACAGATTGAAACTTTTCACTTAAACTAAAAAATTATTCGTTTAACTTATTTGCTACTTATACGACATTTTCAGGCAACTTAAATTAGCTTAAATTGAGAAGTTCTACTTGGGGGAGTCCTGTTGAAGTAAGTTGCAATAAGTCTTTGGCAATATCGATTCAGGTTATGAACGTTGACTTCAGTTCGGTCTAGACTTTGTCTGAAGTAAGGCTAGTGTGAGTACTATATCGTTGTTACATGTTTTTTTTTATTCTTATTATATCACTAGTAAATTGGTTTAATCCATGAATATTTACACCGTGGTTTGTCCAACAATTTTGCTGTATAGTTATATTAACCGTTTATATATTTATTTAAACGTTGGAGTTTAGTTTTATAAAGCACAAGTAATAACCTGTATGTTGTCCCAACTATCACCAACGTCATTTTTTAATTTTAAAAAAGAGAAAGCAAGGTTCAAATGGGATTGGGTGGGACACATAAGCCCGATAGGTGGGCTAATCTCGCTACAACCTGAAGCCTGATGGAAGACGCGTTCGGGGTCGGCCAAGAAAGCGTTGGCGAGACGATCTTGTTGCCTTCGAGCAGGAGTGGTGGAGTATCCGCACAGGATAGAGATAGATGGAAGGACTTGGGGGAGACTTTTGCCTTTGCCAGTGGGAAAACATAGGTTTACAAAAAAAAACTGAGGAAAGGAGTCAAATCACAACACTATCATTAACAGTTTATATTTATCTAATCAACAATCATACAATCTCTATTTCATCGGCCCTATATTTTTGAATTAAATTATACAAAATGTCGGCCGTAAAGAGCTCACCGCTACCGATTAATATTCCTGTTATTCTTCAATTGTCTCGTTCTGAAGATATATCTGTTGCAGACCTACCTATTGTCCCCCAAGGACTTACTACTGACTCTGCACATAGCCTATTATTTAGAAAATAAAAGCTATCAATCTAAAATCAACCATCACTTGAAAACATACGTTTGAAATTAGGTTGGAATCAAATTCCAGGCCAGAACTTATCGATAAACAGTCGACTACAACCCGTTCGCGTATTGCATTATGGTCTAATATCCCGCAAAATTACATGGAGGTTGCTGCGTTTCAGTGTATGGTGGTTATCGACATTGGATAAAGGGCCACCATTAATCGTACAGAGATAATATCGGCTCAGTAATCGCGGATTGCTAAACGATCGGTTAGTGCACTCGTTGGTTTGGTGTCGATGGCCCTATTTAGGTCGGAGATAAGAGATTGAAAACTGAACCAAAGTTATTATGTATGATAGAAAGCAACGCTTACGGTTCACTTCCAAACCTAAACACAACCACTCTC
The DNA here is from genome assembly GCA_918857605.2 of Philereme vetulata. Lineage (NCBI taxonomy): Eukaryota > Metazoa > Arthropoda > Insecta > Lepidoptera > Geometridae > Philereme > Philereme vetulata. The sequence goes on along the minus strand of OU975451.1, from coordinate 2,046,921 downwards.
TCTTCCTGGCTATTCAGTCAGCCTTACGGCGCCTACGTCCACGTGGTATTGGGTCTTCTAAATACATTATTATTTGAAGAGTTGTCAAATCATACAAATACGTCAAATTTAAACATGTTCAGTCTCTAAATACTTTTAGAGATCAATGGTAAATTGTGCCAACATTCTGTTTTTTTTTTAATTAATAACCTGTACAATTATCTCCAAAGATACTAGAGATACCAAAACAGTAGGTAATGATTAAATTGAAAAAACCAGGAGTAGTACCTACATAATTAAAAAAAACTATTATTTCCACGTTCCCAAACAGTTTTTATAGATAGTTATATTTACTTATTGTAAACCGTTCAAAGGAATACAATCGAAATAAAATAAACAACAATAAAAAAATAATAGCAAGGGTTCTGTTTGCGCCAGATTTTAGTATTATCTCGTCTGTTTTCGTAATGCAGACCATTGTCGCGAGACCTGGAAGTTCCTTTGGGCATTCAGTTCCTACAGGGTAGGGAATGCATCGGCAATTCCCTGTGTCAACAGACGAAGGTGACCGCTTACCATGAGGTGTACCGTAATCCCGTTTCGCCTTAAATAACATAAAAAAAGCCAAAACCATGCTACCTGCTTGGTTCAGCTGAAGAGCAAAATACATTATAGAAGAATAAACAAACGAACAGTTGGAATTCTGGTTTTCTGACTTTTCCTTTTGAAGTCGTTTCGTTTCGTTTCGTTTTGAAGTAAATATTATTAAAGTTGTTTGGAGGGGATAAGAGGACTAGATTGTTGCGTTAGGAACTTTCATCTCCAATTTAAAAAGATGGCATCAAGAAAAATAACAATTACAATTATGAAAAGCTTGCATCCCTACAACTTCAGTCGCCAAAACCTATGTCAAATAAATCTGTCAGGTCTTCTCGACAAAAAGCAAAAAAATTCTTAAGAAAAGAAACTCAGGATTGAAACTGAGATCCAATTCTTTACGGAATCCAGAAAATCAGCTAAGTCTATCTTAAAGTACCAAGAAAGTATTTCTGACACAGACTATCTCAACAGCTCCAACTATTCAGGCATCCAGGATGTCTTCATCTAATGCATCTGTGATTGCTGCAAACTCATTTGATATTGCTCTGGGAGAGTTAGCGACTACATCGGTGACTCCAGAGAGTATCTCTAAGGTTTTAACTGAGCTAGTCAGAGAGCATGGAGATGATTCATGATTCAAGACCGCTTTCCGTCTGGGGCCATCTAACGAACAAACGAACGGCAAAGCAAACCAAGACCCATTTCCGTTGGTGCCTGAGGCCATCTGTCAAGAACGGCAAAGCGGTCTAAGTGAATAACCGTGTTTGGTAAGTGGCACTGAGTAGACCCTTCGCTAGAATAGGAAAAATGGACACCCTTGTCGGTAAAAATGATCTCTTCCAGACCACCTTTTTCATGCTTTTCGATTACATAAACTTGGCACTAAAACCAACCTATGAAAGCACTATCATAAGTTGAAAAATATTCAATTAACTTTTTATGCCCGAATATAATCTTTTACCACCGTACTTTTTGATTATTAGTAATTTCAATTAATACTCATTGTTACGAACATAGAAAATAATATATAAAAGTATTTTTTTTCACCTTTTTCTATTTTTAAGGTAAGTGCGTTGCGTTGTTGCCTTAATTTTGAATAAAAAAAACTCGTGTGCTTATGTCGTACTAAAATGTTATTTTTTGCAGTATTTTTATTTAAATTAACTGCATTATTACAGTATCAAAATAAAAGCTATCATTGCTCTTATCGGTGTTTGCGCAGTAATCGCGTCTGCCCAGTTCAACGCATACTCCGGCTACCCATTCCAAATTCCACAGAGTCAAGACCTTTACCCGATCGGCCAACTCCCACTACCCGTGGTTGACCAATTCCCACGAGAGCTGTGGTTAGTCAAGATCCACAATTGTTAATGGGCCAGTCTTTAAATGCTTATCAACTTCTTAGCCGATCATATCAGCCCGTGCGCATCCCAGCGTACACTTCCTTGGCAAAGGATTAGGATCGTGTGGTTGAAGTACTCGATGAACACATGTAAGCTTGAAAAACATCATATCACGTTATTTTCATATGAGCCATATATTGCCTAAGAACGGGCTCAGTGGCGCGTATTGGGAGAGGAATATGTCCGGCATTGGGCTAATGTGGGCTGATGATGATGATATATCGTCCAATTCTGAACGTAAGCCACCCTCCATAGATTTGCAGATTGATCTGAATGGAAGTACGCACCCAATGGAAATACGATCTAATGAAGGTTGCTGGCTCTTGTAGGTCGTATTACCATCATCTCTACCTTGTTAATCCACTGAGTTTCATCGGTGACTTTACTTTATCTTCAGATTTCCTTATTTCTGGTTCGATCTTTTGTCGAAAGGTCAAACAAAGCTCTCTCCGTAACATATTTGTTTGACATTGGTAAAATTGACGTTACAAAGTAATCCGTGTGATTGTTTGTTTGGTACTTATTTGACTTCGATCTTAATTTTCAGAACTAGATCTAAATCACTATTATTATCGGGACAATCAGACATCAATAATCCACTACTTCAATATGTTATGATATTGTCTGCAGTCAATCAATCATCTGATCGTTGAATTCGACAAAAATAAAGATCTGTAAGTGTCAATGGTTAAGGGGACTAGGCAATGTGGTATGAACAACATGTTATGTGGAGGGAAGAAAATTCTTTCCCCAATAATAATGATACAGTAGGAATAATTTCATATTAATAATAATGCTCTAAACTTTTCAGTTACGGTGAATTTTATCAACCAACAATTGAACAAGCTATTAGACATACTAAGAACAATCCTTCAGGTGCTGCAGATATTATTAGGATCAAATTGAGCAACAAAGACGGTAAAATTACAGAGGTTAGTGAAATAAAACACCTAATAATCTTTACAGAACAGTGACGAGAACCATAATAGTCTTTTTACCATTATCCCAGAAAAAGTGGGTTCCCCCCGCACATACTCTTTCTTTTATATGGCTCTACTAGTAGTAATCTCAGTCTATCTTACCCATATCAGCCATATATACCATATATCCTTTGAGTTTCACCTCTCCTCTACATCTAAGGAAGTTAAAAAATATAATCAGCTAGTGCTTTAGATACCTTCAAAGTTAAAAAATACACGCTGCCCGAATGTGTATGTGTTCTGAATCTGGTTCCAGCATTTGAATGACTGAAACAGTGTTGACGATACTGTCAGTCCAGTCCAATCACACATTGACTCACTGGATAACTGGATTGGAATAACGATCAATTGGCATTCATTGCCAGCCCCCTTGTTCAGTGACTTTCAAGATAGAGGATATGTATTTAAATTTATTTCAGATAAAAAAGCTGATTAGTTAACTCCAGCGGATCTGCCATAATGCAATTTCTAACGAATGCGATTTGTTAATAGATAGATCAGTGCAGCTCTCCGACAACACTCCCCTGAAACAAGAGGCTGATTTTCTCTCGAGTTTAAGATTAATGATGCAGTGCTTCTTAGAAACTTACTTCAATGAGTTCGATAAGGTGGCGGATAATAACCCTTAACCAGGCAGAGTAGGTTTTATTTTGCTACGATTACGAAACTCTGGTTAAATACTTACTATATCAAAGTAATAAAACAAGTGTTTTTTTTACAAATACTTATTTATTTTGAAAAAAATACCTGTGGTCCATATGAGTACCTTTCCCAGTATAGGATAATAACTTAAGAATGATTTGGTCCTTATATGGATCTTGCCTGTCTAAATTACAAATGATTTACCTACAAAATGTAAAATCTTCTGAAACAGGGTGTGACGCACAAGGGCACTTTGCATAGATTACACTCTATTTTTGGCCTTTTGGGATTTGTTCTTGTACTACAGAAACGGCAGCGTCGTTTTGTACTTTGTGGCATGTGAGCACCAGCACCCAGGCGCACTTTATCTCCTATTCCATAGACACCACCTTTCTTATTTTTCAGTATTGTTGCTGGCATTACGCGAAGTGAAGTTAGGTATTTATGAGTCCTCTTGCAACACGTAACCGAAATTCTCGATGACTATTGTTTCGCTTGACATGTCCTGACTATATAGGATATAAGCGTTTACCAGTGTAGCTTCCAGCAAAAACCAAAACAGGCGAAACTAGTTTGTTTTAGATTTACGGCCAATCTAGTAAGAACTTCTAAAGTGATCAAAGCAGTCAACTCCATCTTACTCTGTATACTCTGCTATTGCCATTGGGCAAAACATAGGTTTCCTTGTATCATCCTTTTGTTTTCGTTGTATTATCTTTACTACTCTTGGATCAAATGCGGTGGTCACACCATAGACATCTGTAGTGTCCATCCACGAGCTGGTTCATCCTCATCTACATCAGTCTCATCATCCTCAGATGACATTAGTATTTGAAGTCGTGCCTCGACATCGCGGTCACTCAATTTTCGTGTCTGAAAACAAGAAATCACATCAAAATATTATTTTCTACCAATATGTAATATCATATATATATGTAATATCTAATATAATAATGTTGCGATTGCAAGTGTGAAACGGACAATGATCATATATGGACCACGTAATCGAATTGATTAGTTTATATCTAAGAAAGTAGTTTCATTAGAAGAAAATGTATTCAGATTGTCTAAAACTTTCTATCTTGCTTTTACAAACACCAAATAGTACTTACAGTATTTTTAATCCACATTTCTTAGTAAATCACGCACAAAATCCCACGAAAACCCTCAAAATGCCGGGAAAGTAGAATGTCAACTTCAAAATTCAATCAGTTATTAGTAAAGCGTTTCGTATCACTCAAATTGTGTTTGTTGGTTATTTGAAATATCGTAGTCTATGGTTATTGACATATTGTGGTTCCAATGAGCTCCTTGCTTGTTTAGGACATCGAAAGATTATGAGGTCCTCATAGGTACTTTGCCTTATTAAGGGATAATGGAGCTGAGGCATATTTAATATCTAGTTCGAGTCATCTCATTAATTGATAATTGCCCGTTATCAGGGAAGAATGCTAAGCAATAAAATGTCGGCAACTGGGCACCCGTTGGCGACCGGGCGGAAGCACTTAGTATATTTGAGTTAAATGAATATACAATCATTTTAAATGTTATGTTTGATGATTTATTTACCATATAACAAACCCTAATTTATACTAGCTTCAAATAATATCTCGAATCTGTACCACTAAAAATATCCTGAATATATTTATGACATAAAACTTACATTACCAGATTTGGTCTAAGGCTGCCAAGGGTCCCGTTAGAATAACTATTATTAAATATTATGAAGTGCATGTTTTTAAGAAAACAATATATTCTTAAAAACAGTCAGTTTGGAGTTTGTGCTATAGTTATAACCAGTAATAGAGAAAAATAATAGAATTATTATTAAGTGTTTGTGTTCTTCCACACTGTCGTTAACAGATCAGATGCATAGCGCGGCCAATCAAAGATGTCGTAAAAACAGCTCAAGGTACTAGTCAACTTTTTAGCCTAACTCATCGGTTCTTAACCTGGGGGTGGTAATTACCCCTGCGGGGGTAAAACCGGTATTCTGCGGGGTTAATAAGCTAGTAATATTGTATAATAAAGATTAGACCAATAAGACCAAATCTCGCTCGCCAGTGCATTTCATACCCTGTGTAACTAAAAAACAAATGACAAGTCGGAGCCGTTTCTATTATAGCGCACAAAAAATACTTACGTACGGTTTGTACGAATTGTACGAGTAGAAAAGAAACGGAGTTTTACTCAAAAGTCAAAGACAAAACATTTACCCAGATGCTGGCGTATCTTGCTGATCTTATCAGTGAAATTATTAGTTTGAATATCTCACTGCAAGGAAACATGACGTATATCTTATTAGCGCAGGATAAAGTTGCAAGTTCTGTGCGTGAATTTGAACTTTACCAACGCAGAGTTTAAGTTGGCGATATTTCGATGTTTACACAACTTTGTGAGCAACTGAAACATGACAAAGTTGACAAAATCACGTTTGAAAATTCAGTGGTTTATCATTTATCGTCAGTAATAAACTCACTTCAGCAATATTTCCCCGACATCGTGAGTACAGCTCTTGGATAGTAAGATCATTTTCTACTGATGATAACATTTTTAGGGATAAAGATGTGTCAGCCAAAGTAGTCTCGGGCTATGCGAGGATAGCACTTTAAAAGTGGAATTCGAAAATTATGATCTCTGTACATTTTGGCGAAAGTAGAGACGGAATATCTTATTATAGCTGACAGAGCTCTAAAAATGTTGATCGGTATCAACATTTTTAGAATCTGACTTGGTCAGTCCTGACTTGGGTAATTCAGAACCACATAGTCTTATGACGAACATGTACAAAATATTTTCGAAAATTTTGCTCCAAAGAATCACAAAATCTCTATTTGAACACCAACCTCACGAACAAGCTAGTTTTCGAAAAATATATTCCACGATTGATCATATCCAAGTCGTTACGCAAATAATAGAAAATACAAACGAATATGGCAGCACTTCGTACATGTGCTTCATCGACTTTAATTTAACTTTTTAACAAAAATATAACAGACTTCAGTTAACAGTAAAAAGCAAATTTCTCTACCAATTTTGATGAATGGATGAAATCAAGGAATCAATCTAAAAGTATATCCTTTCAAATAAAAAACAATTTTTTTAAATCGGTTGATATATAACGGAGTTCTGAGCTAACAAACATAACATAACATAAAAATTAAACAAATCTATTTATATGGTTTTCACATGGATGTCATTGTCAGAACTGGACCAAAAGAAAATGGAACCACACGGGAAGCACCAGCTTTCAAACAAAAAAAGAATCATCAAAATCGATTCACCAGACGAAAGTTTTTCAAAAATCTTCTCAGCTGTGCTCGAGTTCGTCTTTAGGCAACTTAATCAGGAGAGTAAGGGAATAACGATTGATAGTAAAGTATTCCGTCACCTTCGCTTTGTGGGATAACATCGCTGTGTTTGCCGAAAGTGCGTCAGAACTGGAGATGATGGTGGACAAACTAGCAAGAGTGGTAGAAAGGTGGAGTTCGCACTGAACGCATCTAAGACGAAGATAATAACAAATGGAGACCATGAATATATAATTATAGAGGGCAGACAAATTTAAAACGTTAAAGATTATGTATATATTGGAAAATTAGTTAGTTTGAAGGTCAACGAAGAATCGCTCTAGCGTGGAATAAGTACTGGGGACTACAGGAAATAATGAAGAATAAAGCTATTGAGACAAATGTTAAGAAAAAGGTTTTTGACATAGTGATACTTCCATGTCTCACATACGTCTGTTGAACTTGGAGGGCACTAAGAAAATAAGATGAAAAAAATAGCTGTTTGCCAGAGAATAATGGAGTATTTTACGACTAAAAATATCTGAAAAAATAAAGCACAGAGCTTTAGGGAAAAACTAAGTTAATAGATATAAGACAACGCATACGATAACTAAAATAGCAATGGACAGGACACATCTGTAGATTAGAAAATGATAGGTAGACCAAACTGGTGACAGAGTGGAAGGAAAAAGGAGACAGGGTATGGTAGGTCAAAAAGGAGATGGAAATACATTTTTCACAATGCTATGGACCGGTATGGATGAGAACAACGAGAGAGGGATGTATGGAGGGATTAAGAGGAGGCCTGCGCTGTAGATGCGACTATTGCGGTAGAAATAGATAAATAAGACCAAAATAGTGATATGTAATAAGTATGTAAATAAAAGTGATTAAGCAATGTAAGAATATGCAGTAGAAATGAAGGCTTTTTTATTTTATTTTATTTTATTTATTTTAGTATCGTATAACAAGAACTACCAAGCAATATACGCCCGAATCTACAATGTATCGCAGATAGATTTTGTGTCTCAGATATGTATGTGGGCTAAAGGAAAAGTTTTAAGCGACTCAAGTAGACGACGCTGTTGATTTTCGAGATCTGTTATGAGATCAATTACATGATACTACTTAAACGTCAAAGTCAATCGAACACTATGGTACGTTGTTATTACAAAAACATATGGAAATAATTTATGTGATACCATAATTTGTGAGTTTTTGAATTATTATTTCGGTACGGTTGCAACATGGGCTAACCTTTTAACATTTAATTTTACAAATAATAGAATAGAATAACGCGTTATTGTACACATAAAATACTTAATGAATTATTTATTTGCTAAATATAGTACAATTGGTGGCCTTATCGCTGAAAGCATTTTTTTCCAGACAACATTTGGACAATGATAATAACAATAATAATAAATCATTTAATTCAGGCAACAATAAAATAGTTACACGATATTAATGAACTTATTCTACGGCTCATAAAGCCTAAAATACATATTATAATAATTAAAATCATAGACATATTAGTATCTTTGTATTGAAACGTCTGATATTCAAATAGGCGCGATCGAAAGGCATGTAATTTGAGCCTGGAATATCTCAAAAAACTTTTTATGTATTTACGCGGTTGCGATTTGAATAAGTTGAGCTATCTATCGTTTGCAATAGTTTATACATAGCTCAATTGATAAAATAATTGTTGCTTAAATGTATAAGAAAAAAAAACCTCAATATATATTTTAATCTTATAATTTTTTGATAATAAACAATACTGCTACTTAATAACTTTTACACAGCCCATCGTTTTTAACTTGGGCCTCGCATTGAGTAGCAATAAATATTTATGGACAGTCGGAGGGATTATGAAGACCCACAAATATTGATTCTAGTAAAGCAAGGGCATTTCTAACGTAAGAGTACCCCCCCCTCATATACCAACTGTAATTGAGCGGTAAAATACTTCACTACTAAATGAAAAATAATTAGAAAAAAGGCGGGAACCATTATAATATACTTTTATACATAATAAAAGTTTTTTCTCAATGCAGCCCCAAGTTAAAAGGAAAACACTTCTGTCTGGCTGGCGCCATTTTTTTATTGTATTTAAATTTGTTTATGCAACTTCAACTTTAATTAGTTTCTACCCCTATTTTGGTAGAAACTAAAAGATTCTAATGATAGTAGTGTCTTATTACATTATTTTTTAAAAATATATCCTGGTTTCACAAACTAAAATATACGAGAAGATTATAAAATTAAAGTTATTTTAACAAAATAATAAAGTTTATAATCTAAATTCACAGAGCCTCCCCATAGACTAGCCATACGCCACAGCCTCAAAACGCCGCCGCCTGGAAGTGGCCATATCATAGTAGCGGAAGCGCGCTAGGTACTTTTTAAACCTTCTTTCCTTCACTTGCGGTTGGTGGCGGCCACACGATAACACCAAGTGAGAAGCAGCGCCTCGTGGCGTGTAGCAACCACCGACGTCAACCGTGTGACTGACGCGCGCTTCCGCCACTATGATATGGCCTCTTTGAGCTTCATATGGCGGCGTTTTGTGGCTGTGGCGTGTGGCCCGTGTTCGGCGAAGGATAACTTATTAAAATAATTATAGATTTCCGTTCCTCAAAATGTGTTGAGTCTTTACCACATTGTACGGCAGGTATTACGACCGTCATTAATGGAAACCGCCACCAATGGAAACCGCCACCAATGGAATCCCCGGTCTAGACAGTTTCAAATCAATTGATTTCGATATTTTTAAACCATCTCAAAAACTTTCGAGCCAGACGGGATTTGAACCCGCAACCTCTTCATACAAAGATACAGGCCCAGGACGTCAAGTTCCAAATTACCGAGATGATTCAGTTTTTTTTTTATTTATATAATAAAGGCTTGCGTTTGACCACGATGATGCAGTCTACTACGATCTACGTCAGTTTACGAGTCGAAGCTCAAAATTGTTTTTGAAGTTTTGGGAATAAAAAACCTATTTGTATGCTTAATACCAAATGCTGTATTAAGGTAAATAAGTAAGTAAGTTGTATTTATTCCCAATAAGTAATCCGTACGTAGTAATAAGTAATATTATTACAGTTCGATGTTGTCAGCTCTGGAAACAATGATTTTACAGAGTTTAGACAGCATTGTCAAAAATACTTTGACGTTTGTTTAAAACTTAAATTTGGAAGAAAGGGCATGGGTGCAGGCCTCATTACAGGTGCATTTAGGAGGTCTGGGTATCTGATCAGTTTCGGGTCTGGCTTTCCCCGCACTTTTGTCATCCGTTCATAGCACCCTCAATTTAACACGTAAGATCTTTTTGGCATCAATTCCGGATGATTGAGATTTTAAAATATCGCAAGTGAACGAAGCCAGAGAAGCGTGGTCCTCAGCCTGCCCCAGTTCTGATTTCCCAAAAATACTGAAATCTCAGTGGCTATGGGACGGACCGATTTGCGAGCAAACACGGAACCAACTATTTCAAACGTGTACCAGCTCGTTAGATCGTGCTCGCCTTCTAGCCGTTTCTGAGTGGGAATCAGGACTTTGGTTACAGGCTCTCCCTTCACGCAATATAAGTACTTTGATTGACTGTTCCGTGTTTTGCATTACAGCATCTCTTCGCCTGGAAGCACCATGCTGTGCCTCATACCGTTGCCAGTGCGGTACTGCCGTCGACCATCTCGGCCACCACGGTCTTTCCTGTGTAAGAAGCGCAGGAAGAATTCCTCGTCACGTCAGTCTCAATGATGTCATACGTCGAGCTTTTACCACCGCCAACTGCGCCGCCAATTTGTGAACCAAGTAGTCCGTACGCAACGATGGTAGAAGACCTGACGGAATGACACTGATTCCGTGGAAGATGGAACGGCCTTTAGTTATGGGATGCCACTTGTGTTGACACTTTAGCGTCGTCACATCTTTCCAGTATGCAAAATAAGGCTGGTGCGGCGGCTGAATCGGCTGAAAACCTCAAAAGGCGCAAATATAGTAGTCTAAACACATGCTTTATATTTGAGCCTTTTGTGGTTGGGACCCGTGGTTCGTGGGGACCGAGCGCCTACAAAATTTGTAATGATCTTTCAAAACGCCTGGTCGAGGCGACGCGTGACCAAAATGCTGGCCAGTATTTTGGCCAACGTTTAAGCATTGCCATTCAACGTGGCAATGTGGCCAGCATTCTGGGCACGCTGCCCACTGGCAGCGGCTTGTTAGATTAGGGTTATATATATATTTTGCTTTGTATAAAGTTACCTACTTCTTTCTGTAGGGCCTAAATTATATGCCTTAGTTTACTTTATAGATAATAATCATTCTTCTTTTTAAAAATAAATTATCTATATAACATGTCAGTTCAAGGATTTTCGCAACAATATTATTATTATAGCAGGGGACTATCATCTAATTCTTGGACGGTGTACATGAATAATTCAGATATACTCTACAATTTATTAAATATTTTAACCATAAGATACTGCAAAAAATAAACAACAAAAATGTCACACAAAAAAGTTGTCAATTTTGGCGGCCTTACCCATACTACTTTTTTGTGGTAACAAGGTAAAATTTTAATATTTAATTGTTTAACTTTGAATGAATTTGGAAGCTGTTTATATTAATCGAAATTTTCATTCCTTGAACTTTTCTGCTTCCACTTTTCTTGAACGGCCAAACGTAGTGACGACAGGTGGACATAAGCACTAACAGAGTGGAGGCCGAGAACTGGGCATCGAAATAAGGGATGTCCACCATACCGGACAGCGGGTCCATGACATCAATAAGACCGTGGGTCGTACGTGGTTCAGACTGGCCCAGGATCGGGAAGAATGGCCGAAACAAAGAAAGGCCTATGCCCAGCAGTGGCTCGAGATGGTCTGAGAATGATGATGATGATGATATATGATATTGTATTCTTGCACCCGTATTGTAACAGAAAACATTTGCTCGAAATTCGTTACAAAATATTATAAGTACGTAGGCAGTTACACATGCTACGATATCAGCTGTGACAAGTTAACACATGTTTCTACTCTCAACAAGTCTATACAAGTCATAATGTCACTAGAAGTCAAGGCCCATTTATAAACTAAACGTAACTCAATTTAAGTCGTAAAGTTACATACTTATTACTTAGTTATTCCTTGTGTATAAAATATGTGGTTATTATTCCTTAGTTCTGCATAAACTTTGTCGAAGTTCAAAATATGAAAAATGATATATTGGTTTGAATAAGACTAAATACAAAAGTATCGCATAAAAATAACTATTTTGTTATGTTAAAGTTACAAGACACTGGGGTAAAAATAATTACATTAGAATGTATAACAAATCAATCAGGAAATAAGTACCTAAGTAAGCACTATCAGTATAATAGTGCGTTAAAAGCCGGACTAGATTTTCTGCGTCCCGGTTTTTGACGTCTTCCATCGGACAAATGAGGCTTACAATACTTAATGAAAACAGTATAAACAATTAAACAGTTTTATTAGAATGTAAGAGAGAGTTGATGTAATTGATGTAAGGATTAATTTTAATTTAAGTTTAGTAGAAAATTTAAATTTTATTAATAAAAATAGTTAATAAATTTATAAAAAAGAGTAGCCTAAGTATTTGAAAGCCGTACCCAGGTAGGCCGCTGTTGAAGTAAAAGCCAAGTAAGGGTATCACCCCACTCGTGTACAGTGTGAATGCAAGTAAATATATTAAAATATATAGTGAAAGTTAATAGTCAATAATTAAAGTTACAATATTACGTTTATAGTTTAAACATTTTCTTCTCTTTCATCTAATGATCGTTGCCGTTTCAACGGAAAGCTTGTCCATCACTTTGTACCTTAAGTGATATTTCATCGCTGTGATACAAAGGCATACTTAGGGCATTTAACCGGGAAGATATTAAACACCTGAAGTAAGTACTACGAACTTAAGGGCATAGAACTGAATACAAATAAACCGAGTTTATTTAACCTTGCTCGGCGGCTGAGCTAACAAAAAGGGTTTTTCATAGAGCCTAGCCATGAAGGCATGATTGGGTATGGCTATTGAACTGCCACTAAGAGCGAGACAGCAAAAATACATAGCGATTAATATAGTTAAGAGACTATAGTATTTGTGAACCATTGGGTGGCTTGGGTGCAGGGAGTAGTAGAGTTCCTTGTGAAAGGGCTTGCTTGTAATATAAAGTGATTCTTACCATAATAATTCCAAAACAAAGTTCCGTGGTGGAACAAATGCTCATAATTCTTTCGCAGTAGTCCTGTAGATGGAGCTAACGCAAATTTTATACTTACTAGTTCCACTCTGAAACAGCAGAAGGTATAGGGGCATAGAACTTAAAGACAATAAACCAATTCCAATAAACCAATTCCAATAAACCCAATGGCTTGCTTGCCTCGTACAATAGCCGCGGCTGTGCAAACAACAAGGTTTTTCACACTAGTTTGTGCAAGTGCAATCTGGATACAACCTGTTTCTATATATGCTATTCTGGAAATCGCTATCTTGCTTGACCGGGCGAGTTTTAAGCGGGCGAGTTGACGATTGACTCTTTAAAACTGTTGGAACCAACTCTGTAAACTAATTTTGCACCATACAGAATGATTCAGGAAAATATGGTCCGAAAGAAGCAGTGCTTTGGGACCCCGTGGTCAACCCCAATCAGCCCCATGTATGTCCTATATTTTTTTTATAGTTCAAGGATATTTGTGTGTCCTGATTTGGTCAATTTTTTAAAGAAAATGGTGACCTGAAGTTGGAAGTGGCAACTTAGTAGCGGAAACGGCCACCTAGTCCGTCTTGCACAACGATTTATTAATAAATAAGTAATAATATAAATAAGTAATAATATAAATAAATATTAATAAATTAATTATTGTTGGCAGACAGTGAACCATATTTAACAAAATTTACTAAAATTAAAAATAAACAATAATAATAACAAATCATTAAAACAAACGTATGTAGCGACTAAACGTATTTATTAAACGACGTATTTGTATGATTTGACAACTCTCTAAATCATTTTAGCCACTAATTACGTTTAGGAATCATTGCGCCCTTAGTACCTACCCCTAGTAACGTAAGCGCGTAAAAGCCTCTTTTTTACTATTTTCCTTAATTTTAGGTCGGTGGCGGCCACACGGCCACATGAAGGGAGACGCGCCTCGTGGCGTGTATCGACTAGCGACCACTTGCGTCAAACGTGTGCGGCAGTTCATTTATAATGTACGAAAAATTTAGACCGCACCTCGGTGGCAGGGATTGTGCTTGCGGCGCGTAGCTCGATTTTATCGATATTGATTTATACGTCTGTGTCCAATTTTTTCCATTGATAAACAATCATAGATGATGCATGACACAATCTTGAAATTAATAATATGCCCAGATTATACACCTTTAATAATATATTTATTTCCTAGTAGCCAACCAGAGATATGCAGAATTTAACGAGGGATATGCCGAAGACAACAGGTCGAACCTCCAGGAAATAAAGGTGATTTTTTTTATTTACGTATGAAAATCGATACGACGTAAGTATATTTTTTTTAATATACTTTCTAATTGCGTAATCTTCTTCTGCGTTTGGTGTTTGGTGGCCCACATTTATATCCTACAAGTTCATAACTCTGGTAGATAAAACGTAAAAAATGTACCTAAATACTGCCTTATCGCGCGTCTGTCGTCGCAGAGTCTACTAGCACCTTGACAGCTGATGTAGATACAAGTAACAACAATCGCGGTTATCTTGAGTGGTACAAATATGGAACTACAGGCGAATGTTACAACAACATAAATATTAATGCTGGACATTTCATACAGCGCTATCTAGCCCGCAATATAAACAAAGCTTTGAACTATAGAAACCAGCTAAGTGATAGAACACTAATATACATCATAATATCTTTTTGTAAATACGTACTTAAAATATAAAAGAGAAACATCGAGACCCGGAACAAATATCCGTAGAGCATGCAAACATTTTACTCCACGGCGGAAATCGAAACTGCAACCTCCTCCGCCTCAGCCGGCTTCGCCCACCGCGCCACGATTCACGTTTTATTGTACGTATACCGATATTCTATTATTGGGAATTGTAGAGACAAGGCGACTTTATTGCTGAACGATGCAATAATATGAACAGAAGCAAGACAAACCTACCCATGTTATTTGTTTGTTTTACTTAGATGTTTGTTTTTTTTGTATTAAGTTTTTAACGAGGGATGCAGACAGAATGCAAAGATGAAGGATGCAAAGAGTAGTTAATCATTACCTGTATATGTATAACCACAAAAACAGTGAAAAAATAACCACAAAAATTGGTGTTATTTTTTCCATGACATAGATGACGTTGCTTAAAAAAACATAAGCAGTGCGGATGTAGACTAGATATAAAGATCAAGTTTAGCGTATATAGGACGCTATCACTTATCACTTGTGCCAAACTATTGTTATTACAGTATCGTTCAACGAACCTACATCATGAAGGGCATTGGAGAAAATGCCACAAAATATAAATAACAGGAAATTATTTTATCTAGGGAGATTTTACACAAGCAAGCGTCGCCGCACCAGAGTCACGCGACACAGCCACAAAACGCCGCCACCTGACGCTTCCAGCCTTGGAATAATGACACTAATGAACCTAAATCGTACGACACGATGTAATATTAACAACAGATGATTAGGAATGTAAAGAAATTAAACACAATACATAATGAAAATTATGTAATTATTTATAAGACCACAACATAACGAAAGGTAAGTAACATAACAAAAGTTATTTATACAAAACACGATTACCTACAACAATTGTGCGAATACTAATCAGAGCATTCTCTGGATATGCGCATAAAATGACAACATCCTGAGAAGGACTGCAAGCCACCTGTCTTTTTGAGCAATAAAACCGTCAAACTTAGAGCACATTGCCCCAATGCATTCGTCACATTTAACTATATTAGTTAGTTTTGAACTAAGAAATGGAAGGATAACATTATAGAGTTCATTGGCTACTCCGAAAGAATTGCATTCCTAAAATTTCGTTTAACACCTACAAAGACATTATCTCTAATTCAAGTCTATGCTCCAACATCAGCACATACAGCTGAAGACATAAAATCAATCATAATTTGTACCACTTAGTCCCCCTGGCGGCGTTTTGTGGTTGTGGCGAGCCGCGCCGCGACCAAGCTGCGGACTAAATTTTTTGTATATTTTTTATGTAAACTTGCCGCAGATGGTAGACGCCAGTGGCCCATGCCCGCCACGAGACGCCGCGCTGCTTTTCACTTCGTGTGCTCGTGTGGCCGCCACCAACTGAAAGTTAAGGAAAACGGTAGCAGTCGCGCGCTTCCGCCACTATGTAACCGCTGGAAACTTAGAATATTTACACACAAGTAGCGTCGATGACGTCACTACAAATAGAAAGATCGAGCAATATACAACTTAGGCTAAGACAGAACGGGACAGAACTATTGATTTTGCACCCTTACGCGTAACAATTTTTTTGTCTGTCACAAAGAAGTACGTGAGCTGTCATAGTGATCGGTTGGCGAATAGTATTTTTGTGTTTTTAAATAATTTTTAGTGTGAGATACGGACTCCATTAGTGTAATAAAAGTTTACAACATGGTTGGGTGTAGTGTGTCTGGCTGCCAAAGCCGTAGTGAATATAAAATCTTAAAATAAGCTTCCACACGTAACTAATACTTTTCACATAACATTTACTTACAATATTATGTGCGACAAACTCGTCTCAAATAAATTTCGTATGTAATATTCTTCATAGTAGTATTGATTTTTGATCCGTAGTCATCTATTTCCAGTAAATTTGTCGCAATCAAAATTATCATAACCCCAAACACTAGCAAGGAGAATGTTGCCATAAAATGGATGTAGTTTTACCCGTTTTATAGGGTAATGATTTGGTTTTACAGTTTGTATTAACTTTATTTGCCGTATGTTTAAATCAATTTTTATTCAATTTAATGAAAACGACATACAGTAGGTGTTTATTATTAATATTGAATTATAACGGTATTTTTGTATGGAATACGGAAACCATAACGAGATTTATACGTTTTCCTACTATTGATATTAAAATGAAATAAGAGACATGATTACAATATCTAATAAAACAATCATCATCATCTCAGTCCGTCTGCACCCACTGTTGGTATAGGCCTCCTCTTTATTACACCATTTTTTCCGGCAACCCGCCCTCTCACCAGTTACATAGACTGTCACCTCGCCTAAGAAATGACAGGAATGACAAAATGTTTCGGGCACCCCGAAATAATGATAGACGCTAACGTCGCGGCGTGGGTTAAGAAAGGGACGGTTCGCAAAGAAGGCCTCGAGGAAGTGGGGGTATGAGCTGTTTTTATTCTGGAGTTTTCCCTTTAATACTATAAGAAAAGAAAACGATGGTCTACCCTTGTGTTCATGGAGGGTGCAGATCCTTGAGTTGAAGAATGTTATGAAGGAGGCTACTGGAGGGAGACCTTAGCAGAACCGTGGAGCCCGGAAATGTTCTGTAACATAATGACAGGACCAACACTCGCCTTTGACTATCAAGTGTGCACGGCTGAACTTCTGTCAGACAATTCTATCATTCCTGGAAGAGAACACTGGCCGTACGAGTTTGACATTCAGGCTCACAGAACATTGCATGGATTCTTTTCTGTAGCCCCACCGCGCCAAAATAATAATGTCATCTTGCAGTACATCCAGCGCAAAGTAGTGAACGTCAGAGAGATTATCAACACTATATCTGCCGGTCAGGTCCTACACTCTTGGAAGGTTAGTGTAGCTGTAGCTAAGGAAGGAGAGATAAAGAAGCTGAAAGCTAGATTCTTTGGAAAGTTGTGTATCGAGATACGGTTAACCCAAGTTGCCACCAAAAACAATATAAAAACTGTCTTCAAGTTTACCCCGCATCAAACCATGACTAAGTCCGAAGACAGCTTGATGAAGCATCTCATAAAGTTTACCGACATGTTAAGCGATGACGAAGGAGGCCATGTATTCATGTCGATAGACTTCTGGTCATGGTGTACAAGCTTTAGACATGAAGGAGTCACACCTCTCATGGAGGAGCTGGACAGATTAATGGGAGTAGAAGGTGTTTTCTCTTACACACAGCTCTTTCCTCTTCAGAGCATTCTGGTGTTTTAAGATAGATTTCATCTTCCTTGTCAAGACATAACTGGAGACCCCCAGAACAGACCACGTTGCATAGTGGGGCCGGAGGCGTGGATGGAAGGACTCCGCCAGAAAGGGTGGACGCTCTTAACAATTCTACTAATTCTGATTGCTTCTTGGAGATGTAATACGGTTGCAACCCTGAACGGACAGGGGGACAATCAGGTTATATCCCTGCAGATACCACCTGTAAAGACTCTTAAAGATCTAAGGATGACAAAAATCCAATATATACGATGGTTCCAGGAAGTCCTGGAGGATCTATGCACCAGAGCCGGTATTACCATGAAGTTAGAGGTTCATCGGATTATAGAAAACTTGATAAGGAGGTTAAATGTTGTATCAGACGTGATTCAAGAACATATAACACATTTAGGGTTAAATCTGCACTAGAAAATAACACATCTTTAAGAACAGCCTAACAAGGAATATCAAAAGGCAAAACCTGGATAGATAGTTTAAAAGATAGCACTAACACCAAACATAACGACAGACAAAAAAATTTAGAAATTTGCACTAACCTTTATAGAAATTTGTATTCGGATTCAACAAAAACAAACGTAAAATTTAATTATTCCCGCTCTGACAAAATCCCCTTTATAACAGGTCGCGAAGTACATGATGCCCTTAAAACAATGCGTTATGAAAGGAACCCTGGAGAGGATGGCGTCACGACGGAAGTCTTAAAAGTCGGAGCCCATGTTTTGTTACCCCACATAACAAATCTTTATAATGGCATTCTGGAGACCGGTGAGCTGCCTGTAAGGATGTGTCACTCAAACATAATTCTCCTTCACAAAAAAGGAGACAAGAGTGACATCAGTAATTATCGACTCATCAGTTTAGTGTCACATCTTTACAAAGCATTCATCAAAGTCGTTCAGAAACGCATTAGTGGCATACTGGTTAACCACCAACCTCCAGAACTAGTGGGATTTAGAGCAGATTTCTCCACTACCGACCATATGCACACACTTAATCAAATTATAGAGAAGCATAACGAGTACCACAATCCACTGTATCTAGATTTTGTGCATTATACAAAAGCCTTTAACAGTGTCAAACATTCAGCAATATTTTCAGCTTTAGAACAACAACAGATAGACCAAACATACATCGATTTAGTTAAAATAATTTACAGAAAAAGTCAGGCCAGTATAAAATTAGAGTCCTCCGGTCCACAGTTTCTAATCAAAAAAGGCGTCAAGCTGGTTGACCCACTCTCACCCAAACTATTTACATGTACGTTGGAAGAAAGAAGTTTTTAAATCATTGGTAGTCCCATGGGCAACAAGGGGTATTGAAGTCGGCGGCCAGAGGCTTACAAACCTTCGGTTCGCCGATGACATAGTTCTTTTTGCCCTAAATGCATCCGAGTTACAAGAAATGCTACAAAAACTATCCACAGCGAGCCTCGAGGTTCGACTAATGATGAATTGATCAAAGACTAAAATTATGACCAATAGCACAAAACGTAGGGTAGTGGTAGACGGGCAAGAAATAAACTATGTTGATGAGTACATCTACTTGGGCCAGTTAGCTTCCTTCTAAAACAGGCAGGACAAAGAAATCGATCGTGGTATCGACAATGCCTGGAAGAGCTACTGGTCCATGGAGACATTCATGAAAGGCGAACTTCCATTATCACTAAAATGTCAACTCATCGACAACATGTGTATTCTGCCTATCCTAACCTACGGTGCCCAGTCTTGGTCACTGACTGAATCTCAAAATTCCAGGCTCGGGGTTTGTCAAAGAGCGATGGAGCGAAGCATTTTGGGTGTCAAGAGAATAGACACCTCGCTGCGCTCAAGGACCGGCATCGCTGACGTCGGTATCAAGGCTGCAAAGTTAAAGTGGGATTGGGCGGGTCATGTCTCCTGCATGCAACTAAATAGGTGGGCTAAGGTCGTAACTGGATGTATCCTTTTGGATGGAAAGCAACACCGTGGAAGGCCTAAGAAGCGGTGGCGCGACGATTTGGACGCTTTTTATAGGGACTGGCGGGATTTAGTACAAGATCGAAAAAAGTGGAGAGAGGAGGGGGGAGGCCTTTGCCCAGCAGTAGGACAGCATAGGCAAAATAAAAAAAAAATTAAAATCGACGTAGGCACATTTGGCTCACATAGTCATGGCCTTCTGGAAATTCCAAAAGGCCATGATTATGTGGAATGTTCACGGAATGATCATCCTCATCAATCGATAGCAATCTACTTTTTGATTTATTTATTTTATTGACCGCTTTGCATGATGTCGTCAGTATATTGACGTCAGATTGAATACATTTGCCGCTAGAAAAACTTGTTTCTATATCTTCCGTAGTCGTTTGGGGGCTATTGAAATAGTAGATTGTCTTGGCGAGGCTGTTAGATGTAGCAATGTAGCATCTGAAAGAAAATATACGTCAGAATCAATTGCAATATTTGCAATTAAACTTTACGCAACTCTATAAACACAAATCAGACTCGCATATAGGTAATTATTTTTAATATTAGATGTTATAAGTTATAACCCTTACCACATTTTGTTTTTTATAAACGCTAGTATCTGAACATTCTTGATATTGTTTTGCGGTGCCGACCATTACAGATTGACTTATGCCCTTTGCCGTTGAAGGAAATGTCTACGAAAAAGACAAAGGATGGGTGAGACAACGTCCTAAATCGAATACGTCAGAGGCGGCGAATGAACTAACATGAAATATTATAAGTAAAACGTCCATTGATTATAAAAATACTTACTAAACATTGTTTTTTAGAAACACTAGTTTCTGGAAATTCATTCACTTCATTCTGGAATGTCGTTTGGCAGTATCCATTATCGAAGACTGACTTGTGCCCTCTGATGTTGAATTATCTGCAAATAAAAACAATTAAATGAGTGGTGGCCGAGGGATGCTCGTAGACCAAGAGGCAGACCACCCCGCCCGATGGTCGAATGACATTGAAAGCGTAGCTGGGTGTCAACGGATGAGACTGGTAAGAGATCGGACAAAATGGTGTAATAAAGAGGAGACCTATACCAACAGTGGGTGCAGACGGACTGAGCTGATGATGATTGTTTTATTAGATATTGTAATCATGTCTCTTATTTTATTTTAATATCAATAGTAGGAAAACGTACAAATCTCGTTATGGTTTCCTTATTCCATACAAAAATACCGTTATAATTCAATATTAATAATAAACACCTACTGTATGTCGTTTTCATTAAATTGAATAAAAATTGATTTAAACATACGGCAAATAAAGTTGATAAAGTTGATACAAACTGTAAAACCAAATCATTACCCTATAAAACGGGTAAAACTACATCCATTTTATGGCAACATTCTCCTTGCTAGTGTTTGGGGTTATGATAATTTTGATTGCGACAAATTTACTGGAAATAGATGACTACGGATCAAAAATCAATACTACTATGAAGAATATTACATACGAAATTTATTTGAGACGAGTTTGTCGCACATAATATTGTAAGTAAATGTTATGTGAAAAGTATTAGTTACGTGTGGAAGCTTATTTTAAGATTTTATATTCACTACGGCTTTGGCAGCCAGACACACTACACCCAACCATGTTGTAAACTTTTAATACACTAATGGAGTCCGTATCTCACACCAAAAATTATTTAAAAACACAAAAATACTATTCGCCAACCGATCACTATGACAGCTCACGTACTTCTTTGTGACAGACAAAAAAATTGTTACGTGTAAGGGATGCAAGATCAATAGTTCTGTCCCGTTCTGTCTTAGCCTAAGTTGTATATTGCTCGTTCTTTCTATTTGTAGTGACGTCTCGACGCTACTTCTGCAGTGTAAATATTCTAAGTTTCCAGCGGTTACATAGTGGCGGAAGCGCGCGACTGCTACCTTTTTCCTTAACTTTCAGTCGGTGGCGGCCACACGAGCACACGAAGTGAAAAGCGGCGCGGCGTCTCGTGGCGGGCATCGGCCACTGGCGTCAACCATCTGCGACAAGTTTACATAAAAAATATACAAAAAATTTAGCCCGCAGCTTGGTCGCGGCGCGGCTCGCCACAACCACAAAACGCCGCTATGGGGACTAAGTGGTACAAATTATGATTGATTTTATCCATCTATAGATCAGTTTGAGTCTTTCAGTCGCACACTCCTCACTCACTAATTAACTAACAGATCCTGTTGTGCACAACAATAATAAGAAAGGATAATAAAAAAATGAAATAAAAGAATTGGTAATTGAAATCGAATGAGAAACGAGGAGAGTCGTAAACAAACCAAAGCCACCGTCATAAACAAGCAAGCTGAAGTGGTGATGGGCATGACACATAGCTCGGGAAACTGACTGACGGCCGTCGGGGCAAAAAGGCTCTCGGCTCTCAAGTGGTGACCACGCACTGGAAAGCGCAGCGTAGGACGGCCCCGAGTAGATGGAAAGATGACCTGATAAGGTGGCTGGGGGACGCAGGAAGCCGTTGGGTGCAGGGTGCACTAGATTATTTGCGCTGTAAACCTATGGAAGAGACCTATGTGCAGCTGTAGACCCATTCCTGATAATATGATGATGATCTAGAGATAATTTTTGACGGTCTTTGGAAAGCTCAACTGTAGTGTAAACTAAACTCTTTGTATTAATATTTGTGTAATTAAATGCTATCGAAGTTTGTTACATAAAGTAGATTATTATTTTTATTTTGCTGTGAATAATGTTAGCAAGTACATAATGTACAAAATTTTTGAAATCCTCGAGGATTAAAAACCCGTAAAGTTAAATTAAATTCACTTAACAGCTGAGTTGCCTTGAACAACATCGAAAAATACCTACTGATAGTCTTCTGACCGACTGAGCTGATCTTCATCACACATTGATAAGAACCACTCGCAGTTAAACTGCATTTTTATTTTATAAAAACCACATGCGAATCGGTCTCATCCGACAGATCAGACAAGCTAAAAGTATATCCGTATTTCGTGTGATTTATTTAACATCAGATAGAAATTGAATTTCATTATTTATTTATATTAAATAAATAATGACCCAAACCAGGAACAAATATCTGCAGAGCATGCAAACATTTATCCCGCAGCGGGATTCGAACCCGCAACCTCCTGCGTCTCAGCCGACTATACGATAACACCCCTCGTTTTACATCATACCACTGAGCTTATAAATTTTTAAAGAAATCTTAGACTATTTATCTCAATTAAAAATGTCTTTGTCACTGATTCAATTTACGCCATCGTAACTAAAGTACCTGAACAAACAAAACTCATTTTATATCTAAGTGAACAGCACAATTTCTAATCAGAAACAACTTCATCCCTACTAGTACTGCATAGATAATCAGAAATAGGTACCGATTAATAATAGCGTACAGGCCACCCTTGATTTCTCTCATTTTGAGTTCTATTTCTTTAACACTTCGAGCTACTCGCTTCTTTGTGGAAAGTTTTCAGAGCTGTACACCAAGATGGATCCACATAAACGACGCGTTAAATTCGCAACAAGATTACAGTAAATGACGTCATAAAGCAAAATTACGCCAAAGTGCCTCCCAAATAGCCCTTGTTGGAACAACTTTCGATGGGATCTTTCATGTTGATTGGCAGAAGAAGAAAAATTATACCCTACGAAGATAGACCATAATCAAGAATGGTTTACCTGACACAAAAACTGGATTAAACATTAGTATCAGGCTTAAAAAAATACGAAAATAACTAAAACTAAAATCAAGGCTCGAGCCACTTTTTTTTTGTTATATGTGTAGTACTTATTACGTAGTTTCAAATGTGGAACTATTTCTAAATCGTTAATTTAGAAAGTAAAAAATAAGATTTTTCTGGAACCAACGCACATCCTAAGCCGCTGCAGCTAGAAAGATGAAATTTAGAGTCTACCTTTATTTTACAACAAAACCCCTAAAAGGATACTTACAGTATGATTTTCGAAAAAAGTATTGATTTTCTGTTATAATGGTCACTATGTAGAATACTTATTAATCACAAAAAAACAAACTTACGAAGCTCAATTTTTAGGTTGTTTTAAAAATACCATTTGACTACATACTTAAAATTCCAATTAGCCCACTGTTTAGAAAATATAACTAAATCCATCCTAACACCCTCAAAGTTACCTCATTGTTGAACACAAAGAGGGTAGAAAAAAAAGGTTTAATAACGCCTCAGGCGCTAGGTACTACAGAGTCATAACATAAGCCAAGAATAAAGCTTTTGTCGGACGCGACTTAGTTTAGGCCAAGCCCCGAGTGCCGGCTAGAGTCGTGCGTCCGGTGAAACGGAGCGTGGTGTGCAGTGTTCTATTTCATACAAAATGCATAAAAGTGGTGGTGAAGCCTTTTCATGTCGGAAGACCACGCTGCACCTCCCGCAGAATGCCTTTTCAATTCGATGGACGATCAATGCCATCGATCAATATAAAAATGAGGTGAGTCGAAGACAGTGCTTACTCGTTGATTGATTTCATTTTACCATCGATCGATGGCATCAATCGTTACTGTATCGATGAGCGTGGTAACCCTATAGGCGTGAAGCGTGCGGGGGCTTGAGACATGAAACACTTGGGACTCTACTAATGCGTGCTTTGAACATTGAACACGACGACGACAAGACGTTTAACATTCTTTTGAAGTTTATAGAAACCGGCCGTTAAATCACAAGCTATCGGAGGTACTTGAAGTAACAAAATAAACTGTTTCTTATATCAGGTATTGTTACATTTAGATGAATCCAAGAATGAATCAGGAAGTTGAATTCTTAAATACTATAGACCTGATTGATGCCATCATTATATACAATACAAAAAATGTTATGTCAGACAGGATTTTACTGAAATCAAAGCAAAATAGTTTTTTCTGGCTACGACATCGTACCAGAAGTCAAATCAAATAAATATCTTTATCTCTTATTTTGACCACCAATGACTACGTGTTTTTTTTTAATTTACAAAACTTTTGAAACTTATAGAGCCCATAGCTAATGACTTCAATGTCCGATGCAACCGACGAAAGTATTATCTAACTCGAAACAAAACAAATCCTTTTAGAAATCGTATGAAAGTGCCATGTTTTGCTAAAAACCTTAATAATATTTCGCGGCTAAAATTTATGCCAATTTGTTCCGTGCGACCAAAAGTCGCGTCCGAGTATTCTTAAGAATAAGGCAGGATACACGCTCAGCAAAACAATAATAAAAATAATAAATCCCCTTCGAAGCCGACTGACAGACGCGAAACTATTCGACGACGGCGATGCAGTGCCCAAACTTTCAGTGAGACTAACTTTAATTTCATTTATAAAAACGATAATTCAATCGTTTTTGAAATTAAATACTAAATACAATAAAAAATTTTAAGACTTTTAAGCTATCTAAAAGTAAGTTTGTACGCTAATAACCAATCCAAGTTTTTAGGTCGTACGAAATCTCTCAAAAGACAACTTCATCAGGGACTTTACTTCTTTCTTAAGATACCCTCCAAAGTACGAAAAATAACGTTCTGTTAAAAAAAGCAATAGCGATCAACCATCCAACTTTGACCGTTAGAGATGTTCCTTATTTTAAATGATCGATTAACTCCTTGCCAAATTGTATTACGATCCGTTCAACCGTTTAGTCGTGAAAAGGTAACAAACAAACAGAGCTACTTTCACTTTTATAATATTAGTTTAGAAGTATGGATAAATAATGCTGGACATTTCACACAGTGCTATCCCCCCAAAGCTAAGCAAAGTTTGTACTATAGAAACCAGATATCAGATAGAATATTTATACTATGATATATTTATATTTAGATATATATATATTATGTGTTTTTTGTACATACATAAAATATATAAAATAAAATCGGCCAAGTGCGAGTCGGACTCGCGCACGAAGGGTTCCGTACCATTATCTATAAAAACGGCAAAACAATCACGTTTGTTGTATGGGACCCCCTTAAATATTTTTTTTAATTATTATTTTATTTTATTTATTTAATAAAATCCACAGCCCTTATTATGTTAGATACAAACTTATACTAAGCGTAGCATACGGCCAAAAATTATTAAATTATTCTTAAATTCAATTTATAACTAAAAATTCTGTGAATATTTCAAGCGTCTACCTGTTGCCGTTATCAATATCGAGCTAAAACGAGTAAAAAAATCCCGTTTGTTGTATGGGAGCCCCCGTTAAATATTTATTTTATTCTGGTTTTAGTATTTGTTGTTATAGCGGCAACAAAAATACATCTACTGTGAAAATTTCAACTGCTTAACTATCACGGTGCATGAAATACAGCCTGGTGACAGACGGACAGACAGACAGACAGCGGAGCCTCAGTAATAGAGTGCCGTTTTACCCTTTGGGTAATGAACCCTAAAAATACCCGAACCCAGAACAAATATTATGTAGACCATGCACACATTTGTCCAGCAACGGGAATCGAACCCGCAACCTCCAGCCTCTCAGCCATGCTATTCGGCCAATGCACCACAGCAGTGGCCAAATTAAAAATTCATCTCTTATTTTCCATGAAATATTTTTTATAGTGTTATCATTATCACTTACGGAAAACTAAGATTTATAAAACTGTCAAAAATGCACTATAGCACAATTAGCAGAGCATCCTCATATCAACAGAAAGGTTGCGGGTTCAAGTCCCGCTTGTAAGTTTTTGAGATGGTTTTTAAAATCAAATAAATCAAATAATAATATTTCAGCATCCACCACACTCAAAATCCATCTACATCACGAAAAAATGCTGTGGCTACTGCAACGGCACCTTTGTTTTAATTATCAACAAGAAGAACAAATATGGCGTTGTGCTCTCCACACCAGCCAGGAAAGGCAATACGAATGAATTCGCACAATTCGTTAAATATATAAAATAAATAAATATTGCTCGACATTTCACACAGCGCTATCTAGCCTAAGCAGAGCTTGTACAATGGGAACCAGATAACTGATAGAATACTTATATACATTTTTTGTAAATACATACTTAAGATACATAGAAAAACATCCAGACCCGGAACAAATATCTGTAGATCATGCACACATTTGTTCCACGGTGGGAATCGAGCGGATTCGATTCCCACCGCGGAACAAATGTTTGCATGAGCACCTCCTGCGTCTCAGCCGGCTATTCGCCTACTGCGCCACGGAGGTCGTCTAAATATTATAGTATTATTTCCGCTACGAGATCGTCAGACCATCGGGCCAGTGGTGGTCGATGTCCATCTCTTGGCCACCACTTTGTGTCATTTTTGTACGTCGTAAATGCCATTAAATAGTTATTAAAACAAAAATTAATATGTAACATATACGAATTTATTCATTGACGACCTCTATGGCGCAATGGGCGAATAGCTGACTGAGTCGCAGGAGGTAGCGGGTTTGGTTTCCACCGCGAAACAAATGTTTGCATGATCTACAGATATTTGTTCCGGGTCTGGATGTTTTTCTATATATTACAAGTATGTATTTACAAAAAAAAGTATCTAAGTATTCTATCAGATATCTGGTTCCCTTAATACAAGCTCTGCTTAGTTTGGGGCTAGATAGCGCTATGTAAAATGACCAGCAATATATATGTATATATATAAGCTGTATGTAAAAAATGTATATGCACATGACATGTGCACATAATAAAAATAAATAAATATAAAAATTATGAAATACTATTTTCGATAAAAAGAAAAAAGTCTTAATAGTTGAAACAACATTGTCACCCTCCTCAAATCCCGTCACAAGCAGCATCTCCGCGAATCCAAACGAAAATACGAGAATTCTGTTTAACATGCTAAAATAGAAAATTCAGTGTGAAAAACTAAGAACAATTGAGCTTTTCGCTTTACGGTGCATGACAGGTTTCCGATGCCAGAAGCTGGTTCGAATTCTCTCAAGTGTTGGAAACTTGAATCGCTCGACGAATTAGAAATAAGATGCAATAGAATTAAACTGGTTTTAGATTTAAACCAACAATAAAATGAATTGCATTACTGTTATACTTAGGAAAGACGACTTAATGGTGGTTAAGATATTTGCAGACGACACAAGATCGGCCTCTCTCAAAATCTATTTAACGTCCAAAATTTATTTGACTGTTACGATAACTTTTCAAGAAAGATATCTATGATTTTTGAAAATTTATAAAAGGAGCCAATACTTTAAATAATTAAATAATCAGCCTTTTTTGCAAATTACAAATACAACTTAATGATTATAATGCAAATTGTTATCATGATCATCATCATTTTCAGCCCGAGTCGACCCATTGCTGGGCATAGGCCTCTCTTTGTTACTGCCATTCTTCCCGATCTGTGCAAATTGTTATATTCAATTTTAATTATTTGATTGTATCATAATAATGTGGAACCAAGATATCCAAATAAAATACATTATTATTTAATTTTAGGGAGTTAAAATTAAACAACCAGTGAAATTAAACAAAAGACCACTTTTTAGCAAATAATGTTCTTCCAACGCCACCAAAAGTACAATTATTTTAGAGGTAAAAGCGATACATTTGCAACGAATTTGTGGGTAGAAGTTTAAAACAGTAGAATATTTCAGCTTTGACTCGGAGGCAAAGGCAGACAGGATCGTGAATCTACCCCTTAAACCTATCCGACATTCTAATATCGCACTAGACGCGTTCTCGTGTTCCGGTTAAATACAACAAATATATAAGTAGAAATACAAGACCAAAGAGATAAATAAATAATATCCTACGCTTTATTTCTAACGTCAATTCATTTAGGGACATTGTATTTAGAAAATAAAAAAAAAGTAATTCGAAAAGACCAGTGACCCATTCTGAAAAATAGTACAAAAGACGACAGGCGACCTAAAGCCTAATAACGGCCATTCGGTGAACATAACAAAAAAGAGGATATGGAAGATTCATCGGTAAAGACAAATCGTTGATCATCAAACACCTCAGAGGCCCACCACTCAAAATGTTTTCGGCAGTTCATCATCACGCCCATAAACGTGCACACCCCACTGTTCAGTAATGTCAATCCTCACAGTACAATATCTGCTATGACTCCAGTTGCCAGCGGATATGATCAACCAAAAAATAGCACTAATTACAGAATTGTGTGTCGACTGTTAATTTGGGATGTGAATTAATACTGGAAATATACTGCAAGACACGATTCTCGGAATACAATCTAGCTAGATTGCAAGGAGTTGTATTTTATTAGGTGTGTAATAAAGAGTATATTATTAATCATTATTATAAATACGGGATTTATCACGTACCTTCTTATCGGTGTTTCGACTGACAATGTTTCGGTTCAATTCGTGAACCTTCATCAGGGCGAGTGCGATCGGCTCCGATCGTGCTTGCCTGTACGAAGAACTACCGAAGAGAGGAGCAGTGATGATAATGATGATGACACAACGAAGGCCCAGCGTATTGACAGGCTGTGTCTGTCAACACGCTGGGCCTTCGTTGACTCAATCCCCACCACCACCTCGCCCGTCTACTCGCGCGCAGAGGGCAGCGACGCGCAGTGCGAGGCGAGACGTTATTCGATAAAGGTTCTCTGTGCACGTACCCACCACTATAATCAAATATCTCTATCTTCAAAGGTTTGCTGGAAGAAAACTCTTATTAGGGTTAAGCTCGCCTTTGTACATGTCCATTTTGTACGCTATTTTTATCTGTAAATCTATTTGTGTACAATAAAGAATAAAGAGTAAAGGTTCACGAAATGAACCAAAACACCGATAAGAAGGTACGTGTTATATCCCGTATTTATAATAATGATTGAAATCACTCACGAAAGTTTTCTAAGTATATTATTATCATAATCGTTAAATAATAGTTTGGCTTCATAATAATTTTTTTATAAATTAGCAAAATTGGGCCACAAGTGGGCCTTTTGCTTGTTCCATCTCTATGTTTTACTAAAAAATACATACGATAAACACATCCCTTAGTCGCGTAAAAACTGCGCAACCCTACAATACAACCCTGGTAAAATTGAACTGTTGTTCAGGAAATGTATTAGTGCATCGTACTAGCATCCAGCTTCGATCCAATGCGATAATATTTTAACTTTATCTCGAATGTGTAACGAGAATTCCGGTGCAGATACACAGAGCAAACAAACACCAGAATATCTCAAGAAATAGCATACGAGTTCAACTTACAAACTAAAAATCTTCTTCATACTATAACAATTCGTCAAGCACGTATTGGATCACGCACTGTGAATGGTTCCGTAGTTAGTACGACTGTAACTTAGACATTTTAAAATACTTAGTAAATTTTGGAGTTGATTTTGGTCATTTTGTACGAACATTTTATGAAATCTTTGCAAACCCAACTACAAACATACTACTACTACACATTAATACTAAGAAAATTACCACTTAGATACTATGTTTCGTAAACATACTTTTATATCAAAAAAGTGTTCGAGGAAACCTTTTAGTGTTTTGGAAATACCTATTCAACGATACCCCACACGATGGGGTGCGTGAGTTTGCGCAATATTTTTTAGTCTGTGGTTCGTCAGCAAGGAGAACACGCGCGTGCTCGCTTCCCAAAAATGGCAGAAAAAGATAATACGAAAGTTAAGGAAAGAGAGTTTATCGTCGAATGTATCCAATTGTACAGGGAATTGTCGTCTTTGTGGAATATCAAGAGCAAAGAATATCATGACCGTGATAAAAAAAAAGCTGATTACGAAACATTGTTGTCTAAATATAAAGAGATGTTTTCAAAGGCAAGCAAAGATGACGTGAAGAAGAATTCTATGAGAACTAATTACCGGAAGGAACTCAAAAAACACCTTCAGTCGATGAAATCCGGATCTAGCGCAGACGACATATACCAACCTACTTTATGATATTTTAATGAAATGGTTTTTTTACAAGATCAGGAAACCCCATTGGATTCACAGTCTAGTATGGATGCTCAGTCTACTGTAAGTAGTCAGGGAGGAGAGACTGAACATTCTAGTTTGGACAATAATTATACACCGGTAAATTTAAATTTATTTTATTTAAATGAATACATAGAGTTGTAGGTATGTTTTATGAAACCATTTTCTCTTGCCATGGAACTGCACCTTCGTTGTTAAAAAATCCATTGTATTCGTCCCGTGCTTGTTTCGCGATATTCAGTGAATTTTTTTTATTGATGTTTTCCAATGGTGTCAACTGAAATACTTCCTTAGATGGTGGGTGTATTATTGCTGATTCGTTATCTTCACGAAACATAAATGATGGTGATAAGTAGGAACGGGATTTTCTCAAAAAATTGTGTAGATAACAACAAGTCAAAACAATTTTCCTTACTTTTGTAGGATCAAAAGGAAATGCTCTTTGAAATACTC
Organism: Philereme vetulata; assembly: GCA_918857605.2. Lineage (NCBI taxonomy): Eukaryota > Metazoa > Arthropoda > Insecta > Lepidoptera > Geometridae > Philereme > Philereme vetulata. The sequence goes on along the minus strand of OU975451.1, from coordinate 2,015,472 downwards.
CAAAACGAGTAGTTAGTATACCGAAAACACTTTCAACCATCCTTCTAGCTCGCGATATTCGATAGTTAAATATTCTTTTTTCTTTTGTTAATCCAGTTTGGCTATATGGTTTCAGTAAATTTTAAGACATTGGAAAGGCATCATCTCCAACAAAAAAGTATGGGAGTTTTCGGGAACTTCCAGGCAACTATGCAGGTGGTGGGATATTTAAAGCATTATTTTTTAATTGCTGTCCAAAAGTTGTATTCTGCAGTACACCCCCATCTGATACACGTCCATTAGTCCCTGCATCAACCATAATTAACTCGTAGTTAGCATTTACAACCGCCATCAACACAATACTGAATGTTTTTTTGTAGTTATAGTAGTATGATCCAGAACCAGGTTTCTTTATTTCCACGTGTTTGCCATCTATAGCACCGATTACATGAGGAGCATTCCACTGGCTCTCAAAATCCTTGGCAACTTGTTTCCATTCCTCGGCAGTTTGTGGTAGCTGAAAATAAAATAAAAAAATTGTTTATCTTTTTCAGGAAAATAGTTCCACCATTTAATCTGATGAAGTGGCATCTACATCCTATGCAGTTCCGAAGACAAAAGATAAAAAATTAAAGAGAAAATCTGAAGATGAACTTATGCAGTTGGCAGCTGACCGTCTTAGACAGAAACCAGACGAATATGATAACTGGGCTTTGTCTTGTGCTGCAGATTTAAAGAAAATGGAACCAACACAACAAATCTTTGCTAAGAGTGCTATTGCTGCCATTATCATGGAAGGACAATTAGGTCTTTTACATCGCAATTCGGTTAAAATAAGTACTCCAACAGTAACAATAACTCATCTCCGACATATACCAGATCCACGCCAACTTCAACAAATTACAGCAGCACGCCATCGCCTTGCTATTTTATAAATTATTCTCAACAGCAAAATTCTGTACTTTCACCTAAGGAGCAGCCACATTACCAGCAGATAAATACTCCAACAATAACTCCATCTCCGACATACATCAGATCCACGCCAACTCCAACAAATTATAACAACTATTCTCAACAGCAAAATTCTGAACTTCCATCCGAGGAATTGCCACATTACCAGCAGAACATGTACTACTCCCAAGAAGATAATCAGCAGAACATCGACAACTCTCAACAGGAAAATGATGCTAATGGCATATATCAATATATAAAGTTTAATAAATAATTGAAAAGATGTCTTTACTTACCTTGATTAATTTCTTCAAAACCTTTATTATGGCATCGCAGGTTTCCATAATTATTAAGGAAAGACTTTGTGGGGAAATAGCACTGTGAAACTTTAAATCTTCTAGAGTATTCTCAGTAGCTAGATACCGTAATGTTGTTGAAAGTCGTTGAAAAGGTGGTATTGCTTCCCTCATGTTTGTATTTTTTTTCTCAATCAATGGCGTGACCAATTTTAGTAGGTCTTGAAACTGTTCCAAGTCCAGTCGTACATAATTTTTGAAGTCATTTTCCTCAGTTAACAAGTCTTAAGAGATTTTCGTGAGTGTATTTTGGCCTTTTCATGTACCAATCTTTCGACCAACGACGTGTTCGTTTACGTTTACGCTTAGCCACAAGCAATAACACTACAGCTGCAGCTTAATCTTGTTCGGACATGTTGCTTGGATCAAACTATTCTCCGACTGAACACGAAAACATTGCACAATTTGCAAAATTCTTATTATTGTGCAATATAATTGAACGTTTGAAGTCAAAACGCAATTTAATCTTATTGTACGACCTCTCGAAGCGTGTAAGCTACCCCTGGCGTCAACCGTATGCGGCGTTCATATAAAATGTACAATGCTCGGTACTAGCGTGGATTGTATGAGAGAGTTAGAGTTTAGAGTTTGACTATAGAACCCTAACTGAAACTATGTCTATCTGGTGTTATTTTTAAAGCAACTTGTAATTCTGTTCTCTTTATACTGCGGTTGGTTCTAGGGGCTATGCATGCGACACTCCGGCATGTTTATAACCGGAGAACAAAAACGGCAGTCGCCTCTTTACATAATAATAGATTTCCGATTCTAACTGCATACTTGTATACATTTAGCGACTATGCTTAGTATATAGAACCGATATCGTATGATGAAGGGGAGAAAATGATTTTCCCGTTTCTGTCATAATCACCACTAGAGCCAGCGGCTTCGCACGGTTGGAATTTCCCATTCCCTTGCGGGATCTTCGGGATAAAATGTATATAAAAAATCTTCTATAGAAATACGTTTTGTAAAGAAAAAAACAATCCATCGACTACTTTTCGAGTGCTGCAGACACAAACATACGCAAGCTAAATATGTTTATAGAAAGATATATAAAGGGGTCAACAGCCGAATAAAGTGCAGCGGATCGCACTCACCCTGATGAAGGTTCACGAATTGAACCGAAACATTGTCGGTCGAAACTTCGATAAAACGGTACGAGATAAGTCCCGTATTTATAATAATGATTGAAATTAATAACTAAAGTTTTATAGTTTGTATTAAGACATTGCTGCATTTATTTAAATAGTAGTACCAATTACTTATAAGAGAACACAAAATAGGGATTACACCAAGACTTTTTTGCATTGCCATAATGCCCACTGATGGGCTAAATCTATTAGCATTTCCAGCACAACCACGATGCTAAGACAAATAACAAAATAAACCAGTAAATAGACTAATAGACAACAACCAAACAACAACAACAAACAACAAGAAAACAATTTCTTTAGTTACAATGATATTTATGAAGAGAAATACCTGAAAAGGTAATATTTTCAAAGACAACAAAATAGACCATTTCAACAAGAAAACTCATTTTTAGATAAAATAATATTTAAGTAGTCTACCTAGAGGAAGTTTTGAAAAAGTTGTATAAAGTTTATTTTACACTAGCTTCCGCCCGCGGCTCCGCACGTGTTGTTTGTCAACAAAATTCACCAAATGCATCGAAATCGGTTCATCGACGTGATTGAGTACCAAATAAACAAACATGCAAACTTTCACATAGTAGTGTGATGGACAAGGACAATTTTTTTGGAGTTTTTATGGATATCATCTCTCCATTGAAAATGTATACAGCCGCATAACCGCAGACAGTACCTATATGTAGTAGGTACCTGAAGCAGGTGACAACGCGAGGGTTTTAGACTACCAGGCTGACCAGCCCGTTGGTAACATGACATTGTAAAAACAAGAATATCGTGCAATTCACGAGGATGATAGGTACCGAGAGTTGGTTGGTCGACGTGGGCTGATTAGAAATCGCTATTTAGTGCCTTGGTGGTTGGCACGGGTGGTCTCTTTTGCACTTTGCACTTGTATTCAAAAACATATTAAATAACTCCAATACAAAAACCGCAAAAATAAATGTTTCATTGCCAAAACTCAAACTGCTTGTGAAAAAATCCTTGTGAAAACTAACTTGATATTCGAACGAAGTGTCAATTTAAAATTTTGTATCCGGCCAGGAATCTTCAGAGGCCAATCTAATTTTGAAATGAGGTTTCATTAACGCGCTAAAAAGTTTTTACTGTTGAAGTGGAATGCTTCCCTTAATCCAGGTAGTACAGGTATCCCTATTACCCAAACAGGTAAAATATAATAAGAAAAGACCACTTCATCACAGAAGCTAGACACAAAACATTTATGACATTTACGTATAAGCACTGAATACTTTGAATGTGCAAAATCTAGAGCGAAGGAATATAATCTCTCTCTCTAAGTACATAAAGTCACAATCTGCATAATACAAATTTGCATTTTCACGGAAAGTTCGCGGGCGGATCAACATTATAATACGCTACAGTCACACTGACCGCGGGGAGTGTTTTTCTGTCCGTGTTTGCTCCTCGATTGGGATGAAATTTGGAATAAACATAGGCTACTTTTCTTGCCAAAACATGCGTGCGAAGCCGCGGACGGAAGCTAGTGTATTCATATTATAGCAATAACTAGTGATTACACGTAAATTAACCTTCTTCATTATAATCATCATCTAAGCTATTATGACGTCCATTGTTGTAAGTGCGGTGGTTGAGCATTTCGTGGCACTATTTTATTAGTCAAAGATTAAGGCCGGCTTGCACAACGTTCCCTAAACGTATTTAGATTAGATTATATTAGATAATTTCTTTATTGCACACCATTAAATACAAACATATAAAAGAAAATACAATTTCAAATCATAGGTACAATGGGCGGCCTTATCGCTAAAAGCGATCTCTTCCAGGCAACCTTTGGATGGACAGAATCTATATGAACAAATAAGGACGGCGGCATAAGTATTTAGTGACTAAACTTGTTTAATCTTTACGTATTTGTATAATTTGACAACTCCTTAAATCATATTTACCTACTAAATACGTTTAGGCATCGTTGCGCGAGTCATCGAGCGCCCTAAGAATATTGTTTTTGTGTTTTGGGAGACTCGCGAGATCTCAGTTCGGGTCTAACCACTAGTATATTATAAACTAGCTGACCCGCTCCGGCTTCGAACGGAGAATATTTATTATAGCCTATACAACTCAGGAATAGCGTAGCCTTTTATCAACGATCGTATTATCGTAGTTTCTGATTATAGCTCCTACAAACTTACAAACAACAACATTTTTAAATAGAACCTCTTTACAACACAAAAAACGCTTTCGGTGTAAGTGCAGTGTATACGTTCAGTAATAAAGCACAAACTTCTTTGCAAGTTAATTTGCTCGGAGTGATGTCGCAAGTATTTGTATTAAAATAGATTAAATGCGTACCGTACTTTTGGGGTGGCTTCTCATTTCGAGCTTTTATTTAACTTTACCTGTCCTTTTGTCTGTTTGTCATTAACCTTATCAGTTAACCTAAATTAAGAGTAGTACAGTTCCTTGTAAAAAGGCTCACCTGGGGAAGTACTACCACCGTACCTATTTCTGCCGGAAAACAAAATTAGTGTCTTCAAAATTGATTGATTCAGGGATTCGATCGCACAACCTGAAAAGACAAAGAAGGAAAGGAACCTGTGTGATGAAAATACATGCTATGAAAGTGAGTTACTGCTGGCTCGACACCTGATGCGTAAATGCTATATACTTCCCTAGGGCAGTAAGTATTTTAAAATAGAATGAGGCTAATTGCATTCATGGAAAACTAAAAAGAAAGACCTCCATGAAAAATCTTTATTGTTACCGTAAAAGAGGTTACATTCATAAATGCTAAAATGGAATACAACCTCCATGAGAAATCCTTATTTATATTTAAAAGGAAAGCGGCCACATTCATGATGAATCAATATTATGTGATCCTCAAGCACCTAATTGATCTATTGTAAATGTGTACTTTTTAAAAATATTTGGCATTCAATTATAATATTTGATCCCCTTTTTTAATTATTGGTGTGATGAGTGGGAAAACCGACACTGAGCACCCCAACACTAGGCAGCTTTGTGCGTGACACCTCTAGAGTGGTAAAGCGTGGATCCAGAAGCTCGCGTGGAAGGTCCTGAGTTCTCGCGAGAGCCCACCCCAAAAAACTACGATAGCGTTAATATATAAGTACCCATTTGGTACTTACGTATTAACGGCACCGCAGCTATAGATTTGGCGGTTTTTATGTGCCGCCAAAGTTAAAAATGTACTGAACTTTATTATTAAATGCTTATTTCTCTTAGTTTTGGGACCCAACATGAATGTAGCAAATTTATTTCTACATCTTAAACGTTTTTTGCGTAGCTCCAAACAGATTATAGTATCGTTTGTTAGATTAAAAAAGGTGAACGTTTATATTTTTTTGCCTGCTGTTTTTGCGAAATTAAAATGATCATTTAAATACATGCCATTCATAATACCCTCAAATGAAATACAACCTCCATGAAAAATCCTTATTTATATTAAATAAGAAGGAAAGAATGGCGTAATAAACAGGAGGCCTATACCAAACAGTGGGTGCAGACGGGCTGAGATGATGATGATGATATTAAATAAAAGAGACTATAGCTTAAATCACATTAATATTATAAATGTGAAAGTTTGGATGATTGTTTTTTTATTTGTTTGTTTCTCAATCACGCCGTAACGGCTGAACCGATTTCGATGAAATTTGGTATGTACGTAGAATATAACCTGTATTACCACATAGGCTACTTGTTTTCGCATAAATCAATTCCCATGGGATAAAAATGCGGCGTCAAGTCAAGTTGCAACAGTGAGTTTAGCTTTATTTCTAGGTTACCTACACATTTAAACATGTAATTCTTACGAAGTTGCGGGCAACAGCTAGTATAAAATTAACAATGGACACCGGGAACGCAAATTTTATTTTTGAAAACAAATTGTTATAATTTTTTATTAATTTCCTCGCGTTTATGATGAGATCTTGTAGCACTTTCAACACATTAGCGTGCTCGATTATCGATCGTGCATTAGATATCGGGTACAATTGGTCGCTTATAGCAATGTACTAAAAATTGATTTATGTCTATTTAGGATAAACACAAAACACGAAATACCTCGATGAAAGTCTTTAATCGGTGTGACATACCAGTGATGACATGTAGTACGGACACGTGGTCTCTCACTATGAGCCTCATAATTAGGCTCAAGATCTCTCATCGTGCTATAGAAAGGGCTATGCTTAGAGAGTAATCTTTTCTATCTCTACGAGATTCAATCAAAAATGAGGAGATTCGTAGAATAACCAAAGTTACCGACATAGCACAAAGGATTATCAAGCTGAAGTGGCAGTGGGCAGGGCACATAGCTCGAAGAACTGCCGTTGCGGCAGAAAGGTTCTCGAGTTGAGACTGGAAAGCGCAACGTAGGTCAGCCTCCTACCAGACGGAAAGACGGCCTGATAGAACTAGCTGGGAGCCGTTGGTTGCAGCACAAGATCGATCCCTCAGGCACTACCAATATGAGGGAGGCCTATGTTCAGCATTGGACGTCCTTTGGCTGATATGATGTTGTTGATGATATAAGGAAAATCACCTCCACTGTGCATTTGCCTTTATACGGAGGTCCCCTTGAGGTGCGTTCATCTGCCGTTTTTTACGATCCAAGTGCGAATGGCCAAGTTAATCAGGCGTACACTAACAATGTACATTTTGACTAGTGGCTCATCTCCGTACAAGTCATATTTTTATTTTTTATCTGATCCGTCCGCGGCATCGCACGCGTGTTTTGTCAATTAAAAAAAACGAGTGTGCTTTAGACTGAAGTAAAACTTATTTTTCAAAATATTAATTTATAAAATTGTTCAATTGCAAAATTGTCCACACGTCTGTAGGTCGATCAGTCTATGTTCATTCTGAACGGACGCAACTCGCACTCTCACATTACCGTTTATAATTTACGAAACGTAACTCTCTCTCTCTTTCTATCTTCATTAAATTATATCTCCCTCTCAACGTCCTTTCGCACTTATCGTAACGCATTCATCCCCAAGTCAAGCGTGTGTAAAGAAGTTTTACTTCAAAAACTACCCTCCTATGGCGGAGTCTCGTGGTCGAATGGAGACTTGAGCACTGTTCTGCCCCAACAGCCGTCAGTCCTTGGCTCTTTACCATTTTAACGTATTATGCTTAATGCTACATACCTAATTGGGGCTCAGGTTAACAGGGGCGCTGTGTTAAATGTCCAGTATATGACTTCGCTCGCACGCCTATGACACAATCCAGGTTATAATCTATCTATATACCAAAATTTATCAAAACCGTTCCAGCCGTTAAATCGTGTAACGTAACAAACAAACCGAGACAGAGCTACTTTCGAATTTAATATATTAGTTCGGATATGGATGGATAGATGAACAAGAGGTACTGATTTTGATTGACAATGTTCAAGGTAAGATAGAACCGTTTTTAATTAAGCGTGATTACGCTCATCTTTGGGACTGTTAACTGTTTTATTGTCCAGAAAGCATTTTAGGATTTTTACGGGCTTTTATAGAACGACTGAAGTTGGGAATTACATTTTTTACAGCTTTGAGTTGTACATGCTTTTAGCAGAGAAATGGACGTAGGTTTTAAGCGTTAATGCCACAGTCAGCAAATTTACTTTATCTCTCAGAGTTAGCATAGTTATGTTAAAAAAAATTGTTAAATGTGTTGAAAACCAGTAAATGAAAATTAAATTAATTTTATGAATGTCATTGGTTATGTCCCAATGACATACCTAGCTTGTTAGGGTCTCGTACCCAAAGGGTAAAACTGCACCCTATTACTAAGGCTCCGCTGTCTGTCCGTCCGTCTGTCCGTCTGTCACCAGGCTATATCTCATGAACCATGGTAGTCAAACAGTTGAAACTTTTACAGATGATGTATTTCTATTGCCGCTTTAACAGCAAATACTAAAAACAGAATACAATAAATATTTAAGAGGGGCATCCATACAACAATCGTGATTTTTTTTGCCGTTATTATAGATAACGGTACGGAACCCTTCATGTGCTAGTCCGAGTCGCACTTGGCCGGTTTTTTAGATCATTCAAGCGAGCGAACGGTCAAAAAAGTCCTAATACACTTTCTAGGACTCTACTGTTTTCTATAGTTAATATGATTTTCATTCTGGTAGCGTTGGCAACACTAGTTACCAGTTAGTGACGCTGTCTGTTCATGAGGGTATCAACCGGGTGTCCACTATTCATTCACAGCAATTCAAGTCCCCTGTGAAAATTTCAATTTATAATAAAACTGAATAACAGTCCCCTGCCAAGTCCAGAGGTCGGAGGATCGGCTTGATTGACAGTACTTATTTATTCATCCTTATGTCCTTTGGAAGGGTTGGGTCACCACCTACTAACTGTAGTCGATCTGTACAAGAAAGAGCGTTTGTTTTTCTCTTTCGATACCCAAGGCTGGCTGTTGGGAAGTGTATGAGGGCCGTTTAAACCAACAGAGCTTGTGCAGAGTTATTTATTTACTAGCTGACCCGACAAGCTTCGCACAGTATTACAAATAAAATATTTGGTCATACAAAAATTCAATAGAAAAAATCATTTTCAGCTTTTTAGAAATTTTCTGATTTTCCAGGTAACATTTTATTTCCCTGTAAAAATGTTATTTGGACTATTACGAACATAAAATATCTGTCAAGTCTGTCCAGCCGTTCTTATGTGATGCGCTTACCAACGTTTCATTTTTATGTCTAAAGATATTGTATTGGCTAAGCGATTATTGTATTTGGTGCAGCTTGAACTTCCCTATTATACAATTAAAATAACTAATTAAGTTCTTAGTCCGTGGAAGGAATAAAGTATTATTTGATGTCATAAGTATTATTTCGGGTTCAAATGACGTATTTGCCACATATTTTTTTCCCGGAAGTATTTTTTTCCCCCAAAATATTTCAAACTAAGCATAACTTTTCTAAATATGTGCGATGGGGCTTATCTTTGTATCGAGTAACGTTGTCAATGTTGCGGTCGGCGCCCGCATTAGAAGCGTTGACGTTAACGCACGGACTTCACTGGACGCGCAACTCGGCCGTTTTCGCCTTTACCCCTCTTGCCACGAACTCAGTCATTTTGCCATAGTAAACGAAATTGTCTTGTCAGTGTGACTTTAGTTCTCGAGGTCAAAACAAAGTGAAAAATATTACGAAGTGCGACGTATTATTTTGTAAAAGCTATAGTGGCCGAGCAGTTAATATTTCTTTTCACCTGTGAGCATAATTTTATCCCATTGAAGCCACTATATTTTCATAAAATCAAATAAATATGTTACGAAAACTGCAAATAATACGCCATTTTAAAAGTACTAAATTTTTTGGGCAGTGTAACCGAAATTGTGTTACACCAAAATGAGTCGGATTATAATGTCATTTAGTTTTCATTCTTTATTACATTCAATCTAATCATATGGTGACAGGGCATAAAAAAAATGGTGATAGTGTCAAACTATCGATAAAAATATCGATATGAATGAATGAACGAACTCACACACTTTCAAATTTCCAACTGATCCATTAAGAAAGAGAGAGTGGATGAAAGCAGTCCGCAGAGAGCAAGCTTAGATTTCAAGAAAACATAGTTATATATGCAGTTTATATTTTGAACCTGAGTGTTACAATAAAAAGTCTAACAAACAAAGGAAACTATGTAAAGATGCTGTTCCAACATTAAATTTGCCAGAATTTGTAAGTAGAGCTTGAAATACCAGACACAGCCCTCCTAATCATCATCATCATCAACATAATGATGGTGATGTTGTTTTACAAGGTGGTTATCCATACTAAATAATAAATTCAAAAGTAACTCTGTGTCTCTGTCTGTCTGTTTGCTACTTTTTTATACATTTGGATATGGAACAAGCATATGGTTCACCCGTTACCACGACCGACGTTATCTTTATAGAAGATGTAAGTACCTGTTAAACTGACTGAGTGTCACCATCGCAATGGCGCAACGGATTTCCGTTGCTAAAATTGTTTATTGGGAATATTTCGATTATCGGATAAATACTCTAACTACCGGTATTAAACCCATGGAACCTGAGTCATGGGATAAAAGTAGTCTATGTGTTAATCCACGTTATAATTTAAGTATATACATAATTAATAAATAAACGAACATCCATACTTTTACATTTATAATATTAGTGTACTATATTTTGATTTTGTAATTTATTTTACCAGACTGCTAAAAAGGAGGGTGTTTTTTTTCTTTTTCGTGAATGGCTCATTTCTTCTCCATCTAAATAAAAAATATGTGAAATGTTAATTGCTTAAGTTATTGTCTTGTGATTTTCTACATTCCTGAAAAGTTATTGACACGCCATCAACGCATACAATGCTAACAAACTGCAAACATCTAACCTGTAACTCATTATTGTTACTTCAACCGTTTTGGATTTTTGGTGACGTCATAATGTAACCGCAAGCAGATTCAAATGAGCCCAAACACTAGTAGCCTAGTACACTAGTATCCACTCAGAAGTTACATATCTAGCATCCGTCTCCATTATGAAACCACCTCCGTGGTACCAAATTATTGCATTGTCACCTAAGTTACGTTGTATTAAAAATTGCAGCTCAATTGGTTGCGGGAACTGGTTTAAAATTCAACAAGCATTGCAAGTTAAATAAAAGCTTCTTAAAAGTTGATCATGATTAAAATTTTAAAAAGTAGGTTATTCATACTTCTTAATTTTTCGTCATTCATTCATTTTTATCGATACTATTTTATCGACTGCACCAAGCACTAGTGTTCAATCTACAGTAACTGTTAGACAGCGACAACGCTATATGCGGAAGTAAAACAGCAATAGATCATTCCCCCGAGCCCCGCAAAAAACTATCGACGGTGATTTCATTAGTTTTAAGCACGTTACGCGTCCCGTGAAGACCGTGCGTTAGCGCAACGACTTGGACGCATTTCATAAGGAGTGGCCAGATTTGGCAGAGGATCGTGATAAATGAAGAGATAAACGGACGCTTTTGCCCAACAGATAATATAGTATACGCCAAAACTCGTGGCAGACGGGGCCAAACAATAAACATGTTTTCAAAATTCTTTCTGACCGTCTGGTCGAAGCGACGTGTGATCTGAGAGCTGGCGCTTATCTAGGTCAACGCATAAGCATTGCAATTCAGCGAGGCAATGCTGCCAGTGCCTTGCCGTCACTTCCGCCTGGTAGTGATCTGGAGCAGTTGAGCTATCTATAGATCGTTTGCAACGGTCTTCAGATGATTCAACTGCTTCTTCTGTATTTTATGTAAATAATTGTATAAAGTATTAAAAAAATAAACATGTTTGTCCTTTTTCAATAGAATTACTGATAACTGTTATCGATTGGTATTCAGCCCATCACTAACGGCTCCCATTAGGGCTGCAAAAGCGAGTGAGTTAGCAATATCATCGTCGCTTGTCCCACGTGGTATTCGAGTTCCCTAAGTAGCGCCAGAAGCCCAGAGGTCCCTTTACATACAAATAACGCAACCTTCAGGGAACAATGTTTATGAGTGTTTCATTGAGCGAAGGTTCGACACTTTGGACGTATTTGCCCTTAAAAAGTAAATAGGTAGCGAAGGAGGACATTTGTTTGAACGTGTAGGCTGTCAGAGAATTGGATGGGTATTCAGGCTGTATTTTTCTAAGGTATAACGTTAACATCTATCATTTGAAGATAGATATACAATCGTTTATTCCACTATATTGGCTGGCGATGAAATTAGTATTTTTTTCTAGCTTACTTTTGTGTTGTGCAGGTTGAGTAGTAATTTCTAGAAAATAGATTTAGAAAGATTAAACTTACTACAACGCCCAGATTATTTTAGGCCTACAAGGGATAAACGCTCCGGGTCCTTTAGAAAGGGTTACGTGATTGCGACCCAAGTCTTTGAACACTGAAAAATTACCTTATTGTAATTGTTGGTACTAGTGCGGTATCACATCACACTATTACCCTAATATTACAAATGCGAAGTTTTTAATGTTTGTTTATTTATTTGTTTGTTACTCAATCACGTCGTAATGTCAGAGCCGATTTTGGTGAAATTCGATGTGCTGATAGATTATGCCCTGGATTCAAACATAGGCTGCTTTTTGTTGACAAATAACGCGTGTGAAGCCGTTGAAGGAAGCTAGTTATTTATAAAAGATGAATAACTCAGCCCCTGGAAGTACAGATATAGCTGAGTGGAGGTCATTTTATCAGCTGTATGAATGAGTGATGATTTAGAGGCGAGAGAGAGGGATGTATGCAGGGATTTAGGGGAGATCTACGCCATGGAGTTGATTATTGCGGAAGAAATAGATAAATAAGATCAATTAGTATTAGTATAATTATGTAAATAAATGTGATTATGTAAGCAATGAGAATATGCAGTAGAAATAACGGCTTTTTTATTATATTTATTTATTTTATTTTTGAATGGGTGAATGAAAATTCTATAAAAACCTTAAACCTAGATACAAGAAAATGAGATCAACGTAACTGTATAATGGGCGGTCTTATTGCTAAAAAAATCTTCCAGAAGACAATGTTTAGATGGATAGATGGAATATTGACCGAGGTGTAATATAAAGAATATCACACTAATATTATAAATGAGAAAGTTTGAATATTTGTTTATTTATTTGTTACTCAATCACGTCGTAATGGCTGAACCGATTTTGATAAAAATTGGTGTGTTAATAGAGTTATAGTACAATTATGATATATAACCTGGATTCAAACTAAGGCTACTTTTTGCCGACAAAAAACGCGTGCAAAGCCGCGGGCGGAAGCTAGTTTAATAATAAGTAAGGCGGATGTACCTACTATAAGTATCTTATATACTAAAAACATTCTAATAATTACACAATTAACCACGGCGACGGTAGGTACATAACCTTCGAAATTTTGGTTCGAATTTTAGGACTGAGTAATTTTACTTCACTCACCATCATTTAAATAATTGAATAGAATTTCATGTCATTTGGTTCGTAATTTGGACAACTGGATAATAGATTTTAATGATATTGTATTACGTTTCAATATTATTAGGTAACAGACTAGTGATCGCCCGTGGTTATCATTTTGGAATGCTATCTAGCGGTAAGTTTGCCTACGTACAAATTATTTTTATTTCGTGCAATAAAAAATGTTTCATTCATTAATTCATCACATAATGTAAGCATCACATTATGGGCATGCAAAGGGAAGAAAAATAATTGTCAAAAAAGTGTTTGATATAAATATGGAGGAAGGCTCATGGATAAATATTGAGGAGATGAATGGACTCTGTGGAAAAGAAAGTTAGAATGAAGATAAGATAATAGAGAAGAATAGAATTTAATAATTTTTTATGGTACACTAGGAATACTTAAAAACTAATTAATGCTAAAAATATAAGTAATATGAGTATAATATGGGTAAGACAGAAGTGACTACTCAAATTAAGGTTGATAGAGAGGTATGAGAGAAAAAGACATGTTGTGCCGATCCCACGTAATATGGGAAAGGCATAAAGATGATAATGATGAGTGCCTGAATAAAAACTTACTGTGTACTTCATTTCCGAGTCCCCAACACCGAAGCGGACTAAAGTTCAAGACGTTAGCAAGAGTATATTGAAACTCAAATAGGTAGGACATGTAGCCAGATGCGGTGATCACAGGTGGAGCAGGGTTCTGACTGAGTAGTGACCCCGAGATTGAACCAGGAACGCAGATCGTCCACCGGCAAGATGGGTCGATGACATTATAAAAATCGCAGGTCGTATTTGGGTTAGAACAGCGTAGGACAGAGGCCAATGGCGACAACGCAGAAAGGCCTATGCTCAGCAGTGGGATGAGAAGGGTTAACAGTGATGATCATGATTTACTTCATTTATAATAAAAAATACGGTAATTTTACCGCGAATTAAATTAACACAACAGAACAAGAACAGCTCGTACACAATACGTCCCAATGTTAAAAGTACCTACGTAATAACAATAAAGAGTTATGCTTACCTACATCACAGACCAATATAATTTAAATAGACTGACAGTCTCAAACAAGATAATGTAACTCGATATTTAATTACCTGCTAGGACGCGAGATGTCGCTAAGAGTTACAAATCGTTAAATATGTGCCAACCTTTAGCTTACTACCGCTCATGGTACGAAGAAAAATAGATGGCGCTATTTCCAATAACACGTGCGCGATAATATTATTGCGACGTTGTGACCTTTACGTTGTGCGAGGTTGCCGCTCTTCAGTTTCGTTAAAACTTTAGTCTTTAGCATTTTTTAGAGATTTGCGCACATTTTCTCAGAATTGCCAGAACAATACCTACACATTTGTAAAATAAGAATACATATTTATAGTGATGTACAGATAAGTAGAACACTTTTTGAAAGAAAATAAAATTAATTTGTAAGTACCCGGCAAATGCATACCTACTACAAGTTAATACGTTCTATTAATTTGAACAGGAAACATAACTACTAAAATAATGAATTCAATACGTACACAATATGTACATATATTATGTACAACAAAATATCGACTTACTAGTCGCAACTTTTGAGAAGTGAGGTTTGGCAACACAGCATGTAACAAAATTAGGTGCAAAAAGCGTGACTTTGCTTGTTTCCCGGCTGTCAATGTCAGTTAGTTCACGTTTCTCTTTCGTTCCCTTTGTTGCGGACTTTGTGTTAATTTTGTGTTAAACGCCATCTAGGTAAAAACGATGTGCTACCTTCCCACGCCATCTGTGATTATTGTCATTAAGCATATGAAAGTGGTAAATCATCAATATAAAATAAAATCGTGAAATCTTATTTTACTTATTCTAAAAAATATTGAAATATTTTGGTGTGTTTTAGTGGAAGTTTATTTTAATTTGTTGGGTGCAATGGCCGCTTTGAAAGTTTCCAGGCTATGAGACAGTGCCATCTACAAATAATACGGGATTTTGAGCTTTTAGCAGGCTACGATTTCTTATATGGACATTGACAGTCTATTGATATTACTAGTCTCTGCCTACATAGAAACTCGTCAAGACACTTGAATTTTACGGGCTACGGTAGCAGTCATGGTAACAGCGGGGCCAGGGGTGCTAAGAATCCCCGGGAGACGATCGGCTACCAAACCCTACGACGACCACTGGCCCTGGTAACACACAACATCCGCACTTTGAGGACAGACAAAAAGATTGTTGAACTGGAAGAAGAAATTAGTAGATTACACTTGGACATTTTGGGGTTATCAGAAGTCCGTAGAGAGGGCGAGAACACGATATCCTTTAAGTCTGGTAACCTACTATACTACCGGGAGGGCGACCGGGAGGGGGAATAGTCCCAAGGTGGTGTTGGGTTTCTCGTTCACAAGTCACTCATCAACAACATTATCACCATCGACAGTGTGTCGAGCAGGGTCGCGTACCTGACACTCAGAATATCGAAGCGATATTCGCTGAAGGTCGTTCAGGTATATGCGCCGACCTCTTCACACCCAGATGAAGAAGTAGAGTCTATGTATGAGGACATCAGTAGAGCCATACATACGAACAAAACTCACTTTATTGTTGTTATGTGGGACTGATCACCGAATTGTTAGAGCCACATTGAATATGAACGTTAAACTTGAAAGGTCCCGTTTAATGAAGTCTACGTTCCGACCCACTCGCGCACATACCCAAAACCTCGAGAGCTTTCAACTCGAACTTGCAAATCGCTTTGACTGTCTAGAAGTAGATGCATCAGTGGACGAGATCAATAACAGGTTCGTAGAAACCGTCCATACGGTGGGGTCCAAGTTCTTTAAGACCCCCCGTACCAATAGACCTCAGAAACTCTCTGATGACACCCTTAACCTTATGGCTGAACGACGTTCTTTGCGACTGCAGTCTCCCGATGATGCTCAGTCACATAGGCAGCTCAATAGAAAGATTTGGAAATCCTTGCGGTACGATATTCGTACCTTTAATACATCTCGTATTACAGATACGATAGAGCGGAATAAAGGCTCTAAAGTGTTCGCGAGAGATAATTCTATTGGGCAGAGCCGCCAGACGAAGCTGAAGAGGGAAGATGGCAGCATAACGTCAAGTAAAGCGGAAGTGTTAAGAGAAGTCGAAAGGTTCTATGGACGGCTCTACGATTCGGTCACTAAACCTGTTTGCAGTGCGACCAACGACCCAAGAGCCAAACTGACATTACACCGAAGATATTCCGGACATCAGCCTGTATGAGATCAGGATGGCCTTGAAACAGCTTAAGAACGACAAGGCGCCGGGTGAAGACGGAATCACTTCAGAGCTTCTGAAAGCGGGTGGATCACCGGTACTTAAAGTCCTTCAGAAGCTCTTTAACTCCGCCTTGCTTGAAGGTACGACGCCAAAAGCATGGAACGGGGGCATGGTGGTTTTGTTTTTCAAGAAAAGTGACAACACCTTGCTTAAGAATTACAGACCCATCTCGCTTTTGAGCCATGTTTATAAGCTGTTTTCGAGGGTCATCGCGAACCGTCTCGAACGCAGGTTTGATGACTTCCAGCCTCCCGAACAAGCCGGGTTCCGTAAAGGCTACAGTACCATAGACCACATACATACGCTGCGGCAAGTAATACAGAAGACCGAAGAGTATAACTTGCCGCTATGTCTCGCGTTTGTGGACTATGAGAAAGTCTTCGATTCAATCGAAACATGGGCAGTGCTTGAGTCTCTCCAACGATGCCGTATTAACTATCGGTACATCGAAGTGTTGAAGTGTTTGTATAAAAACGCCACTATGTCAGTCCGAGTACACGAACAGAGCTCGAAGGCGATTCCCTTAAAAAGAGGCGTAAGACAGGGAGATGTAATCTCTCCGAAACTGTTTACGACCGCATTGGAAGATGCCTTCAAGCTTCTGGAATGGAAAGGACTGGGCATCAATATTAACGGCGAATACATCACTCACCTTCGGTTTGCCGACGATATTGTGGTCATGGCAAAGTCGATGAAAGACCTCAGCACGATGCTCGAAGGCCTCAATCTAGTCTCCCAACGGGTAGGACTTAAAATGAACATGGACAAGACGAAAATCATGTCGAATGTCCATGTCGTCCCTGCCCCAGTTATGGTTGAGAACTCGGCTCTTAAAGTTGTCGACGCGTATGTATACCTAGGATAAACAGTCCAATTAGGTAAGTCCAACTTCGAGAAAGAGGTAAATCGTCGAATCCAACTCGGATGGGCAGCGTTTGGGAAACTCCGCAACGTCTTTTCGTCCAACATACCTCAGTGCCTTAAGACGAAAGTCTTCAATCAGTGTGTGTTATCAGTTATGACATATGGAACCGAGACGTGATCCTTCACTATTGGCCTTATGAATAAGCTCAGAGTCGTTCAACGAGCTATGGAGAGGGCTATGCTCGGGGTTTCTCTACGGGATCGAATCAGAAATGAGGAGATACGTAGGAGAACTCAAGTCACCGACATAGCCCGACGGATTAGCACGTTGAAGTGGCAATGGGCAGGCCATATAGCGCGCAGAACAGATGGCCGATAAGGCCGAAAGGTTCTCGAGTGGAGGCCACGGACCGGCAAGCGCAGCGTAGGACGTCCACCCACAAGAGGGGCAGACGACTTGGTAAGAACCGTAGATCGGCGTTAAATGCAGGCCGCTTCCAACCGCAGTTCCTGGAAATCAATGAGGGAGGCCTTTGTCCAGCAGTGGACGTCCTACGGCTGATATGATGATGATGATTATTATTACGAGCCACTTCTGTCCCACTGCTGGGCAAAGGCCTCCTACATTCCTTCCAGACATCTCGATCTGATCTGCCCAATCTTCCAGGAATTTAATCACACCGTAATTCATAATTATATATTTTTTCCACTTTCCAGCACCCCTTAATTCTTAACTTTAACTAAGCCAAATCTCACACTTCTCCGCTCACGCAAAAAGCTTAAAAAGGGGTACAAAGACTTTTTTTAACGTATTGATATTATCGATTGTTATAAACAATCGATGGATACAACCATAACAGTCGCCCAGTACCTGAAGATTGTGATGATGTGTAGTTCACCCTATAAATAAGGGATGAATTGCCCTTAGGCTGAGTTGTTGTTCCAAGGGCTCGTATAATAAGCATACTTGAAAGAATACGTCGGCTATTTTCCAAAATGCGTTCATTATAATACAACGAAGTCAACCGTCGCAACATCCTTCAAATGTAACAAGTACCTATAAAGTTATGTAACTAAGCTTAAAAAACAAGCCAGTGGAAATGTTTCAGGCAAATATATCTCTACTGAACTTTTCAGTCTTAAATTGTGCGCCTTACTACTTAATTATGTTACATGTACAAGGATAATTTTGGAATGTCTTACAGAGCGTAAACTTCAAGTAGACGCGGTGGAGAGGCGCGCAATTTTAGAGTGGAATATCTCTACCAACTTATCGAATATTAACAAGTTGAACGTACTATTTTATCACTGATGGTCTAAAGCAGGAAGGCCCCCTCTGGAGATCCTAAGGCGGGCATAATATATTCTGATTTTAAAAAATATATTTTTCATTACTTTCCAAAATCATGACCCCAATTTTTTCTATATTTATTAATTTTAATTATTTGTACGTACACCGTTAACGCAATTCAAAAAAATATGTAAACCTCTTATATCCTATTTATTAACATAAAAGCTTGTATAACAGCCGGTATTCGGTCCATTGCCTCCAAATACCTCCCACAAGGTAATCAAGGCTTTTCATAAAAGTAAATATTAAGCAGTGTACCTCCATACGTCCTTTTATTTCATCTGTCAGATTCCGATAAAAATATTCCAAATGAAAATGCCAATAAAATTACATATGCATTCCTTATCGTTCCAGAAATGACTGACAGGCATACGGATCGTTTTTGACGAAGCCTTTTAAGTTCTATGTGTGTTACCATTGAAAATAAAACATTTTTTTTCTTCTATGCACAGTTGATTAGAAGAAGCTGTGTAACTCTGATTGTGGAATGACTTCAAATTTACAAACCAAGTCTGTCCACGCCTGTTTGCAAAATGAACTGCAAGAATGATATAGACAATAAAAAAACGGCTGTAGGTTTACCAAACTATATTTTGCCACTTGTATTTCCTCGTTTCAGGTTTTTCGTTGTTTGTGTTTATTTCTATCTACGAGTTATGATATTAGTTATTTCAAAACCCGTATCCATCGAAAGTACATTTACACTCAAAATGCCTATCAGACTTTTTCACTGTAAACATGTTTCTAATTTATTTCGTGATATATTTTTAATGTTTTATGATTATTTAACACATTGCTAGTGGCACAGATTTGTCTGTACTTTTCATTACTGCGTTACGGATCGATCGTTTTAAACCTAAACCAGAGATTGTGGCGGCACAAGGCATATTAAGCCCCACCGCCCGTAGGAGACCAAAATCCTTTTTTTGGCGCCAAATAAAACAAAGTGTACGGTTTTTTTGTGTACGGCTTGAGGTCTAAGAAACCCGGCATTCAGGTTGGTATACCATAGAACTAGGAATCAATACTGGTGGTAGAGCTTTTGTGAACGAGCTCGAGGAAGTGGGCACCACCGCTTTACCTTTATCTGCCGCCAAATAGCAGTACTTGTGCTGCTGTGTTCCGGTTAGATGGTAATGGTATGTTCCTGTAATTACTGGCACTTAGGCATAACAGCTAAGTCCTTTAGTATGGCAACATATCCACATAGAGATCAAAACAACATAATAGCTTGTTTTGAATTCTATGTGGATATCCATGGGCTGCAGTAGCCACTTAACATCTGGTGGACTGCATGCTCGTTTGCCATATAAGTTGTATAAAAAAGGGTGTTTCAAGCCCTGTTTCGCACTTATCGTGTTAATAAGCCAAATTTTTATACCACAATGCTACCTAAAAGTTTTCCTATATTTTTCTAATGTAATGACTGACTAATCAACTTATTTTTACTTTTTTTACGATTTTTGGATGATGATAATCAAGCGGAAGTTTGTCACGTAAGTTACCCAGCTACTACTAATTGCGACTGTACTACGTCAATCAAAAGATCGTAATATTTTCTTTATGGAAAACAGCTAACGTAAATAGTCAAACCTTCTGTTTGTAATTTAATATGTTTTTTTTTGAATATTTTCCTGTTGCGTATATTTTTACCTGAACCATAACATCAATATCGCAAGGAGTTTGCTCTGTACCTCACGCTTGGCTGACTATATTTTATAAAGAACTCTCTTTTGGAGTCGTGACATCTATGAAAAAGGATGTTTTCACATTTTTTTCAAATAAATGTTCCACACCTGTCACTTCCATAAACTCCTGCCCCCCTATTCTGTATCTGGAATGTTACGTTCATATTGCCCCCTATTCTGTATCTTGATAATCACTTGACGACCAAGGCAAGTAAAACAATTATCAATTGGCAAAGTAGCTCTTAAGAATTATCAAATGATATCAAGAATTCTCAAATCACTCCTTGTTAATCTATCTTCGTTTTTTTACAAAAATATTAATTTGTTTACGAAAAATAGCGATATTCATAATGCAACTACAAATAAAGATAAACTCGTTACTTGTAGGCTCAAAGTAGGGAAATGAAATGGCCAAGTTTACGCTTCTTTTATAAAAATCAAGAGCGATATTAAAAAATGTAGTTAAACAAATGCTTTCTCATCATCATCATATCAGGCGTAGGACGTCCACTTCTGGACAAAGGCCTCCCTCATTGGTCTCCAGGAACTGCGGTTGGAATCGGCCTGCATCCAACGCCGACCTGCGGTTCTTACCAAGTCATCTGCCCATCTTGTAGGTGGACGTCCTACGCTGCGCTTGCCGGTCCGTGGCCTCCATTCGAGAACTTTCCGGCCCCATCAGCCATCTGTTCTGCGCGCTATATGGCCTGCCCATTGCCACTTCAACGTGCTAATCCGTCGGGCTACGTCGGTGACTTGAGTTCTCCTACGTATCTCCTCATTTCTGATTCGATCCCGTAGAGGAACCCCGAGCATAGCCCTCTCCATAGCTCGTTGAGCGACTCTGAGCTTATTCATAAGGCCATAAGGCCAATAGTGAAGGACCACGTCTCGGTTCCATATGTCATCACTGGTAACACACACTGATTGAAGACTTTCGTCTTAAGGCACTGAGGTATGTTGGACGAAAATTCCTTTCTATAATCAAAATATTTTACTTAATATCCACCAGGGGTGGAAGTTTGACGACCTCCGTGACGCAGTGGGCGAATAGCCGGCTGAGACGCAGGAGGTTCAATTCCCGATGCGGGACAAAGGTTTGCATGATCTACATATATTTGTTCTGGGTCTGGATGTATTTCTATATATTTCAAGTATGTATTAACAAAAAAAATACAAGTATTCTATCATATATTCTGGTTCCCATAGTACATAGTCCCGCAATATTTATTTATTTGTTAGCGATGACTTATCGGTCGCTTAGTCATCGAGACCTGCGGACAGCGGTCTGGAAATCTAGGGCAAGTTTATTATTAACGATTTTATCTACGAGTAAGTAACTACGTTTCAAATTCAATGTTTAGGTGAAAAACAACAATAATCTTTGCATGAGATATCAGAATTGTCTGATTAATCTCGAAGTCATTGACTTTATGACTTCATTTCAAGATATGAATGCTGGATTATGTTATCAGATGAATCAATTTGTATATCCGATATGAATACTGTCAAAGGTTTTTTTTTAATAGCTCAATTGTTAAAAATCGTAAAGGATATTTTAAATTGCACCTGGACTTAGGTATCTAAATGAAGTTAACAGATATCAAAATACTAAAAATAAATATATTAATTTAAATAATTAATTAATACTGGACAACCTAAGCCATATAATTATTAATAACATATAATTTATTAGAGAAACACCCATTATTATTTAACTCACGCAGTTCATGGAATATACAAAAAACTTGTAATTTCTATTTTTGTACTAGATGTATGGAGGTAGAACAAGCTTATGGCCCACATGAGTTAAGTGGTAAGCATCGCCTATGACAAAGTATTGCCTCGTTGGCCATGCACCATAGATACGTAACTATGTACCCTACCATGCACTGCTCTGCGTCCATAAACTTGATACAGTTGTAAAGTCTCATGTGCCTGTAATTTCACCGGCAATCATACCCCTCAAACCAAAACACAGCAATGCTGCTTAGCGGCCGATATAGATATGGTGGTTGTACATCCCCAAGCGAGCCCTTGCACAAGGAAATCTACTACTCTCACTAGGAAGGTGCTAAGTAGAAAGAAAGTAAGCATATTGTGATATTATCATTACCTATCTTATTTCTTTGTGATCAAAACAGCAATACGTTTTAATTTAGGTAAATAGTAAAAATACAAATAAAAGGTTTGTGTGCATTTGTGTGTAGGCTTCGGATGGTTCAATCTCTTTGAGTATGGTAGTAAAATGGATAGGACACATAATTAAGAATAGACTGTAAGAAAGATAAAAATACTTTAAGACTTCCATCCTCCTTGTTGCTAAACAATGTTATGGCATAAACCTTAAACTCGCTGTTGCCCCTTGTAGACTCCATAAAGTTGGAAAATCGTTTAAAGGGTAAGGTGTACGCTATTTTAACAAACTCCCAAGTGATGCACAAAAATTGGCAATTAAAAAGTTTAAAAAATCTTTATAAAAAAGCCTACTATAACATATTGGATTATTAAGATGATCGAGTAGTTTAGTAGGGATCGAGAGGGGTGGAAAGAATTGGGGGAGACCTTGGCCCAGCAGTGAGACAGTACAGGTTAAAAAAAAAAATACTCAGTTTGGTATTGTAATTGCTCAATTTTGGTCAAAAATGTTACAATTTAGACGTAATTTATTTTCTATATTGGTATGTATTCTATAAGGATCATTAAAAAGAACAACCAGCCATGTTTCTTACCTTTCTATCCTGGCTTGGTGGTGGAACAGGCAGTAAAGTTGACGTTTCAAAGTGATCCTTGTGTCTTTAATGCATAAAAAGATTTTGATTTTGATTTTTATATCCGCTTCATAGATAATAAGCCTTGGTTAGGTTAGTGAGTGGGGCCTGGTGACCTTTAATACAGGTTCCTGTGAACCTCCTTCAGGTTGGTACCTGAAGGAGGTTCACTCACAGAGACTGGTGTCTCTCACAATGTTTGTTGATATCAAACTTCCCTCTCTAATTAGACCTAAGCTAATAATAGGTTGGGGGAAAAGTCTTTTCGCATTATAGTATGTATGAACTTGTAATAAAATCTCTTTGGCTATACTATTTGTATCTGGCTGGTTTTGGTATCATTCAAAGTTTAAATTTTAAAGAAGGCAATTCCAAATTCAAATTAAGAAAATGTGTGATTTTCATTTGTTTTTCGCACTGTAAAGATGAGTGAATCTAATGAAGAAATTCGATACATTTTAAAAATTTTATACAAATAAGGCAAAAATGCAACGCAAGCCGCGGAAAAAATTTGCGATGTTTATGGACCCAGTGCAGCGTCTGTGAGAGTAACACAAATTTCGTTTAAGCGTTTTCCGGAATCCGGAAATTTTGATGTCAAAGATGCACGTCGCTCTGATCGCCCTATTACGGATAAAATTGATGCCATTTTTGAAAAAATGGAGCAAGATTGGCATATCAGTAATTACGACGTAGCTAAAGAACTGGGAATTGACCACAAAATAGTTTTGGCACAGTTGAAAAAAACTGGGTACACAAAAAAGCTATTTTTGGGTATTTTTTCGATATTTGGGTACCCCACGAGCTCACTGAAAGAAACCTAATGAACCGTGTACTCATTTGTGATTCTTTAATACGACGTAATGAAACCGAACCATTTTTGAAGAAGCTGATAACTGGTGATGAAAAGTGGATCACGTACGACAAGAACATGCGAAAAAGGTCGTGGTCAAAGGCCGGTCAGGCTTCACAGACTGTGGCGAAACCCGGGTTAACTCGCAACAAGGTGATGCTGTGTGTTTGGTGGGATTGGAAGGGCATTATTCATTATGAGCTGTTACCACCAGGCAGGTCCATTGATTCTGAACTCTACTGCGAACAACTGATGAGATTAAAGCAAGAAGTTGAGAGAAAGCGGACGGAATTAATCAACAGAAGGGGTGTGATTTTTCATCATGATAACGCTAGACCTTACACATTTTTAGCCACTCAGCAAAAACTAAGAGAGTTTGGCTGGAAGGTGTTAATGCATCCGCCGTATAGTCCTGACCTTGCACCTTTAGATTTCCACCTGTTTCGGTCTCTTCAGAATTTTTTAGGCAGTGTCAGGTTAACTTCACGAGAGGACTGTTACTTGTAGCGGTATTTAGTTCAGAAGCCCCAAAATTTCTATAGCAATGGAATCATGTCCCACCTACAAGATGGCAAAACGTTATCGAACAAAATGGTACCTACATACTTTAGTTAAATGTAAATAAACTATATTAATAAATGCTTTGAATTTTCTTAATAAATGCGAAGAAACTTTTTCCCCAACCTAATATTAACTGGTGAAAGAAAAATAAATTGATAATCTATTCTATTTATAAAATGGTGGCCAAGAACAGACCTAAGAAGTCCAGGACGTCTGACGGCGCGGTGGGTCCACGACATAAAGAAAGTCGCGGGCAACTCCTGTACAGTCCTGGATGCGCGCAGTACAGGACCGGGAAGGGTGGCGTTTACAAAGGGAGGCCTACACCAAGCAGTGGGTACTTATGGGCTGTATATGATGATGTTGATGATTTATAAAATCGTTAGCTTTTTTACTGATGACGTCATACGGGTTTCTAGAACAATACAGATAATGACAGGCAAAACTGCAGACATTGATAAAAAGTTGATAAAAACTAGTCGCGAGCATTGACCCCTAATCGCCGACCTCCAGCCACCGCCCGATAAATACCTAACAGCATTTACTTTGTACCTATTTACTAATTATTGAGACTGGCCACATAGCCACACTTGCGAGTATATATAACTAGCTGTTGCCAGACACTTCGTATGCGTTACACTACTAAATGTGTAGGTAACCTAAAAATAAAGCTAAGCCCGCTGTTGCAACTTGACTTGACACCCCATTTTTATCTCATGGTACCTGGTTTATGGGATAAAAAGCCTATGTGTTAATCCAGGTTACAATCTACGTACATCCTAAGATTCATCAAAATCAGTTTAGCCGTTACGACGTGATTGAGTAACAAATAAATAAACAAACATCCAAACTTGTGCCTTTATAATATTAGTATGTATATACTGATAAAGTAAGTCCATATGAGCTAGTGGGCAACTATATTTTTGGAAATCTAAGGATTACTTTTAGGGCCAGAACTGACACGCGACATCTTAACGTGCCCTCTGAAGCGTATATGACAGTAAACCTGAGCATTACAACGGTCCTGGCGCTCGGGGAAGTACTACCATCATACCTATTTCTTCCGCCAAGCAGCATTCCTGTTTCGGTATAAAGGGTATGGTTTCCGGTGAAATTACGGGTACGTGAGGCTTCACACCTGTATGCCTCAAGGGCAGTGCATCGTAGGGCACGTTTCTAAGTTGCGTGACCAGCGACGCGACTTTGCTATAGGCGTTGGATACCATTTAACATCCGGTGGGCCATATACTTGTTCCACGTACAGGTAGCATAAAAAAAACTACAAGCAAACCGGAGTGTGTGATATAGTTATACCATTGCGTGTTTAGCCTTTCGGAGTAGCCCTCCAATTTTTACAAGCCCTGTCTATTATTGACGTATGTGGGCAAGTTCTCTTGCCTACAACAGGGGTACATTCTAATTCTAGAAAAGAGAAAGAGGGAAATTTGCCAATATTTGCTGCACGTTCACAATCACCGGTAGGTATTAAAGTAAAATTTTGAATATCTATCTAAAACTTTATATTAGTCTAGTTTTCGCCATTAACCACTTTCCATTTTATCTTTTGGCATTTAAACATTAGAAGTTATCACGCCTTACCGTCTTTTAGCACGACCAGGATGACTGGTAGATAATGCTATTAGCATTAAGTCTTCCTAGCACTATTCTGTTTTGTGTGAAAGTATTAAATAAATAAGTTGTTTATATGTGCAAGTGATCGTTCTACTTTTTACGTAGTAATGGTTCTTCGTTTTAGTATTCTTTGGTGCTACCCTCCGAACTAGTTTGAGACTATCTCGTCGGGCAGTTCAACTCACGCTAGTACAAACACCAGAGTAAAAATAGTATTGGTTGAAATGTGATGATATCGCACATTTAATAACAATTATAATTGCTTTAACTATATTGCACATTCATAACTTGTTTCTACCACCTGAAGTCATCCGCGCGCGACATAGCCCGTATAGCTGATAAACATATACATTTTTTTTACCGAGCCCGTACTGTCCCACTGCTGGGCAAGGCCTCCCCCTCTTCCTTCCACTTATCGCGGTCTAGAGCCAGATCCCGCCAGTCTCTTATATTCTAGCTGTTGCCCGCGACTTTGTACGCGTTACACTACTAAGTAGGTAACCTAGAAATAAAGCTAAACTCGCTGTTGCAACTTTACTTAATACCCCATTTTTATCCCATGGAATCTGATTTATGGGATAAATAGTAGTCTATGTATTAATCAGGTTATAATCTACGTACATACTAAATTTCATCAAAATCGGTTCAGCCGTTACGACGTGAAAGAGTAACAAACATCCACACATACATCCATACAAGTGGGATGGGATAGGGCCTATTAGACCAGGGCCGAAGCCTTCAAAAATGGTAAAAAGTGAAAAAAAATAATAGTAGGATGAAACCCATTAAAAAAGGAGGGCAATATGATAAAAATGAAAGGAAAAATAAATTACAGGCGATCCGAGTTCGGGAAGTGGGAGGGGGTGAGGTTTTAAGGGTAAAAAATGGTATATCTCGATTTCCGGCAAAACTACAAGTCCTATGGAAAAAAGTTGAATGGCAAAGTTGTAGGTAATAAAAAGATCTACAACTTTTGTATTTACAATTTTTTTTTGAATATACAATTTTTGCACATAACCCCATAATTTATGTGAAAAATTCAACCCAATAGAAATCCATTAGAAAGGGAGGGGCCCTTTCTAATGGGTTTCATCCTACTGTTATTTTTTTTGTTTTATAAATTATCTACTCTGGTCTATATATTATACAGGGAAAAATATAAAATATCTAACTGTTCATATACCTTCATAAGAAGCCGGTCAATGCTCTTGGACCTAACATACCTACAGACCGACGTAGAGGAAAACCTTAGAGGTTCGTGTTTACAATCACGCGATGAAGGAAAATGTAAGTCAATGTTTTTTTTAAGATCACGTCCGCATAGTTAACTAGTTCATGATTTATATCTTGATTTAATTATACCTATCAATAAATGCTTTAATTAATCGCTTCAGGGTCTCATTCTATGTAAACTGTACATTGTTAAATAATTTAACTTGTAAGGACTTCATCAGGGATCATCAGAGGGGTATCTCTTTAGGGAGAAGCGAAACCAGTCCACACAAGCTTAAAAGTTTATCAAATACAGAATTAATGACGTCAGATCATGAATTAAAAAACCCTTCAAGTACCTCTAGCATTTTATCATGTACGAAAAAAATCACCGCAAATGTATAATATAAACTACTCAAAACAAAATAGGGCCCACTTGAAATATTTCGATATTTTGCCCGACACTTTTTTTTTTGCGAGTTGTTGGCATACTGATGTATGGAAATGTTAAGTAAACATATTTATTGATCATAAATTAACACTATACGCCAACTTTAGGGTAGTTCTTAAGTGGGTAGACAAGAAACAAAATCTTACGATATACCGCAGAATCTGTGAGTGCCATTACATTGTTGCGCAGTGGGGTTTGTTGTGTCTAACGAAGAAGTTATCGTAACCTTACCTTTAATTATCGATTACATTACTGTTTGCATAAACAATGCCTGGTTCTCGACATCACATGGACACGAAATCCGCGACTAGAGCCATTGTTTTGCTTCAGCAGGGAAATTCGCAAAGATCGGTAGCTTCAAGCTTAGGTGTGTCAAGACGAGCTATTCGAAATGTGTGGGAACACTTTCAAGAGACAGGTAGTGTGAGTAGGAGGCACGGTTCAGGTAGAACCCGAGCGACAACCTCCCAAGAAGACCGATACATCCGACTCTCTGCACATCGCGAGCGAACTGTAACTGCACGCATATTGAAAAACCGCTTACGTGACGCCACTGGAACGCGAGTGAGTGACCAAACTGTTCGCAACAGACTTCATGAAGATCAACAACGCTCCAAAATGCCAGTTGTTCGGCTCAAATTGACCAGAGCCCACCGTGCAGCGCGATTAAGGTCTGCACGTGATCACCTCGAATGGACCATGAATAATTGGAGGACAGTGCTTTTTACAGATGAATCTAAAGTAAAATTTTTTAATGATGACAGACGCGTACGAGTTTGGGGACGACCTGGAGAACGTTTTACAGAACCATGTGTTCGTGAAACTGACCGCTTTGGTGGACCCAGTATTATGGTATGGGGTGGGATTAGCATAATGGGCAAAACCTAGCTAGTGATTTTGGATGAGGGCAATGTAACGGCCGCCAGCTATGTTCAGCATGTCATCCGACCTCATGTGATCCCATATTCACAGCGAGTAGGCCCTAACTTTATTCTGATGCAAGACAACGCTCGCACTCATACTGCCAGAGTGACCCAAAGTGCAATCTCTGAAGCTGGTATCGCAGTTCTACCCTGGCCTGCCATGAGTCCGGACCTAAATCCGATCGAGCATATCTGGGACCAGTTGAAAAGAAGCCTTAAAGACAACCACACTGAAATTCATAGCCGACAGGAGTTGATAACTGCTTTAAAAGTGTGTTGGGAGCAAATTCCAGATGAAAACGTCATCCACCTTATAGAGAGTGTTCCGAACCGACTCAGAGAGTGTGTGCGCAATAGGGGAGGACCTACGCGTTACTAAACATAAGGCATTGAAGCAACCCTAAGAACATGTTTAAAAAAATTGTGCTCGTGTCTTCAACGTGTTGTTTTGGAAAACCGTGTAATTTTAAGTAAATGTGTAAAACGTGCATTTCTTGACGATTTTTTTGGCAAAAATAAGGCATTCTTTATTCTTTATTCTTTATTGTACACAAATAGATTTACAGATAAAAATAGCTTACAAAATGGACATGTACAAAGGCGAGCTTAACCCTAATAAGAGTTTTCTTCCAGCAAACCTTTGAAGATAGAGATATTTGATTATAGAGGTGGGTACGTGCACAGAGAATGACATTGGAGTAGAATACTAATATATAGCATATACTATAATAAATACAACACTTAACCATATTAAAAAATAATAATAATACCTATATACTATACCTACATTAGAGATAAACATAATATATTATACAAAATATAAATAATATACCTACTTATACATAATAAATAACCTAAAAGCTTACAAGGACAGGTAATGCTCTTTGACTCTAAGCTTAAAAGTGCTTAGTGATGGACTTGCGCGGATAGAGTGTGGTAGAGAATTCCACAGGTTGACTCCATGGACAGTGAAGGAACCGCCATAGCGACTGGAGGAATGAGGAGGGGTTTTGAGAAGGAGGGACTTAGATGACCTACAAGTCATCTCCGGTAGGACAAGAAAATCGAAGCGCTCACAGAGGTAAGAAGGAGCTAAAGGATTGAAAAGAGTGTTGAAGAGAAAAGTTACAACATGAAGATCACGTCGACGACGAATGGGAAGCCATTTTAGCTGGGATCTAAACATGGAGACGTGATCAAACTTGCGCAACCCGAATATGAATCGGATACACAAATTCTGAAGACGTTCCAGTTTATTTAGAAGTTCCTCGGTGGCGTCAAGAAAACAGACATCGGCATAGTCTAAAAGGGGTAACATGAGTGTTTGAGCAAGAGTAATTTTAGTTTCAAAGGGTAAAAACTTTTGGAGACGCTTAAGAGATTGAAAAGAGTAGTTAACCCTTTTACTAATCTCATTAACATGCCGCACCCAAGACAGATGATTGTCAAAATAGACGCCAAGGTTCTTGGCATTGGCCGAGTAGCTAATCGGTGCTCCAGCGTATAAAACTGGAGGAGGATTACACTTACCGACAAGATTTAACATATAAGGGCTCCCAAAAAGTACAACCTGAGACTTCGATGGGTTGACCAGGAGACCAAAAGCCTTTGCCCACGAGTAGATATGGTTGAGATCAGAGTTGATTTGGTCAATACCCATTGAAACCTCGTCCAATTTGAACTGGTGATATATTTGTAGGTCGTCAGCATAAAGATGGTAGTGCGAAGTAAGAACGTGGGTTATGGCGTTAATAAACACCGAAAAAAGGAGAGGAGACAGAACACCACCTTGAGGTACGCCAGCGGTGATGTCACACCAGTCAGAACAAGACTCGTCCGAACGTACACACTGCGTGCGACCCACGGCATTGTAATGTTTTTTTAATGACTCTGAATGTGTTAACCTATTTCTAAAATTAAACTTGAAATAAATTGTACGGATTATTTTTTTATTTTAATTTAAATCGTATTTTATTGGGTGGGCCCTATTTTGTTTTGAGTAGTTTACATACATGAGTGGGAACAAATTTGGTAGGTATGCTTTTTGTGTGCAAAGGTGTTTGGTAGAGCAGCCCTCAGTATTTAGATTATTTTCTAGAAAATTTTAGCTTTAGAAAAAGTAGGTATTTATAACTTCTACTGCGGTTTAGTAACGTTTACAATAAAAAAAGTGTGTATGTACTTATGTGTGTGTGTACGCACGTAAGAAATTATACTTCTTTGGCGTAACAGAACAAATAGCTAAAGATTTCATCCCGTATGTCACAACCCTTTGTTTGTAGCTAACTTTATCATGTCGCTTTTTGGCTGTCGGTGTGCGCGCGCACTGTATAAATTTTACTCATATTTTTTTTCCAAACTCGCTAAAAGATATATAACT
Organism: Philereme vetulata; assembly: GCA_918857605.2. Classification (NCBI taxonomy): domain Eukaryota; kingdom Metazoa; phylum Arthropoda; class Insecta; order Lepidoptera; family Geometridae; genus Philereme; species Philereme vetulata. The sequence goes on along the minus strand of OU975451.1, from coordinate 1,984,079 downwards.
TCAAAAATATACAAACGTCATAGAAATATAACTTCAAAATATCATTTTAGAACAGTTGACCTACCTACCAACTTGATGTTAAGTATATCCTCCTAGCCTTTTTCCGCCTCGTCGTCTATGTATATCTTGACGACGTACGTGGCGCAGTGGGCGAACAGCCGGCTGAGACGCAGGAGGTAGCGGACTCGATTCCAGTCCCGGAACAAATGTTTGCTTAATCTACAGATATTTGTTCCGGGTCGGGTTGTTTATTTTATACAGAGTGTTTTTTTAACTGTAACAGTACGGCAGCACCCATAACCAGAGGAGATACAGGTGCAGTTTCTTTTAAAACATCAACTCGTTTTCGAAGAAAAACATTTTGGAAAAAAATATTTTTTGGCAAGTGTGAGTAGCGCCTTAAAATGAATCAAGTTGGTAAATTTTTTTTAATGCCGATTGATGCAGTCCTTAGTAAGGATCATTTTATTGTATGGGATGAAAAATATCTGAACAGCGGAAATTAGTCAAATTTGATAAAAATTATTCTCATACAACAGGACAAACAAAATTTCTTCTATATGTATGCTTCAATTAAGTCTACTTTTTGCGTATTTGACAATGCCATGATAGGACAAATAAGATGATGCAATGACTGATATAAAAGTCCGACAGGTGCAAGAACCATGTTCGAAATTCAAAATTGTTCCGAAATACAAAATGTTTTTGAATTACTCATGAGAGCATGGAGTTCCTAAACTTCTTAATCGCTACAGTATTAATACTTTTTTAATGTGCAATTAGAATCTAATAAAATGTTTGTAGAAGGAATTTTGTTTGTCCTGTTGTATGAGAATACTTTTTATCAAATTTGACTAACATCCGCTGTTCAGTTTTTTTTCAACTCATACAATAAAATGATTCTTACAAAGAACTGCATCGATCGGCATCAAAAAAATTTATACCAACTTGATTCATTTTAAGGCGCTACTCACACTTGACCAAAAAATTTTTTATGCCAAAATGTTTTTCTTCGAAAACGAGCTGATGTTTTAAAAGAAACTGCATCTGTATCTCCTCTGGTTATGGGTGCTACCGTACTGTTACAGTTAAAAAAAACACTGTATATGATAACTAAGTATTTACAAAAAAATTGTATACTATATAAGTATTCTATCAGTTATCTGGTTCCCGTAGTACAAGCTCTGCTTAATTTGGGGCTAGATAGCACCGTGTGAAATGTCCAGCAAAATGTACTATTATTGTCATATATTTAATTCCACATAATATGTTTAATATCTATTTGATTACATAATTTTTAATGAGGATTTCGTTGTAATGTTTTTTTTATACCTGATAACAAAATACTGAGACAAAAATTATCAAGTAGGTACATACCTAAGTAACTTGATAACAGTTTTCGGTTTACTTTTCAAAGTTCGTTTGTTTTAAGTCATTACCTCCTTACATAAATTTGTAAAACCTAGATAAGTACAATCGGTGATACTGAGGTCACTCTGATAACAGGTTCGATGAACTCTGATTATATTTTTATCATGTTATCGTGTCACCTTGATTGTTTATTATCTAATAGGAGTTGGTCTTGTTAACATTGTAAACAATACTGCTAGTAGCGTATTTAGATATATTGGATTTAAAACTACGATCACAGATTTCAAGTCTTATTAGTCTTTGAGAAACAGTGTCTCAAAGGCAGTATTTTCTTACACGTCCTATATAAATAATTGCCTAGTTAAAATAGAAAGATATTAGATAAACGTTTATTTCAGAACATGGATCCATACAAATAGTATTTTTATATTTATAGTGTAGACCGAACACTTGCGAAAAATTCCAAGATGTTTATAATCATCACAAAAATTTTCAACTGGATGGAGCTAACGACGCTTTAGTCGTAATCTGAATCATACCACCAATTTCGACCCTGACGTGACAAGAGCCTGTAGCACAATTGGTAGTGCATCCTCGTAACAAGAGAAGGTTGCGGGTTCAAGTCCCGTCGAGGCTTGAAATTTTTTGAAATGGTTTTCATAATATAGGAATGGATCCATACAATTTGTTATTACATAAAATACTGAAAATTACTTTATAAATTGATATTTTTCGACGACTATAGGAAGACCTAGGGTTAAGCTCTTAGATCTAAGATGTTTCTTTAAAACGTTGTGTATTATAGATCTATATATTTAGTTATCTGTTTTTAAGGTATATTTAGAACGGAACTCAAACGTGAGCCGTCTTAGATGCATATTTGATAGTTTTCATTGAATAGTAAAATACATAAATACGCTTTTAAACTACCACAAAGATATACTATCCATAATTGGCACAGGCAGCTCAGAAACAGATACTAAGGCTACTTACTACCTTACGTAAACGTACGTATTTATGTATACTTATATACTATATAAGAAACTCACGTAAAAATAGATAGTGCTAGATAGTTTTCTAAGTAAAACTAACAAAATTGTTCCCAAAAAGCGTTCAGCTCACCCTAATGTTATATAAACACTCGGAGCTGGTTTTCAGCTGGAACCCAGTCGATGGAAGAGGAGTTAAATGTGTGATTTCACTAATTAATGGAAACTGTAGTAATTTTAAATTAATAATCGTAAAAAAACCATTTACATACAAACATTCCAGCAGTAACTTTGATTTTTGGGCGTTTGCTTTTCTTCAGATTGTCGTAACTTGCACCAAGAGCCAGCGGCTAAGAAAGCCTAGCCTGCTCATTGGACTAATAAGAAAGACCAAAAAACTGTATCGAATATAAAACAGGCATTTCCTGTAATTAGAAATTGATTTGGAATAGATGTGCGTTGCCTGCGCCCGACATAATCCACGACTAATAATGCACATTCAGGCCATTAGAGCATTGCTGACACGGCTATACTAAACGTGAAACTAGAAAACAGTACATCTGTGTGTGTAGCCACCCACTACTCCCAGCCTCAAAATAAATCAATAATAAATTAATATTGCTGGACATTTCACACTGCGCTATCTAGCCCCAAACTAATATGGGAACCAGATAACTGATAGAATACTTATATACTTTTTTTTGTAAATACATACTTATAATATATAGCGAAACAACCAGACCGGGAACAAATATCTGTAGATCATGCAAACATTTGTTCCGCGGCAGGAATCGAACCCGCTACCTCCTGAGTCTTAGCCGGCTATTCGCCCACTGCACCACGGAGGTCGTCAAAAAAAATCAAAAGCAAGCTATGTACGACATTAAATGAAAACACGAGTTGGGCTAATAGCTAGTATTGTTGTAAAATAGATTTTTATCAAATTCATTACTAGAAAATAAAAAATTTGAAACAAGCTTCGTATCAAGTACTAACATATCAATGAAACAGTCTGTAGAAAATTAGTAAACAAATTATATTAATTTATGATTTATGTATGCACCTGCTAAACTGACTAAGCGGCATCGTCTCAAAGGCGCCGCTGATTTACGTTAAAAATTGTTTATTGGAAATATATCGATTATTGGATAAATGTTGAAGCTAAACGAGTTTGTATATTATAGTTAGTTTTGGGTAAAATCCATTCCCGAGTGCACCCCAAAGACAGAAAAGTGGCCGGCCAAGATGAAATTGACTCGTTTAATGAGGACTGAACCACACGCGCACGATCCAGTGGAGTGGAAGGAAGGAAGGAAGAATTTGCCCTGCAGTGGGACATTACATGCTCCAAATGATAATATATAATAATTGTTACTCTTATACAATAAGTTATACCTATATGAACATATATTTTTTTTATTGAAAACTGACGAGGAATCTACGCTTGAGTCTAGATTAATGCTAAAGCTTAGTTTTAGAATATGGCCATTGGTGGTGGTGACTCCTAATGAAAAACTTCAACTAAGTCCAAACAAGTAGATAGGTGGCTCTGAAAATAATAAAAACAACGTAAATCAACTAGCAGGTATTACTCGTGCGCGATAACTTGGGACCTGCTAGGAATGCGACTCCCCGACCGCTTCCCCTGCACTTCCCCGATGGCGCCCGTATTGTACCGTTCGCATCACTATTTTTTACTAGGGTTTTTAGTCTCGTACTGGCCTACGTCACGTAACGACGCGCTCTGGAATTCTTTTAGTTTTCGTTTGTGTTATTGTTTTTTTGTTGTAGTTTTTGTTGTTATAGTAATGTTGTAAATTTATCGGATACCTCTTCGTCAAGTGATTATAGTGAGACTGAGGACGAAGAACAACCTCTAGAAGGCATAAATCCACTAAGTAGTGACGAAGATGAGATAATGTAAATAATAGATAAAATAAATGTATAAACTTAAACATTGTATTTTTATTTTATTCAAATAGTGTAAAAAAGATTAGATAAAAAGCAGCGTCCTCCCTGAGTAACATAATAAATTAGGTTAAAAAAAACAAAGACGAAGCCGCGGGCGGCTGCTTGTTATGTTCGCTTTTTTGCGGGCGGTACAAACACGTCAATATGACGTCACCGCGCTCAGGTCCCAACTTATCGCGCACGGGTAATACTAGAACAATACTCCAAAGACATTAATATAAGAAAGCATGAAGTAACATTCGGATGTATTAAAATACTCGGATGAAGAAATTCAGTAAGGCGAAATGAATCCTATTTATTATTAAGTAACTGACCCTCCTGCGGCTTCGCATGCGTGGTATTTCAATAAAAACATTACCCTCCTTTTGCGCACTCAGGTAAAAAGTAGCCTTATGTCCTTCCCCAGGATATAATCTATCTCATTACGATCATTTCAGCCGTTTATTTATGAAAATGTAACAAACAAACAGTTACTTTCGCAGTTATTATGTATGTTTCATAAATATAAACCTTCCTCTTGAATCACTCTATCTATTGCTAAAAACTATATTAAAATCCGTTGAGTAGTTTAAAAGATCTAGGGTAACAGACAGCGGAAGCGACTTCGTTTTATACTATGTAATGATAAAAGATCATTTTATGGACTCTCATAAAAATTGCTCGAGGAAAACCCTCTAACATGATTAGAATCTCCATTGATCCTGCTCAATCACGCAGAAATGGAGCACGCTTGTCTCACGTTTTCACCACCACCGATTTTGAACTTCCGAGCTGCACAGTCAGAGTTGGGTATAGTTGCTCTGTTATGGCGGCTAGCCAGGCTTAGCTAATGCACCGCAAGCAACGCTGTAATACGTGAATCAATTCGGTAGGCCGGAGCCAGGATTAGTTTTGGTAGGGTTCACTGGATAGTAATGAAGGTTTGGTGCACTAGACCTACAGTATAATAGGTACTTACAGACGGTCAAATCCTCGATAATGCCTCTAAAGTTGCACTTTGCGCTATAGCTTGACACGAAAGTGTTCTAGCGAAGTAAGTTCGTAGAATAGGTCAGCACAAAGTTTGATAAGGGACTGTGTGTGACTATGACGTGACGGCTTGGGCCGGATCACACAGTGTCAATTACCTAGTCATTCCTCATACTTTGAAAGTTGGTTATTGTTAGCTCGATACCTGATGCGTAAATGCGATCTACGCCCCTAGGGCCGTAAGTCTCTAATACTAAAATGAAATACAACCTCCATGACAAATACTAACTTATTTCTATTTAAAATAAAAGAGGACATTCATAAATGCTGAAATTAAATACAACCTCCATGACAAATCCTTATTTATATTTTAAAAACTAGTGGACCCGCCGAACTTCGTACCGCCTTGACATGCATATAACGCGGGCTGTGAATATACGTCACCCTAGTAGAATTGTCAATTGTTGTCCCCGAACATCATTAAAATGAATGACTTCCACAAATAATTCAATATCAAAATTAGCCAAATCGCTCCACCCGTTCTCGAGTTTTAGCGAGACTAACGAACAGCAATTCATTTTAATATACATAGAGAGAGATATAGACAATATCTCGGGATAACTCCGACCGTAGCATCTGTTTCAAACGATATTCATTTTTTTACATCTTCTTTGACGATATTTGCAGCACGCATTCTGTCAATTCTATGTCAAACGTCATATGTTACATTATAAAAGCGTTACATTATTTTACATTACATTATAAAGGTAAGATTATAAATAATTTAATATGGTGGTTAAGTATTCTTAAATTTTCTAATTTTGCGCGCAATTTTCTTATTTTTTTCTTTCATAAGAACCTTCTTCTAACAATAAGAAATACAACACAAAAAGAATTAGCGAAATCGGTCCAGCCGTTCACGCGTGATGGCGTGACCAAGAGAAATAGGGATTCATTTTTTTATATATAGAGATTAAAGACTAATATTATAAATGCGAAAGTTTAGATGTTTGTTTATTTGTTTGTTTCATCAATCACGTCGTAACGGCTGAACCGATCTCGATGTAATTTGGTTTGTTGATAGATGGATTCAACCTGGATTCAAGCATAGGCTACTTTTTATTGACAAATAACGCGTGCGAAGCCGCTGGCAGAAGCTAGTAAATAAATAAATAAAACTTTTATTTCCAAAATGTCTATTTAGGTTTTCATGTTTTATTTGGTTCTCTTTGGCACCCAAATTCGGGTGTAGGCCTCGTCCATACGGTCCCTCTGTGATCGATCTCGTACATTTCCCGCTGCCTCCATGACACCGTACGCATAGGACAGTAAAATGTTGTCCGTGTTACAGGAAAAACGACCTTATTATCAAAACATAAGAAATACGTTTTGGCGATAAGTTTACTTATGATTGTTACATTATTTTTAGATTACTTATTAAGATAATCAAGTAGGTAGGTATACTACTGTTTTATAAGAAGACAAATAAATTTATTCTTATTCTTATAACTATACGAATAAAACAAGGACGTATATCTCATTTTCGATAGAAATTAATACCGTAATACCTTTTTTGTCGTTACCCCAATATCGAAGTGTTTACGGAAATAAATATAGCATGAACTCTGGTGACCGCTTTTTTTTGTTTTTCATAATTCATATATTTCTTGCAAATCTAGGTAGATACAAAATAAAATGTGTAGATATTTTACAAACCGATTTAATATTGACTTTCAGCGTGAGTAAAACAGAATGACAAAATTGGGTAGTGTCTATCACATCTAGAGTAGTAGAGTTCCTTGTGAAAGTGCTCGCCCGGGGAAGTACTACCATACCTATTTCTGCCGCAAAGCAGCATTGCTGTGTTTCAGTTTGAAGGGTATGGTTGCCGGAGAAATTACAGGCACATGAGGATTTACACCTGTATGCCTCAAGTTGACGGCCCTGCGGCACTGCATCCTAGGGCACGTTTCTAACGTGCGTGACCTATGAGGCAGTTCTCTGTTAAAGGCGATGGTTACCACTTAACATCAGCTTGTTCTATCTCCAGGTAATATAAAAAAAAAGATTACTTAGGTACTTATCACCTAGAAACTCATAGAAAGTGCGTAGGAAATTCATCCCAAAGTGTTTTTGTAGGTTTTACTGCGATCAAAAGTAATCCTTCAAATACCAACACCAAAGTTTACCTTATATATAACAGAGCAAGGTCGCCAATCCCTTTGCATCGTACCAGGTACCTAAGGTTGCCAACATTTTTTCGGGAAAATACAGTGTTTTTCAAAATAAGCCCTAAAAGTATAGGACACTAAAAAAATGTAGTGTTTTATGGAAAACCAAAAAATTGCTACTTATTGTTACACTTTAAATCATTTTTCTGTCTATAATAAAAGAATATTGTCTCACAGTCATTAAATGATTTTTCAACAGTATTATAGTTCGCAGACTCGAAATACAGTATAACACTATATATTATAGTACGGTTGGCAACCCTATGTACCTACTAAGTTAACAATGACCCACAAACTGTTTCGTTGTTATTATCCATTTAATGGTGTCTAACATTGAAATCAACACGATACTCGAAGGGCGAATAGAATTAACTAGAACTGATGCATTTATATGTATATTTTATACCTACTTTACTAATACTTAACAACTGCTCCACACTGACTCACTTTCAGATAAACTACAAGGCCACAGTGGGAGCTACAGCAACTGCAGACTGTTAGAACCTATGCTAATGTTTTTATTTATAAAACTTTCGTGATTTATTTCAATCTTTATTATAAATACGGGATTTATCACGTACCGTGTTATCGGTGTTTCGACCGACAATCTTCGTCATTAACCTTCATCAGGGTAAGTGCCGCGTTTCGTCTCGTCTCGCTCTACGCGTCGCAGCCCTCTGCATGCGAGTAGACAGTTGCGGTGGTGGGGATTGCGTCAACGGTAGCCCATCGCGTTGACAGGCTGTATCATCATCATTATTATCACTGCTGTTGTCTTCGATAGTACTCGGTGTAGGCAAACACACAACATTAACTATATTTGTGCCAGGTTCACTAATATATAGGTATATTAATATCATAAATTCGAAAGTAACTCTGTCTGTTTGTTACGTTATCATGACTATAAGGCTAGACCTATTTCGATGAAATTTGGGATATAATTAGATTATGACTGGGATTGAGATATATGATACTTTTTACCCGTCTGCGAATGATGGTAATATTTTTATTGACAATACACGTGTGCGAAGCCGCAGGCAGATCAGCTAGTAGCATTAAACATTTTGATGAGTTTTTGTATGGTATGTGCCTTGAAGACCTAATGGGATATACAGACAGCCAGCGTCGCTAACTGGCAATACCATGCATTTTTTTATAAGAGTCTGATCTGGCTGGTTCGTTTCTTCTTCTTAATATTGCATCTTAATATTTATGCCTCTAATAACAGAATTGCTTACTAGCGCAGTCGAAACTACCATAATGAGTTGATAAAAAATAATGACCGGCATCATTATCGTCAACTTATCTCATCCCACTGCGGGGCGAAAGTTTTTCTATGTTATCAGCATTTGTCACTCATAAAAATTACAGGCTCAGCCGATCTTTGTTTTTTTGTGCTTCGACGTAGTTGAATTGCCTAAGACAGTCACTCGAACTTTTTGCCAAGTCCATCGCTTCATAGGTCGCTCTACATTGAGTCCAGCACGCAAGTTGAATCACACAGTATTTCCTACACAATTTATAATTTCATGGAGCTTACCCGATGCAATATCTGGGTTAAATGCTATACTTACCTACCTAGGATGATTCACGGTCAGACGGGTATAATAATTTTGTTATTAGCTAGACCACGGTCGTATAAAAAATATAAATCCGTTAATCGCTATATATGTAGGTAGGTTTCAAAACTTTACGTATGTGAAACCTACTTCTATAGCTGTATAAACTTAAATACCACGACTCTAGCAAATACATTTCAATTAATTTCTTAAACAAACACCACTTACTTAAAAATAAAGTACGAGCACATCTCGATCGTAAATACTTTGCACACAATTGCAAAAACATGATATATTTTAACCAACAAACAAAATAGAAGTAAGTTCTCAATTTAGCCGTTTTTGGGGTTCCGTACGGAATGGGACCCTATTACTAAGACTCCAGTGTTATACAGTTGATGACCAGATGATAGTTAGACAGTTGAAATTTTCACAAATGATGAATCTGTTGCCGCTATACGACCTCCGTGGCGCAGTGGGCGAATAACCGGCTGAGACGGAGGAGGTAGCGGGTTCGATTCCCGCTGCGGAACAAATGTTTGCATGATCTACAGATATTTGTTCCTGGTCTGGTTGTTTCTCTATGTATTATAAGTATGTATTTACAAAAAAAAAGTATATAAGTATTCTATCAGTTATCTGGTTCCCATAGTACAAGCTATGCTTAGTTTGGGGCTAGATAGCGCTGTGTGAAATGTCCAGCAATATTAATATTTATTATATTTATAACGACAAATACTAAAAACAGAATAAAATAAATAATTAAGGGGGCTCCCATACAACATACGTGATTTTTTTGCTCGTTTTAGCTCGATATTGATAACAGCAACAGGTAGACGCTTGAATTATTCACAGAATATATAGTTATATATTCACTTTAAAAATAAATAATTAAATTAAAATGAAACAAATATTTAAGGGCTCCGATACATCAAACGTGATTGTTTTGCCCTGCGCGTGTCCGAGTCGCACTTGGCCGGTTTTAGAAAGGATATACTATTAAATTGTTCCCATCAAAATCGGTTCAGACACAAGAATCCCCCCCCCCCATATATTTCCAACGCGACCGATCTTGTGCGGTCTGCACCCAACGACTCCCAGCAACCTTTGTCAGGTTGTCTTTCTATCCAGTGAGGGCATACTACGCTGCACTTTCCAGTGCATATTCTCCACTCGAGAACACCTCTGCCCCAACGGCCGTCAGTTCTGCGAGCTATGTGCCTTGCCCACTGCCACTTCATCTTGCTAATCCTTTGTGCTGTGTCTAAAACATAAATACATAAAAAATGTTATCATTACATACCCGAAATTATAAGGACGATGGGCTATGACGTAAGAGGTTGCAGGTTTGATCAATCATTTACAAAATCTGCAAATATTTGTGATGGTGCGATACGAAGAATCCTTATGTTGGGTGACTATTTATGTGACTACAACGACAGTCAGTTCTTCGAGCGATGTGCCCTGCCCACTACCACTTTAGCTTGCTAATCCTTTGTGCTATGTCCATGACTTTGTTTCGTCTTGGAATCTCCTCATAGCAACCAGTGAGTATAAATCACATGGCAATACATTTTCATACGCATTTACATGTTTACTTTCCCGCAAAGTCATCAATCCATTAGCATTCTGACAGTAGCACCTTACTCCATTCACATACAGGTGATCATTTTTAGTTTTAACCTGATCGTCCTTTCTCTAAGGTCGATGATCGCTTCCTGACTTGCCAAGGTCATCGGCAAATGACGAAAAATGTTTATTATCAATATCATTTGTCGGTGACGTCACGCGATGCACTCTATGCACATGTGAAGAAATGTGTCTTATGATAACTAATAAAAGATTTTGCCGAGTAATGTACCTAGTAGTTATTTCATACCTACTTGTGCAAAAATGACCCTATTTGATGTAGTTTTTTGACCATCGGTTACCATGTCATCCTATTCAACCTGGTCCCTGATCTTACAAAGAGTGACCACAATAGAATCGGTGACATGACAAGCGGTACTTTTGGTACGGCAAGGTGGTATGCCGACCAGGTTTGGGAGCTACTTTTTTTTTGAAGTAAAACTTGTTTATGCACGCTTGACTTGGGGAGTAAGTAAGTTGGTGAATACGTTACGAAAAGTGCGAACGGAAGTTGAGAGGGAGATATAAGTTAGAAGTAATTCAGTTAAGTCAGATTTATAGTTAGTTAGATTTATAAAAAGTTAGATTAGTAGTTAGAAGATAGAAAGAGAGAGAGAGAGAGTTACGTTTCGTATATTACTATAGGAGCAAGAGAGAGAGGTGCGCACGCACATTTTCTTTCTCTCTTTCTCTCATAGCCAGTGCATCAAATATATATATTTATCTCAGTTAGTAGTTCGTTTGATTATTTTTCGTAATTTCATTTCGTTCTTGAACAACTTTATAAATTAATATTTTGAAAAAGAAGTTTTACTTCAGTCGTGTGGTCTAAAGCACACTTAATTTAATAATTGATAGGCTACCGTTTGACCAGGATGATGCAGTCTACGATGGTACACGCTTGCCTTGAAGAATCCTATTCACTCGCGACTTGAAGACCTCTACGTTGTAGTTATCAGAAAACACAGACTCAGGCAAGGCGTTCCACTCCTTGGCGGTGCGCATAATAAAAGTGGAAGAGTACCGCTTTATGCATACGGGAGGTATGTCTACTTTTCGGTACATCTTTTTGTCGGGTAGTGGAAGGGGGAGGGGACGGATAAGGCCATGAAGATCTTGCGCACATTTACCAAAATGAATCTTGTACATAACTGAATGATTATGATGACGATACCTATACAAAAATACATTTTAATATATTTGAAGCACGCGTAGGGTCAAAAGTCATACGCGCACACCCACAAAGAAAACTGTTGAAGTCAAAACAATCGAACATCAAACAAACATCTCTCTGCTTGAGCGTGCCGCGCGCGTTTTGAATGACAATTTCCCTAAACTCTTGTGCGGTGTCACAGTAACTGTAGACAGGGATAATAATAATTCTACAAGCCTTATGTCTATAGAATAGCCTTGTGTATGTAGAAATATCTACTACGGCGTCATCATCATCCATCATCAGCCAATAGACGAACATAGGCCTTCCACACAGACTTCCAGAGCGACTGATCTTGTGCGACCCGCACACGACTCCCAGCAACCTTCATCACGTCTTTTTTGGTCTTTCCATCTAGTGGGAGGTCGTCCTACGTTACGGCGTCTTGCGAAGTTATTTTGTTAGTTTTGTGTGAATTATGCGGATAACACCTAGATAAGATATAATAAAAAAACTTTTGTCATTAGATGATAGAGGTAAACTTTTAGACATGATCATACTGTATAACATTTTAAACGACAATCTTGAATCTTCGATCCTACTTGAAGCTATCAATTTTAATGAGCCTGGAAAGCGTACTCGTCACACGCCACTTTTTTTACCGAATCTTAATAGTACTAACTATGCTATGAATATTTTAATAAATAGAATTTGTACTGTATACAATAAGCACTTCTCGAATGTAGATATATTTAATAACAGCAAACAATCGTATCAGAATAAAATTAAAGGCATCATGCTTGACACGGAACCCTGAACTTTGTATCTTTCTAAATTACTTGACATTTAGTAATTCATTACACTAATAACTAACTTTATGGTTATCAAAATATTAAACTATTCTCTGTTGTAGAATCTTTTTTTGTGATAATTTACCTCTATCGAGAGAGACCTGTAACTGGCTGTATAATCCCATTAACTAGCTATTTAAGACACTTTGTATTATTAAAACTGTTGGTCTCTTCAATACATAAAAATAATGTAAGTTAAGGAAAAGTTAAGCAGTCGAGTCAGGGTATGGATGATGACGAATGAATGTATCATTAGTCCGGACTATCATCAATAGGTTTCGTAAACCTGTACAAGACCGGTAGAGAAAATTCGATTTTAGTGTACTTCAAAAATATCTAAGATTTTTAAAACTTTCAAGCCTGACGGGACTTGAACCCGCAACCTTTCTCTTGTTACGAGGATGCACTGCCAATTATGCTACAAGCTCTTGTCACGTCATGGTCAAAATTAATGAGATAATTCTGTTTATGACTCAAAGTGCCGTTGCGTAACTGTCAATAATAGAATAATAATAAAACCGGCCAAGTGCAATTCGGACTCACGCATGAATGGTTCCTTATCATTATCTATAAAAACGGCAAAAAATCACGTTTGTTGTATGCGACCCCCTCTCCCCCACCCATATATATTAATTTAATTTAATTTAATTATTTATTTTTAAAGAGAATAATATACCTCAATATTCTCTGAATATTTCAAGTGTCTACCTGTTGTCGTTATCAATATCGAGCAAAAACGTGCAATAAAATCACCTTTGTTGTATGGGAGCCCCCCTTAAATATTTATTTTATTCTGTTTATAGTGTTTTTAGTGTTAGTTTTTCAGTTTATTTGTGGTTTTAGCGGCAACAGAAATACATCGTCTGTGAAAATTTCAACTGTATATCACGGTTCATGAGATACAAGCCTGGTGACAGACAGACAGACGGACAGACAGTCAGACAGACAGACAGCGGAGTCTTAGTATTAGCGTCCCGTTTGACCCTTGGGGTACGGAACCCTCATAATAAAATACTCTTAAAAATATGATAGAACATTGACAACGGCCCTCAGCTCCTTAAAAAGTAAGGAAAAACGACACTGAAGCACCAGAGTCGTTTTTCCTTAGTCTTGAGGGAGCTTATGCAAATGCATAGCAGGCTTTTGATAATAATGATGATGAACAACTGTTTTATTAGTCCTAACTCAGCACTAAAATTCCCTGAATCGTGAAACAAGATTTACTGGGATTTAACCTTTTGTGCTATTGTATTGTATTGTGTTCATTTATTTCAGACAGTCAAAATCCATAACCACAATCACAATAAAATAAATTAAATTAAACCAAAAACAAATTAAATTAAATTATGTACAATTAAACAAATTAAATCATTATTAAACAATTATTAAAAAATTATAAATTAAAATTGGATGGACAAAAACAATAAAATTGGTATGGACAGAACAATGCTTCCGTATGTCTCTACGAGATCGAATCAAAAGTGAGAAAATTTATAGGCAAACCAATGTCACTGACACAGCAAGCTGAAGTGGTAGTGACCAGGACACATTGCCCGAAGAACTGACGGCCGTTGTGGCAAAGGTTCTCGAGTGGAGGACATGCCCACGAAAGCGCAGCGTAAGATGACCCCCCTCTGGGTGCAAAGTCGACCTGATAATGGTTGCTGGGAGGTGAGTGCAGGCCACACGAAATCGATCGTTCTGGAAATCTATGGAGAGACCTATGTTCAGCAGTGGACGTCGTATGGCTGATAGGATGATGATGACCTCTTGTAGAAGGACAAAAACAGAACCAGTTACAATCACAAACGGATGTCAAAATAACGTATTATCTATGGTCTTCATTGTTTTAATTGAGGATACTACATGCCTTTGAGAACATCCGAGGTAAAGATATGTTTCCGCCGTCAGTTCCGCGTTACATTTCCTCTTCAAAAATTATGTTGTTTTTACTTTAAACAAGTATCCTTTCAGTTTTATATAATTCTTTGACTGGGGCACATTGTTGAAACTACATCAAACTTTTTCTTTGAAATGGCACCTTGAACAAAGAAGGATAAAAATCATAGAGGATTTGATAAGCTCGGCTTTCACAAAGATCCCTAAACGTAATTAGTGACTTAACATGTTTTTGACGTATTTGTATGATTTGACAACTCTCTAAATGATATTTAGCCACTAAATACGTTTAAGAATTGATACGCCTAAGACCCCTAAGTCCCCCTAAGAGTGGGCCGTAATACATTAAAAAGTACGTGATAAATCCCGTATCTATAATAAGAGTTTAGATTTTGACAGGATTGCCTCTTCAAACAAATATTTATGTATACCAAAAAGTGGGTAACTAACCAATTTTAATTGTACGACTTTTTGAAATTCGATTTTTTTCATAGTAAAAACTGTTTTTAAACTTTAAAAATTTGATACGATGCTAAATTTTATTTTATTTTCGTGATAATTTATTAGTTTTCAGGGGCCGAATGCCTTTCAGTTTACATAGGTAAATATTTCCAAAATCTTCAATAGCTGCAAAGCGATGTTTGCACTTTTCGCATTGCACTTTTCGCTTTGGTTGTAATTTCTTATTTTTAAGGTTCCGAATAAGGTATTTATTCATGCATTAATTTAAAACACAGGTTTTTCTCCTGGCACCAGTTTCAATCAAATTAAGTTGACACTACAATTTCTGTTTTCTAATAATAAGACCTGTGTTGAATAAATCATCATCATCATTTCAGCCGTAAAACGTCCACTGCTGAACACAGGCCTCCATGGATCTCCATGATGGGTAGTTGCCATACTCACCACGCTTGGCAGGCGGGTTGGCGAGCGCAGTACGGGATGTTGATACACGGAAAGACGCTGCTGCCCATCTTCCGGAGGTATCCCTTAGCAGGCTCTTACTGCATCCACGGGCATGAGAGGAGGGGTAACATTCTACTGCCGGCACCCCACGGCAGTTGAATAAATAATAGTAGATTATTAAACGAGGGGATAAAGCAGTGTCTTACGTCACGTGATAAAGAAGAATGAATAATAATGATAAGCTATAATGAAACCCGAACGTAACGAAGGATTCTAGAGTAACTCACGAGCGGAGTGAGGGAGTTACTAGAATCCTGAGTGCACAGAAGAATATATGCACGCCTAAGATGCAGACAGCTTTATCCACGAGGAGAATATTTTACTTTTCACACTTTCTGCGAGTTAATAAAAACCAAATCTAGGTTGGTGCAATCTGTGCAGAGGTTAGTTCGATTTACGAATAAGTTCTTATTGTGTTATTCTTATTACTCTTTGGTTTAAATTTAAATACAAAATTATATTCCAAACTCTAATCACATTATGCCAGCTCAGCCGTAGGGATTTAATTATCTGCTTTCGGTGAGATTTACATGATATATAATTTGATATTGTCCAGCATGTGGTGTGAAAATAATAATTATTGATTGATTTTCCAGCATCATGTATTTTGTTTCCTAATTCCTTCATTTAGTAGCATCCTTCGTCCACCCCACTATCTATTATTTATGCTATAAGTTCGTAAAGGGTCTCTTAGCATCTCATCAGGTGACATTTGCTTGCTAATCCGCAGCAGTAGACAATCTGTCGACTGATAAGATTGTATTGTTTCGTCATTGTTGTTTTTGTTAGAAAGCATATACTTTCCATAGTTAAGTTAGAATACCCATACTAAAGTTTTACTGGTCTAGAAAATACTGGGTTTTTAAGATAAATTATTATATATCACTATATATATTATAACAATTCGGGTTATTTAGATGATAGAGAAATATGGAATTAAAATTGCTCCAACTCGTTCAAAAATCTTACAACTTAGATGTAATTTATTTTCTTTATTGTATGTATTCTAAAAGAATCATTAAAAAGAACAAGCCGCCTTGTTTCTTGCCTTTCTTTCCAAGCTTGGTTGCGAAGGAACAGGCAGTAAAATTGATGTTTCAAAGTGATACTTGTGATTTTAATGAAGAAAAAGATTTAGATCTGATTTGATTCAACGTTAAGTGTTTGGACTTGGACATTTTATAATCAGCCACAGCACTGCTGAACATAGGCCTCCCTTATAGATTTCCAGAGCGACCTATCTTGAACAGCTTACACCCAACGGCTTCCAGTAACCTTTCTCAGGTCTTTCCATTTCCCTTTTTTCATCCAATTTCATGATGAGCACAAGAAACAATATACCTACTTACAACTAAACTAATAAACTTACTTGATTTAATAATTCTTCTCTCCATCCAAATGTTGCCTGGAAGGGCCTTAAATGTTTTTGCCTTCTAAATGTTGCGTTTTAAAGTGATAAGACCGCCAATTGTATATTTATTTTAAAAAAATTCTTGTATCTAGCTTATTAGTTATAATAAATATATTTCATTCATTCATTATTTACTTAGGTAAATATATTAAAAAAACAAAAAAAATTGTTGAATCATTTGAAGACCGCAAACGATCTATATCTAGATAGCTCAACTACTCGAGATCGCTACCAGGCTGAATTACAATGTGTTGACTCAGATACGAGAAAGCTCTCCGATCACACGTCGCTTCGACCACACGCCCCGAACGAATTCTGAAAACGCAAAATTATACACCTAATTCTAAGTAAGGAGTAATAGTTTATCTATGTTAATAGCTCTACATCAAAAGTAGACTAACGAACCCTCCAATTAATATACGCCAGCGAAAATATTTAGCAGTGCAACAGATAACAACCGGGAATCGAACCCAGAATATCAAGTGCGTATTACGATTCCGCCCGTGGCCGGTATACGTGATGAAGCATCGGGAACTGATTTCAATTAGTTTGGTCCAGCGAATGGATGTAGGTTTGTTGCTTTCCTGCCGGTCAGATTTGTTATTTAATATACTCGTAGCTTCTGCGAATTTCAGATAAAAATAGTACTTCGTTTTAGGAAATGCTTTCTATAGTTTAAATATTTTGTACAACAATTTTTTTGAAGTAAAACTTCTTTACGCACGCTTGACTTGGGGAGTACGTAAGCTGGTGAATGCGTTACGAAAAGTGCGTCACTTCACTAACTTATTATATATTACTTATTAACTTATTAAAGAGAGAGTTACGTTTCGTATATTTTTAAACGTTAATGTGCGAGTGCGAGTTGCGTCTGCCCAGAATGAACATAGACTGATCGACCTACAGACGTGTGGACAATTTTGTAATTGAACAATTTTATAAATTAATATTTTGGAAAAGTAGTTTTAATTCAATCGTGTAGTCTAAAGCAAACTCGTTTTTAATATTTTAACTAGCACTTGACCGCGACTTCGTACGTGTTATACTACTAAATGTGTTGGTAACCTAGAAATAAAATAAATTAATAAATTCTTCTTTATTGCAGACACAGTGATCCATATTTTATAATCTACACTAAACAAAAATTAAAAACAAGCAAATTTTAATACATGCACAATAATTAAAATACCATGAAAATTATTTAAATATAGGTACTTAGGTTAGGTGGCTATTTCCACCCATTGTCGATACGCTGCCGTCAGCATCAGTCTATCCGCCACTCTTGATTATTGTGTTTCTGCACATGAAGGAGGCGATCCTCTTTCTTTGGATCGCATTGAAAGAGTCAACCCCAGCCTCTGCGTACATTTCCGAAGCGCTACAATAGCGCCTCAGACCCATTACGTGTCTGAAGACGTTATTGTAAGCCACTCGTATACCGCTGTGCGACTTCTTAGTATAATCTGTCCAGTGTTGACATGTGTAGAACGACTGGCAGAAGGCTCTGAAGAGTGTTATTTTCACGTCAGGTGATGACTTAAAGAACTTTCTGGCTATCATATTGCCTACTACACACACACAAAAGCTAAGCTTTTGAAAAGCTAAGCTAAGCTAAAGCTAAGCTCGTTGTTGCAACTTGACTTGACACCCCATTTTTATCCCAAGATATCTGATTTATGGGTTAAAAAGTAGCTGGTAAAAATAAATGTGTTAATCCACGTAATAATTTACGTACAAATTAAACTTCATTGAAATCAGTTCAGCCATTACGACGTGATTGAGTGATAAACAAACAAATAGATAATATTTTGTACAACAAATTTTCGTATATATTTTAATGAAATAACATGAATATGTATTATTTTCTAACTCTGACATTGTTCTATATTGTATTGTATTTTGAGTTGCCTTGTATATCATTACACTGTTTTATTGGTTCGAGTATTTTTGCAAGTAAGTACCCAGTAGATTTGACCATCTGATGAGATGCTCATCTGGCAGATGTGTGAGTTACAAAATTTTCTCTACACGTAATTATAAATATATTAGTGAGTGTCCCGATACTTTGACGGGTGATCACAGGATAAACTCACAAATCACGGTATATATTATCCTGCTTTTAGTAATAATAATTTCGAGAAAAAGTTTTTTAGTATTTAAAGTAAAAAGGTATTAGGCGTTCGGTTTCCAACTCCCAACTTACACCGCATTAATCGGTTCCATTTGCCAAACTTATTAATTCAGTAATGCATTTCAGGGTAACCACTAAATGTTGAATAGTCCGGGCCAAATTAATTTGGATGTTCTTGTTTGGGGCGGTTTCGCAAGACGTACCCACTCGTACTTCATGAATATACATAGGCGATCTGATATGCGTTCGGGCGCAGTGGGCAGACGCTGCGGCTTCATCACTGTTGTTACGCCCGAGGCTGTCACAGAATAATTAATAGTAGGATGTTGGCCTCTCGAAGTTAATGCCTACTGTGCCACAGAATAGGTAAATATTAGGTGTGCCATAGAATATGCCTCCTACGTTTTACCTTTCACAGAATATGAAATAGTAGTCCTGCTACACACTTCAAGTTTCAAATCAAATCAAATTGTATTTATGGTAATATGGGTAATAACAAGGTGTAGGTACCTACAGTTTTTGTGTAGGTACATGCATATTCAGCGTTTAACGCATGCAACGTTAAAGCTTTACACATTAAGCCGAAGAAGTATAACTTCTAACGTGCGTACACATATGCTTTTTAGGGTTCCGTATCCAGAGTCAAACGGGATCGTATTACTAAGACTCCGCTGTCTATCTGTCTGTCAGACTGTCACCAGGTTGTATCTCATGAACCGTGATAGTTAGACACTTGACATTTTCACAGATGATGTATTTCTGTTGCCGCTATAATAACAAATAATAAAAACAGAATAAAATAAATATTTAAAGGGCGTCCCATACAACAAACGTGGTTTTTTTGCTCGTTTTTGCCCGATATTTATAACGGCAACAGGTAGACGCTAGAAATATTCACAGAATATTGAGTTATATTATTTACTTTAATAATAAATAAATAAATTAAAAGAAAATTAATATTTACGGACGGGGGAGGGGGGGGGGGGGGGGGGGGGGGGGGGCTTCCATACAACAAACGTGATTTCTTTGCCGTTTTTATAGATAATGGTATAATTTCATAACTTATTAAGTTCATACATACACATAATACTTGTAAATCAAAAAACTAAAACAGTGATTACAAAATAAAAACGGTGTTCACTATCTGACCGCCCAGAAGATTAGCAAGTTGAAATGGCAATGTGCGGGGCACACAGGTTGAATAACTGACAGCTGTTGGGGCAAAAAAGTTCTCGAGCTGAGAACACGAAGTGTACCCCCCCCCCCCCCCCCCCCCACATGAAAATACTACCTGATAAAGGTTGCTGGGAGCCCTTGGGTGGAGGCACAAAACGGGGAGGCCTATGTTCAGCAGTGGACGTCCTACGGCTGATATGATGATGATGGTTATATTGGTCGCTAGTTTCACCGCAGCTTGAGTTTAGAATGGTCGAACTGCTAGCTGTATAAGCTATGCACTCGGACGTGGTATAAATATGGAGGTAGTAAGATAAGCCCGAATTTGAGTTAATTATATGATGCTGGGTTTCTGGAGGGTAGTCTTATCAGCTTGAACAGGCTTTTATCAGAAGGTGCGTTCTAGGTATGTTGCCTTCAGTGCGTGGAAAATGGAGAAGTTGATGGGACTCGTACCTATAAATATTAAACACATACACACATGCGCGCTCTTCGACAACACATATCTATGATTGTTTGTTATTTCTATATTATTCACTAGATTGTAATATTCATACCATGTTATTCAGGAGGGAACTATGGCCTAAGCCACATTTCCCCTTTTATGGGAAACAGGGACATAATATATCTATGTATGTTTTATGGTCTTACTAAATAAATGTATTTTCACTGCACCTGGTCTCAAATGTCAATTTATATTATGTCATGTAAACCTCACCGAAAGCAGGTGATTAAATCCCTACCTACGGCTGAGCCGGGAGTAAAGTTGTACTGAATTTCATTATGCCCTCGCAGGCATGTATCGGTATGATTAAGATACTGCAAGAAAATACTACTTGTGTATATTTCCTGGAATATATGGCGTTAAGTTAAATAGTTGAACCTTATTTATAACTTGTTAAATTAAGTATATCTTGTGTCTGTTCAGGTAAGAATTTATCTTGCTGGGAAATTGAATAAAATTCTGTTATATTTTTTAAAAACTGGATGATTTTATTTTTACCATAATAATATAATATATATTTTGAAACAAATTACGTTATAAAATGTACACATTTACTTTTTATTTAATAACTACAGTATTGTTACTTTATACTTAACAATTAAAAGACTACATACATTTAATGTATATTATGGTATCTTAAAACTTACGTAAATAATTTATACAACGAACGAGGAGAAATAAAATAATGGTTCAAAAACCAAGACAAACCTCGAACAATAACTAATTGTATACAAATTAAAAAAAAACGAACTCATTCAAGAACATCGCTTGATTAAATTTATCTCTTTCTCTTCTTGTGAATTCCAAATACAAGAGAAAGGGGCAACATGGCCAAGAGAGGTTCTCGAATACAGTCGTAAACTATTGCTGGACAAAACATGTTTTCACATCCCAATTCAATTCACGATAATCGATTTGTCGAATTCTTGTTTTCACTTAAACCAAACGTCTAATATTTACAACTTTTGAACCAATTACAAACGCTGAAAACGACGTTTTCATTATTTGGTAAATAAATAATTTTGAAGCTGTTTAGTGCTACTTAAAAAAGAGATCCATCGGTAACGGTGTCCATAGCTACATATTTTTGGTATATATTGAAAGAAAAACATTTAAATCAGGTATCGATGATAGTTAGAAGGCCAGTGGCCACAGACTGCTGTAAACCAAGAAGGGGGAGTTGTGGCAAAAGCAGATCACAAAGGCATTGTCCGAATGTTTCTGAAAGACTAGATTGGTTCGGAGCACACGGCAAGTGTGAATCTAACCCGAATTTCTAACAACAATGTGGCCTATGAGAATCTACGAGATATTTACGATGTTCAATGGCAAAACAACGATAAAGCAACCTGAATGTCATCAGTCAAATTTAATCTTAAAGCCATGCTCTTAGCTTTAATGTTATAAGTTTGGCATTATTAAGTTTACCAAATGTAAGCATAGTAAGAATACGTTATGCTTCTACTAATAGGTATACCTTAACATTATACACAAAATAGTGGACCATTTTTTGTTTAACTTTTGTTCCTAATTTTGATCACTTATACAATATTGGAATAATGTAAACATAATGAGCAGTAATACTATTCTTAATAAAACAATTAAGAAAGATCTACGTTCTAGATATCAAATTCAAAAACAGTTAAGAAATTGTTGCCATTCGTTTGAAAAATTAAGAATAGCATTACAAAACGACTGAAAAATATGAGAACACAAGAAAATTTAACTAAAATCAGAACTAACATTATTTTCTTACTTATTAACAATATTAATATTAATTGTTACAGCTAAGTTAGTTATCGATCCAAATTGTGCGAAGTTTTCGTTTATTCAACATTAATATTACCAATACATGACACAACTACATCAACGTATACAGATACCAATATGTAGCAAAACAATAAGAACCACGAGGAAAGTGGTATTTCAGTAATCATAGCGTTTTACTCAAAATCTTCCATCGAGGTCCCATTATCTTGGCACACCTGTATAGGAGCAACTACAGTTCGACAGACACAATATAACGGGTTATTATAATAGACACCGATTAGTTAATCAATTATAATATTGTATATTAAGTAATAATTAGGTGCTGGAGAGAAGGGCATGTTTCGTTGTATATCAAGACAGTGAAATTCTGAAGCCTTATATATCGCTTATCAAATAAATCAACAAGATAGATACATATCGTATATACACAGACATAATTAAGTTTTTTATTCAAACAATGTAACGACACAACTTTCAGTTCTGTGAATAAATCACTAACATTTTCATGATTTTATACAACTTATTTATAAAGATGTTTATACAGAAAAGAGTTATTGGTTGCTATTAGATCAGTGAATAGTCTACCAGTCACACAAGCGATTAATAAGATTAATGCGATTTGAATATATGACAAACAATACAAATTTAATATTCATTACACAATAATTACACTCATTCGATATACAATGTATAACTAGAACTAGATTCTACGACGTCTATGATATTTTGAGACGTATAATAATATCATCTAACTTTTCTCACAGTGTGCTTTATTTTGACTTTCTTATTATAAACATTTTCCAATACTTATTTTATATATTATACGGGCCCGAGGCACCGATTGATGTTCACACTAAGAACAAAGAAAGCCTAGTCAAGCAAAGGAGAACAGTAGACCACTACAAGGACAAAGGTCATCTAACAAGGCAAGAGTACCTTAAAATGACTTCACTAATTGTGAACAAAACATTAAACCCTGATAATTCCAATTATTGATGAACCACAACAAGAAGCATTACTTTTTACAACATTTAAATTCGATGTTGCTATAACCATACGTTTGGGGTTTATATTAATTATTCTCTCTATAATTTTGAAATTTCTACTGAAATTCTTCCAAAAAATTTGTAGCAGTTAAGTTTTACGCTAATTAAATTTTGAGCTTTGATGTTACCATCAAATTTATTCGTATTGCTTTTAGTCGATGATTCAGTGTTTTTTATTTTTATCGAAGTGTTTTAGAAACAATTAATAACAACCACAAGATCATAAGCTTTGTAGTTAGAATCAATGAAAAGGTGAATTTAAATACAAATAATTAATATTATACAATCGTCTTTGAAGAAGATATTCAACCTAATGTTATCGCAAATTTATGAAATTGTAAATATGATCTTAATGTGTTTGCGTTACAAAGTATTAATGTCATTACATAATTCTGAAGAAGCAAAATGAGTAAAATGCATAACCTGGTGTCTAATGTACTCTTAAATTTTAGATTATTATATTTTTCATTTTTACCAGCATCTAAACTACGCGCTTATTATTATTTCTTGAGCTTCACTAATTCATAGACAAGAGTTACAGAGTTAATAATTATAGGCACAAATTTATTTTTATACTTCCTTTAGATTTAAGATACATCGCCTACTACACACAAGACAGTTTAATGTTTTAAGATGCAACTTATGTTAAGTTTTATGAATTTTTTATTATTTTTGATTTAGTAGACACTCTAAGATATACATGTTCGTCTTTACGTTTTATACATATATATTTTATAAGAATATAATGTAGGTAAAGCATTTTGTTTCTTATATTATAGAACACAACGCACCCTCTACCTTAAAATTTAGGGACACAGATTACAATGATGATTTTATTAAGAAAATCCTTTTAAGAAGATACCTACGACAGTGGCAATAGTTTTTCATAATATTACCTCCTAACTAACTGACACCATTTTCACTGAATTGACAGATTTTAGCAAAAACGTTATTTTAATACAAAGTTGTTTAGTTTTGTGAATCATTGCGGAATTTACGATTCAAATACGTATTACAAAATTATGTATGCAAATTTTATTTGTTGCTATACTTATCGCATGAGATTGTTACGAAAAGGTTTAAGTACTCACTTATTACGGCTAACAGCTACGGATTATTTGAGGATTTGCAAACCTAAATCCCACAATGATACAATATATCAAAAATAGGTATACTCATTGAATTTATGACATAAAAATTATGCCCAGATTATTTAAATTAAAAAAGTTAGAGAAGCTAGCGTTGCTAAAACTAATCTATGCGATATCAGTCTCCACTAGAACCTTAAAATTTAGACAATCCGTAAAGTAAATCACAGAGTTTGAAATAGCAAAACATTTGAGTTGAAACCAGGCTTGTTGACCATTCAACGAACACGATCCAATGTGTTGTTTATTCCCTACCGTCCCGCGAATACATTCCGTTTATTGATATGTACTTTTCTATAGACGTTTCTGTAGCGAAGATTCTAAAGAAATTAAACGAGAAAGTTGAAGTGTCCCTTCGTATCCAACCATAGGTGCCATCTATACCTTAAATTCATACCTTACCATTGAACAAAGATTAATCTTATTCTACAATCCTACAATACATCAAGACCGACTCGAAACACTTTAACCAATGAACCCTTAGCGCCATTGTAACAAAAGGAATAAGGTACGCGTATAGCGGAAGAAAGTTCGAGGACAGAAGTGAAAGGCAATTGTAAATACGCGCAGCTTACATCCTTTAACTGGACATGGTAAAGGCTCATCTGACGACAAACTTCGTCACTCCGCACTCCGACACTCTTCCGACAATAACGATCAGCTTCCGATAAAAATAACGTACTATCACCTACACGTGCATAAAAGTATAAAGTGAACTTACGTACAGTTAAACACAAACGACTATAACCTAGTCTTATCGATACAGTAAAAAAAAATCTTCATATTGCCTTACAGTACGATTGTTAATAAAGTAAACTAAAGAGTGTGACAGTAATTGCAAAATTATTCGTAAAACTAGAAGCCAAGTCGTGTTTGTACACGAGAATACGGACGCGACAACGCGATGCGAGCGACCTGCGACCCGGCACCGGCGACGGACAGTAGACGGATTGTTACTGAGAACGAGACGTGCCTTTTGGAAACCATCCCCTTAAATACAAAATCAAAAAACACAAAAGCAACGAGACGAAACGATAACCAACTCACAGCCTAGTTTAAAACCCGGCGCGCTTCGCCGAAGCGCCGTCCTTCTAAACTAACAAAATAATGGAACCGAATAGAATGCGACCGGACAGACCCGGACGGTTGCTACCCTCGATTCTTAATAATAACTTTGTACATTGAATCCAAAAGTCGACGCGTCGGTTTGGATAGGCACTCTCTAGGCGGGGCGGCGAGCGGTCGCCGCGTCGTCGGCCTCCGTCGGCGGCCAAGTGGCCGACCGCATGAGATCAGGGAACCGGCCGCGGCCGAGGCGCGCCGTCTAGGACGACGTCAAGTTATAAAACGTGTGGTCGAAGCAGTCGCCTGCCACGCCGATCTCGCTCAGCATATCCGACACGTCAGGCGTACACGAGAACTCGAAGTACGAGCCGGACGAGGAGGACGCGCTCTCGAACGAGTCGATGTCCGTCGTCAATGCCTCGAGATCCACCTCACAATCCGCCGGGAGGGAGAGCAGATCCAGGGGATGAATGGAGTCGAGGTCTGTCAGGTCTGTCGTCACTTGTGATCGACTGTTGTGGTCTTCATAGAAGCAGGCGGACTCTGGCGAATCTGGCGAGCCAGCAGGAGAAGCTGGCAGCGGTGGCGGCGCCGGTGTCTCTACTGGCACGCTGGGTATACTCGATACCGTTCTCCTCCGCCTGGTGACTCCTCTGTTGTTATTGGAGTCAGCGCGTTGTTTCCGCTTGGGCTTCTGAACGGATCCCGATCTCGGCCCGCTTCTGTCTAGTTTCGTCGTCTTCTTGCGAGGTCTGTATTTGTAATCAGGGTACTCCCTCATATGGAGCTGCCTCAGGCGTTCAGCTTCATCGATGAAGGGCTGACGCTCTACATCATTGAGAGTCTTCCACACGCGGCCAAGATTTTTGGAGATCTCCGCGTTGTGCATGTCTGGAGTTTGCTCGCAGATTTTCCTCCGCTCAATCTGCGACCACACCATGAACGCGTTCATCGGCCTCTTGATGTGGTTCGGGTTGTTCTTCTTCGTCTGAAACAAGAGAGATACGTTTTATTTGAAAGTTGTTGAGGTAGTTTAGCTTTTGGATTAGTAGGTATGTTCAAGGTCGATCGACGCACAATTACAAGGTTTAGGTTCGAGGTTAGAAATCGGCGCTATCTGCTTAATTGTCGGCGTACGATTATTATTTCAGACATGTGCTCGCCGAGAGCAGCCGATCAGTATGCGCTACGACGCACCATTAACTCTGTGTCCTTACTATTAATGATATTGTTATCATAGGAATTATTATTATTACGACGGACGGCTTAAAATATGAAACTAGCAGTTCCACAGCTCCGCAGTGGAAAATTTTACGATACCCACGTAGAATGTGTAATGATAATAGTAGTGCGCGCTAAGCGTGACCTAATTTTAATACTGTTTTGATACGCGAACTAGGGTAATAAAACTGTAATGTTCTTTCCAAGTGCAGTAAACGTTTCCGCGTCTCGATCGAATGTTATAAAACATTGACTAGCGAGGATGTTTAAGGACGCAGGAAGTCATTATCGAATGATGTAGGAAGGCGTTCGGAGGACGTTGTATCTGCGGGCTCAGTTTTCCTTCAGCTTGATATAGGGGAAGGCGGGAAGCATATTTGCGTGGTTCGCTCACAGCCGAACTTTATGACATTATCCACAGCTACAGAGCAACATAAAAAAAAAACCGCATAGTAAGAACATAAGCGAATATTCCCTTTTATTATTCAAATGTTACTTTCGCTAAACTTCACTCAGACGGTCCCAGTAGGGGCCCGACTTTATTTTTTATTCTTCTTTATTTATATTCAGAACAAAAAAGGGTTTGTCAGATGGCGACTAAATCAAGTTCGGTACGCCCACTACAGTTCCAAGGTGAACAGTACAGGTAGGCAGTTTTTTTGCTCGTAATATATCCAGGTTACTTGTTATTATTACTTTGTATTTTTTGTTATTCGGACACGATCTAGAATGCAACGGCTGAGTCGATTACGTCCGCGTGTGGTTTTTTGTTGGAATCTAATTGTGGAATGGTTGCTAGGTAATTTTTTGTATGATTTTGATGTGGCATGACTAGTGAATTTGAGTGCTACCAAAAAATTCCTTCGTAAGTTCTTAATTTCTAACATCGATTTGACGTATCATCATCATCATCATCCACAGCTCGACTTCACATACTTCACATAGGCTTTCCCAAGTTTTTGCCATCCGCCACGATCCTGACGTATAAGTGACCAAAATATATAGGCCTTACGATAGTTAACTCGTTGATGTTTTCAATGATCAAGTTAATTTACATCTCTTTAGAAATCTGCGTACTTAGTATAAAAATATACATTTAGTGTTCAAAAAACCATAAAGTTTTACGGCAAAAATTTCAATATCAAAAAGCCAAATCGTAAATTGTATAGGCAGGAAGACTTACAACTGAACCGAACCTTTCAATTGAGAAAGACATCAAAGTAACTCATCAAAGTCTTCCAATTGTTACTTTAGAGCTGGCCGTTAAATTATTGAAAGGCCCGTTGTATACAAAAGGATGAAAGGATTGCCCGAGATAATGTGTGGTCTTTGCAGTTGTAATAGATTTTTATGTGTTAGTTTAACAAAAAGCAAGATGTATGTTACATAGTTACAAAACTGTTCGTTGGGCTCCTGATTTATGATTTTTTTATCAATTTCTACTGCAAGACTGAACAAAACTCTGTTAAAAAGGATCGTTAACTTGATATTTCTTATAGCACATCAAAATACGTTTCCCTTTCTCCGTCAAATACATAATATAAAGATTCGAGTTAAGTGAGGCATTATTCAAAGAAATTAAGTAATAAAATACATTTACTGGTTTAAATCTGCATTAAAGTATAAAATAAGTAAAAATATGATAAAGTACGAACGCAATATTTTATTACTTATGGAAGTTGTCAAAGTGTCCCTTCTTGTTTATTTTTGACGCGAAAATAAATTTGCACGAATTAATGACTTTCAATGACGCGAAAATTTAATATTGGGAATGAGAAATTACATATGATTTATTTTTGATATTGTTTATCTCTTTTTATTTTACACTTAATACTTGAACTAAAACTTAAATAATCTTTGTATGCTGTTTATATTTTGGACCGTGTAGCTGCCTTCAAGGGAATCATCATAAATCACCCTCCGCAGTACATAATCTAAGCCTTGGCTCGCAAAATTCCGGAACAGAATTAGAGTTATACGTTTTGCTAACGCGGAAACCGAACAACCTTCAAAGCCTTCAATCTACAAGTGAGTTCCTGACCTTATCGCCGTATTTGTAAATAAAATACGGCAAAATACATAAAAGGTCTTATTTTAATCAACTAGCCCTGTTAGGAAACTACCTTTTAAAGATGACGTTCTCATTTTTATGGATATTGTAACATTGTCTTGGCAATACTCATACTCATTTATTCAAACCGTAGGGACACAATAGAACACTTGATTACGTAAATAATAGTACTTAAATAATTATAGAGGCTTTATCTACCTAGTAGCTCATTGCACCATCATTTTGGAGGTGCTAGAAACAGACAGACATTTCATATACAGTTAAGCATCTTAACATTAATTAATAAGTACTTAAGATCTAGCTGGGCATTGCAATGCAGATTACCCGCAAACGGTCAGCTTAGATCGTTAAATAGAACGATAGGGCCAATCTAAATATCCAGGAAACAAAGTTGATGCCCTTGTAGAGTAGTCTACCTACACTTGACTGTACCGGCACGCCGCTGCGACGCAGGCGCAATAATAATCGTATTATAGACATTCAATCCTTAAATGGAAGGTTAGAGAAACACCATAATCTTAAACACGTGTGCGGAGTACGTGCTCATTTGCTGACTCCAACAAATAATATTGGGCAATAATATTATAGCAAATCTAAGACAACACGACTGATTTTTTAACACCTTAAGCTATATATAAAATTGATATTCAAATTCGAGATAATTGTCTTAAACTAATGTGACATGGATTTCCTTTTGGTTTAATTGTAAAAACAACTGATTATACCGGTTAAAAGTTTAATGACATTCAAGAAAATGTAATGTAAACATGTTTACAGCTTCTGTCAAAATTGCTATTTTAATCTCTTTCCTCACCTCTTATCAGATATTAAAGTTCCATATGAGTTGACAGCTATTTGGACATGACTGAATATATTATGATCTTCAAAAATCATTTAATATTTGTTATGGCCAAGCCAAGCTCTGAACATAAAGGAATGTTTATTAAACTGGATCATAGCTACCACATCCACTTTAAGACCAGTTTTAGGTAATTGATTCTTAGCCATTGCTTAGGCAAGGAACAGTTCCAATTTCAACATAAGTCGTAAAATTTGGAGCTTTCTCATAATTAAGAGTGGGCTTAGCTTTTATGACTGTCAGATTTGACAAATGAAATCATTTTATTTATAGTCTGTGACCGGATGGATCCGTTCAGAGTGATAATAACATAAGCACATGGCATTTTTATATTGTCATGTAAGCAGGATTTTATAGCCTATTCCTACTTTACTATTATGACGATGCTAAGTAATCTATCTGATTGCAATCCATCAGCCAATTCTTCGCGCGTCAGCTGTTTGTTCATAGTTCATACCTACGAGTATATACCCTCGTACTAGTAAACTCTGTAGTTAGTATTATATTACTCATGTTTTATTTATGTGTTATGATGTTAGGAGTTTAACCTATGAAATAAATAAATACAATAACCTTTTGTATTATTGAAAACAAATCAAATACAATATTTATGGTTTTTGTCCAGTAACATGACTTTGAATATAATTTAAGAATGTTAATGATGATAAATAATGCTTATATATAGGAAATAGCCATTGCTAGTAAATAATGATTAAAAGTTTATAACTTAGAGAGCACATTATATTTAAATAAAATAAAAAAAACAACATTTCAAAACTTTTTTACCGGAAGGCACTTTATTGGCTAGTTCACAATATTATTTAAAAAAATTCAACTTATGCTTTTATGCAATGGTATGATGGTCTCAATAAAAAAGGTACTACACAAGTATAAGAGCTCGAAATGAAGATGTTAAAATATTTTAATTTACACACAGATTAAGCTTTATGATAAAGCTTTAAAGAATACCAAAGTCGGATTCAACGTCGACTTCTAAGATCTATTGTTGATCAGATGGTCTTCAGTCTTTTGTTCTGATAATGAAACCTGCAGTTTTATCACATTTTATTTTTATATTTCAAAATGTCCAATGATTCATCTTACTCGTTTTGATTAAACAAGTGCGAGTCTGACTCGCGCACCCAGGGTTCCGTAAAAATATTTAATTTATGTGATATGGCTACAAATTACGATTATCGGATGTTTTCCATCACTTTTGCTGTGAGACTTTGCTTCTTGCCAAATTTCATGTTTTTAGTTCAACAGCAGGTTCATATAGGTACGAGTAGGTTTTGCTTTATTTTCGAGCAAAAATGCGGAATAAGTCGCCGTATCTTTTGATTGCTTTTATTTAGAAGTTTAATTTTTTACAGCTTTAAGAGACTGTACACTTAAATATTTGATATTTATTTCAACTTGATGACCTCCATGCGTTCCTGAGAAAAAATGATTTTGACAGACGGATGGGCGGACAGACAGAGAGACGGACAACGAAAAATGACCCTATAAGGGTTTCATTTTTCGTTTTGAGTTACGGAATCCTAAAAATGGGAGATTTAAATGAATAACAGATCGGTTTTATTTTACTAGACCGTTGTGAATGGCAGAAACCGGGGGAGGACTTTGCTCAACAATGGGGCAATATGGGCTAATAGTAATACTAGTAATACTTTGATATGGCTTCGAGAACTTAGTATTTAGCAAACCTTACCTATGTTTTAAGACATTATAGGCCTAATCAAAAGTACTTAATTTTATTGATAAATAAACAAATGAATTCTTCTTCTCAGTCGGCCACTCTTGGCAGAGTGGTCGTGGTTATGCCAGGTCTTGGCTCTTGAGCAGCGGCCTAACGATGCGTCTTCATTCAGGTCTATTGAAGGCATTGCGAGAACATTCAGTCATGGTAGAGTGTGATGGACTTGATGAGGCCTGACCACCTCGTTGGTGAGCGACCACGCCGTCTCTTGCCCTCCAATCTGCCTTACTACTAGACGTTCCATTAAGTCTTCTTTACGGGTAACATGCCTTAAGAACTCAAGTACAAATAATAAGAAACAAATGAATATGTTACAAAATAAACACCCAACATTTTTCAAAATGTGTTATAGAATATCGCAGAGACTTTGCCGCTGCCAATTTCCAACGGGGACATCGGAAAATCCTAGACAAAATATTCGACTTTTAAATTTATATCTCTCGCTGCTGACGCGATATAATGCTAAGCTGTGAGCCCAGGAAATTCAAGTACAGCCAACAAGGAAGTGAATATAAATCTGGTATCAAACAGAAAAAGCGTTTGTAGAGAAAAATAGGCAATGTGCAAAAATATTATATGTTTCATAATATTATTGTAGTGGGGCTCATGTGTACATTTTGTACTAAACATCTATTGTAAAACAAACAATAAATAAATATAACTATGACTAATATAAACAGATAATTGGAATAACATATTAAAAAGTCAGTTTTAATAAATGTTATAAAATAAAAAAAAATAAAAAAAATATTGCTGGACATTTCACACAGCGCTATCTAGCCCCAAATTAAGAATAGCTTGTACTATGGGAACCAGATAACTGATAGAATACTTATATACTTTTTGTGTAAATACATACTTATAATAAATAGAGAAACAACCAGACCCGGAACAAATATCTGTAGATCATGCAAACATTTGTTCCGCAGCGGGAATCGGACCCGCTACCTCCTGCGTCTCAGCCGGCTATTCGCCCACTGCGCCACGGAGGTCGTCATAAGAAACGAGAAATAACATAATAAAATAGCAAATGGATGAGAACTTAATTCAACAAATAATTGAATAAAGCTGGATATTTCAAACAACGCTATCTAGCCCTGAACAAAACAAAGCTTGTACTATAATATATATATATATAATGTATAAAATTAAATTTCCCATTTTCAAAACAAAAAAGCTATTGTCATATTTGAACCTAACACTTCTCGAATATATTTTCGAGTGCAGTTACCGGCAAGTGTTAGTCAAATATGACACTCTTCTTCCTGCCCTTCTCCCACTTTACGTGGGGTCACAAAATGTATTTTTCTTCCATGCTTCTCTATCAGCCGCCATCTCCGTTGTGACTTCTTTCTTACCCATATCATTCTTCACACAGTCCATCCATCTCTTCTTCGGTCTTACTCTACGTCTATATCCATCCACATTCATATCTAACACTGTTTTTAGTCACATGATTTTCTTCTTTCCGCATGACATGCCCAAAAACGTCAAATATGCCACTAGGAAGTGAATATATATATCAAGTAAGAATAAGGATTGTCGCGCAGGATAAGTATTTGGCTTATTCACCACACTTTATTTACTGCCTGGGTTGTGATTTTGTATGAATAAAATACATTTTACCCTTTTCTCGGGGTAAGACACGGCTTAGTTATTTTTTATGAAAGAATATAAGCAAATACAGGAGATAATATTTTTATTATCATCTAGATTATAGAAATGTTAACTAGAACTCTTTATTATCTACTCCTCCTAATAAATATTTATATTTACACCACACATAATATAGTTAACGCAAAACCTTTATCCCACAGCTTTAGGTTTTACATAAGGTGAAACCTTAATATTACATCCAAAATATTATTCACCGTTTTTATTACACTTACCTTATATAAAAGATTTATATTGACCTCTTTTTGCCATAATCACCTATTCATACCATTCACAGTCGCACACGAGGTGAATTTAAATAAACTGTAGCCTATTTAATTATGCGTACCTATTTATTGTTCTATTTTGCATAGATTAGCTCTATATACACGAAACGCCGTAAAATTTATATTGATGTGAACACCTATCAAAACAGATGACAATTATTATCTAAGACATAGGGCATTAGTTTTTAATTGAGACTAAATAGTTTAAGACGTTTATTTAGGCCATCTATAATGTTAATATCAGTTAGAAACAATCAAATATTAATGCGAGAATTGGTACGAAACTCTTAGAGGCAACGTAACGTAGGCAAAAATCATTAAAATGTCAACTCTAGCATTACCTAATCAAAAACAAACAAACATACATTTGTACTGTACAGGTCAATAACCATTTTGTATGTTTGCCTACTAATTTGGGATGCCCAAACAGAGTGTGGGATTGTTGTTTTAATGTAACAATAGGGTTACCAAGTCCATGATGTATGATCGATACATTATGTACTTACTGTACTTGTTTGTTCGGCTGCGGTAGCATATTTGTATTGGCATTGGTGTACGGGGAACTGATTTATTGGTAGGTAGTACTTTAGAGTCAGAACTTATGTCATCATACTCAACTATTGCTGATTTAATATGTAGTAATCTCAAAATTTAGTTAATCTCAAAGTAGTACAACGGAGTAAGTTTTTATAGTGTATAAATCAAGTTCTATTGAAAATTATCGTTTATTTAAGGATTTATATAATCAGCATTTAGCACGTATTTGAAAATCAAAACGTCACGTTATAAACAAGTTACATTGAAGTTTAAAAATAAAACATTGCAGCGGAATAAAAAATAAAGGTTGTTTTTTCGCCAAAATGTAAGCAAAACGTGACCAAACTCCCTTTTTAGTTCACAATCATTCATTTATAATCGGTTTTTTATCATTGTTCTCTGAGTAATCAAAATTTGGAGTCACCTTTGAGACCGCGGAGCGCAACATTTGGAGCGAGGTCGCTAACGACTGGTACGAAACACAGAAACACGTACGGATTTTATTCTTAAGCAAGAGTTACGTTTTATCAAATTGCTCGTCTCGTCTATTTAAGAGAACATTCGATTGGTACGAGATCATTTTGTTTAATTTTTTTTTTCATTTATTTGGTAAGATAAACAGTCATACATTATAAAGTTAAACATTGTGCTAGTAGTTACATAAATAAATGCATGACCCGCGACATCATCCAACGATTAATTGAACAAGTGAACATTATTCATTATATTACAAACAGTATATAAAGAAACAGAATAAGTGGGTATTGGGTACCTATATTGTACCCACTATCAGCTGCTAGAATGCCAATCGGCTATAATACCTACAATTTAGTAGTAGTACAAGGAGTTTCAAGATGGGAGCTCTTAAAAATGGAAATATTAATAAGTAATTACCATCATTGTTATTTTCCTGTCCTTATCCCACATTAGTCTGCACAACATGTTGTCTCGGTCTATATGGCTCTATCAGCCGTCATCTCAGTACTAACCTTTCTAACTTATTTCAGCTTTCACATAATCCATCTTTCTTTGATTAACTCTACTTTTGATCTACCATAACAGATTTTATTTGTTTTGACAGAACAATTATGACTAATCTACAATACTTGAATAACATAAAACTCGAATATGTGCAAGTACTTTTCTCCTCGACATTAAAACCAAACATTAATAAACTGTCAAAATATATGACAGGGCACTTTATTCCAAGAATACAACCTTCAGAATAAACTTAATCTTACGCAAAGTCAGCGATAACTAATAAATCGGCGCTTAAGTTCAGATGCGAATTATACGAAGGTATTTATTTATTGTAAACCTAAATACATACACCAGTGCTAAAATTTAGTAACCTTCAGTTTATATTTAGCATTGTATTATTTGCTAATATATGACGCAAAGATCATTTCACTTTTTTAACCTTTATATATATTAATTCTGATAGAATTAGATGGTATGAAATAGTGTCTAATCTAAATTACAATGCAAGGTTCTACAGTTACTTCTGTTAGTATGCCAGACAAGCCTGTCAAGTTAAAATATAAACAAGCTATTATAGTACTTCGTGTCAAAAATATTATGTGTGTTACTGTGATTATGATTACTCTTGGACGTGATTAAAGTGGCGTACCGTCTACAAAATAATCTAGTTTAATTAACGGCTGAACCCTATATTCTATCTCTATTTTTGCCTTTAGCGCGTCACACGCGATTAAAATACTATATTTTTATGTTAAGATAATATTACATCGCTTACCATGCAATCCACTGACCACACACGGCGAAGGTAATCTATATTTTCATAGTTAGTTGGTTGAGGAGTAATAGGCTAGCGTGGTATGGGCATGTCATGCGGAGGGAAGAAAATCATGCGATTAAAAGAGTGTTAGATATGAATGTAGATGGATAGATGATCCTAGAAGTAGAGCAAGGCCGAAGAAGAGAGGACGGAATGTGTGAAGAATGATATGGATAAGAAAGAAGTGACAACGGAGATGACGGTTGATATGTATGTAAGAAAATTACATGTTGTGTCGACCCCACGTATTGTGGGAAAAGGGCAGAAAGAAGACGAAGTAGTTAGCTAACATATTGTGTTTTTTAGTACTCGCGTATAACTTGATATTTACCTTATAAAATTTTCGATTAGCAGTGATGGGTTTGCAACCTTTTACGTTACGTAATGTTCTTCTACGTACTCTGAGGTCTGCGTACTGAGTAAGTGATCGTGAGCTATATTTTTTTTTTTGGTAATTTACCTCGCCGTAACACAGTTTTTTATTAGCACGGGAGGTATGTTCCAAAACCTTAGTGCTTACATTATTTATATTGTTTTATTTTTTATATATTAATTAGCATTTGATCGTTTATATACAATGCAATGCACCGTGTGTTCCTTAAATTGTGAAATAAACTTATTTTTATAAAAACTTCGTTCGCCATGTTGGAAATTGCACGAGTCTTCATAATTTTATGCGTTGTGTATTTACGAAGGACCTTTAAGCTATTATGCAAATATAATATTCTAAATAGCATTACTGTGCAGTCCGTACGTCGTAGATTACGGTACCTAACACTAGTTTGTTATTTTTATATTACATCTATGATAGCAATAATTCTATGACCTTGCTGTAACGACCGCTTCCAAAGCCCCAGGCTTGTAATTTGTGTCTTCTACTGTTACGAACTATTTGTGATAGTTATTATTAATGACTGGTTCTTGCCCTTGGCTTCGTTCACTTTGTATCCGGACAAAAAGAAGCATTAGTTACAAAGGAGGAGTTCTGGGTGAAAAGTGTATTGTTTCGTCGTGTTCGCGGGCGACTACACGACACAGCGCAAGCGCGTCACACGTCGCAGACATACGTGACAGCAAATAGTTTTAAATATAAAATATACATCACAATATCATACATCATATATGTCACCAAGGTATATACTTATATGGAATTAAGTTTTAATATCTTGTACATTTCTATAGTTACTATTATTTTCATAAGTTATTCCTGGCAGGTTTATTTAATTACTTTTGTTAGAAACTAAATAAAAAGCAAAACTTAAATGAAAAAAGCTAATGAATCCAGTTTTGCTTATCGCAGTTTTCACATCGCTGGTAAGTGGTTAATCGATAATTGTCATGTTCAATGTCCTTTTCCTTTCCACTGGTTTCTAACCTGACCCAATGATTAGAAACTAGATTTTACACCGACGGTAGAACTGGTATCACTTATTTACACTTATCTGTACCGCGACTTAGTTATCTCTGGCATTGATCACGTCCTTTGTATTAAAACCAGCCTGAAAAGCTGCGCCGTTGACTTGCACGCTACCATCCTCAGATGGTTTTTTATTCTTTATTGCACACAAAAAATATATTTAAAAATACAGAAATACAGGATATGCAGAAAGGCGAGCTTTACCCTAACAAGAGTTTTCTTCCAGCAAACCTTTGAGGCTAGAGAGATGATTTTAAAGGTAGGTGAGTGTACAATAACAATATACATATGTTAAAATGCCCAAAACTAATATGACGTATACCTAAAGTATGTTAAAAACTGGAAGGAAGGGAGAAAGGCCTTTGCCCTGCAGTGGGACAACACAGGTTTAAAATAAAGTAATAAA
This sequence comes from Philereme vetulata, assembly GCA_918857605.2. Lineage (NCBI taxonomy): Eukaryota > Metazoa > Arthropoda > Insecta > Lepidoptera > Geometridae > Philereme > Philereme vetulata. Next base: position 1,946,231 of record OU975451.1, on the reverse strand, counting down.
TAAATGATATAGAGTAAAATATACCGCCTATAATAATATAAATTGCATGTTTAGCCCAAACAGCACGAGATTAATACTAGGTTATAACTCACCTACCCTACCTGCATAAACATTAATAAAAATATTACATATTGCTGGACATTTCATACTGCGCCATCTAGCCCCAAACTAAATCCCATAGTACAAACAGATCTTGTACTATGGGAACCAGATAACTGATAGAATACTTTATATATATATATATATTGTAATACATACATAAAATATATAGAGAAACAACCACACCCGAAACAAATATCTGTAGATATTTGTTGTGTGAAGTATACTCTTTCTGTTTAAACCCTTCGCAGTCATTACAATGATTCCTAGCTAGTGCTAGTGCTTGCAGCCAGATTAGTTATTTACTATCTACCTAGCTTTAAAAAAAAATGCGTGTTCTTGAACCGTTTTAATGCGCATTATTTGATCTTGGTAGTATCCAGATAGGTGAGTAAATCTAAATTCACTGTTTTTGATTCAATTTAATTCAAATCAGTTTTGTTGTTCCGCTATTGGCTGCACAAACATTTAAGCTCACTGATTGTGTTCATCATCATCATCATATCAGCCGTATGACGTCCACTGCTGGACAAAGGCCTCCCTCATTGATCTCCAGGAACTGCGGTTGGAAGCGGCCTGCATCCAACGCCGACCTGCGGTCGTCAGCCAGTTCAGGTTCAGTCGTCTGCCCATTTTGTGTGTGATCTTGTGACTGATTGTGTTATTTAATTGAAATACGTTCATTAAACTAAGTAAGCTGTGTTACCTAAAACGGATTGTAACTAGACTTTGTGATAAATCAAACACAGTGACTCAAAGGACAAACCGAAATACATATCGGAACATCGGATGCAAAATATCATTATACAGCAGAATTTATGAATTTCGAAGATAAATTGGAAGCTGGACTTACTCGTGATTTCCTGGATATAATGTATTCCGTTGTAGCTCCGAAGGCTGTCATAGAGAAGGAAATTGACGCAGAACCGACACCTATCGAGGCGGCACGGCTGCGGAATATTGTGTGCCTATTATGCAGTGTTGATGGCGCACGAATTGAAGTCTTGCGAGTTGCTTTGATGCAGTTTATTGCTATTTGCATACTATTTTCTTAAGAAATATTTCTGGAAAAATGTTAGCGGCTTGCTCAAATATGAGTTTATACGACGATTTTATTTAAAAAAATGTAAATTCAACATTTATACATTTTTGTCATATATGTTATACATTTTTGCCTACCAGTTATTATAAATACTAAGTAAGTTTAAATTTATAAAAATTAAATAATCTTAATCGATTAATAACAAGATAAAGTATAACTTAAATCAATAACAAGCTAATTCATATCACAATAGTATGCGAGCAAAGCCACCGGCGTTTGCTAATAGATTAAAATGAACAATCAACGCTTATTAAAACCGTTCTATTTTATTATTACCTCAATAAGTCACAGCTGTTGTAGGCATAATGGAACCGTTAACCCATCTGTATTACCATAGATTAGTAACTACCTCACGTTCGTTTGTATGACGCGCTCTGCCTACTAACGCGTGTTTTTATGACTTTATTGAAACAGCCATCGGTTGTATGGATCAAATGTATGACCTTAAATGTATGGGAAAAGTTTCGGACAAAAGCTCATTATTTCGGAGCTACTTTGAAAAATGGATGTTTTGAAATGGTACGCGTTGGTCTTGGGTTAGATTACATCGGAGCTTATTATTTATGTGGAGAGAGAGTGTTGTTTTGCTTACGGGAACGGGTTTAATACTAAGTGATAACTTACAAGATATAACTATAAAGTAAGTAGGTTCGAATGAGAAGTTACACGATATAATTAAGAGTGAGTACTTGGGAGTATTTTATGAAGCTAGAAGGCCACATAACTGACTACTTTTATAGCCAAAAGTGAACCTACAGTTTAAAATACTACTAACAGTCTTATAGCTCTTTTAAGGGTTCCTTTTTTCATTTTGAGGGGGAACCCTAACATTGATCTCTATGAAATACTACTAGCTGATCCGCCAGCTGCTTCGCACTCGTGGTTTGCCAATAGTAACATCACCCTCCATTTGCGCAGTCGGTTAAAAAGTAGCCTCAGACTCAATCCCGCTCATAATCTATTTAAATACAAAATTTCATCGAAATCGGTCTTGCTGTTGAGACGTGAAAATGTAACAAACAAAGAGCCAGGGTTACTTTAGAATTGATATTATTAGTTCGGGTATATTTTAAAGCATGTAAGTACCTATGTATGTGGTACAACCATTGATACCGTAGGTAAAACTCGTATGATCCATCCCATCCAAGGTTATCTGATAGAGATCGCTACTTAGTGATAAGACCGCCAATTGTAGGTATACCTACATTAATTTGATTAATGTTAATTTTAATTGTTATGTTGTTTATGGTGTGCAATTAAGTATAGTATATATCTATAGTTGTAGGTAGAAGTTAGTTTAATAGCTACTAGCAGCGGAAATTCGTAGCAACTGTTATTCAGTGTTGGCAACGCGAACGATGATCTGATATTTGTATACGATTTCTACGTCATTTAGCATTGGAATGTTTCATCTTAAATTTTATAGCGGTATCGAAATTCAATTTCCGTCGGTGTATTGTTGGTGTAGTTCATACATTTTATATTCGTTTGCAGTGTAACACAACTCAGAGATCGGACGTTATGTTTCTGTTTTCGATGAGGATTGTTTAAATTTTTTCTTTGCCACTTGTTTTTTTTCAGTTTTTCATCTGTGTCTTAACGTAAATAATTTTTCAATAAATCCTAAAAATATCGAGAACGATCGTTAGGTAATTCAACTGGGTATTTTTAGGGAGTAAATATTATAAATGTTATTTCCTACTAATAAATTGTTGTGAACATGTACGAGAGAAGACCTAAACGGTGCCACAGACAGTGCGATTGAGCATCGACAAGCTTAGAAGAAGAAACGACTTAATTGAATATTCATAAAATCGCTAGATCAAGCCTTTCAGCGTAAAATGATCTTGATTTTTAGTTTAAAGTTATCAGTTAGAGCCTCCCAGTTATGTGAGCCTGGACAGTGCACAGTCCGTATGGTTTATGAGTGCAGTGCACCAGCTACCAGCTACCATCCATCTATTCATGACTTTATGTATTTCGCATGGTGGAGCTGGTTTAGCTTTTAAATTAAACTTAGTAAACAAGTAACAACACACCTACTCTATTTTAAACCCCTGACTCAAACAGACGACCTCTGTGCTCAGCGGCTAAGAGGTTGCGGGTTTGATTCCCGCTGCGGGACAAATGTTTGCATGGTCTACAGATATTTGTTCCGGGTTTGGGTATTGTTCTATAGTTATAACTATGTAGATATTTACAAAAAAAAATGTATTTAAGTATTCTATCAGTTCTGGTTCCCATAGTACAAGCTTTACTTAGTTTGGGGCTAGATAGCGCTGTGGTAAATGTCCAGTATAAAAAAGAGAGGTGTTATAAGTTTTTTTATATGACCTTAAGATGTAATAAGGGTATGCCCCACCTGATGTTAAATGGTAGTCTTCGCCTATAACAAAGTAAGTATTGCCTAGTAGGTCACGTACCTTAGAGACGTGCCCTAGGACGCACTAACCTGCGTCCATCAACGTAAAGCCTCATATGCCTGTAATTTCACCGGCAAGTATACACTTCAAATCGAAACAAAATAGGTATGATGGTAGTACTTCTCCGGGCGAGTTCTTTCACAAGGAACTCTACTACTCTTACTACTATGTCTGTGTGTCTGTCTGTCTGACTGTGGCATCGTAGTTTCCAAACGGATCGACTGATTCGAACGCGGTTTTTTAAAATAGAAAGCTAATTTAACTGGGGTGGTTCTTAGCTATGTCAGTTTTTAACCTCAACGCAAATATTCGGTTGGGATTTTTTTAAATGTTTAATTTATCTGTTTTAATAAAAAATATTTTCACAACATTAGAAACTTTTTATTTTTGTAAAATATTGTTTATATACTTGTTTAACTCCTTCTGGTATTCGGTTTTATGAGTCATGACATTGCACTGCACTGATCATCTTGAGACATTCAGGCAAAATTACCTATGTGCCTGTAATTTCATATAACTGCTAAGCTTTAAATCAAATTTGTAACGAAAATTCTCCAAAAGCAGCATAAAACTTATCGTGACCGTTTCACTCCATATCCTTCATAAAATTTCATATTAAGTCTGTGGGTGTTTTACTGCGAGATTCTCTCTAAGTTTTTACTCAGAAACTTAAAACATTGACAGCACTGAATTTACGGGAGTTTTGATATAGCCGGGATGAGCGCGGAATTTAGTATATGTAGTATACAGAACGTTCTATTGCGTTTACTGATGAAAGATAAATCTCAAATGTATGAATGAATGAAAATGCTTTATTGTACACTTCAAAAGAAACAGACTTAAAAATAAAAATTCACAGAGCAACAAGTACAATGGACAGTCTTATCGTTTAGAAGCGATTTATTCCAGACAACCTTTATGTGCATGTTAACCTGTATGATGACACGTTTGGACAAGAAACGCACTGAGGGGAGGAGGCTTGAAAAACAGAAGGGGTGTTTATACAGTGAGTAGAGGCAGTGGCAATCATGCAAATATATCGTCCTAAAAGAGTAACTACCATTTTCCATTAGGTATGGTTTTGGTTGATTTCAGATATAATAAATAATGTTTTTTTCAAAGACAATCATCGCTTTTCTAATATCTTTACTGTTCTTTCTTTTTTGCTTATATAAAATATCTGAAGATGTCATTAACACAAACGTATACGGAGATAAATAAATAAATAAATATTGCTGGACATTTCACACAGCGCTCTCTAGCCCCAAACTAAGCAGAGCTTGTACTATGGGAACCAGATAACTGATAGAATACTTATATACATTTTTTTTGTAAATACATACTTATAATATATAGGGAAACAACTAGACCCGTAACAAATATATGTAGATCATGCAAACATTAGTTACGCGGTGGGAATCGAACCCGCTACCTCCTGCGTCTCAGTCGGCTTTCGCCCACTGCACCACGGAGGTCGTAACTTATAAGTAAACTAAACTTATAAGTATGTTAAAAGTGGTATATTTTCCGTGACACAACTGCTTGGCTCAACTAGTAGTAGGTAGGTACCATAGGAAATTTTTCGGTACGGGTAAGCTTTTCCCGTGACACTACTATGAGGCTAGTTGTGTCGTGCTCCATATTCTTACTTATTTGAGCTCTGAACAACAAATACCGCAAATACCTCTAACCACCTCGCTACGATATAAAATCAAGCTGCGTAATCCAGTTCAGAGAATTATGTAATCTTAATTAAATCACTAAATTAAGCTCTGTTCACATTTTTTGTATTGTTTTCGTTGTAACAATGCCAAATGCACGATTAAATTTATAATGGTATTTAGTGCATTCGAAAATACATAAAATGCACAGAGTTGTTTTAAATTAATGAACAAATTGTAATTATATTTGACTTAATGATAAAAGTTATACCTAATATTAGCAGACAGTATGTTATACAAGTGCACATGCGTGTTACAGATGTGAATAAACACAACAAAAATACAACCGTATTAATACTAAAAACGGGATATTTACCATGATTTGTGAGTATTTGAGTATCCCGATATTTCGGCGCAGTTGCATGCGCCATGATCACGGGTAAACTCATCGATGAGTTTACCCGTGATCATGGCGCATGCAACTGCGCCGAAATATCGGGATACTCAAATACTCACAAATCATGGTAAATATCCCGTTTTTAGTATAAATTGTGTTCATAACCATGATAGTTTCAAAAGTTAAAAATATAACCGACTTAACCAAACTACTGAACTGATTTTAAATAAATTTCTATGAGACCAATATATGCTTTCAAATAAAAAAAGATTTTTCCAAATCGGTTGATAAATGACGGAGTCATAAATTAATAACAAACATAAAACCGAATTGCGTCCCTATAAAATTTGTTTTTGGGATCCCATCATCAGATCCTGACTTTGTGCTAATGGGATAACCTATATATACCCCTTTAAACAAAAAAATAATTTCTCGAATCGGTCGCGGCGTCTTCGAGTAATCGGAAGAACTTCTTCGTTTTTTGAAGTTGGTTAAAAAGAAATAGTAGAGACACCTATCTGAATGCGTATGAGTAAGGAGAAGGAAGGGTAGTTAGATAGGGAAGTTTTCTTGAATTTGATTTGTTGTTTTGAAGTGGCATTGTTCTGTCTGTTTTCTAAATAAAATAAAGTATTAAGTAACTACAAAGTTATTTATTTATTTATTATTATTATTATGAGCCTGTAGGGTCCCACTGCAGGGCGAAGGCCTCGCTTCTCCTCTCACCAGTCTTCTCTATTTAGGTATATTGGCTAACAAAGTTAATAGTTAATTTCGTGTAAAGATTAAAATACATATTTTTCTTCATTTAAAATTGGGTTCACCTGATTAAGAGGCATAGGTGAACCTGTTTCAAATTCTTCTCAAATAATGTTTGTCTCATAAAGATTCATAGGCACGTAGACCACGAGTCACAACTGGGCCATCTTCCACTTATTTCTTAGAAGAAGAAAAAATATTTCCAACACGTAACGTAAATGTATTTCGTCTCATTACTGCGCCCGATTCCTATCTTTTCTATTACTAACTATTTCGTTATATGTGGTTGTAGACGCAGTAACTACAAAGTAAACTGTGGTTCCAGTCCCGACTTTGAGCTGATTCGTCACGATTCCCAGATCATATCGCTTGATGTGACTTGGTGACGTCAAATGAACTGTCATTTCTACCGCTATGGCTTTTTGTGAAAGTCTGAGCACTTCAACTGCTTTTGTTTACACTTTTCATCGTTCATCTTTTTTATCATCCGGCAAAACAATACCGTCAGTATTTTTTGGCCACTCAACGAGTTGACTAAATCGTAAATACTTTTCGTATTACCTAACAAACGAGAAGTAAATAAAAATATCCACTTCTTCTAGTAAAATTTACACATACTCTCGTTCATTTATAATTTATTTGGCGCTATGTAAAGAACTTTTTAAACATTTTACCCTTCTGTAAAAATCGCGTTCGGTTTTCTTTTCATAAAATTCCCGCTAAAGAAACAGTAAAGTTGTTCCTGCATCCCGAGTTCAGTTTAATGATATTGCAAATCGTGTTACAACCGCCGTTAATAACTTGGTTTTTACTACTCTCACCTGGCTTTTGCAACTTTGTTGACTTAAGACTGTTTGGATGTTGGTTTTATTTTGAGCCGTGCTGTCATAACAATAAGGATAGCAATAACTATTGGAAAAATAATGCAGATTTTTATTGAGAGGGTACAGTGTGTTAGAATTAAGGAGTAAAACGTTTGCTAAATACCAAATTGAAGACTGATAAAGACATATATCTCAATCTCATGTAACAAATTAGAATTAGAACAAATTAGAATATGAGTTTCATAAACATTTTTATTAATTATAATTTGTCTGTAACCTTAAATAATTATACCGTAGTTAATATAAAATAAGAAGATATGGCTACTATTTGTGAACTCACTTGAAGGTAAACAGGATCTACAACTGTCTACAACATAAGTCTATTCGACGGAGTGTAGGTCCTGTTTGAAAATAAGATGTTTAAACAAGCCATTATTTTGTAAAAACTATAAACCATTGTAAACTATATTATTTCATCATTATTATTATGTGATTGAAATGAATAAATGAATATCACTATATGAAAAATCACTCAACTTGCAAAATTAAACTCACACAAAACAAACCCAATCTAACAGAAAGAAAGATAATGTTGATGATATGATTTCAATGCCTTCCTTCTTGTTCAGATATATAGCGAAGCAGGGTTTATAAAGAAAAAAGTGCTGTAGATAGGTAGGTATCAAAAGTAAAACGAACGGTTGCAGTCAAGGAATCACATTTCAATCGCAATCTCGGAGTTTCCAACTTATGCGAACTCTAGAATAACACCTAGACGCTTCAAGTTTTAGATGAAATTTCTTGGGAGTTCTGCAGAGCTAGTTTTACATTTTAATGAATCTGAACACACCTATTATTTGAACAAATATAAAGGATGTCACTAAAAATTATATCAAGCGGATGTCCAGATGTAGAGCATTGCTAATTACCCCCATGTATGATTTATAAATTTGGATAGTTTGAAAACTACCGGTTCACCTAAACCGGGTTTACTTGTGGACTTCCGCTTAACACTATTTTTTGGGATACCATGTATATTTGTATATTTCAGAACTGTGAAGGTTATAATTATCTACAGCCTTATTATTCATAATGGGTTTATTGTTTACGCCCTCGGCTTCGCGCGCGTGGTTTATTAATAAAATTAGCCTATGTGTTAACCCAGGTTATAATCTACGTACACACCAAATTTCATCGCAACCTATTCAGCCGTTACGATGTGATTTAGTAACAAACAAACCTCCAAACTTTCACATTTATAATATTAGTGTGATATGAAAAACTAGCTTCCGCCCGCGGCTTCGCACACATGGTCTGACGATAAAAAGTAGCCTAGTACGTTTTAGTCCAAATCATAATCTATGTATTAACAAACCAAATTTCACCAATACCGGTTCAGCCGTTACGATGTGATTGAGTAACAAACAAACAAATAAACATCCAAACTTTCACATTTTAATATTAGTGTGATATCAATTCTTGGTTGAAGAGTGGCAAGCCTACAAGAATTACACACCACCAAGGCTGTAAACGTAAATGAGGTGAAGAAAAAACCATTTCCATACACGCCACTGATGGAATCTCATAATAATTGGGTACAATACAAAGTGTATGAAAAAATAGTTGATATGATCAGTGGCATGCAAAAGAATACATTAGCACGTGAGTTCTGAGTAATTATGCACATTTTTAAGTCAAACCTTGAACTTATTAAAGGAATAATTGCTACGATTAACCAGATAGAGTCAGTCATAACTTGACTGTTTACTGCATTTTATGCAAAACATTCTTTTAAAGATGGTAGTTCTGATGTTTCGGTGATGTGTTTTATTTACCTCGCTAAAGGTGAGCGACTTCGATTTAATTTAAAACAAAGTTAACGAACTCAATGTGCAAGATGAAAAAATGCAGTGAAATTGCATACAAAGATTACTTAATTAGCAAGGATAATAAGCAAAGGAATATTAAAAACGTACACACAATCGTACCTCATATCTAAGTAAACGGAAATTTGGGTGATATGAAAGCGCCATTAAGATAAACAAAATTAAACACTACCCCAAATACGCAAGATACGATACCGTTAATAGAGCCAAAGAGCAACTCACAGAGACATCTTAAGAAGTTACAATCATACTTAAGCCGGGACTAATTCAACTCTTAATTAAGTTAAGTGTTATTCGCAAAATGCCCTAATTTCAAACTCAGCTGACGGTTGGAAGTTATCAGAGTTTCAATGGAAATTTATTAGCCCTACAAACTATTTGTCAAATTGTCCCAAAGGGTCTGGGCCGAGGGCATTCACCAAATATCAGACTTAAACGGCCAATTTGTTTAGAGGACTTTAACCGTTCAGCTCGGCAAAATATGTAAGGATTTTCAATCAAACTTTAAAGTGAAAACCAATTTTCAAAGTCATCCAACCCTCGCTGTTTATTCAGAAAGGGGAATTCAACATGCTCAATGTCTTTTTATTGGTGCTCGCAAGTTGTGCAACTGCTGACTGCATTTTATTTCTCCAATAGGCGGATGTTGCCAAGTGTTCTAAGTTGTGGCTGTTTCGCGGTCGACCGGCCCGCCGCGCCGACTTTAAAAACTCGACTCTGATACGTTTAATATAGTGCCTGCTGCGACCAACTTAAATAATGTCCATAGAACTTGTGTCGCGGAGTCCCGCTCTCGGCAAACTTTCTGGTTCGCTTTCGGCTTCTATTTTATTCCTCCTTTTTGAATGCGGCACTTTGCATGTCGGTCACAATCGAGACAGACCGTGTTTTAAGAGAAAACCTTTGGGACGCTCTCAAATAGAAGCTTATTGCTTCTGTACGTCTCGGTTTGTTCTTTTAGCGTCTTTCGTCGTTCTTCATTGTTTAGATGTGAATATTGTAATGGTAAAAGCAGCCCTAAAAGGCAATAAACATAATCCGGGGACAGAGGTTCATATTCAAACCAGGGAGGCTATAATGCTATTCATGAATGTTAAGCGAAGCGTTGTTTTGAAACGTCGCTTAGACTTGTAACTTACCAAACAATGACACCAAGTTAAACTGGAGATGTAAACTCGCTATCTCGACTGATGGCGCATAAACAGCGGATACGCTTTATTACGATAATTTTGTATTAAATTTCAAACTTTTCCAACTTAAATTAAAGCAAAATATATCACCTTCAGTAGATGGTATCTTAACGACTCGAAATTCACTTAAATTCAGAGCTAAAGTCTTATCTCGGATCCAGAACCTGTCTGAAACTTTAAACAAACAACTAACTGTTAAAGAAAGCCAAACAAATTTACGGATCAACGTGGTTGGGGGAGTAGACGGTACTAAATGCTATAAAAGCAAAAATATTCTGGAGTCCCAACAGAGAAATAAAAGCATAAGCGTGTTGCTTCAACACAAAATGAAATGACGTCCACTCTTAAAGCGGAAAGAGAATAAATTAAACGTGAGGTTTTGGTCCATTGTTGTTTTTTGCGCTTTGCCTTTTTGGGGTCTATAATGAGTGTATCAAAGTGTCGCGTTGCGAATATCGTTTTTATTCTATCGGATTACCGCCGGTCAAATGTTCTGGGCGCACCTAAATTTGAACGCCAATTCGCTATCTGTACAAAGCCATTTTGCTTGTCTACATCAAGTGACAGAATCGTGATATATCTTCGGACGGGCGAAGGAATGACACCGTGAGCCCCTCATATTTCACAATTTCAGAACGTATTCACACGAATATCTCGGAAAAAGCTTATCTATATCCTGAACTTTAAAAGGCATGCATTAATAACTACTTTGGGACCTGTTAGATATTCTATAACAGACGTTGGAAAGTTTTCGGTGCATTTAGAGCCATTACTGCAAAATAGAATTTTATAACAGATATTGAAATGTCTAGAGCACACAATGTGATTTACAACAAAAGCTTTACCAAGTATTGTCTATTCAGATTTTATATTAAGCATTAGTTTCTACACTTTATTGCATCCAGTACATTATTCTTCTAAATAAATCTAATAAAATAAAAACGTAAACAACATGCTTTGCAAAGTCGACCAAGCTTTTATTCATAATGGCTTATATTTTTTCTTCAGGGTATAAAACTTCAACAAAAGGTTTATACAATTTGCATTCATAATAATGGCATATTTTAAGCTTTGTATTTCAAATCGTATTTCAGAGAAAGTAAAAACCAATGTTAGTATAAAAAGCACACAAAACTGAAAACCAAATAGACAAAACTTTACGAAAATTTAAGCCATAAACAACTTTATCTGAGCCCAACAAAATTATGTCTGCGAATACTTAAAGTATTACGAGCAGCGCGGCAGCCAGCGGTAACAAAACAGCTGTACACAATTTTCAATTTCGAAATTCCTTACTCGAACCACTATAATTTAATATTACAAGAACGGGCATCGCTAGGAGCTCGGATTGCGAAGTGAATAATTTGACTGCTGGAGTTGGAATGATGGAACATGACAAACTGAGTACTATTAGATCAGCTTGTTTCAATTAGGAAGAAGAAGATGGAAATGTGGGTCTGCTTGCTGATGAAGGGGAGGTTGCTAAACTTTAGACAGGTGACTGATAGAAGTATATAAAATGTATTATTAGACGAACTCTGTAGCGCAGTGGGCGAATAACCGGCTGACGCGCAGGAGGTAGCGGGTTCGATTCCCGCCGTTGAACAATGTTTGAATGATCTACATATATTTGTTCCGGGTCTGGATATATTTTAGGTAAGAATTTACAAAAAAAATATACTATATAAGTATTACATCAGTTACCTGGTTCCCACAGTACAAGCTATGCTTAGTTTGGGGCGCTCATAGCGCTGTGTGAAAATCCAGCAATATTTATTTATTATGATTCACGTCTCTATAGTTTTTTACCTTTCGTGACACTTCTGCAACAAAGACTATTTTCGGAATACAAAGAGCAAGATGACCAAGAGACAAGGATTGTACCCATATCAAGATATTAATGTAAGGTTATATATGGTTTTTGATGCATCATTAGGACCCGAGTTATCATTTGTCATTACTAATTGATTTGATAATATCATAAGCTATCTCTTGCAAAGTTCAGCTTGTTTCGTGTGTTGTTCCAAGCCGAGCTATTTTCTCAATTACGACTGTATTATTTTCGTTATACAATCAGAATTCATTCACGATGTCAGTAATACCAAGGCTTGTAGCACTTCAAATCGATGTTCAGTGTAATATTAGCTTTATTGCATTGCTTTTAGATTCAATATAGCGATGCACATAAGCAATTTGAACTCCGATAATGCCTTCACCCTCAGTGTTTTTAACACAATGACATTGTCGATGAATGCCATTCCTAATATTTGATAAATCTATGATTAACATTAGATTATAAGTAAATATTATGTTAATGGTACACTATTATCAAGCTTACACGGCCTTCCATCTTTGATCACACCATCAGGTGAGGAAGTGGTCAAGCACTTGACTAATTCCATTAAATATAACTGTTATTTTTGGGAGGCCTGTGTTCAGCAGTGGACTATACCCTATTTCTGCCGCAAAGCAGCATTGTTGTGTTTCGGTTGCCGGTGAAATTACTGGCACATGATGCGTCACACATGTACCTATGCCTCAAGTTTAATGGACGCAGGGCATCGTAGGGCACGTTCCTAAAGTTCGTGACCTACGAAGCAATACTTTGTTATAGGCGATGGTTACCACTTAAAATTAGGTGGGCAGATGTTCCATCTCCAGGTATTATAATGAAAAAACGTCCTTTGGCTGATATGGTGAAGTACGAGCGAGCACTTATTTAAAAATGTAAGTGTATGTTAAAATGTATGTGAAGCTTGTTTTATTAAGTACTATCATTCCTTCTATGGCATTAATGAACACTTTTACATAATCTGTGGTAATAAGCTCCTACTGAATTCCTGCGGTAGATTGATGTTGAAACGTTAAGTGAATTGGATTTGAGTGGATAATACTTTTATTACTTATCAAGAATTTTTGAATTGCTCACTGTTTTCATTAAATAATAGTTATAATGGTATATTTCAAAGTAAGTTATTAACTTTGAGATTATAGATAAGCTATTTTGATAAAAGGAAATATGTCAGAATCGTAACATGTGAAGAATCTCTATCTACCCCTCCGGGGTAAAGGCATGACTGGATGTACCTATGTATGTTGATAAAAATTTATTTAATGGATTTATAAAAAATGCACTATAAGCTATATCAAATTCAGTAAAGTTAATTTATATACATTTCATGAGTTTGGGACCCTCTTTTCAGTATAAAATACCTGTGTTAGAGGGTCTCGCTCTTCCGTTAATTCGGTTATTCCGAATAAGTACATAATATAAATAAATATCGATATTGATATATATATATCAATATTGACCAATCAAAGAATTTAAGTTAAATAAAATTGGTTACATTATAGAAGGCAAATTATATTATAGTTTCAGTAAGATTATTCCTGTTTAGGATAAGTTAAAGTCTGTTAAAGTAAGTACATATGTACGTTACATTTTGATTGTGCATGAGAATTTCAGGAGTAACCCAGGTGAGTGTGTATGTATGTATTCGCGTGAGTGGGTGCTCCGGATCACCAGATCTCATAGGAGCATGGGTAGGTATAGTATTAGATATCATTATTAGATTATTATAAGAAATACCAGATGGCAATATTAACCGCATAACTAAACATATTGTGACTTTAACATTAAATTCACAATTTTACTTGGTACTTTTTATTATTTATTTATTTCATTGGACTGAATATTTCCAAATTCATTATTATTATACTATTTATAATTTCATTTACGTTAAAAATTGAATTTAATGAGGTGCAAGAACACAACACTAATGGAGTAACGCCTTAGTGTAGAGTGAACGCTTCATTTCGTAAGAACACGTTGGTTCTGTGGCAGATGTGAACTTCATATCTAAATTATTCCGAACCATAGGTAGAATACAAATTATCAGACGATCAGTTTTGACTAGATGAGCAATGTTTTAATCAAATCTGTATTATACATACATATATATATATGAATCCTTGTTTCCCTTGGTCACGCCATAACTTGAGAACGACTTTACCGATTTCATTCATCTTTTTTTTTTTGTTTTCTAATACCTTGTAGAAGGTTTTTACGGAAAGTAAAGAAAGTTGCGCAGAAAATTTGTTTTAACTCCGCGAGTTTGACAGTTCGCGCGTTTGATATATGTGAATTTATCAGACAGTGTGTTGTTTTGTTTTTTTTTATCTGTGCAAAGCCGGGGCGGGTCAGCTAGTCATTAAATTAAAAATTTGATTTGATTTAATTACCTTTACAAGCGAGCGTAACTCGCACTTTCCATATTAGAACAATAAGTTACAATGAGTTAAATAGGTTCGTAAGATATGACCTGTTAGGTATAATAACTCGCTTAAGTTCATTCAACTAACAACCTTGTCTTTATCAAGCGTTTTAGCGTAAATCGTAAAAAGTTTACGAGGGTTATATTTATTTTTAGATACCAAAAACATCAACATTGTTGCATCGCATCGCATGAATGATGGATTTTATGTTGTATGTAAATAAGATAGCGTAGGATTAACTAACTATCATTTTCAATAAAAGTATATTTAGCGCAGTCTCTCTTACACATTAATATAATCTAAAATGTTGAGGCTAAAAGCCTTTTCTTTTAGATTTCCTTAAAAGTAAAGCTTTTCAGTGAAAATAATAACTCGAAATGCATAGAGTATACCCGAAAGCTTTCCTATTAAAGGTAAACAATTTCATTAAAATTTAATATCGCATAGTGTTCATAGCTATATTTCAAATTATATAGGAGTAAGTGTACTGTATAGTCCCCTCCGACAGCTGACTGTCGTGGCTCTAAGGGGTTACTTTGCAAAATGAAATCACCCCAACGCGTCAGTCCAATCAGGTTATGTGGCAGGAATACGCTTTTGTTATACGGCTTGTGAAAATGTATTCGTTCGAGATTAATTTTTAGATTGGCCTTCAAAAGATGAAGTTGGCTTTTATATGAAAAAAAAACATGAGAAGCAAGTTGATAATTATATTCTATATTTATGTATGTTTGAAAACTGAAATAAAAACTACTAGAAGATTGTTTCCCTAAATATAGATTTTATATAAACAAACGGCGTGTGATAATTAAAACAAAAATGATTATATTTCTCGTTAAAATGTTAATCTCTGAACTTTAAGGGGCTACCAATTAGCGCTCTTTTCTGTACCTACAGTCCTAAGAGATTTAAATTAGATAAACTTATTAACAAAGTCGACTCTTTCAATGATTCTTACAAATAGTATATGGTAGGTTTGAATAACGATGAAGATAAAAGCATACAATTCTCTCATTGAATTCAACAGACTATAGAGAGACCATACATTCATGTATAAATAAACAAAAACTAAGCAACACAAGCACTTCGAACAACACCTGTGCTCAATTCGATACTTACAACGAGAGGTAAAAAAATCCTCTCAATATTTCGATACCTACAAATAGGGGTTTCGGAGATCGAAATACACAGCAATATATTGCACGCCCATCCGCCCATTTCTGTTCCGATGCCAATCTTAGAGAAGAAATACTAGCAAGAGCTTACTTATACAAACTCAGCGTTCGTATACACTCACCTAGACCCTTTGCAACTTAAGGCAGCACAGTTAACCTAAAAAATAATTCCATTTAGGTCTAACATCGATAGTTTTTTTTTATATTAAAACCAATCACCGACCACGAAATGGTCGGTTTAAATTAATTATATAATAATTAATATTATAACAATATACCATGACACATAATATTCTCATTTAACAACACAATACTTTCACAGGGTCTAGTGGCTAAATGGAGCGGTCTCGACAGAATATCAGCGCTTACTATTACGGCGGGCATAATGCTGAGTCAAGTCCCAATTACTGCTGTACCACACAGTATCTACCAGCTTCACCCTTGTTTTTGTTTATGTTTTACGTCTAAACTATTTGACTGTTTCTTTTTTTTTGTCTTTCTTCTGTCTTAAAATGTAACTGTATTGTATGCTTATGTAGTGAACAAATGATCGTCGATGTCTATGTGTAATATATTCATTTATTTACTCTCACATGTTATTTGATTATGTATAAACATCAAAGGCAAGTTTTTGGGGGACAACCAACATAATGAGAGACTGGTGCCTGAAGTACGTTCAGAGGAACCTGTATTACAGGACACCAGGTCCCACTCTGCGAGAACAAACATAAAAGGCTTCTTAATAAAGCGAACCGAATTAATACCCATTTACAAATAATAGCTATATATTCAGAATATCATGCAAACCTGTATGACGTATAAAACATACTGAAGTTCTGCCTCCAACTTTGCTTATGTTCAAATAAGTCAAACTAGACCTAATCTCCTCTATATAATATTATGTTTCCTCTATGTAGCCAATATATCGGGTATTCGGAACAAACTGACACGTATGAGATGATAGGTAGCAGCAATAGCTGTGTCGCTGTAATGGTCCACGTACCTTTCCTTGTGTAAACAGAAAGGATTTTTTTCGATTGAAGTGAAGAATTGGATGAATTGTTTTGCAATACAAGAAAACAAGAGAGATAACACTTCCCACTATGTGAATTCTAGCGAGTACAAACTTTCCTCCCTAAGTAACAAAGTGGTTTAATTTCAAATCAAGATTGCAAAGTATAAATTAAGATGTCAAAAAATAATAATAATAATATAGCTATCAATGTTCATTATTATTTAAGTGAAGAAAGAAATAATAATGATAAAAGTCTATTGTGAAACTCTTCAAATGCAATACCGAATACTGGATTGACACGCATCATTAATCAACACTACGAGTAACAATTTATTCAACAACAAAAGCCAAAACGTTTCTTTATCGAAAGCTGCTAAATAAAACCTTAATACAAATAACGGTAATGCATAATTTCCATCTCATTCTTACGGTATAATTCTCTTCTCGTTGAGTGTAATGTCAAAATTTGTTGTTAAGTGCTCTTTTGAAAAACTGCCAGACGAAGAAATTCACTGGAATTGAACAAACCACTCGAATCGGTTCAGCTTTTGGCATTTCGATAGCAACGCTTTCCTCGATTATTTACAGTTCATTAGCAATAACTTGTTTTTTTTTATTTTGCGAGAACTCTACTCCTAAATGGAGTGTCAGTCTTTCCTTTAAACAATTTAGCTGTGCGCTCAAGAAGATTAATGTTCCCCTCTTCGAATGCTTAAGTTATAATAAATCTCTTGTTAAAAACATCTACGGCTTACACAGGTAACCGGAGCTTTTATCGATTGTCCAAAATAAATTTCCGCGTCGTGTCCGAAGTCACGAGCTGAGACAATTTCCTTGCATTAATATTTGAGAAACCGTATCGTCTGCACTTAAAATAATCGTGACTAAAAAACTAGTTCATGCAAGAGACATTTATCACGAAAATGGGGATCAGAATGTCATTTATCGCGGCCCAAATAATGACGGCTGAAATCACTTTTGCGTTTGCACAAATCTAAATGGATCCTAATTCCTTTCGCCATATGGGTGATCGTTTTTGGGGGATTGAGAAACTTATCATTGTCAGGGCGAAGGACATTTATCGAGCTACTGCGTTTACCGATAACGTAGGATTAAACATCGTCTGCGCTACGCAATCTCGAGCAAAATTGGGGGGGGGGGGGGGGGGGGTCTTCTAATTCTGATGTCGATGTGATTTCTAATAAATATGACGATTTTAGGGCCTCGATGGGAACGGTGATGGGCAATTTACTACGTAAGCTGGCATTATTATGAGTCTAAAGGTTAATGATATGGTAAATATTATGAGGGTCTCTGAATACGGAATACTCTGAATGGATGAAGCGATAGATAGATTCTCTCTAGAAAATATAGAAGTATAAAATACTTCAATAAAATAAAGTTGGGGAAGAAAGATGTGATTTTTGGCAGCTGTTAACGTGAGAAGTGGAAAGAAAAAAGTTAAATATGATCTTTTGAAAATTCGTAGCAACTTCAGCAACACAGATCTGAAATGTGTTTTGGCAAGACTCGGAGTTAAGAAGTTGGACAAGCCTCGAAAGAGTTTAGTTTTCGCGAGTTTCTTTTTGTTTCATTCTTTAGTGACTTTTTGTCGACTTTACTTTTGCTAATACTGCGTTATCAAGTGTTTTTGCTTCACAACTTTATAACAAGCGTTGAATTTTATTTGTTTTAAAACTATCAGGAAAGTAAACTTTAGTTAAGCTCGTTTCTTTTCTGCTCCATCTAAAAACTATAAAATTTCCTGTTATTTTATATATCACAAAAACAGCAAACTAGCATGTCATCAATTTTGAATCCTCTCTCATTGGCTATAAACAATATTTGGAACAGGGCTTACGCCGTCCATCGGTGTTACATCGACGGCTGCGCGCGGCGATAACCGAAGATTAAACACGGGTTAACGTCATTTAAAGCTGTTGAAGTCTCGTATTTTTGAAACCGCTTTTTAATCTCGAACCTTCAGTTTTTTCGATATTTTGATACCGAAGCTTTTTCGATGCGAAGCTTTGACGTTTTCAGGGAAATTGTAAACTGTTAAATATAATATTAAATATTTTTCAACCAAACATTTATAGATAGCTAAAATACTTACGTATTTCATAACACATAAATAGTAGATACCAAATTAAAGACCCACCACTGAAATACCAGAGTCACTGAAATAGGTTAAATTTATTATGATCATAACCTCAATTAGAGGACTACTGTGTCATGAACCTACGACTCAACCAAATCTAAGATTATATAGGTTCAAGCTCACTCGTAATTTCAACTAATAGCGGCAGTTATATACGTAGTTTATGAGTAACCGCACCGCGTTACAACTTTCGGTATATTAGTACTTATTTGCGACCTACATTCGGAATATTGGCTAGATAACCTACAGTCCGCGTTATCGCAATGTCTGTCTATCACTTTCCAATAATACTCGTTGATTTTACTCTGGATTGAAATTGTTTAGCATCGATACATTTCTGATAGTGCCATTTATTTTGGGCATTTGAATTTAATATTTACTGATATTCATAATAATAATATTGTAATAAAAATGGCAACAAATAAATCTAAATACGATGTTATTGGCCTAATATACAATCAATTTGTTCATATAGTGTGACCATTAGTGCTGTGCACTCCCTGAGGTATGCGCGCGGCGAGACGGGGGGGGGGGGGGGGAGAATCGGCTGCTGCGCTCTGTCAGTTCGCCGTCAACGCTCGTGGCGGCAGGTAGTGTTATTTGTATCGGACTGTCTATGTCAGACGCACATGAGATACAGTCCGATACAAATAACACAGCACTAATGGTCACACTATAACAAATTTAACGAATTATTAAAATCAGCTATGATATATTCCGAGTTCATCAATCACTGTGTCAACTTTATACCCTTGTCCTCAAGAAGCAGGTGTTTCGCAAGGCATGCTGCTAAGCCCAAATGTATTGACTTAGCCACTATATTTCCAAATTGAATAACCTTCTAATCTCTTGGCTTAATTACATGGCCATTTAAGGCAAATCACAGAGTCGTTAATTAAAAACAACATACATATTAATCGACTTTTAATGACATACATCACAGATTCAAAAATATAGCACGTATCACGTTTAATAGCTTTGTGTCAAATATATTTAGCTGTTTAGACGTAAGAAATGTATAGTAGCTGTAAAAAGTAAGGTTTTCATACTAAACACGAAATTTTCTAGGGAGATATTTTTAAGGTTGTATTTAATTTCATGTGATAGTTTTGGGCTTACAATTGGAATAGGCTTGGTATTAAGTATACTAGCTAATTCTTCACAAGTCGCCGTTTTACCCCTGTTTTTCTTGATCCCAAGAGAATCCTAAAACTCATAATAAATTTTATTCTAATAAACTTAAAACCCTGCACGATAAGTATTAATATAAATTAATACGACCTTCGTGGCGCAGTGGGCGAATAGCCGGCTGAGACTCAGAAGTTAGCGGGTTTGATTCACGGCGCGGAACAAATGTTTGCATGATCTACAGATATTTGTTCAGGTCTTGGATGTTTTTCTATATAATTATAAGTATGTATTTATAAAACAAATGGTATATAAGTATTCTATCAGTTACCTGGTCCCCATAGTACAAGCTCTGCTTAGTTTGAGGCAAGATAGCGCTGTTTGAAATGTCCAGCAATATTTATTTAAGTTATTATTATTATATTTTATACGACTGGAGATGGAACAAGCGTATTGCCCACCAGGTGTTAAGTAACCATTGCCTATAATAAAGTATTCATAAATCACGCTCCTTAGAAACGTATAAGATGCACTACATCCATTAACTTTAGGCGTATGCCTAAAGTTAATGGATGCAGGGCAGTTCATAGATAGCGGTTATACTGATAAATTACTAAATGAATGCATTCAAAAACCCTAGACAATTTTTTTAGGTATATTAAATTTGAGTCTATTTCCTGTTTACCTAACAATGATAATAATTACTATTTTGCTGCAAAAGATAGCTGTTTTTTTAATAAGGAAATAAAATCTTACAAATTTGCGTACAGAAAAAAAATGGTAAAAAAATAATTATGCAGGCTTTGAATAGTATAGTTGAGATAACACGTAGACGAAACAAGAGTTATCTTTAAGATTTCAAGAACAGCTGCGAATTACATTCGCATAAATTTATCACGTGACTCAGATAATAGGTTCGATGAACTCATTGTCACCATTGTAATTATTTGTAGGTAATGGACCGATAACGCTTCTGGTTTTGATTAATATTCTCGTAGCTTATAATAAAAGACATATTTTGATTATTATTTTAATGTAAAGGGTTTTTGTTTAAATTAACATGAGAGAATAAAGCGTAGAAAAAACATAATTGAAACGTATGTGTTTACCCACCTAAGAAGTAAGAACAAAATAACATCCAAGAATAACCAACTTTCTTTTCCACAAAATTATTAATCAACAACAATATAATCAGATCAATTCAAACAAAATGAAAACGGTTTACCTGAAACCGTTAATGTCGCTCGGTTGTTTGCCTTTGACCTCACGTTCAACAAAACTGCTGTATTAGTGTCTCTTACTACTACTAGAATTTCAATTAAGCTAATAGATGCTCATATAATCATTAATTAAATTGTTTACGAGTAGCGTAACAGCTAACTGCTTAAGTTCAGTTACAATGTGGCTTTCTTGTATCTACTGCTGTTGAATTTCAACTTGAACTCAAGAATATTAGTTTAATAGTCAATATTTTTGTTTTTATGTCTTTTAGAGCCTTATTATTTTTGTTTTTGTCACTATGGTTTTTACTGACATTGATAGTTCATGATCTTCCTATGCTTAGGGTCATTTACCTAAGAATAGGTTAGTGACTATGTAACTATACTTGTTGACAACCGAATGCCATCATCCTAGTTACTTTACACATTTATACACTTTAGATTTTCATAAAATACTCACTTATAACGCGACTTATTCCTATTCCGCATGAAAAAATATTCCAAATTTCGATCAACCGACGCAATAATGTGACGAAAATCGCTCGCGGAATCACACGTGAAAATCGGCCCACATATTATTCAGCAGAGAACGATAATGAGGGCATTCAACCCGAAATTTAGATCCAATCGGAACCCAGATAAAAACGCTAAAGATTTTTAGACGCGACGAAATATCGTCGGTCGTTTATCGTCTGTCATAATATATCAGCGCACGGACAGGGAAAGTTATTGTGTCGATTTTTATATTACTTACGCCATATTGATATGATTTATCTCCAAACTCACCTGAAACAAAAATACATTATCATTAATATTGCGCACAATAACGGTTTCTGTTTCATGAGAAGCATCAACAAAAAATCTATTGTTACTCTGTTAAAGTTGAATGACCAGCCAAAATCTCAATGTTTTACCCAGATTTTAAATAAATAAATGATAATAGCATGTGGATTTATTGAATAATTCATAGTTTACCGTCCATACGTTTCGTTCCGGACTATTTTTCATGTGTACGTCATGTCATTCATATATTCCAATATATCCGATCTAGATATTTAAATTTCCTGCTTATGACACTCTATCGTGTATAAGATAGTGATTACCGATTCATGAATACGGTTCACACAAGGCTTGCGTCGCTTCCTTGTTATATCTATTCTATCTTGTTGTGTCTATTCCATGGTTGGCTGACCACCCCGCCCGAGGGAAGTTGCCACCCCGGCGGCTACTTGCTTCCCCTATTACTCTAAATTACAGTGATAGCTATTCATTTGAAAAAATACGTAAGTTTGAGGTTCATCGTCTTGGTCATTGCACTCTATGACCTAGTATATACCTGTAATGACATCGCAGTCAGAATCAATTTCAATTAAATTAATGATATAAGTAATTCGAGTTTTAAAACACAAATGACTCTGCATCTAGCAATAAATTTTAATCAACAAGTAATCTACATTATTGTTAATACAAAACCTTCATTTGATACTGACATTCACTTTGACGGCGTAATGTAATGTTCATTATTAATTTTACACCCACGGATGGGCCGCAAGTTGCCGTATATAGCTTGCTCTGCGGTACATGGTCAAATTTTATACATACCTACATAATTCAAACGAACATTTTGTATAATTTAAATTTAACTCTTATATGTAATTAATTGGGCTAAATAATTGATTGTCTATATATCAAACGGAGTTTCCTGAAGGAGGTAAAACACTCGACAGTTAGATTTTTCTGTAATGATGATGATGAACGATGGTTCTTGCGACCATTATGTTTGCTCATAACCTAATACCTAATTATCTCTTATCTATACAAGTCGAGTTGATAGCAAGTGTTTATTTTTTTTAAATAAATCAAAATTACTTTACTTTACATAAAACCCTTATCCGGATTTTTTTGTATCTTTTGCATTTTCTTGTAAATCTTTCGACTATAATGTCTGTATAAAAGATCTAATATTGTCTGTTATAGGAGCAATAGTAAGATAAGCATGTAATAAAATTATTCATATTAAAACATATTTCAAAATCTCGCTCGAAGTGAGCATAAAGAAAAATATCCTTCGTAAAAAAATATTGTTAGACATAGTACCTTTATTACTTCCTCTGTCTTTTGGAACTTTTGGATTTTCCTGTATATGTAGGTATATGTATGTTTGGGAGATGTTCTCATAAATTCCTTAAATGTTTCCTTGGTTACAGTACGTTAGCTCTTCGCCTTTTTCTTTTTAGTTTTATTATCGTATAGCGTATATATGTATATACTGTAATCTTTTTGGGGTTTCAGACAAAATGGCAACTTTGCTCAATTTCAACAGTTCCGCCTGAATTATGTGGCTGTGCAGTAAACACCTCGTAAAACACGTTGCGAATTATTAGCACATTTCATAATCCTATATCTATAGGTAAATTTAATCAAAAGTAAATTTATTTCTATTGAAACATAGAAGCATTTCTTTAAAACGTTATAACTAGAACAATGGTAAAACGTAGAATTCCGCTTATTTGTCATCGTCGTATAAAACTTTATGACCCAGAATATTTTTTATTGCAAATAAATAATGTTTTACCATAAAAAATAATAGCATTGCTTTTCAGGGCACACTTCAAAACTTTGACAACCACAGAACTTTCAAAGTAGATAGTAAAATTATGGATTACGTTGAAGAAAAACGATAAAATTAAAAAGCAGTGGTTATAAAGTGCGTATAAAGTGGTTGGGAAATGTTGCTGTGCTATTCCTGACGACTTTATGCACATTAAATATATTTTAAAAGATTGGCTGCTCTCAGTAACTGTTATTGTATCGCATTGGATCTAAAATACTACATATAAAAAGACGACCTCCGTGGTGCAGTGGGTGAATAGCTGTCTGAAACTCAGTAGGTTGCGGGTTCGATTGTTTGCATGATCTACAGATATTTTTTCCGGGTCTGGTAGTTAACAAAAAAAAAGTACATAAGTATTTCATCAGTTATCTGGTTCCCATAGTACAAGCTTTACGTAATTTGGGGCTAAATGGCGTTGTGTAAAATGTCCAGCATTATTATTTATTTATTTATTATTTATAAAAAAACAACCTGACCAAAAACAAGACTGTTTTACTGAATGCTTTCCTAGATAAATACAAGCAGATGGTAAAATATCAAAACTCAGAACTTAACGATTAAAGAAATAAAGAGGAAAAGCTCAAAAAGTTAGTAAACCACTAAGTTACTCAATATGAATAATCCAAAAACAAACATTAATGAATAATGCTAAAGTGACCTGCGATGCCCCCGCTGTAATGGTATTCCGCCCTGCAGGGACAAAAGTTATGATTGCTTTTGCAAACTCATTTGTTATTTTTACGTTGCGATTCGTTTCAGTCGGAACATGTTTGTATCACTGATGCTCTCAATTGCAAATTGATCCGAATGTCATTCAACAATTTTACTACTCGTATGTGCCACGACTTTGATCACTTTGTTTTTCTCTTAGCCTGCTTATTTCTCATTTCCATTATTACATTTACCTGCTTGGAAGATTTTGAACGTTTTTTGGGTTAGGTTAGACACAGACTTACATTTTTAAAGCATTACATTTGCCGTTTAGGCGTCAATAAATTGTTAAATCTATATATACTTACCTACATCTATCAGTTACCAAGTGATACGTGAATCGCCGCGCACCGATGTGGAAAGAACGATTAGTGAACGCTCCGCGGATCATATTTCGAAGACCTTGGCTCGTTAGATCCGATAGGATCTTTTGTATCGAAAATAGTCGGTATTGTATGATTTAGCTGGAAAAGATTAATCGGAATCGTTCGTTGATCTTTCAGTTGTGTCTTTTCAACTTTTATTTGGTTCAAATAGTTTGATCTTTTTTTTCTTAACCTTGACTTTTTCTTTCTAAATTTTGCAGTCCAAATGTATCATTCTAATTTATGTTTTAAATAATATCTCTAACGACGTCATTACATTACCTACTACTACTTTAGTACCATGGCTTAAGGTGACTTTCACTTATTCTAGTGTTCCAAGGCCTGCAGGGTTGTTAGGCTTCCAACCAGTTGTGACTTCCTTGTTCTTGCATGATGTTGTATTAGATTTATACTGTGTTTCATGTTATACTAATAGCTGTCGACTGATATTGTTGTTTTATTAGCACGATATTATTGAATACTATCTGACCCGCCCGCGGCTAACCTCGCATTGTTTTTTCAATAAAAACATTACCTTCCTTTTGCGCAGTCAGGTAAAATATAGCCTTTGTCCTCCAGCAGGATATAATCTATCTTCTTGTCGAACTTCATTGCGATCCGTTCAGCCGTTTAGTCGTGAAAAAATAACAAACACTTATACTTTCGCATTTAAAATAGCTAACATAGGTTGCTAGCAACGCTCTCTTAATGTCAATATAACGACCTATAAAACTCGAGTTCACGCACCATTTATAATACGTGGACGAAAAGCGCAAATTCGACTTTTTCTAAGATCGTTACTTGAGTAGGTACTTACTTAAGTTACGATATTAGTTTTATGTTTTCTGAGATAGGTACGAGAAAGACGAGTCATTATTTTTGCGCTTACCTACGCAGCTAAGTATATATTTATTGCTTTAAAATAACTTCTTAAGTAAGATGAAACATTTAAAACGGAAATCCACGATCAATATGACAGATTGATTGAAATACTGCATTACACTAAAAAGGCAAACGTAATGCTTTAAGTAATAACTACCAGATAAACGAATTGACTGGCAGTGTTTGGGCCCGTGGTACAATTTCGTTAATATTTTTCTGGAACTTATTTAAGTTGAACATGATTATGCCTATGAAACAAGATAAAGCCCGTGGCTTCGTTTACCTGGCTTGTCAATAAAAAGTAGCCTGTCTCAATTTAGGTCATAATCTATCTACGTACTTAACACATATCATCGAAATCGGTTAATCGAGTTACTTTCTAATTTATGTATGGATTGTAAAAACAGAAATTGGTGATAAGTCATTTATAAAGCACCTTATACAAGAACAAATTATTACAAACCATTTTTTAACAGTTCTCGTGATACCTTATCTTAATTACTGAATTTACCATCAACGTCTTTCTTGACAACTAAATAGCGAGGGAATAATTGTTCACGCACCCGGTGTTCTGTAAAACGAACATTTAAATACGATATGAGCTTACAAAGAAATATTGCAAGGTAAAACTGTTGATAAATTTTATTTTGTTTAATAAGGCACACATTACATGAAATAAAAAAAAACTTAACCAGAATAACAATTTGATCTGTCTTGAAACTTATGTGCGCACAGGAAAACAAAAATATACTTGGCGAGGAAACGAAACGAAAGCATGTTCGAGGACATAATTACTTATGAAACTGAACAGACATAAATGAGAATGAGAAGCTTTAATATTTTTTTTTATCCTTCTCTGACCAAAATCTCGGCTATATTCATAAGTATGCGATGATGTGGTCTAAGATGAATAGAATATTCTTTTTTGTAAACTGTTTTAACGAAAGGTGCGGTATGTTTTTTAAAACAAATACGGGTGCAAACAGGTTGTCCTTTTCTGAAATACAATAGGTAGGTACCTGATAATAACTAATATTGGTTTTTACAATACATAGCTAGGTAGGTGCATAGTGATGTACGAAGATCTATTAGACAAAGTTACAGATATGTAAAAAAATTGTTTTTCAATCTGCGACTGAAATTAGGTACTCTGTATTTTGTAATAACTTAAACAATATCTAAGAATAGAGAATAGCTTCGATACCGTTCGACCGATCACCGTGCACATCGACAAATCTATGTGTTTTTTCATGGAGAAGGTTTTTGTAATATTCTTTTATTGTCTAACCACGCGTGTGAAGTCACGGTCGGGAGATACTTTAATACAAACACGAAATAAAGGTGGTGACTGTGTGGTCCTATTTAAAACAAGATCAAAAACCATTCTGCCGGTAATAAAAAACCATTTCCATGGTAACTGGCACCTTATTACGTAAGTTTTTCATGGGTCGCGGTATCGTAACCGAAAATAGAGCACGTTTTTGACTATTAGTTATTCTGTGTCTGTGGTATCACGCAAAGTACAGTCCAGATGTTATCTGTTCAATGGATGGTTAAACAGTTAAGTTGAAATACGATTCCGTATGTTGGGGAGTTTTGTCGTAATGTATTTTTTTACTTGACTTGAAACTTGAGATTAAATTACCTCGATTACTTATGGTATTTATAAATAGGAGCCTTGTTATTATATTTTGTATATGCACATTGTTGCTTGATATAAATGTTATATGATATTATGATGTTAAACTAACTGACCCGCCCGCAGCTTCGCGCGTTTTTGTCAATATAACATTACCCTTCTGCAGAGTCGGATAAAAAGTAGCCTATGTACCGATCCCAGTCATATATACCAAATTTCATCGAAATTGGTTCAGCCGTCGTGAAAAAAGAAGAGAGACAGAGAGACAAACATGCACAACCAAACCTATTAGATTTCCTTAAGACAATCAAAAAGTCGATGCAAACACGCGTGTACGCAAATACCTTATTGTACGTCATTATCACGGCTTCACAACTTGACCTTCGAGCAATATTATAGCACTAATGAGACTAAATCTAAGTACGAATACGAACTGACAGCAAGCCTATGAACTGTATGAACAAACAATAATAGAGATAGATATTTTAAGACCACAATATTTCAACATCTGATTATTAAATTGAGAATTAGTTATTGGACTGTATGGTGTTACATATTTTTTATTTCTAAAATTTGTAAAACAATGTTAGATTTCAAATAAATTTACCACGGCTTCGTATTTATGTCTGGTGTATATGTCTTTAATTTGTTAGGGTGTTGTGCACTTTTTTTAATAATTCGTCTTCTGTTCTAAAAATTGTTTATTGGAAATGTATCGATTTCTAGATAAATATTCAAGTTACCGGTATTAAGCCTACCTCTAGAATCAGTTAATACGATTTCAGATGTGTATTTTAAATGAATGTCGCACATATGAAAACAGGTTGTACACCCGAGCCATGTATCTAATTATATATCTGTTTGACCTTCTTATGTTAGCATGCAGGTAAATAGAACACTAAATTGAAATCTGATATCAGTATTCAAACAAAACCGCGAGGCATTGACCTAATGAAAACTTATATCCAGAACGTGCTCAATCTTATAATATTGTTTTATATAAAGTTCAGTGCTTAAACCGCCGTAAAGTTGCAAGCCTATCCATCTTTTAGAGAATGCATTTTGTGCATGTGCCCAGGAACTATACGATCTGATCCCGCCATCCCTGTTCTATCAAAGGACAAGCAGGCGCACGGCTCAGTACCATCCGTAACTAGTTGATATACCACCCATTCGCACACACCGTTTTGGTACTACGTACGACTTTACCGTTGTCTGTTTTTAGAATACAATCTGAGCCTCTTTAAGGTAAGAGTATACATATAGGTTTCTTCTAGATCTTCGTGTTTCATCTTAGACAACACCATCGCTTACCATCAGGTGAGATTGTGGTCAAACGAAGATCTATCCTGTTAAAAAGAACTTGTATGCTTAAATTCATTTTAAATATGGTCAGATTAAATTAGAACAAAACATTTTGTGGAAAGCAATTGTACAAAAAACTTTATTTGTAACTGTTATCTACTCGAGATCCGGATGTTGCGATACAAAGATTGTTGGTATTAATTCCGTACAGGATTAGTATGTAGTTATTCATTTTATATAAGATTTTACAAAGTTTTGTCCATGACAGAAGACCCATTTCTTTCACATTAGTATTTTTCGAATTTTCACGATCACTGTACATAATTACTGATTTATACGGATATTTATCACGTATGTACCTTTTTTTATTCAATATCCCGATTTTTTATTTTATTCTTTTACCTTGTAATATATCTCTATTACATACTCGAACCTCTCAAACACAGTAACACTTTTATTGATAGTAATCAAAAAAAATATCAGGAAGAATGGAAGTATAACTTTTTCGAAACAGTTCCAGCAGGCTCACATTAGATTTGATAAAGTGTATATTAATACTAGGTATCAGTAGAGAAGAAGGGCGAGAGTTGCGAACCAATCCGTGCATAAATAAACCTTGGGCGTCGGTTTCGCATAAAACCGCAATTAATATGACGGCAAACGTCGAATTTGCCGTCATAAATGCGACTCATTATGCAAGAACAGCCCACGCTCATACCCTATTAACTGAATGTTATTCTGTGTAACGGCGCCAGTTTCGGATATTTTAATAGACCTCAAAAACTTAAGATCTATTATTTTTTTGATACTACATGGAGATGGAACAAGCTTATGGCCCACCTAATGTTAAGTGGTAACAATCACCTATATTAGAGACCTGTCTCGTAGGTCACGCATGTTAGAAATGTACCCTACGATGATCTGCCCTGCGACCATCAACTTGATGCATACAGGTGTAAAGCCTATATAGGTACAGCCTATATAGGCTGTCCTTGAGCACAAAAAGTTTGTGGTGTTATGTTTAATGATTACTTACAAATCTATGTAATCCTTTACATTCTTTAAACACTCGCTAAACAGTGTTTAATTTTTCTTGAGATGAGAACCTGCATGTTTTAGGCAAGGTTTATGAAGTGCGTAGTATATATGCTTTAAGTGGATAAAGCAGATTAAGTAGGCTAAACAACGTTCCTAGTGGACACTGCTAGGATAAGTAAATAGTTTTACTTCGTAAATATTTTATATACTACCTGGAGATGGAACAAGCTTATGACCCACCTGATGTTAAATGGTAACCATCGCCTATAGTAAAGTATTGCCCCGTAGGTCACGCACTTTAGAAACGTGCCCTACGATGCACTGCCCTACATCCATTAATTTGATGTATACAGGTGTAAAGCCTCATGTGACTGTAATCTTACCGGAAACCATATACCTACCCTTCATACCGAATTACAGCAATGCTTCTTGGCAGCAGAAATAATTTTTGGTGGTAGTACTTCACCGGGTGAGCCCTTTCACAAGGTACTCTACTCCACTTAACCTACTAGTTTTTATATTCCGGGTCCCGGGTATTAAAGTCTGGAAGCCTTCGAGCTTTCTAAAATCTCCTATACCAGGATTGATCAATATCATACGAATATACTTATTTTGATATTTAGTAGGCTCAGCCTCTCGTATTAGTACGCCCATTATTTCATTATTAAAACTGTAACAAGTTCTACCTATATAATGAATGAAGGAATGACGGTTTTACGAAACTTCTGCTGTTACAGCTAGCTACCTCATTGCCACAGGATTTGATTTTAATTCCAATATAACTCACAGCGGGTGAGTTGCTGAATCAATTTTGAATTCACAGATTAAGTTATAGTCTCTATAATTTAATTTAGTAGCGGTAGCTTGAAAATGTTTAATTTCGATACATTGGGGACTATCGTTTTATTCAACTTCGCTGTCGAACTTTACTGAATACATAGGTTTGGTGTTTTAGCCCGATGCTAATTTCTCTTGGGACGACTGTTCGAAGGCATTTTAACTAGTTTACCTATATTTTGTTTGAGGTATTCGATAGAGCACCTATTAGAGTATTACTGGTGGCTTTACTTGCATACATTTTTATTTTCTGCATGTAATTGGTATGAACATAGGCTTACTATTTCAATAGGCGTTGACTTTTATGTATTGAATTAATTTCTCAGATTTGACACAAAAAAGTGGTCCGAAGAAACTCTCGAGTTACATTTAAACATGCCACCGTTTGAACCTAACAGAATTTACTCAAAAAATTGCTGCATTTTAATTTTTTCACAATATTAAAGCGGGTTCGCACAGGGAGAATTTTTGGCCCAGCTTTATTAAAAGTTGATACAGCTGAGGCGTGTTACGTAACTTTACGAGTAATATTATACTTTTGGGCCGGTCAAATAAACGTTTCAATATTCGAGAGGTTCATTAATCACAGTAATTGACAGGAAGGGGCGGCTTGGGTCAGGCTTCCTCTCCCTCGCTACAGTGTGTTTTTGCTTTTACTGAGTTTGATTGTCTTACAAAACAATTCTAAATAAAACTTCTAATAATTAATAGAGTTTATTATACATTTAAAATATTTATTTTTATTCAAAACAAATCCGAAGTTTATTCAACACAAGTAAACATTTTTAAAGTAGGTCTCAGTAAAGCATCTCTTATGAAAAGGAATTTTCGAATTATTTTTTGTCTAAAAGGATTTCATTTGTGTTTTCATCGATTGCTTGTAGTGTTATCTTTTCAAAGAAGGTCTTGGATCACTTGTTCCTACGTGATTAAATTTGCATCGAATTCCCACGATACAAAATCTCCCTCCAATCTCAAAATTCCTTCTAAGACTTCGAGGCCTTTGGAGAGACATTTATCCAGCGGACAAATAGCTAAGGTTAAAGTATAGTTAGCGTGAGATCTCTATTATTCACGGCCCTTGCAGATATATATTGTCGTCTAGACTAGATAGGTGTTCTCTTTGGCCTTGATTTACGATCGGTGGTAGAACGAATATCTTAGATTTTTAAGATTATTTTTGGTAAATCTAATGAATTTCAGATTATAATATTTGTTAAAACTATTCTAAGCTAATTTTTTATATACATTCCATTACTAGTTACGATACAATTTAAGCTTTTTGTTTGATGCCATGTATTTCGTTCTAACAATTATCTCAGATTGTGGATCGTAATGAAGAGCTATAAAAACTAAAGATGTTATAAGTATTTGCAATGTAAACAAGGATAATGATACCACTATGTGTAAGGTCATAATGAAAGCAGCACTCTGTATATTCGTAGCTAAACACACTGATGTTGCCAAAACGAGAACTTATTTCACTAATGATGCAAAGTTTTCTGTTTGATCGGTTATGCTTATCCGAAGCATTAATAACGGAGGGCGAAAAGCTAAAGCAATTTACGAACTAACTTTCGTCCATGGCTTCGCTTACACAAAGTTTGTGATAGAGTTATTAAGACTTGCTACCAATTGGGGATTTAGCTCCACGGTTGCGATAATTCGTTTTATATCTTTGGACTCGTTGCTAATTACGTTTTGGATAATCTTCTTCAATTTGCATTGCTTATGATCCTTGTATATTACTTATTGATGATGAAATTCATCCATTACCTACTCTATGTATCTATGTGGTCAGCCTGAACAGTATCAGTAACCAGTTGGCAACAAAGAGAAAAATAATTTGTTGAACAGCCCAACCAGTACAAAGACAAATTTATAAGCTGATCAAAAAAGATGGCAGTCATTATTTATTTGCCTGTCGTCTACTTTATCATTGTCACCATCCATTGCTTTACCTCGAACAGAATAGACAAACATGTGCGTGTTAACCCTTCTACTATCAATATCACCTAAATACAATATTAATATACTAGTCTATTAATCATTACAGACATTCCAGATTAGAATTGTCTATCCCTCTCTAACTCGTCTTCATCGCGAAGCCAACCGAGGATTTACTTGACAAATTACTTTCTCGCTTTCCCTTATAAGAGAGGGTTAAGGATAGGAGATGATTTCTCGTTTTAAAGGGGTTGTAAGTTGAAAATAATAGCAGGAAAATAAACAAATTATCTAAGTTCCTATTGATTCTTAATGTACGTATAATTTAACACTTTATTTCCTTGTACGGTAGGTATTATTTAGGTAAAAATATTTATATTGCTTTAATTAGATTTAAGTTTCCATCTTATACTAAACGTATTACTATATCTCTGTTTATATTTCTAGTTATAATCTTGGCCTTTTTGATTAAAATTATAATTTTAGCATATTAATATTTCCATATAAATGATATCACTTTTTCCCTTAAGCGCAGGGACGCCAGTGTCGGTTTGTTTACAGGGAAGTTTGGCTCTCGAGTCATTTGGGAGCGTTTTTTATTAACTTTCGCCTTTCGAGGCTCGGTAAGAAAGTTTTGCGTATTGAGTGCCTTTTCCCGGAGTTTATGAACCGAAGGCAATTTTATCGTTTATTAAATCGAATTTTGATTGGACATTATGATTGATTTTGTTTTCTTAGGGATATCGCAAGTTGTCATTAATTGAAGTTTCTTTTTTGTTTTATACGTTCCACCTTTTTGCAACGTTTATTAACTAGTTTCTTATTTTGTTAACTTAATAATTACGATAAATACAAATTAAACTCACAGTAACATTTACTTATTACATTGAGTTGAACTTTCACGTGAACTAAAGATGTTTTAACAAGTTTACCTTTTATATTTTAATATTTATATTTAATATGACGTGGCAATACCAAGTGCATTAATAAAGAATATAATTATATAACTGTCAGTTTTGTAGTAGTCATTATTTAAGCCGACAATTGCAAATATTATTTCGAAATCCTGCCTTTGTATGTTTAAAGCCTGCACCCACGCTGAGTATAGTATCCAAGGATGGAATATCGCACAAACGATATTGGTGTTTATGACCTTAACAATAAAAAGTGTAATCGTATAACCGGTCGGTAATAAAAATATTAATGTTTTATTAGCCGTTTATGAGCAGTAATTTTATGATTAAATCCTTAGTAGCAGTTTGTATTGTTGCTAATTGGAGGGTAATATGACAATCGAAAAAGCCTTGTTTAATTTAATAGGCTGTACTTCTGTCAGGTATTATTACGTGGATATACCTTTCTTTATCGTTACTCAAACAATTAATTCCTATGCTGTATCAACCTTAGGAAAAACTATATTAGATACATGGTTAGAACAGATTTCGAGAAAACGGCCATAAGGTGACGGCAAATGGCTAACAATCATTTAACCTCCTCCGTTTTTTGCCTGTGCAACTCGATGCATCGCGTTTGATTTAGTTACAGTTGGCACAGATTGGCGAAACAACATTATTTTTATGTATCTCATTTCTTCATCGCACTTAATGTTCACATGGTCAACATTATGTTTGTCATTTACAACTCTTCTATCCTTCGGAAGGCACATTGGCAATTGGCTGTTGCTCTAAGCAAACAATTATTTAATATAAAATATCACTCACCATGCAATCCGATGGACCATTACACACGGCGAAGATAATAAATATATTTTCATCTTAGATTGGATTGTATGGCGAGCGATATAAAGCATAACATAAAATAAAATAGAATCTTCATAGTTTGTGATTGTGACGCGCTTAGGTTTCGCCTTTTCGCGAATTTTACAACCACATGCAGAAATTTTAACTAAGCAACTCATTATACTTAGTAAAAAGAGCTTTAAGCCGACGGTTTATGGTTGTCTATAAATTGCAAAATGCGTGTAGCATTTCGATCGGCGCGTAATATCGAAAGTTCGATTTTACGCGAGAATAAGTTTGTTTACACGCCATAAAATGGCGCCTCTATGCAAACGTAGGCGTGACTTGCTGAACCGGTTGGCCTATGCTCATACGACTATTTTAATTTTGTATCTATTAATTTGAAACTGTTTGAGCTTGAAAAAACTTGTCCAAAATTGGTTAGATGTATTTAAAAGTTTGAAGCTAAAGCTATTGAGTTTTATTTGCGAAGAACCCATAGCTGTCTGCTTTTTTCTAACATTTTAATATATCAGTACTAACCCGTGGTTATGGTCGCGTAATACAGATCATTTCTATACAAAATTTTAACTAGTAAGGGCGTCAAACATTTACAACAACTTGTTTGATAGTGAAGAGAAAAGGCAACTGCCGACCACTAATGTGTTCTTAAGGCCAATTGCCCCTTGGTATCCAGTGCCAGGAAAAATAGTCACTTCACAGATGTGGCTGTTTCCTTGGCAGCATCTGCACATTTTTAGCGACACTTAGCCGCAATCAACTGGATCATTAGCTTGTAAAGGCCTGCCAAATATCTCTGCTTGTTTTCTCACCCTCTTGCGTGAAAAACGTCATGTAACACACCTTTTTTGGGACTCTTTTCGACCATTGCCAAGTTTCGTCCTTTACGGAATTTTTTAGGTTGCTCTGTGAATTTATTTTTTGTTAGAACGGAAATTTCGCAGTAAACACAAATTGTAAATAGCATTAATTAAGGAAATTTAATTAACGTTAGCAAGCCTAAAAAAGTCAAAAGTAAAACCAAAGAGAATCGTTCAGCAAACTCTGCGACATTGAAAAAACCAAACGTAAATGTTAATGAGTCGAAAACCGAGAATTTCTATTGAGAAAGCAATATTTTTTCTACAACATTTAATCAGAGTAAGAAGTGAGATGGTAATTTGTATGGACCGCTCGATGTAAATTTTATGCAAGAATTCGCTCGGCGCTTCCCTCTTCCTAAAAGGGGAAGATTCTTGCAACGGACAGAAAATTTTGCTTAGCCAAGTGAAATTTTAACTGCCTCGACAGAGACAGCTCTGGAAATACGAATACTTAATGCTAACTTACTTCCCTCTGGTTCATTATACTTCGTAATTTTTTCGGAGAAAAATATCTATCTAAACTCTAAATGGTTCGGTTACGCGTTTAAATCATGTTTTTATAGCATTGCGACGTGATGCTTTTTTTACCGAGTCTGTAACAGAAAACGTACAGCTCTAACATAATTAGATGATTTAGATAACGATTTCAATTGAGTCATGATAAAATGGAATAAAAAGTTGTGAGCGATCGTGTACCGGATATTAATATCGGCTGTAACACAGACTTTAGCGAAAGTAACAAAAGCCTCCAATTTAAACTTGCAAGACAATCGAACTTGACGAAATTGGAAAATTGGGTTGAAATTTTTCAATTTAACAAATTAATAACTTAACAGTTCGTTAGGAAATGGCTCCAGGACATTCCAACTCTAAGGTCCCGATGATTTAATTCAAGTTCTTTAAATTAATGGATTTGCTCCCGTTCCTTCGCTAACTTTAAAACTCGACTTTCCGGTTTGTTTCGATTTGTTCTGTTGAAAATTCAATGGTTAACAATGAGGCTTTACTTTATCCCTATTAAAAGTAGACAATAAATGACAAATAGACCCAATTAGAAGTGTTTGTTCTCCGGTATTTTAAATTTCTCTTCACAGACAGTCATCGAGGTATGTAAATATAGTTAAATTTTATGAATCTTTCAAGATGAAGACTTTTGGAATGAAGATGGGTAAATTTTAGTACACTCTCAGGGAGATAGTTCCATCCAAGATTTAAACTCAAGTTTTATGTGTATAAAGGCACTGAAACCAGATTTTATTATAATTAAGATTCACGAGTACCCTTGATATAACGTCCATAAAAGTTTACGATAGCGGCGTTGCCTCTCAAACAAATTGGGAAACATAACACCAAAATGAGTGCCTCGAAAACCTGTAGACATGTTGTACGGGCAAAAAGATTACACCACTTATTTAAAAAAACGTTCATTGGAGACGCAAATGGAACGAGCTATGATACAAATGAAGATATAAATAGCCACAATAGAGATTAACCGTCCTATTAAAATTGAGGTGAGTATATCGTAGATGATAACAAAATAGTTAATGAGGAAGTCTCTACTTAGAGTCGTTTTAATAACGTCACTTTAAAAGACTCAGAACAGGAAACGGGTGATATTTTAAATGCTAACTCTAGATTATTACTCGTTACGGCTGGTTACAATCTGACTGAACTTGTGACCTCTGAATTACAAGAAGTTATGCAAGTTATTTTTGGAACTACAGTTATTAACTAGCTACAAGGAAATCGCCCTCGAGCTAAAAGAACGATTTATGATCGCTTTAGTTAAGTGAATTTATTGGCGTTAATAACTACAAATTGGAGTCATAAAGCCATAAGTGCTTTTAAAAAGTTTATATTATAATGTCTAGTCTAGGAATAATATATTTAGAAATATTATCATAATAAATTTTAAAAATATTAACTACTTACGTAAGTATTTGATTACTAATGTGTTAAGAATATTTCTAACTGTTAAAAATTGTTCGTGAAACTGATATTTTTCAAATAAACCATTATTTTTAGGACGTGACCATGCATTTTTAATCCCGAGGTGAAGTTATAAATAATAAAGTGTACTGTTAAAACACAAATCCTCGTGCACACACGCGATACCCGTATTAATCTACCTAGTATCCACTACAGCGAATTCAATGGAAACTTTCTCAAACTAAAGCGAGAACTTTTTAATTACTTTGTTCCCTCAACGTCTGAACATCGCGAAATAAAATAAAAAAAGCTTAAAAGTGTTCCGAAAGAATTTTTCTAGACTAATTTAATAAAGGCTGTAGTCTGCTGAAATTCTTGGGTAGAATTAAAACATTTTCTTTTAATCTAGAGCTCTGGAGTGGTAAACTTTAATGTCTAAAACCTACATAACTCAACTCACTTCATATAGAAGGTAAATGCTAAGTTCACATTAAGCTTTCCATATCGTATTCTGTTTCTGAAAGCTTGCATAACCAAATGAAGTTAGGTTATGTTCTATGAAATGCCTTAACTGAATATATAATGCCGACTTTGTCTAGCGTTTCAATTTGCTGTCTGCCTATAAAAAGACTATATAAATACAAATTTAATTCTTAAAATGTTACTACGTCATCGTGTACCTAGCATAATTTCTAAATTGTGTAAGAAGATAAAGGAGCTGTTATTATAAATTCATTTAATGAAAAGCACAACTCACAAGAGTCATAATTCTGAGTCGTAAAGGATGAGTTGTTAAAAGCCCCCGTATGTTGCGGAATGAACAAAGTTCTTGTAAATTTATTGTTATAGTTTAGTTAGAAGCAATCTCTTCAAGTAGAAGCCTTTACAGACGCACCAACTTTACACGCGATCTAATCATACAATCAGATTTGTAAAAAAGCTTTTCCACAAAACCTCGATCTAAGCCAACAATAGAACTTCGTTCTATTTGAGGCTCCTAATAAAAGTTTATGAATATAACCAAAAGTGTAGTTTTGAACTACTACAAAACCAAAAATTTTAACCCAAAAAATTACTATATAGATTTCAAATAAATGTGTAGGTCAGTAAAACTGAACAATTTGAACTTGGTACTTTTAACCCCATAGACATGTAGTAAAGTTGGGTCGTCAGTAGAACCTTCTAGTACTTAGCAATAAAGGAGTAAGTTCTCTTTATAAAATACTGCTAATACCTCACCGCCTGCTCCACTTTAAAATGCTTGCTCTCTTACCTGCGAATAGAAAATTTATTATAAGACATTACAAGTTAAGTGTTACTAACTAATTATACACTGGTAGTTATTAAAAGGCGAGTAAGTGCATGTCTGTGTAATTTTTATTGTTTAAAGTAAAGCGTTAAAGACTTAAACTTGTATTTAGTGTTTGATTTATGTGGTTCGTAAAAGCTTTCAAATTATTGTTGTTTTAACTAGTGTTCATTCATTATTAATGTTTTAAAGACGTTATGCTTTTTTTCAGATGTTTTAACTTTAATGATTCATGTTTTGATAAATATTGACAAATATTAGGACTAGGTTTGTAACACGATTTTCTTACAGACTTTTTTATTTATTTAAAGAAACGTTCGTATTCCGAATATATTAAAAATAATACGATTTAAAGAATTTATGCATCGCATCTCGTATTTAAAGTATTAATTGGTCATCGCTATACTGTTCCGCCTTCCGCAATCATAAACCGTCTTTAAGTCTTTCGTGGCTTGACCTTAAAGAAAACGCCGTAATAGGAAAAAGCCATAATAATACGATAAACCCAAGTACACATTTGCATCACAAATAAACGAACGCTCGAGCCTTGTCTTTGCGCTAAACGTGCGATATGTGATGAGCAGGAAGCGATAGAAGAAACAAAAATCATTTATGGACACACACAGGTTAAGACCTACCGAATAAACACAATAATAATAAATTTCAGTATAAATCCAAAAAAACGTAGCTTTAAAGAAACATAAGTATGCAAGTACTTCCATCTGTAGGTACCGTGTGTATAATCCAAATCTAGACATAATTACACATTAAGCGATGAGTTTTTCAAAAAATATTTTTTATACTACTTGGAGATTGAATAAGCTTATGGCCCACCTGATCTTAAGTGGTAACCATCGCCTATAACAGAGAATTGCCTCGTAAGTCACGCACGTTAGAAATATGCCCTACGATACACTGCCCTGCGTCCATCAACTTGAAGCATACAGGTGTAAAGCTTCATGTGTCTGTAATGTCACCGGCATCCATACCCTTCAAACCGAAACACAGCAATGCTGCTTCGCGGCAGAAATAGGTATAGTGATAGTAGGTACTTCCCCGAGCTAGCCCTTTCACAAGGAGCCCTCTCACAAGACCGTACTTCGAGTCGAGTTTAGAATTGTATAGAAAAGTTAAATCGTTTTGTTTCGAATGGCAGAAACGTTTCGGCACGTTTAGACAACTGTTAATTGAAAATCGAGATGACAGAGTATTTATAAAGGATCTTTTTACAAAATTGTTCATCAGTTATACTTCCGCGCGACGCTTGCAACATTCGCCTAGCGCTTCGCTTCTCCCAGGCTCGCTAAGCATTAGCACTACTTAAGTTATGCCACATCACGTAGGTTATATCGCAGCAGACGGGAAATGTAACAAAATAAAATTAGCACCAAAACCTTTGTGACGGCTTATACAATAAATCGTTTAATCTTTCTATACAATTTTATCGAGATTGAGCGA
The DNA here is from genome assembly GCA_918857605.2 of Philereme vetulata. Classification (NCBI taxonomy): domain Eukaryota; kingdom Metazoa; phylum Arthropoda; class Insecta; order Lepidoptera; family Geometridae; genus Philereme; species Philereme vetulata. The sequence continues at coordinate 1,906,259 of OU975451.1, read as the reverse complement.
ACGGATTGAGACTTTTTTTTCTGGGAGTGGGTTCCAAGTTTCAGTCCGTTTTTGTTTGTTTTAGGATGCTGGGAATGTGTTCAGTAGCTTGTTTTCTGTTTGTCTTTTCAATTGTAACTTTGTGTTTGGTCTATAGACTTTCCGTATTTATATTAGATAATAAAACAACAATGTCGTCAGCTGAACATGAACAGAAGATGAATTTCTTTTCTTTCCATATCTAATACTGACGAACTGAGAAATTCCTTTCTTTAGTTATGTATGTGTGGACCCTACCTATCATATAATAAAAAAGTAATTCCCGCAACAAAATTAACGAAAGTCCAATTTTAAATCGAATTTAAGGTGCTTGAATTTTTCAATGGGGATACCTATGACTTTAGACTTTTGAGCAAAGTATTGGTATAAGTTTTAGCGAATAAATGATATAGGTAGGTATTATCCAAAAAAATATTTTTGTTTTTCAAATTTCAAAATTTATATCCGTCCATATAAATAAGAATAAACAAAATAAATATTGGTGGACATTTCACACAGCGCTATCTAGCCCCAAAATAAGCAGAACTTGTACTAATGGGAATCAGATAACTGATTGAATACTTATGTACATTTTTATACATTAAATAACGTTACAGCAAACTTCTCCCCCTTTCACTACCTCTTTTGGAACATTTTTGCAACATTTTGTGTAGAATAAAGTCCTGGGTGTGCTTCTCAAACTTGATTGAAATCCGTCGATAAATAGCACTACAGAAAACTTCCCCCCTTTTCCCCCCTATTCAAAAATAAAAAATCGCCAATCAAAAATTGCGATTTACTAAAAATATTTAATAAATCAAAGAACTTGCGTGCCAATTTTGTCAATATCGGTTGACAGACAGACATACAGGCGGACAAAAGCATGTTTGACCAATCTCGAAACTGAGGCGCTTCGCTCGCTCGGTCAATTATATCTTGTTTGACAGTGACTCGCCTGACATAATACCATTACTGCCTGTCAAGCCATATTAGGAGACACATCAAATAGGATCCAAGTATTTAAAATACATCGATCAAACCCAGATGCGACTTAGAGCGACTTACGATAAAAAATATAATTGATGAAGACAGGTAGAGTATATAGGGGGTATGATATATTGTTCTTCAAGATACGTATCGTGTTGTCGCGGAGTTTTATGTAGTTTTGTTTCTTTTTCGTTCTGTGATGTTAGGCAAGACAATATGAAATATGATGTTGAGATATGAACGTAATGTAAATGTTAGAATATTATCATTATTGAATTGACAAATTTACGGGTATTGCGAGGTTTATTCAGAAAATCATGAAAAAACAGCAACTTATTCAGGTGGTGTTTTGTATGACAGTAAACAGAGGTAACTATATCCTACAAAAACCAACTCTATAAATCTTGATTTAGTTACCTACCGAAATATTTAAAACCTGAAAAACATGCAATGCTAAAACAGTCCCATAATCTATTTTTATCCTCTAGGACACCCCGTATACAACGTTTTGTCAATCGCCCCCATGTCTGTGCACTAACACCAGATTTTATCTACTTACCATGTTTTTGTTTAAAAAACTTTTCTTCCATTTCTTTTTATTACTACTGCACTAGCCCACATATTGAATGAGTTACGCTATTTCCGACCATACTACTTAGTTGTAAATAACGTCAACTTTTATATGAAGGTTTATGGGTCGCTTTTTGCGTTTATGCTTGTATTATTTTTATTTTTAACTCCTTACCTCTTCTAACTACTATCTACAAATCTGTTGTATCATTATTCATCACTAACATTCAAAGAATCCTGTTTATTTTCAATGTTTTATGATGAACCGAAGTTGACTACTACAATAATAAATGTACGCAAATGTAGAAAAAAAAATAATTGACAACTGAAAACCAATATTTGAACAGTTGGCAGAAACAGGTACAAAAACAATTGTCAAGTGTGTGTTTCCGCATCTACTCGGCACATGTTGATAATTTGTGGTGAAAAAATGTGGCAGTGGTGCAAAAATTTGGTAAGTTAGGACAGGTGGCCGGCGATCCAGAATTTGAGGACAATGACTCATAATGATAAGGTATAGAATGTAAGTGGCTTCCTGCGATACTTTTCATAAGAAAGCTCAATATGTTCGAACTCAACTTCGGAATCCTGATAATGTTTTACCGAATTTACTGTACACCTTCGATGTATTCTTCTTGATTATTCTTAAGAAGATGATGATTTCTTAAGATGTTATAGGTAACTATTACAGATCCTTATTTGGTAGGACTACTAAGGGCGGCTTTTACAACGATTCCTAAACGTATTTAGCGGCTTATCATGTTCAAATTTAATGTATTAGTATGATTTGACCATTCCTAACATCATATTTAGCCACAAAATACGTTTAGACATCGTTGCGCAAGTCGCCCTTTTTTATGAAACAATATAATATAGACTGTTAATTTAAGTTATATCTTTAAATCAATTTAATTTGAGTTTAAAAGATATCATCTGCATCCGGATTACCATGATTGCTAAAGCAACGGAAATTATCAAAAAGAGTCCAAAGAAACCAGAAAGATTAGAGACGGAAAAACATTAAAATCAAAAAAAGAGGCGGTAATTTTATTAAAAGACAATAAAACTTTATCTAAACCCTAAAACAGGTGTGTAATTAGGACTATAATAGTTGTAGACTACTATAGTTGGCTACAAGGTTTAATGTATGAAGATGTGAATGATGGTTGATTATGATTTAAGGAGAAGGGAGTTGTGACAAATATTTAATGATTTCGCGTCAACAAGGAATTCAGTTTATACATTTTTGACATTTATTACAGATTACAACTTACCAATCGATTGGGCTTTCTTTACCTTTCAATATGTATCATTGTCTAGAAGTTCCCTAGATCTATTCATAAAGAAAGGAATATAAATGCCGTGTTAGCGTGATGTTTTAGACTTGTTTCATTAGGATTAACAAGATTTGGCACAAGATCGTGATTGGTAGAAGAGAGACTTAGGTGTAGTGGATTAGGCTACCAAAAAAATAAGTTGCCCCTCGATCTTATTTTCTTAGTCACGGCCCTGCACTAAAAGCGATTTCTCGGCTTAGAGTTGTTTAATTTGATGTCGACATCAAGTGTATGAGAAATATTGTTTGAACTAACATTTGTGTGGCAGCCTTGCGCTTTATCTCTCTGCAAATACTTGAAGTGGTGTAACTTTGATTGTGTGTGCTGGACGTTGGTTCTAAAAATAAAACTGTAAATAACGTTATTGAAACAGTTCATATAACAAATAAATAATATATTAATGGTTTTTGATAACAGAAAAACACGAAGTATACAGGAGGTAGGTACTTACAGTGTAAATGAATTCGTCATTAGTATATTTCAAGGTTTTCTAAAGTTACCGGTTGTTAACAATTTAAAAAAAAGAAGTCTAAGTCAAAGTCAAAATCATTTATTCATTAAAATCACAAGGATCACTTTGACATGTCAATTTTACTGCCTGTTCCTTTGCGACCAAGCCAGGAAAGAAAATATTAAAGACAAGATAAAAGAGATAATTCTGAAAATTTCTGGCTGCCTTTTGGCTTTGCGTCATTGCAAGTAAATCGGCTTGCTACCTCGATCGATAACCTCTCGATATAATCTCCTGCCCCAAGCTCTATACTCTGTGGCAACGTATCTCTGGCGTCTAGATAGTCAATAATGGCCAAAGGATAATCCTATTATTACAGATTTGCATTATACACTGACTTTGATTGAAACCAATTGTTCCGTGTATTGAATTACATTGAAAGCCGATTTCGGGTTAGATAATCTCGTTATCTATTCATAGAACTTGTTCAACACTGCCTTTTAATTTAAATACATATTATACCTTCCTATTTATGTTGTGTATAGTATTATCTACCTTAAATCTGTTTTAAGAACACGGATCGCCAATTGCTAAAAATCAATTTTGTTTCCATCTAGAAATATATTTAATTTTATACTAAGTATATGTTACACTTCTTATCAATATCATAAAAAGGCTTCTGTCTTTCTTGAGAATTTGTTGAAAGACTTGTGCATTCTCTTTGTAAATATTATCTTGTAATGTAAGCCATCTTGTAAAAGGTTTACTATGAAAATAACTGAAGCTAAATATTTACCTCCGGACATTTTATCCGCACAATATCTTATTACCGTCGCAGATAACTTTATAAAAACAATTTCAATTTTATTCAATAGAGTATGGCGACTTTGTTCAAAATTAGGAAACTTAAAGTCTTTCGAAACTTCTTAATCTTCCTGAAGTGGGGGATGAAATATTTTATTCCGAGCGATGTCAAAGACTGGAGAGTTGAGAAGATGAAAATTTTGAGAAAACTATTACTTTCTCGTTTCAGACATCTAGATCAGCTGTTCCTACAAACTATATGTACTTTGAAAGACCAATCCTTATAATGAACGGCAACATCACATTTTATAGCTTACTAAGTACCTGGATATCTTTATATTGTAACAGAAAAATGTTTATGTGTTACGCCACAATTCCAAATACCCGCCGTATTCAAAACAGTACTTAAAGCTTTACTACTTCAAAACATGCGAACAAGGACCGAGCATAAACAGTCCCTTAACATACTATATTATGGCTCAATTAAAAAAAAAGAAATATTACGAGCACAAACTTTCTCGTGCACACATTGTAAATACTTCGTAGTAAAGGGCAATAATTTGTCGAGATAGGTGCGGTGTGCAATAGGGTATATCATGTTAGTCATATGCACTTAAAATATTAAGTTTTCTAATGATATTATGAGGCTGATGACCTTGTGTTTTATTTATGTATCACTTTTACGACCAGGTATAACATAATAGACCCTGAGAATGGAATTTGTGTGTATTGAGTCGTTAATATAAGAAAACAAATATCGTTTATGATACAAATATACAATAAAATCCAGTCAGGTATAAAATTATGGAATAATTATATAACTTTAAAATAATAGTCACGTCTGCTGAGTCAAATGAGTGTCATAAACCGTGGCACGGAATCCCTAGAATATGACGACAGAACTTTAGATTTTAAAAACACCTAAACAATAAAAAAAGGTAATAGGACCAACAACAGTTGTAAAACGTTTGCATACACTTCCAGCACTTCCAAAAGAAACAGCAAGGAGGAAGCAACTTCAAAACACCACTTAATTTACAACCACCAAACACGGAATAGTTTTATAAAAGTGCATTTGTCACATGACAGAATGTTACGAGCGCTGAAATAGCTAGAACCACTATTTGCCAGTTTAATGTTGAATATTAAAGTAACTTTTTACGTTTCATTTACTGAGTGATCGTTATCTATATATGAAGCTAGGTATGTGATGGAAATGTTGGGAATTAAATAGCTTGTCGCCTGTGCTATAAAGGTTAAACGATTAGGATAATCAACAAGAAAGACAATGATTATATTATATGTCGTACTAGCCAAGCCGCATTATGGCTGACTAAGCTAATAAGATAGTTTAAGTGCCACCTATATCTACCATCGCTCAAACGCTACGCTCAAAAATGGAATCCTTAGTAATGGAGATCTTCAAGTCTATCGATTGAAAATAATTTAATACAGCTCTGGATAGCAAGCTGTAGCACTATTAGGTGCTGGGGAACCCTACACAACAGCAGCTGCGTTCATCACTCAGCTCGTGCTACAACTTCCTATCAAAGCTGTACAATGCCTCCGTTACTAAGGATCACATTTAGATACAAAAAAATATAGTGAAACATAATATTAAAAATGTGAAAGTTTGGATGTTTTTTTATTGGTCGTTATGTCAATTACGTCGTTATGGCTGAACCTATTTCGATGAATTTCAATGTGTTGATAGATTATGACCGAAATTCAAACATAGGATACTTTTTGTTGAAAAACAACGCGTGCGAAGCCGCAAGCGGAAGCTAGTAATTCATATATTATGTAACATTTTGAAGTAAGTAGACGATAAATCTGATGAGTAATATTATGAATGATGAAATCATGTAAACCACTAAGGATTAACCCCGGATAACAAACTTAATCTAAACCAATTGATATCAAAAGTAGCCAAGCTAAACAGATAAAGGCCGACACGTGTGCTATTAGTAAACACATAACAATGTAGCTGTTGACGATTGCGGCACGAGTAAGATGCACAATATTAGGTTTTTAGTGCGAAATATATTTGCGAATAGTCTAGACGATAACCGAAATTTTATGCTCATAAATACATTGCTTTGTATTGGAAATTACAGACCTCGAATTTAGTGAACAAGGTACATATTTTTAAACGCTTCAAAATAAAATTATTTTTTGAATTTTACATACCGTTACAATGTCTTTCCTAATGGTTTCATGTGTCATTTATGTATAAAATGACCTATTATTTTTAATAAAATACAAACAACCGAGTGTTATCAGTTAACACAAAGGTACTAAGTTCACAGATTTAAAGATAACATAGTTATAATGAAGTCCTAGTTAAATTTATGGCTCCTAATTACACATAATAGGTCGAACATCTGCAGTGGACGACCGATAAATCTATGTAATTACAGAAATCGTCTGTTTATTGATAGGTCTCGAAACAATGCGCTATGTATATTATTATGAGCGGTATATAAATACTAGATAGGTACTATACATATTCTATTTATCTGATACTATAGTATGTATTTAATGCTATCAACTATCAAACCATAGTTTTGTTTGAAAATATTATTACAAGCCAACTTTACCACGTCATATTTTACGTATAGAAACTAATCAAGTACAGTAATACATACGTATTAATGTATTTCTACTGCATTTAATATAAACTGTGTAATGTTTATTTTATTAACGCGCATGACCGTACTGCTATTGCGTATGCAGATGAGGTAATTTCAGTAGCAGTACAATCCTATGATTTTTGACAAACAGGTTAATTCTGATTCAAGTGGCGGTGGCTTACCAAAAGAGATTATTCAACTTTTGAAAAATAAAATTATGTTTATTTAGTTGTTATAAAAATTAAGGAGATAGATTATTAGTATAACTGTTCTTGAAAGGGTTATTTAGAGTGTTGGAAACAGGCATCAAGCCATGTACGCCTTGAACGATAAACTTATAGGGTTGACCAATACCTCATATAACAAATAGGATGTGGCTGGCAACACACGGCCGTGTGTTGTACGTGAATACGTGTACTTAACAAGGTAACATTTTCTTTAAAAAATATATTAATTACTATTTATGTATGTTATAATGATGTTTGGACACTAAGAAGTCCTTCGTCATACTAAATGGAAATCTCCAAACGCAGCAAAATGACCTCAAAATGGAGGCACTTCTACCACGCGCGATGCGTTACAGTTCTCACTTAGCGTAACAAATTCTTTATTCTTTTAGCTATCCAGTGGTGTTATTAAATTTTGAATGGAGATGATAATAGATGTGCACCAAACTGTATCCCCCGATTTTGTTATCTTTCGTTTTTTGAATGTTATTCCCACTATGGAAGCAATTTTTAAAACGTATTCACGTCAAAATTGTGGCAAACATTAAATCGCTTTGCTAGCTCTCACCGCAGCTCTCGTAGCCTGTCAATATCGCATACACCTCACACGTGGTCGATATTAATAAACCCTGCGCAAGAGTGCGCTCGCGAGTACGCAGTGATGTAACTGCGTAGTCTGTTATGGGTTTTACACGATACTGCTAGTTTTCAAACGATAACATTATATATGTAAACTTTCATTTGCATTGCTATAAATATTTTTGATATATATATACAGGGAAAGTGGATATCAATTAATAACAAACAATGACTGACGGTATTGCGCAGTAAGACGGTCTGTTATCTTATCATTCGTTTATTGGGCAGAAAATCTATGACAATACCTACTTCTATTATGTTTTAAATAACAAAAATAACATAAAATTCGGGATAAAAAAACGATAAATAATAGTACAATGTCATTTACTTACTGTAAAATAATATAAAATACAACTTAAAAATATAACAATTCAAAATTTAATTTAATATAAAATTGAAGTAAAAATAGTTAGCCGTCAAATTCAAAGTGAGTAATCAGGTTAATTGTATAATTAATTCGACTCACGTATAATGTTTTTTTTTAAACAAATTCAACAACATGTAAATAACTTGACACTCGTAACCGACTGACCTGAATAGATTCTTTAATTTTCATTTGCATTAAATGAACTGTCTGTAATTATATGTAGTTAATTAATATTAATATATGTATGTTGTATATGCAACGGGGATATCGTAGGTTATATAAATTGTGACTAACAGCAAGCTCGTGATAAGTCAGAAAACGTATTTATACCTATATTCTATCAATTTTTTGACCTTACACGTCTGGTTATAACTTTATGCATCATAATTATAATTTTTATATACTTTTGTATTTTTGTGAGGGAATCACCGTAGTGATGTCAAATGTTTGAGTGTAAATAGTTTGGAAGCCTATGAAGTACCTAACAGTTACTTAATAGACTCAAATATAGAGACACGTATCATTTTGATCGCTTCCTAACAATACAAACAGTGAAAATATGATTCCAATCACGCCAAGCGTAAAACCATTTCACGCCAAAACACAAGGCGAACTGCCAACAAAGATGGCCAAAAAGATATCGCGGTGCCGTTAAATCCTTTAAAGTCTACATTATTCTCTCCAGATCCAATTTCTACTTATCTTGGTAAAAGAACGGTGGCAGGGCGAAATAGCACGATCGCACGTCGATACTACATGAGGCTCGTGCCAAAACTGTAATTTATTGAGACAAAGTTGAGACCGAATGTGCTGAGGATTTTTAGGTGAATGGAGTTCGTTGGCTATTGAAACCATTTGCAACTTACTGAAACGATTTGCTCATTGAAATGATTGTAATGCTACTTATTTATAAAAGGTTTTGTGGTTTGTTACAAAATTAATGTACCTACTTAGGGATGAATCGACAATAACCACAATTGTCTGTAGTTTATTAAGTAGGTACCTTATCATGGGCTTTTCCATGTTTAAAAGATGATTTGAGCAAAGCTTCAGGTTAGATAATGACAAGCACTTTCATTCATACCTAAAGAGATTCATACCTGTTGGGTATCCGGTACTAATTGATTTTTTTTTATTTTAAAAACTTTATTAAGTTTTTAGGATAGACTGTAGCTGTGGCCGCTCTTACATCGGGCAAACCAAACGTACCATAGCCGAGCGTGTCAAAGAGCATATCGCAGCTGTCAAAAATCGCCAGGTCAACAAGTCGGCGATAGCAGAGCATCTGGTAGACTTGGATCGAATCATTGGATTGAACTTCATGATCCTAATGTTCTCTCTAGTGAACGCCATTATTACAAGAGAATAGTTCGTGAAGCGATTGAAATCAAGAAATTTCCAAATTTCAATCGGGAAGATGGATATACTCTCTGCGTCTTGGAACCCGGTGATTGCTAGGTGTGCGCGTCGTAATCGGTCGACTCAGTGCGTAGATACGGTTAGTGTAGTGTGTCGTAATATGAACGAGGAAATTTCTTATTCTGAAGACCAAGTGAGGGTAGATGCTGCAGCTATCCACACTTCCCGACGGTAGCTCCAAGTACTCCAGTCAGCCCGAGACCATGACTGTTGCAACACAGCCGAAACGTCGGGATAGCAAATAAAAAAGGTACATACGCGATAAATACCCGTTTTAATCAATAATCATGTACATTGATCGCGAAAGTTTGAAAAATACTATTTATTAAGTAATCGAAAACACGTGTGCTTATACGAACAAGGATAAAATGTTTTACGAAATGTTAATTTCCTACTCCTAAGCAAAATAATTAAAACTACCCATTATCGTCTAAAATGAAATATTATGTGTAATTTACCTCATTTAAGGCTAAGATTTTAATTTCAGTTGTTTCATTTCGTGATACGTGTTTAAGATAGCTGTAAAACCAAGACTTCTTAACAGAGTCAGTGAAGCTATATAAAACCTTAGAAATATTTCCATTTTCACCAAGGTGTAACAACATCACAATAAATTACTTAGAAAACATCAAAAGTCGTAGTGACAGTTCCTTAGCCTCGCAATCTTGTAATTTCAATAAATCAGTACATTTAGATGCGGAAGCAAGCATGCCAAAACTGCAAATAGTAGTTACATACTATGTATATTATATACAATCGTCTATGTACACTATTTATCGAATGAAACACGTGTAACAGTTCCACGCGCAGTTCTATTTATATAGCACAGGACCAATTTGTAAAGCGAAGAGTGAGATTATTGAGTGATAGGTAACGTACGCAAACTAGATACGTCATAGATTCTGTAATAGAAGAGACTTTAATTGAAAAAAACAATACCAGGTGTGTTATTGAGAGCTCAACTCTATACCAAATCGTAGATACGTAGAAATCTATGCATCTCATTACATCCTTTAAAATTGTTCTAGAATATGATGAAGCTATCATCATAATCTTCCAAAACATAAACAAAATTAGGTAACGCGTAAATTAGCAAGAATAAAGAACCTAGAATTTGGCAATGTCTAAATTACACCCAGTGAAATAAAGTTTGCTTAGCTATAATTTGACCTGATTTTTAATGGAAAAAAGCGACCAAGTGCGAGTCGGACTCGCCCATGAAGGGTTCCGTAGCAGCAAGTAACATAATAAAAATGTTCCTGTAGTTCGTTGTAACTTTTATTATATTTGAGTTTATTGAAAGTTGAAAAGATAAATTGCGGTTTACGATTTATCGCGTATTAAAAAAAACTACTTACTAGATCTCGTTAAAACCAATTTTTGGTGGAAGTTTGCATGGTAGTACATCATATATTTTTTTTAGTTTTATCATTCTCTAATTTTAGAAGTTACAGGGATACACACACACACACACACACACATTTTACCACTTTGGAAGTGTCTCTCGCGCAAACTATAAAGTTTAGAAAAAAAAATTATTAGAAACCTCAATATCATTTTGGAAGCCTATCCATAGATAACCCACACGTATGGATTAGGGAATGCAATCCCGACTCGAGATTGCAAATTCGAGATCCCGAAAATTCCCGCGGGATTGATATTTCTAATCCCGCGGGAATTTTCGGGATCCCGTCTAGTTTAAAAAAAATGTTAAATTCGGATGACTGAAAAAGCTAATAACTGCTTGTTTGTGATAGTGAGGTTAACTAAAATAACATATTACTCGAAAGAAAATAAAAATCTTTATTCTTTAATCTTACCAACTAAATAATTATCGTCACCTGTCGCTAATATTCGGAAATAGTCGGAATAGTTTTCTAACGCTGTTTGGCGTTCCTGCCGCTCGCGGCCGTATGTCAGCGCGCCGCTTGCGTCCCGAGTGGACATGTGTAGCGTCGCTGACTACTGCCGCCCAATCCCGTCAATCTCGAACGGGATCTCGTCATATGATGCGTCGGGATTGATCCCGAAAAATTACACGAGATCTCGTGAGATCGTGATCCCGCGGGATCGGGATTGCATTCCCTAGTATGGTTTTGATGAAAAAAAATATTTTGAGTTTCTGTTCTAAGTATGGGGAACCCCTAAATTTATTGCTTTTCTTCTATTTTTGTGTGAAAATCTTAATGCGGTTCACAGAGTACACCTACTTACCAAGTTTCAACAGTATACTTTTTATAGTTTCGGATAAAAGTGGCTGTGACATACGGACGGACAGACAGACAGACATGACGAATCCATAAGGGTTCCGTTTTTTGCCATTTGGCTACGGAACCCTAAAAATAGTAGGAAATGTTTATTAAATACATAGTTTATAAGTAGGTATGAAAAAAGAAAAAAAAAGAAAAAGAAAAGAAAATATATTTATTTGAACCCACTTGACATCACACACAATAAAAAAAACAATAAAAACAAAGGCAAAGTCAAAATTCACTCAGACAGACAATACTGGTGTTGCGTGGGGACAAAATGGTCCCTGTCTCAGCATAAGCTGTTTCGTACCACGATGGATACGACGCAGCGCTGGTTTTCTGACAGGGCCTAGGTGACGACACGATCATTTGAAAAGACAAAACAAATAGAATAAAATATAAATAACATGTAGACAAATTAAAAGGAGAAGATCCTCAATAAATTTACAATACATCACTTATCGTATATTTTGTTAAGTACGAGGAAATAATTAAATGATGAGCCATTTATTATTTTATTAGTGGGATAAATAGGGTATATGGTCTAACCGCAAACTTATAAGAAAAACAAGTAGTAAAACCGCTATGATGAGTAATGGAAGTAAGACAAGTAACAATACAACTTCAAAATACACCGAAGAGTCTCGTGCACTCAACAAACATTTAAAATATCAGGTCTAGCTAGCGATTGCTATAATAATATAATTCTTCGTGATAACTATCTGTATCAAACAGATGTCTATGTCGCGAATACATACGGGCAATTTCTTATAAAATTGTTTGAAAACAAGTTTCCCGTGTTAAAGTATGTCTGTTTGTGATTGTCCAGTTACGAGGACTCTTCGCACCTTTTTTGTATTGCCAAGAAACAAATATTTAGTTAAAATAAACCCGCTAAGCTGAGACCAGACAAGGAAAAGGGATTTTATTTCTGTATATTTTTTGTCCTTTTTCATTCCAAGTCTAACTCATCCTATGTAGGTATTTCATAAATAAAATGAGCCATATTTATATCAAAAACATATCATTAGGTACATAAATCATAAAGCAATAATGTCAAAGTGACCGACAACCACAGGATACTATTAAAATTAATATATAGATAAAAACACTACAAACAAATTCTTCGTCTTTGGATTATGCATATTAATGATAACGTAAAGGGTTTACTGAGAACCACAGATGATCAGTTCATTTTGATACATCACTGACAAAAACCGCGAGATGTTTTATATGCTTAAATAAATCAATTCGCTACAGACTTAGAACTTATCGTTTTGCGCTTAGTACTAGATAATGTTATCTATATTTTACCTCTCCCACGACCGTAACAATATAAACACAATAATAATAAAATGAAAATGTCGCGATGCCTGTTTTTGCGTAGTTTATAAACTGACAGCAGTATCCGTAGAAAAAGTATAAAAACGCACATTGATGTGATAGCGATTTAAGTCGATTCAACCAAACTAAATAAATAATACCGGACATTTCTGACAGCGCCATCTAGCCCCAAAATAAGTAAAGCTTGTACTATGGGAACCAGATAACTGATAGAATACATACTTTTTTTGTTTTTGTAAATATGTACATAGGTACAGGTAGTAGATACTTATAAATCTTATAATATAAAGAGAAACAACCAGACCCGGAACAAATGTCAGAAGATCATGCAAACATTTGTTCCGCGGCAGTCGAACCTGCAATCTACTGCGTCTCAGCCACTGCGCCACGGAGGACGTCGTCGAACCGATTTTACAAAACGCTAATATTTCTTATAGCTTGGGTGTGTGCCTAATAATGTCTTAGAGAAAAGTACAGATATTGAACCCGCATATCTAAACTAATAACACCCGCCATGGGAATAAAAAGTGCACTGTAATTTTCTATGTATCGTTTGGAATAATTTCACAGCAACGCACTATATTTGTGCTAACGGAGCTAAATGCGTAGATATGGCATGGGAACTTGTAACTGGACTTTCTGAAGATACAAAAGAAGTTGTATCAGAAGAGCATAAGGTCGATATTAATACGGTATTGGTAGAAGATGGTATAGTTGCAAGGGATTTAATTACGTACGGTGGTATGGAATAGCGGTTTTACTCAGCTGTTTGATGACTGTCCTTATCGTTCGACTGTAAAAACGCTGGTTTATCTAGACTCACTGCCGGTTTATTATACTATCAGTATTTTAAAATAAGGGTAACTATATCTTAAATGTATAAGGATTTTAATCTTATAAGATATCTCTGATAAGAAAATTAAACAAGCCTATGTCAATAATTTCTAGTTTCTTTCAAAGAACTATAACAAGCACAATATTCTATTCTTGTTGTAGGTAGGTAAGGTACTGTGTACTTTGGTATAGTAAGCGTCGAAAAATAATGTAACCATTTGCCCAGTATAGTGGTAAAATTTTGAGGCTGCTAGAATTTGTAATGAAAAATAAAATGTTTTGTTGTTTATGTAGCTGGCATAAGGCACTGATAGGTACGTCCTGTCACGACAAACTGCCAGAAACGTAATTATAAGTACATTATCATAAGTGCTTTATGCCGACGCGACTGCGAGAAACTGGAACGCTATTCTTTTCCTTCTCGAATTATACCCACACTAATGTAAAATAGCTACACAAATAATATGTTGCCCATAAAACACAAATAACAATTCCATTCAGAGCTCTTGAATCAGTTTTCGTTTGTAAATAAACGAATCCGGCTGATACAGAAAAGGGGAGCCTATGTTTCAAAATTCAATTATATCCTTATCTCACATGATGGAAAAAAATCTAAAAAGGGCCGAGTGCCCACGGATAATACGATAAAACATGTAGGATCGTGGATAATTTAATGAATCTGTGACATAATTATCATATGTAATTGTAAGTAATTTTATTTTCTTTGTTGACTTTTTTAATGTTTCTTTTAACTTTTTCTGTATATTTATTGTTTAGGGTAGGTATATTTGTTTTATTTTATAATTTTTAATTTGGATTTTATGACATTTGTTAATTAAGAATATTGTAATTTGTAATCTCAAATACGATTGTTATTGTTCTTGAATAAATGAAATGTATTATACAAGAAAATCCTTTGATTTCATAACATGACAACAGACGTGTAAAGACGAAACTTCGGGCAAAGCAATTACTTTAATGACGGCAAGGGAAAACTTGATAACAGTAACAGCACTCTCTAATGTTAATTTACATGAAGAAGGGACGCGAATTACCATTCGGTCCGAAGATCAAAAACCCGACAGTTCGACAACTCAAAATTGAATTATAACTCTTTAAGGACGATTCTCATTTAAGTTGAAATTAGTTCGATTCGGACCCGTAAACAGATGGCCGACAGCCTTTTGTGTTCGGTTAATCCGAACTTTCGGCTTAGATCAAAGGTATTAAGTTTAGTGCGCTCTCGAAAAGGCCCCTATTCTTTCATTTCCGTGGCATCGGAACTTTTCTTATTCCCCGAAGCTGGTGTTCGGGAAATGGGAGACATTACAGAGTCAATAGACGCTCGGTATAAACCAAACCGAACCGTTGAGTCAATAAGATTCTCGCTTTAGAGTCCTTGTTTAACCTAACTTCTGGTTGAAGACGTGCCACGAATCCCCGAGTAGCCCACCTAAGTCTGTAGACTATCGATTGCGTCATTTCAATTAATGATCGGTATCTCTTGATCAGTGAAGCGCATACGTCTGGTAACTAGTGTCATAGTGTTTAGTTTTCTGATAGGCATGAGCTAACCGTTCGAATTTAGATGTATTCCCAAAGCAATTACGACATGAAACGGTAGCCGCCAGGATCGCTATAGGGTCTTGGTGACCTCGCTTCGATCTTCAACTAAACTTCCACTGTACACAAAAATAGCGTAACTCGTATTTTTAACAATACGTTTGGGACAGTCTGACTTGTGCATAAAAGGCCCCACGTGACATCAAAAGAACCTAAAAGGGGTTATTCGCAAATGTCAAATGGGTGACGTCTGACATTCTGAAGGACGTATTTATACCCTAGTGAGTTATGCAAATATTATTCATACGTGAATATTATTGACGACTTAGAGAGTGGATTAGTTAATTGGCTGCGGATGTTGTCCTCATAAATCCCAATGACAATGAAGACAGGGTTGGCAGTTACATTGCCTGATATTGCCGTGAAGGATAATACATTTCAGTTGATTTTATCCAAGTCACAAAGCATTCAACTTGAGAAATATTTTATTGATAAAAAGTATGACAGTCGACTTGATATTCAAACAGAATCTGTCGAAACTTCTGAAATGCGAACACGGAAAGGCAAGAATATTCTTTAGGAAGGCGAAGTTGCTTGTACAGTGGTCCCCAACGGCGCTAGTTGTCTTGTTCCATAAAATACTTGAATATTTTGACGATGCATCGTTGCACGTAGTACTATCGGCCAGATGCTTCCAATCAATACGAGTTATGCTCGTCCGAAATCGGACGCAGATGCGATCTCACCTCTCGAAACTACGAGTATGTTGTTTTGAATTCAACTTCTTATTTACAGTGAAGTGGTCGTGTTTTCGAGGTAGATAAATGTTAAATTTATTTCTCGCATGCGCTTAATAAAACTACGTACTGGTATATTACCTACCGGTGCTTTCAAGTGCCCGGGAGAGCACTGAGCAATTACCCGAACAGAGGCCAAGCTTCATAACAAACTCAAAACCTAGTTTCAAAGGGGTATCCATTGTGGGAACAATGTATTTCTGAATATGCCTGACAGATAAATAATGGCCTTTGACAGATTTTAATTGATATATATTTATCGTCAAGGATCACGCCAATGTCTACATTTTGTATCGCTGTGGTGCCTGACCGATTACAGTAGATAAGTTACCTACTATTATTATGACATATTATATGAGTTAGTTAGCCCTGAAATCATTCGCACCACTGAACTGGCGCAAAATTGCTTATCCCATAAAGTAGAGGTGTAAAGTGTAAACACATCATGGATTAGACCTTACTTACAAACTGCCAGGGTTTATAGTTCTACCTTTCGATTGTATATTGAGTTTTGCCTCTGTACGCTACACTATCACTAAAGTCACTATGTATGTAAACGGTTTTAGTTCCTGCCATTAATAGTAGCTTTAACGAGAAGAATTATTACTTAGTTTAACGCTTACTGTTCGAGTCTTGAAATGCGAGTGAATCGTTAAGTAAGTACATATTTGTGAAATCGCTTTTGTACATTGTTTTTAGGTACATTGTTTTAAAAGCTTCTCAATATGCTTTCAGACTTTTATTAACATAGACTAAGTAACTATTTAATACATTTATATTAATACATCCTACATTTATTGTAAAGCTCATAAAAACCTCTTCTGTTTCTAGAAATATGTTCCTATATATCCAAAATGTTTTAGCCAAGAATTTCTTAAGTATAAACACGGCCAGCGCGGTCATGTAACAGCGAACATTACCACAATAGCCTAACGCCATTAGTCACTCCGGGGGAGGCGGGAATGCATCCAAAGACAACACGGAACGTGGCGTCCCACGGGAGCCTGCAAATATTGGCAGGGTATTAGCTCTGTAACGAGTCACTTGTAGGTTTTTCACTTGCTTTTATGAATTCAACTTTAAAAGAGATCTTTCTTTGATTTATCTTACTTCTAAAAAGGCATTCGATGTCTAAATCAGAAACAAACAAGATGTTTATCGATCTTCTCTCCACGTTGAATTTCCACTTAATAATTTCCTTCATATTTACATTTCAATTCAGCTTTCCTTCGCGGTCTTTTGCAATTTTATCTTCCATCTAAAAGGGAGGCACTAAAAAGTTTTCTATAAAAACAGTCGTCGCGCCGCCATATTTTGCTCAGCTTTCTTCATAAATTGTCAGAATTGAGCCTCATCTGCATATCTAGGAGATCTTCCGAATGTAGATTTGAAAGTTTTGCACGACTTCCCGAAAGGGGCAGAGGCAGAATTCAATACATCAAAGCGATTTCAAATGACGATTACTGTTACTTTGGTGATTGTGTCCACTTCAATTTAAACATTCTAACCCCTGATTTGAACTTTCAATTCATAAATTAATTTACTTTATGTCGATATGTTATTAGTGTCGATCATAAAAAATATCGACTTTATAATATAAATACTTACCTACTTAAGCCACTCCATTTATATTGGATAAAAATAGGATAGCATAAGGATCATAAGACGTTAATTAGAAGCGTGATTCGTCTTAGCCCTGTGATTGTGCAAAGCCATGTTGCTATTGGAAGTGCTCGAAGTGTTTAGCATTAAAATAAATTATTGCTTGTTTAAGATAATGTTTCACCAGCACTGTTTTATCTGAATTTAAAACTATACAAGATAATTTTATTCGAATTTGGAACTTTTCGAATTCAATTTATTTATTACTTAAGTATATGTGACGTGAAATTAGGAATGAATGAAACCTGACAAAATTTTAGGATAGGTAAAACCGATAAATATTATGAACATAAAATTAAAAAAATATCATAATTTCAGTCCAGAATCACCCACTGTGTGTATAGGCCTCCCTTGTTTTCGGCCAGCCTCCTATCCAGTAATAACCAGCAAGAAATTGAAAGTAAATCAAAATGTCAATACCAAAGAAAGTAAAATCCAAGTAAGTACATTCAACCCAAGAAAAATGTCGTCAGATAAGTTAACGTGGAACATGTTGACTGTTTAAAGGCTTCCATATTCGGTGAGTCTTGGGCCAGAGAATGTTTAGCAGTTAGTACTGCAGGAGCTGCTACACCGAGCTGCTTACCTCGAAGTGAAGTTCAAGGACAGTAATTGTATTTAAAAATACGTATTGCTCAGCTTCCTTATACCGGTTTTGGTCAGCAACTTTTGTGCTTTGCATTTAGCGTTTACGCCTACGTACTAAAACAAAGATACAATGCAAAATTTCAAACTCTTACTCCTTGCAGTTTCGGAGATATCGTGATGAGTGAGAGGACTTCTCTTTTATATATATACTTATAGACAAATATAGAATGGCATATAAAAATACCCATAAGTGCTTAGTACTTATGAATTATGACATGACTCATGACTTTATTATTATTTATTTAAGTATTTATATTTATTTTGCTTGTTTTCTCTAAATTAAGAAAATAAACGTAAAAGCTACAATCCAATTGTCAATTGCTTGTATTATCGTTATACCATCTAAAAAGATTATGCATTGTTTTAGTCACTAGTATAATAATGTACACTATCAATAAAATATTTATAAAACTGGTATTAGTGGAGCAAATGATTTCCGCGCACCTTATCTAGCACACATCCTCATAATCTAATCTTTAGCATTTAGGTTCGAAAGTACCAATAAATATATCTACATCCTCACTCTACCTACATCCGATCCAGATTTCGCTAAACCATAAAGGTGTTATTTATTTTTAGGGTTCCGGACCTCAAAAGGTAAAAAGGAACCCTTACAAGATCACTCTCTTCTCCGTCAGTCCGTGTGTCACCACTAGGGAATGCAATCCCGACTCGAGATTGCAAATTCGAGATTAGAAATATCAATCCCGCGGGATCCCGGAATTTTCGGGATCCCGTCTAGTTTAAAAAAATGTTAAATTTTGATGACTGAAAAAGCTAATAACTGCTTGTTTGTGATAGTGAGGTTAACTAAAATAACATATTACTCGAAAGAAAATAAAAATCTTTATTCTTTAATCTTACCAACTAAATAATTATCGTCACCTGTCGCTAATATTCGGAAATAGTCGGAATAGTTTTCTAACGCTGTTTGGCGTTCCTGCCGCTCGCGGCCGTCAGTCAGCGCACCGCTTGCGCCCCGAGTGGACGTGTGTAGCGTCGCTGACCACTGCCGCCCAATCTTGTCAATCTCGAACGGGATCTCGTCATATGATGCGTCGGGATTGATCCCGAAAAATTACACGAGATCGGGATTGCTTTCCCTAGTCACCACCGATTTTCTCAGGAACGGGTGGACCTAGCAAGTTGAAATTTATACCAGTTATTGATTAAAACGGGTATTTATCACGTATGTACCTTTTTTATTTGTTATCCCGACGTTTCGGCTGTGTTGATAAATACCCGTTTTAATCAATAATTATGTACAGTGATCGCGAAAGTTTGAAAATACTTTATACCAGTTATTGAGGCCTATAGTCCCTATCAGGCGTATAATATCAAGGTCCTGAGTCAACACGATAAAAAGATATGGACAAATTTATATGTTCATGAAAACTTGTAGGTACCTACCCAAATTACCTTAAATAACAATTTTTTTATTTTTTAGGAATTTTTACCTTTGTTTGTGCTAAAAGACCTTGCTTTTAACCAAAATTGACAATTCTAGGTCAACTGGAAGTACCCTATAGGTTTTGGGTCGTAAACCTATATGGTAGTTCCCGTTGACCTAGAATCACGAAATTTGCCAAAAAGCAAGGCCTTACAGCACAAATAAAGGAAAAAATTCCAAAAAATAAAATAAGTTGAAAATTAAAGGCTTTCTCCATACATACATAGTTGACGCCAATTAAGATAGTCCTCCGAGTTGTATGGGCGCTCAAACAATTTAGAGGACTAGCTAAATCGGCACCAACCTCAAATAAGGTAAATAAATAAAATTGTGCTATTGAATAAATTAAATATTTAAGTGGGGCTCTCATCCAACAGACATAATTATTTTGCCGTTTTTATAGAAACGTACGGAAACCTTCGTGCGCGAGTCCAACTCGCCCTTGGCTGGATTTTTTTAGTTGTTCGTGGGGAAATAGGCTTACAGCCTACGTGATGGTAAGCGGTCACCGTCGTCTATAGACATCGGCATCACCGGGTATTGTCGATGCGTTCCCTACCCCATAGAAACCTCTTTAGTTACGTTTCTTGAAGAGTAATAAGCCGATCGGGAAATCCTCATTCCACATCTTGCATGTATGGGGTAGAAAAGATCGCGGGAAACGTAATATCTAATTGTCGATGATGATATTTCCGCTTTGATCATCAATCTAAAAGCCAAAGTCATCAATGACTTCATCAGTTTAAATGTCAATGACAAAGTGCATCGAACTAATTCCGAGTGCAATCAAGCAAGACCGGTTCGACCGGGGCTTAATATTGATTTAATATCAGTGATTAAGTCGGCGAACGTGTAAGGAATACTGGAGATAACATCTTTCAACTGGTAAGTTTTTTGGTGTAACTCATCAAGTCTGGTAGATGATGGTATCGATATTTAAGATTTAGTAGATGTATCTGTTTGTATTGAAGAAATAGATCGTAGATATTGTATTACTTTAAGTATGGTCCTAATAAATCTTCACCTTTTTAAAATTAATGACACAATAATGATGTTCAGGTAGTATAGGTGGATGTCTTGACAACTGCATCGCTTTAAGCATCACGTAAATAAAAAGACCTCGATATTTTGAGCGTTCACTATTGTTATTCCAATGCATTGGTAACTAAAGTTCAGGGGCTCCTGCGCAATCCTGGCAATTACAATAATTGAGGGGCATATTGTGAGTATTGTGACACTGGTATTTTTAGACGTTTTATCAAAAGTCGTAAGTATCATTCATTACCACTGACGATGTTTTGAATAGCTATATGATATAGGTACATAAAAGGTAAATAAATACTATTGTCGATTCTGAAATAGCTGAAGAATGTACTTACGTAAAACAACTAAACTGATACCATTGATTTAGTACCAGTACTATACTAGATTAAACCTAATGTACCATTTTGAACGCATTAGCAAGCGAGTGAAGCCGAGAGCGGATGCTAGGCGTCAATATATCCCCAAAATCCTATAATACCGCTCAGTAGTAGGTAATCTAATTTAGATCTCCCAAATTGAAATGAAAATCTCTTGTTTTTTCTCCAAACCAATTTAGTTTTGCTTACGTTAGTAATCCTATGTTTATTTTGTTAGGGTTCCCTCCAATTAGGGATTCGATAAAACGTTTGAATCAGCGTTTGATTATTTTACGGGCAATTTGATTTACGCATTTTTAATTGATTGTTAACTACGTTATTTTAGACGCGTAAAGCTTAGATCTACTAGAAAAATGTTCAAAATGTATGTTGGTTAAATAACAAACATCAAAGATCCACAATTCACTTTACGAAATAAAATGTTACCCCAAAAGGAATGCCAATAGACGTTTCGGATAAAACGACTGATTAATTTAACTGGCATTCGAGGAACTGGCAATATAAACTATATTGCCCTTATTACTTTGAGAATAGAGTTCAATATAGAGCAATTTATTAGCCTTGCTGACTATGGAACGTGGATTCCCGGTAGCGATATAGGTAATATAAATCATCTGGACTACGTTGAAATCTAGAGGGAATAATTTTAAGAGACAAGAGTTTTTGAAATACCGATAAACCATTTTAAAACCGGAGGTAATGTTAAAAGAAATCTTTAGTTACCTGTGATTGAACGACTTTTAATAATTATAATGAATTAAAATCAAGGAATCGAAACAATTATTTTAGGAGTACAAACATGTACATAATGGAGAAAAGCACTTTGTTGTTCCAAAGTTTCTATTCAAAAAATCCCATCGATCCATACGACAAAATGGACGGAACAAATACAATGTTTGCTTGAAACTGGGTCAAAATTCGATCAAGCAATACACCGAGGGCGACGTAATCTCACACTGACGCGGTTAAGCTCAGCATCCGGACCAACAAGCTTTATCCTTAGATAATATTAAGGCTTTGGAATTTTAAATTTTAGCGATCTCATATTGTAGAACGTAGTTTGCTGATGGATATAGTTTCAGGCAAGAATATTATCAAATATTCACGACATGAAGAGTCTTCGCAAACTGAATATTTCCAAAGCAGTGGCTCTTTTCATCATCCATCACTATATACCTAATTAGACAAATACATATACGCATTTATTAACCACATCGCACACAATACTATTAAAAGAATAAATAGTTTTTTTTTTTTGTAAAAATATTTTCTCAAAAGAAGCTTTTGTAGATAAATGCATAATAGAAACCGCAAGCCAGATTGAAATGAGCCCAAAAACTAGTAGCCTCTATAATCCACTCAGAAGTACTCAGAAGTACCGTTGTCTAGCATCTGGCTCCATCATGAGACCACCTCCATGGTACCATATTATTGCAATATCAGCAAAATTGATGTATTCGTAATTTCAGCTCAATCGGTTGGCGAGAACTGGTTTAAATTTCAGTTGCAGTTGCAACAAACTAACAAATATTGCAAGTTAAATGCAAGCTTCAAAGAATGATAAGCTAGTCAGGGTGACCATGAAAGAACTAGTATCACGATCAACTTACGACTACAGGTATAACGAGTAAGAGTATGCATAGATGCAAGTTTTGCATTGATTCTAGGTAAGTCGGTAATATTATGTCTTCTCGACCGGTGGAACTAGATTGTAAAGTTATAAGTTCATATTTTATGTATTTTAGGCTTTTTAGAAAATAAATAAATAAATATTGATGGACATTTCACACAGCGTTATCTAGCCCCAAACTAAGCAGAGCTTGTACTATGGGAACCAGATAACTGATACTTAAATACTTTTTTGTAAATACATCCTTATTATATATAGAAAAACATCCAGACCCGGAACAAATATCTGTAGAACATGGAAATATTTGATCCGCGGTGGGATTCGAATCCGCTACCTTCTGCGTCTCAGCCGGCTATTCGCCCACTGAGCCACGGAGGTCGTCGGAGGTCGTCGTAGTGTTTATTTAATTTGCAAATCCAGGAACGATTACTGAAACAATTTGTATTTTTTTTTTTTTTTTAAAATTTACAAGACAGCTAATTAATGGTTATTATCAGAGCAGTAATTCATGCCATCAATATATTTCATAATGGGAAGTACAACCGAGGAAGCACTACCACCATATATATTTCTGCCGCCAAGCAGCATTGCTGTTTCGGTGTTTGAAGGGTATGGTTGCCGGTGAAGTTACAGGCACACCTGTATGCCTCAAGTTGATGGACGCAGATCAGTGCATCGTAGGGCACTCATCTATGGCTTGTTCCAGTCCAAGACGAATAAAAAAAAAGTTGATATAAGCTCAAAATGCGCACATTCTGGAACAGTTGTAGATACTGGCAAAGTTTTTTTCTGGCCAAGTAGCTAATTGTATAAGAAACCTGTCCACAAGTTGGTATAATAAGATTACAGAGTGGCAAGTGAATATCGAAGTTTCTGAACAAGAAAAGTTAGAAGGCAAGGCCAGTTAAAGCACACGACACGATCGCGACTCTTCCTGTTCTTGGTCACGACTTGGTTTTTGCGGACGGCAAAGAGTAGGTGAGTTAGGAAGAGATTATGACAATCTGATTACCTACACGAATGTAACAAACTGACGACTGAACTTGCTTATTTTTTTATTTTGCTTTACACGTTTTTTTGGTTTAGTAACGGATAAGGCCAACTAGATTAAACATTTTACAACCTTTTTGTATTAATGTGCATAGTAACAAAATAGTTTAAGAAATTATCACACTAATATTATAAATGCAAAAGTTTGGATGTTTTTTTATTTATTTGTTTGATTGTTTGTTTGTTACTCAATCACGTCGAAACGGCTAAACCGATTTCGATGAAAGGCTACTAGGCCTTTTTATCCCATAAATCAGTTCCCATGGGATAAAAATGGGATGTCAAAGTTTGTATAATTAAGTAATTATGTATTTTGCACCCCAGAACAACGCGGGCGAATCCGCTGGCAACACCTAGTAATACATAAAACGATTAGAAGCTGGATAACGGTGCGAATTTGAATGGTTCGAAGATAAGTATGCACTTGATTGATAAATTGTTTTACAAAAGTGCATTTAAGTTGATACTCATTTGAATTGAGACCTGCCTGAATACTAAATACGCAATTGATCGAGTTTCTTTTATTTCATGTTGTACAAGAAGATCATCGTGGGTATTATTCTTATACATTGTGGAATTGTATTCCTGTCCTATCTGTACAGTATTCTATGTACCCAGTAAAAGCCGTGTGTAAGCCAGTTCTCGAACCGGTTCCAATTGAACAAAATAATAATACCCAAAGGTCATTGCCGATAATGCACGACCAGTTTCGACATAATGCTTCTCAAATTATAGGTGTTACTTAAAATGTACTCTGAGTGAAAATTGGTTTAGAAAATAATGATAGATTGGTTTTAATGGGATACTGTTTAGAAGTAGGTATATCAACCAGAACATATATTTAGTATTGTTGGTTAGTGTAATGGTGATTTTGATTTTATTTGATCTACTTTATGAAGCAATATGGCTCCATCAGGTAGGATAACGGTTCAAATGCTCATACATTTCTCAGATTACTTATCTGAGAAATACAGCAATGACAGTAATGTGCTAGTTGCTAAGGGTACACTCAATGTAGGTTCTATTTACGCATAGTAGTTCATTTTTAAAAATTGTATTAATAAAAATGTTACCTAAGTAAGAAATCAATTGGAGCAAAATGATAGAAAAATCTTAGATAACATTGTAAATAAGAATAATCTAGAAAAAATACTAAAGGGGCCGTAATAAAAATAGTATTTTGTGGGAAACCCAGAGCTGCTCTTGTTAGTTTAGCTTATAAGTTGTAAAACAGGAATAAAACGTACCGCACCTAAATCCAACATTTCTAACCATTTGATAAAAAACCAAAAGAAATAAAAAATAAAGACTTAACATATGAAGACTGATATAAAAAATATATGAGGGGAAGAGCCAAGCTTTAGCAAAAGAGAAATTCTTTTTGAAAGTACCGGGATCGAGTGTCGTCCTTTTTAAAGGCCAGTCGTAAAGTTTATCGTTTTTAGTGTTCCGCACGAGAAATGAGAAAACGCTCCGTCGCTGATACCTATCTATTCATTCTCGTTCGAGGGTCACCTTTTTATGACTCCATGATGAAATGCTTACTCTCTTCGTTTAAAGATACTTTTAAAATCACTCGGTCTTTAAATTTAGGAATTTAACTTCAAGATTAAGGCCAACTTAAGGCTCCTTTATCCAGAAAGTGAATACCTACTTTAAATATGCTGGTATCTTATTTTATTCAACCTGTGTCATCCCACTGCTGGACAAAGGTCTCCCCCATTGTCTTCCAGGATTTTCGTTCGGTTGCCATATCCCACCAATCCTATTATCTAGTATCCTATTGTCTAAATTATATTCATCGAATAATAAAAGCAAGAGATCAAAAATAAACAAAAAACAAAACAGTCTATAGAAAATATAAATAATTAAAACAAAACACTCTGAGAACATATTTTAGATTCGTAAACCAACAAAATATTGGGCCGGAAATAAGAATCGTTGAAGAAATTATAACGATGTCCAAATATGCAGTTATACATCAATTTTATGTTTTAATAACAGAAATCGTTCAAATAAATACCTACACTACACTATAAATTATTGATTGCGGTTATATTGAATGTATGTTTGTCTGTTAGAGCATGGACCATGAAAGAAATGTATCGATTTCGACATTGAAATAAGATTAAAGTACGAAGTACTTACCGACTGAGAACTGTTTTAACTATACTATCAATTGAAATGAAATTTTAACAAACTGGCCTAAAACCTAATTTCAGAGTGATAACTGTTAAGTAAACTTAGGTTGCACATTAACTCCAAAGATTTGGATAAAGTAAGTATCTAAGGGTGATACTGAATGGTGATAGATTCACACTTAACTATCGTTTTCTAATCAAACTTGTGCAATAAACTTTTGCCGCATCTAATCAGCCGTGCTGATCTTACAAAACTTTTCGTATCCAATCAGCATACATAAATCTGTGAAGGGATAACATAAATAGATTTGGAAGTTTTCAGACACATAGGCATTAACATAAAAATTAGATGTGATAGATAGGAAATGTAATAAGTGAACGTTTGAACTTAGCAATCGTAATAAATTCGTTTGAAATAAGCTTTATTGCATCAAGATAAGATGCGAAATTTGATATAAATTTAGTGCAACTGTTAACAGCTCATTCAAACAACGTGGCGTGATAAACGATTTTATAAGAATAACAAATTCGGAATCGTTCAGAAATCGAAGTCAATGACTCATAGATAAAATTATTTGTACAGAAATTACCTGAAAATAACTTTGCAAGTAATTTCTTTAACTTTGAATCAGAAAAATAAGCCAGAAAAGATTTGTAGACTTTAAAAAAGAGATTTACAACGAAAGTTCACTAAAGTTTGGTAATGGATTTAGTATTTTCATAAACATTTTATTTTCTCGAATGAATAAATTCATAAAATGGATGCTCATGAACTGTTTGAGTTTTAAATTGCGCTGTTTAGCAACCCCAATCGATTAAATGAGTTGACTTCAAACATCAAACGCGAGCAAAATGATTCAATCCAGAACTGCAACCGACTCGTGCGTTTCAGCGTTTAAAAAAAGTTATAAACAAAACCTCATGCGGAAAATTCAAGTGAAAGATATATAGTGTATTTTTGTTGTTCCCACATTGGAAGTTGTTCGTTCCGATTCCAGCACGCGTCACCATGGCCAGACTGAATTTATAGCTATTTGCAGTTGCAGACTTTCTGTTTTCACATGTCATGCCTTCAGTTTTGCAAGTTGCTGGTGTATTTGAGGCAACTTTATTATGAGCGTTGAATTCATAACGTCTTCCCGTCTTTGAAATTTGCTACCTCGCAATTCACAACGCTGCAAGATTATGTTCTTCAATAAAATCTGCCAAGTAAAAAGACTTTAGAGAAACTAAAGGAGGATTAAGTGACAGAATCCTTTTTATAACATCAGCAATTGTTCAGAGGGATAATGATCTCCCTCGAAGCTCTAGACTAAGTTTTATTACCCTAAATTCTGTTTTATAAATAGCTGCTTCATTTTCTTCGTACTGTGTTATTCTTTAAATATTCTCATGTTTCCGTAGAGTTTGTGTGAATTCCAGATAGAGACTTGAGTTTTTCTTTGCTACTGTGACTCTAATTAATGCAGTAAATACACGCGGTAGGCAATGTTTGTCTGTACACAAGAGTAATTTTCTTGGGCAACACTAGCCGTTCTCTATAATGGCACTATTAAAACAACACCCACAAGTGTAGGCTGGGTAAATTGCCATTGCCGACGTGAATTCGTATTTTACAATCAAAATGTTGATTCGCCCAGACCTGCCAGCGCTGCATTAGGGTACATAAATTTGCTTACCTAAACGATAAACTTATGCCAGGAAAGCTAACACGATTGTTTAGAGGTAACCACCGGTCTTAAATGTTAATTTATTGCTACGAAATTGTTTTGTAACATACTGGAGCGGTATCAATACAGACTTATTATCCAAAAATTCGAGGAATTCTGAAACATGACGAGGGTTCGTGATTTGCCGTACTAAGATATCGTTATGGTTGACATACACGAAGGAAAAATTTACAGTTTTCTAGGAAACTATTGTGAAGTATTTAAAAGGAGGATTTAGAGCCGATTACAAAATTGTAGCAGAGAGAAGGCACGAGTAACCTTGGACGAAAAGAACAGTTGCCGGTCTGAGGCTACATGCTTAGAACTCGATGAAAAAACCTAACAAAAAACAAGCGAAGGCAAGTCCACAATTCGCTCGCCGTTCAGATTATAACGATCCGAAACTCCGCCCTTGGTTTCCAAACTTTTTTGTACGCGAACCAAATATTTAAACGACCGCTCTGTTTTAGCTAAATCTACTTCACGGTACTCGTTGCCTACCGATATTCAAATTTTGTACCGTGATGACAGATAATTACAGAGTCTATTGTATTGATAGCTGTTAAATTGCAAACGATACTATTCTAATCGTTTCCTTATATTACATTTTTTCAGTCGATAAACTAGTCAAGGATAAGTTAAAGGAAAACGTTTGTTTCCTAGCTCTAATTAAAAAGAAGATGAGGACTGTCGTTTTCCTGGGAAGTGAAATAGTCCGAATGCCCGAAGATAATTTGCTAGAAGCGCACACAGCCGCAGTCGCAGAGTGCACGGGGAAAGGCCACTCACACGAGGATGACTAAAAATACGTTATTACGAGTTGACATTGAAATGTTAATGCACTCTGGGTTGCTTTCATGGATATTCGCTCGAATGGTAGCAATAAAATCATAACTCTTCTTATTTTATCGATTGTTTTGACTGTTATAGCTTCAGTTTTACGCTCTATCGCCGGGAGTGTGTTTAATGCGATAATGCGTAAAAAATGTATTTGGTGTCATTGCCCTGAGATGATTTGCGTAGACGCGTCAGCCGTGACCGCTTCACCCTGACTGTGCAGCCGATTTATCTCCGCATAGAAATTCGCCAGTAAATTTTATTCTATATTGTCCGCTTCCACATTTTACGGTACGTTAACTACATAAGTGCTGATCCTTCTTATTTTACGACTAGTCAATTTATTGCTTAGCTGTTTATTTTCTAGTAGTTTTTTATTAATCTCGTCTGTAATGCTGAAACGGGCTAGTGACCTAACGCACTTATTTCGATTTTGTTGCACAATATTTTGTTTTATTTCAGCTTATACCTACCTACCTAAAGGTTCGAGAGCCATGGATCATTATAGGTAGCTATACATGTCTAGACATGTCCATGAGTCGGATTGGTTTATTTTGTAAAAACCCGTCTCAATTTAATTGTTTTCGTTTTTAAACGGTTCGATTTTTTTATTGACAATTTATCTTCAACATTAAAATTTTATGCACAATTCTTACAGTGTTGGATCATTACTAAAAGTTGGTACTTGTAACTAAAAAAATAGGACTTATAAAAAAACGAGTGATGATAGTCTGTTTGAGAAATATTTGTTTAAAACCTAGGTACGTAGATTATAATGAATTAGTAATACCAACTTACTTAATAGTTGTTCTATTAGTGGCTAATGGGTTTATTATCTTCGTAATAATTAAGTATCGGTAAGCAGCTAAGTACAAGGATATCCTAAGTTCATGATATCATGTTAATGCAGCATTAGTTCATGTTAATAACAGTAGTACCTACGACGATTGAAGTTCTTTTCTTGGCAATAATCCACGTTTAATGAAAGTTATTCAGTCCTGTTTATAAAATATATATAAATTATGCTCTTTTTCAAATTTATTACTTACTTTTTTAATTCAGAAATAATAAGTTTAAACATTTTAATTCCTAATTTTAAATGCGTTCCAATTTCAAAATGATGTCGATTGAGGAAGTATTTTACAAGTTCGTTATCAAAAACGTCACTGCACAACATGTTTACAAAATAATACTCAATTTTAGCCATGTGTTGATCGTTTTACAGGCGATAAAATTACATTAAGGACGAACCTTTTTATTTATTATTTTTTTCTGTTGTTATTGTCGACTGATTTATTGTGATTTTAAATTGTTTATTTTTATATATACATTTTTGAGAATAAGATTGCCGTTTTTGTAATTTGTTTATTTAATTTTTTACCATAGATCATCGCTGCATCGACTTAATCTTATTTTTTAAATTACATTTCACAGAGATATTATTAATTATAATATTTTTAATTTTTTTTTTACATCATGTTTATTAAAAATTTTAATATACCTATTTAAAATTTTAAGTAACACTTTTAAAATTGCCATAAATATTTCCCTATTCAATGATTTATTTCCATAATAGACTTACCTGTGTAGCATCCGTATAAGGGGTCGAAGAATTTTTATCGACGAGTTGTGACCCAAACAAGGGTACTCCGCTGGACGTGGGCGACATCGACCTCACATCCGAAACTTGTTGGGGCACCATTTTCATTTAGGTATCCTCAAAAAATTGCACAAAAACACAGTACACAGTGCACTTAAAAATCACAAAAATTCAATCGAAGTTCAAAAAAGTTTTTTTTATTGCAGTCCGAACGGATCGGCGAGCAGCCTCTGTTTGCTTCCGTACCGTAGCCTCTCGGCAAACGAATCACCGGAGACTTCCCAGTACCTGGAAACTATCCTCAGAGCTTTCTCCTCTAGAACGGGTCTGCTACTATCTTCTTCAATTACGAACAGTCCAAAAGTCATAATTTTAGCGGGGTCCCGACCGCAGTTCAGTTAGCACTGCGGGGCGATCGTGGTCATAATCAATCGGGCGCGTTTGTTTTGTTAATTGCTTCGGCGGCTACGTGCGCACTCCGCTAAGTCAGCGAGCGTACTGGCGGCGGGCGCGAGCGGCATCACGCTGTCAATATACCCGCGCGCTCAGCTGTTCACCCCTGCCCCGCGCCGCCGCCCTCCCCCCCGCACATTCGCACACAGACGCTCGATGCAAGCGCACGGTGCGCTTACTTACCGTGCGCTTTCAAGTCTCTTAAGTTTTTTTTTAACTTTTGATGAAGTTATGTAACGTCTTGTTCTTTTGACTCTATATCTCACAAAAAGTCACGTAAATTAGCATATCGATCAAAGGTTAGTTACAAAGTTTTGGTAGGTATATTTTATAAAATTTTACTCCAATTTTAAAATTGAACTACCAACGTCAATAGCAAAATAGGTATTAGAAACTAGAAAGTAAGTACAAAATTTTGATTGGAAAACTTGTAATTAACTGAGAAAAATTGTGTATATTTTAATTCAATACTTATGTGATAATCATAATTTTAAGATAAAACAGTTCTTTTCGCGCACAGATTTAGGTATATCAAAATCATAATTTTGACTAACCTCGACGTTTTGGCCAAGTTACATCGGCCGTGGGCACGAGAGACATTCAGAAGTGATATTTTTTTTAAAACTTAACCTAAGTTACTTTGGCAAAAAGTTATAACGGACTTTCCATGCCAATGCATGCTACGTCGTGTTTTGTAAGGTTTTTTCGAGACGTCTAGACCAATATATTTACTGTAGGTAGGTAGCCGAAGTTTGTTCCTAGACGTCCTGTCTTGACTGTGGTTGCCTTAGTTAGAGGCTTAGGCTATCATTATGTCCAAGTTTTTTAATTATGGTATTATAATATGACGATAAAAACATTATAATTAGTTGATATTTTTTCAATAGCTAGTAAGCTATAAATATTTTTTTTAAATAAAATTAATAACCTATCAAGGATCACGCTAGTAGCTACATTTTTGTATAGTTGTGATGCCTGACCGATGAATGAATGAATGAATGAATGAATGAATGAATGAAAATTCTTTATTATACCTTACAAGCTAGACACAACAGATTTATAAAAAAAAACAAATAAAAGTAAGCATAATGGGCGGTCTTATCGCTTAACAAAGCGATCTCTTCCAGACAACCTTTGGATGGAGAGGATCATTGCTTAATGGAAGATTGGCCGAGGTGTAAAAAGAATAAACTTAATAATAGAAAAAGAAATTAGTTATATACATACATATTAGGTACATAAATAACTTTTAAATAAATAAATAAATATCATATATAAAATAAATAAATATGTACTTACATACTTATACTTACAATAATAATATTAGAGATCAGATGAATCATGACTCTTCATGGAGATAAAAGTTTTTGAGTCTAGCTTTAAATACGGAAGGTGAGGGGGATTTCTTAATGGAGATCGGCAAGGCGTTCCATAATCGGACAGCTAGAACGGAAAAGGATTTTGCATAGAAACTGGTTCTATGTATCGGGGTTTTGAGAAGGAGGTTTTTAGAGGATCGGAGTGTTTGGGAATTTGTGCAAAAAAGGAATTCAAAGCGTTCCTTCAGATAACAAGGCGTGGAAGGATTACGAAGGATGTTGAATAGGAGGGATAGGATGTGAGTATTCCGGCGAAGACGAATGGGGAGCCATTTGAGTTTATTACGAAATTCGGAGATGTGGTCGTATTTCCGAAGTCCGAAAATAAACCTTATGCAAAAATTTTGAAGACGCTCAAGCTTATTGAGCTGCTCCTCCGTGAGGTCAAGATAGCAGGAATCAGCGTAATCTAAAATTGGGAGAAGAAGAGATTGTGCAAGCGCAATTTTAGTAGCTATCGGAAGAAAGTTTCGCAGTCTCCTGAGCGAACCAGCAGAGGCAAATAGCTTCCGACTCACAGATTCAAGCTGAGGACCCCACGACATACAGCTATCCATGAAGATGCCCAAATTTTTTACAACCTTTGAGTAGGGAACAGTTACATTATCAAACTTAATTTGAGGGAGTGTTGTGTAGTTGATTTTCGATAAGGTGCGTGAACTTCCCAATATGATGGTCTGTGTTTTATTAGGATTAACATTATATTAGGACCGATTTAACTTCTAAACGTCGATAAGTACTAAAATGTCAAATTGTCTTGTCTCG
Organism: Philereme vetulata; assembly: GCA_918857605.2. Taxonomy (NCBI): domain Eukaryota; kingdom Metazoa; phylum Arthropoda; class Insecta; order Lepidoptera; family Geometridae; genus Philereme; species Philereme vetulata. The sequence continues at coordinate 1,873,272 of OU975451.1, read as the reverse complement.
TCAAATTAAGCTAACACGGCTACACATCAAGCTATAATTTCCAATATAAGCTGACCTCGCATTGTGTAGGCTTTTCGTAGAATGAGAGGTCAGCTTATACTGGAAATTTCTAGCATGATGTGTAGCCGTGTGTACGTATTTGACGACCTCCTTGGCGCAGTTGGCGAATAGCCGGCTGAGATGCAGGAGGTAGCGGGTTCAATTCCCATCGCGGAACAAATATTTGCATGATCTACAGATATGTTCGGGGTCTAGACGTTTTTCTATATATTATATGACGTATGTATTTAAAAAAAAATAATATAAGTATTGTATCTGGTTCCCATAATACAAGCTCTGCTTAGTTTCGGGCTAGATAGCGCTGTATGAAATGTCAAGTAATATTTATTTATTTCACGTATCTATAGCGGAATACAGAAGTTTAATTTGATTGAATTTGTGCCAGTTGACGAATCAAAATGTGATCGAATTTCAAAATTATGAATTATTTTTCAGATTTTATAAAACAGTAGCATTATACATTAAAATGGTAACTAATAGGTGTTTACCGCGCGCAAAAAAACACTAGGTATTTATAATATCTACGTACATAGACGGGCATGTGTGGAGGCCATTGCCTCTTTGACGAGCGAATGGAAAGTTGTGCAGAAATAGGTATGATATTTATTGACTCATCTTCAAAATCATCCTGGATAAATTTCTACTAGGTAGTTATTTGTAAGTAATTTGAGACTAGCGCAGGATCTCGTGGATGGCACTGCCTTGAGGAGGCCTATACCCAACTACGGATGAAGTCAGGCTGTGGATGGTGATGATGATAAAGTGGTTATTTTAATATGCCGCTATAGATAGATAGATAGATAATTTATTTATTGCACACCATTAAATATTAACATACAAAAGAAAATACATTTTTAAATCATAGGTACAATGGGCGGCCTTATCGCTAAAAGCGATCTCTTCCAGGCAACCTTTGGATGGACAGGATCTATGTGAACAAATAAGGACGGCGGCGTTATTAAATATACATAATATAAAATAAAATGCATGTAATATAATCATAAAATTACATAAATATTAATATGGTAGAAATACCTCCCATTCGCACAAAGCGGTTCTCTTCGACCTTTATTATGCGCACCGCCAAAGAGTGGAAAGCCTTGCCAGAGTCTGTGTTTCCTGATAGCTACAGCCTGGGTATCTTTAAGTCGCGAGTGAATAGGTTTCTTATAGGCAAGCGTGTACCATCGTAGACTGCATCATCGCTTACCATCAGGCGAGATCGTGGTCAAAAGCATGCCTATAATGTATAAAAAAAATGTAAAAAAATCACATATTTTGACATTTTCTACTATATATGATTATATTTTGACACAACATGACATATCTACCATGACACATAGTATTGACAACACTTGACAACACAATACTCTCAGGGGTCTAGTGGCTAAATGGAGCGGTCTCGACAGAATATCAGCGCTTACCATTACGGCGGGCATAATGCTGAGTCGAGTCCCAATTATTGCTGTATCTACCGAGTTCTGCCTTATTTTTTGTTAATGTTTTACGTTTATACTGTTAAACAATTAAATTGTTTAATTTTAAGTATCTTCTCTCTCTTAAAATGTAACTGAAATTTATATTGTGTGCTAATGTAGTGAATAAATGATTGTCTATGTCTATTAAACTTTAGGGTAAAGTATTGTAATGACGATCGCCATGGCGTGGTGGATGAGCCAACGGAGTCGCAAAAGGTTGATTAAATTACCGCTCCTGTGCTAATATTTGCATGTTCTGCAATTTGTTCCAGGTCTGGGTGTTATCCCCTTGATACCTACTGGAAGAACCTAGTGTCGGATCACGATGATATATCTATGTGTGTCTGTTTAGTGCATTTTATATTTAACAATTACAACTGGGTTATACATGATCACATTGAAGCAGTGTTCTTGAGTCATTAAGTTAAATTATGATGTCCTTACCTATTCACACTTTTAATTAGATAGGTAATATAAGTGTTTGCTTAGTTATTACTAAAGTTAAAAAGTAGAGACGTTTTTATTGATTTAAATTATTTGTTTCTATAGTAATTATTAGTGATTTAGTATCCTGCCTTTAACTCACATTATGTTCGGTTGGCAAATGTTTTATTCTACCATATCATCATTATCATCATATCAGCCGTAGGACGTCCACTGCTGGACAAAGGCCTCCCTCATTGATCTCCAGGAACTGCGGTTGGAAGCGGCCTGCATCCAACGCCGACCTGCGGTTCTTACCAAGTCGTCTGCCCATCTTGTAGGTGGACGTCCTACGCTGCGCTTGCCGGTCCGTGGTCTCCATTCGAGAACTTTCCGGCCCCATCGGCCATCTGTTCTGCGCGCTGTATGGCCTGCCCATTGCCACTTCAGCGTGCTAACCCGCCGGGCTATGTCGGTGACTTAAGTACTCCTACGTATCTCCTCATTTCTGATTCGATCCCGTAAAGAAACCCCGAGCATTCCTCGATGCCCCCGATTCTTCCATATAGATATATAAAATTACATGAGGCTTTTTTAGGCATATTAGGGCATGTTCCTAAGGTGCGTGACCTACGAGGCAATACTGTGTCATAGGCGGTGGTTACCACTTGGCAGCAGGTGGGCCATATGCTTGTTCTATCTCCAATGTATAAGAAAATGTATATAAAAGAATAAAACATATACAGAAGACGTTTTTTCAGCCGTCGTCAGTCCTAGTGGAAGAAAGCAGTTGGTAAAAAAAAAGCAGCAAGTTTGTCACAATACATCCATCTTTTCTTTGCCGTATTTCTCGGGTAAAACTTGTCTTCTTTGACAAACAGACATACATATATACATACACAGATACTGACAAACATACATACATACAAGTTGGTTTGGAGATCACGCTTCGCTTCATCAAATATTTATCTATTATCCACGTAAATAGGTTTTATTTATGATACGTTCATTGCAAAATTGTCTAAAAAACCTTCTGAATTAAACCGTGGATTAATAATAAAAGAATGTTGTTAGCTGTGCCAAAGCGGGCCATAATTATTCCTTGGCCCATTCATGTGGGTCTGGTATTGAATGTGAGACTGCCATCTGCTGTCGTCTACCGTTGGCCCGCATCCTTGAGTATGTAGCCCATACTTGTTGAAATCACCTTTAGAACTAACACACTCATTATTATAAATACGGGATTTATCACGTACCGTCTTATCGGTGTTTCGACCGACAATGTTTCGGTTCAATTCGTGAACCTTCATCAGGGTGAGTGCGATCCGCTCCGAATAACGTCTCGCCTCGCACTGAGCGGATCGCACTCACCCTGATGAAGGTTCACGAATTGAACCGAAACATTGTCGGTCGAAACACCGATAAAACGGTACGTGATAAATCCCGTATTTATATTAATAACATTTCTAACATTATATAGGGACACTCAAATACTCTACAATCGCGGTTATTTATTTCTTTTTATTTTAAAGTAGCTGACCAATCCGGAGCTTCGCACGCATAGTATTTCCATAAAAATATTACCCTCCTTCTGCGCAGTTGGGTAAAAAGTAGCCTTTGTCACCCGGAGATAGTGTAGCTTCCCAACAGTGAAAGAGTTTTTTAAATCGGTCCAGTAGTTTCGGAGCCTATTCAATACAATAGAACAAACAAAAAATATTTCCTCTTTATAATATTAGTAAAGATATATAATATCTGTTTATAGCTAAAAAGTAGTTATTTATAGTTAACTAGTGGTTCGCCCCGAACTGAGATCTCGCGAGTTTCAAACAAAAAAAAATATTTGTAATCTTTGATTACAAAAATAGTGCCATGAAATAAATAACCAACTACTTGACCAATAATTTCATTCAAATTACAGGTAACGGGAGTTCATGTAAATTGGTTACCTTTTTGGGGTAGAAATTGCAGTTATTCTGGATTTTAGACTTTTCCCTATATTTGTATCACTGAAGCTATACACATACCAAATTTCAGCATTGTGGGGTCACTGGTGTACCCTGTGAGTTTTGGTCAAAATTCAGTTTTTTTTACTAATAGCTTAAAAACTACAAGGTTTAAAATAAAATAAAAACAGGGTCGAAATGACAGCTCATTTACGTCCAGCTCATCACAAAGACAGCTCATTTAGTCATACCAAAATAGTGCCAACACTACCTAGTTATATACTAAATTTCACGATGATCGGATAAACGCTTCGAAAGTTATCCTCGGACAAACAAACATACATACATACAACAGCGATTTGCCCAAGTTGATTTGGAGATCTCGCTTCGCTCGATTAATAAAAACCTCCAGACCCGGAACACATATCTCTAGAGCGTGCAAAAAATTGTTCGGAGGTGGGAATCGAACCTGCTACCTCTTGGGTCTTTCAGCCACTGTGCCACGGATGTCGTCAAATGTGCTACTAAAAATTTATATTCAAAAACAGATGTCTCGTTTATTTTATAATTTTCCTCTTTCATGAATAACCTAAATCAATTTGAACCTAATTTATTATTGAATTTTCAATATGTTACTAGCGTATGATTGTGTACATTGTGTACCTACCTACTGAACGAAGCAAAAGACGCTGTTCTAGCATAGATCTATTCCCTATTTTACCTATTTTTCCTCATAATATTATTTATTGACGACGTAAAAGTTTTGACGACCTCCGTAGCGCAATGGGCGAATAGCCGGCTTGGCCGGAGACGCAGCAGGTAGCGGGTTCGATTCCCACCGCGGAACAAATTTGGTTTCTGGTCTGGTTGTTTCTCTATATATAATAAGTGTGTATTTACAAAAAAAAAGTACATAAGTATTCTATCAGTTATCTGGTTACCATAGAACAGGCTTTGCTTAGTTTGGACGCAGACCAATATAATTTAAACAGACTGACAGTCTCAAACAAGATAATGTAACTCGATATTTGATTATCTGCTAGGACGCGAGATGTCGCTAAGAGTTACAAATCGTTAAATATATGCCAACCTTTAGCTTACTACCGCTCATAAAGGTACGAAGAAAAATAGGTGGCGCTATTTCTAATTACACGTGCGCGATAATATTATTGCGACGTTGTGACCTTTACGTTGTGCGAGGTTGCCGCTCTTCAGTTTCGTTAAAACTTCAGTCCCTAGCAATTTTTAGAGATTTGCGCACATTTTCTCAGAATTGCCAGCACATGAAAGTTTCCGTCAAAATAGGGATTTTTTTAGGAAAGGAAAGGATAGATATCTTTTATTCATTACATACGTCTATGATCGTACCATTATCACTTAAATGCGAAAATACCTACATATTTGTAAAATAAGAATACGTATTTATAGTGATGTACAGATAAGTAGTACAAGAAAATAAAATTAATTAGTAAGTACCCGGCAAATGCATACCTACTACAAGATAATACGTTCTATTAATTTGAACTGGAAACATAATAAAATAATGAACTCAATACGTACACAATATGTACAAAAAAATATCGACTTACTAGTCGCGACTTTTGAGAAGTGAGGTATGGCAACTCAGCATGTAACAAAATTAGGTACAAAAAGCGTGACTCTGATTGCTTCCCGGCTGTCAATGTCAGTCAGTTCACGGTTCTCTTTCGTTCCTTTTGTTTCGGACTTTGTGTTAATTTTGTGTTAAACGCCATCTAGGTAAAAACGATGTGCTACCTTCCCACGCCATCTGTGATTAAGCATATGAAAGCGGTAAATCATCAATATAAAATAAAATCGTTAAATCTTATTTTATGGACAATATTATATAATCTAAAATATATTGAAATATTTTGGTGTGTATTAGTGGAAGTTTATTTTTATTTATTGCGTGCAATGGCCGCTATGAAAGTTTCCAGGCTATGAGACAGTGCCATCTACAAATAATACGGGATTTTGAGCTTTTTGCGGGCTACGATTTCTTATATGGACATTGACAGTCTATTGATATTACTAGTCTCTGGTTTGGATATGTCCAGCATTATTAATATGTATAAATATATTTTTAGATCAGTCACAGAACGTTTCTAGTGACCGCTAAACATGTTTTGTTTTAAACATTCTTTATTTTTAACTAGCTGACCAATCCGCAGCTTCGCACGCGTAGCGTAAAAACATTACCCTCCTTCTGCGCAGTTGGGTAAAAAGTAGCCTATGTCACCCGGGTATAGTGTAGCTTCCCAACAGTGAAAGGATTTTTAAAATCGGTGCAGTAGTTTCGGAGCCTATTCATTACAAACATACACGCACACAAAAATACAAATCTTTCCTCTTTATAACCTTCTCTTATAACCTTATTACTTTATTTTTATTCGTGTTATTTAATTTTTTTTCTTAAAGTATTTTTTATAAATTTATTTATTTTATCATAACGATAACCTCACCTCGATAACTGGGCGAGCCACGTTGGCCAAATGGCCGAATGCACTCCGAGAAATAGGCCCATATTGTAACACCATGGACGCCTGAAGACGGAAGGCGACGTCGTTGGGGTCGGCCGAGAAAGCGTTGGCGGGACGATTTCGACACCTTCCAAAGAGGATAGTGGGAGATATCGACTGATAGGGATGCTTGGAGGGACTTGGGGGAGTCCTTTGCCCAGCAGTGGGACGAGATAGGTTACAGAAAAAAAAAGATTACCTCATTTCAATTAGGACGCTAAATAACATGACTTGCAAAAATCATAATAAAGTACGTACCAATAAAGTACTTATAACTTAGGCTTCACTGTTTGTTTACCCAAATAAATAAATAAGTAACTTTTTAACAAAAATATAACTTATATATTAAACTTGTAGGCATACAAGCTGGTGGTTACCGCCGCCTATACTCTCCTGCAGCACTCGTGGTACTGCAGCCGCGTACCTGCGACCTGCGGTTTCCGCGTGCAAACTCACTTTAGAATAGTTTTTTTCAATAGAAAATATATAAAACACATTATGCGTTTGCGTACCTATAAAATTTGAGGGTTGCCCTCGATTTTTTGGGATACCATCATCAGACTTGGGGCCGATGGAAGTAAACCCTGTAAGAAGTAAAGTAACCTGGGAAGTACCACCTGGTACCCTTTTAAACAATAAAATAATTTCGCGAATCGAGCCTGGACTTAATTTGACTGAATTCGAGAATTTGTTTTTTCTTGTTTTCGAGTAATCGGGGAAAATATGTATGTACTTACATTAAAAAAAAGATTCCGACGAATTGAGAACCTTCTCTTTTTTTTGTCAAGTCGGTTAAAAAAAGGCATCTCACATACATGTCCTACGTGACTAATCTTACACTTGCATCCAAAATCTTTTACTACTGACCCGCCCGTGGTACGCGACGTTTATCATTTTTTTTTATATATATTATAGGCTTGCGCTTGACCACGATCTCGCCTGATGGTAAGCGATGATGCAGTCTATGATGGTACACGCTTGCCTAGAAGAAACCTATTCACTCGCGACTTAAAGATACCCAGGTTGTAGCTATCAGGAAACACAGACTCTGGCAAGTCGTTCCACTCTTTGGCGGTGCGCATAATAAAGGTCGAAGAGAACCGCTTTGTGCGAATGGGAGGTATTTCTACCATAAAGCGGTGGCGCACCGCAGAGCGTCTGGTTGTCCGTTGCTAGAAAGGAGATGGTGGGATCAGGTTGAAAAGTTCCGCCGCACACTCTCCGAAATGTACTCGATAAAAAACCGAGAGGCTAGCTACCTTTCGTCGATGCTCCAGGCTGAGGAGCCTTGCATCAACTAGCTCATCGTTGCCTATGAGCTTCTTGGCTCTTCTCTCAATTGATTCCAGAGCTTCAAGTTCAATAAAAACATTACCCTACTTCTGGGCTGTTAGATAAAAAAGTAGCGTATGCCGCCATCCCGGTCATAATTTATCTATCTACCAAATTCCATCGATACAAAAGACAATAAAATTAGCAAGTTAGAATTTATAAATTTTTCAACTGTTTTGCATGAGTTTTCCGCATTTTTTTATTTTATACTACCGCTGTATTAAATCGAACCAAACAAAAAAAATATTTCAAAAGTCAAGCTGTTTTTTGTGATTTTAGCGAGAGTAACGAACAGCAATTGTTTTTTATATACATACTAACTGTCCCGGCAAACTTCGCACCACCTTGACATGCATATGACGCGGGCTGCCAATGTACTTCGCCGGTATAATTGTCCATCGGCCATCATTACCTGCATCTATGTATGAGAAAATGAATCTTCATATTTTTTGCGTGAATTTTTCCGATATTTCAATTGTTATTCTGCTATTCGGGCCGGAGACAAATCCAACAAATCAAATATCATCGAAATTGGTCCAGCCGTTCTTGAGTTATAATTAGTGTAACTAATCCGACTTTGTTTTATATATGGGTATATAGATAATATAATCCACTTTATGCAAGCCTGACTACTTGGGACAATTTAATTTGTCTTCATCAATATCATCATCTTATAGACTACTCCTATAGATTTCTTGAGCAACTTTTTTGAATTACCATTGGATTTTTTTTTGCCCCAACGGCCCTATTTTATGTTGACAGCTTGGAATCACTTAAATATTATTAATTCCAAGTCCGTGGATACTCAACACACAAGGGTTTAATAATGCTGACCTGCTATGAATTACTGAATACCGTCAGGTGCTGTTTGAGTTATTTGCAATAAAAATTGCAAATTACTGAGCCCGTTAATTTAATTATAGTGAGTGAAATTGTTTCTGGAACATAAATTATTTGAATTTGAAGTACATAGACAAGCTCTGATTATTAAGCAATTATTTAGTCTAAATGTTAAATAATAGTCAACATTTTTTTCTTACCTGTTTCATTGTGTACTACAATAGGTATATAATATTATAGTGATTAGGTAATCACATTTGTCACATACATCATCCCACTAATATTATAAACGTGTAAGTTTGTATGTATGTGTAGATGTTTGTTATTCTTTCACGCAAAAACTACTGAATGGATTTTAATTAAATTTGGTATATAGGTAGATTATAACCTGGATTAACATATAGGCTACATTTTATTGACAAAACACGCGTGCGAGGCGAGGAAACTAGTATTAAATAAATAATGCTGTAATTTCATACATCGATACGTGGCACCAATCAAAGCTATTGGAACCAGACAACTGATAGAATATTTGAATACTTTGTATATGTGAACAGTAAAAAAGCACAATAAAGAAAAATACACGTATTTCCTTACACACCTTTCTTTTTCTAAATTTCGAAATTTTATTCGCTTGGATATCTAAAGTCGGATTTGGCAGCTGTCACAATATTACCAATGAAATGCAAAGTCAAATGGCATTGGAATATCGTTCTGTTGAAATATTGATCCAGGATTAACTAGTGTTTCTGAGTGTTTGTAATTTTTCAATGGGTAACTATTAAGTTATCCATTCCACATTATGTGGTTGATTTTTCGATTTCTTGTGTAGACGTTCGTACAAAGTTGTTCACGGCGCGCAAAATAAACGTCAAATCGGACCTATTAGATTTAGTTTATACACATATCACATAATTCGATTTCCAAACCAAACAAAGCATTAACATTTTATTTGTTTCTTAATTCGAATAAAATTAATAAAAATCAAAAAACATTTTAATATTAACTCGTAATAAAAACGGTTCGTTCACAAATCGGCGATGTAATTTAATTTTGACTTAATTGTTTTTATGAAAACGTAAATTGGACGACGTTTCAAAGCGTAATGAGAATCTTTCAGGCAATTTTCGAAGTTTTAATTCGAGCTTACAGGGGAATAATTTATGATTTTATTACTTTGGCGTTCTGCTGTCATGGGTTGTTTGTTTTTATTTGCTACTTAATTGATTACAAGATTTTTAAATTTTAAATTTTTGAATGTATTTTACTTTAAAACTCTTTAATCCAAATATTTTTTTATACTACTCTCTGATGGAACAAGCTTATGGCCCATCTGATGTTAAGTGGTAACCATCGCCTATAACAGAGAACTGACTCGTAGGTCTCGCACCTTTCAATTGTGCCCTACGTTGCACTGGCCTGCGTCCATCAACTTGAGGCATACAGGTTTGAAGCCTCATGTGCCTGTAATTTCTTGGCGGCAGAAATAGGTGGTAGTACCTACTTCCGCGGGCGCAACTAATCAGGTTTATTTCTCTTTTACGGAACCCAATAAACTAATACTTAAAGGAGTGGTCGGTTCCTACAGAACGAACTCGGTGGTAACCTTAAAATTACAAATGTCATGCCCACTGGTCTGCCAAGTAAGCTTTAGGACGAAATCACATATATCCGCGGAGGAAGTTACCTGCCATAATTACAACCTACTGGATTCGTATGTTACATTGACTGTCGTTTATATACGTATTACCTGTGCGCGATAAGTTGGGACCTGAGCGCGGTGACGTCATATTGGCGTGTTGGTACCGCCCGCAAAAAAGCGAACATAACAAGCAGCCGCCCGCGGCTTCGTCTTTGTTTTTTTTAACCTAATTTATTATGTTACTCAGGGAGGACGCTGCTTTTAATCGAATCTTTTTTACACTATTTGAAAAAAATTAAAATACAATGTTTAAGTTTATACGTTTATTTTATCTATTATTTACATTATCTCATCTTCGTCACTACTTAGTGGACAGGTAAACAAAACTGTTTGTTCCGTTTTTCGTTTTCAAAAAACTCTAACACTTTTAGCACGAGGTTTCTTTCTCCGCTATGCAAAGGTTTACCTTCATAATGATAACAAAAACACTTAACAAGAACTATAACAACAAAAACTACAACAACAAAACAATGACACAAACTATAACAACAAAAACTACAACAACAAAACAATAACACAAACGAAAACTAAAAGTATTCCAGAGCGCGTCGTTACGTGACGTAGGCCAGTACGAGACTAAAAACCTTAGTAAAAAATAGTGATGCGAACGGTACAATACGGGCGCCATCGGGGAAGTGCAGGGGAAGCGGTCGGGGAGTCGCATTCCTAGCAGGTCCCAAGTTATCGCGCACAAGTAATAAATAAAAACACATATCTAGTCCTGACCCCACACTACGATTTCCTGTGTGCGAGTAGCAGGAATAAATATTCGCAAATCATGTAAACGTTTGTCTCGCAGCGGGAATCGAACCTGCAACCACTGACTGGTTGCCGCCACGTTGGTCGATAAATAGGTAAATCGTTTATACGTAATTATAGATGCGAGTATCAAAAAAAAATTGTGGCACTCAAATTATGGCAATATGTTTGGCTACTCAAAATTTAAAAGCAGACTACACTACAGATATGACTTATATACAGAGGTATAAAAGCATATATCGCGTTTTTTTTCACTCAAATACAATCTTAAATAAGTCCAACGCATTTACCGTATGAATACAAGTTTTGAAAAATCAGTTATTTGGTTCACATAGTTCAGGATAGTGCAGAGTGAAACGTCCAAATCAAATAGTATTTATTGCGTACACACGGCTACACATCAAGCTATATTTTTCCAGTATAAGCTGACCTCGCATTGTGTAGGCTTTTCGTAGAATGAGAGGGCAGCTTATACTGGAAATTATAGCTTGATGTGTAGCCGTGTGTACAAGGTGTAAGGAACAGCCATATTCAACGCTTAACGCATACAATGTTAAATCTTTATGCATTCATTTTATTATGTTTTTGAATCATAGTTCAGCATTATTTATTTTAGTTAGAGAGGATAACATACAGAAGCCAAATTACAAGTAAAGCTAGCTACTAATGTATGTAAGTTTATGAACATAGATACACCGCCGTCTTTTTGATTTTGTTTCGTCCTGCCCGTCCAATGGTTGTCTGGAAGAGATCGCTTTTAGCGACCGCCCATTTTACTTACCTTTATTTATGTGTGTTTCTTTATATGGTTAATTTTGTTTGGTGTACAGTAAAGAGTACGTCTATCTATCTATGTAATGTGTGATGTACTAAAGTTTTGCATCTAGTGGAAGGCCTTTCTGCCCCAACCAGCTATGTGCCCCGCCCACTGCAATTTCAGCTTGCTAATCATCTGACCTTAAAAATGCGCGCTATACAAAGTGCTCATAGGAAATTTTTAATACGTACTTCTGGAAAAAAATTAGCTGCATAAAATAAAATAAACTGATTTACAAAGTGTAACTCTCATAAATACTAATTTTATCAAAAATCTTATAAAGGTGCTATAGCCTGCTGAGTTATTCTAGTTTAAGATAGTATTATACTAAACTGTGTTTAGTTGTAATACGCTGTTAACAGTTATGTTTAATAAAGACCTTTTAAAAACAAAAAAACACTGTCATTTCAGCTTGCTAATCATCTGGGCTATGTCAATATGACCTGCAGGCCACACATGGTTGCTCTGGAAGTCTATGGGTGAGGTCTATGTTCAGCAATACCTCTTGTGGCTGATATGTGATGATAAAGTTTTGCATGTCACTCGATATGATCGTATTACACAGTGCCCACTTAGTCTAATCCATAGTCCAATTTCACAAACACTAATTAAGTACCTACTCAGTCTATCAATGTCATCATTCAAATTGCAACGCAGCACGATTGACTCATTGACTGAAATCCAACGCTACTGAACTTCATACATGACTCAGACAAACGGATAAATGCTAGGGGAGTTTGATGTCATGAGCCTTGACCTAGATGACTCATGTAAGGAAAGTTTTAGAAATGCAGTATTGAGGTAAGTACATATTATTTCTTTAAGTTTTATGGTGAGAAATAATAAAGGTCGATAAAGGTGCAGATCGGATGTTATGGATATGGGGTGGCCGGTGCTTGGCAGTACGAGATCTACAATTAGATTATAATGCACACCATCATATCAGCCACAGGACGTCCACCGCCGAACATGGGCCTCCATATTAGATTTCCAGAGTGACTATATTTATCGCCTGCAACTAACGGCTCCTAGCAACCTATATTAGTCAACATAGTTCACTATACAAGTTAGATAAGACTACTCATTTAAATATCAGAGTTTTATCGACGCCTCACAAGATTGCGCTCTGGAAGTCTATGGGGTAAGCCTATATATAATGATGATGATAATGATGACTGTAGGATCCAAGATTAAGTTATCTACATTATTGTATAAGGTTTAGGTCACCTTATATCTAAAAATAGATATAAACAAGAAATAAATACTAAAGGCATGAGATCATTAATGTTGTTAGCACTTTGTAAGTATATTAATTTTTAATTAGTAAAACTACTACTTCTTTTTATTGATGATAGCCAAGCGCTTCGATAAACTTCGACAAAGAGGTCGCACGAAGAATCCAACTCGGCTGGGCAGCGTTCGGGAAACTTCGCGATACCTTCTCGTCCAAAATTCCCCAGAGCCTGAAGACTAAAGTCATCAACCAGTGTGTGTTGCCAGTGATGACCTATGGCACTGAAACGTGGTCCTTTACTCATGGCCTCATGACCAAGCTCAAGGTCGCTCAACGAGCTATGGAGAGGGCTATGCTCGGGGTCTCTTTGCGTGACAAAATCCGCAATGAGGAAATCCGCAGACGAACTAAAGTTGCCAACATAGCTCTCAAAACTAGCTAGTTGGAGTGGCAATGGGCAGGCCACATCGCTCGTAGAATCGATAACCGTTGGGGAAGAAAGGTTCTCGAGTGGAGACCACGGACTGGAAGACGCAGCGTAGGCCGGCCCCCCACAAGGTGGACCGACGATCTAGTAAGAATCGCGGGGAGCCGTTGGGCGCAAACGGCTACCAACCGCTCGTTGTGGCGATCTAAGGGGAGGCCTATGTACAGCAGTGGACATCTGCCGGCTGATGATGATGATGACGATGAAGTACTTAGTTTCGCAATGATTACTGTTCATGCTGTTAATGAAATGGATCAGACCATATTCGTGGATTTAGCTTAGCAATCCAATGATTAAATAGGTAAAGGCATACACAATCATTTATTTGCTAAATAGCACACAATACATTTACAACAGATGAGTGAGAGACGAGAGAGAAAGAAAAATTATTTGAAATGAACATAAAAATAAAAAATATAGAGTAAATGCAAAAACGAAATAACAATTAATTATAAAAACGAGCTATGTTGTGTGCTATAGCAGCAAAAGGGCCTCGACTCAGCATTATGTCAACTGAGTTAGCAGTGGACGCTGTTATTCTGCCGAGACCGCTTCATCACCCGCTAAGACTAAGTCGGACTCCTTGCCGCGCGTGATGGCTCCTGCCGGAAAATGTGAAGGATGCGCAATTTTAAGATAAAATTAAAAACTGGCTCGTCGCAAAGGCCTTCTACAGTGTCCTCGAAATTGAAGAGTATAAAGGCGTAACATGAATCAATATGAATTTATTTTATTATTATATAATCAACTTCACAATGAAGTATTTTTTACTATTTAAAGTAACGTATAACTTAACAAATTATTAATAAAATGTTTTTAGTTTATATCTGTAAGACCCTGTGAGAACAAAATTATGTTGTATGATGTCAATAATGATATGTGATGGCAATAAAAATACATGATGGCAAGTGAATTGTTCTTGTTGTTATAAAATTAAATGAATCATCAACATCATCATCATAGTATTAAATAATACAAAATAAAATTAAAAAATACTCCTTTGTATTTATATTGGTACTAGCTGTCCCGGCAAACTTCGTATCGCCTTGACATGCATATGAAGTGGGCTGCCAATGTTCGTCGCTGGAAGAATTATCAATCGGCCATCATTAGCTGCATCTATGTATGAGAAAATGAAGTTTCTTCATAATGTCTTTCTACGTGAATTTTTCCGATATTTTATTGAAGTAAAACTTTTATACGCACGCTGACTTAGGGAGTAAGCTGGTGAATGCGTTACGAACGGAAGTTGAGAGGGAGATATAAGTTAGTGAAGATAGAAAGAGAGAGAGTTACGTTTCGTATTTTTAAACGTTAATGCGCGAGTGCGAGTTGCGTCTGTCCAGAATGAACATAAAGTGATCGACCTACAGACGTGTGGACAATTTTCTAATTGAACAATGTTATAAATTAATATTTTGAAAAATAAGTTTTACTTCAGTCGTGTGGTCTAAAGCACACTCGTTTTTGTTAGTTATTCTGCCATTCGGGGCGGAGACAAATCCAACAAATCAAAGATCATCAAAATCGGTCCAGCCGCTCTTGAGTTATAAATGTTGTAACTAATCCGACTTTCTTTTATATATATAGATTTTATGAGCATGATATAAAATGACGAGGGGTTGCCAATCATATTTATATTATATACTCGGACTCCAATAACTGTTGGGGTAAACGTGTTCTGGAGTGGAGACCAGGTCTAGACAAGCGGAGAGTAAGACGCGCTCCGGCTAGATGGAGTGACGCGCTGTGGCTGGCAAGGATTGGATGAGAAGAGCTGAGGATCGTGCTCAATGGCGCACCCTGGGAGAGACCTATGTTTAGCAGTGGACTGTTATAAGTTGATGATGATGATGACGATGCTGGCTCGGAGATTGTGTGGTATGCAGTAAATAAGCATTAATATAACGCAGTTCGTTGCATCAAATGTTCCGTGCATTCGTAGTACCGATAGAATTGCATTGATAAGAGTCTGATAAGTTTGTTTACTAACGATACCAAATGGTACGCGCCCTAGTCCTGCCGGGGACTTATCACACTAATATTTATTTGTTATATATTTATTGTGTACTCAATCACGTCGTAACGGCTGAACTGATTTCGATGAAATTTAGTATGTACGTAGATTATAAACTGGATAAACATAGACTACTTTTTTCATAAATCAGGACCTATGTCAAGTTGTTACAGCGAGTTTAGCTTTATATCTAGGTTATCTACTCATTTGTTAGTGCAACGCGTACGAAGTCGCGAGCTACAGCTAGTAATAATAAATATTATTTATTTCAGGCAACAATAGAAAAGTGCAAGATGCTAAAACCTTTTTAAATTTTAATTGATCGAGCGAGGCTCGATTTCTAAATCAACTTGGGTAAATCGGCGTGTATGTATGTATGTATGTTTGTTCGAGGATAATCTTAGAAGCGTTTGACCTGATCATCGTGACATTTGATACAAAGGTATGTAGTGATGGCACAATTTTGGTGTGACTAAATAAGCTAATTTTGTTGGGGGGTTGTTAGATATTGGGGTTCAAGACGGGTAAAATAACGAAAATGAGATTATTAGGTCAAATGGGACGTCAAATGAAAGGTTTTCATTAGTACATGTAGACTCCGTTTTTTTATAAGTAAAGTCTTTATAGTTTTTAAGTTATTAGCCATAATAAAAACCGAGTTTTGAAATTCACAGGGTACACCAGTGACCCCACAGTGCTGTAATTTGGTATGCGTGTAGCTAAAACAAATATAGGCAAACGTCTGAAATCCAATTTACATGAACTGCCGTTACAGCTGTAATTTGAATAATACTGTAGGCCAAGTTAACTGGTTATGTATTTCGTGGCACTATTTTGATAGTCAAGGATGATTACAAATAATTATTTTTTTGTTCGCGAGATCTCAGTTCGGGGCGAACCGTATTTATGTATGTACACATTTATTTTATGCAATACGTAATGGGCAGAAATTCAATACATGAATCATAATTAATTTATCTTTTATTCACTTTCTTTATTCTGTATTATACACACGGCTACACATCAAGCTATATTTTTCAAGTATAAGCTGACCTCGCATTGTGTAGGCTTTTTGTAGAATGAGAGGTCAGCTTTTAATGGAAATTGTAGCTTAAAAGAACTTGAGCTTGAGATTTTAAAGCATGAATGTGTAGTCGTGTGTACACAAATAGATTTACAAACAAAAATAGCTTACAAAATGGACATGTACAAAGGCAAGCCTAACCCTAATAAGAGTTTTCTTCCAGCAAGCCTTTGAAGATAGAGATACACTTTTAGCGATGAGACCGTCCATTGTACCTACATATGATTTGAAAGTGTATTTTCTTTCATTTGTTTTTTATAACTAGCTGTCCCGCCCGCGGCTTCGCACGCGTGGTTTGTTAATAAATGTCGTTATTACCTTTGTTATTATCACCGAACCTAAGTATGTACCATTGCCCCTCCCCCTCCCCCCTCCCCGTTACGTCGCTTAGACATTTTTCATATAATTTACAAGTCGATGATGATAATTATGATGTCTGCTTCATTTTGTAAATGGAACTAAGATTACATTATTGAATGGTTTTAATAGCTTATGTAGTGAATTTGCCTTGCGATTAAACATAAAGAACGTAAACATGATGACCTCTGTGGTTCAGTGGACGAATAGCCGGCTGAGATGCAGGAGGTTGCCGGTTCGATTCCCACCGCGGGACAAACTTTTGCACGATCTACAGATATTTATTGCTGGTTTGGGTATTTTACTATATGTTTACTAGCTGTTGCCCGCGACTTCGCACGCGTTACACTACTAAATGTGTAGGTAACCTAGAAATAAAGCTAAACTCGCTGTTGCAACCTGACTTGCCACCCCATTTTTATGCCATGAGACCTGACTGATAAAAAGTAGTCTATGTGTTAATCCAGGTTATAATTTAGATACATACGAAATTTCATCGAAATCGGTTAAGCCGTTACGACGTGATTGAGTAACAAACAAACTAACAAATAAATAAATAAACAAACATGCAAACTTTCACATCTACAATGTTAGTGTGATGTATTTAAAAAAAAGTTTAGAGGTATTCTATGCGTTATCTGTTTCCAATACAAGCTTTGCTTATCACTTTTGAAACTATCATGGTTATGAACACTATTAATACTAAAAACGGGATATTTACCATGATTTGTGAGTATTTGAGTATCCCGATATTTCGGCGCAGTTGCATGCGCCATGATCACGGGTAAAAAAATCTGAAATACTCACAAATCATGGTAAATATCCCGTTTTTAGTATAAATAAGCTTTGCTTAGTTTGAGGCTAGATAGCGCTGCTGTATGAAATGTCCAGCCATATTCATATATTGTTATTAAAGATGAAATTAAACAAGACGTAATTTCGGTATAACTTTTTTTACAAATATAATGAGTTATTGATAGGACAGCAACATGAAAGACACTAATAATGTTCCTGTAGCTTCAAACTATTGTATGATTTCTAGTGACTTATAACTAGTATAGTAATATAATAGACACATAACTTACTCGTATCGCTGGACGAATGGTTGGCACGTGTACAGGCACGATGGATATAATCAGTAGTTTATTGTATTATTTACTTATCATTATGTACTTTGACGCGTAGGTGAATAATGTTAGATTGTGTATTAATTGATAAGCAAATGCAATATTAATTAAAAATGTACTAATTACATTTTAATGTTTCTAGGACTGAAGCTGAGCACGTAAACAAAATAAGGAATTACGGTGCTTCTAACACCTAAACGGTTATGTTTGGAGGCTAATTCCTCTTTTATGAGTGAGTTTTCGATATAAAGTGACAAGTATCTTCGAAACGGCTTGGAATATTTTATTGATAGAGCAAAGCGAGATCTCTAAATCAACTTGGGCAAATCGGCATTGTATTAGGTTGGGGAAAAAGTTTCTTCGCATTTTTTAATTAAATTCAAAACATTTTTTAATATAGTTTATTTACATTTAACTAAAGTATGTAGGTACCATTTTGTTCAATAACTTTTTGCCATCTTGTAGGTAGGCACATGATCCCATTGCTATAGAAATTTTGGGGCTTCTGATCAAAATACCGCGACAAGTAGTTTTGGCAGTCCGCTCGTGATGTTAACCTGACACTGCCTAAAGAATTCTGAAGAGACCTAACCAGGTGGAAATCTGAAGGTGCAAGGTCAGGACTATACGGCGGATGCATTAACACCTCCCAGCCAAATTCTCTTAATTTTTGCTGAGTGGCTAAAGATGTGTGAGGTCTAGCGTGGTCATGATGAAAAACCACACCCCTTCTGTTGATTAATTCCGGCCGCTTTCTCTCAACTTCTTGCTTTAACCTCATCAGTTGTTTGCAGTAGAGTTCAGAATCGATGGTCCTGCCTGGTGGTAACAGCTCATAATGAATAACTCCCTTCCAATCCCACCACACACACAGCATCACCTTGTTGCGAGTTATCCCGGGTTTCGCCACAGTCTGTGAAGCCTGACCGGCCTTTGACCACGACCTTTTCCGCACGTTCTTGTCATAGGTGATCCATTTTTCATCACCAGTTATCAGCTTCTTCAAAAATTGTTCGGTTTAATTACGTCGTAATAAAGAATCACGAATGAGTACACGGTTCATTAGGTTTCTTTCAGTGAGCTCGTGGGGTACCCAAATATCGAGCTTTTTTGTGTACCCAGTTTTTTTTCAAATGCGCCAAAACTATTTTGTGGTCAATTCCCAGTTCTTCAGCTACGTCTTAACTACTGATATGCCGATCTTGCTCCACTTTTTCAAAAATGGCATCAATTTTATCCGTAATAACCAGAGCGACGTGCATCTTTGAAATCAAAATTTCCGGATTGAAAACGCTACGCGCACTAGGTCCATAAACATCGAAAATTTTGTTCGCGGCTTGTGTTGCATTTTTACCTTTTATGTAGTAAAATTTTAAAATGTATCGAATTTCTTTATTAGATTCACTCATCTTTACAGTACGAAAAACAAATAAAAATCACACATTTTCCTAATATGAATTTGGAATTATCTTCTTTAAAACTTAAACTTTGAATGAGACCAAAACCAGCCAGATCCAAATAGTATAGCCAAAGAGATTTTATTACAAGTTCATACATACTCTAATTCGAAAATACTTTTTCCCCAACCTTTTATGTATGTATGTACATATATTTGTTTGTCCGAGGATAACTTTCGAAGCGTTGATCCGATCATCGTGAAATTTGATACTAAGGTAGATAATGATGGCAAAATTTTGGTGGTGTGACTAAATGGGCTAAAAATGTTGGGGGTTGTTGAGATATTGGGGTTCAAGAGGGGTAAAACAAATGACAATGAGACTATTCTATCAAATGGGACGTAAAATGAAAGGTCTTCATTAGTACATTTAGATTCCGTTTTTGTTTTTAGTAAATTCTTTATAGTTTATGAGTTATTAGCCACAATAAATACTGAACTTTGACAAAATTTACAGGGTACACCAGTGACTCCACAGTGCTGTAATTTGGTATGCGTGTAGCTTAAGCGACACACATTGGCAAAAGCCTGAAATCCAGAATAGCTGCAACTTGTACCCCAAAAAAAGAAGAACCAAATTACATGTACTCCCGTTACCTGTAATTTGAATGAAACTGTAGGTCAAGTATTTGGTATCATTTCGCGGCACTATTTTATTGGTCAAAGATTAAGGCTGGCTTGCATAACGATCCCTAAACGTATTTAGCGTCTAAATATGTATAAATTTTACGTAGTTGTATGATTTGACAACTCCTTAAATCATATTTAGCCACTAAATAAGTTTGGACATCGTTGCGCGAGTCGCCCTAAGAACATTTTCTTTTGTTTTTTAATAGACGCGCGAGATCTCAGTTCGGGGCGAACCACTGGTTATTGGTATATATTTATAAACAATGAAAAAAAAAACGAAATGGGAGATAACAATCAAGCAGTCCACACTGGACGTCAGTGCGGTGCGACATTTAGCACATTCGACATCCTGAGGATTAGCAAGCTGACGTGGCAGTATACTGCCATGCACTGGAAAGCGCAGAGTAGGACAGCCCACCACTAGATGAAAAGACTACCTGTTTGCTGACACTAGGATAGTCAACATTTTTGCGATCATGCGCAGAGAGTTAGTCTGACTTTTACGCAGAATTCGGGGAATCCAACCAACGGATGATTGCTGAGCGACCTGAGTCTGCAGTGCTGGGCCTAGGTACATGTCTCGTGAGGTGTTTTGTGTATCCTTGTTACTATTGTTTCTGCTCTTTTCTATGTTTTGATCTGTGTATTTTATTGTGTTTTGTTTTTATTCTGATAGGTGGTAGGTACTAACTTAGTTGTAAGAAATTGTTGTAATAAAGGATGCATCTTGTGTGTCTGAAATAAATGTACATTTTTTGTTTAAATGTACATTTTTAAGGTTGGTTGCTTCTTTCACTTTGCTATCCTCTTTGATTGCTTCTTCTGCAAACAGAAACACACGCGACCTCTAGTTTATTTTATAAAGATTGCTGGGAGCTGTTGGGTGTAGGCCGAACAATTTGAGTCGCACTTAAAATCTATAGACAAGGTCTATGTTCAGCAGTGGACGTCATATGTTCAGATATGATGATGATGATGAAGATATTATATTGTACCCTCTTTCACTTCAAGCGAGTACACTTTACAGTTTGTTAAACAATGGTGGCGATTCAGTTGTTTACACTAAGTAAAATTGGGTGAAATACTAACGGTCTTATTATGTTTACCCTAAACATCAAATTAGAATGTCATTTAAAGTGATATTTCTAAAATTAAGAATTTGTTACTAAGACGGCGTGTTTTTAGGTTAGTTTTAGTCAGCAGGCAACTTGGTGTTAATTAAAACTAGCCCGTAAACACGCCATATTAGTAAAAATTACTTAATTTTAGAAATGTCACTTTAAATGTCATTCTAATTTGATCTTTAGCTTAAACATAATAAGACCGTTCGTATTTTACACAGTTTTAGTTAGTCAGCGTAAACAACAGAATCGCCACCAATGCCTCTGATATACATCTACGGCTATCCTCTATCGAATTTCGGCAATGAGTATGTACAGATAAACAAATGGAGCAATGCATGTATATTATGTCCTTGTACATTGTAACAGTACCTCTGGGCAGCCCGATCTATTCGCACCAGACCGTGACAAATTTGTCGCCCCCGATGGAATTAAAGGCATCCCGGTTTTGGACTGTGCCACCAAGTGCCACATACCTAATAGCTATACGTATTTTGGGAGTTGCCGTGAGAATTCGGTGCAGTTATTCCTTGTTTTGAAGTGTGTTAGGTAATTGATTATTGGGATATTATTTTAATTTAATTTAATTTATTTTGCATCTAGTTTGTAATTTGTTTTGATAGAGATTTCACAAAATTTATTTGCAATTAATCTCTATTTATTTTTAATTGTTATTCCTAACATAGATATAAACAAATGTAGCACTAACCATATACCTATGAACATAATACATCTGATGTTAATTATTTGAATTAATATAGGTAGTTCCATAATAGGCTCATGATAATTGTCTTCTGTCTTAGTTTTTAGACGGTAGATCATAATATTATATTTATTAAAAGAACAAAATAAACCCTCATTTCTACTATTATTTCGCGTGTCCTATTTTGAGTGAAAATATCAGTAACTATTATTAGTTTGATGACGAGAAGCCTACTTTAAGCTATAAGCATTTATTATGCAAATAGCTAAGCGGAACAGTCTAAAATTCTAATCTATACTAATATTATAAAGAGGAAAGATTTGTATTTTTGTGTGTATGTTCGTAATGAATTAAACTCAAAAACTACTGTGCCGATTTCAAAAATTCTTTCACCATTAGAAAGCTACATTCACCTTGAGTGACATAGGCTATATATATTGCTAGAAAAGATTAGGGATCTTTACTAAAACATAAGTAACGTAACCCAAGGTGTAAAAAAGTGCCCTAAAACGTCTTTCGTCTCATGCGCTGCGGAAACTATTGATGATAGAACAAAAAAATGTTCTACAATATTAAAGAACATATCAATATCTACAATAAACTTTGTAATATTATGAAGAGGAAAGATTTATTTGTTTGTTTGTATTGTCCGAAACTACTGGACCGATTTAAAAATTATTTTACTGTTGGGAAGCTAGACTATCTCCGGGTGACACAGGCTACTTTTTACCCAAGTGCGAAGAAGGAGGGTAATGTTTTTATTAAAAAACTACGCGTGTGCAGCTGCGGATTGGTCAGCTAGTATATTATATATGCGGTAATATTTTGCTTTATATAATGCGGTAATATTTACTCTAACCGCTGGTAGCTATAAATTTGCAGAAAACCTCTACACAAAAGCTACCTAAATACGAGTAGCCTCGATTTTACCCTTTTCCTACTCTAATATTGGAATTTATTAATGACACCCTTAGAGACATGAATGGGCCATCAATGTAACATTTCGGAAAAGAAGATAAATTTATGTTTTTGCTAATCTTTATGCTAATTGAATTACGCTGAATCTTCCTGTCCTGACGTTTCATTTGCGCGGATAGAATTTTAATATTTAGGGGTGTTTAGGGGGTTAAATGTGTATTTAGGGGCTTTAAAAGCGTATTCATGAAATATTTTAAAGCCCTTTGAAGTAAGGGCGATGGAACTAGGCTAGGGCTGACAACCATACCTGACTAGTACCCGGAAAAGTAGTAAAAAACCCTATTAAAAAAATAAAAATATTTTATTTCAGACAACTAAAGTCCATATCTTAAGACTAACATACACACAAAAAAAAAAATATATATATAACAACAAAGAAGAACAGCTAAATATACAAAAATAAAAAAAATAGGCGCTGGGTGAAAATAGAAAACACCATTTTGTGCCAAGGGTGACTAACTGAGGAAATTATTTCCTTCATTAATCACCCTCCGCACAAAACACTTCCAGAGCGGAGATGTGCAGCACTCAGCCACTGTCCTCAGGATGCTGTGGCGACTGCCCCGAATTCTGCTCATCAGCGATGCCGTTTTTTTGCACATGATGGCGTGAAAGCCATCTGTGTGATAGTAGGCAAACATCCCCGATGCACTGCAGTATCGGGGCAACCGCAACATCATCCGGAAGATGTTATTATATTGGATGCGTAGGTCCTCCAATGATCTTTTGGTATTTCGGACCCACAGACTTCCCGTGTAAAAGCTCTGACAGTACGCTTTAAAAAGCGTAACTTTAACTTGTTCAGTACAACGGGAAAATCTACGGGCCAACATGTTACCTCGGACCGCCAAGGCCCTACGCTCCCTCTCAACATCTGCATCGTCTTTAAGATCGTCGGCAAGAAAATGTCCCAGATATTTAAATTTCGTAACACGATTTAAGTTCAAGCCGTTTAGGGTTATATTCAGTGTATAACCGGTACATTTACCGGCGGCCTTAAAAACCATGTATTCGCTCTTCTTCGCATTATATATAAGCCCGTGGTCAACAGCATAGGCTTCACAGACCCTCAGTAATTCCCTGAGACCTCCCACCGTCGGGCTCAGCAGCACCATGTCATCGGCGTAACTAATGTTGTTGACGCTAACGCCTATTGGTCTGATACCTACACCTGACTTCACTCGAGGATTCCTCGTCGTGGGTATCAGGAAATAGATTAGATCAGATTAAATAACTTATTTATTTATGGCACACCATTAAATATGTACCATCGTATTATGCTGCATCATCGCTTACCATCAGGCGAGATCGTGGTCAAACGTAAGCCTAGCCTATAACTAGTGATTCGCCCCGAACTGAGATCTCGCGAGTCTCCGCTTAAAACAAAAAATAATATTTGTAATCTTTGACAATCCCAATAATAGTAGCACAAAATAATAACCAAATAACATGACCTACAGTTTCATTCAAAGTACAGGTAACGGGAGCTCATGTAATTTGGCTACCTTTTTTTGGGGTACAAATTGCAGTTATTCTGGATTTCAGACTTTTGCCTATATTTGTGCCACTAAAGCTACACGCATACTAAATTACAGCACTGTGGGGTCACTGGTGTAGCCTGTGAATTTTGTCAAAGTTCAGGTTTTATTATGGCTAATAACTCAAAAACTATAAGGACTTTACTCATGTTGTCTGGAAAAGATCGCTTTTAGCGATAAGGCCTCACATTGTACCTTTATTTATTGTTTATTTCCATTATTACTGTATTTTTATTTGGTGTGCAATAAAGATTATTTTATTCATTGATTTACTAAAAATAAAAACCGGATTCTAAATGTACTAATGAATACCTTTTATTTGACGTCCCATTTGACCTATAAATCTCATTTTCATTTTTTATTATTCCACTTGAACCCCAATATCTCAACATCCCCCCACATTTTTAGCTCATTTAGACACACCAAAAGTGTGCCATCACTATCTACCTATATATTAAATTTCATGATGATCATATCAACGCTTCGAAAGTTATCCTCAGACAAACAAACAAACATATGTACATATGTACATACATACATACATCGCCAATTTGCCCAAGTTGATTTAGAGATCTCGCCTCGCTCGATTAATTAAAAAATAAATCCGGCTAAGTGCGAGTCGGTCTCGTGCACGAAGGGTTCCGTACCATTATCTATAAAAAAGGAAAATAAAACACGTTTGTTGTATGCCCCCCCCCCCCCCTTACTTTATTTTAATTTATTATAATTTAATTATTTATTTTAAAGTGAATAATATAACTCAATATTTTGTGAGTATTTCAAACGTTTACTTGTTGCCGTTATCAATATTGAGCAAAAAAATCACGTTTGTTGTATGGGAGCCTCCCTTAAATATTTGTTTTATTTTAATTTAAATATTTATTTCTAAAGTGAATATATAACTAACTATTCTGTGAATATTTTAAGCGTCTACATGTTGCCGTTATCAATATTGAGCAAGAACGAGCAAAAAAATCACTTTTGTGGTTTGGGAGCCCCCTTTTTTGTATTTTAGTCTCCTATTTTATTCCTTATTAATTGAATTCTGTTTTTAGTATTTGTTGTTATAGCGGCAACTGAAATACATCATCTGTGAAAATTTCAAGTTTCTATCTATCACGGTTCATGAGATACAGTCTAGTGACAGACAGACAGACAGACGTACAGACAGACAGTGAAGTCTTAGTAATAGGGTCCCGTTTTACTCTTTGAATACGGAACCCTAAAAAACTAGGTGTAGCATAGTACCGCACCGGATCCGGATCAAATATTTACAGTGACTTGGTTGTGAAATATTTTCATTAATTTCAAAAAAATTGAGGTTTTTTAATGCAGGTGCTTTATAAAACCTCTTTTCTAATATTTACTTAATCAAAACCAAATGAAACACAATATGAAACGGTCCAGTGGGCCGTTTTACGTATTTTTGCAGTTACTTAGCAATTAATGATAAATCCTTGAGAATTAACCATTCATAAAAATCCTGAGTAATCGCAAACATTTATATTTTAAATATTTGCTCGGTATAACAAATATAAAAATGGCTGTATTCGAAATTCAACCGAACTCTTGTACAAATACGGCTGTGGTTTTAATAATGTTGGCAAAGGTCGTTTTGAAAACCTTTCCCAGGGTTGCAAGTTTACAAGTTTGGTCAAGGATCGTCCTTGCTGGTGAAAATCTACACATTAAATTAAAAAGGACCGGATAGATATTTGATACAAAATATCTAATTTTAGATGGCCGTTGGGGCAAGACTGAAGGTATGCGTAGACAAACCAATCACTGACAGTGGGGTACGTAGTTTAAAAAACTGACGGCCGCTGGGGCAGGACGATTCTTGAGTAGAGATCCTGCACTTAAAAACGCGGCGTAGGACGATCCCCAAGTAGGAATGGAATGGAAATATGACCTAACTAGTTGTTGCCCGCGGCTTTGTACACGTTAAACTACTAAATGTGTAGGTAACCTAGAAATAAAGCTAAACTCACTGTTACAACTTGACTTGACATCATTTTTTTATCCCGTGGGACCTCATTTATGGGATAAAAAGTAGCCTATGTGTTAATCGATATTACAATCTACGTACATACTAAATTTCATCAAAATCGGTACAGACGTTACCACGTGATTGAATAACAAACAAATAAATAAATAAACATCCAAACTTTCGCGTATATAATATTAGTGTGATAAACATTTACTGGGAGCCGTTAGTTGTCGCATAAAATCGTTTCTGATATATATGAAGGTCTATGCTCTGTAGTAGACATCTATGACTGATATTTGATCTTATTATTTTTATATAGTGATGATAATCAAAATGATTTATCGTTCGCATTTAATTTGCAAAGCAAGTGTTATGTTGTTCACTAGCTGTCATACATTCATACTTTAAGTTGATGAACTTTGCTTTTACAGTTCATTAAAATTAAGAATACAAAAATGTACATTTTTGTTAAACTTTTTTTTAAAATCTCGAATAGATCTTCGTTTGACCACAATCTCACCTGATGGTAACCAATGATGTGGTCTAAGTTGAAGCACGAAGTTTTAGAAGAAACCTATTCACTCTTACCTTAAGGGGACACCGGAGGGACAATCGCCCATACAACACGTACTACCAAGATCATTTCTAATTGGAGCATATTTCTACCTTAATAAGGTATTATTTTAATTTTAATAGTATTTATCTAGGTTCCCAACCATATATTAGATTAAAATACTTACCTAAAATGAAATAGAAGCGTATCGCATTCTGCATGTTTTTACGTCATAAAAGACCTGTTTTCAACCTAATTGTTTCGTATTAAAAACAACAACATCTTACGTATCCTAGTCATGGGAACATAGATTATATAGTCTAGTTACAGAATAACAACACAATGAGAAAATTACAACAATTTTCTGTCATCATTTTTGGTATTACGGAACATGGTCAAAATCTAATCAAATTTAGAATCGTTCTATTGCTATCACTGTCGCTCTGCGTGGCCAAACTTCGTCACTAAACAGCGATAGCGATATCCACGCCGAAGTTTTTGACGCGGCTGAATTGAAGCTGCGCTCAGGGTTCGCCGGTGCGTTAACGAGCCCGGATTGTATTCTTTAGAAAAAAAACAAAAAATAAAACTCAGTGACTTCAGACCAATACCACAACAAAGTGAAGTCAGGTTAATCAGCTAGTTTAAAGTAAATACTAGCATTAACCTTGACTTCGTGTACTATCTATCACGTTTACGTACCGCACGTTATTAATACGGTTTTCAAAATGTATCTTTGATATTCAAAGGTCAAATATCTAGTTTGTCTACGAGTTTATTGGTTTCAGAATATCTTTTAACGATTATATAAGAATTTGAGAAAGAAACCTTGCAAGGGAACTAACCTTAGAGTCAAACCTTTAGGTAGGACCAAAGTCCTAGCATGGGTTATTGCTAAACGTATTTTTTGAAGTTATATTTCTTTTGGCGCGTTTGTAAAATACTTTTTTTTTACTAGCCCGCATTGTCCCACTGCTGGGCAAAGGCCTCTTCCTTCTACATATCACGTTCTAGAGCCAGGTCCCGCCAGTCTTTTTGGAAGACGTTCAAGTCATCACTCCAGCGCTTTTTAGGCCTTCATTGGCGTCGCTTTTCGTCTTTAGGAGTTCATATGCTGAAAAATATTATGAGAGTAAAATTTTAACGATGCGCGCGCACACCGACAGACAAAAAGCGACGTCGTGAAGTTAGCTGTCTCTCAAGTTTCCGTGCAAACTTATAACTATATTCACAGTAGTTTTATTATTAATTTATCATTCCTTTTACAAACAAAGAGTTGCGACATACGGGATGAAATATTTAGCTATTTTTGTTCTGTTACGCCAAAGAAGTGTAACTTCCTACGTTTGTACATAAGTACACATACACGTTTCTTTTTATACTAGTAACGTAGCAAAGAAGCACACGGCCCACCTGATGGTAAGCGGTTACCGTAGCCTATGGACGTTTGTAGCAATCGCGCGTCGTTTAAGATCGTTAACGGCTGCGAAACTTCCTTCCGACTTCCACCAAAATTGCACTTGCACAATCATTGTTGCATCCCATTCTCGACTATGCTGACGCCAGCTATCTTGATTTAACTGAAGATCAACTCAACAAGCTTGAGCGTCTCCAGAATTTCTCTATTAGATTCATATTTGGCTTGCGTAAATACGATCACATTTCTGAGTATCGCCACAGGCTCAAGTGGTTACCCATCCGCCTTCGTCGGAATGCTCACATCCTGTCCCTTCTTTACAGCATCCTTTTCATTTCTTCTACTCCGCCCTACCTCAAAGAACGCTTTGAGTTTCTTCATGTTTCCAACTCCCGGTCCTTACGCTCCGCTGAAAACCTTAAATTGAAAACTCCTCATCATACCTCAGTATTTTATACTAACTCCTTCACTCTTCAGGCTACCAGACTCTGGAATGCACTACCTGTTTCAATTCGTAACGCCAAATCCCTTCCTGTTTTTAAAAACATGGTTAATAATCATTATCTGTCGTCCATCGCTCACTAAGACTTCGCAACTTTAAATTTTGTATATAATTTTTTATTGTTTTTTCTAATTACCTAATGTATTTTGAAGTAGGTTATTTAATATTATAAAATTATTTATATTTATTTATATGTATATTTTATTTTAGTCATTTATGTACTAATTCTGTTAGTTATTATTTGATTAACACCGCCGTTCTCATTTGTTCACACAGATCCTGTCCATCCAAAGGTTGCCTGGAAGAGATCGCTTTTAGCGATAAGGCCGCCCATTGTACCTTTGATTAATTTTGGATTCTCTTTTGTTTGTTTTATTTTTAATGGTGTGCAATAAAGAAATTATCTATCTATCATTTTAAATTTTATGAAGGGTCGACAACCCTTTAAAAAATTTACAACGACCTTTTTGGAGAACCCAATACACCCATAGTCATTGGAGAAAACCGCAACAGTTATATTTTTCTTTGCAACCAAGCTATATAAATATCAGAGAGCGTGTCGTCAGCTCTTCGAAATATATGCTACGCCCACTACCACTTTAGCTTGAAAATCCTTGGGGCTATGGAGTTTAAAATTAATATTTTTTTTTATCTAGTTTATGCTGTCCCACTGCTGGGCATAGGCCTCCCCCTCATCTCTCCACTTTTCTCGATCTTGTACTAAACCCCGCAGTCCCTATCAAAAGCGTCCAAATCATCGCGCAAACGCTTCTTCGGCTTTCCACGGTGTCGCTTTCCATCCACAGGGATCCATCCAGTTACGACCTTAGCCCACCTATTTGGCTGCATGCGGGAGACATGACCCGCCCAATCCAACTTCAACTTGGCAGCCTTAATACCGACGTCAGTGATGCCGGTCCTTGAGCGCAGCGAGGTGTTCCGAATCCTGTCTATTCTCTTGACACCCAAAATGCTGCGCTCCATCGGTTTTTGGCAAACCCCGAAATAATTTATATAAATAAATAAATATTGCTGGACATTTCACACTACGCTATCTAGACCCAAACAAACATAGCCGAGCTTGTACTATGGAAACTAGATAACTGAAAGAATACATGTAAGTATAAGTACTTTTTTTTTGTAAATACATACTTAGTTATGTTATATACTTAAACTTCCAGACCCGGAACAAACATCTGTAGATTATGATAATGCAAACATTCGTTCAATGGCGGGAATTGAACCCTCCTGCGTCTCAGCCGGCTATTCGCCCAATGCGCCACGGAGGTGTTCGCTTATATGTATATGGCTTAAATCTTCAACAACATACCTTATGTAGATTTAGGTTTGCAAACAAACTCATTAACTCATTTAATTGACACACCTAGTTATTTAATTACGTACTAATAGTGACCCATTTGTAATATTAAGGCCGGCTTGCACAACGTCGCTAAACGTATTTAGCGACTAAAGATGTATAAATTTGACGTATTTGTATGATTTGATAACTCCTTATATGTTTAGCCACTAAATACGTTTAGGCATCGTTGCGCAGGTCGCCCTAAAGCTACGACAGCTGACACGACTAATGGCGGGTTTCTATATCCGTCGGTAACTGACTACGACTCGTATCTCCTTGAAAAAGTATCGAACTACTGTCAAACTTTTGACACGTTTTCAAGGAGACACGAGTCATAACGGGTTACCGACGGATATAGGAACCCGCGATAAAGAGACTACATTTAGCATACATATTATATTCTACTAGCTGACGAATCCCCAGCTTCGCACGCGTAGATCATTACCCTCATTCAATAAAAACATTATCCTCCTTCTGAGCAGTTAAGTAAAAAGTAGCCTATGTTACTCAAGGTTAATGTAGCATTCTAATGGTGAAAGATTTTTTGAAATCGGACTAGTAGTTTTGAGTTTATTTGTTACAAACATACAAAAATACAAATATTTCATTTTTATAAGATGTACAGGTAGAGTTTCACTTAGTAACGTAATGGGTGGTTACAATCGACGTACACAATTATCACATTTATATAGGAAAAGTTGTACTAAATGCCGTATTGTCGTCATTCTACTTTCCGATATCTTAAATAAACAAAACTTTTATAGAATAATCGTAAAACCTACATTTACCTACGTCTACTGGTAGCCCTGTATCAACGAGCCCAGTTGTCCGCTATCTATAGCAAATAATTGATATTTTGTCCGTCAATGTGGGAACTGGGAACGCCCAATTAGCTGTAATGGTGTTGGAGCGTGGTATGAAGTGTGGCTTCTTAACTTAATTTTCACATACTGCAGTTACAGGCACTTGGGACTTTTCACCTGCTGTATGTCTAAAAGGCTTCGCACGGTGCGTGATATTGCAAACGGACTCGGACTACCCCGCAGCGAAGGGAAGGGTCTCGTCCGGGGTAGCCCAGGCACGTCCGTAGCGGTGCGTCAGATCCGCCGCAAGCCGGTAACTGCAAAAGGGCGGCAGGCTGAACTCGTACGAGCATGTTCTATGTTCTCCTAAATGGCATTTCAGAACAACAAAATGGCTGCGAATCTCGAACCCGTACAGACCGACGCGCACCATTCGTTGGGGCGACCTCGGTTTTTTTGTACTTATTGGGTCACCTGGATGGTTCTTAGCTATAGTTGAAACCGGTAGACGGCGGTGTTTTCGAGATCCATCAAATACGCAGACGAAGTCGCAGGCATTCAACTAGTATAGTTTAAAAAAAAGTTTTCCACTAGGATTTTATTATTATTTAGGCCTGTACCTTTACAATATTATTACCGGGGCCGAAGCCAACGAGTAAGAGGCCTGTTTGTTTTTATAAAAATCACTATGGCAAGATGGAGGTAAGACACATGGTAGTACACATGGATTTTCAACCCCATAAGTGCCGCCAATAGAAGGCAGCGTAAGGGGCAACGTTGGTGGCGGGCGGTTAAAGGGTTTTGAGAGGTGTGCTGCAGTTTCACTAGGCGCTACTCTCGGCTTTATGCCTTTAATACTTCAACCTTTAGAGCATAGGTTTCGCTTTTGCGCCTCCACTCTTAACCGGCCAACTAAGGCAAACCAAGGGTCAGGGGTTTCTGTCAACCCCAGGGAGTAATTAATAGGGCTCCGCGGTGTCGATACGCACCGAACGCGCGCCACAAGAGTGCCCTACGGGGATATATTATTATTATGAGCCACTTCTGTCTCACTGCTGGGCAAAGGTTTCCCCCCATTCCTTCCAGACATCTCGATCCAGTGCCAAATCTGCCCAGGATTATATATTATTCTAATAAAAATGGGAGGCAAAATGCCTTTAATAACAATAAAGATTTACATGACTAAAATACAGAAGAAACAGTTGAATCATCTAAAGACCATTAGAAACGATCTTTAGATAGCTCAACTACTCCAGATCACTACCAGGCGGAAGTTTCCCCAAAACACTGGCTGCATTGCCCCGCTGAATTGCAATGGTTATGCGTTGATCCAGATAAGCGCCAGCTCTCGGATCACAAGTCGCTTCGACCAGACGCCCAGAAATGAAAATGCGATGGGCCCCGGTACCCCATGGACCCAGGGTCTCGACCCCAAATGGCTCAAACACGTAAGCTTTGTCAAGACTTCCATATTTGCGCCGTTTGAGATCTTCGGCTGAAATTGCCGCCGCACCGGACCCAACTGCTGTACCAGGCAGATGAGATGGCGCAAGGGTATCGACGCACGTGGCGTCCCACACCAAAGGCCTACTCTTCTCCCAAGGTATAAGAGTAATTTTTCTAATTAGTTCATGTATATGTATATCTGGCTCTACCAGTACTATTTGTTTAAGTATATCAAAACAACTACAGTGTTTATCCCTTTACCAACGCAACGGCCACATAAAGAGCTGCTCCGAAAACTTAGCGGAGCCTTTAGTACAAAACGTTGTCTCTACGGTACATTAGCTCCTACATCAACATTACATTATCATCCATTTACGCGACTGACATGTACGTACATTGATAAGTGTAATATTTGTACTTAGTATCAATAATTAGGTGAAATCTGAGAGAATTATTGCGCATAAATTAATTAATTTTAAATTTTAAATCCTACTATTTTATAAACACATTTTGACGACCTACGAAGCACAATAGCCGGCTGAGGCTGCGGGTTCGATTCCCGCCATGGAACAAATGTTTGCACGATCTACAGATATTTGTTCCGGGTCTGGATAGTTCTCTTTGTATAAAAAATATGTATTTACAACAAAAAAAGTATATAAGTATTAGGTATATTAGTTATTTGGTGCCCATTAAACAAGCTTTGCTTAGTTTGGGGCTAGATAGCGTTGTGTGCAATGCCCAGCATTATTTATTTAATTTAAAAAAAACATGTCCATCATATTAAAAGATAGATTAGACGTTTTGAAAAAAACCGTTAAAGCATGTAAGAGAGGAGGATTCCAAGAAGGTTCCAATTTGTATGTATTTGGTACGGAGGTCTCGTCTCATAAAGACAATGCGCTGCGGGATTGAGAATTTCAAATCAATAAAATTCCGGGAGATCTAGCGACTTTAAATAATGCATATTTTCACGATTTCTCCCTTCCACAGTTAATAATAAAAACTATTTAATTCAGGCAACAACAAACTAGTCACATGATGGAAAATAATTATTCTACGAACCGTAAAGATATACCTTAGCCTAAATATTATAATAAAACTTCTATTTATTAAGTATTTTTAAAATTCTATTTTTTTTTAAATCACCTTAAAAACTTTCAAGCCTAGACGGGACTTGAACCCGAATCCTTCCTCTTGATACTCTTCTATTTATTTAATACAACGCAAGGAACGCATGCCATCGTAAACTTCAGATATTCATTTAAGTACTTGCGCCTATTGCATATAGTACCCAAAGATCTTTATCACAAAACACACACGAAAATTAAAATCCTTTGAGTCACATCAGCAAATACTTACTAATTATAAAACAATGCAAAATTAATTTAGTTAGCAATCAAAGATCTGATTACAGCTCTCCATATAAGGTTGTATATGGCACAATGATCTCATAATTATGCAGCAGCCTGATAAGATAATCAGGCATTTTGATTAATGTCTGGGCTTTACATCATAAATGACTGCGACAAATTAATGCACTAATTGAATCTGTATGCGAATTTGGAAACGATGTCTGGCTGTGTACAGTTAGCAAAGTAAGTAACCTAATAAAAATAGATCTATAAGCTGAAAAAAATGTGTATCTAGTGGTTAGGAAATGTTTTGCATCCTTATTAGGATAGAACACATGTGCTTTGCTTATGTTCTCGCAAATAAACGTTATCTTATCTAATGTTATCACTTGGTTAAACAAGCAATAAGTTCAAAAACCAAAACCAGACTACGTAATACCAATATCGATAGTAGCCTTTTAACGGACCAGAATAATTAATCGATTGAGACCTCATTCAACAAAATCGAAAGAATAGTTTAGACGCTACGGTGGAATATACATTCATAGTCTTCTAAAAACATAGCCCTTCCTCTGGTTTTGCCGTAGTCAGGTAAAAATTTAGCCAAAAATATCTAATTTAGTCATTCATCAAATACGGATGAGTAGTTTAGGTGCTACGGGGTGGAAGTGGAACATAGGTAAATACAAACATACATACATACATAAACTGATAAAAACATAACCCTTTCTTTTCTCTTGGCCGTAGTTGGGTAAAACACGCTACTAAAACTGTGTTAAAAATAGGATGGTGCTTAACATCGCAATCACAGATTGTTTACTGAGAGACAGTCACTACAGCATCCTGAAGGCGGTGGCTGAGTGCTGGACATCTCCGCTTCGGAAGTGCTATCTGCGAAGGGTGATTTACAAAGGAAACTACTTCCTCAATTAGTCATCCTTGGCACAATTGGAGCCTCCATTTACCACACATATTTTTTAGAAGTTTCCAAATTGCAGTCGTGAAGATGGCTGTAGACTCTCATCGTTCTTGAATCCAGTGGTTACTAGATACACAAATGTTTTATTCCATTTACCTATTTGTTTTTAAAATAGCCTAGTAGTGGAAATCCCTTTTTAAGTATAGAATACCTGTATTAAGAGATTTCATGGTTATGCAATATAATTGTTTATTTATAAATAAATATATAATAGCGATGAGATTGTTCACCTCAGTACGACTAGTACGTAGCAACTTTTTTTTTGTATTTTCTTTTCGCCTTTAATATCACTGCGGCCACGAGGCCTATTGTGATAGCCAATTGTGTTTATGTCACACCTAGTTTACGGAGGTGTTCAAAGTTCACCACTAAGTCCTACATCTGTTAAAAACTGTAGGACATTCTTAGGGGTGATAACTGTTAGCTCCTAGCAACGGTTAGTGTAGTGTCTACACACTACTATATGATCGTAGATTTCTCTTAATCTGAAGAACAAGTGCGGGTAGACGCTGCAACTGGCATCACTTCTAGACGGTAGCTCTGACTCCTCCAGTCTGCCCGCGACCAATACTGTTACAAGTTGCGACACAGTTACCACGTCGCGTCGGGGTAAATAAAAGGTACATACGCGATAAATACTCGTTTAATATTAGTAATTACTTAAACCAGTAAAGTGGTCAACTAGCAAACAATGTTTTGTGTCACATGATGAAAAACAAGCTTTCGTCCTAAATGGTATTACTATTTGGGTAAAAGATCTGTTTAGTGTATAAGGCAGCATCTGCAAATTTTTCGCCTAATCCCAAAAACATGTTAGTTTCCTAGTCGAGTTTAGGTTCTTATATTTTAATGAGTGTACCCAACTAGATAAGACTTCTGGAAGCAGCAGATTTCAATTCTACAGTGGATTATTGTACTTGAAATGTATGAGCGCAATTACAACTGTGAGGCAAAGGATTGCGAGGAAACATTCGCCTTAGTTGGCTTACACGTTTTGTGTAAATAAAGCCGATTATTCGGACTCCGACATTTGGAACTCGGTCTATCAGCTTGATGCTGAGCATGACACGTTCGAAGGTCCTGTGCATAGTCTTATGAGTGTGCACGATGGACCATGACGGGTCAGGCTAGAATAGGATCATGGCGGATGGAACAAACTTAGTAAGGCCTAACCTACCAGTTAGTGTAGTTGGACTGTGGGTGATGATGATACCTCTGTAATACATAATGGTGTAAAATTATAAACAAAGAAATTGTATTAACAATTTTTACAAAATAATATAAGCATCACAAGTTACTCCAATTTTACAAACATAAAATTATTATTGAAAATTCAGGTAAATAATTTCTTAACAAAATTAATTTCACAAAAGGCGCCTGGGAATTTAATTAAATGACGAATTTGCGAAAGTGTCTGCGACTGTCAAAATTGTATCATTACTATGACTTGATATTTGAATACCCTATAACAATATTTTATGATGTGAAAGTTTGGCTGTTTGTTTACTGTTCGTTGAGAGGCAAAGTTTGAAAAGAGAATCAAGAATTTGTGTAAGAATTTGTGAAGAATTTTTATATATTTTTAACTAACCTGGAGATGGAACAAGCATGTGGCCCACCTGATGTTAAGTGGTAACCATCGCCTATAACAGATTATGGCCTTTTAGGTCACTCACGTTAGAAACGTGCCCCACAATACACTGCCCGTACGCATTTTAGTCTGTTTGTCTTCTATTTTTAATATTTTTCACATAATGTAAAAACTTTTTCGGCACGTACATACGGATATACAAAAATGGACATCAAATAAATTTTAATACTATATTTGTGTCGATATATGAAGCAAAGACAGCTTGTGGAAAGGAAAACTGTAAAATGACCCAAAAAAGACTTACTTTTTTTAAGATTTTACTTTTCATGTATTTTTAAAAACATCTCAAAAACTTTCAAGGCAGCCGGACTTGAACTCGCAACCTTTTGAGATTTTTGAGATGGTTTTAAAAATCTTAGAATTATCCATAAGTGTACGGAAAAATATTTTTTTAAACTATTTTACTGTTTTTTTATGCTGTTTTTCATTCGGGTAGGGTTGGCAACACTGTTGGATGACATAATCGGTTATGTTAATCGTATCACGCCGAATACGCGGGAACTCACTAGTCATTACTATGACCTGTTATTTGTATTAAGAATATTTCAGATACGTTTCTAGCAATACGTTATCTGGTCGAAATTCCTGGGATGCTTTCGAGAGGACGTCGTGTAGCGCGATCTCAATCGTGTTTGTTTATCATTGTGGTGCGAGCGTTATCTTAAGCGGGCTATTCGCGGTGCGACCGGGAGGTCTCTTATTTTACGAATTTCATACTCAACATGTTT
The DNA here is from genome assembly GCA_918857605.2 of Philereme vetulata. Classification (NCBI taxonomy): domain Eukaryota; kingdom Metazoa; phylum Arthropoda; class Insecta; order Lepidoptera; family Geometridae; genus Philereme; species Philereme vetulata. The sequence goes on along the minus strand of OU975451.1, from coordinate 1,835,859 downwards.
TATCTAACATCGGATGATATACTATACTTCATGTTTATGAACTTACTGCACATGTTTTTGTGTGATTGAACATGAATGGACTATTATGGAAACACCTGGTAAAGATTGTTAGGAGCCGTTTGGGCAACCGTCGCTCTGGAATATATGGTTGGCAGTTGACTTCTCACGGCTGATATGATGATGATCGATAGAGCCTCTAAAAAGAGAAATAAGACGCTTTAATTGCAATATCGAATGACGTATACCTAGCAGTGAATTGACATGAGCTGAAAATAATGACTGTGATAGTGTCTAAATAAAGAACCACGTGAATTAACTAAATATATTAGTAATGCAGTTTTACGAAAAATCCCACGATATTTAGTCTGCCACACATAAGCTGAAGAACCGTTGGTTGCGAGTCTCGAGCGCCTAATCTATGTCCAGCTTTACCTCACACCACCGTGTGTACGCATGATTCAAATCATTATTTTGCTGAGTTACATCACGTAGCATATTTTCCAAGAAATTAGATCTTTCACAAAAAATGTAAGAGCTGTTAGTTTCCTTCGCAAGACCATCTTAAAACTACATTCCGTAGCGCCTAGCTTTTATTTCTAAAGCCATAAGATAGAAAATCCCATTTCGTTTCGACTGAAGGGTGTGAAGGACTTACTGCTACTCTATGAAACCTGTCTTAGATTTTTTAATCCTTATTTACTACGAAATAGGATTCAATATCGAATGTTGGGGTTGTTTTAGGGCGTAAGAATAAGTTTGTAAGTAAAAACTATCGTTCATTTTTCATAACATTTTGGTGGTAGACGTATTTGGCAAGTGTGGTGCTAAATAATGCCAGACTGTAATTTATTTTGGTTTTGCAAGTGACTGCTGCGTCAGGGCGTGAGAGTGTATTCTCCTTTACTTATTTATTTCTGTATGAGTTATTCACGATATGAAAACATTTTAATTATTACAGCAACGAAAAGCAGAAAAAACATGAAATTTTATATGAAAAGTATTTTTTATAAAGATTTTGTATGTACCCAAAAGTGTTTGAAGTATTTCTGTAAGACTTATTTACGATATGAAAACATGAATAATAGTATTTTTCAAACTTTCGCGATCACTGTACATAATTACTGATAAGTACACATATTTATCGCGTATGTACCTTTTTTATTTGATAAACGTGGTCACGGGCGGACTCTGCCCATGACATAATTTAACTGAACATTGCATGTGTAAAAAGCTGAATATGACTGAACTTATACTATGTAACACTAAACACCTTGTACCTACCATTTACGCAATAAAAAATGATTTTTATTTGTAAAAATCTCTTTAGTAAATCGATGCACGCTTATTCAACGCACCTACAAATTGTATCAAATTAATATAACTTCTTACTCAGAAAATCAGTAGGTACCCACCTACCTACTGTTGATTTGATAGCTCTAGGAACTAGTAAATATATTTTAGGATCAGTTCCATTCAACAAGTTCTGACAGCAATAAGTTATCCAACTAATCATTCCTAAATCTTGAAACAAGCAAATCCGAACTAAATCTAAGTTACCAACAACCTCTGTCATTCACAGACACAACTCAACTTAAAAAACAATAAATTAACTCTGAACAAACTGAATCCAACAATCGTAGAACAACAACAAAAGAAAACAATTCGTGCTTTAATCCTCTATAACAGTGTTCGGCGTCGCCCCCTGCCGGAAAGTTTGCGCGTAAATAACAAGGAGGAAATCTTTAGGCGATTTATGGTGATATTCCCACCTTTTGTACTAAGTCATAGTGGTTTTATATTTGTCAAGGGAAAAAATGATTAAGGTAGGCATGTGTATGATATTTTAATGAGAAAAAGTGGAGGTAATGTTTTAAAGATAAAATACATTAGATCAAATAAATCTTAGTAATTCTAAACTCAATTTAAAAATAATTTAATTAATTATCTTTTATTGAGCTCAAATTGGATTTATAATTTAACCCAAAATAAACTTCGTAAGTATTCAAAAGTCAGTATCTTTAATAGTTTAACTGTTTGGAAAAAAATTAACAATTAGTAGAGAAAATTATTACCCAATACAAACTCCTAAAAAGTATCATTGTATATATAATCTTCTATATACCAAATTTCATCGATATCTGCGCAGTTGTCACTTGATGAAATAACAAACAAACATTCAAACTTTCGCATTTATTAATATTAGTGTCATAGTGTTTTGTAATAAGCAGGACCGCCTCTATGCGAATCTTCAAATCTAAATGCTTTATACTTCATCTCTCTTCAAAATAGCCAAAAGCATTGCACACTTTATATATAAATAATGTATTTGTTAATGTTAGTCCATTCATATTATTATTAATCTTTGTAAGTTTATCTTATAGAAAGTATCTACGATAAATGGTTCTAAATCTAATAAAAAGAAAGCATTACCACTCAATTTACTGTACTAAGGTTAAGTGGAAGAGGTACACTGACTTCAGTAAGGCTTTTGACCGAGTCTCATATTCACTGCCAGTCGATAAGCTCTCGTTGTACGGAATTGCTGGTAATTTTATTAACTGTATAAACTCGTTTTTATCAGATATTTCCTTTTCTGTTGTAGTTAATGGCTACGAATCGAATGTTTACGGTATTCATTCGGGAGTACCACAAGGATCCCATTTGGTGCCAATATTGTTCAATATATTTATCAATGACATTCCTCAATGCTACAAGTATTCTTCACCTTTCTTATTCGCTGACGACCTAAAAATCGTACGCACTAGCCATTCTGAACTTGACACTTATTTGGTGCAGCGCTATCTTGTCCGTCTACAGGAATGGTGTTGTACCAATAATATGCTCATTAACATGGATAAATGTTACTTCATTAAATTCACCCGCAAGTTAAACGTTGTCAAATCACATTATAACATAGGAGGCACGCCTGTACATGAAGTTGACGAGATTAGAGACCTAGGCGTGATTCTCGATAAAAACTAACCTATATGCCACACATTAAATATTATAAAAATATAGAAAATATATAGAATATTATAAAAAGATCATCTAAAATGCTTCGATTTATTATCAGGAATGGCAAAGTATTTAAATAACCACATACGTAAAATAATCCTGTATAATACTATGGCATTCTTGAGTATTGCCCGGTAGTGTGGCGGCCTCATTATGCTACCCACATATTAAAAATCGAACCTATAAAAAAATGGTTCTTGTAGCACTTAGCATATGCAGCTAAAAAGGCCAAAACACTGCAATCATATTCGGTTACGCTCAACCATTTCAAAATTTCGTCCCTTGAAAAACGAAGAACACAGTTGGACCAAGTTTTTTTGTATAAAACTTTTAATGATAAATTTAATTGTCCTCAGTTGTTAAAAAAAAAAACGTTTTAGAGTCCTTCGTAAACCAATCCTACCCCTTGTACCACTGTTCTCGGCTCAAACTCGCCCATTCCCAGGATTAGCAAAGGCTTTAATAATTACTGTACTTAGATTCATATTTTGAATATTTAAATTTTTCAAATTACGGCAATACTTATCTAAGAACTTGGCAAACTAATAGATATGCATCGTTAGAAAATTAAAAGTGCTTTATTGATTATATTAATATTATATATATTCAATGAAAGACTTTAAATTAGTTTTATTAAATGTACTTAGAACAGTCATGTGGATTTATTGCTATTATTAGTGTATTTTTATACTTTTTTGTTTTCTTTCCTTACGTCACAAATTGCATTGATGGCAAAATTTACTAGTGCTCTTTTGTTATTTTTTTAGTGCATGCGGTGTATATCTTTAATTGGTTTTGCAATTTGTACCTACGTAAATTATTCTATATTGTTACAATCGTTGGTAGACCTAATAAATAATAAAATAAGAAATAAGCTTAATTGAATTCCATATATAATGTATTATGAATTGTAATAACAAAGTATTAGGTAATATTTTTTTTAGAACAAATTATGGATGTAATATCTGAACATTAAACAAATTGAAATTAACTTCGCCTATGTCTGTGTGAAATAAATAATTTTCAAAACAAATCTAATCTAATCTAACAGTGTGATACTGTTGAGCGTACATCATACCTACCTACTTCAAAAATCATCCCAAAAATAACGTCAGGTAATTAATTGAAGATTCAGTGTACAAAGTCCGTAAAAGCCCTCTCCGTCCATTCACCGTCTGAGTCGAAGCACCCGTTACAGTAGACAATCGAGTTTATCGGATTCTGCTGAAAGAAATAGAATTGTTTCCGGATCGGAGTGCAGATGCCCGCAATTACAAAGGAGCTGAGGATTTCATTGCCAAATATTTTCCTTTATTCGGAGGGCGGGCTGAGATGTAGGAGATAGCGAGCGTTTGTTATTAACAAACAAGAATTTTCTAGTATATAAGAGAAGGGATAGTATTCAATTCTTCGAGGTCACTATACATCCTTACTAATCATAAAAAATCTAATGTACTCTGTCTGTTTTTAACGTTTGCACAACTAAACGATTGGACCGATTTCAATGTATTTTGGTAGATATATTTTATGAACGGGTTTGGGACATAGGATACTTTTTACCCGACGACTGTGGTGTTATAGGACGACTGTGGTGTTATAGGTTATGGGTGTTCTTTAGCAAGCGCATTACTTGAGAACGGTTGAACCGGAGGAATTAGCTATTTTTTTAATGTTCGTGTTAATCCGAATAAGGATTATAGGATAAGAATCTGGAAAACTGGAAAATTCTGTACACAATAACAGTGTTTTTTATGGGAATTTTGTATGAACTCAAGACATGTACCTATAGACAGTAATGTACCTTTTTATTTCTTAACTCAACGTTTTGACTGTGTTAGAACATTCGTGGTTCCAGATTGTAGACGGTAATTTGGGTGGGTAGACTTGGGTAGGTCGGTTGTAAGTGTGTTAGTATAAAATTATGTTTAGATAAAGGTGACGGGTTTTTAAGTATCTAAATAATGTGTTGCGGCTCGAGCGCCTCTAAGCATGAAGACAAACTTCTAGGGCTATACAGTGCTATAAGTAATACTGTTAGATAGTATATAAATTATGTAAAAATATAAATGTCGAATAAATAAATACAAATAAGCAGACTGGAGTACTTGGAGCTACCATCGAGAAGTGATGGCAGCTGCAGCAACTACCCTCACTTTCTCTTCAGAATGAGAAACGTTGGGGTAGTAAATAAATAGGTCATACGCGATAAATACTAGTTTATTATTAGTAATTATGTATAGCGATCGAGAAGTTCATAAAAATATTTTTTTATATAAATTATAGGCCAGAGTTTGATTACGATCTCGCCTGATGGTAAGCGATAATGCAGTCTACGATGGTACATGCTTGCCTAGAAGAAATCTATTCACTCGCGACTTAAAGACCCCTAGGTTGTAATTATCGGGAAACACAGACTCAGGCAAGGCGTTCCACTCCTTGGCGGTGCGCATAATAAAGATGGAAGAGTACCGCTTTATGCATATGGCAGGTATGTCTACTTTTCGGTACGTCTGTTTGTCGGGTGATAGAAGGGGGAAGGGGACGGATAAGGTCATAAAGATCTTGCGCACATTCACCAAAATGAATCTTGTAAAAATCTGAATGATTATGATATACCTATACAAAAATACATTTTAATATATTTGAAGCACGCGTAGGGTCAAAAGTCATACGCGCACACCCACAAAGAATTGAAGTCAAAACAATCGAACATCAAACAAACATCTCTCTACATGAGCGCGCCGCGCGTATGGGAGGTATGTCTACCATGTAGCGGTGGCGCATCGTGGAGCGTCTGGTTGTCAGATGATAGAATGGGGATGGTGGGATCAGGTTGACAAGCTCCGCAAAACACTCTCCAAAATATATCCGATAAAAACCGAGAAGCTTGCCACCTTTCGGCGATGCTTGAGGCTATGGAGCCTTGCATCTGCTAACTCTTCATTGCAAATGAGCTTCTTGGCTCTTTTCTCAATTGACGTTTACTTTTGAGGTTTATTTTACTGGTGGTAGAACTTCTGTGAACGAGCTCGAGGAAGTGGGCACCACCGCCTTACCTTTATCTGCCGCCAAATAGCAGTAATTGTGCTGCTGTGTTCCGGTTAGATGGTAATGGTATGTTCCTGTAATTACTGGCACATAGGCATAACAGCTAAGTCCTATAGTATGGCAACGTATCCACATAGAGATCAAGACAACATAATACCTTGTTTTGAATTCTATGTGGATATCCATGGGCTGCAGTAGCCACTTAACATCTGGTGGACTGCATGCTCGTTTGCCATATAAGTTGTATAAAAAAAGTTGAATCTAGAGCCTCTAGCTGGTATTTCGCTGATCCGTCCCAGAAGTGAGAACAGTAATCCAAACATGATCGGACTTGTGCTTGGTATAAGTTGAGCAACGGTCCTGGTGTGAAGTATTGCCTCACCTTTGCAAATATACCAAGCTTTTTAGCGACCAGTTGGTCTTTTGACTTAATGTAAGAACCATTATATATGAAATGTATATCACCATTAAAGGAGATACAAATTCACTATCATCAAAAATCTTTGAATAGAGCTGAGATTATTTTGATGTCTGTATAGCAAACCATGCTAACTCCCTACATTTATCAAACACAAATCAGGTCGTCTGCCTCCTACCCCTTGCACAACCTCCAAATCCCTCCCCGGTTCATTATTGAAAGGTCGTAATATAGCAGCCCGCCCCAGTCGCGTCCCCTTAATTAGGACATCTGCTCAGATATTGGTCTGAAAAGGTGCAATGTGTCGGTACTATACCAACTTAGGACATTTGGAGAGATTTATGAAATTAGTCGGATTTTCTTCATCATCGTAATTTTTTACGAACCTCTTTATTATTTGAAAACCATTTTAAGCCCTGAAGCAAAAAGAGGGGTATAACTAAAAATTGTTTGAGACCTATGTCTATGAGCAATGTCATCTTCATCCAAAGGTCGTCTAGAAGTGATCTCGCAACTGCTCTCATTAACTCTCTTTCATGTATTAAAACAAATAAAATTATCCATTTTTGGGTAATTTTAATTACCTTAATAATAATAAAAAAGTAAAAATAAATATTGCTGGACATTTCACACAGCGCTATCTAGCCTCAAACTAAGCAGAGCTTGTACTATGGGAATCAGATAACTGATAGAATACTTATATAATTTTTTTTTGTAAATACATACTTATATTATATGGAGAGAAAACCAGACCGGGAACAAACATCTGTAGATTATGCAAACATTTGTTCCGTGGCGGGAATCGACACGCTACTTCCTGCGTCTCAGCCGGCTATTCGCCCACTGCACCATGGAGGTCGTCAATAATAATATAACATTTTTTTAGACAATAATGTGCACATACAAAATATGATGACACAAAAAATAATAAACTTAAAACTAACACTTTGATTTATTTCTTGCCTTCGTCCTTCGACCAGTCCAACACTAGACAACGCTGCTTACACTAACTGTAAGCTCCTTCTCTAATCTGTACTAGCTTGTATTTCACTCAATGATATGTATTTTAGGTTGTCGTTCATTCATTTCGAAGAACCACGACATCAATGTATTGGTCCCTAATAATTTTCCCAGTGCTCTAGTTTCAGTAGTGTAACTCACTCCGATATTGTATCCCGCCAAGCTGTCTAATGAAACATCCGTTAATATCACGCCAACCTGATAATAATAATAATAATTGATTTATTATTAATAAATAATAAAATACTAATAATACTGGATATTTCACACAGCCACAAACTAACCAAAGCTTGTACTATGGGAATGGGAACCAGATAACTGATAGAATACTAAGTACATATTCTCTTTTTCATCAGGTCTTTCCATCTAGAAGGGGGCCGCTCTACTTCTGTGTAGTAGAATGTCAAGTTACAACAATTGAATCACCTCACAGGTTACACGTTGGGACCACAGAAAAATAATATACTAACGCCTGAATTGTGACTAATGACATTGCATTGAGCCCGTCACACTAAGACAAACAGGTGAAAAGTTGCATATACCTGTACTTTAAAAGTACAATTCCGTAACCAACTGCATGTAGCAGCAGGCATCACTACTGGTTTCTATGTTACACTATGAAATACCTTCTGTAGCTACCGACACGTCATACGCATAGTAAAACTACTGGCTCTTGCCAGCAGTTTGTTTTTTCTGAAGGACTAACTCGCTATTGGCATATGAGCCCGATGGAGCTTATCCGAACTTTTGACGAGCGCAAATGCCGCTCAGCTCAGTATGTTTTGATGGGGCAACAAGCGCAAGGGCACCACGTAGGTATGGCCCTCGGCTTGGGCCGTTGTTGCCGGGGAGGGGATAGGAGAGAAACGCCCAGGTACATGTTTGTAGGTATCTTTTAAAGACGGCAACTAAAGGGACTCGTCGACTACGCCGGCGAGGTCGGTGTATCTGTGATTTACCGGCGATGAGATGATTCTGAAACCACATTCTCGATGATCACTCAGCTACGAAATTACGCTATATCAATATCAAAAATTGTATCTTTATTGGCAGCTATTCCACAATGCTTGTTAATATTCATAAAAGCCGATAGACCAAGTCTTCTACAAGAAAACCCTTATTCTCAAAATAAAAAGTTGCGTAGTTATTATCCATATGACTACCGTTAAACTGAAGAAAGAAAAAAGAAAGAAAGAAGACATTTATTCACATAAACTGTACACAAGAAGCAGACGCAACACTTAAACGAACATAATTATACACAATAAAAATGCATACACCCAGGAGGAAAATAATAGATATTACAGCAATTAAAGTGTATGTACGGAGAAATGCTGCCACGTACAGGGTTATGCGAAAAGCCCTGAGCTGAGCATGTTCTATAAACTAGTTTACAACGCTGATTTTCAGCACAAGATATTGATGACTCACGAACGTACTTAAAAAGTAACACAGCAATGCTACAAGATATTGAATATTTGTATTGAAAAGTTGATTTACCCCTTATTTTCTAGCTGTTTTCGGACAACACAAAAACTCTGACACCAATGTTGGCCAGCCTATACTAACTTTTAACTTGTAAACTGACTGGGTTTGTAAGCGATATACCTACGAGCTCGGCACAAACAACTCTAGAGCCCGTCTTATTGCGGTCTGTATTGCTCCTCAAATAAACACTGACACCTAGATGTTTGGACACATTTCTCGGCGCATCCACTAAGTCTCGTGTCAATATTTGGCGAGCTCACCTCATTCCTTGTACGTACCGTGGGGTGACAACAGCTAGCTCAATTTATAGAAAAACTTGATGAAATTCGAGTGTCAGTCTTAGTGTTGGGGGTTTTTTTTGTGGTCTTAGAGATGGAACTAGCATATGGCCTACCTGATGTTTTTGGTACTCATAGTTAATTAATACACAGGAAATTACAGAAGATTATCAGTCTGAAGTGGCAGTGGGCGGTGCACATAACTCGAAGATATGCTCTCATTATGTTGGAGTACGAAGGTTCTCGAGTGGAGACCACGCACTGAAAAGCGCAGCTTAGGACGACCCTCCACTGGATGAAAAGACGAGTCGTTTCAGTCCGTATAAGATCCATCGCTCTGGAAATCCATGAGCGAGGCCCATGTTCAACAGTGGACGTCTTGAGGTTGATATAATGATGATAATGACACAGAAAAATTCAAGTATATTTCAAAATTTAAATATGGACTAAATATTTCCGCAGACTCTGTGGAAGCTTACGATAACCTATATACATAATTTGTAAAGTTTGAATTTAAATGCAAGTGACCTATCTATTCCCATTAAGCTTTAAGCTTTCCTGTAAGCTTGCTTTACCACTTCTTCCTCTTACATTGAAAACTCTACCGTATTTCGGACTTTACAAGGTCCATTCATTCGTTTAAACTAGTTATAACCTAAAATACATACACGTAACAAATTGTGTTTGCGTTCAACGAATTCATTCTTTGTTGTGTATGGTTAGGGTGCGAGATATCTCATAAGTTCTCTTGTCGACGAACCCGAATATTACAAGCGTTTCAAAAGGCTTACTAGCCATGGTAACCTAGTAAGATATATCCCTACTTCCGATTTGGAGTGCGGGGGTTCGATTCCCGGAAGTGCACCAATAGATTTTTTTATTAAAAAAAGGTATTTGCGAATTCACACGTGCCTAAAACGGGAAAGCAAAACATCGCGAGGAAACTAGCATGTCCTAAAACCAGAAGTTCAAAGACATGTGTGAGTAAATAATAAGTGGCGATGGACTTGAAAACTGTCACGTCAATGCTAAACATCTATGCAGGTATCAAACTTGCCTCTGACAATCTCAGATATCTAAATAAAATTGATTAGTTTATTTATTGCCTACTTTTTTATTTTAATCCACGGCAGGATTTATCTAACAAACATATACAATTTCTCCTTAACTGAAATCAATAGAGGAAACTATCAGAAATAATCAAAAAGGAAAAATAACGCAATCTTCGTCAGACGGGGCGGTCCTCAATTAAGGCCTTTCTCCCTGTCATTATGGTCTGGCCTGTTCCTAAGTGGAGGCTTATTCGAATGTGGTTGTGGACAGTGTGACAGTTGGGATACACTCAGTAGGTGATTAAATAAATCAACATCATCACCATGGCTTAGAGCGTCCACTGCTGTAGGCCTCATCATAGTTTTTCAGGGAAACCGATCGTGTGCGACCTGCACCCAATTGGGACCCTTCCTTTATTATGTCATCTTTTTATCCAGTAGGAGGCCGTTCTACTCTCTCATGAACAACTCGAGCCCTTGTAATATTCGGTTCTTCGAGCTTATGCCCCAAACATAGAACCTAAGAAACAATCTAATTTATCTTGTAGATCAACCAAGGAAAACAATGCAACCAGTGTCTTGGGGACACCACTTTCCACTTATTAGTGGAGCAGTTGAGCTATATATAGATCGGATACAACGGTCTTTATACGGTTCAAATGTTATTTCGTATTTTTGAAGGAGCCCGTAGAGAGCCCGTAGAGAGCCCGTAGAGAGCCCGTAAGAGATGTACATAATTGAATATTATTTCTGTTAATATAATTATATTTTTTTATTAAAGAAACAAGCTTTATGAAACGCCTTTGATTTATGCGACGACCTTCGTGGCGCAATAGGTGAATAACCGGCTGAGACGCAGGAGCTAGTTGGTTTGATTCCCGCCACGGAAGAAATATTTGCATGATCTACAGATATTTGTTCCGGGTCTGGTTGTTTTTCTATATATTATAAGTATGTATTTAAAAAAAAAAAGTATACAAGTATCGTATCAGTTATCTGGTTTCCATAATACAAGCTCTGCTCAGTTTGTGGCTAGATAGCACTGTGTGAAATGTGCAGCAATATTTATTTATTTTATAGTTAAAAGACTAACTTTTCGTCAAATAAAACTTTGTAAATACACGGAGTTTGGTTTTAAAGTTTCCTAAATTCGCTATTAATAAAATGCCTTAGCAATTGAGAAATAAAATAAATAAGTTAATTGCTTGATTTACGCAGCTTCATGCTACGAGTTCTGAGTAGGGAATGCAATCCCGACTCGAGATTGAAAATTCGAGATCCCGCGGGATTAGAAATATCAATCCCGCGGGATCCCGGAATTTTCGGGATCCCGTCTAGTTTAAAAAAAAATTAAATTTGGATGACTGAAAAAGATAATAACTGCTTGTTTGTGATAGTGAGATTAACTAAAATAACATATTACTCGAAAGAAAATAAAAATCTTTATTCTTTAATCTTACCAACTAAATAATTATCATCACCGGTCGCTAATATTCGGAAATAGTCGAAATAGTTTTCTAACGCTGCTGTTTGGCGTTCCTGCCGCTGGCGGCCGTCAGTCAGCGCGCCGCTTGCGCCCCGAGTGGACGTGTGTAGCGTCGCTGACCACTGCCGCCCAATCCCGTCAATCTCGAACGGGATCTCGTCATATGATGCGTCGGGATTGATCCCGAAAAATTACACGAGTTTGGGATCCCGCGGGATCGGGATTGCATTCCCTAGTTCTGAGAATTAAAGTTCAAACGATTCGGTATAAGCGTCTGTTCAGACGAGCCACAACCAGACCACAGCGACAAAAATATAACCAGCTGTTGAGAAAAAATGTCTTATCACTATTTCCACATAATTTAGCGCGTAGCTTATTAATTATTTTTTCATAGTTACTTAAATTATTCACCCAAAATGTCTGAGTTCAAAACTTTCTGCTAACCCCCAAAGCGGATATTAATTTTAACGTTCTAATTGCACATCAAAAGGCGCATAAATTGTTCATTCCAAACATTTCCTAACTGAATAAACGATTCTAAGGGTCTCAAAGTGAATCTATAAATATGGGACCTTGGGATGATTTACGAGAAGCGTTTGATAATGTACTTATTTTATATTTGGAGATCCAGCGGACTAATCCTAGCGGTAAATCCGCTAAACCACTTATATTTACAAACCCTGATGAAGGTTCTCGATTTAAACCTCCTTCAGGGTGAAACCGATAAAACGGTACCTGCATGATATGTAACATAATAATTAATTAAATAAATCTCAAAAGACTTCTCAGCAAAATATATAAACTTAATTAAAACTGGAAAGTTTAGACGTTTAGATTCATGTTTTTGAGATCTAACAAACCTCCGTTAGATCTTTGATGTCTTTCGTGGTGTACTGAGCGAATACATGACTGAGATACAGGAGACTGCGGGTTTGAATCCCGCTTCAGAACAAATGTTAACATGATCTACAGATATTTGTTTTGGGTCTGGATGTCTCTACATGTTTACTATGTAAGTATAAATATAAGTACTCGTACTAGCAAATTAAAAACATATTTTATTATTTATCTGGTTCCCACTGAAAGAAAAAGCGCAACAACATTAACAACATCTCACTTTTAAAATTTTGTACCAGAATTGCAGTACCGTTTTTGGCCGTTACTAGCCAAAATCGGTACTCGTGACACTATGTGACAGCGGCTTTGTGACTTGACATTGTATTTGAAATTGAAAGGTAGTAAAAGTCAAAATTCGAATAATGAAATAATTTCTGCTGTTATTCGTCCGCTCATTGTAAATAGTCATTAACGCTTATAATAATTTTATTTTGTGAGCAAATTCTAAAGCTCAAATCATTTTCGAAACGACTTTGCGAATGCTTTCATTTTTATAGCTCGTTGAAATCTTTATGGACCTTAAGTGGGTATTGGAAGGGTTAAGTTTATTTCCTTTGTTATTACGATTACTTCGGCTGGATGAATAGACGTTGCTAATTGCAATGTGTCAACTTGCTTATTGGTTTGAAAAAATGCTTGTATGAAATTATAGTAGTCATACAAGCATTTTTTGAAGCACAATAGCCCACTTATGGCCTAATCAAAGCATTGCCTAGTAGGCCACCTTAGAAACGTGCCCTACGATGCATTTCCAATCAATTTGAGAGATACAGATGTAAAACCTCATGTGTCTATTTGACCAGCACCCATACTCTTAAACCAATACACAGCAATACTGCTTGGCAGCAGAAATAGACATCGTAGTAGTACTTCCCTTTTACAAAGTGCTCTTAGACTAATTAATTGTTCTCTATTTCCGATTCTTTGCATGACCTGCAAATATTTTAAGATATTGGGGTTCAACAGGGGTAAAATAAAAGTGAAAATGAAAATGGAATTATTATGTCAAAAATCTCGTCAAATTAAAAGTTTTTGTAGTTTTTAAGTTTAGTCAATAAAAACTGAACTTTGACGAAATTCACAGTGTACACCGGTCCTCAGTGCTGTTATTTGGTATGCATGTAGCTTACGTGTCACAAATATAGGCAAAAGTTTAAAATCCAGAAAAATTGCAATTTGTTCCCAAAAAAAACCAATTCACATGAACTCCCGTTACATGTAATTTGAATAAAACTGTAGGTCAAGTAGTTTGGCTATTGATTTTGTGGCACTATTTTGTTAGTCAAAGATTACGAATAGTATTTTTTTTTGTCTAGCCTATGCTGTCCCACTGCTGGGCATAGGCCTCCCCCTCATCTCTCTACTTTTCTCGATCTTGTACTAAATCCCGCCAGTCCCTATAAAAAGCGTCCAAATCATCGCGCCAACGCTTCTTCGGCCTTCCACGGTGTCGCTTTCCATCCACAGGGATCCATCCAGTTACGACCTTAGCCCACCTATTTGGTTGCATGCGGGAGACATGACCCGCCCAATCCCACTTCAACTTGGCAGCCTTGATACCGACGTCAGTGATGCCGGTCCTTGAGCGCAGCGAGGTGTACTGAATCCTGTCTATTCTCTTGACACCCAAAATGCTGCGCTCCATCGCTCTTTGGCAAACCCCGAGCCTGGACTTTTGAGATTCAGTCAGTGACCAAGACTGGGTAAGTTAGGACAGGCAGAATACACATGTCGATGAGTTGACGTTTTAGTGATAATGGAAGGTCGCCTTTCATGATTAACTTCATGGAGCAGTAGCTCTTCCAGGCATTGTCGATACAACGATCGATTTCTTTGTCCTGCCTGTTTTCGAAGGAAGCTAACTGGCTCAAGTAGATGTACTCATCGACATAGTGTATTTCTTGCCCGTCTACCACCACCCTACGTTTCGTGCTATTCGTCATAATTTGAGTCTTTGATCGATTCATCATTAGTCCAACCTCGAGGCTCGCTGTGCTTAGTTCTTGTAGCATTTCTTGTAGCTCGGATGCATTTGGGGCAAAAAGAACTATTTCATCGGCATACGAATAGTATATTTTGGTTTTTATGGGAGACTCGCGAGATCTCAGTTTGGTGCGAACCACTAGTGATACTTATACTTACTACTTACTACCTTTATACTTACTACTTACTACTTACTACCTTTATACTTACTACTTACTACCTTTATGCTTACTACTTACTACCTTTATACTTACTACTTTTATACATATTACTTGCTTTGAATAAATGTTTGAAAAGTATGCAATATTCTCAGTGAAATTGTTTGTTTCAATAATATGGCTCGAGGACACTTTACAACTCAAAACAAATTACTTACTATTTTTAGTTCGAAGCAATTGAGTATTTATGTTAGTTCAGTACCAATTCCATCACCATTAAAAGCTAGCACCGTGATAGTAAAGCACAAAATAGCCGTTGTAAAAACTTATTTTTATTCATACCAACTGTAATTATAAATGTTTATGGTGTTAGAGAAGAAATATTGAACGGAACATGCAGGAGTATGAACATGAGCAATTGTTATGCTTAGAAAACTTTCGCTCATTTCAATCATTACTATAAATACAGGATTTATCACGTACCGTTTAATCGGTATTTCCGTCGACAATGTTTCGATTCAATTCGTGAACCTTTATCAGGGTGAGTGTGATCCGCTCCGAACTACGTCTCGCCTCGCACTACGCGAGTAGACGGACGCGGTGGTGAGGATTGCGTCACGGGTACGTATATCATAGCAGATATCCGCTATACTGATATTGCTCATATATGAGCAAAATTAGTATAGCGGATATCTGCTTACTCAAAGATATTCTTATTGCAACCAAGCATATGCTCGTGTGAAACCTTTTTGAGACATACGCAGTGGCTGCTATGAGACACACAGACTGCTATGTTATTTTAGGTTATTTTTAGTTTGTTCTTCTTTTTATGTATATCTTGTGAGAGCTGTTTTGTTAATTTATTGGTGCTGTACAAAACATATTTAGATTTGATTTAGAAAAAGTAGCTCATTGTGAAAAAAATAATATGGCAAAGTTTGCCGTCCAGCAGTAATGCACCAACAACCTTCGAACTATGTACTCATCCACTACCTCTTTAACTTTCTATCCTCTGGGTTTTGTCAGTTTTCAGTTTTTTAAGACGAGGTGATGGCACGAGCCAATGTCTCTTGTTCACAACCTGGAGATGGAACAGGCATATGGCCCACATGAAATTAGGTGGCAACCATCGCTCATGTCAAAGTATTGCCTCGTAGATCACGCACCTTAGAAACGTGCCCTACGATGCACTGCCCTGCTTCCATCAACTGATCAACAGGTGTAAAACCTGATTATAATAATTAGTGTAAGTTCCTAGCTTAAAAATCACTAAGCGAAATGTGTTGGACCTAAAATAAAATTACATGCAATAAAATATATGAATCAAGGTTTGCCAGAGGGCAATGGAACGCAGCGTTCTCGGATTCAAACGGACTGATCGAGTGAGAAAAACCACGCTGCGTTCGTTGACAGGCATTGCCGATGTTGGAGAAAAGACAGCTAGACTCAAATGGGATTGGGCGGGACACATTAGTAGAATGCACCCCGATAGATGGGCTAATTTAGCCACAACCTGGAGCCCTGATGAAAGACGCGGTCGGGGTCGGCCAAGAAAGCGTTGGCGAGACGATCTTGTTGCCTTCGTGCAGGAGTGGTGGAGTGTCGCACAGGACAGAGATAGATGGAGAGACTTGGGGGAGAGCTTTGCTCAGCAGTGGGACAGTATAGGTTGCCAAAAAAATATAATTTTATTTCCTAATCTTCAGCGGCGCCCTTCACTTTCACCCTGATACATTTATTCTGATCCTTCAAACCCAAACAGTAATGCAATCTTTAAGTGTTGCTTGGCGGCAGAAATAGGTACGACGGTAGACATACTACCATTATACACAGATGAACAAGGACAAAGAGCTCTGCTACTACTCGGTTGAACTGTTATTGCTCTCAGACGCGAGCTGTATGAAGTCATTATAAGTAAATCACGTATCCAACGACCCTTGCTAACCGCTAGAACAAAACGCACTTGGTAAGCGTTTTAATTAACATTTTTTTGTTTGGTTTAAAACAGGGAGCTTAAGTTGGTACTAAGCGAAATAAATAAAATAAGTTTGTATTTAAAGAAAAACATGTCAGGATTGCTGTAGCAAGTTGGAATCCTTTCAATCTGCTGACCCGAAAAACAGGTTTGTCAATAGTATTCAACTAGTATTTTTCAAACTTTCACGATCACTGTACATAATTATTGATTAAAACGGGTATTTATCGCGTATGTACCTTTTTTATTTGTTATCCCGACGTTTCGGCTGTGTTGCAACAGTCATGGTCTCGGGCTGACTCAAGACCATGACTGTTGCAACACAGCCGAAACGTCGGGATAACAAATAAAAAAGGTACATACGCGATAAATACCCGTTTTAATCAATAATTCGTATTCAACTGTATAAAAGCGTCCATGTCTTTTAACAAAAGATAAAGAGACATGGAGTGAACTGGACGAGGTTTGTACCGAATAAATATACGTCAAACGCGTGTATGCAATCATGATCAAATATATTTTTTTCTTACCTATTCCATCCCACTGCTGGGTAAAAGTCTCCCCAAAATGTTTCCACTTGTTTCTCGTCGTAAGCCACAAGATCGTCCCGCCAACGTTTCTTCGGTGGACGTGGAGGCCGGCGCGCCGCGTCGTCTGAATAATATAAACCTTTAAAGTTACAACTTAAAGGAGAGGAAAAAAAGTAAAAAAATGCTTGTTATAGTTATTCTTTATACGGTCTAATTATTACGCATCACTTTTGTATCAGATTTGACACATACAACTTCGGTTGTTATTCGAGATACGATCGCTTCCGTGGGGATCGAGTAATTAACTGGGCTATACTTAAAGCACACGCATAGGGAAAGTATAGTACTGACGAAATAAACCACTTTTGACGTGACCACGTTTACAAAACTGCTGCCATAGTGGGAGGCAATTCAAAAAACGAATGATAACAAAATCAGGAGTTTGGTGTTGCAGCTACATATTTATCATCACTATTTACAATTTAATTACACCACTGGATAGCCAAAGGATCAAAGAATTTGTTACGCTACGCGAGGACTATGACGCATCGCGCGCGGTTGAGAGGTACGAGTAAGTGCTGCCATTTTGAGATTTCCATTTAGTATAACCCGAAGGACTGCTTAGTGTTCAAACATGATTATAACATACATAAAAGTGCTTATTTTATATTTTATATAGAACATATTACCTGTTACGTACACGTATTCACGTACAAGACACGGCCACTGCTGTGTCCATGACAAAGCTATCACTTACCATCAGGTGAGCTAGTAGTCAAGCGCTGGCTATCACCAATAAAAAACAATAAAAAAATACGGCCACACCCAACTTTTTTAGTAACAAACTCGTAGCACCGGAAGTTAAGATGCCCAACGATTTGACCCGTATGGACCCAGGCAGGTGGGTCAAATAGTATACCCAACATAGTAAGTAAAAGACGGGTCCCCTAAAAAACGCTGACGCGATGACCTTGGTCACTTTGATAGGGAATGGCTGTCCATCCAAAGGTTGACTGGAAGAGATCGTTTGTATCGATAAGACTGCTCATTGTACTTATTATTTAAAAGTGTATTTTCTTTCACTTGTTCATTTTTCTATGGGTAGAGTTTGCTTAAGATGGAGAGACATGGAGAAAATTGGGGGAGACTTATGTTCTATCGGCGAGTGTAGACTCCTCATGAATCATGGACCATCTCCCGAGGATCAAGACCTCAGCTCACCGATCAAAGATAACTCGGAAAGGTAGACTATTGCGTCTGAGCCAGCTATTCGCCCACTGCATTACGGAGGTCGCTCGCACATTATAATACACGACATTTATATTTAGAGCTCCCAGCAAAGCAGCACACTAAAGTGTAACGCAGTTATTAAGCTACTTAGCTCGATTGCAGATTGTATCTTTAGCCTTGCAATGAACGTTAACTTAAGGGATCACCAAATCGTATCCGTAAATAATGTGTGAATGACCTTTTAACACGTATCTATTTAACATTTAATCTTGCCACTTCATCTTAATAGCTATCCAGACAATAGTATGAACTCGTTAATGCTCGTAAACTTTATAATCCGAATAATTTTAATAGACCTCTAAGTGTCGACCGCGTCTTTGGTCGTATTTTCGGTGTATTGCATCCCTAGTAGACGAAGCGTTACATACGTAGATCGTATTTATTTCTTGCGTTATTAGTTATTTTTCGTTATTTATGATCAATAACATCATATCAACAGCAATAGGGCGTCCACTGCTGGGCATCCGCCTCCACAAAGCATCACTTTAGCAGCATTTTTAGCATCTTTAGCGTCCTACACCCGATGGCTCCCAGCAACCTTTGTCTGGTAGTCAGGTCGTCGTTTCCATCTAGTTACATGCTGCACTTTCCAGTCAGAAGAGAGTTGCAAATTCTAGCCGTCGGTACAGAAAGTTTCACGAGTGGGAACTATAACTTACTGATTAAATTATGTCTAAGGGCAACAAATCTGTTTGACCTTGATTTATCTACCAATTTCTATTTTGTTTTAGCCCGTTGCAAAGCTCACAAATTACGCAAAAATATTGCCCCCAGTGTTTGAATATCCTGAGTATAGACAATCAACATCCCGAACCAAAATAAACCCTAATAATGATTCCCAATTATCCCCTTTTGTTTGATCGAAATAAATACCTTTTTTTTATTTATTCTAAAATCCTAGAGGGTCCGGAACCCTTTTTGAAATTATTGGAGTCCCTTCGTTCAAATTAAACACCAAACAAGGTTGTTTAACGAACCGGTTGGAAAAAACATTCTTTTTGGAAAATAAACTGCAAGTGACAAGAATTTCGTTTAAAACGAAAGTCTGCGTTAGAAAATATCCCACTTATATTATAAACGCGAAAGTTTGTTGCACTTTCACGCAAAAACTACTGAATGGATGGAATGGAATTATTAACAAAGTCAATACACAGCTGAGGATTTGTATAAAAAAAGTCTAGAACAAAAAAAAGAACATGGTCAAAATTCAACCCTTAAGCGAGCGAGGGTCTCGCGTGACCCCACCAATTTCCGAAACACCGACTCAGCCGAGTGACTTTATCTAAATTACAAATGCGGTACATCGCGGTAATGTGTTAATACTACGCACCGTGAAGCTGTTCTGGTTAATAACCGTGTGATAATGTTGTTGATTTTATAGTTGGACATCCAAAATAGCTGTTAAATTGGCCTTGAGCATTTTAAGTACCGGATAGTTTTGTTACTATGTTACAATTTGTTAACATTACTGTCATTTATATATTATGAATAAAACTTATTAACTAAAAAAATTATTTCACGTTTTGGTTCTTATACCTAATATTTATGGAGGTAGATTATCCACACAAACTATCCATACTAACTTATAGCTTTAAAAGTAATTCTATCTCTCTGTCTGTTTGCTAAGTTTTCACGACTAAACGGCTAGATCGATTTTGATGTAGTTTAATAGACAAACTATGACCGGGATTGAGGCATAGGCTACTTTTAGATCCCACGCGGGCATAGCCGCAAGCGGAAGGTTGTAAAGTATAAATGCTTTTATAAAATAACATTAAAATAATAGAAATCAATAAAACGTATTATACTAACTTACAAATTCGGTGCACTGCTAAAAGTTGCAGAACATTTATTGTATACATATTTTATCTTATTAATATGCTTGTTGCTAATTAGTATTTTTATTGAAACAAACCAGTTAATTTGCATAGTTGTAACGACTGCAATCATTAATTTTTCTACAATACTATATACAACTGTAATGATTATTAAAGGCGGCTATATCACAGATCCTATTATGCGATGGTAATTATGCCATTAATGACCCATAGCATGAGAGGGTTAACAGAGCAAGAAAACCAAAGGTTTTTTTTTCTATGTTTATGTAAAGGTGTATCTATACTGATAATTATAACGTATATAATTGTGTCACCTGCTAGCTGCAGGTTCATTAATTCAGTAAATGCATCTCTAGGTTTTTTTTAACTGGATACATCTTCGTTTAACCACAAACTCACCAGATGGTAAGCGATAAATAAATAAATTAAATAAATAAATATGGCGGGACATTTCACACAGTGCTATCTAGCCCCAAACTAAGCAGAGCTTGTACTATGGGAACCAGATAACTGATAGAATACTTATATACATTTTTTTTTGTAAATACATACTTATAATATATAGAAAAACATCCAGACCCGGAACAAATATCTGTAGATCATACAAACATTTGTTCCGCGGCGGGAATCGAACCCACTACCTCCTGCGACTCAGCCGGCTATTCGCCCACTGTACCACGGAGGTCGTCAATGGTAAGCGTAAGGTCATCTTCAGTGCATTGCCTCGGGCACTTTTATTTTCGGGAATTCCTGACTTCTATGCCGTTATTAGGACACGTGTGACTTCATTTTGGAATCGGATGCGTCGCTCCAACAACGGCATCCTCGGCTCTCTCCGAGAATTTTCAAATCCCTATAGGTCCACATGGACGGCAACAAGAAATGACTTGTATTATGACTATTAGGTACTTACTTGATATTTTTTTTAATTTTATTTGATTATTTTTTTTTGTGCAATATAGGTGTTCGGCCTGATATAAATCTATTTTACTTTATTAATTTCTATTTGTTTTTGGTAAAAATGTATTTTATTGTAGCCTGTTTTCAATAAATCAATAAAATATTGCCAATTTGTTGTATTTACTCAACGAGTGCTAACATTTTAACCTTTAACTCCGTCATTTATCAACCGATTTAGAAAATTCTTTTATTATTTGAAAGGATATACATACTTTCAGATTGATCCCATAGAAATTAATCGAAATCTATCTGAAGTCAGTTATATTTTTGTTAAAAAGTTACTTGTCTAGAAGGCATTTACATGTGTACTAACAGCTTTATGAATTTTTCGAATACATAACATTATTGAAAATAAATTACGTCTAAGTCTAACATTTTTGAACGAGTTGCAGCCATCCTAATAATCCGATATCTTTTAATAGGCTTTTGTGATCGAGCGAAGCGAGATCTCTAAATCAACTTGGGCAAATCGGCGTTGTATGTATGTATATTTGCTTGTTTTTCCGAGGATAATTTTCAAAGCGGTTATCCGATCATCGTGAAATTTGGTATATAGGTAGGTAGTGATGGCATAATTTCAGTGTGACTACATGAGCTAAAAATATGAGGGGGTTGTTGAAATATTGGGATTCAAGAGGGGTATAAAAAACAAAATGGTATCCGGTCAAGTTACACGTATAATAAAAGGTCTTCGTGAGTATATTTCGACCCCGTTTTTAATTTTAGTTATAACCTTGTAGTTTTTACCGAACTTTAACAAAATTCACAGGGTACACCAGTGACCCCACAATGCTGAAATTTTGTATGCGTGTAGCTTTAGTAACACACATATAAGGAAAAGTTCGAAAATCAGAATAACTGCAATTTCTACTCCACAAAAAAGGGAATGAACATGAACTGCCGTTACCTGTAATTTGAATGAAACTGTAGGTCAAGTTATTTGGATACGCATTTCGTGGTGCTATTTAATTAGTCTAAGATTAAGGCCGGCATGCACAACAAACCCTAAAAGTATTTAGCGACTAAACATGTTTAAATTTTACGTATTTGTATGATTTGATATCTCCTTAAATCATATTTAGCCACTAAATACGTTTACGCGTCGTTGCGCAAGTCGCCCTAAGATTAAGTTTTTTTTTTATTTTTGGGAGACTCGCGAGAGTTTGAGGCGAACCACTATAAAGATTTTGTTAAATTTGTTAATTGTCAATTTTTGTACATCACTTGATTGTTTGATTTACAACGTCTAAAAATGTGCGTAACTCCGCAGTCTCTGCCTAGCTACAGAAACAGGTGTGACACATACATAATTACATGTAAAAGTATGTATGTATGATTTGCAAAAAGCTAGCACGCTTAGTGCCGACTGATGGATAGGTGCTTTGTCGGCGTGTATTTAAATAGCGATGGGAAAGCCATTGTTTATACCCGAGTGCGTAGCACGCAATGTTACTGTAATGCATACGTATACTGTTTCCATGTCACCGAGTACTGGGTGATTCTGGATATGTATGTCCAGGGGTCGTTGACCTCACATTATCTTCATTAGCCATAGACGTCCGCAACTTAGGCCCGACCCAAAGATTTCGAGAGCGAGATTTATCTGAACGTTTAATTTAAGTCTTCTTTTCATCTAGTGGGGGGCAGTCCTGCCCCCTTATTACCTAAGCCATATTAATCTCGCGTCGCTATCGCTAGTCAGGTCATCTCTTTCACACGTACAGTACGTACCTCACGTGTGAAAGGGATAGCTTGACTAGCAATAGTGACGCGACAGCAATTTGCCTTAAGTAGTAAGGCTATGGCACTTTTCAGTGTATTTTCATACACAACGTTATCAATTGACCTCACTTACCTACAAAAAAACTCTTCATTATTTATGGTTTTTTATCGAAAAAACAGATGTTTGAGGTTTTTAATATCATGCCCGAAGATTATATAGGAGCGGTTAAGATAAGTCATAAGGTAGGTAGGCAAAAAGTTTCAGAAACTCACTACCTTCTTACGTTTAGACAGTGTGCGAGTATTTTTTTATTGATTTAAAGGAGTCATCAACATAGCATACCATGACAATATTTAGCGGTTACATGTACAAATGGTAAATCTTAATGCTACTAAAATTTAATATGACAGATTGCATGCGATAATAGTTAATTAATGTCGAACAATTTATATCATAAATTATAAATCTTTATTGAATGTGGATGTTCGTAATTTTATTTTTGAGACAGCACCAGATCCTTACAACAAACAAACTGGTCAAAGGAAAATATATTATTTGACACACACTAAACATTCAACTTTTTGAACTACGAACTAAATTTCAATTTATACAAACAAAACAATAGATAACACATTAGATTAGATAACTCTGGCCGTGAGCTCTAAACTCCTGTCGTTCTAAAAGGTCCGATTTGACGTTGTCAAAATATAGAGAGTAGAGATGGGAACTAGAGTAGAAATAAACAACCAGTTGCTAGAAAAACCGATTCTTGAGACATTTTGATAAATTGTTGTAAGAGTTTGTTATCGTTTAGCTTAACTTAGGTTAAATTAATATCGAACTAGCTTAGCTATGTACATAATTTATATCGATTTTCATTCAAGAAAATATTAACGATAATGATGAGTATATTAGATAAAAAAAATGATTGCACTGATAAAATAATGATGATGCATTACGGGTGCATCAATGGGTGGTGATCTGTAACAAATTTTGGCATGGTTGATATTTCAACTTCTCGTGTAGAAGTTCGTGCAAAGTTATCACCGCGAGAAAAATGACGGACGTCGAATCAGGCCTGTTATCACATCGCAAGTTTAATTATGAAGTTTCATGTAGTTTTTTTTATAATTTTGTAAATTTTATTTTCCTTTTTCCTCTAGAAGTTATTTATTCTACAATATTTTCTGTAAAAAAAAGGAAATCTAAAGTTAGTATGTATGGATGTATAGATGGTTGTTACTCTTTCACGCCGAAACGGCTGAACCGATTGCGATGAAATTTGGTATGTACGTAGATCATAGCCTGGATTAACACATAGGCTACTTTTTATTGGCAAACCACGCGTGCGAAGCCGCGGATTTGTCGGCTAGTCATATATTTATATAATTATGCGGAACCACCTAGTAAAATCTACTTTTACTGTTGCTAAGTGGTTAATAGAACATTCGCTTGATATAAAAAATACTTTAATGTTTTTGCTCAAGCTTAACCAAATATGGCATTATCCAATTTGTTACTAAAAACATTATTATAATAAACCTATAAACTAGATCGTATAACAACCCTAATATCATTATAAGTTTTAATATAAGCTCTCATTATAATGATATAATAATATCTAATTAAAAACTTTATCTACAATTCCGTACCACTATAAATTGATACCCATATATATTTTTACTAAACTAGTATTTACGCTCTATTAAAATTTCAAGTCTAATATTAGGTAAATATATAAAACTTTTAGATCGCCGACACAAAAATATGCAAATTAATATATAATATTTCATTACAGTAACTGGTTATAAAGATTTTTAAGTACCGTAACAGTAAAAAATATTCTTGTTCTGTCTATTCTAGTCAAGACATTATATGCCCACAGATGGGCCGCGTTGGTGGGCTCGTTTGGAATAAGTAAAAGAATAGAATAATCATTTATTTGGCACACACATAATTACACACGAAACAAATCTAAAGAACTGAATTGAGTTTAATAAGACAGTTCTACTCATGTGTCTGCGTACCAAAATGCGTACCGTCTTAGGGTTTTGCATCTAAAAAGTTGTTTTCTAACAATATCCCTGAAAGCGTAAAACAATGTTTCTGATGAACATTCCCTCGTGATAATATTAAATATTCCGTAACATAGTATTATGTAGGCTCTTTGTTTTTAAAATTTGACCACGGAACCCTAAACCAACATACAAAAGGACCTCGTTTGACATAGCAGGTGCTTTGAATTGAAACAAAACTAATGTACTTTTTCCACAGTAATTAATTCACACTTTAATGCCTTTTAGATGGTGTTATTATAAATAGAGCGATTGTTTTTTTTAAATAATTTAACCCAATTGTTCCGTAAAATTAAGTCATTAGATATTTAGAATAGCAAGTTTATTCAGCTAAACCCTGCGAGGCTGCGACAGACGAACTTGTCACCTGTATGGCGAAGGGTGTCGCGCACAATGCAATGCCATGTAGGACACGTAAGTCTAGTCTTAGCTGGATGAGGTAATGCAAGGTATAGTAACTCAGGTGGCCCATAAGTGCGTTCTGTCACCTCTTATAACACGGTTGGTCTATACTACCTGGCGCTGCAGCATTGCTGTGTTTCGGTTCGAAGGGTATGGTTGCCGGTGAAATTACAGGCTCACGAGGCTTTTCACCTGTATGCCTCAAGTTGATGGACGTAGAGTAGTACATCGTAGGGTACTAAGGGTTTCTAATGTGCATGACCTACGAGGCAATACTTTGATGTAGGCGATGGTACCACTTGACTCCTATGGGCCAGAGGCGCGCTCGTCCACCATCGAATTAAAAAAACTGTACCATTGTACAAATGGTAAATCTTACGAACGATTGTCATAAAAACATATTTAAATAAACAAAAAAAATATAAGTATCGAAAGATACTTATACCACTTTCTTATTTAATTTCTTATTAACAGAATGAATATACAGTTATCTTCTTTACATATGTAATATAAAATGAAGTCGCTTCCGCTGTCTGTTCGCTTAGCTCTATTAAACTACTCAACGGATTTTAATGCAGTTTGAACAATAGATACACTGATTCAAGAGGAAAGTTTATATGTATAATACATACATATTAACTGCGAAAGTAACTGTTTGCTTGTTAGTTTGTTTGTTATCTTTTCATAACAAAATGGCTAAACGGATCATAATGAAATTTGGCAAGGATTATATCCTTGGCAAGGGCATAGGTTACCTTTTACCCGAGTGAACAAAAGGGGGGTAATGGTTTTATTGAAATTCCATGCATGCGAAGCCGCGGGCGGGTCAGCTAGTTTAAAATAAAATACAAAAGAAACATTCGAATCATCTAAAGACCGTTGCAAACGATCTATAGATAGCTCAACTGCTCCAGATCACTTCCAGGCTTAAGTGTCCACAAGACACTGGCTGAATTGCCCCGCTGAATTGCAATGCTTATGCGTTAAACCAGATAGGCGCCAGCTCTCGGATCACACGTCGGTTCGACCAGACGCCCAGAAAGCATTTTGAAAACGCAATTGGCCCCGGTATCCCATCGACCCAAGGTCTCGACCCCAAATGGCTCAAATACGTATTTTTCTGTCGATACTTCCATATTTACGCCGCTTGAGATCTTCGGCGGAATTTGCCGCCGCACCGGCCACAACTGTTGCACCAGACAGACGAGATGGCGCTTTAACCTAAATGTTACCTTGAAATACATTTTCGTTTTATGATTTATTTGTATTAAAGTTTCAGTAAGAAAAATGTTTGAACTAGGTTTTCATTAAAATTATTTGTGTTTTCACAAAACATATTTCATATAATATTTTATTATGAATATTATCATAATTTCTTTATAAAATACGTGTCACTTCAGATAGTTTAAATAAGCAGTTATTCAGACTACTCTATGTTACACTGGAAAATACTTCTTGTTCTTACAAGCGTAAGGTTGAAAATTAAAACCAGTCGGTGGTCAATAGACTGGACGCCAAGAAACTTTCAAATAAAATAGGTTAATAGGCTTTTTAACGCCGAAACTTAAGTCGCATTTCGTTTTAAACATGCACCTTTTAGGCCAACGAATAAGCATTACAGAAAGATTTCTACGACGCCAGCGAATTTGCCTTTCAAAAAATATGCTAAAATACGTGTCCGCTTAGCTAACTATAGTTATTAGCCTTTTTTATTACTATTTATGTATTTAAAACTTTCACAGAAGACAGAGTAGTGCTAGGACTTAATGCTAGTGATAAAAAACGGTATTTAAGCGCTAGCAACTGACTTACAAATGGCCAAATAACAAAATAATAAATACCAATAATGATTAAATCTCTAATGTTTTTTGTGTACCTACTATACATTATTTATTAACAGCACAAAAAAAACATGAAATAGTCATTTATTTCATAAAAAGTTGTTGGTGGCCTTTCTGTTCATTTATAATCTGTGAGTAAAAGTTAAGTAGCAGTAAAGCGCATTATAGATCGCCTTATCTTCACAGAAGCTTGTAGCTTTCTCGTTAAACGGGCCGTTATTGATAGTTTCGTAACGTTAGATGATGTCATTGACGCCTCTGTTATTTATTATTGTTTATCTTAGGTATTTTTATGGATTACAGTATATCATGATTGATTTTGAGCAACTTATGTTTAAGTGTCATCATTATTAGACTAATTGCACATCCGGGTAACAATGTAAAACAATTTTCAGTCTTATTACTAAATCGCAATATCTACTAGCCAACCTTTGGATGGAATGAATGCGCATTATTATGATGCTGATTAATTGTTTTTATAAAACTGTCATAAATAACCATCTCAAGCTCATTCACAGCACTCTTTTAAGCTGAGATTAAAACAGCATTACCTAAATGTCTAGCTTTCTTCATTCGAGTCATTCGTTATTTGAGTTTGGTACCTATTTATTAATTTATTATTTATTTTAATTTGAGAAATAATAAATCCAGCCACAGAATTTTTTTTTGACCACGTGGTCAAACTTCTCATTTAATAACTAAGCATCGGGAAAATGAGACAGCCTCTAATAAACTAATTCATCTACTTTACAGCGCCAACAAAAAATGTTAAAGAAAGCGTCAAGTCAAGATCTACAATTATTTATACTTGTCCTTCTGATTTATACATTGCCAACTAATTTACTAACTCGGCCACGGAATTTGCAACTCATCACCATTTTACATTTTACAGCTTCAATACAAGATCCTCAAAATATACCTAGTCAGGTCATAAATTCTGTCACATGTTTAATATAAAATAATTGAAACAAGTTTATTCATTATGTAACCATTTATATACCAAAATGAACTTAACAAAACATAGATTCTTATGACACTAAAGTTTATTCAAAATGACCTCCGTGATTTTGAATACAGGCCTTCAATCTGCGCGGCCAGTCGTCTATCGCAGCACGAACGAGGTCCACGTCAATATCGGCGGCTGCCCTTAATCAAGGATGTCTTGAGTGACTACAAATTGGGATGAGGTTTTGAGCACGCCTTTTCCTCCAAGTCTTGCCATATCTTGTAATCTAACGGATTCAAACCTGGACTGGAGGAGGGCCAGTCTTCGTGCCGGATGAAGTCGATTTCACGCGCCGCCAGCCAGTCTTGTGTGCTCTTCGCTCTATGAGCTGGCGCCGAATCTTGTTGGAATACCCAGTGCCTGTTATTGAACATGGTATGAGAAACAGGTTCCACAAGGTTCGTCAGGACTGTATTTTGATACACAACTGCATTCGTTTTTACACCTTTCTCACAAAAATTTACCTCTGTTAAGCCCCAATAAGAAACTCCCAACCATACCATGAGCGAGGATGGAAAATGACCTCGTTGGACACGCGGAATACGGTTGCTCGCTTCTTCACTACTGTGTGCGTACACTTTATCATTTTGTTTGTTGTAGCTCTCTTCTACGGTACATTTTTTTTCATCCGAATAAAGAATTTCCCGATATTTTTTTCCCGCGTACCGCTTCAACAAAGCGCGGCATCTCTTTAGTCTCAGGTCCATTAGACGAGCATTCAAACGATGTCCTGTTTTTCTTCGATATTCCCGAAGCCCTAAGTCTTCATTTAACACCCTTTTCACCGTGGTTCTGCTTAACCCCATCTGAAGGGCCAACAGTTTCTGCTTACGTTTGGGATTTCTTTGAATTCGCGCCTTCACAGCTTTTATCACTGCTGGAGTCCTAACAGACCGAGGGCGACCACTTCTTGACCTGTCATCTACACTAGAGTCTTCATTGTATCGTTTGATGGTGCGATAAACGAATCTTTTGGTTATATTCAAATTTTTCAGTATGTCAAAAATTTGAATTGGCGCGTAACCGCAACGATGCAACGCAATAACTGCAACACGGTCTTCTTTAAGCGTCCATTCCATATTTAAAAATGAGTAAAATTCTAAAAAGTATACATTTTTATTTTCATGAACAATTCGAAATTCGAATTCTATAAACTTTTTTGTTGCCAGCATTCTAAAAGAAAAGTTTTTACTGTGTGACAATACTTATGACCTGACTAGGTATATATTCAAGCTTCAATAGACAACATCATATATTATAACTTACCATGTAAAATAATACTTCATATTCTTTTATCGTTAAAATAGCCACTGTACGAAATGGCGCGAGTGCGCAACATGACAGCAACCGGCCATTTGCACCAATCAGCGAGCGCCATTCAATTCTTGTACCGACTCACACGCCCGTGTTTGTTTATTGTCGTTCGTGCGTTCGTATTGCAATAGTTTCATCTGTAATTAATTAAAGTTTTCGAAAAGTTTTAATTAGTTATGACATCTAAAAGTGAAAACGAAGTACCTTTGTACTGTTCTGACGAGGAATCGGAAGGAGAAGGTCAGTCGCACGCAACGTATGTGTGTTAGGTGTATAAAATTAAACAAAGTGTAAATGTGTATGTATGAATCGAGACAGGGCACCCCGACTAGTGTAGGTTAGGTCTAGATGAGTGGGAGAACCGACGCGGGGCACCCCGACTCTGGGCAGTCTTGTGCGTGACACCCCTAGAGTGTTATAAAAAAGCGCGGAGCCAGAAGCTCGCGTGGAAGGTCCTGAGTGGAGCAAGCTTGCGAAGCCGAGCGGAGCGAAGGGGGGAGGTGGCGAGCGAAGCGAGCCGCTGACCTC
Organism: Philereme vetulata; assembly: GCA_918857605.2. NCBI lineage: Eukaryota > Metazoa > Arthropoda > Insecta > Lepidoptera > Geometridae > Philereme > Philereme vetulata. The sequence goes on along the minus strand of OU975451.1, from coordinate 1,805,534 downwards.
CATAGCGGAGTGAAGGTTGAGTGGGCGAAGCGACACTCAGGGCCGACCACGTGAGAGTTCTGGCGAGAGCCCACCCCAAAAAAACTATTTGTGCATTCCGACGCTACTAGAGGGGGAATCGACACGGGGCACCTCGAGTACAGAACCTTCTAGCTATGGGGTAAGCATTTTATTCTAAATTTCTTTAGACTAATAATAATACGAATAATCCAGTAATGTTTTCTTTTTCTTTTAATTACGTAATTATACGTGCTAAGTATATCTTTTTTTAAATAATTACTATAAATAATTGTATTTTAATACACAAATCGATTTTTATAAATTAAGTGTTTTATTTTGTCTGTCCTTAATAGTTCATATGTACCTAATAATAGTGGCTTTGTTATACTATTTGATGTCAATTTTAGGTAAATTTAACGATCGATTAATGTAGGATGACTTACATTTAAAACATACCGAATTATACAATTAGAAGCTAATAGAATAACTATTTTGGTGTCATATATTATTATTTTAGAAGTTTGCTATTTGAATGCATGCCACAAATTTAGATGATAAAAAATAACCACCATACTGAGTCATATTTACAGTGGCTTACATAGAAGATAACTAGTGGCTGATATATGTACTAATAATCAGACGCGCGTTGGTTGTGGCCGACTTAGTAATTTAGAAGGTAACTTATATTTTCCGAGGCGAATAATGCTATTAAAAAGAAGCCTGTTTAATTAGTACCCTTTTAATTTTATTGTCCTCGTTTTATTAGATTCGTAAGAATATTGATTTAGGTTATTAGTTTGGTATATATTAGTTTAACTTTAGGTATTTATGTATTAGGGTTATACGCATTTCTTTCATTTGTAAATATACTCTGTGCGCCGCCGTCCATTACTGCTTCGCTCTTTACTTTCCATCCAAAGGTTGCCTGGAAGAAAGTCGCTTTCAGCGATAAGGCCGCCCATTGTACTACATTTAACATAAATTAGTTTTTTTAAATACTAAATTAGTAATAACTACATAAATTAGAATTATTCTATTCTATTCTCTCCCCATACCATTCTGTATGGTTCATCAGTTGCACCGACAAGAGTGAATCTCTTAATTACGAGAGAAGTCAAAGTTGAATGATGATGAACTCCATGGTGGAGTGGGCTAATAGTCAGCTGAGACGCAGGAGGTTGTGGGTTCGATTCCCGCTGTTGAACAAATGTTTGCATGATCTACACATATTTGTTCCGGGTCTTGGTGCTTTTATATATACGTAGGTAGTATTTATTTACAGGATATTTAAGTATACAAGTATTCTTGCTTGAATTTAAATATTTTTTTAATGTTGTTTGTGGGGAAACAGGATTACGGGCCCACCTGATGGTAAGCGGTCACCGTCGCCTATTGACACCGGCAACACCCGGGGTATTGTCGATGCGTTCTCTACACTGTAGAAACCTCTTTACATTTCTCTTGAAGCGTGCCATGCCGTAGCCTAATGGGAAAACCTCAGATTCATTCCGAATCTTGAAAATATGAATTTGAACAAAACACATATTTACAATTAAAAACCGAACACAGATAAAACACAATATATATTTTAGAAAGTATATATACGTATTTTATATTTATTAATGTAAGTATATGTGGGTATATTTTAGGTCTAGGTATTTTTTTAACCTACATAAATAGGTGATTATTGTAACACCACCTCCTTTCAGGTTTTGCGAATCCAGTCCATCCAAAGGTTGCCTGGAAGAGATCGCTGTAAGTGATAAGGCCGCCTATTGTACCACTACGTGGTTTGGTGTAACAATAAAGAATTATCTATCTATCTAAAACACAATAGTTGTCAAAGTTTGTCAGTTATTTGCCAATGGCCCCCACACTAGGTTACCTGGTTATCAGTTATCTGATTCCCTTAATACAAGCTTTGCTTAGTTACAGTCTAGATAGTGTTATGTGAAAGGTCCAGCATTATTTATTATTAAAAATAATAATAATAAATCTTTATTCAAACAACTTGGTAACATACATGACGGTGATTCCCAGCTAGATAACCCGATTGATATATGCTCTGCATTTAATGAATTCGTTAGAGGGAATTTTAGTGGTCGTTCCAATAATGATTCTTGCTCTTCTAGCACATATGCAGATTGCTTGCACCCGAATTTAATACATAGCATCACGATATCTCCCGAAGAGGTCCAAAAGCTCATGTCTAACCTGGATAGTGCGAAAGGCCCTGGTAATGACAATTTACCTCCTGTATTCTTCTTGAATTATGCGAAATCACTTGCAGTTCCAATTGCTCTGTTATTTAACAGATCCTTCCGAGATGGATATTTTCCTGATATATGGAAAAGAGCTCATGTCGTCCCTGTCTATAAAAAAGGTTTCAAGACCTGCATAGAAATTTATCGACCTATATCAATACTAAATGTACTTAATAAGTTAATGGAGAGGATTGTTCATATGCACATTTACCCCATCGTATCACACTCTATACCCTCAGAGCAGCATGGTTTTATGAAGGGTCGCTCTACTACTACAAACTTAGGAGTATCTATTGATTATGTGGCTACCAACATGGATGGTGGTTCTCAGGTGGATGTTATCTACACCGACTTTGAGAAGGCTTTTGATCGTGTAGGCCACATCATATTACTACGTAAGCTTTACGAACTAGGTATTCGGGGTGATCTGCTACGTTGGCTGGACTCCTATTTATGGAAACGATCCCAAGCAGTTGTGGTGGGAGGTTCATGTTCTAAATATATAGAAATTACATCAGGCGTGCCCCAGGGTTCCATCCTGGGCCCTATCTTATATGCTTGTTATTTGTACGATATTGGTAATTGCTTTCACCACTCTAGGTTCCTTATGTATGCAGATGATACAAACGTTTTTATGAAAGTCACAAGTCACTAAGACTGCCAGAATCTTCAAGCTGATCTTGATCGGCTCGGACAATATTATAAAATTATTCGTATTGGTATCAACATTAATAAGTGTCACTTTGTCTCATTCACTAGAAAAAGGAAACCGGTTAAATTCGTTTATCAACTAAGTAAAGTTAAAATTGATAAAGCAGAAAAAGTTCGAGATTTAGGCATATTACTTGATACAAAATTATATTTCTCTGAACATATTGACACAATCGTAAATAAATCCTTTAAAGCCCTTGGTTTTATCTTGCGCATTAGTAAACCTTTTTCTGATATCACCTGCATAAAACTGCTCTATTTTTCGTTTGTCAGAGGCATTCTCGATACGGTTGTACTGTCTGGAACCCGCATTACGTAACTTATATCAGCAAATTAGAACGCATTCAACATAAGTTCGTTAAACACCTCAATTATAGAAAGCATATTTATCCACAAAGCTATAAGGCATCGTGCACCATAGTCTCACAAGCCTTCAGGATCGGCGAACTCTTGCAGATATGGCCTTTCTTCATGCTCTATGCAATGGTCATATGGATTGCCCTGAACTTACGGGTAGAGTTCTGAGTTTCTGTGCTCCGAAATACCGCACTAGACATACAAAGTTATTTGCTGTATCACACTCATCAACAAACTATGCCCAACATTCTATCGTTAACAGACTACAAAGAGTTTACAATAAGGAGTTCTTCTCGATTGATATTTGTCATAACAACAAGGGAACTTATAAAAGTGAAACTTTAAAAATAATAATGGAGGATGAATCACATGCAACAACGCAACAAAATACTGGTTATTATGGTATATATATGTATATGAATTTATGATGTAACTTTTTATATATATGTATTCAATGCATTTTATCAACCTTTTTGTGTTCTTACACGTAATTTGTTTTGTTCGTATTTTTAGGTTAATTTAGACTTTTCATTTATAAATTCTTTTTTATATAAAGTAAATCCGTTTTTGGCCGTATGCTACGCTTAGTATAAGTTTGTATCTTACATAATAAGGGCTGTGGATTTTGTTAAATAAATAAAATAAAATAAAATAGAATACATATTATATTGATAACAATGACTTTCCTGTAGGTGGTAAAATATTTTATATGTAATTATGACTAAGTATTCTCTAGGTGCTTAAACTAGGTGGATCCTGTGCTATAAGCGCCAGTTGCATTATTGATTTATGGATTGTGTTAAGAACAATATACGTACGCACGTGAGCCGGTAATATCTGCCGTTGGGGTAAACGTGTTCTGGGGTGGAGACCACGTTTAGGCAAGCGAAGTGTAGGACGCCCTCCGGCTAGATGGAGTGACGATTTGCGCGTGTGGCTGGCTAGGATTGGATGAGAGGAGCTGAGGATCAGGCTCAATGGCGCACCCTGGGAGAGACCTACGTCCAGAAGTGGACTGTTATAGGTTGATGATGATGAATACGTACAGACATGACGGGTATCGCATATGGAAGAGGAAAATTTAGTTACTGTGGCCACGTAATGTGGAAATCATACAGCTTTACTCTCTCTCTCTCTCTCTCTCTCTCTCTCTCTTCCAAACTATGCACTCTTTTATATCTTTTGATACTACACTACATCCCTCCACCTTGTGTCGGGTCCTCTAGATCTTCGACCAGGAATGGAAAGTAGTGCCAAATTCCCTACGTAGTCAAACATAAAGCTTTAAAAAACATTAAAAAACGAGTATTTTTTTATTACGACTGATTTTTATTATTTTTAATAGCTGCCCACATTCTGCACTATTTAAATTTCCAAAATCTTATTAATAAATCCCACAAAAAAGACCACCCGTCGTCCTAATCACATACTTCGCGTGTACATTATTGAAATCTATTCATGTGGTGATCAACATGTCGACTGACACAAAGTAGATAAGCAGATGGATACACAGGTATTCAGTGGTGTTCATAATAAGTAATGGTAAAGACTTGTGTTGGATATAAAATAAATAAATATTGCTGGACATTTCGGACAGCGCTATCCAGTCCCAAACTAAGCAGAGCTTGTAATATGGAAACCAGATAACTGACAGAATACTTATATACTTTGTTTTGAGTTTTTGTAAATACATACTTATAATATATAGAAATACATAAAGACCCGGAACAAATATCTGTAATTGTACAAACATTTGTTTCGCGGCGGGAATCGAACCTCCTGCGTCTCAGCCCACTGCCGCTAATTGACAATAAAATATCAAGCCATGACTTTATAGCTGGGATAGACATAATAAACTTCTAACGCTGCTTCGTGCACCGTTTTTTTTATCTAAATTAGGTATAGGATACTGTTTTATCACGATCTTGCGTTGTAGTAAGCAATAATGCAGTCAAATGATGGAATACGCTTGCCTAGAAGAAACCTATTTACTCGCGACTCGAAGACCCCTGGGCACAGGCTCAGGCAAGGCGTTCCACTCGATGGTGGTGGTGGAAGAAAATCACTTTGTGCTTTTAGGAGGCATGTCTACCATGTAGCGGTGGCCTATCTCGGTGCTACTGATGACAGCTGTCGCCCAACCAAGTAATAACCGAACGAAACAAGCTGATTTTAGAATATGTCTGTTAAACGACTAAAAGATCCCCAGCGATTGATTTCGAACTTTAAAATGGTTATATTAGATTGGATGCAATTAGAAAATTCTTTAATGCACTAATAAAATAATACACAGGCGAACTTAATGCCAATTAGCATTTTCTTCCAGATAACATTTGTATAAATACGGAATTTATCACGTACCGTCTTATCGGTGTTTCGACCGACAAAGTTTCGGTTCAATTCGTGAACCTTCATCAGGGTGAGTGCGATCCGCTCCAAATAACGTCTCGCCTCGCACTCATTTGTATAGTGTAGATTAAGTGGTAGTGCCAGAAAATAGATAAACAGAATTTAACTTAGATAACTTTACCATAAAATAAACTTACAAAAATGTATAATAATAATACACATACATAAACGAAATACATAAATATGGTTACAAATAACAATTTAAAGTGAAAGCCAGAAAACAAAAATGACATATTCATCTTTAATAAAAACTCTATGGGCACACACAAACTAAAACGCCGAATTCACTGAAAACTATGTCATAAAGGGAGGGACAGAAAATAAATGTAAAATAAAGCCGTGTTTACAAGCGCGCATTCCCGCGAGCGGACGATTACACGTGTCGGGGGCGAGTTAAGTAACTTTACACAACTCGCACTTACTAGTATGTGGCCGTGGAACTACAATATAAAGGCGAGGATGCGTCACCAAAGGAACGATATCGAAAACGAAAATTAATAATTTGAAAATGATTATTGCTAGTTCGTAGGACAAGATTACGAAATCGTTACTTTAGCGTGAATTCTCCAAAACGAAACCGAAATCTAGACGTGAAAATGAACATCTCAGTATGATTGCAGTGTAAATTTTGTCTTCATAATCATTACGATTGAATTAGTGGCCAATTAAAACCTGTACCTTCACCACAGATTGACTGCTACTATTGAGTATGGAGCTCGTTTTTGCCTCGTAGGTCACATACCTTAGGAAATCCTCTACGATGCACTGCCCTGTGTCCATCAACTTAAGGCATACAGGTAAACATCATACAGGTTTATAGGTAAAGTCTCATGTGCCTGTATTTTCACTGGCAACCATACCCAGTTCTTCATAGACCCTATTCCTATTCCAGACATAAGTGCCTAACCAAAAACTCTAGTTCAATAGTAATTTATTGGTAGGTACCTAATATCTTATTACAGTACAAATCACTTAATCAAATTACAAAAGTGTAATTCACAATTCAAAGCTAACATAAAGGCGATGTGACTTCCCTGCCGTTAAAACTTTTGAAACTATCATGGTTATGCATAGTTAGACTTCGTAGCGTTTAGCAAGGCTATAGATGCCACATCCACCTTCCATCACTTTATGGCAGGAACTTTGACTCGTCTAGTTCTTACATTTTGTCTGCACTCGCTTAGTTCTTGAGCATTTCCAGTTGAAGTACTGGCCCGAGAGACTTGCTTCTTTTTCATACTGCGCTTGACTTGCTGTAAATAAAATCTTTATATTTACCCGGATCGCTTACTCAATGGTACGTCGATGTGTGAGACTAGCGCAAGATTGTGAAAAGGGGTCTTACCACAAATAAAATTAAACACTGACTAGCTCGTGCTTAAAAATGGCTCGTAGATTTGCGCGTTGTACTGCGCCAGTTAAAATAACTCTGTTTAGGGCGTATTGTACCTCCTTTTACACATGCATTCTATGGGCCAAATATACGCAGAAATCCTACAATGCCTTACGAATCCAATACAAAAACGGCTTCAAGATGTTGTGGGGGCTGCCAAGGTTCTGTAGCGCATCAGGGATATTTTCAGTCGCGCGTACCGATGATTGCGCATGCGTGGAAGCACCAACAGCTTCCTGACCGTTGTTGCCGGGAACATGAGGCGCTGGATGGCTTTGCTTAAGCCGATCACATGCCTGGTGTCTCAGTAGATGCGCTCATGTTCCAATATTGCCGCATTTCTTTTTTATCTTATCATTTTGTGTACCTACTATTAATATTTTAGTTTATTATTTTTATTAATTTAATTTTTTTATTTAGTATGTAGATAGGTTTTTAAATTTATATAGATGCACCGCCGTCATATGTCACATTATAATCCTGTCCATACAAAGGTTGTCTAGAAGAGATCGCTTTTAGCAATAAGACCGCCCATTGTACTAAATCTATTTGTAAGAATTATGTTCTGTATTTTACTTTGGTGTACAATAAAGAGTTATCTTATCTTATTTTTTTTTAAGTAAGATTTTTTCTGTGTTTACTAACAAAAATTATAGATCTCTGTCTGGTCTGAAATAAAAGTTTTTTTTTATTTTTTATTTAAAAAAATCCCATACAAAAATTGCTAAGGAATTTTTTAAACACGCGTTAAATAGTTGTTTAACTTTTTTTTGTGGTAACAATGTAGGTTTATGAAGTAAGTGATGATATTTAAGGCATCTGTCCTCGTTCCACCAAAACTTAATAATTTTTATTGAAGCCCATTTAACGGTAAAACGCAAAGCCACAACAACGAATAATTTTGTTTCGACAAAATAATGATATTTATATTAGGTAACATTTAAGACAGTCGTATCGCTTTTAATGATTGCTATTTTCACATCAAGTTTTCATAAGATTTTTAACTATCAAAAGTAAGGTGGCGGGTTCCGTCCGACTCGCAAGTTTTGAGTTGGTTTCAAAGTATTTCCCGTAAGTGTCGGATAATACATAAAAATACAAGTACTGTAAGTCAAATATTTTTTTTGTTCTCAGTTTCTTTAGAAGTGAAATTCCAAGTTAAAACCATACTAATATCCATAATGTCCTAGAAAGCGTATGATTCACGACATCGTAAAAATCTGAAGCAGTAACCTGCGCAGTGCAGTCGTAAAGATAAGGCGAGCTAATCAACGTAGCCTCTCGCAATGAATCATATTTCAAGACGCCTAACATCAAAATTTGAATAGATGAATCGTGTGTCTTATGGCGGGTTCCTATATCCATCGGTAAATAGCTACGACCCGTTTCTTCTTTAAAACGTGTCAAAAGTATGACACTAGCTTGATAGATGAATCTTATGTCCCTTATGGCGGGTTCCTATATCCATCGGTAAATAGCTACGACCCGTTTCTTCTTGAAATTGTGTCAAAAGTATGAGACTTGCTAGATAGATGAATCTTGTGTCTTATGGCGGGTTCCTATATCCATCGGTAAATAGCTACGACCCGTTTCTTCTTTAAAACGTGTCAAAAGTATGATACTAGCTTGATAGATGAATCTTATGTCCCTTATGGCGGGTTCCTATATCCATCGGTAAATAGCTACGACCCGTCTCTTCTTGAAAACGTGTCAAAAGTATGAGACTTCCTAGATAGATGAATCTTGTGTCTTATGCCGGGTTCCTATATCCATCGGTAAATAGCTACGACCCGTTTCTTCTTTAAAACGTGTCAAAAGTATGACACTAGCTTGATAGATGAATCTTATGTCCCTTATGGCGGGTTCCTATATCCATCGGTAAATAGCTACGACCCGTTTCTTCTTGAAATTGTGTCAAACGTATGAGACTTGCTAGATAAATGAATCTTGTGTCTTATGGCGGGTTCCTATATCCGTCGGTAGCCTGCTATGACCCGTTTTTTCTTGAAAACGTGTCAAAAGTATGACACTAGCTAGATAGATAAATCTTATGTGGCTTATGGCAGGTTCCTATATCCGTCGGTAACCTGCTACGACCTGTTTTTTCTTGTAAACGTGTCAAAAGTATGATACTAGCTAGATAGATAAATCTTATGTGGCTTATGGCGGGTTCCTATATCGGTCGGTAAACAGCTACGACCCGTTTCTTCTTGAAAACGTGTCAAAAGTATGACACTAGCTAGATAGATAAATCTTAAGTGTATTATGGCGTGTTCCTATATCCGTCGGTAACCTGCTACGACCTGTTTCTTCTTGAAAACGTGTTAAAAGTATGACACTAGCTAGATAGATAAATCTTATGTGTCTTATGGCAGGTTCCTATATCCGTCGGTAACCAGCTACGACCCGTTTCTTCTTCAAAACGTGTCAAAAGTATGACACTAGCTAGATAGATAAATCTTATGTGTCATATGGCAGGTTCAACAAACAAAATTATTTTATAGTTTTTACAAGAGTACTTTAGCTAGGGTCGGGAATTCTTCTTTTAAGTTCCATTAACCTGTTTTAGAAGAGTCCCCTCTTGACTGTGGTGATTAAGGAACACATCTAGTTTATATTAATTAATAAATAATCTTACTAATAAAACTTTCATGATTGATTTCAATCATTACTATAAATACGGATAATACGGATATATAAAATAATTATTATAATCACGTATCGTTTCATCGGTGTTTCGACCGACAATGTTTCGGATCAATTCGTGAACCCTTCATCAGGGTGAGTACGATCCGCTCCGCTACCAGTAACTACGTAGCACCTCAAATACTTTCAGATTGTGTTAACATTTTATTTTAATACTGACATCATTTATATTGAATTGACTCTTTATAGTTATTATTTCATCTTTGTTATTATTTATATATGAATGTACCTAATTACCGAATGTTTGCATGTGGTAATTAGTTTACATCCAGAAATTTGTATGCCTGATGGCGGAACATGGACAATCCGCAGCTTCGCACGCGTACTTTTTCAATAAAAACATTACCCTCCTTAGGTGCAGTTGGGTAATAAGTAGCCTATGTCTCAATTCCAATTGTAACTGTGTATATACTAAACTTCATTGAAATCGGTCAAGCCGTTTAGTCGTGAACACAATACGAAAACTACAAATCTTTCCTCTTTATAATATTAGGTCATTACCTATGAAATTGGAAATTTGTATTAAAGTTTTAATATATAAAAATTTTGGTATATTTTTTTATTTTAGCTAATCAAAGTACTGGCCCAATTTTTCTATACAGTTTTGCCATTTTGATGGCAGTTTGTTTATCCCTTTACTGTAGAAGTCTGCTGGACGGAAGGTGATGAAGACAGCAAAAGCATTTTGTACTGCCTCTCGGGTGTTGAATTATTTCCCTCTTAAAAAATTGTCTAAATTTTGAAAAACGTAGAATTCTGTTGGCGCAAGGTCCGGTGGTGCTTCGACGCGTAAGTCTCGCTGTTGGTCGCTTAGTTCGTGTGGCACCCACTTATCTAGCTTTTTTATCTCTACGATTTGACGCAAGTGATTCAATGTTATTTTGACACTAACTCCAAGGCCCGCAGTAAGCTCAGACGTAGATTGAGGTGGATCCGCTTCCACTATCGCATTCAATACATCGTTGTCGACAATGGTTGCCGGCCAACCGCGAGGCTGGTTCTTAAACTCAAAATTTCAAGATTTAAAGTTAAAATCTTTTATTCATTAAAATCACAAGGATCACTTTGAAACGTCAATTTTTACTGCCTGTTCCTTCGCGACCAAGCCAGGATTGAAAATGAATGAACGCACAATGGACCGTGATTATGCAAGAAGAGTTAGGCTCGTACACGTCATTAATGTTTCGTGTTGTTTTCGCAGCGGTATTTCCACGTAAGAACGCATATTCGAAAATTGTACTAATTTTCAGTTTATCTATGGCGCCAAAAACGACCCTAATTTCACAAAAACAAAAGACTATCTAAAAAATACTGAATTTGAAATTAAAATAACACGGCTTTCAAATAAAATTTATATGAAGTTCAAATTGCGCGCCAATCCAAAGATGGTTCCAAAGAAATCTGAAGATGCTGGTTATTATCTACATAGGTAAATATTTGTTATTAGCATAGATGACTATGACATGAACCTATGACCTATGATTTGAATAAAAATAAGTATTTTGTATACCTATGTATATGTATTGTATCAGTTTACATTTTATGCTCCTCGGTTTTAACTCACTGTTCCATGTGCTTGTAAAATAAAAAGCGACTGTTCCCAAACATTTCCCATTGGAACTCGGAAGTGGGCAGCACATGCACACATGCTCACAGACACACAGGGACACAGGAACTCAGGGACACAGGGGCGCATCTACATGCATTTTCAATTATCGGCGCCACGCGCACTTGTCAACCGATACCTACTCTGTGTTTAAGTGGAGGGAACGGCTGGTTCACTGTGCTATTCCTATTTTCACAGCTATCAGTATCTATAGGTGCATTACTATCGATAGTAGAGTTTTAGTCAATAACAGTAGTGTTTGTAACTAACACTGGTATAGTTATTTCGCAGTGAACGATGGTGCGAAATGTAGAGGCCACAGACATGAACCCTGCATGGAAGCCAAGGGATGATCTAGAGGTAATCATGTACTAGAATTTAGCGGAGTAAATTATACATTCTTCTGAAATCTTAGCATGAGGTCTGAAGGCCTGTTATTAAAACAGATTTTAGTTAGTAGATAATGTATATCGATACCACTTTGACGCAATTAACACATTCACTGCCTACAAAATAAATAAAAATAATAGCTGGGTGCCGAAACTTTTTAAGGCGAATATTGATTAAGTACATATGTATGTTTGAAAATATGGATAAATGTATTTTGTTATTATTATTAATTCAATTTTTCAAATTTTTCGGATCCGAGTGTTCGGCACACAGCATACTGGGTGCCGAACACTCGGATCCGAGCGCTAAGGATGGCAATGGTTTAGTTCACTAATGTTATAGATATTTGTTCCACGATTGCATTTTTGCGTACTAATATGTCACAAGATTTAAAAAAAAACCGTGTTTGTTGTTCAAATTCCGGAACCTTAATCAAAATAATCAAAGAAACTAATCAAAACCAGTTTTTACCTGTAAGAATGAAACCAATACTCGTTTTCGTAAGTTGACTATATTGCCAGAGTATAGGCCGCGCAAAGCAACGTTGACTCGCCTCAAATGCCTTTGTTTTACTAATTACTACAAAATGAACGGGACGCTCACTCGGATCCGAGTGGGAGGCGCCACTACTATAGCCCCGCCCCACTCAAATCCGAGTAGTGAGCACGGAATGTGTTAAAAGTATGTTGTCTCTATGTCAATGTTTATAAAAGCAGTGTGGTAAACGGATTCGAAAGAAAGGTTCTCGAATGGAGACCTCGCGCTAGTTGAAAAGAAATAAAGCTTTCTGAGTGCAGTCCGCACAAGATCGATAGCTCTCTAAACCTATGTTAAGTTAGTCCTATATTCAGCAGTGAACATCGTTTTTTTTATCTAATATAATTTGTGGGGATACAAGCTTACGGCCCACCTGATGATCCTGATGGATAAGCGGTCACCGTCGTCTATCGGCACCCGCGGTAATACCCATCATCATCATCATCAACAGCCTGACTTCACCCATTGTTGGGTATAGGCCTCCCCAAGTTTGTGGCATCCACCACGATCCTGCGCTAGTCTCACTCACTGACGGCCCGCGACCTTTACGATGTCGTCCACCCATCTCGCTGCTGGTCGTCCTACCCTTCTATACGCGCTCCTCGGCCACTATTCAGTCACTGTCCTGCTCCATCTGTCATCGCCATAAGTAATACCATAAGCGTACCAAAAAAGTATGGCTGATTTGATTGTGATTAATAAGATGATAGAAAGCTTTGGATTCAAATTGTTCCTACTCAGTAAAAGATGTTACAGTTTAGACGTAATTTTTTTTCATTATTATTATGTATTCTAATAAAATCATTATAAAGAACAACCAGCCTTGTTTCTTGCCTTTCTTTCCTGGCTTGGTCGCGAAGGAACAGGCGGTAAAATTGACTTTTCAAAGTGATCCTTATGATTTTCCTGAATAAAAACATGTAATGTATTTATTTTATTCACAGTTGCTAGTGAGCTTGCTGCACTTGTAACGTTGTACTGTGTCTGGAATGTTTTTGTTATCCCAAAGAGGACCTTTGTGATATGATACAGGGTTCGGATACTGTTGAGAGCGAGTTGATTAAATTCTGCAAAAATTCCAAAAATGCTGTTACACCTGCGTTCCCGAGTACACTGAAATTAATTGGTTATTTCCGAAACGAAACACTCGTACGTAGCTTAATTTAATTTATTTGTTTAGAGAAACAACGGCGCTAGTGACGTAGTTTTTTATTTTTTAGTTTTTTAGTTTGATCGAGCGAAGCGAGATCTTTAATGGCGGGTTCCTGTATCCGTCGGTAACCAGCTACGACTCGTTTCTCCTTGAAAACGTGTCAAAAGTTTGACACTTTTTCAAGGAGATACGAGTCGTAGTCAGTTACCGACGGATATAGGAACCCACCATAAATCAACTTGGGGAAATCGGCGTTATATGAATGTACGTACGTACCTATGTTTGTTTGTCCGAGGATAACTTTCGAAGTGTTTATCCGATCATCGTGAAATTTGGTATAAGGTAGGTAGCGATGGCACAACTTTGGTGACTAAATGAGATTAAAATATGGGGGGGGGGGGGGGGGGGGGGTTATGAGATATTGGGGTTCAAGAGGGGTAAAAAAACAAAATGAGACTATACAGTCAAATGGTATGTCTAATAAAAGGTCTTTGTGTGTTCATTTCGACCCAATTTTTGTTTTTACTTTAAATGTTGTAGTTTTTAATTTATTAGCCATAATAAAAACTGAACTTTGACAAAATTCACAGGGTACACCAGTGACCCCACAGTGCTGAAATTTGGTATGCGTCTACACGCACATTTCAGCACTGTGGGGTCACTTTTAAGTGTATTAATTTTATAAGTAGGTATATGTTTATTTAAAAATAAATAAATGAATAAAAAAAATATAGGCAAAAGCCTGAAATCCAGAATAACTGCAATGTGTACCCCAAAAAAGATTAGCCATATAACATAAACTCCCGTTACCTGTAATTTAAATAAAACTGTAGGTTAAGTAAGTTGGATCCTCATATCGTGGCACTAATTTATTAGTCAAAGATTAAGGCTGGCTTTGCAAAACGACTCCTAAACGTATTCAGCGACTAAACATGTTTTAATTTTACGTATATGTATGATTTGACAACTCTTTAAATCATATTTAGCCACTAAATACGTTTAGGCATCGTTGCCCTAAGAATATTTTTTTGTGTTTTGGGAAACTCGCGAGATCTCAGTTCGGGGCGAACCACTAGTTACAAACAGGTAGCTTAGAACTACACGTAAGCCTAAGAACAGGTTTTTGCATTTGGATGAAAACATACACTGGAAGTGAGTTCCACTCCTTACATGTGCTAATAAGAATTTAAAGACAGGCGGCGATGGCCTTGCAACCTGTCCCGTGAAACTTTACTTCTATGAAAAAAGTGGGCATGTATCAAAATTAACGTTTAGACTTGCTTCTTACCAACCTTGCGAGATATCTTCACGAGGCTGCGGACTAAGTACGTAGGGAGGGTAGTAAGTAGGTACTAAGGGATCCGGTACATGGGTATCATTATAATCGTGAACTAAAAGTATTTGTATTTTTTGTTAATGAATGTTTATTGTGGCTAACGTATATGCAATGCATTTTAGCTGAGTAGTTGTGCTTCATTTTGTTATATTGTAAGCATCATTAGTTAGCACTCCAGTGCATTTCAATAGGTCTTTAAACGGCACAGAACAACACTTCCATTCAATGTTATACAGTGCGAAGGAAATAGACGAGGCGCTAATGGACTGACATGGAGTACTCATTTGTAAAAGATAGGCAAAGTGTGTTACGTTAAAATTTGCAAATGTTTTTGTGTAAATAAATTATACTAAGGAAAATCTGTAGGTCCAATTTGACTATTATCAGTTAGCATGCTGTGATAACTATAAAAGCTTTTTATGCATATGCGTAAAAATATTGTATATATATGACTATATAATATGTTGTGCTATTGCATAATGCTTGCCATCTAACCACAGGCACTGTATTGGTGATGTCCCGAGATATCTCTTATTGTCCCAAGCCCAAAACCCGCGGCCATATCCGAAATAGATATCTACAGTCCCTTGAAGCTGACCTTGATTGAAAAAATCAACGTTAAAATAAGATACTGCCGTTTATACTGTAAAACGTATATTTCGACACTCTTAAGAGAATCATAATTTACTACCAGTTCATACATTGAACAATCTAAAAACCATACATTTGTAATGAAATAATGAAAAATATAATTTCTATTTAAAGTACGTAATCAATCATAGAAACTGTCGGTACTAATTTGTACGGAACCCTCGGTGGGCGAGTCTGACTCGCACTTGTCCAGTTATTTTTGAAGTAAAACTTCTTTACGCACACTTGACTTGGGAAGTAAGCTGATGAATGCATTACGAAATGTGCGAACGGAAGTTGAGAGGGAGATATAAGTTAGTGAAGATAGAAAGAGTTACGTTTCGTATATTTTTAAACGTTAATGTGAACAATTTTATAAGTTAATATTTTGAAAAAGAAGTTTTACTTCAGTCGTGTGGTCTACAGCTCACTCGTTTTTTAAAATATTATTCTTGATCTAGCCTGATGGCGCGCGATGATGCAGTCTACGATGGTACACGCTTGCCTAGAAGAAACCTGTTCACTCGAGACTTGAAGACCCCTAGGTTGTAGTTAATTTTGGAGTGGTCTAGGCCACCTTTACAAATGTGCCATCAGCTCTCGGGCACGCATTTGTTCTACTGGTTGCGCGGGACTGACCGTCCGTTGGAACAACAAAAACAATTACTAAACTATGATAGTATATCACATTTCGATAAAACAGTTACAAATCAAATCAAATAATTTATTTTAGGAAGCTTAACAACGCATACAATGCTGTTTAAGATATAGTGCTAGTACACAAGTTCGGAATTTATAGACATTGCTTACTTAGCCTTAAGCTAAGCTTAAAGAATAAGCGTGTATTTTGTGATTATAGAGATTAAAATCACTTAAAATGTTTCATATAAAATATTTATTTATTCTGCTTACATGACATATACATTTTTCAGCTTAGATAGTAAGTAGATTAGGGAGTATTACTCGTGCGCGATAACTTGGGACCTGCTAGGAATGCGACTCCCCGACCGCTTTCCCTGCACTTCCCCGATAGCGCCCGTTCGCATCACTTTTTTTACTAGGGTTTTCAGTCTCGTACTGGCCTACGTCACGTAACGACGCGCTCTGGAATTCTTTTAGTTTTCGTTTGTGTCATTGTTTTGTTGTTGTAGTTTTTGTTGTGACATGATGACCTCTTACAAGAGACGAATGAATCGCAATTAAATGTAAATTTATCGGATACCTCTTCGTCAAGTGATTAAAGTGAGACTGAGGACGAAGAACAACCTCTAGAAGGCATAATTCCACTAAGTAGTGACGAAGATGAGATAATGTAAATAATAGATAAAATAACGGTATAAACTTAAACATTGTACTTTTATTTTATTCAAATAGTGTAAAAAAGATTAGATAAAAAGCAGCGTCCTCCCTGAGTAACATAATAAATTAGGTTAAAAAAAACAAAGACGAAGCCGCGGGCGGCTGCTTGTTATGTTCACTTTTTTGCGGGCGATACAAACACGGCAATATGACGTCACCGCGCTCAGGTCCCAACTTATCGCGCACGGGTAATAAGTACATATACCCTGTAAGGGCACTGCAAGTTGGGTTTGCGCCTTTTCAAAATGTACAATAATTAAACAATGTCAAATCAAATGAATTAAAATAAGTTTATGCGGCATATGCCAAATAATACATTAAAAGAACAAATGTATGTAAAGCTATCGGGTAATAATAATAATGTCAAGTGGAAGAATAATTATAATGATATTAGATTAGATTAGAAAATTCTTTATTGCACTAATAAAAAGATACATAGGCGAACTTAATGCTAATTCGCATTTTCTTCCAGCTAACCTTTGTGTAGTGTGGAGAAAGTGGTAGTGCCAGAAAAAGGAAATTTAATCAAACTTTAGCTTAGAAATAAATTTACAAAAATTAAAAATAATAATAATACACATACATAAACGAAATACACAAATATATCTACATAAAGTGCTCAATTTTGTTGGGTATCTTGAAGAGAGATGAAGTATTTAAAGAGTTTGGATTTGAAGATTCCCATAGAGGCGGCCTTGCGGATTTCCACTGGAAGAGAGTTCCACAAGCAGATATAAATTTAAAATCAAAATAAAACTGCTCTTACTCTATATTAAATGCTAAACATACAAGAACTTACAAATTCGGATAAAAGTCGAAGAAAATAAAATTATTGTGGTTAATAATGCTACATTATGTACCCGTTTGTTTCGCCATATTAACATTTTACTGAGACCTCTGGTTTTCAACTAAAGTCAGTATCTTCTGGATCAAGTAATATTGGTATTCTTTTTAAGCTGTTATAAATTATATATATCATAAAAAAGCTAGCTTATCGTTCGTTATAACACATAATCAGCCTTATTTATAAGCATGTTTAGCTATTGTAGAGTATCCTGGAATATTTTTTGTATATATAAAAAAGCTTTTGAATTTTAATTTATGAATAATTTTTTTGAGAAAGGAGTTATTTATATTAGAAGTATTTATTTGGGTGTTTGTCGTGTCAGCTCCAAAAGAAGAAACCGATTTCAATGCAGATAATTACTTTAATAGCTGTTATTTACAATATGTTTCTGAACTAAATTTAGAAATTGGTCCTAGTTCAAAGTCTAGTAAAAAAATATAAGTTCCCATATTTTTTTTTAACTGTTGTCTCGAAGTTTCGATTATCTTCCACTGCTGTACTTGGCTGAGACTAGGACTAGAGAATGAAATAGATAGAGACAAAGTTAAAACTATAAGGAAAATTACCTAAAAAAATATAAATGAAAATGATGCAAAAAAAATGTTTACTCATATATCTAAAGATTTTTTGATCGAGCGAAGCGAGATCCCTAAACAACTTGGGCAAATCAGCGTTGTATTGTATGTATGTATGTTTGTTTATCCGAGGATAACTTTCAAAGCGTTTATTTAATTCGTGATTGGTGGGACAAAATGAGCTAAAATAAAAATGTATGGGGGCTGGGGAGGTGGGTTGTTCAGAGAAGTGGCACAAACCTTGTAGTTTTTAAGTTAATAGCTAAAATAAAAACTGAACATGTACAAAATTCTCAGGGTAGGTACACCAGTGACCTGTGGGGTCACTGGTGTACCTACCCTGAGAATTTTGCTGAAATTTGGTATCCGCGTAGTTAATAACTGCAATTTTTACCCCATAAAAAATAACCAGGTGACATGAACTCCCGTTACCTTTAATTTGAATGAAACTGTAGGTCAACTTTTTTGGTTAATCATTTCGTGGCACTATTTTGATAGTCAAATAATAATTGACAAATAATTACAAATAATATTTTTTTTGTTGTTATGGGAGACTCGCGAGATCTCAGTTCTGGGTGAACCACTAGTTAATAAAGTTTTAAACTCATTATGAACTTTAAATAATACATAAATATTGCTGGACATTATACACAGCGCTATCTAACCCCAAACTAAGCAGAGCTTGTACTATGGGAACCAGATAACTGATATAAAACTTATATACTTATTTTTTTGTAAATACATACTTTTAATATATAGAAAAACAACCAGACCCGGAACAAATATCTGTAGATCATGCAAACATTTGTTCCGCAGCGGGAATCGAACCCGCTACCTCCTGCGTCTCAGCCGGCTATTCGCTCACTGTACCACGGAGGTTTTCACTTTGGATAAATGATAAAATTTCAAAGTTTATAATGACCATTAGGGATTATTCAAAATGTATGTACTGGACATTTGGGAAAGCGTACTCCATCTAAAAATCATGTCACTCTTGCCAGGCATTGATAAACCATCTCTAATTGATGATGTAAGTACATACAGCTATACCGAAACCAAACCAAGCTTATAAATAAGACGCTATACGCGTAATAGGTACGAAGCTTTGCGTAGTTCGGTAGTAGGACGACCGTTCAAACTGGTCACAAAACCTGCTCCGTTTCTGTCCACCGCCTCCCATCTTAAATCTATAGAGATAAAGCGCATTTTCGCCTATTTTTATGTTGGTAAAGTGATCGTCAAGTTCTCGTAAAGGGCATGAGGACGAAGGTAACTGTTCCGTCGGTTTATTTAGACGCAGTGGTTTTGAAATTGAGATGAAAGTTTCGCATTTTACGAGCTTTGGTTTGTATAGACCCGTTGGGTGCTACTAATAAGCCTATCTTATCGAGTACCAGAATAATAATTATAATTTAATTCCGGCAATTATAAAATAGTAACGGGATAGTAACTAACTTATTCTACGCCCCATAAAGAGATATATATATACCTTAGCTTAAAATACATATAAGATAGTATGTTAAAAATCTTTATACTGAAAAAGGTTTGGAAAGATATATAGATAACTCTTTATGAAATGACCACACAAACAGAAAAAAAACTAAAACTAAGTACTAAGCTAGAATAAAAAGGCAATACTACTGAGAGAAATCTATTTCGGGCAACCTTTGGGTGTATGTTTTGCCAAAACATACATATGTTTTGGCGAATATATCATACCTTTATTTGCATATACAAAGGTAGGACTTAAATCTAACTAGATATTATTCAATTAATCGTAGTTCTTTATCTAAATATGCTATTATAGTTTCATCATCATCATCATATCAGCCGTAGGACGTCCACTGCTGGACAAAGGCCTCCCTATTATAGTTTAATAATTACATTTTTAATTTAATTGTGTAATATTGTTTTGTTATTATTTTGTGTTAGTTGTTAAGTAATTAGAGATTTTAATTTGAAAAATAAGTTAATAATCATAAAAACAATTTTTAAATCATGGAGATAGGTACATATCATAATTTGACCGTATTCCCTTTCGGTTAATAATTTAATTTATTCCGCTATTAAAAGCTTCAATTTAATTAAAAGTGCTGCTTTTGCCGCGTTATAAGAAACAGATCAGAGTGTATTTTCACCATGTTATACGGAAGTATGAACGCTATGAAGTTATGTTATCCGCCCTGAACTTATCCAAGTGAGCAAAGAGGTTGCGCGCACAAATGACATAATACTATTTATACACGCCGAAGAAGTATAACTATGTTGTCATCCAACGGTTGCCTGGAAGAAATCACTTTTAGCGATAAGGCCGCCTATCATACTAATATTATAAATGCAAAAGTTTGGATGTTTGTTTATTTATTTGTTTGTTTGGTTGTTACTCAATCAAGTCGTAACGGCTGAACCGATTTCGATGTAATTTGGTATATTTATACGTAGATTACAACCTGGATTACCACATAGGTTAACTTTTATCCAATAAATCAGTTTCCATAGAAGAACAATGGGGTGTCAAGTTGCAACATCGAGTTTAGCTTTAGATAGATAGATAGAAAACGCGTTATTGTATACCACACTTAAATTAACAAATCATAATTAAACACTTAAAACTAGGCACGCGATAGTACAATAACGGTCTTATCGCTAAAAGCGATCACTTCCAGACAACCTTTGGATGGACTGGATTTTACGAGAACGTTAAAGGACGGTAGCTTTATAACTTAAGCTTTTTATTTAACTGTAGGTATACTTACATAAGCAAAAGTAAATAAATAGATACCAGGGTAGGTAGTATTAATATAAATATTATACATAAACATTTTATGATATTAAATATACCAATAATAAATAAAATACATTATGAAACAGCTGTAATACAAACAGTAACAACGACAAATATAACAACAAAATAAGATTACTCAGCTCTCTGATACAGACAAATAGTGCTTAAACAATAGCGTTTTAAAGATAGGAAGGGATTTGGCAGATCTAATAGAAGAAGGAAGAGAGTTCTATAAAAGGATGGCTTGTACAGTAAAGGAGTTGCCATAAAAGTTAGAAGAGTGGATAGGAATTTTAAGTTTCAAGTACTTAGAAGAGCGTAACGGACGAGGATTAGATAGATGGAGATATTCAAAGCGTTCTCTAAGATAAGAAGGACTAGAAGGATTGAACAAAATACTGTACAAAAGAGGATATGAGTATTCCTGCGGTAGCGAATGGGTAGCCACCATGGTAGATTTAATTTTTTCCACTGGTTTTTAGCACGTATGTATGTTTCAGGCTCTTTGTAGAGTAGAAGACTGTGTTGCCTATAATGACTATTAGATCTTAATCATCATCATCATAATATCAGCCTTAGGACGTCCACTGCTGGACAAAGGCCTCCCTCATTGATCTCCAGGAACTGCGGTTGGAAGCGGCCTGCATCCAACGCCGACCTGCGGTTCTTACCAAGTCGTCTGCCCATCTTGTGGGTGGACGTCCTACGCTGCGCTTGCCGGTCCGTGGCCTCCACTCGAGAACCTTTCGGCCCCATCGGCCATCTGTTCTGCGCGCTATATGGCCTGCCCATTGCCACTTCAACGTGCTAATCCGTCGGGCTATGTCGGTGACTTGAGTTCTCCTACGTATCTCCTCATTTCTGATTCGATCCCGTAGAGAAACCCCGAGCATAGCCCTCTCCATAGCTCGTTGAGCGACTCTGAGCTTATTCATAAGGCCAATAGTGAAGGACCACGTCTCGGTTCCATATGTCATCACTGGTAACACACACTGATTGTAGATCTTAATTGGACAGCCCAAAAAGTAAACGTTATTTTATATATTCTTTTATTATCCCAAGTATAGTTTTACTTGGTACTTGATGTGGCCTCGGAACGAATAGCAAAATAAACATTTAATATAATATACCTAAAATACAATACTTTATATTAACACCTACTAAATAAACTAAACTATTAAAATTTTCTAAGTAAATATAATATAAAATATGATTAACACGCCATTAAAAGTAAAATAACTAACCTAAATTATATTGTATAATTTAAAATTAAATGCTAAGTTAATGAGTTTTTACATGTATAAAAATAACTTAAAATAATTACTGTAAATATTGTAAGAAATAAAAGGCTATTTTATTTACATTTATTTACTTGATGTGGTAAGACTACTTACAGTGACCTTCTGAACTATATAGTTCATATTCGCTCGTAAAATACCCAGGATTGACATTAGCGGTCTGGAGTCTGAGAAACGCGTCTTGGAATTAAGGCATTGCCTGAAATCCTTCATTATGAGCTCGTAACTTTTGGAAACGTTTTTGTGTGGGTCAGACCCCGAAATTACAACAAGGATAAAATTTGGACGAATATCCGAAATTGTACCCTTTATATTTAATAGCCCTTTTGAAATCCTAAGTAGAAATCGTGTCAGCCATAAAAATATTACGAGTTAAAATCTTCCTGCTTTTAGCCCACAAGTGGGGTTGGCTCAAGATGTTTTCTTCTTCCATTACATCTATAACAGCTGTCAACTCAATACTCACTCCTTTTTTACCCACATCATCTAAACTAAAGATATGGGACCCAACTTACTTAAGAATCACCACACTCAGTATATATCTGATATATATCTGTAGAAATTGCAAACTTTTGTCCCGCGGCGGGAATCGAACCCGCAACTAACTGCTTCTCAGGCGTTCTCCCACTGCGCGACGAAGGTCGTCAATGTGTTTACACACTCCATCCATCTCTTTTTCCTCTATTTCTCTATCTTTTATATATAGTAGTCAGAGGCAAGTCCATTGTATTTGTTACCTACATGCCTGCTAACAATGTGCAACCAGGAATAGAACCCGAGACTTCGTTAGGTCACGGCGCTTATCCAAAATGATCGCTGCCTGCCCTCCGCTGTGAGCTAACACAAACCGGTTCTCAAAAAACTTTTACAGCTGACGACATTTAGCAAGACGGTGAAGTTATCACGGCATGCTTTGTGCGAACGTCTACACAAGTCACTGAAAAATCTACCACATACATTCTTCTTTCACCACCAATCTTCCATGGAGCAATGATCCTATCCATCCAAAGTTTGTCTGGAAGAGATCGCTTCGTTTAGCGATAAGACCGCCCATTATGCTTACATTTATTTGTTTTTTTTATTTCTTTATATCAGTTGTATCTAGCTTGTAGTAAATAATTTTCATTCATTCATTCAAATAATCACAAAATAATATTTATTAAATCCATACTATAATAATATGTCTCAGCCGGCAATTCTCCCACTAAGCCACGGAGGTCGTCAAACGTATAGAGGGCTAAGATAAGATAACTCTTTATTGTAATTACCACGAAGAAACTATATAATACTAAAAATAAAACAATACAATGGGCGGACTTATCGCTGAGTGCGATCTCTTCCTGGCAACCTTGACGGTTTCCTACAGCTACGGTGAACTACAGCTTATTAAACTTATTGTAGCTTATTTTAGATGTCGTATCGTTTGTATTAATGTGCTCGTGTCGATCACTACTGAGCTACGCAAACGTGTCTAATACCGCCACAATTTATGCACACAGCTTTTGTTTTGCTTCATACAAATGACGAATAAATCTGAATGCTTTAAGACAAGGGGTAAGAATAATATTATATACACTATAGATGATGGAAAACTAATTCCAGTTTTTAAACTACATTTAAAAATTATGTATAAGTATGGGATTTATCATCCCCGTTTCATCTCGGTTGCAACCGATGTTTTAATGATAAATCCAGTATAACACGAATAAAAGTTTAGATAAATAAATAAATATTACTGGACATTTCACACAGCGCTATCTAGCCCCAAACTAAGCAGACCCGGAACAAATATCTGTAGATCATGCAAACATTTGTTCCGCGGCGGGAATCGAACCCGCTACCTCCTTCGTCTTAGCCGGCTATTCACCCACTGCGCAGCGGAGGTCATTAGATGTTTGTTTATTTATTTGTTTGTTACTCAATTACGGCATAGCCGCTAAACCGATTTCGACAAAATTTAGTATTTACGTAGACCATAACCTGGATTTACACATATGCTACTTATTATCCCATAAATCAGGTCCAAAATGTAAAAACTGTATGTCAAAGTTTCCATAGAAAAATTATTTTGGTGTTTTTGCGCGTGCGAAGCCGCTGGCAGGTCAGCTAGTTTATTATGATGGTGAAAAGTTTTGTGAGACATACTTAGGGGCCTCTGTTAGGGTCACTAGATCAACGATGCCTAATTGTATCGTGCTCGTGTATCCTCAACCTTCCCCTTACCACAAGGCGTTCAATGGATACTTGCCCGAAGACCGTGAGGATGCGAGATTGCACAGTAGAAGAAAGACGTTGCTTGGTGCCGAGTTCTTGGAGTATGGACTGGTTTAACTAGTATGGTTGGTTGACTGGAATCAACATAACCTCTATAAAAAATATTTGTACGAAAACTGTTGATTTATTTTGAGTGCGTCTGGTATCATTACTCTGGGTTCGAGACTTTGTATGCGATTCATGTCTTGAATGGTAGTTCTTGCAGAATTATTTCATTATTTCTTTTACGTTTTATGTTTTCTCTTTGATTGCAATTTGTGAATAGTTTTTAACTGGCGACTTATACAATGTACGAAATACTTTTAGTAACAGAAATACCATACAACTATTTACAGGACTTAAATACAGAAGAACCTGTTGAATCATCTAAATACTATTGCAAACGATCTATAGATAGCTCAATTCCAGATTACTACCAGGCGGAAGTGTCTCCAAGTCACTGGCTGCATTGCCCCGCTGAATTGCTACGCTTATGCGTTGATCCAGATGCACTAGCTCATACTTCGCTTAGACGCCCAGAAAGAATTATGAAAACGCGATGGGCCCCGGTACCGCTCATAGAAAAGTTAGGGATTTAAATTGCTCCAACTCGTTCAAAAGTGTTACAATTTAGACGTAATTTATTTCTTTATTGTAAGTATCATTAGAAGTAACAACCAGCCTTGTTTTGTTTTCTTTCCTGGCTTGGTATTGAAGGAACAGGCGGTAAAATTGATGTTTCAAAGTGATTCTTGTGATTTTAATGAATTAAAAACAATATTTTACTCCATGTCTCGACCCTAAATGGCTCAAATAAGTAAGCTCTGTCGAGATTACCTTACTGTACGTAAAGATAGAGGTAGACATTAAATTTATTATATCGAGATGTTAATTCATATCGTTTGCCTCATTATAATCACACTGCAGTTCCGGAAATAATATCACTATCTATGTTACTAATTATATAGTTAAAATAATTTGGGTAAAATCTATATTTCTCCCGAACTAACATCATAATCGGGCTAAGCGTCGCAATCGGCCGTATACAACGAGTTATGGCCCATAACCAGAATTAATTAAGTATTGCGCCAGATTCACAAACAACTCTAAACCTATGAAATGAGATGTGGTTTAATTACAAGAGATCAATTTTAGTTTACGTCCAACACACTTCGCATAAGCTGCTTTGAAGTAAAAATACTGAAATTGTTCCTCTTTAATTTCCAAAGGTCTCACGATCTCCTTAGAAACGATATTTCTATATTGTAGTATTCCCATTTTATCCACTCCTTTATAATATCCTTCCTCTCTTCTGGCAGCCTGATTACTTAGCAGATTGGCCTTTGCTTAGCAGTGGGACTGATTAATGCACATTCTCGCCTAGTTCTCCCCAATCGTCAAAATTTTTATTCTTTTACTTTTTATAACTTAATACCCTTAGCTACTTATTTATATTTTTTATTTATTTACTTTTTCTTAGTGTTGTAACTTATATATATCTATATATTCATATTTTTTGTAATTTTGGTACTGTGCGGGCAGTCATCCGTGAGATCCTTTTTTTAAATGGTTCCAAAGAAAGATCAGCGTTGTGCCCAAAGCACAACAAATGCTGAGTTGGACGCCTTTTTGTGACGTCAGTCATTTATACTATATAGGTCATTGTGAGACACACATTTGTTGGGTATTGCCGTTTTTGTGTGTATGAATTTGTTCTATTGTGTGTATCTTACTTGTGTGCTGTGTATGTTTTTTACCGTCACAAATAAATGTTTTTGATTTCTTTCTTTTCTTCTTTCTTTCAAATAGGTATGATGGTCGAGCTCTTTCACAAGGAACTTTACTACTCTTAATTATATCCTCTCTATTACGCCACTCTCTTCAGTCCTGCGCTTTTCTCATCCATTGCTGACTGACCATGTTGTCTGACCTTTGACTGATCTACCTCTTGATCGACTCGCGTCCTTTGGCCTTAATCCATCGCCCGCTTTAATAGATCCATTTAAAGCCTGTGTTTCTGGCTTTATAGTCAAATCAGACCACAGCCTTTTCAGCCTGCGGACTCAGTAGATCACTTGAAGTACTTTATTGGTCAACTGGGCCCATGGTCAGTTCGGCTGTTCTGTTTGGTGGGGTCAGTTGACCACTTTCAGTTTGTTAGATAATACGGGCGTAAGTAGTGGGCCGTTACTCGATTATTGGGTGATTCGATGACCGCTCGCGATTCTACTGCGCGCTGCTCTGATAATCGAGTTGAGCACTGTGAGACGAGACTTGGCCTCGTTCACATCAATATGACCAATAAACTACTTACTACGTTTTAGGAGTAGATGCTTATTACAACCAGTTAGAGACTTCGGTGAGAGGCTTTTTGGTAGTACCTCTGTGTTTACCCATCTAGCCGGGGAAGAGATATGATGGTATTTCATTTCATTCATTAATTGCTAAAGCAGCAGATGAAATTAACATAAAACTCAGATACTCCATAATCAGATAATAAGCATGCAATATTAAAATTTTTTTTTTACCCATTATTAATTAATTTATATGTATAGTATGTGTGTATGAATACCGATAATATCGAGATACTCATTGTGATAGGCAAAATATCAAGAGAATGCACACAACCCTAAGTTCGTTGGTCTTATCATCTCGGAGGAACTGAAAATGCCGGTGACCACACACAAACCGCGTGCAGACATGCCACTGCGGCTGTTAAAGTAATAGGTAATTAAACGAAGTGGTCGCGCACCGTGAGGTTCCAGAGGAATTCCCTCCCGCAAACACTTCGCTTGTGGAATGGTCTCCCTGCCAAGGTTTTCCCTAAGGACTACAGTATGGGTTTCTTCAAAAAGGGTGTTTGAAAAATTTTAAAGGGTCGGCAACGCGCAAGTAATCTTTTGGTGTTACATACGTCCATAGGTTACGGTAACCGGTTACGGTAACCGGTTACGGTGGCCCGTACGCTTGTTTGCTATTTTTTTTTTGTATAAAAAATATCAGTTCGATTGTATGGAGTATTAAGGGCCTGGTAGTAGTATCTGCAAGTACCTAAACAGCATTAAACTCAGAAACTGGGTGAAAGTACATACGTATAGACCCAGTGCTAGTAACAGTAAATGAGTGAGTCAGCTACTGGTTCTCGGTCAGATAAGCAGTTACTAATCGTTAGTAATTTCTGTGTTTATGCGATCTGATGATGGCCGTGGAAATTGTAGGGTACGGAAAATTGAAAGTTGAGGATTAGAATCTTTGGTACGACGAAGGTCTGAGGGCTGTGGTTAAATAATGCACGGTTGCAACATTTCGACCATTGCTCGTACATTTTAGATTAAAGCAACTCCTATTTTTACTAAACCATTTTTCGAACTATTTTCTAGTAAAAAAAATAGCAATCATCATTATCTTAATAGTTATTGTTCACTGCTGAACATAGGCCATACAACTGATCGATAAATCTTGTGTGGCCTGCACCCAACGGCTCCCAGCAACCCTTATCAGGTCGTCTTTACATCTAGTGGGGAGACGTCCTACGTTGTCCAGTGCACGGTCTCCACTCGAGAATCTTTCTGCCCCAACGGCCGTCAGTTTTTCGAACTTGAAAACAAGAAATGACAAAATGTTTTTTTTATACAACTTATATGGCAAACGAGCATGCAGTCCACCAGATGTTATGTGGTTACTGCAGCCCATGGATATCCACATAGAATTCAAAACAAGGTATTATGTTGTCTTGATCTCTATGTGCATAATGTAGGTATCTAGTATAATTTTTACTGTTTTGAGATTAATTGTTGGTTTTGTCTTTATGTAATATATAATTGAGCATTTATACAAGCTGACTGTAAATAACCCGTGATTGTTATTTATCAAGAATTAATTATAATTGTCATGTGTGTGTGGTTTTAAATATATTATTTTTTATTTTCGTGAACACTAGTTTTTAATCGACATATCTAAGCATCTGTTATCATAGTGGACACTACTTTAATTTTAAACTGATTAAAATATAGTAAGTGCTCTCATATTGCAAAATTATGTACTTATGCTGCTGATATTATTATTTAAAAAAGTTTTAAAATTATGTTGTATCTCTTAGTAATTTCTGTGACTGTCTTGAACTTATAAATGTCTATTATTATGGTAATTTTTTTACAAAATTTTAATAAAAGTAATTATGTTTACCTGCGTTAGGTGTGGTTGCCTTCACAGAGTGAGCACAGGGAGCGCTTCTATTGTAATTTATCTAAATGTAAGTCTGTGTATCACTCATTGGAAATCCTTAATAAATAAATTAAATTAAACTTTGTGCCCCGCCTATTGCCACTTCAGCTTGCCTAGCTTCTATGTCAGTGACTTTGGTAAGTCTATGAATCTCATAATTTCTGATTCGATATTGAAGGGAAATACTAAGCATAGCCCTCTCCATAGCACGTTAAGCGAATAAAAATCGACATGAAATAACCAGACTGGTTTGTTTTAATGGCTAGAAGTGCTAAATTTACAGTAAATCGTTATACTGTAATTAATGACCGTGACCACACGTGACTTTATCAAAAATGAGTAACAAAATGTCGAAATCCTAAGTCTCAATGTATCCGATGATTCACCTGACATTTCCTACCGATGCGATCGCTGGATAGTTTTTATAATGTAAATCAACGAAGTGGACTGATGAGTCAGTGCCCAGAGATGCGTTAAAATGACGATCACCACAGAGCTTAGTACCTATAGATAGGATAACTTCATAAAATAAATAAGTGAAAATATTTTCACCTGCAGTTCACACAGTAAGAAACGGTAATCCACAATAACAAATTGGTATAATAAACTAATTTAAATAGGTAGAAACGCTAAACAAAAGGCTGTTTAATATTATTAGAATCTGAAGGTTTTACATTTTACGTTGACCCCCACGAACGCGCCCGTCTATTCGCGCAGAGAGGGTGCGTATTACGAGGCAAGACGCAGTGCGGAGCGGCTCGCACTCTCCTTGGTGAAGGTTCACGAATTGAACCATAACATTAACGGTTAAATCACTGATATAACGATACGTGATAAATTCCGTATTTAAATTAGTGGTTTAAATTAATCACGAAAGTTTTCTAAGTAAAATTTATCAGTTGATTGTTATTTGTATAGCTGACAGTTAAGGATACAGACTCTGGTGGCAAGTTGTAGCACTAGAGTGCCTTTCCCCCAGAGATATGCGAGGTGATGTTAAAGCTAAGTTTCGAAATTAAGTGTCTATTTTCAGCAAAGCTAAGCTAAGTGGTGTAGCGATGAAGATGCGCTTTGTGCGAGCAAGTTGTACGAGGATAATACTTGACGCAATCGTCAGCTCGCGTCCTTAGCTAGCATCTATCGCTTCAGCCAGTTTGAAAACAGCTTAGCTTCGTTGAACCCATTTCCACCAGAGGTAAGCTAAGCTAACTATTAGAACAAGCAATCATATTGGTGTTTATGACACATACCCATGGCTTAGCATCGTAGCACAACTCCTGTGGAAAGGCTATCGCACCCGCTGTGATGCCTGCGAGTTGTGACAGTACTTTCAATGGATTAGGCTTGCCTAGCACCTACCATCCTCTTATTTTTATCATTATTATAAATACGGGATTTATCACGTACCGTCTTATCGGTGTTTCGACCGACCATGTTTCGGTTCAATTCGTGAACCTTCATCAGGGTGAGTGCGATCCGCTCCGAATAACGTCTCGCCTCGCACTGTTACTCTTATTTTTTACTTATTTTTGAAGTAAAACTCCTTTACGCACGCTTGACTTGGGTAGTAAGCTGGTGAATACGTTACGAAAAGTGTGAACCTAAGTTGAGAGGGAGATATAAGTTACGGAAGATAAGAGTTACGTTTAGTATATTACTGTAGGAGCAAGAAAGAGAGGTGCGCGCGCACATTTTCTTTCTTTCTTCCTTACATAGCCAGTGCATGAAATATATACACTTGAGAGCAATAAAATCGCACATCCGCACATTTTTACTTAAAAGTTAAATTTTTTTTTATTTGGAGCTTACAGCAAATTAAAATCAAATTAAATTAAAGTGCATAATCTAGGCATTCGCAGAACTGATAAAGGGTTGACATTTATCTTTAAAAACAACTCATTAGCAACAAAACAATAGACCCCCTTATGTCGCTCGATCCAGGTAAGGCCGGCGGCGGGATTTATCGCAGGTATAAAAGAGTGCATATTGAGGGAATGGTCATCATTTGCATACCAACGTACAGTGTGAAAGGTTCTCTATTGATATTGGCTTCAAACGGAACACGAAAATGGATACTACACCAGAAGTAGCCGCTCAAGTGGTTGCCCTTGTTGAATCGGAGCTTAAGCAAAGTCAAGTGGCTCGACAATTGAGTTTGAGCCGATTTACCGTTCGGCGTGTATACCAGAGGTATCAAGAGACTGGTGGCTACCAACGGCGACAAGGATCGGGCCGTCCCCGTGCTACAACAGAGCGTGATAACCGCTTTCTTATAACGACATCTTTAAGAAATCGTCGTTTGAACGCAGTTCAACTGGGCCAACGACTTCAAGAAGTTCGTGAAGTAGAAGTTAGCCGGTGGACAGTCAGAAGACGATTGAGAGAAGGTGGCCTGACTGCACACAGGCCAGCAAACGGGCCGAAATTGACCCCAGCCCACCGAGAAGCCCGCCTTCAGTTCGCTCGAGACCATTTGAATTGGACCGAAGAGCAGTGGAGTGCAGTCCTGTTCTCTGATGAGTGCAGGATGTGCTTGCATGGCAACGACGGACGGGGGAAGGTGTATAGAAGATCGGGAGAGCGATTTGCCCAATGCTGCATAACAGAACGTGTCGCCTATGGCGGTGGATCAATCATGTTTTGGGGAGGCATGTCTATGGAAGCAAAAACCGAGCTTGCCTTCATCACCGGACCGAATACTGGTCGCCAATCAAGAGGATTGACTTCCATACGATACATTGAGGAAGTACTCGAGAGCCACGTTGTACCTTATGCTGGGTTTATCGGCGAAAACTTTCTGTTTATGCAAGATAATGCAAGACCGCATACTGCTGGCATAGTGATCGAGTACCTTCAAGAGGTGGATGTGACCGTTATGGAGTGGCCAGCTCGAAGCCCAGACCTCAATCCCATCGAACATCTATGGGACGAGCTGAAAAGAAGAGTTCGAGGCCGAGATGCTCCTCCATCGACTCTACAGGAGCTGCAACAGGCGATCGCAGAGGAATGGAAGGCTATTCCTCAAGACTTTATCAAAAGTCTAGTAACATCAATGAAAACACGGATTGAGTCAGTGATTCAGGGTAGGGGAGGGAACACTCGGTATTAATAACAAACTTTTAATTAATTTTATCTTTTAATTTCATAACTTTGACACCAATACTTGAATAAAGAATTTTTTACTAAACATGCATTTTTGTTATTGATCCACAAAAGCATTTTTATGTAATGATTGAAAGACAAATCAGATACCACTGGATAGGTATTAAAATAGACTATGAATCTGCATTACAGAAACATAATATTTTTTGTTTTTTTTTTAGTTATGTCAAAAAATCATGAATGTGCGATTTTTTTGCTCTCAAGTTTATATACGTATCTCAGTCATTAGTTCGTTTGATTGTTTTTCGTAAGTTTATATCGTTCTTGAACAATTTTATTAATTCATATTTTGAAAAAGAAGTTTTACTTCAGTCTAAAGCACACTCGTTTTTTTAATAACACATATACTTATATGTAACACATACTTATATTACACTTCAAAATCCTTTGAAGGTTAAAATACCTACCTTACCTCTTAAAATTACCAAGATACGTCATGGATGTAGTGAGTCGAAGTTGACACCGATAAAAAACAAACTAGTTACCTAGTAACTGACGTCTCTAAGATGACAAACGTAAATCAGTGGGTTGACTAGTATTTATTGCTTAAACGTCATGAATACAGTACGTCATAATAAACATGATATACAAAAAACCAGCCGAGTGCGGGTTGGACTCGCGCACGAAGGGTTCCGTACCATTGCCTATAAAAACGGTAAAAATAAATCATGTCTGTTGTATGGGAGCCCCCCTTAAATAACAATTTTATTTTAACTCGTTTATTTTTAAAGTGAATAATATAACTCAATATTATAAGAATATTTCAAGCGTCGAACAAACGCGAGAAAAACAGAATGAGTGTGCTATAGACCTACTACTACTGTAAAACTTCTTTTTCAAAATATTAATTTATGAAATTGTTCAAGAACGAAATGAAATTACAAAAAATAATCAAACGAATTACTGACTGAGATAATTAAAATAAATAAATAAATATGGCTGGACATTTCACACAGTGCTATCCAGCCCCAAACTAAGCAGAGCTTGTACTATGGGAACCAGATGACTGATAGAATACTTATGTACTTTTTTTAAAATACATACTTATAATATATAGAAAAACATCCAGACCCGGAACAAATATCTGTAGATCATACAAACATTTGTTCCGCGGCGGGAATCGAACCCGCTACCTCCTGCGTCTGAGATAAATATATATTTCATGCACTGGCTATGAGATGAGATGAAGACAGAAAGAAAATGTGCACGCGCACCTAATATATGAAACGTAACTCTGTCTCTTTCTATCTTCATTAACTTATGTCTCCCTCTCAACTTCCGTTCGCACTTTTCGTAATGCATTCACCAGCTTACTCCCCAAGTCAAGCATGCGTAATGAAGTTTTACAAAAAACATTTGGATTAATTGTTTGGGTGTATTATTTATTACAACGTCACAAGCACAGTAAGTCGAAATACGCAATGAACAACGATATATAACGTAGTAATTACCTAGAGTCTGTCAAATGAAAGTAGACCCTGAAAAATCGCGGCAAATTCACAAAATATCAGCGTGGCAACCCAAACAATCATTATTATTAGGAAATAATAATGATGCCACACTCCGATTCTTATTTTCCCTAATCTGTTGAAAAAAAGTCAAGAGTACCTACCTTAAACGACGACCTATTTGAAGAATATTAAGAGAGTGACTGAAACGAAAGAAGTAAGTCAGATTCATGGGAAATGGTCATCCGTGGTTCCTGCCTACATCTTCGGGAAAAGGCATTTTTTGTCTATTTTTCCGGTTCAGAATGACAAGACCTATAAAATAGTTCAATATTATTAATCTGCAGTTGATAAGAGTGGGTTACAATTCGTTATTATTATAGTTATTTATAGTACGTGCAATCATTATTTTATACCACCCTTTTACTCAGCTGTAGAACATAGCGTCCGTAGGTGGAAACACATAGTATTGCCATGTAAAAAGTTACGAAAAAATGCGAGTGCCTACTTTCGTTTGACAGACTCTAAGTAACTGATGCTGACGTCTATGGGTGACAAAATGTAAGGTTGCTAGGTTGTAAGGAGTACGTAGGTTTCTGAAAATTCAGGTAATGCATGAGCCAGATAACGTGTGAGTGTGGCCTGGACGAAGGAAACGTGGACCACATATTCTTCGACTGTCACAGATTGCGGCGTTCCCTCTATGAAATCCTTCCTCCTAAAATCCCTCGTCCTACCTCCTTTAAATGTTTATTAACCCTTACCTTCTCCCCTTTAATTAAATATATTTTATGTAAATCTATAAATGATAACAACATTAGGCTGTAAATGTATATATTACTCACTAGCTCACTAACCCACATTATCTACAATAGTACTAACAACTAATATTGTGCTGTTTTATATGTTGTGTTGTCTCTTTTCTATTAGAATTATCAAAGGTTTTTTCCAAATGTATAATACCGGTCATATTCTTGACCTACATTAGCTCCTATTAAGTTTATGAAAATATCGCGACATCGACATTGGCGGAATTGTGACACTCCCTAGTTACAGATGCCACAATCAAAAACTGAACTGAACTGACAGATGACGTGGTGAGTATATTATACATGAAGCTTCTAGAATAACATACGAATAACTACGTATCTATGGTAATTACAATAATTGTTGGAAAACGTCTAGTAACCTCATAATTTTCTCATCTGCACGAGTGAGTAGTATCTACTGTAATTAATTGTTTTTTCCAATGTACTACTTAGTTGTAATTCGTTTATTTTTTTTTATTTCTATTGATAACTGACGTTTGTAATATATTTTTGACATGCCAATATTATGCAATGTTATGAATTGGTGATTAAATGAATACTGAATACGAATTTTCAAAATTCACGAGATTTGTTACAAGATAAATTGTACTGCTTCTAGCTATTTAACTAGTCAGCCCACATCTAACCACTGCTTGGTTATCAGGCCTCATATAAACACCATTCTTTCCGATCGTGCGCTAAACGAATCCAGTGACATCCCGCCGTTCTTACAAGTTTAATTATATCAATAAAACTAAAACGAGACTCACTCAAGTATCGACTTTTCATCAGTTTTCAATGGACGAATTTTATGAGTTTTCATTTTATTTAATATGTTTTTCAATGCTCAACCCATTTATTGCTTTCACATGGTGACACAGTTGTTACAGGTACTAGGCACCGTTTCCGAGATATAAGCAAAAACCCAAAAGTAGGACCTTATTAGTGCCCCCCCCCCCCCCCTCATCCCTCTTCCGGCTCACCTCCTAAATGTCACGACTTTTAGTATGTTCGTTTCCTAAGCACCCCGAGTAAGTTTCTGAAGGATTCGCTTAGGCCCCTGCTCAAGCACTCTACGATCCTTCTTGGGGCTATCGTTGACTAGACTATAGATAAATAAATACTGCTGAACATTTCACACAGCGCTATCTAGCCCCTAACTAAGCAGAGCTTGTACTATGGGAACCAAATGACTGATGGAATACTTATATATATTTCTTGTAAATACATACTTATAATGTATAGAGAAACAACCAGTCCCGGAACAAATATCTGTAGATCATGCAAGCATTTGTTCCACGGCGGGATTCGAACCACAACCTTTACATAGGGGGCAATTTTGATTGACAGCACTAAAATGAATGCCATCCTGTTTTGTTTCATACGGATAGAGTTGTCATTTTAGTGCTAAATTCATTATAGTTTTTGATGTCGTTCAATACTTTTTGGTACAGACATTGCAACCGGACGCCAACCACAATCTTTTAGAAAACCATCATGTTTTAGGATGATTTTGTTTCAAGCTTGTAGCAACATCACTTCGATTTGAACCACAAAACTTTTAAACATACTGTTATAATCCTAATAATGTTGAATATTTAGTGCTTTCTAGTGATCACACCGCGTTCAGTATAAAACATTGCGAAAATAAACACGATTTACTTACGGCTTAGAAGAATTTTATGCTTTATTTGAGCTCTAATGGTGAAACGTTTTGAGTGAACGATTTATGGTGACGTCACCAAGACTGTTTCGCCATTACAAGAATAAAGTAAGCTAACTAATTGAGGGTCATGGTACTAAATGTCAGTTTAATATTATTTTAATATCACTATAAGAGATTGAGGTTGGCCCCCTGGTGTTATCTTGTAACCCCCCCTCCCCCCCTTAGTAACGGCCCAAACGTACCTTCTAAGGTTTAATGAGTGTATTTGTTTTGTAAGCATGTGTTTTAAAAATATAAAAAAAAATAACTAAGTGGTGCGCTAGTTGTCCCATAAAAACTTTAGGCTGAGCGCCCTCTGCGCAGAGGCCAACAGCGAGTTATGGCGCGTTCCCATATCCGTCAGTAACCAGCTACGTACTACTTGTTTCTAGAAGTTTCTAGAAACGAGTCGTAGCTGGTTACTGACGGATATAGAAACCCGCCATTAGTCCTTCAAATAATCATCATCATCATCATATCTGCAGTAGGACGTCCAC
The DNA here is from genome assembly GCA_918857605.2 of Philereme vetulata. Taxonomy (NCBI): domain Eukaryota; kingdom Metazoa; phylum Arthropoda; class Insecta; order Lepidoptera; family Geometridae; genus Philereme; species Philereme vetulata. The sequence continues at coordinate 1,769,080 of OU975451.1, read as the reverse complement.
TGCTGAACAAAGGCCTCCCTCATTGATCTCTAGGAACTGCAGTTGGAAGCGGCCTGCATCCAACGCCGACCTGCGGTTCTTACCAAGTCGTCTGCCCATCTTGTAGGTGGACGTCCTACGCTGCGCTTGCCGGTCCGTGGCCTCCATTCGAGAACTTTCCGGCCCCATCGGCCATCTGTTCTGCGCGCTATATGGCCTGCCCATTGCCACTTCAACGTGCTAATCCTTCAAGCAATAAATTGGTGTAATACGCACGGTAAAACCCCTTACGATTAAATTAAATAATGTAATTACGATGTCCATTCTATCCTAATCTTATTCTACGTACGTAATAGTAACGTGTTGCGTACCATGCCATAACATTTATTCTGTGGTCAGTTGTATGAGTCACTGTTGTTAGGCGTTTTTGTTGCAGCGTATAATCATCGTTTACATACTTTAGGCTACGTCGAATTAATGTGACGTTTCAGTTGATTATTTTATCCTACTCAATAACCAACTGTATAAAAGTAGGTATCAGATTTCATGTATTTTTGGATCTACATAATACTTACTGAAATGGTAGAAGAATGCAGATGCCATTGTTCAGCCAGTCGTGGGATATTTATTTTTTTTTTTTTTATCTGGCTTGAAACGTAACTTATGTGCGCACAGAAAAACAGAAATAGCATCGAGGAAACAAAAGGAAAAGCATGAACATAACTGCTACTAAATAATTTAAAAAAGAATACACACAAAACTTAGAATCAGAAGAAAAAAAACGCTAATAAATAATAATTAAAACAAAAAAAACAAACACGTAATATATACAAAATAACTAAATATACTATCAATCGACTTGTAAGCTATAAAAATATGTTTTAAATATTTATTTCTTATCAGCCCACTGTGTCCCACTGCTGGGCAAAGGCTTCCCTCTTTCTTTCTAGACACTTTTTTCAAGCGCTAAGATGGTCCAGTCAATACGGCATCGTTGGAGAGACTCAAGCACTGCCCATGTTTCGATCGAATCGAAGGCTTTCTCATAGTCCACAAACGCGAGACATAGTTGAAGTGTTTGTATAAAAACGCCACTATGTCAGTCCGAGTACATCAACAGAGCTCGAAGGCGATTCCCTTAAAAAGAGGCGTGAGACAGGGAGATGTCATTTCTCCGAAACTGTTTACGACCGCATTGGAAGATGCCTTCAAGCTTCTGGAATGGAAAGGACTGGGCATCAATATTAACGGCGAATACATCACTCACCTTCGGTTTGCCGACGATATTGTGGTCATGGCAAAGTCGATGGAAGAGCTCAGCACGATGCTCGAAGGCCTCAATCGAGTCTCCCAACGGGTAGGACTTAAAATGAACATGGACAAGACGAAAATCATGTCAAATGTCCATGTCGTCCCTGCCCCAGTTATGGTTGAGAACTCGGCTCTTGAAGTTATCGACGCGTATGTATACCTAGGACAAACAGTCCAATTAGGTAGGTCCAACTTCGAGAAAGAGGTCAATCGTCGAATCCAACTCGGATGGGCAGCGTTTGGGAAACTTCGCAACGTCTTTTCGTCCAACATACCTCAGTGCCTTAAGACAAAAGTCTACAAACAGTGTGTGTTACCAGTGATGACATATGGAACCGAGACGTGGTCCTTCACTATTGGCCTTATGAATAAGCTCAGAGTCGCTCAACGAGCTATGGAGAGGGCTATGCTCGGGGTTTCTCTACGGGATCGAATCAGAAATGAGGAGATACGTAGGAGAACTCAAGTCACCGACATAGCCCGACGGATTAGCACGTTGAAGTGGCAATGGGCAGGCCATATATCGCGCAGAACGGATGGCCGATGGGGCCGAAAGGTTCTCGAGTGGAGGCCACGGACCGGCAAGCGCAGCGTAGGACGTCCACCCACAAGATGGGCAGACGACTTGGTAAGAACCGCAGGTCGGCGTTGGATGCAGGCCGCTTCCAACCGCAGTTCCTGGAGATCAATGAGGGAGGCCTTTGTCCAGCAGTGGACGTCCTACGGCTGATATGATGATGATGAAGATGGTCCAGTTCGCTCGGATATTAGTGAGCTCATCCCTCCATCATGTAATTGCATATAAAGATATGAATTATTGATTAAAACAGGTATTTATCGCGTATGTACCTTTTTATTTGTTATCCCGACGTTTCGGCTGTGTTGCAACAGTCGTAGTCACGGGTTGACTATATATAAATTTTAATAAAATATAATAAAATATTTAATGTAGTTTAGTTGGTATAAAGATTTTAATTTGTTCGTATGTAACTATGTTTGTTAGGTACTATATTTTAATTTACTATTTTCAGTATCAGAAGATCATTTTAAATGAAATTTGTATATTCAATAATTTTGAAATGTTCTTTGTAGGTACCATTCTGTAGTGGTTTTGGCCCATAGTTCCTCTGGCATACGACAAATGTGCCCAGTCCAACATCAATTTTGCGGATGTCAGATCCAAGCCGCTATCTGCGTTTTGGAGCGCAGTGTTGAGTTTTTTATACGGTCTGTGAGCCTGACTCCGAGGATGCTGCTCTCCATAGCTCGTTGCCGAACACCTAGACGGGACTTTTGAATATGGGTTACCAAGTTTGTGGACCGTAATGTTCCAAACGGGCGTGGTAGGCCCAGGCGAAGACGGAGGGATGAACTGGATGCGTACCATAAATAGTGGCCCTGATTAGCCAGTAACCGGGATTCGTGTAAAGAGGGAAGGGGGAGTCCTTTGCCCTGCAGTGGGACTCTACGGGCTGATAATAGTAATTATAATTTGTAGGTATACACGGCTACACATCAAGCTATACATTTCCAGTATAAGCTGACCTCTCATTCTACGAAAAGCCTACACAATGCGAGGTCAGCTTATACTGGAAATTTATAGCTTGATGTGTAGCCGAGTGTACGTGTACAGATATACCTAGAATTACTAGAGTAATCATGATTTACTTACATCAGTTTAAAGTTATCAATAATTACAATGTTTTCTCAACATTACGACCCCATAAATAAATACAAAACCTGGTCCTATCTCCCACTAAATCTAATATTATTTTACCTTTAAATACAATAGATTCATCGAAGCAGTAACTTATTCGATCTAAGTTTATTTACGTCAAATCTCGAAATCTTTAAAGGCACTCATTCGAAATGAAAGTTAAATAATGACCTTCATTAGAATAACTACACATAGAATCAAAGTGCTCACTCGTAAAATAAGTTATTAATTTGGGGCAAATGTGGCTCCAAATTCGAAACTTCGTCCGCGCTCTGAGTTTTTGAGGCAGGTGATAGAGAATACGGTTCTTGGAAAACAAAAAATATGACGGTGTGTGCGGTGAATTGTCTTTACGTTTGTTGCATTATTACAGGACTTGGTTGAATGTAGGTGAATGTAAAGCATGTCACTCACGCACGCATTCGTCTTTAGGGCTACGTTTCGAACGAAAATTTGTTCAAAACTTCTGTTCTATATGTAGTTATTCAAAGTGTCCTTTATTTTTTTGCTGCAATTCTATGCTGTCATGGTTTTTGACTGTCCTAGCCCTTGAACTGCGCAGTTCCTTATCCTATAAAAAATAGGGTTAAATTTCCCGTGACAAAATTTACGTAGATCCCAGGATCTAAGGTCTTAACCACAATCCTTCAGATTAATGCAATAAGGTCTACTTTTGTATTACGAACATAGTTTCTCCGACTTTAGCTTCTTGTGTCCTGAGCTTTAAGGTATATTTTGCCCTGGCGAAGTTTAAAAATAATTCAAAGAACAGTCAGGTTGATTTTATTGTGTCTCCAGTTTGATCTTTTGTGTCAGTATCTAATATGTAAATGTATGACGAATCGAGTGAAAGGCTGATTAAATTTTATCTAACGGGTAACAGGGTCTTTTTCAATGTTCTCAGAAAAAGCAGATAAACCTTAAATTGAAAAGGGCTAAGCTACTTACTTATTATGTAATTTTCCTTATTATGTAACTAATTATGTAATTAAATAATATTTTCAATAATAACATTACCCTCCTTCTGCGCAGTGAGGTAAAACGTAGCCTATGTCACCCGGGGATAGTGTAGCTTCCTAATCGTGAAATATTTTTTTTAAATCGGTCCAGTAATTTCGGAGCCTATTCAATACAAACAAACAAATCATTGCTTTTTTTAATAAATAAATAAATATTGCTGGACATTTCACACAGCGCTATCTAGCCCCAAACTAAGTAGAGCTTGTACTATGGGAACCAGATAACTGATAGAATACTTATATATATTTTTTTGTAAATACATACTTATAATATATAGAGAAACAACCAGACCCGGAACAGTTACCTGTAGATCATGCAAACATTTGTTCCGCGGCGGGAATCGAACCCGCTACCTCCTGCGTCTCAGCCGGCTATTCGTCCACTGCGCCACGGAGTTCGCCAAATTAGTATAGACTAATAGATTTGTGATTTAGATGTGATGAAGTACATACTAAATGTTTAAATGAATCAAATGACGCGACTTTATTCACGCGAGCGCTTCGGGTTATCAACATCATATACTCGTAAGTCTGGTCGAAGATGTTGATGTTTTCAATATCACCTTGGCGAAATTCACGGATATGGTCTTACATTTTCTAAGTAGGGCCTATCTAGTTTAAGTGTAAATAACTACTAGGTAATAAGGTTTTGCACTGTCACTTTGGTGTTACTCTAATGGCTGTTTAAAATTTAAATAAGTAATCATAAAAAATTAGGGCCGGTGACCGTTAGTCATCCGTGCATCAAAGGGTAAGTGATCGGTCCAGGCAAACAAACTTGCACACTTCAACATCATCATCATAATACCAGCTAAAGGACGTCCACTGCTGAAATCAGAAATCAGAAATTTATTTGCCAGAATATACCTAGGTACATTTGTTTCGATGTTACATTTGGTTGATCCTTATATATTCTACCATACAGATAGTGTGCAAATATAAATGATTATATAAATATGTAACATATAAATTATGTGAATATCTAACGTTATGAAAAATATTATCAATCAACACACGCATAAGAAAGTGAAATTAGAAAAGTCAATACAATACAAAATAAAAACAAATGTCACAGTACCTAAGTAAGTCAATTAAAATTCATTGGAATGGGTTAAATATTCATTAACGTCTTAAAAACTATAGTGTGCTAACCAGAGAGTAGAGTAAAAGAGTTCTTTGTGAAAGAGCTCGCCCGGGGAAGTATACATCATACCTATTTCTGCCGCCAAGCAGCATTTCTGTGTTACGGTTTGAAGGGTATGGTTGCCGGTAAAATTACAGGCACATGAGGCTTTACACCTGTATGCCTCAAGTTGATGGAAACAGGGTAGTGCATCGTAGGGCACGTTCCTAAGGAGCGTGACCTATGAAGCGATACTTTGTTATAGGCGATGGTAACCACTTATCATCAGGTGGGCCATAAGCTTGTTCCATCTCCATATAGTATAAAAAAAAACAATATATAAGCTATAGATTTCCAGAGAGACCGTTCTTGTGCGGCCTGCACCCAACGTTCCCCAGCAACATTTATCAGGTCGTCTTTCCATCTAGTGGGGGGCCGGCCTACGCCTGGCCGTCCTGTGCCTATAGCCAAGTTACATTCGCTTCGAATCGATTCGATTTCTACTTAGGTTTGTTGTCGATATATCACGTGATATTTCTATAGCATGACGTGTCAAATCTCATACATTTTCGGACTTATCGACTAGCGTCATCGCTAAACGAATGTAACTTGGCTAAGCCCTCTGGTCTCCACTTGAGAATCTTTCTGCCCCAACTTGCACACTTGTTATTGACTGAACAATTTTGATTGAGACTAAGTTATACTTGGTAGATAGGTGCTTTACAAATGAGCACTTTCGTCATTTTGGGGGCATATACAAATATCGGTATATTTCAAAAAAATACTTTCCACACTCCGTTATAACTTCACTCATTTCTTTCGATCGTTCGATTTTAGATTTCAGCCAAAGGTTGCCTGGAAGAAATCGCTGTCAGCGATAAGGTCGCCGATTTTAAGTCAGCCAGCCAGCCTTTTTAGTTTTATTTTAGTGTTATATTGTTTAGGTGTGGTAATTACAATAACGAGTTATCTTATACGGAAATAAAACATTTTCTTTTTACCTGGTGATGGATCAAGCTTATGGCCCACCTGCTGCTAAGTGGTAACCATCGCCGATAGTAAAAAATTGCCTCGTAGGTCACGCACCTTAGTAATGTGCCCTACGATGCACTGCCCTTGAAATGGTGACTGATAGAATCTAAACTACTAAAGTCTTTTTTTTTTCAGCAAACTTGGTACGGAACTGAACCCAGAACCTTTTCAGCTTATCCTCATAGGTCATAAAACTGTTTCTATAGTGATAAGTGGAAGTGGCACAAAAACTCTAACACTCGGCAATTATTCAAGTTAGAAACCGCATTTGTGGCTACATAACACACGACCTGTGCATAACTGGTGACAATAATACAATTAGAACTGGCACAAACTAACCGAATTTGAGGAAAAAGTTACATAAATAAATAATGCTGGACATTTCACACCGCAATATCTAGCTCCAAGCTAAGCAAGGTATATATCATCATCATCATCATCATATCAGCCGTAGGACGTCCACTGCTGGACAAAGGCCTCCCTCATTGATCTCCAGGAACTGCGGTTGGAAGCGGCCTGCATCCAACGCCGACCTGCGGTTCTTACCAAGTCGTCTGCCCATCTTGTGGGTGGACGTCCTACGCTGCGCTTGCCGGTCCGTGGCCTCCACTCGAGAACCTTTCGGCCCCATCGGCCATCTGTTTTGCGCGCTATATGGCCTGCCCATTGCCACTTCAACGTGCTAATCCGTCGGGCTATGTCGGTGACTTGAGTTCTCCTACGTATCTCCTCATTTCTGATTCGATCCTGTAGAGAAACCCCGAGCATAGCCCTCTCCATAGCTCGTTGAGCGACTCTGAGCTTATTCATAAGGCCAATAGTGAAGGACCACGTCTCGGTTCCATATGTCATCACTGGTAACACACACTGATTGTAGACTTTCGTCTTAAGGCACTGAGGTATGTTGGACGAAAAGACAATATATACATATATATAAGGTATATATATATATATATATATATATAAGGTATATATATATATATACGAAATAACTGATGGAATCTTATTTATTTTGTTGTTTTGTAAATACATAATTTTAGTAATTATATAGAGAAACAATCAGGCCCGGAACAAATATCTGTGTAAAACATCCAAACTTTCGCATTTATAGTATTAGTGGGTATTAATAATTAATATGAAAAAGAAGATTTTTCTAAGTAATACATGAAGCGAAAACACGGTTCCTTAATATTTTCTTTTGGATATTTAGGTATACTATTTACTAGAAAACTTAGCTTCCAGATTTTACCGTTTAGTAATATTTTATACATTCTCCATTACAATAATAATAACGGTAATAGCACCTTAACTTGCGATCATTGTCACCGGGCTTTAAGCGCAAAACTAGGTTACATCAGCCATCTACAGGCTAATCATGTCTCTGTAGCCGAAATCCGCTATATAATATTTCAGACAACATCATAACCCATGTTTAAGATAAACACACAGAAAATAAAATAAAGTACAGCTTTAAAAAAACCATGAATAAAATACTGAACTGGACTGGCTTGGTTGAAAAATAGATGCTACCATTTTGTTCCAAGGATGACTAATTAGGAAAATTATCCATTTCATTAATCACCATTCGCACAAGGCACTTCCAGAGCAGAGATGTGCAGCACTCAGCGACCGTCCTGAGGATGCTGTCGTTACTGTCCCGAACTCTGCTCATCAGCGCTGCAGTTTTTTTTGAGAATGATGTCGTGAAACCATATGTATTATTAGGCAAACATCCCCGATTCTCTGTAGTAGCGGGGCAGTCGCAACATCATCCGGAAGATGTTATTATATTGGATGCGTAGGACATCCAATGATCTTTTGGTATGTTGGACCCAAAGACTTCCCGTGTAAAAGCTCTGACAGTACGCTTTAAAAACGCAACTTTAACTTGTTCAGTACAACGGGAAAATCTGCGGGCCAACATGTATAAAAATTGCAATCAAATAAGTCCACTCATAAGCTCATAAGTTTAAATTGTAGACAGATTTTTTAAATAAATAGATATTAAAATGAGCATTAAAAATCGGTTAAAAAAGGGAGACGAATTCAGAAATTTGTAAATTAATGACACCTACCAAATATTAAACCTTCAGCCATACATGAAAATATTAAAATGACGTTACCTTACAACCCGATGGACAAAAGTCACTTACGGGAAAACTTAGGATATGGGTAGGGAAAAATACATACTTACTTGAAACCAACACGGTAATGTCCACGGCTTCCTCATATTTGCCATCATATTTATATAATGTATTTGTAACAGTTTATATAGGTAATATACGTGTCATTTAGCCTATTGTCACATTACTAGCACAAGTCCCCTGATTCCTACAAATATTGGCATCCAAGAGTATTATTGTTGAAATTGCAAATTAACAAGTACAATTAATAAAGATGTCAATTTAATAAAATCATCAACTTAGGACAAAAATAGACACAAGAAGCAAAATCAGAAAACTAAAACTTCAAAGAAATCATTTCTGTCATTTTGATATCCGTTTATTATCTTTTATGAATTAGAATAGTCAGTAGAGAGGACAAATAGGAATAAGTCAACCCAGTCCCGTCTCGTCCCGTGATTTAAAAAGACCTTAAATCCCGCAATAAAACTCTTCATGTCCCCCTCATTTGCGCTCCTTCGTAAAACGGAATACCTACTGACTGAAATGACCCCCCCCCCCCCCCCACACCCCCCAATACCGTCGTAAAGAGCTCCTAAATTAAAAACCGGCGTGCCGTGTCTGTTTAATTTATTTTATTAGTCTATGACCAACCCCTTGCTCGTAAATAACAATATAATTAGCATAAGAAAGGTTGGTAGTCACACACTTGGCTCCTGAATGAATTAAGTCTTTTTTTGCAACCATCTGTATTGTGGACTTTTGTGTGGACCTTTCTGTTTGGTTTGGGATAACAAAAGTTGGTGAAAGGGATCAGTATAATCAGGTTTGTCCAAAAGAACAACTTAATCAAATTGAAAGGATTTAAAAGTAATTTTTGTAAGGCATTTTTGAGGACACAATCGATTAAATCTTTACAATACATTTTTTTGTGCATTTTATTTAACATTATGAGATAAGCGGTCTATCAAAGTCTTTAAGTTCCGAGTTAGTCTACTTTCTTTCGATTAGGCTTTCGATTCGGAGACTGCGGGTTCGAATCTCAGCCGAAACAGTAAATTTTATACTCAAGAAATATGTTGGAACGAATTTAGATAGCCAGCCCACTGCCACTTCATTTATCCTCGGACTCATCATAGCCCAGAGGACGCTATATTTTTTTGTTTGCGTGTACTTTCCGAAAAATTATAAACCGCGGCAGAACTGACAGACAAACAATACAAATTGATCGTCAATAATATTCCAATCATGCCATTGTTAATGGTGTTTGTAATGTTAATTAATGATCGGGAAATGGCCACCATCCACCATCTTATATTGTATTGCTTATATTTGATTCGCGATTGATTGTTGGGTTTCATGTGTTTTTGCTTTTATTACGGACTAGCTGACAGGCCCCGGGTTTGCACGGATTTATTTGATTATCAAATGAAAATAGCACTCAGGAAAAATGATTTCTTTAGCACAAATAAGTAAAGTCCTAAAATTATTTTTCAAAAATTAGTAAAATCATTTTCAGAACCGGATCAGTAGTTTCAGAGATTACTTTCTACATCCCTGCAAACAAACTCTCAAATATAGGTAATATTTGAGAGTTTGTTTGTAGGGATCAGTAGTTTCAGAGATTACTTTCTACATCCCTACAAACAAACTCTCAAATATAGGTAATATTTGAGAGTTTGTTTGTAGGGATCAGTAGTTTCAGAGATTACTTTCTACATCCCTACAAACAAACTCTCAAATATTACCTCTTTATGAAGGACTAAAAAATTACCAATGAACATTTTTACTAAGAACCCTCGTGATTTATCTCAATCATTATAATTTTTTGTGAAAACGGGATTTATCATGTACCGTTTTATCGGTGTTACGACGCACAATATTTCGGTTCAACTTGTGAACCTTCATCAGTTGACTGCAATCCGCTCCGCACTGCGTCTCATCTTGCACTACGCACCGGAGCTCTCAGCGTGCTAGTGACGGGTGGGGTGGTGAGCGGGCTTGGTCCACTAGTTTTGTTCTTACAATAAAACGAGTAACTAACATAGAAACATGCTACTTAAGTTATGTTAACATCCCCTGTACCTAGATGTCAGAAAAATAAAATATTATACATTTCTTTAAATAATGCAACATTTTATCTGGCACTTGATAGCAATACAAATTAGTCACCATTTTAAATGTTGCTATTATACTAAACGCTGCGAAGGTAGAGCTATTAAATAGGTTTTCGTTTCAATTGAATTAATTGAACTGTCAGATGTTTTAATAAACTTTGCAACTTGATAGCAATGTAGAAAAATGATTTGTAGGGTTCAGTCTACTATTTAATTACTATAAGGAGGGTAATGTTTTTAAAGTGTATATATGAATGCAACATGGCTGTTAATTTGGCGCGTCACATAAGATTAATGGGTGACGGATTTTGACAAATAAAGGGTATTTTTCTGTTTTTAATTAGTAGTACTCGCATCTGTGTTCTGGTTTATAAAATATGCCTATAAAGTAACAGTCAAATTATAAAGCCTCATATTCACTAAGGGACAAATGTGGCGGGACACGTGTCGTGTTGCAGGATATGTCATAGGATGTGGCCGGACATCGTGCGACGTTGCAAGACATTTAGTCTCGCTTGTTATCACTAAAAATCGCGACACATGATGTCGTACGATGTCCGGCGACGCGTCATGTCTCGCGACACTTGTACATTTGTCTATACTAATATTATAAAGAGGAAAGATTTGTTTGTTTGTTTGTATTGATTAGGCTCCGAAACTACAGGACCAATTTAAAAAAATATTTCTCTGTTGGGAAGTTACACTATCCACGGGTGACATAGGCTACTTTTTACGCAACTGCGCAGAAGGATGGTAATGTTTTTATTGAAAAACTACGCGTGTGAAGCTGCGGATTGGTCAGCTAGTCACATATAGACGGGCACATAGCTCAAAGAACTAACGGCCGTTGGGGCAGAAGGGTTCTCGAGTGGAGACCACATACTGGAAAACGCAGCGTAGAATGGCCACTAGATAGAAAAGAGACTTGACCATGGTTGCTGGGAGTCGTTGGGAGTAGGCTGCACAAGATCCGTCGCTCTGGAAATCTATGCGAGAGGCCTAGTTCAGCAGTAGATGTCCTTTGTATGATATAGTGATGATTATGAATACGGGGTTTTTCACTTGTGTAACCATTTTTTTTAAACTGGTTAGATCTTTGTTTGCCCACAATTTTACCTCGTGATAAGCGATACTATAAATATTATTACCATTAAATTAATTTTAATGTACCCTCCAAATTGTGTAATCTATCTTCAATCAATTCCGATACGGATTTGTACATTTGACAACTTGTATTTCTCAGGATGACGAGGCAATGCAATGCCATGCCAAATCTTATGTTGGACGCAGCATGTGAGGTAATGCATTTGCCTCAGAATACAGAAAGAACCAGAAGCCGTGAACGCGCCTAATACTGAAGCGTCAAAAACGACTCCAAAATAGAGTAGGTTTACGCGAACGCCATTAGTTACTCTGTGACCGTAGTCACGCGTGACGTGTTATACAGTATTAAATCTAATGTGCCTTCTTGTGTCGTCCAAGCGTGTACAAATACAGCTACAGGACTCAACAAAAATAAGATGGGATCACATTTCATGCTTAAGAAGCTCATTTAGATTTTGTGTTATTTGATTATTGAATAAGTTGTTCGGTTTATAATAATACCTCTATTTTTCTGGTGTTAACCAAACATCGAAAGTTATTATTTTCCCTACTGTAGAATTCTGAGAATGAAGACTTTTAGTTGTTGTAGTTTTCAATTATATGATTATTTAAAATATGTTTTACAGAAACCGTGTTTTATTTTAAAATCATTGAGATTATTAGCAACATAAGTTAGCTTTACATATTTATGAGCAGTATATCGAGTTTATTGTTTGGGGTGTGCTAAGCCAAACCAACACTGCAATCACGAAAAAAATAGCCGTTCCATAAGATGAGATATGATATACATTTTGTCAGTTATCTCAATTAAAATTGCTCCTATATTAAAAGTTGTTTTTAATGACGCGTACAATGATCCGTTTTTCAGCTTAGTACAGCCCAAACAGATAATTCTCTATATAATAGTAGTATAACTATTAGAATATTTTTTTGTGTAAATCCTATCAGTACTATTATAGAAGTATTAGATAATTTAGATTTCATTCGTTGCATCCTACCTAAAACATTTACCCCAAAAACGGGTAAATAATGACTAAGCTAGCAACATTACGCGGGTGGGGGTGAGATGCGCGCAGGACACGGGTTTTATTTTATGGACACAGCGCACGGCTTGCAATCACAGCTGAAAGCAGCTTCTGGTTCTTTCTGTATTCTGAGGAAATGGCTATAAGCTGGTTAATGTGGTAATCGCTTAGTATCAGGTGAGCCGAGGGCCTATGCCGTCATCACATCATAAAAAAACAAGTGCCCATAAAAATGGTTGTAAAATTAAATTTTTTAATTACAATCAGATGTACTCCAGTGACCTATTAAAATAGTTTATTTGAATATTTTAAGTGTATTCTTACTTCAAACCGTTTATTTTTTGTAATTAAAATATTGTTAACAACGAATCGAAAATATCATAAATTAAATAAATATGTGTAGTTATATGTTTTAATAAATACTTTTGGTATGAAGTGAATTATTTATAATAGTGAACACAAATGTCAGTTTTTATTGAGCCTTACTGTAAAAAAAATAAGTAATTTGATTGAAACTTTTGCGATCACTGTACATTATTTATATTAATAGATGGGTATTCATGCACCTTTTTAAACGCCGGGATAATAAAAATATTAATTATAAAAACATACGCGATAAACAAACATACCTATACAATATTAGTGATCAAATTGTGGTTTAAGATATTTATTTCTCAAAGAATTACAATTCACTTATAGAGAAACTTAAAAATATTATTTACGAAATTGTTGGACTGATCGTACTAATAACAAAGTTAAAAGTGATACAAAAGTTAGTTAATTGCGGGTAGTTTTGTAACATTTGGCTCATCCAATTCAGTATAAACAACTATGAAAGTGACACAGATAAGCGCAACTGGAAGTGGCATGGACATTATTGTGATTTTGTATATTGGCAAAAGCTATGTTTATGTTAGGTAAGTATAACTTTATTTACGTAATTTTATATTAAAATATTTTTTTAATTAATATTTTATTAATATTTTTACTATAATAACTTTTTGGCAATAACAGAAACTTTATAGCAATCTTACTTGGTTTAATTTGACATGCAAATTCTGACAGCTGCGTTCAGTGTTGCCATGTGAAAATTCACTTTCGATAAATAAATGTTGGCGTGTCCCGCGCAGATGTTCGTTATCTGTAAAAAGTTTAAAAGAAAGTGTTGTAGTTAAATAGTGCAAAGTAGTTTTTATAAGGTCATTGTTAATAATGTAACGTAGGTATCGTCCGACCACATTAAGTCTGTATGATGACAGGAATATTAATATATAAATAAATAATGAATAATGCTGGACATTTCATACAGTGCTATCTAGCCTAAACTAAGCAGAGCTTGTACGATGGGAACCAGATAACTGATAGAATACTTATATTTTTTTTGATAATATAGAAACAACCAGACCCGGAACGAATATCTTTAGATCATGCAAACATTTTTTCCGTGGTGAGAATCGAACCCGCTACCTCCTGCGTCTCAGCCGGCTATTCACCCACTGCACCACTGAGGTAAAGTAAAGTAAGTAAATAATTTTACGGTAAAGTGTTTTAGAAATATTATGATATTTTACTTAGAAAACTTTCGTGATTTATTTCAATCATTATTATAAATACGGGATTTATCACGTCTTATTGGTGTTTCGACCGACAATGTTTCGGTTCAATTCGTGAACCTTCATCAGGGTGAGTGCGATCCGCTCCGAATCCGCTTGAGTGCGAGGCGAGACGTTATTCGGATCGCACTCACCCTGATAAAGTTTCACGAGTTGAACCGAAACATTGTCGATCGAAACACCGATAAGACGGTACGTGATAAATCCCGTATTTATAATAATGATATGTTGGCACTTCGCACAAAAAAAAATTTATAATACCATTTTGTATCATGGCATATAAAATATATTTAGTTACAATAAAAAATCAAAAATAATGTGACTAAACGAGTGTAAGATGTGAATTTAGATGGATATAGAAGTAGAGGAAGGCCGAAGTGGAGATACATGGACTGTGTGAAGAATGACGCTTGATAGAGAGGTATAATACATTTCATACAGCGCCATCAATGGGTGAGACTAGCGCAGGATCGTGGCGGATGGCACAAACTTGGGGAGGCTTATACCTAGCAGTGGGTGAAGTCGGGCTATGGATGATGATGAAGTAAATCTGTAAAATTAGGTTTTACGCCGAAACAGCGGGTGGTATAGTAAAGTTAACGCTTCTATAGTGCGGGTATTCTGTGCCTGATATATTTTTTAAATGTTCCATTCGTAGCGTTGTGCAGAGTTAGCGTGTACAGGCAATAGCTATTTTATGACTGTATCGTATTCGATGATGTTCACGATACCATTGCTACGGAATAATTATTAATACTACGCTGATAATTCACGATATACCCTGAAGCGGTCGTATTACTTACCTGTAAGTTATAACTATAAGTTGGTTTTGAATTATTGCAGATGTTTTAAGATGGTTATTCCTTTTCGTTCATAAAAAAATATACCAATAGTTTTGCTATAAATCATCATCATCATCAACCTATAACAGTCCACTGCTAAATGACGCACCCTGGGAGAGACCTACGTCCAGCGGTGGACTGTTATAGGTTGCTATAAATAGATGCTTTAAATTTTATTTGGATTTCGCTTTCGCGCCTTTGTAAATCCTTTTTGCACTGCGTGTATTTTCAAATAGACTGACAGAGGCACTTGCACAAGGTAGAATGGGCTTGAACCATCCAATAATTTGATAAGTATAATTCCAGTATTTCAGCAAAATAATCTAAACCATAATTTAAGCAAAAAAAATCTTGATGTTAAGTGTTACCATCGCCTATAACAAAGTATTACATCAGAGGTCACGCACCTTAGAAACATGGCGTACGATGCACTGCCCTGCATCCATCAACTTGAGGCATACATGTGTAAAGCGTCATGTGCCTGAAATTTCACCGGAAACCATACCCTTCAAACTAAAACACACCAATGCTACTTGGCGGCAAATAATAGGTATTGTGGTAGTACTTCCCAGGGCGAGCCCTTTCACAAAGAACTCTAGTACTCATAAAACTGTATTGAAATTAGCCTCTGTTTAGGTACTGTTGAGTTTGATTATCTGTTTTTTATTCAACAATTAACACCCCTATTTTTGAGTAGGAGGTTAAAAGGAAGCTACATTTTTCCAGAATTATAGATTAGTTCCTGTCCAAAGTTAATGCTTTGCCATGAGGCAAAATTAAAGAGCGTCCGGAATGACTCCAGAAAAACTCAGTGTCAAGACGAAAATCTTTGATTATTGTGTATAACCAGTGATTACATAAGGCTCAGAAACGTGGTCTCTCACTAAGGGCCTTACAAGAAGGCTCAAGGTCGCTCAGCGTGCTATAGAGAGGGCTTCACTTTTTGTTTCTCTCCGAGATCGATTCAGAAATGAGGAGATTCGTAGACAAACCAAAGTCAGCTTTATAGCCCTGAGTGAAGTACCTCCAAAAAACTCCTAAGAAAGAAAAAGAAAAAAACCGAGTTTTTTGGAGGCAAGAACTCACACACTAAACTCGCTGTTGCCACTCGTAGACACCATAAAGTTAGTAAATCGTTTAAAGGGCAAGGTGTTCGTTTTTATAACGAACTCCCAAGTGATGTAGAAAAACTGACAATTAATAAATTTAAAAACGCAATTAAACAAAATCTTTATAAAAAAGCCTACTATAAAATATCGGATTATTTAGATGATAGAGAAGCTTGGGATTGAAATTGCTCCAACTCGTTCAAAATGTTACAATTTAGACGTAATTTATTTCCTGTATTGTAAAAAGACCATTAAAAAAACAACCAGTCTTATTTCTTGCCTTTCTTTCCTGGCTTGGTCCTAAAGGAACAGGCAGTAAAATTGACGTTTCAAAGTGATCCTTGTGATTTTAATGTATAAAAGATATAGATTTTTTGACTTTAACTTTTGACTCTGAAGAGAAGCTTTGATTTCCAAGTGACCCTTTAACTGCACTTCGTTAGAGATGTCGTCGCCTAGTCAGTATTGAGAGAATGTTGTTCATGCCGAGGCAAATGTCCTGAAATAAAGGAGCTGTCAAAAGGCCCTGTATGATGATGATAATGATGATAAACAGCTATAGTCAAGCTACAAACTTTCACATTTAAAATATTAGTAAGACCTCTCTAGTAGTCCCATTCCCTGTATCATTATTAACGCGAAAACGATTAACTTCTGACCGAAGCCCGGTCAGAGCTCTGCGCAATATCTAAGGTAATATCTTCAATTTCTGACGTAAATTGCGCCAATCTGCCAAAGGTTATTGAAATAAGCTTTGTAATTTGTCTGCTAACTGTTTTTCGTATCTTGGTTTACACAATCTTTAAAATCATACTGAACTTTCACAAAACTGTATTAATTTGCGATAAAACATATATGGATAACTAGCTAACCTGACCGGCTTCGCACACGTGGTTTGTTACCCTTCCTAAATATTACCCTCCTGCGCAAAACATCCCGGTCGTAATCTATCTATATACCGAATTTCATCTTAAACGGTCCAGCCGTTTACTCGTGAAAACGTAACGAACAGACAGAGAGACATTTTTGAATTTATAATATTAGTTTATAGATTAGCCCTACCTACCTAATCATAACATACGTTCATGTACCTATGTATGTGTTTCGGGTAATCTCAAAAAGTACTGAACCAATTCTCAAAATGATTTAACGGGTAGATAGCTCCACTATCCCTGAGTGCTTATTTTAGAAAAAAATATTACCCTTCTTCTCCGCAGTCGGGTAAAAAGTAGCCTGTGTCACCCGGAGATAGTGTAGCTTCCCAACAGTGAAAGAATTTTTTAAATCTGTCCAGTAGTTTCGGAGCCTATTCAATACAAACAAACAAATCTTTCCTCTTACAAAGTTTTTTGTAGATATTGATATGTTCTTTAATATTGTAGAACATACTTTTGTTCTATCATCAATAGTTTCCGCAGCACATGCGACGAAAGACGTTTTAGGGCCTTTTTTTTACACCTTGGGTTACGTTATTTAAGTTTTAGTAAGGATCCCTAATCTTTTTGAGCAATAAATATAGCCCATGTCCCTCAGGGTGAATGTAGCTTTCCAATGGTGAAAGATTTTTTTAAATCGGCATAGTAGTCTTTGAGTTTATTCATTACAAACATACACACAAAAATACAAAAATAAAAATCTTTCCTCTTCATAATATTAGTATAGATATAGATAAATATTGCAAGCGCACAAAGCGCTATCTAGCCCCAAACTAAGCAGAGGTTGTACTATGGGAACCAGTTAACTGATAGAATACTTACGAGTATATACTTTCTTTTCTTTAAATACATCTAGGCTCGGAACAAATATCTGTAGGTATATCATGCAAACATTTGTTCCGCGGCGGAAATCATACTCGGCTACCTCCTGCGTCTCAGCCGGCTATTCACCCACTGCGCCACGGAGGTCGAAGCATATAAGCATATGGGGGTTACATGGCTAACACTAATGTTGGTTTATCTAGAACAGAATAGAATACCATTTATTGAAAAACAAGAATACAATAACATTCATTAATTAACAAAGTGTGTAACATCAGTCTCTAGTAGTACTAGACCACCGAATGCCTCCTATATATCCTAAAGACTTTCTTGGTGCAAGCGGTCAAGCATCATTTCTTACTAGTATATACTACAACTTCTTCTCTCAAGTCAAGTCGCGTGTGAATAGGTTTCTTCTAGGCAAGCGTGTACCATCGTAGACTGCGTCATCGCTTATCACGAGTAGTAGCGAGATCGTGGACAAAAGCGAGACTGTAATTTATTTAATTTTTTTTTAATTAACCAAGAAAAACCCAGTAGTACAAGAGACTACTGAAAATAAGACAACATCAGTAGCTTAGTGTGAGAATTCAATCCCCACCACGGCACAAATATTTGTATGAACTGAGAAATGCAAATATTTGTTCCCGGTCGGTGTTGCGGTTCTGGTATTAAACTTGCGAAAACTCTCCATGATTTGAAATATTTTTTGGATACCTGCAAGGATATTTAAAAACACGTGGAATTAAAACGCAATGAACACAATTCAAAAACTAAGTCATAAACGATTTAGTTTTTGAATTGTTTTTGACTTATTGGATTTCAATTTTAAAAAGCAAGACGATATTTTATAAGATAAAACAATACAAAAAAAGACTAAAAAACGCCTTTGTACATGTCCATTTTGTAAGCTGTTTTGTGTGTTATCTATTTATGTACAATAATTAATAAATAAAAAACCGGCAAAGTGGGAGTCGGACTCGCGCACGAAGGGTTCCGAACCATTATCTATAAAAACGGCACTTAATCACGTTTGTTGTATGGGAGCCCCCCTTAAATATTTGTTTTATATTAATTTTTTTATTTATTTTTTAAGTGAATATGTAACTAAATATTCTGTGAATATTTCAAGCGTCTATCTGTTGCCGTTATCAATATCGAGCTAAAACGAGCAAAAAAATCACGTTTGTTGTATGGGAGCCCCCTTAAATATTTATTTTATTCTGTTTTTAGTATTTTTTGTTATAGTAGCAACAGAAATACATCATTTGTGACATCTGTAAATTTCAACTGTCCAACTATCACGGTTCATGAGATGACAGCCTGGTTACAGTGTGGTTACAGACGGACAGACAGACAGACATACAGACAGCGGAGCCTCAGTAATAGGGTGCAGTTTTACCCTTTGGGTACGGAACCCTAAAAAGACTAAGACAAAACTATACAAGTATTGAATTAAATATAATGTATAGTAATGTTTCTCTTTTAATTGATCCAGGATCGTAGTTCAAAGCTGTATATCTGAGGTAATACTCGTATCTTCAATTACTGGCATAAATTGAGCCGATCTGGCCGAGGCAGGGCTAGTGAAATAAACCTGTACCACTTTGTCTACGTACTCTATTAAACCCCGTTAAAGCATGTTTGTGGTCTAAGTTAAATGAAAAACAGGTACTAGTTAAGGGTCAATGAAAAAGCCCTTCAAAAGTAGAAATACTTTTAAATATGGAATGTATTTGCTATACATAGACAGCTTCCTACATTTCATAATTAGAAAATTAATACGATTTGAGTTAGGCATCGAAATAATTCGTCTATCATCGAAAAACGGAATCTATACTACGTATTTTGTAATGTGCGACATTAAATGAAAACACAGGTAGGGCTAATGGCTAGTTTTGTTGTAAATTTGGTTTTTAGCTGTATAGACCATAGAAAATTTTAAATGTTATACCATTCATCGTTTAAATAAGTATTAAGTATATACTGGTGGTAGAGCTTTTGTGAACGAGCTCGAGGAAGTGGGCACCACCGCCTTACCTTTATCTGCCGCCAAATAGCAATACTTGTGCTGCTGTGTTCCGGTTAGATGGTAATGGTATGTTCCTGTAATTACTGGCACATGGGCATAACAGCTAAGTCATATAGTATGGCAACGTATCCACATAGAGATCAAGACAACTTAATAGCTTGTTTTGAATTCTATCTGGATATCCATGGGCTGCAGTAGCCACTTAATATTTGGTCGACTGCATGCTCGTTTGCCATATAAGTAATATATATAAAAAAGTACCTTTTAAACTGACTAAGCGGCATCGTCGCAAAGGCGACGCTGATTTACGTTAAAAACTGTATATTGGAAATGTATCGATTACTGGATAAATATTCAAACTACTGGTGCGAGTATAAGACCCACCTCTAAAATCGGTTAATACTATTCTGAATGTGTGTTTTAAATTAATGTCGTATTTATCAAAACAGGTTGTATACTTCCTTATATATATTTATTTATTTATGTAGCAAATAACAATTTAATAAAAATATGAGAGCCTATAGAAAACAATAAATGTACAGATGCTTTTGCAAATTGAAGAGTTAGATGATTTCTCATGAATCCATCATCAGATCTTAATCAAATTTGTAGGCACCACCACTAAGTTACACCCTTTATATATAAAAAGAAATCGAGAAACGTGATAAAGTATTATTGCTGGATAGACATAAAATAAAACCGGCCAAGTGCGAGATGGACTCGTGCACGAAGGTTTCCGTACCATTATCTATAAAAACGGCTAAAAATCACGTTTGTTGTGTGGGAGGCCCCCCTTAAATATTTATTTTATTCCTTTTTTAGTATTTGTTGTTATAGCGGTAACAGAAATACATCATCTACCTCAGTACTATGGTGCCGTTTTACCCTTTGGGTACGGAAACCTAAAAATCCAAAGAATTGGTAACAAACACCCTCCTTTTTATGAAGTCGGTTAAAAAAGAATACTTTTTGTTGCGCCTTAGACAAACCTTTTTAGGTGTGTTTACCCAAGAGTATTTATTTTGTTACATAAATAAACTACCCATACTTTGGTCAGTAAACAATGCATCGGCCACTTTACAATGCACCTGCTTTGTACAATACGTTTCCAATAATCTAATAATATATCCAATCAATTGAGAGAAGAGCCAAGAAGCTCATAGGCAACGATGAGCTAGTTGATGCAAGGCTCCTCAGCCTGGAGCATCGACGAAAGGTTGCTAGCCTCTCGGTTTTTTATCGAGTACATTTCGGGGAGTGTGCTTCGGAACTTTTCAACCTGATCCCACCATCTCCTTTCTATCAACGGACAACCAGACGCACTGCGGTGCGCCACCGCTATATGGTAGAAATACCTCCCATTCGCACAAAGCGGTTCTCGACCTTTATTATGCGCACCGCCAAAGAGTGGAACGCCTTGCCAGAGTCTGTGTTTCCTGATAGCTACAACCTGGGTATCTTTAAGTCGCGAGTGAATAGGTTTCTTCTTGGCAAGCGTGTACCATCGTAGACTGCATCATCGCTTATCATCAGGCAAGACCGTGGTCAAAAGCAAGCAATATATAAAAAAAACCAAGTTTCCATTATCCAATACATCGATCATTTGTATAAGTCTAAGTTCATACTAAGTTTAGCTGAACTAGTTTAGCTAACAGGATGTCTGAAGCCAACCCCTCTAAACCTCATCTACCCTTTGGCAGGCATACCACCCCCCGGAGTGCGTCGGGATGTGGCCTGCTCCATAGAAAAATATAAGCAGGAGCATGACAGTCGACACCCTCTATATAGCCATCAAATTCCACAAGGCCGCCTGAAAAGTCGTAAGAGTTTTCAGCGTTTCATGCAGGCCACCAGCGACGATCCATCCGTTGTTAGACGCGCACTGTGGATAGATAGTAACCCCCCACCACCAGACTTCATTCCCCCTCAAGAACAGCTTCCACCAGGGCACGACCTGCCGTGGCCAGTGTGGAAGTCCTTAAATAGGCTTCGCACACAGGTTGGTCGCTGCAGAGTCAATATGTGCGTTGTGTCAAATGGGGGTTCAGGGATCCCAGACAAACGCAATGCGACTGTGGTGACCCCACACAGTCGATGAAACACCTGTTAATGTGCCCTCTGTGCCCGAACACCTGCACAATTGTTGATTTAAAAATGGCTTCTCCTGACGCCATCAATGTAGCCAAGTACCTATCTAACACAATATAAGTAGAACTATTGACACGCTAAGAAGAAGAAGACTAAGTTTAGCTGCCATAGGACCTTCGATTGTAATAGTAATAAAATAATACACCGATAGCTTAACGCGCCGGCGAACCCTGAGCGCAACTTCAATTCGGCCGCGTCAACAACTTCGGCCTGAATATCGCTATCCCTGTTTAGTGACGAAGTTTGGCCACGCAGAGCGACAGTGATAGCAATAGAACGATTCTAAATTTGATTAGATTTTGACCGTGTTCCGTAATACCAAAAATGATGACAGAAAACTTGTTGTAATTTTCTCATTGTGATGTTATTCTGTAACTAAACGATATAGTCTATGTTCCCTAGACTAGGATACGTAAGATGTTGTTGTTTTTAATATGAAACAATTAGGTTGAAAACAAGTCTTTTCTGACGTAAAAACATGCAGAATGCGATACGCTACTATTTCATTTTAGGTAAGTATTTTAATCTAATATATGGTTGGGAACCTAGATAAATACTATTAAAATTAAAATAATACCTTATCAAGGTTGAAATCCGCTCCGCTCTTGCCCGTGGATGCAGTAGGAGTCTGCTAAGGGATACCTCCGAAAGATGGGCAGCAGCGTCTTTTCGTGTTTCAACACCTATACTGCGCTCGCCAACCCGCCTGCCAAGCGTGGCGAGTATGGTAACAACCCCTCATGGATTTACAACATAAAACCAGGCCCCGAGTCCCCGGCGGCCCCGCTAATCCTGGCTACGGTAGCAGTCACGGTAAAGGTGGGGCCAGGGGTGCTAAGAATCCCCGGGAGACGATCGGCTACCAAACCCTACGACGACCACTGGCCCTGGTAACACACAACATCCGCACTTTGAGGACAGACGAAAAGATTGTTGAGCTGGAAGAAGAAATTAGTAGATTACACTGGGGCATTTTGGGGTTATCAGAAGTCCGTAGAGAGGGCGAGGACACGATATCCCTTAAGTCTGGTAATCTACTATACTACCGGGAGGGCGACCAACAGTCCCAAGGTGGTGTTGGGTTTCTCGTTCACAAGTCACTCATCAACAACATTATCACCATCGACAGTGTGTCGAGCAGGGTCGCGTACCTGACACTCAGAATATCTAAGCGATATTCGCTGAAGGTCGTTCAGGTATATGCACCGACCTCTTCACACCCAGATGAAGAAGTAGAGTCTATGTATGAGGACATCAGTAGAGCCATACATACGAACAAAACTCACTTTATTGTTGTTATGGGGGACTTCAATGCAAAGCTAGGCATGAGAAGCGATGATGAGTTGAGAGTGGGGCAATTTGGATATGGGCAACGGAACCCCAGAGGACAGAGGCTGGCCGACTTTCTGGAGAAAGAAGGACTCTTTATGATGAATTCTTTTTTCCAGAAGCCGCCTCACAGGAAATGGACCTGGATGAGTCCCAACGGTTCCACGAGAAATGAGATTGATTTCATCTTGACCAACAAGAAACGGATATTCAATGATGTCTCTGTGATTCACAGGGTGAAAACCGGCAGTGATCACCGAATTGTTAGAGCCACATTGAATATGAACGTTAAACTTGAAAGGTCCCGTTTGATGAAATCTACGCTCCAACCCACTCGCGCACATATCCAAAACCTCGAGAGCTTTCAACTCGAACTTGCAAATCGCTTTGACTGTCTAGAAGTAGATGCATCAGTGGACAAGATCAATAACAGGTTCGTAGAAACCGTCCATACGGTGGGCTCCCAGTTCTTTAAGACCCCCCGTACCAATAGACCTCAGAAACTCTCTGATGACACCCTTAACCTCATGGCTGAACGACGTTCTTTGCAACTGCAGTCTCCCGATGATGCTCAGTCACATAGGCAGCTCAATAGAAAGATTTGGAAATCCTTGCGGCACGATATTCGTACCTTTAATACATCTCGTATTAAAGATACGATAGAGCGGAATAAAGGCTCCAAAGTGTTCGCGAGAGATAATTCTATTGGGCAGAACCGCATGACGAAGCTGAAGAGGGAAGATGGCAGCATAACGTCAAGTAAAGCGGAAGTGTTAAGGGAAGTCGAAAGGTTCTATGGACGGCTCTACGATTCGGTCACTAAACCTGTTTGCAGTGCGGCCAACGACCCAAGAGCCAAACTGACCCGACATTATACCGAAGATATTCCGGACATCAGCCTGTATGAGATCAGGATGGCCTTAAAGCAGCTTAAGAACGACAAGGCGCCGGGTGAGGACGGAATCACTTCAGAGCTTCTGAAAGCGGGTGGATCACCGGTACTTAAAGTCCTTCAGAAGCTTTTTGATTCCGCCTTGCTTGAAGGTACGACGCCAAAAGCATGGAACGGGGGCGTGGTGGTTCTGTTTTTCAAGAAAGGTGACAACACCTTGCTTAAGAATTACAGACCCATCTCGCTTTTGAGCCATGTTTATAAGCTGTTTTCGAGGGTCATCGCGAACCGTCTCAAACGCAGGTTTGATGACTTCCAGCCTCCCGAACAAGCCGGGTTCCGTAAAGGCTACAGTACCATAGACCACATACATACGCTGCGGCAAGTCATACAGAAGACCGAAGAGTATAACTTGCCGCTATGTCTCGCGTTTGTGGACTATGAGAAAGCCTTCGATTCGATCGAAACATGGGCAGTGCTTGAGTCTCTCCAACGATGCCGTATTGACTATCGGTACATCGAAGTGTTGAAGTGTTTGTATAAAAACGCCACTATGTCAGTCCGAGTACAAGAACAGAGCTCGAAGGCGATTCTCTTAAAAAGAGGCGTAAGACAGGGAGATGTCATTTCTCCGAAACTGTTTACGACCGCATTGGAAGATGCCTTCAAGCTTCTGGAATGGAAAGGACTGGGCATCAATATTAACGGCGAATATATCACTCACCTTCGGTTTGCCGACGATATTGTGGTCATGGCAAAGTCGATGGAAGAGCTCAGCACGATGCTCGAAGGCCTCAATCGAGTCTCCTAACGGGTAGGACTTAAAATGAACATGGACAAGACGAAAATCATGTCGAATGTCCATGTCGTCCCTGCCCCAGTTATGGTTGAGAACTCGGCTCTTGAAGTTGTTGACGCGTATGTATACCTAGGACAAACAGTCCAATTAGGTAGGTCCAACTTCGAGAAAGAGGTCAATCGTCGAATCCAACTCGGATGGGCAGCGTTTGGGAAACTTCGCAACGTCTTTTCGTCCAACATACCTCAGTGCCTTAAGACGAAAGTCTACAATCAGTGTGTGTTACCAGTGATGACATATGGAACCGAGACGTGGTCCTTCACTATTGGCCTTATGAATAAGCTCAGAGTCGCTCAACGAGCTATGGAGAGGGCTATGCTCGGGGTTTCTCTACGGGATCGAATCAGAAATGAGGAGATACGTAGGAGAACTCAAGTCACCGACATAGCCCGACGGATTAGCACGTTGAAGTGGCAATGGGCAGGCCATATAGCGCGCAGAACAGACGGCCGATGGGGCCGAAAGGTTCTCGAGTGGAGGCCACGGACCGGCAAGCGCAGCGTAGGACGTCCACCCACAAGATGGGCAGACGACTTGGTAAGAACCGCAGGTCGGCGTTGGATGCAGGCCGCTTTCAACCGCAGTTCCTGGAGATCAATGAGGGAGGCCTTTGTCCAGCAGTGGACGTCCTACGGCTGATATGATGATGATGAAGGTTGAAATATGCTCCAGTTAGAAATGATCTTGGTAGTACGTGTTGTATGGGCGATTGTCCCTCCGGTGTCTTCTTAAGAGGAAACACCATGGGCTAGAGAATTGAATAATAAGTATTTGTAAAATCTATTGCTGTCGCGCAGTATGGCACAGTGCCCAAACAAGTGCGATAGAGATAACTGCAGCTTGGACCGAAAATACCTATTAAAATTACTCAAAATCAACGATTCGTAGTCCCCTGATTCCTTCTTGAAAACTTGACCGATTTAACTATTTTTTATATTATAAATTAAAGATAGGCTTTGACCGTGTTCCTATGTTTTCCTTTTTTATATAATCTAGTCAATTTTCTGGATGTTTGAACACAGCGGAAAATCTGACAAACTTTATACGTTTTTGAATGTTCATATCTCTTTTAATAATTAATTTATGAAAAAAAGGAAAACATAGGGCCTTGCCAATAGTAGCCATAGATTTTAGAGAAAAAAAAATATTGCTGTACTGGCATTATCCAGGGAGGAAACAGGGGATTATGGAAAAACGACCCCTTTGTTTCCTCTTAATGTGCTCTCAGAGGTCTTCTTAATCATAGTGCCACTAACTGTCACTAAGCAATGTTTTGACTTTTAGAATGCATTACTGTTTCTATTATTGTGTTAGCTTTACAATGCATTGGACGCTATTAAACATTGCTTTGACCAATGAAATGTATAATGTTCAATGCGTTGCATCCGCGTCCGCTAGAGACTGTCACTCGCGCGGCCCACAAAGAGCATCGAAGCGAGTACGCACGTCCGAATCGCCCGAGGCCGATCTGACCGAACTCCAGCACCTGTTATTATAATGAACTATTGTAATGATACCGCTTATACAATGCATCGACCACTATGCTAGATAGTACTGTTCTGAGAATACCTAATATGGCATATACTGAAAGTTTATGTTTTTTCCTTTACTGCTTGTGGTTTATGATAAAATTAGCAAGATTTGTCAACGATAAACAAACTCCTTCTACGTAATCGGGTAAAAAGTATGTCTCAATCCCAGTCATAATCTATCTTTATTTCTAAATTTCATGGAAATCAGTACAGCCGCTTATTCGTGAAAACGTAACAAACAAACAGAAAGATGGACACTTTACGAAATTTTAAAATTCAAAATATTAGTAACTAGCTGACCAATCCGCAGCTTCGCACGCGTATTTTTCTATAAAAACATTTCCCTCCTTCTGCGCAGTTGGGTAAAAAGTAGCCTATGTTGCTCACGGTGAATGTAGCTTTCCAATGGTGAAAAATTTTTTGAAATCGGTCCTGTAGTTTTTGAGTTTGTTGTAGGTATTTCATATTATTAATAATAGTCCACCTAACCGTTTTCGGCTACGGTGACTGGGCTTATGCTTTAAATAGAGCTCGAGTGTTTTGCCCTTATGTGGCATATATATCCAATTTTTGCGCTAAATGTTTTAGCGCAAATAGCGCACGTCAGAATGCCATTATTGAAGTTGTAAGATATTATGGCAGACGGTCTATTCTTGAGTTGGTCACGTTTGGTATCTAGTTCGCGCCTTCTTTCGTCTTCAAAAGCATATACCTTATCTTGGACGAGTCGCCTCCATTCCTCCATTGTATATCATATTACAATGACATTAAGGTCGGCTTGTTTAACGATTCCTAAACGTATTTAGCATGTTTAAATTTGACAACTCCTTAAATCATAGGTAGCCACTAAATACGTATAGGCCAATATTCTATATTTATTTTAAATATTTTACTCGTCATGTTAGACATAATAATATGATGTCTACTAAACAATGGTTTACTCCAAATATTACCAAAGCAATTGATCTAATGCCACCTGTACCCAACAACTCCCACCAATCGTTATTAGATCGCTTTTCATATAATGCAAATAATCTGATGATTGTAAATCGCTCGGTTCAATTTCTCCTGATTATTTTTGTACCATACGACCTTATTTGCATTTTAATGTCCAGTATTCATTTGATTATATTGCTGAATAGGAAATAGCCGCTTTCCCACAAAGTTCGCAACTTTTAATGTCATTCCCGCACAAATATGGCATAATTCCCATAAAACATAGAGAAGCTAAATTACTCGTACACTTGCTTTCAAAATAAGCTAGCAATGATAAACCCTTATAAGGAACCGGCGCAGACGAAATAACTACTAAAACATAGCGGTTTCACTCTATGGGCACTAAAAGGCTGTATATATCTCATCTGTGCCACACTAGCAAGCGATTATCAAACGAATAGCTAGCGAACACGGATCAAATCCATTTGACAACATTAGACGATCACTCGCTGAACGCTAAAATCCACAACACCTGTGTTCAGGTATCAAAAACCTTAATATTAGTCTAATAAAGTTGATTTTACAGTAATCATGCTGTTTCCAAGTGATGTACGGTACGATAGAGTATTGCACTGCACTGCAATTCGAAAGGAAAGTAGTGTATACTTTAATTTGATCCGCAGTGGATACGAATTTATGCTATGTGTGAAAAGTGAAAATAGCCACGAGAAACGTGTATGAGCTTATATGAAAAGACGCGGTTAGGGCTGCCGAGTGTCGAGCAACAAACTAATATAGGGTTGAACCACTTGTACCAGACATCACTTAATTAAAACTGCTTTGGACAATGACTGAATGGTGGCCGAGGAGCGGGTATAGAAGGGTAGGACGACCAGCAGCGAGATGGGTGGACGACATCGTAAATGTCGTGGGCCGTCAGTGGGTTAGACTAGTGTAGGATCGTGGTGGATGACACAAACTTGGGGAGACCCAACAATGAGTGAAGTCAGGCTGATGATGATGATGATAAAAACTGCTTTTTAGGGTTCCGTGGTTAAACTAGAAACCCTTATTTTTTATTTATTTATGTAACTAGTACGGCCATGGCCAATTATCCTAATACAATATTTACAATACATGTAATCACCCCGATTCACGAAATGAACCGAAACTTTGTCGGTCGAAACACCGATATATACCTACGTGATACATCCCGTATTTATAATAATTATTTTATATTATTTTAATTAACTATAATATAGTAATATATTTTAATTCATATATTTTAGGTTAATCCTTTAAAAATAGAGGTAAGTGAAGAGAAATAAATTAAGAAAAAAATTCTGATTTATAAAAAACCCGTGTAGTGAAAGAAAGAGCTTCTAATGATTTCTTTAAATCACGAATACACTGGAATGTATGTTTATTCACTTGCCTGGGGTAGTTAATATTCATAGCGTTGTATCGTGGGAGACGCCATTGCTCAGATTATATATTGTTGCCGTAAACATTTTAAATGGACGATACGAAGCAGCCAATACTTTACTGGAGTCGGAGCGAACGGATAGCTATGATTATATCATCATCATTATCATATCAGCCAAAGGACTTCCACTGTTGAACAGAGGCCTCCCCCCATATATTTCCAGAGCGACCGGTCTTGTGCGACCTGCTCTCAACCGCTCCCAGCAATCTTTATTAAGTCAACATCTAGTAGGGGGCATACGCTGCGCTTTCCAGTGGTCTCGAGAACTCGAGAACCTTTCTGCCCCAACGGCCGTCAGTTGTTCGAGCTATGTGCCCTGCCCACTGCCACTTCAGCTTGCTAATCCTTTGCTATGTTGGTGGCTTTGGTTCGTAGACGAATCTCCTCATTTCTGTTTCGATCTCGTAGAAAAACTCCAAGTATAACCCTCTCCATAGCACTATGATTAAGTTTATATAATATTTGAATTAGGTATATATTATTAATCATTATTATTCTTCTCAGTGTTCATTATACTAAATATTTATAAAGCTCCTTTACATTATGCCTTGTTAAGGCAACGTGCAAGAATTTTTAAATGTAAAATTTTATAACAAAAAAATGACAAACTAGTAATTTCATTACAACGCGTCCTGAATATAACATTACTAATAAATAACAATACATAACATTATCTTTCAATACGATCCAAAGAAAGAGGATTGCCTCCTTCATGTACAGAGTCGAGATAAGTAGACACAATATCATTAAGAGTCTGGCGAACAGACTGATGCTGACGGCAGTGTATCGACGTTGTAGAAATAGCCACCTAAATAAGACTGAATACAATTTTGGATGTTTTTTTTTATTTATAAATATTTTTTTATTGTATTTTAATTATTGTTTTATTTTTCCAACTCCCAACGGGTAGGGCTAAATATGAACATGGACAAGACGAAAATTATGTCGAATGTCCATGTCGTGCCTGCCCTAGTTATGGTTGAGAACTCGGGTCTTCCTAACTCATAGTTGTCGACGCGTATATATACCTACGACAAACAGTCCAATTAGGTAGGTCCAACTTCGAGAAAGAGGTCAATCGTCGAATCCAACTTGGATGGGCAGCTTGGGAAACTTCGCAACGTCTTTTCGTCCAACATACCTCAGTGCCTTAAGACGAAAGTCTTCAATCAGTGTGTCTTACCAGTGATGACATATGGAACCGAGACGTGGTCCTTCACTATTGGCCTTATGAATAAGCTCAGAGTTGCTCAACGAGCTATGGAGAGGGCTATGCTCGGGGTTTCTCTACGGGATCGAATCAGAAATGAGGAGATACGTAGGAGAACTCAAGTCACCGACATAGCCTGACGGATTAGCACGTTGAAGTGGCAATGGGCAGGCCATATAGCGCGCAGAACAGATGGCCGAAGGGGCCGGAAAGTTCTTAAATGGAGGCCACAGACCGGCAAGCGCAGCGTAGGACGTCCACCTACAAGATGGGCAGACGACTTGGTAAGAACCGCAGGTCGGCGTTGGATGCAGGCCGCTTCCAACCGCAGTTCCTGGAGATCAATGAGGGCGGCTGATATGATGATGATGATGATTTTTATTTATTTATTATCACTTTTGAAACTGAATGAACGAACGTATGAAAACACTTTATTGTACATCAGAAAAAATAAAAATACAGACAAATAGAAGACACAAACCAAATAGTATAATGGGCGGTCTTATCGCTTAGAAGTGATTTCTTCCAGGCAACCTTTGGGTGGAAAGGATTTAGTTATGTCAAAGATATGGTCGAGGGTGCACATTTAAGACTAAGATATGAATGAAGGGAGTGCAACTAATACCTAAATAATTTATAATACATGAGTTTGTACTGACATTGTTTTAAACACTATTTTCTCTAAAAATCGGATATTAACCTTAGTTTGGGAGTGTTATATGTGTTTATATATATGTGTTTGAGAGTTATATTTGAGTTAACCCGAATTTTCATGCGCAATGCACTACTGTTACTTACTGTTATCTTGGTTCCCATAGTACAAGCTTGACTTAGTTAGAGGCTAGATAGCGCTGAGCGAAATGTCTAACATTATTTATTTTTTATTTGTTTTTATTTTAACATTTAGTTAACTTAGTTTCCAGACAGAAAAGATAGGTGAGGACGAGACGGAGACGTGGTCTTCTCTATATGTTTTGCTTCTATATATTTTGTACATTAAAGAGGCGCCACGTCCTCGCCTTTCGTGTCTTCTGTCTGGTCTGCACCTAAAACCCATAAGCAGTAGGTATAAAGTACAATAAAGAGGCGCCACGTCCTCGCCTTTCGTGTCTTCTGTCTGGTCTGCACCTAAATACAATAAGCAAGAAGTACGTAGAATGTACATTAAAGAGGCGCCACGTCCTCGCCTTTTGTGTCTTCTGTCTGGTCTGCACCTAAATACAATAAGCAAACAGTAGGTAGAAAGTACATTAAAGAGGCGTCACGTCCTCGCCTTTCGTGTCTTCTGTCTGGTCTGCACCTAAATGTAATAAGCAAGCAGTAGGTATAAAGTAAACTAAAGAGGCGCCACGTCCTTGCCTTTCGTGTCTTCTGTCTGGTCTGCACCTAAAACCCATAAGCAGTAGGTATAAAGTACAATAAAGAGGCGCCACGTCCTCGCCTTTCTTGTCTTCTGTCTGGTCTGCACCAAAATACAATAAGCAAGAAGTACGTAGAATGTACATTAAAGAGGCGCCACGTCCTCGCCTTTTGTGTCTTCTATCTGGTCTGCACCTAAATACAATAAGCAAGCAGTAGGTAGAAAGTACATTAAAGAGGCGTCACGTCCTCGCCTTTCGTGTCTTCTGTCTGGTCTGCACCTAAATGCAATAAGCAAGCAGTAGGTATAAAGTAAATTAAAGAGGCGCCACGTCCTCGCCTTTCGTGTCTTCTGTCTGGTCTGCACCTAAATCCCACAAGCAGTAGGTAGAAAGTACATTAAAGAGGCGCCACGTCCTCGCCTTTCGTGTCTTCTGTCTGGTCTGCACCTAAATACAATAAGCAAGCAGTAGGTAGAAAGTACATTAAAGAGGCGCGACGTTCTTGCCTTTCGTGACTTCTGTCTGGTCTGCAGTTAAATACAATAAGCAAGCAGTAGGTAGAAAGTACATTAAAGAGGCGTCACGTCCTCGCCTTTCGTGTCTTCTGTCTGGTCTGCACCTAAAACCCATAAGCAGTAGGTAAAAAGTACATTAAAGAGGCGCCACGTTCTTGCCTTTCGTGACTTCTGTCTGGTCTGCACCTAAATACAATAAGCAAGCAGTAGGTAGAAAGTACATTAAAGAGGCGCCACGTTCTTGCCTTTCGTGACTTCTGTCTGGTCTGCACTTAAATACAATAAGCAAGCAGTAGGTAGAAAGTACATTAAAGAGGCGTCACGTCCTCGCCTTTCGTGTCTTCTGTCTGGTCTGCACCTAAAACCCATAAGCAATAGGTAAAAAGTACATTAAAGAGGCGCCACGTCCTCGCCTTTCGTGTCGTCTGTCTGGTCTGCACTTAAATCCCATGAGCAGTAGATAGAAAGTACATTTAAAAGGCGCCACGTCCTCGCCTTTCGTGTCGTCTGTCTGGTCTGCACCTAAATCCCATAAGCAGTCGGTAGAAAGTACATTAAAGAGGCGACACGTCCTCACCTTTCGTGTCGTCTGTCTGGTCTGCACCTAAATCCCATAAGGAGTAGGTAGAAAACAAAGAGGCGTCACGTCCACGCCTTTCGTGTCTGCTATTTGGTCTGTACCTAAAACCCATAAGCAGTAGGTAGAAAGAAGTTGAAGGAGCAGAAAAGTTTATATTATCCTAAACGACGTAGATATGAAGTATTTGAGCCATATATCGCCTTATCCAACAGTTCTCGAATCCACAATACAAGCAATCAAAGACCATAGCGAGCGACCTCATAACTTTGGTACGATATAAATTTTTACAAGACGCTAAAAGCGAGCTAAAAGCTGATGTAAATCGTCATCAGTTTATGTAGTAGCGAAAACGTGTGGTTGTAAACCGTTAGTATTTTATGATTTTTGCGTTCTAGGCAATATGACGTTGTAATAATGATATCAAGGCTGATACGTAAAATTGTATGCAGATATTCAACAAAATAAAGATATAATAATTTATATCCTCTCCATCCAAAGGTTGTCTGGATTAGATCGCTTCTAAGTGATAAGACCGCCCATTGTACTATTTGTGTTTTCTATTTTGTTTGTAATGTGTTGGTGATATAGTGTACAATAAATTGTTTTCATTCATTAATTCATTCATAGAGAGGAACTCCCAAACTGGAATCAAATATTTGTAGATCATGCAATCAGTTGTTCCGCGGAAATGGAACCCGTAACCTCCTGCGTCTCAGGCAGTAATTCGCCTACTTCACCACCGAGGTCATCCTGCTGCAGAGGGATAGGGATAGGGAGATCAACTATCCCAGGGTGGTGTCGGGTTTCTCGTCCGCAAGTCCCTCGTTAACAACGTGACAAAAGTCGACAGTGTGTCGAACAGGGTAGCATACCTTATACTCAGAATTACCGAAAGGTATTCGTTGAAGGTCATACAGGTATATGCGCCGACCTCGACACACCCAGACGATGCAGTGGAAGTCATGTATGAGGAGATCTCCGAGGCCATACATACTTCCAAGACTCATTTCACGGTTGTAATGGGGGACTTCAACGCAAAGCTAGGCACAAGGAAAGACGATGAGCTGAGAGTGGGGCCATTTGGATTCGGGCGGCGGAACCGAAGGGGCCAGAGACTGGCCGACTTCATGGAGAAGGAGGGCCTCTTCATGATGAACTCCTTCTATGAGAAGCGGCCAGCCAGTAAGTGGACGTGGATAAGCTCCGACGGTTTCACTAGAATTGAGATTCATTATGACACTAGACTTCATTATGACGACCAAGAAGCAAATATTTAATGATGTCTCTGTGATCAGCAGGGTGAAAACCGAAAGCGATCACCGCATTGTTAGAGGCACATTGAATATCGATGTTAAGCTTGAAAGGGCACGTCTGATGAAGTCTGCGCTCCGTCCAAATCCTGCCCAAATCCAAAACCCTGAGAGCTTTCAGCTAGAACTGCACAATCGCTTCCAGTGCCTAGCCAGCTGCAATGATATTGACGAGATAAACAACGGGTTGGTGGAAACTGTCCAAGCGGTGGGATCTAAGTTCTTTAAGGCCCCCCGCCAAACTAAGCACCAGAAACTCTCAGATGAAACCATTAAGCTAATGGAGGACCGGGATGAAATGAGATTGCAGTCTTCAGCTGATATGTCGGCATACGGCGTGCTTAATAGACGAATCTCTAAATCTATGCGACACGATCTGCGTACCTTTAATACATCTCGTATTAAGGTCGCAATAGAAAGGAACAAAGGTTCAAAAGTGTTTGCAAAGCATTCGTCTATAGGGCAAAGCCAAATGACTAAGCTGAAGACCGACAGCGGCACTATCATTTCGTCGAAACCGGAGATTCTGAGAGAGGTCGAAAAGTTCTATGGACAGATGTACACCTCAACACAAAACCCCGTTGGTCAGTTGGCTCAGGACACCAGAGCCAAACTAACCCGACACTATACCGAAGACATCCCGGACATCAGCCTGTACGAGATTAGGATCGCTCTGAAACAGCTTAAAAACAACAAGGCACCAGGTGAGGATAGAGTTACGACAGAACTTCTGAGAGCGGGTGGAAAACCGGTACTTCAAGTCCTCCAGAAGTTATTTAACTCCGTCGTCCTCGAAGGAACCACGCCAAAAGCGTGGGATAAGAGCGTGGTGGTGCTTTTCTTTAAAAAAGGTGATAAAACCTTATTAAAGAACTACAGGCCCATCTCGCTCTTGAGCCACGTTTACAAGCTGTTTTCGAGAGTGATTACGAACCGTCTCGCACGCAGGTTCGATGACTTCCAGCCTCCCGAACAAGCCGGTTTCCGAAAAGGCTTTAGTACCATAGACCACATCCACACGCTACGCCAGATTATACAGAAGACCGAGGAGTATAATCGGCCGTTATGTCTAGCGTTTGTGGACTATAAAAAAGCCTTCGATTCAATCGAGACCTGGGCGGTACTGCAGTCTCTTCAGCGATGCCAAATCGACTATAGGTATATCGAAGTGTTGAAGTGTTTGTATAGTAACGCCACTATGTCAGTCCGTCTACAGGACCAGAGTACGGAACCAATCCAATTGCAGAGAGGCGTGAGACAGGGAGACGTAATTTCTCCGAAACTGTTCACGAACGCATTGGAGGACGTTTTCAAACTCTTGGTCTGGGACAGACTTGGCATCAATATCAATGGCGAATACATCACTCACCTTCGTTTTGCCGATGATATAGTCATTATGGCCGAATCGCTCGAGGAACTCGGTACCATGCTCAACGACCTCAGTAGGGTCTCCCAACAGGTGGGTCTTAAAATGAACATGGATAAGACGAAAATCATGTCAAATATCCATGTTGCGCCCGTACCGGTAGTTGTTGGGGGCGATACTCTCGAAGTTGTCGACGAATATGTATACCTAGGACAAACTGTCCAATTAGGTAAGTCCAACTTCGACAAAGAGGTCGCACGAAGAATCCAACTCGGCTGGGCAGCGTTCGGAAAACTTCGCGATATCTTCTCGTCCAAAATTCCCCAGAGCCTGAAGACTAAAGTCTTCAACCAGTGTGTGTTGCCAGTGATGACCTATGGCACTGAAACGAGGTCCTTTACTCATGACCAAGCTCAAAGTCGCTCAACGAGCTATGGAGAGGGCTATGCTCGGGGTTTCTTTGCGTGACAAAATCCGCAATGAGGAAATCCGCAGAACTAAAGTTGCCGACATAGCTCTCAAAATTAGCAAGTTGAAGTGGCAATGGGCAGACCACATCGCTCGTAGAACCGATAACCGTTGGGGAAGAAAGGTTCTCGAGTGGAGACCACGGACTGGAACACGCAGCGTTGGCCGGCCCCCCACAAGGTGGACCGACGATCTAGTAAGAATCGCGGGGAGCCGTTGGGCGCAAACGGCTACCAACCGCTCGTTGTGGCGATCTAAGGGGGAGGCCTATGTTCAGCAGTGGACGTCTTCCGGCTGATGATGATGATTATGCCGGCGTCAAGGAATTTATCCCACGGCGCTGAAAAAAGTTAAAATCTACCCGCTATACAAGGGTAAAGGTAAGAAGACCGACACCAAATCTTACCGCCCTATATCGTTAGTGCCGGCCATTAGTAAGATTCTTGAAGTCGGGCTCAATAATAGGCTGCTCGCGTTCGTAGCGGGCCGTGGTGTCTTATCGGATAGACAATATGCATATAGAGCGGAGCGCGCAACCCCGGACCTGGTGCGCGAGGTGGTATGGCGAGTGCTGAGCGCGCGCGAGGCTGGCCAGCGCGTCGCGTTGCTATGCTGTGACCTCTCGCGCGCGTTCGATACCGCTGATCACAAACTCATTGCCAACAAACTCCAGTTCTATGGAATACGCGGTCCCGCGTTATCATTACTCACATCCTTCATGTCTGACAGATCTCAAGTGGTAGTAGGTGATGGGGGGCGCGTTACATTATCGGAATTGGCGAGTATCATAGGTGTTTCTCAGGGCTCGTGTTTGTCGAACACCTTATTTAGCTTGCTTCTGAATGACCTACCCGGTGTCGTCGAAAACGCCGAAATCTTCATGTACGCGGACGACGTCGCCGCGGTGATTACTGCACCCACCGATCGCGAACTGTAGCATGGGCTGAACTAGGTGGTGCGACAACTCGAGTCATGGTTCAAATCCAACGGTCTGGCATTGAACCGGGATAAGACTTGCTACATGACATTCTCCCTAAATAGTAGGACACCACTTTCACTTAAAGTTACCGCCGGGAATACCATGCTGAAACAAGTCCAAACTACGAAACTGTTGGGTTTCCACATAGACAGCTCGCTCGTGTAGGGCACTCACATAGAGGAGCTATGCACAAGGCTCGGGAGGGCGTGTATTGCATTACGGAGGCTGGCGAGCACCGCGTCCCGCGACGTGGTGCGCTCCTGCTATTTTGCCACCGTCCACAGCGCCGTCACCTACGGAGCCGAGCTGTGTGTCATGTAGGGACATTTTTGAGGAATTAAAAATCCTACCTCTGCCCTGTGAGCTTCTATATCAGGTGGCCTTGTTTACCTTCGTATGTTTGGACTTGTTTCAGCGTCGGGGCGTTAACAAATCCCATGCCCTACGCAGTGACAAATTCCGCCGCACAAATTGACCAAATCCGAGAGGTCCGTATACATCATGGGCCCATCGGTTTTCAATAGATTGCCAGAATCGATAAGGACAGCAGCGTCCGTGCCTATATTTAAGAGTAGGCTTAAAAAGCGGTTGTTTAGTGGGATATTCTACAGTGTAGCCGAGTTTTATGAACTACCTACACTGTAGAATATCGCACCAAGACTAATATAAATTAATGCAGTGAAAGAAATTTTAATATAATTAAATTATATAATTATTAACTTATTGTGATTTTTAATGACTTGTAACTATGGAGTTATAAATAAAGTATTGTATTGTATTGTATAAGTTGACGTCTATCTGTACGTCTCGCAGATTCCAAAAACTGGACCGGTTTTGATGCGGTTTTTTAATAGAACAGGGATGGTTCTTAGCTATAAGTGATAAAATCAGGTCAGCCGATCCGAAGATTATCAGCATTTTCCATTTTTTGGTGAAGGGATCTCAGCTGTAAAATAGAAATTTCTTAAGATTTTTTATCTCTTTTTAAAATGTATTTTTATTTTATTTTATTTATTAGGTCTACCAACGATTGTAACAATATTTCATGCTTAACTATAGAATAATTTAAGTAGGTACTAATTGCACAACCAATTATAGGTAAACACCGCATGCACTAAAAATTATGTAGTAACAATAACAAAGTGACACTAGTAAATTATGACAAACAATGGAATTAGTGAAGTAAAGAAAGAAAAAAATACAAAATTATAAAAATACGCACTACTGATAGCAATAAATCTATTAGTTTGGCAAGTTCTTAGATAAGTACTGCCGGAATTTGAATATGTTTATATTAAAAATATCAACCTGAGTACAGTAATAGTTGAAGCCGTTGCTAATCCTGGGAATGGGCGAGTTAGAGCCGAGAACAGTGGTACGGAGTGGTGGTGCAAGGGATAGGATTGGTTTACTAGGGATTCTGCTAGGGACTCTAAAACATATTTTTTCCAACAACTGAGGACAATTAAATTTATTATTTAAAGTTTTATACAAAAAAATTTGGTCCAACTGTGTTCTTCGTTTTTCAAGGGACGAAATTTTGAAATAGTCGAGCCTATCCGAATATGATTGCAGTGTTTTGGCCTTCCTAGCTGCATATGCTAAGTGCCACAAGAACCGTTTTTGAATACGTTCTATTTTTAATATGTGGGTAGCATAGTGCGGCCGCCACACTACTGGGCAATACTCAAGAATACTATGGACCATCGTGTTATACAGGAGTATTTTAGTATATGGTTTTTTAAATATTTTACCATTCCTGATAATAAATCCAAGCATTTTAGATGATCTTTTTAAAATATTCTCAATGTGTGGCATATAGGTTAGTTTTTTATCGAAAATCACGCCTAGGTCTCTAATCTCGTCAACCTCACGTACAGGCGTGCCTCCTATGGTATAATGTGATTTGACAACGTTTAGCTTGCGGGTGAATTTAATGAAGTAACATTTATCCGTGTTAATGATCATATTATTGGTACAGCACCATTCCTGTAGACGGTCAAGATCGCGCTGCACCAAATAAGTGTCAAGTTCGGAATGGATAGTGCGTATGATTTTTAGATCGTCAGCGAATAAGAAAGGTGAAGAATACTTGAAGCATTGAGGTATGTCATTGGTAAATATATTGAATAATATTGACCCCAAATGAGACCCAAGTACTCCCGAATGTATACCGTAAACATTCGATTCGTAGCCATTAACCACAACAGAAAATGAACGATCGGATAAATACGAGTTTATCCAGGTAATAAAATTACCAGCAAATCCGTACGACGAGAGCTTATTGACTAGCAGTGAATGGGAGACTCTGTCAAAAGCCTTACTGAAGTCTATGTAAATGACATCAACTTCTTGGCGCTTGTCTATGGCTTCAGTAAGTATTGATTATTCTAAGATTTTTAATGTACTAAACTGCAACATTTGCCATTGAGCAGCTCAAAAACTGCATGTTTTCCTTTAGATGGAGCTAGCGGCGCTTTGAGTCACAATCTGAATCATCTCACTAATTTCGACCCTGTCGTAACAAGAGCTGTAGCACAATTGGCAGTGCATCATCGTATCAAGAGGAAGGTTGCGGGTTCAAGTCCCGTCTAGACTTGGAAGTTTTCGTTCCGTAAGTGTTCGGATAACACAAAAAAAAAATACTGTATTGTTGGGATGTTGCGTTCGCATCCGCATCCGCAAATGCGGAAACTCCGCTTCGATTTGGACATCTGCTTCCGCATCCGCAATAATGAAATGTAGCGCAGGTCGCGACATGAAAGAAATTGAGTGGGGCTTGCGAGTGGCGCGTGCCGTGGGCACGTGCTGATTGAGCAATAGGAGCGAAGATTTCGATGACAAGATCTGACGCTTTTGTTATTAT
Organism: Philereme vetulata; assembly: GCA_918857605.2. Taxonomy (NCBI): domain Eukaryota; kingdom Metazoa; phylum Arthropoda; class Insecta; order Lepidoptera; family Geometridae; genus Philereme; species Philereme vetulata. Next base: position 1,729,340 of record OU975451.1, on the reverse strand, counting down.
TTATCATTCAAATCGTAAATCAATCATAACGTGTTTACTTGCGCTTATCGTATGAACATTACAGTTTATGAGTGTTATTTTGAGTATACAGTGAGTATTGTACAGCGAGTTTTCTGCAGTTAATAGTTTATTTCTTTATTTTATTTCCAAAATGAAGTTTCTTAAAAAGATCCGCATCCGCATCCGCGTCCGCAGATATAAAAAAATCTGCGTCCGCAACCTCCCTGCTTGTTACCACGGGTTACTAGAACCTTTTCACGGACATCAAACCTAACGAATAAGGGATTATAAGGAAGTGGGAAGCATCATTATTCAACTCTACCTTATCTCTACATTACATTGTGGTATTCACAACAAAGTGTTTCCGTTTTTCGAAGGGCACTTAAAAGTTAAGTGTTGAGAACAATTAGGGGACCTAAATATTATTTGTAATCTTTAACTATCAAAATAGTGCCACGAAATAACAAACTTCAACAAGAACAATCTTGGTCTACAGTTTTATTCAAGTTACAAGTAACGGGAGTGCATGTAAATTGGTTATCCTTTTATGGAATAGAAACTACAGTTATTCTGAATTTCAGTGCTTTTCCTATATTTGTGTAACTAAAGTTACACGCAAACCAAACTTCAGCATTGTGGGGTCACTGGTGTACCCTGTGAATTTCGTCAAAAGTTTCGTTTTTGTTATGGCTAATAACCTAAAAACTACAACAACAACCCCCCAGTGTTAGCTCATTTAGTCACACCAGAATTGTGTCATCACCTTCTATCCATATACCAAATTTCACGATGATCTGATCCACGCTTTGAAAGTTATCCTCGGACAAACAAACGTACTACTAAGTCTATAAAATCGCATGTCAGTCAACTTAAACCATTGTAATGTTATTACCTGAATACCGTTTGACATCAAACATGACGAGACTGGATCGAAGCTTGAATGTTAACATTTTAAGTTACATGGATTGGCCTTTTGGCCTTATGGTATTCAGAGGCTTATTTGAACCCTATAAAGTACAACACCAAGAGTAAATATAACACAGAATTTTAACCGAAATTAGCTGTTTGTTACCAAGTGATTATAAAATGATAAGTTCCGACACAATATTTTATTGTTTGAGAATGAATGAAATGAAACGAGTAAAATGAATGAAAATTCGTAGAACATTTGCTTACCATTGTACTATATTTGACATAACTAGTTCTATAAGTATTCCTGGTGTGCAATACTGCATTAAGTATGCTATTGTTTCTATTCAATTCTATTTTTTTATAAACTGGGGTGACGGCAGTATGGCCCTGCTGATCGTTAGCAATTACCACTGCTTTACCTCACAATACGTATATAAGTATATATATTTTTATTTCTTAACCTATACTTTTCCACTGCTGGGAAAAAGTCACCCCCATGTTCCTCCATATCTCATGATCACTCGCTACGTCCCACCAGCCATCTTGGAATGCATCGAGGTCGTCACGCCAATGCTTCCTCGGCCTGCCCCGGCTTCGACGCCCATCTGAAAGCACCCATTGTGTAACGACTGTTGCCCATTTGTCTGTAACCATGCGACTGACGTGACTCGCCCAGTCCCACTTCAGCCTGGCAGTCTTGTCTACAACTTCTGCCCGTCTTCGCGCGCAGTGTGGTATTGCGGATCCTGTCGATTCTCTTTACCTCTATACACGCTGCGTTCCACGGCTCATATATATTCATAATTAATTAAAAATTCCTATATTATGATAAATAATAAAGAACCTTTTAACTAAGTAACGCATAACAAATAATCCCTTTCAATAACAAATTAATGGATATGCTAAAACTAATGGAATCACTCAATCGAACTAATGCACCGATAGATAGTGTGGTGATTTATAACTCTTCGAATAAGAAAAATGATTATAAAATACATTGTCTTTATACGATCCGATACGATTTAAATGCTAAGGTACAGTCAAATGAAAAGATAAGTGACCAGACTCGTCAAACATAGATTAAAAGTTGCCTAAACCGTTAAGCGAATTTGACTGTAACTATAAGTTCAATCGCTGGAAATTTCTGTGTTTTTTTCTGTTTTGGTAACTTCTGTAATACTTTTGAATAGACATGTTTGCGTTTAGACGCCCTCTCTCCTGTCAGAACACTCTTTGACTTTGACTTGTGAAGAGTTGTAGACTGTAGATTTACAAAGACTTGCAAGCAACGGGATAAACTAGCCATACGATTGTGGAAAGTGTGGTTCTAAATATAATAAGACCATCCAAATCCATTTAATATTTAAATAAAAATAGATACCCATTATCAGCCCCTGTGTTGAAGTTGTAGCTGCTTGATCATAACCTATTTGATTTATGCTTATATTAAATTTGTATTATCATTATTATTTTATGGTACGTAGGTGTGTTTTTATTATTATAGAAGTAGATACACCACCGTCATGTGATCAAGTATTATCATGTTCATACAAAGGTTGTCTGGAAGAAATGTCTTTTAGCGATAAGACCACCCACAGTACTATATCTATTTGTAAAAAATATGTTTTGTTCATTATTTTGGTGTACAATAAAGAGTTTAATGTTAAATGAATAAATAATCTTAAACTCTAACTTCGTATACTAAAAAGGTCTTCCCACAAAACCTCAGCTCTTTAGCAAATTATGAAGCAGCGGCTTTTTGGCTGATTTAGATTTATGTTCAGAGCGTAATGAACTATCTCTAATGTATCTTACCCCGAAGGAATAAGGCTTTTTATTGATTGATTGTTTTGTATAAATATTATTTTAGGAAAATTTATGAAGTGATTTTGGGATATGAAATATTCGATTCTTGAGAATATCTCAACTTGTTAACATTTCTTGTTTAACCTCCAGAACAAAAAAGTTCAGCCTAGAAATTATGAACAATATTATTACAGTTACAATAAAAATCAAGCCTAGAGTAATTAGCAAACTGAAGATGGCAGTTTGTAGGATGCTATCCAATGCGTGGTCTCCACTTGAGAACCTTTCTGCCCGTCAGTTCTTCCAACTATGTGCGCTTACCTACTATCATTTATTTGCTTTAAGTAAAGCCCTCTCCATAGAACGCTGAGTAACCTTGAGCCTAATTATGAGGCTCATAGTGAGAGACCACGTTTCTGTACCATACGTCATCACTGGTAACACACACTGATCAAAGACTTCCGTCTTCAGACACTGAGGTATTTTGGCCCCAGCCGAATATGTTTCGTTGACGGACCTCATTCTCGAAGTTGGACCTGCCTAACTGGACTGTTTGTCCTATGTCTAAAATCTCGAACACTGAAAATTGCGAGCCTATCGATCTTTTACAGAATACATTTTGAGGAATGTGCCCAGGAACTATACGATGTGATCCCGCCATCCCTTCCATCATAGGACAAGCAGACGCACGGCTCAGTTCTATCCATACCACAGTTTATATACTACACATTCGCACTCACTATTTTGGTTCTGCGTTCAGCTAAGGTATGGATCACTTTACAGTCGTCAGTTTCTGAAGACCATCACCTTCTTTAAGATAAGAGTGAATAGATGTCATCTAGATCTTCGCGCTTCATTTTAGACCACATTATCGCTTACCATCAGAAGACATTGTGGTCAAACGAAGATAGGCGCACTCGTCAAAAACTTCGACTTAAGAGTTTCCAAATGATTCCAGGGTATACGTGATTATTTCTGCCAATCCTTGAATATTTTAGCCCAAATTACTAAAATGACAGAAGTAGGTTTAGTGAAAGAGTTATTAGTGTAACTCTAGAGGCGAAGTTACTTGTTATTATGTTGTTCCTCGTAAAACCGGTACCTCCCGGCTCGGCTGTACGGGTAACAGAATACCCGAACGTACGTACCTTATGATGAATGGTCGACGAGATAAATACGAATACGAACTGTGCTGGGTTAGACCACAGAAACTCACTTATTCCTACATCATTATTTTCGAGAAAAATAGTTTTACTATGTTTTTACAGATAATAACATCGCGTTTAAAAAAAATACTTACGGACCCAAACCATTCCGTTTTTAAAATGCTAAAAAAGGTTTCAATGCCAGCTTTTCAATGATGAAAAGATTGTAATCGAACAGAGTGTAATTTTGTTTTACTTAAGGTATATTAGTAGTTGGAAAAGAGAGAAAGAAGATTAGGTTTTTTCTAGGGGTTTCCGTGCGTGATAGATCATAGCATGACTAGCTTTCTATTTAAAACTGCGTCCGAATCAGTCCATCCGTTCGGTAACTAGGATGTCACAGACAGACAGCGTCAAAATACCAACCCGGGTTTGCGTCAGGGATTAAAAAGAATTAAGCTTATCCGTACTTGCCTAAAAGCCCGTAGTTCTATGTTTAAGCGGTGTAACCCCGCGTTAATCTATCATATTGTATCTCACACAATCTGTTTAGATTAAAGGCCAGTTTTGTACTGATTCTGTTTCTTGCCAGCACAATGAAGCGATATTAGCTGTTACTTGCTTGTTGCTTGTGAGTTATGGTGTTTCCCCTCAATTCAATTTGGTTATACAGGATGTATTTTAGCAAAGTTAATAATGATGATGAAATTAAATATAAAATATTTGTCTATGACACGGATAGATTTAAAAAGGAAACCGGCATGTCCAAGATTCAAAAATTCGAAGACATGTGTCATCGGGTTAGTTATATTATGTTATGCGGCGATGGACTTCTGAACTGTCACGTGTACGATTAACTTCCGTTTAAAAAGTGGGTATGCATGAAACGACTTGTTTGTACTTGCTTTTGTGGGATATCTTCACGTATCTGTGTACTGAGTGTGAGATCCGAATATATTTATCATGTGGATTAATATAGTCGTGAGCTAGCATAGCTGCTTCATGTGCGACAAGCTTATGAAAATCTTTTATAAACTTATGCACTAGATCGGTAGCGACAGAAACACTTTATTATGCATCATAAGAAGGCTCAAGGTAGATCAGCGTGCTACGAAGAGGGATATGCTTGATGTTTCTGTACGCGATCGAATCAGAAATGAGGATCAGTATATAAACCAAGGTCACAGGTGTAGCTAAGAGGATTAGCAAGTTGAAGTGACAGTAGGCGGGGTACATAACTTTGAACTAACACCCGTTGGGGCAGTTAGGTTCTAGATTGGAGACCATGCACTGGAAAGCTGTAAATTTACGTTAAAATTGGCACTGCCGTGCCATCATCATCATCATCATCATCAGCCCACATTAGTCCACTGCTGGACATAGGCCTCTTAAATACGCGCCACTGAGCCCGGTCTTCTGCTCTTCTCATCCAATTTCTGTCTGCTACCTTTCTTATGTCATCGCTCCACCTAGCCGGGGGACGCCCTACACTTCGTTTTCCAAGACGCGGTCTCCACTCAAGATCTCGTTTACCCCAACGGCCAGTCCACTGCCACTTCAGTTTGCTAATCCGTTGAGCTATGTCGGTAACTTTGGTTCTCTATCGCATAACCTCGTTACGGATTTTATCTTTCAGAGAAACTCCAAGCATACCCCGTTCCATAGCTCGCTGCGCAACCTTAAATTGGTGGACTAGTCCTACCGTGAGCGTCCACATCTCAGCACCGTAGATCATTACGGTCGTAGGCCGTGCCCTCAAATATCAAAATTGGTGAGTATTTCGTTGTAGAATATTGCAAGTGCTAGCCCTAGGGCAGTACGCTTGAGTGTAGGTAATTAATATCAGAATCGGGCTGAACTTTACTAATTTCTAGGTATCTTTTTTGTGGTAGTACTTCCCCAAATGAACCTTTTCACAAGAAGCCCTACTATGCTTAAAAATCTGAAACTGTGATTAGACTATTTTTAACTCTGATACCACACGAAGCCGTGAGCTATACAAAAATAATATCAACCATAAACTACTCACACGGTTTGTGTATTAAAATTGAAAAATGAGTCGACGAAGCGAAATAGCAAGAAATAATAAGATTCCTGTGTAAAGCTAACCAGTCGTGACTTGGAGCTTTCGCCCTGCTAGGGATGGGACTAGGCTGGAAGATAAAATAAAAAACTGTACAAACATTTCCTTCATTATGGATTCATTTATTCATCATAACTTTTGAATCTAATGGTTAATAACATGTTAAATATCCCGTTTTAAGAACGTAGTTTTATTTATTCATTCTTCTATATGTACAGTTGTACAAGGTACAAAGGTATTCTAAGTAGGTTATTTAACTAAGTTAAATAAATAAATATTGCTGGACATTTCACGCAGCGCTATCTAGCCCCCAAACTAAGCAGAGCTTGTACTATGGGAACCAGATAACTGATAGAATACTTATATGCTATTATTTTTGTAAATACATAAATAAATAAATATTGCTGGACATTTCACACAGCGCTATCTAGCCCCAAACTAAGCAAAGCTTGTATTATGGGAACCAGATAACTGATATGATAATTATATACATTTTTGTTTGTAAATACATACTTGTAATATATATAGAAAATAACCAGACCCGGAACAAATATCTGTAGATCATGCAAACATTTGTTCCGCGGCGAGAATCGAACCCACTACCTCCTGCGTCTCAGCCTGTTATTCGCCCATTGCGCCATGGAGGTCGTCAAGAAAGTACTTAAGTAAGTAGATTATTAAATAAGCATTATCAATACTTACTACTACTTACGTACTTACTACTATGTGTAATTAGTGGACCTGCAGTTTAACACCAACAGTAAGGAACTACAGGATCATCACTTGTTATTTTATTGATTAAAACATTTTGAATTTAGTTTTTTCTTTAGTTACCTATTATTGTGCTGGTGGTAGTACTTCCTCGGGCGAGGCCTTTCAGAAGGAACTCTACTACGATTAAGAATTAGCAGTACCTACCTCTAACGTCTTTTTAGGTTTTAGTTTTGGATTCGTTTCGTTCGTCATTTCGTTGTCTCGTAACTGCTAGTTAGTGTTTATGTTATTTATCCTCTATATGTAGTGCAGTTTATTTATATATTATTTGTATGTATATATGTTTAAAGTATGTATAAGTAATCAATAGGTATATATTATTTTGTGGGTTCTGTTTATGTCTGTACTCTTTCGATTTTTGTTTATGTTGTCCAGCCAAAAGTTGTCTGGAAGAGATCGCTTTTAGCGATAAGACCGCCCATTGTATTTTTATTTATTGTTTATTTTCATTATTACTGTATTTTTGTTCGGTGTGCATTATAGAGTATTTCATTAATTCATTCATCCATTAAATGAATAGTTAGATTAGTATCATTATTATTAATTACCATTTTAAATTGCTGCAAAGAGAATGTACAATGTAAAAGTAAAAATAATCTAGAAATTCTTATTTAATTCGAGTTTTATCGACAAACCCTACCCCTCACTAAACGCCTCGGGCGATCAAATCGTATCCATATATTAAGAACATTCATAGCTCGTAGAGGGCCTGTCGCTTAATGCAATTCATTGTACAAGGATCCTTGCAACAACCAGTGCAACTGGAACTTCCCCGCTCTTCTACCAACCTTCAAAAACTGGACTACGCGGAGAAAACACTTGCAATGTATATACCAGGTTACACTGGCCGTAAGGAACGCTTGCATACATTTCGGCCATTATAACGAGAGCTTCTCCGCTCCCCCACGTTTGTACCTAAATCAGGTTTTCGGTTGCAATGGTCTTAGATGCTGAGGCTCAAGGAATTTTGGACAATGTCAGTCAGCTGATGAAGCCTGTATTCTGCCTCGATTTACAAACTAAAAGGATTACTGAAGAGATTCCGAAATGGTTTTAACGTTTTTGAAACCCCAAAAAATAATGTAGTAATTTTTCAATTCTGAAACTGAATGGGAGATTAAAAACGGAATATTTTATCAGCGGGGGTAAACATCGTTGAAGGCATCTTAAGTTTTAATGCTCTCATTTGTAGCCTGATTTTTCAAGATTCCTCTTTCTAAAGGGTTGGTAACATTTTAATTGTAACTAAAAGTAGTGGTTCGCCCCGAACTGAGATCTCGCGAGTCATTAAAACAAAAGAGTATTATTTCTTTGATCTTTGACTATCAAAATAGTGCCACGAAATAATAACCAACCTACTTGACCAACAATTTTATTCAAATTACAGGTAACGGAAGTTCATGTACTGTGGTTCCACTTTTTTGGTGTAAGTACAAATTACAGTTATTCTGGATATATTTGTGCCTATATTGCCTATATTTGTGTCATATAAGCTACACACATACCAAATTATAGCACTGTTGGATTACTGGTACCCTGTGAATTTTGTCAGTTTAGTTTTTATTATGGCGTGGGCGTGGGCGTGGGCGTGGGCATGGGCTTGGGCTTGGGCGTGGGCGTGGGCGTGGGCGTGGGCGTGGGCGTGGGCGTGGGCGTGGGCGTGGGCGCGGGCGTGGGCGTGGGCGTGGGCGTGGGCGTGGGCGTGGGCGTGGGCGTGGGCGCGGGCGTGGGCGTGGGCGTGGTCGTGGGCGTGGGCGTGGGCGCGGGCGCGGGCGTGGGCGTGGGCGTGGGCGTGGGCGTTGGCGTGGGCGTGGGCGTGGGCGTGGGCGTGGGCGTGGGCGTGGGCGTGGGCGTGGGCGTGGGCGTGGGCGTGGGCGTGGGCGTGGGCGTGGGCGTGGGCGTGGGCGTGGGCGTGGGCGTGGGCGTGGGCGTGGGCGTGGGCGTGGGCGTGGGCGTGGGCGTGGGCGTGGGCGTGGGCGTGGGCGTGGGCGTGGGCGTGGGCGTGGGCGTGGGCGTGGGCGTGGGCGTGGGCGTGGGCGTGGGCGTGGGCGTGGGCGTGGGCGTGGGCGTGGGCGTGGGCGTGGGCGTGGGCGTGGGCGTGGGCGTGGGCGTGGGCGTGGGCGTGGGCGTGGGCGTGGGCGTGGGCGTGGGCGTGGGCGTGGGCGTGGGCGTGGGCGTGGGCGTGGGCGTGGGCGTGGGCGTGGGCGTGGGCGTGGGCGTGGGCGTGGGCGTGGGCGTGGGCGTGGGCGTGGGCGTGGGCGTGGGCGTGGGCGTGGGCGTGGGCGTGGGCGTGGGCGTGGGCGTGGGCGTGGGCGTGGGCGTGGGCGTGGGCGTGGGCGTGGGCGTGGGCGTGGGCGTGGGCGTGGGCGTGGGCGTGGGCGTGGGCGTGGGCGTGGGCGTGGGCGTGGGCGTGGGCGTGGGCGTGGGCGTGGGCGTGGGCGTGGGCGTGGGCGTGGGCGTGGGCGTGGGCGTGGGCGTGGGCGTGGGCGTGGGCGTGGGCGTGGGCGTGGGCGTGGGCGTGGGCGTGGGCGTGGGCGTGGGCGTGGGCGTGGGCGTGGGCGTGGGCGTGGGCGTGGGCGTGGGCGTGGGCGTGGGCGTGGGCGTGGGCGTGGGCGTGGGCGTGGGCGTGGGCGTGGGCGTGGGCGTGGGCGTGGGCGTGGGCGTGGGCGTGGGCGTGGGCGTGGGCGTGGGCGTGGGCGTGGGCGTGGGCGTGGGCGTGGGCGTGGGCGTGGGCGTCTACGCCCACGCCCACGCCCACACCCACACCCACACCCACATTCATCCATACAACCTAGCACGATTTATAAAGTTGGATCGTACGCTACAACAACGTATCTTCCAAAGAATAGCCAATTTAAAAAAAAATATTATGGCCTTTTTATAAGGACTTTACTAAATATAAAAACAAAGTCTAAATGAAGACTTTCCATTTGACATCCCACTTGACCTAATGGTCTCATTTTCATTTTTTTTACCCCTCTTGAACCCCAATATCTGAACAACCCCCCCATATTTTTAGCTCATTTAGTCACACCAAAATTGTGCCATCACTACCTTTGTATTAAATTTCACGATGATCGCATCAACGCTACTAAAGTTATCTTCGGACAAACAAACATACATACATACATACAACGCCGATTTGCCCAAGTTGATCTCGCTTCGCTCGATCAAACCTTCTTAAAACCTTCTTGATACTTGATGAATGATTGTCTTTCTTGGTCTATCAGTTCTTTTATGAAGTAATGCTTTTTGAAGAAGTCAAAAAAATAAATAAATAATGCTGGACATTTGACACAGTGCTATTTAGCCCATAACTAAGCGAAGCTTAGGGAACCAAATAACTAAAATAATAGACACATTCATTTATGGAAATACATAAATAACATATGTAGACAAATATTTATACCTACCGTAGCGGGAATCGAACCCGCTACACCCTGTGTCTCAGCTAGCCGCCCACTGCCCCACGGAGGTCGTCAATTATAGTAAAAATGACTTTTTACCTCGTGATGAACTATCTTTTACGTCTTTGGCATCGGCATAAAAATGTCTTACTTTTTACGCTGTAATTTCATCATTGATTGACATCGCACGTAAAAAAGATGTACCATCCACAATCAAAACTAGCTCTTCAACCTGAGGTGATAAAGTTTAAATTACATGAACCACTCACCCTATTTACTTACGATTAACTAGGCGTTTCGTATGTAGTCATAAAATGAGCTGTTTTCATAAAACTATTTTCAACCGACCTACGTTTTCCGTTCTCAAAAAAATCCAGAGCTTAATAACTGGGAATAGAGTTTTAAATTGAATGTATTTGAGGTTTGTAGGCGGGATGAAAATGTGCAGCCTATATGGAACTTCGTCAAAAAGATTTATGTGGTATTATGGAACAAATTATGTCTATTTTTTATTGAACGTAGATTTTATTGATTTGCTGAGTGATCGGACGCTCCGAGACTCGGATATTTTCTTATTTACGACCTATAACTTGGGATAAAGTGTGATTTTATTTTTACTGCGCATATATTTATTTTGTGGGTTGTTGTTCCGAAATCCAATTTTTGGGATTTATTTCGCTTCATCTGGGAAGTTTAATTAATTTAAGCCTCGTGGAAATTTAATAGGTTTGACAGGTTTCAAAATAATGGATTTGACAAAATATTATCAACTAACAACCAAACCAAATGATACAACATTGGAATATTTGGAATATTGTCCTGTCGAAATATTGGTCCAGGATTAGAGTTTCTCAGTTTAATTCTTCAATGTAAAGTGAAATTTGGTGCTTAAGCTTATGGCGTATGGATAACATAATATTACCAAGCACTAGTTGTATGCACGCGACTCCGTCCGCGATTACCTAGATCTCGACAAAAGCGCCACTTACCGGATCCAATCGTGAATTTAAGCCACCAAGGGGCCTAATCAAACACAGACAAAAAATCTCATCAAAATCGGTTAAGCTGTTTTTGAGTTTTAGCGGGACTAACGAAAAACAATAAAATTTGGTAGTATTACTTGTTGTAGTTATTTGGTAGTTAGTAGATTGTGTGGTAGATTTTTCGATTTCTTGTATAGAAGTTCGTACAAAGTTATCACAGCATGCAAAATGATATACGTCAAATAGGACCCGTTACATTTCCTATACTGAGAGATCTACCCCAACTTCCGATTCGGAAGTGGTGAGTTCGACGTGCAAATGGATTTTTCTACTTAACAAAAATATGTAACCAATTTACACGTGCACAGAACGGCGAAGGAAAACCGGAACCTAGAAGCTGATAAAACCGGGTCCCCCATTACATAAAAGCAACAATCTATAATGGTTGACGGGAACCGTGGGTCACGTGGGTGCTGCAGGCCGCACAAGATCTTTGGACGTCCTGGGGCTGATATTATGATGATGGTGATGATCTGTATTTTTATTTATGAATAAAATAATAAATAAATTATCAAATAAATATTGCTGGACATTTCACACAGAGCTATCTAGCCCCAAACTGAGCAGAGCTTGAACTATGGGAACCAGATACTTAACTATACATATTATATTTTATAGAGAATATCCAAACATTTGTCCCGCGGCAGGAATCGAACCCGCAACCTATTGCGTCTCAACCGGTCTCCCATTGCGCCACGGAAGTCGCATAAAGTGAAAAACACTGGAGTGTCTATTGATTGCTGGTACAATGAGGGTCCCGAGTCCAGTGGCATCATATTTCGTGGATTTATGCGTGCCGGTCGCAGGTTGGATATCTTATTTTAGATCAGCTGAACACGGTCATTGGGGACTGTGGAGTACCGTTAGCAAAGATATTCTGCTATAAAAATGCGTATTTTTTTCATATTAAGGTGCCTAACACATATTAGTCCATATAAATTGTATCTTGTATTGTCTCGTGTAACTTGTAACTTGAAAATTATGTTCTGTGTTTTACTTTGGTGTACAATAAAGAGTTATCTTATCTTATCTCGTCATATTTTACTTAGAAAGAAAATATTGTTTAACCCGTCAAAGATCACGCCAATACATGTATGGCTGTGAGGCCTGAGCGATTACGTGTTTTTTTAAGTCATAGTTAAATATCACTGGAGACACGACCAGATCAGAGGCCAAATACTACTGTTATCCAAAAAGATGTTAGCAAAAATGTTAACATGTCTGCCGTAATTACTGCCTATCACGGGTATGCCGAATCCAGTATAAGGTACGGGATTATATTTTGGGGGTAATTCTACGTTACAAGATATCACAATTATTGCTCAAAAAAAATGCATCAGAGCTATATGTAAAATCCGTAAATCTGATAACTGTAGATCATTTTTTTGCTGAACTGAAAATACTGACGCTACGCTCTACATTTATGAACTTGCGACATTTGTAGTAACAAATATGTACACACGGCTACATATCAAGCTATACATTTCCAGTATAAGGTGACCTTGCATTGTGTAGGCTTTTCGTAGAATGAGAGGTCAGCTTATACTGAAAATGTATAGCATGATGTGTAGCCGTGTGTACCTTTTTAAGAAACGTAACAGCAAACGCTACATTAATACAATTTGTTTCCCACGTAATAGGACTGCTCTTTATAACAAAAGTGTTATCTGTATGGCTGCCTATATATACAAACAAACTTCTAAAGTTTGTTTTAGATGGTTCAAGTTTGAATGTACTTATTCAAGGAAAAACTGAAAAAAATGCTAGTATAAAAAGCTTAATAGTTGTAAGGAATATTTAGATGACAATAATATTGTTTAATAATAGTTATAACTAACTCAATAGTTTTGACTTTGTTGTTACAATTAAAATGGAACCTTATAGTTAAACTCGATATTGCATTCACAAAACGCTGAATATGGCTGCACTTATACTATGTTATACCACAGCGTAAAAAACAAACAGTGGGACATCGCGTTTGAAGTCGCGCGAAATGCCGCTTTTGTGTAGGCATTCGTGATTGCTGTAGGGTTCATCATCATCATCAGCCGGAAGACGTCCACTGCTGAACATAGGCCTCCCCCTTAGATCGCCACAACGAGCGGTTGGTAGCCGTTTGCGCCCAACGGCTCCCCGCGATTCTTACTAGATCGTCGGTCCACCTTGTGGGGGTCGGCCTACGCTGCGTCCTTCCATTCCGTGGTCTCCACTCGAGAACCTTTCTTCCCCAACGTTTATCGGTTCTATGAGCGATGTGGCCTGCCCATTGCCACTTCAACTTGCTAATTTTGAGAGATATGTCGGCAACTTTAGTTCTTCTGCGGATTTCCTCATTGCGGATTTTGTCACGCAAAGAAACTTTAGGGTAGTCACAATATATATATTAATTACGATTTGTCTGAGGAAAACGCATTTTTGTACAGATGTGGATACGTTTTGAGAAGATGTGTGGAATCGCTCAAATGTATTGAAATGATAAAGTACGCTTCTTCATACGATACTCGATACTCTACATACATATACTACGAATACACAAAATGTAGAACAGATTTTATATATATATATATATATATATATATATATATATATAAAAAATACATAAAATACAAAAATATATATGTACAAAAATGCGTTTTCCTCAGACAAATCGTAATTAGGACGCATATTCGGAAGTATGTCATGGGACACGACAGTTGCTGAAGTTGCGAATACAGGGCTATTTTTTAAAAAAGAACGGAATTAAAATACTATCAAAATCTTTAGTAGGTACAATTTGTTTCATTAGTTCCCATAAAAGTAAAAATATTTAAAACAATCAAATTAAAAATCTGCAACCCGGGCTGACGTGTCCCAAGCGAGTGTATCTGTGTGCGAGTGCTTGGGCGCGCTACCGCCCCTCTCTCACCCCGCACACTCCGCACAATTGCTCTGTCTAGACGTGTCCGTTGGCCGACTGTAAGGTTACATAGACTGTGGTTATACTAAACACCTTGTACCTACCCATATAACGCAATAAATTTATTTGTTTTGATTTGAAGATTTTCCATTCAGAAAAAATTGTATACTTCGAACGTTACTATGTCGCATTACAAAATAGCGGATTTTACAAAGAGGGTGCGATATTCCATTGTTGATTAGAATCGTAACACTCTATTATTGTATGAATCGATAAATTAAACTTAACCAAGACACGGGAAATAAAATAACAGTTTGTAATATAACATTGTTATATCAAAAAAGATCGACATCAAAAATAATGTTTGATCAAAACGTTGTGTTTAAGATTGTTTTCTGAACGATTATTCTATTCTTTCAGCTAAGTTTATCAATAAAAAACCGGCCAGCCTTGTTTGTATGTTTGTTTGTTACTCAATCGTCTAGCGGCTGAACCGATTTCGATGAAATTTAGTATATACGTAGATTATAACCTGGATTACCACATAGGCTACTAATTTCATCATAAATCAGTTTCCATGGGATAAAAATAGGATGTCAAATTTTATATATGTATTTTGCACCCCAGAACAACGCGAGCGAAGCCGCTGGTAACAACTAGTTACCAATAAATTATTAATATAACTATTATACCTTATTAACGTGGACTGAAACAAGGTAGGTAAGTACCTATTTTTTTTCAATTGTACTGTGCCATTAGTGCTTACAGTAAGCCATAAGTTATTTATTGGTAAAATAATCTTTTAGGTACATGTCATGTTTTAGCGTCATTATCAAAATAAATAAAGAAAATATTTATTTAGCGCCAAAACAAATGAAGTTAACATTATGATAAAATAAATCATCTATAATATAAAAATGAATCGCAATATGTGTTGGTAAGCGCAACAACGCCTGGACCAATTAGGCTAATTCTTTTTTTGTTGTATTTCTTATTGTCTTCAGTCGTCAGGAGAAGGTTCTTATGAAAGAAAAAATTAAGAAAATTGCGCGCAAAATTAAAAAATTTAAGAATACTTAACCACCATATAAAATTATTTATAATCTAACTTTAGCGCTTTTATACTGTAACAACGTTTGACATAGAATTGACAGAATGCGTGCTGCAAATATCGTCAAAGAGGATGCAATAAAATGAATATCGTTTGAAACAGATGCTACGGTAGGAGTTATCCCGAGATATATTATCTATATATATATATATATATATATAAAACTAATTGCTGTTCGTTAGTCTCGCTAAAACTCGAGAACGGATGGAGCGATTTGGCTAATTTTGGTATTAAATTATTTGTGGAAGTCATTCATTTTCTCATACACAATGATGGCCGGGGACAACAATTGACAATTCTACCAGGGTGACTTATATTGACAGCCCGCGTTATACCTATGCATGTCAAGCCGATACGAAGTTCGGGGGGTCCACTAGTTTCAAAATAAAAACACATTCCGAAAAAAAACATAAGGAATAAATACAATAAAATTAAGTTATTAAAAAAACGAATATTTAAAAAAGTCCTAATAATAATGTAAAGCTATATCACAACTAAAACTAACTACAATGGGGCACTGTTTAATACCTGCCCGCCGTAAACTCATCGATCACAGAATGTCTGCTCCATTAGCCAGCGTTCTATTCTAGATATTTTAAACCATCTCAAAAATGTTCAAGCCTAGACGGGACATCCCGTATAGGATTGAAAATGTTTAAGATGGTTTTCAAGTTTTTGACTAAATCTTGGAATTTTCCGTAAGTGTTCCGATAACATATAAAAATAAAAATACTGTTTTATTCTAGACTTCTGGAAAGGCAAACTATAGCCCTAACGAGCCCTAAAAATAAAGTATAATCAGCCACAAAAATATTAGCCACTGTTACTCGTATTTTGCTGTCCGTACCTGCTATTCCAATATTGACCGCACTTATCTACTAGTAAGGTATGCCTTATTATGTAAGTTTTTGCGGAGCGCTCTTAGCAACCGTCGCTTAGCTATTTGGGATGTTACTAAGGTAAAGAATTGATCATAAGCCTCCCATAATCCATTTTGTATCCTTATTATTTAGGGGACAATAATTGGATCTTTTTCTGTTTTGGGTTTGTATCGTATTTCTTCGATTGGAAGAAGGCTTTTTGCTATTGTAATTATGGGTTCACAGTTAAAATTCAACGCGGTATCGTTAAGGCTCTAAATTTTCGATATTTTGGCGCAATTAAGTAGTGGGATAATAGTAAATATATTAATAACCATTACTGAATAATATCTAATTATATGTAACACTTTAGACCAGGGATTCCCAAACTATTTTGGGCAAGAAACCCCTTTTCTAAAATGAACTGATACCTCAGACCCCTATAGACAAATTACTTTAAAAATCTTATCTCTAGTGTTTGCCTTTTGATACAAAATACTTACCAAATTAAAAATTTAAGGTTGGTTAAGTGAGTACACTTAAAATTATTTTCTCATCAACATTTAACAAAATGAATAGTCATTAAATTAAGTAAATAGCAAGTGCAATTAATATGTATTAATAAAACACTCGTGAAAATACTTAAGAGGGTAATTAATTTTTGATGAGAACATTAAATCGCAAAGTAAAGATAAAAAAATAATATGAAACCGATTTCGACCCCAAGGGGCCGATATCGATCACTTTGGGAATCCCTACTATAGACTATGCCTGAACTAGGATAACCGGCTAGACCGGGTAACATATGAATATTCAAATTAATAAACTTAAAATCCAACAACATAAAAACGAACTAAGTGCTAACATAGGAAGTTATTAGTTTACGTAATAAACAACTCTTAAATCTTACTTTATAACTGCTAGTTTCCTAAAAATACATCAGGATTTGCAAAATATTATTTCCGGGTTTAGCTGGTACACACGGCTACAAATCAAGCTATAATTTCCAGTATAAGCTGACCTCTCATTCTACGAAAAGCCTACACAATGCGAGGTCAGCTTATACTGGAAATGTATAGCTTGATGTGTAGCCGTGTGTACCTAAGAATACTAACGACTACGTAGCGAAGCGAGGCTACCTTTCTGCCCCAACGGCTTGTTTTTACATATTACAATTTGGAGATGGAAAAAGCAAAGCCCACTTCATATTTTGTAGCAAGCATCACATTTATTTTTTTATTCTGACTTTACAATTCTAATACCCTAATAATCTTATTACAATCTAGTAATATATAGGCTAATGAGTAATTACATTTTGACCTAATTTATAAATATAAAAGACAGTCTAAGTATGTGTCCAATAGCACTTTTCTTACTGTCTTTAGATAACAAAGCATTGCCTCGTAGGTCACGCACCTATAGAACGATGCACTGCCCTGCGACCATCAACTTAAGACATACAGGTGAAAAGCCTCACCCTTCAAACCGAACCAAAATGATGCTACTTCGTGGCAAATATAGGGACTTTTCACAAGTAGTACGACTTTTAAACACTACTATGGCTCTGTCAGTTCCTCGTTAATGATCTGCCCACTGCCACTTCAGCTTGTTAATCAGCTTCAGCTTTTAAATCAAAATTTTGTAAATTAGCAAATTGTAACCTATTACTCGTGCGCGATAACTTGGGACCTGCTAGGTATGCGACTCCTCGACCGCTTCCCCTGCACTTCCCCGATGGCGCCCGTATTGTACCGTTCGCATCACTATTTTTTACTAGGGTTTTTGTCTCGTACTGGCCTACGTCACGTAACGACGTGCTCTGGAATTCTTTTAGTTTTCGTTTGTGTTATTGTTTTGTTGTCTGGAAAAAAGAAGTCAACCATGTGGACAGGCTTCGACAAAAGTATTGGGACGATGACCTCTTACAAGAGACGAATGAATCGCAATTAATTGTAAATTTATCGGATACCTCTTCGTCAAGTGATTATAGTGAGACTGAGGACGAAGAACAACCTCTCGAAGGCATAAATCCACTAAGTAGTGACGAAGATGAGATAATGTAAATAATAGATAAAATAAATGTATAAACTTAAACATTGTATTTTTATTTTATTCAAATAGTGTAAAAAAGATTAGATAAAAAGCAGCGTCCTCCCTGAGTAACATAATAAATTAGGTTAAAAAAAAACAAAGACGAAGCCGCGGGCGGCTGCTTGTTATGTGCGCTTTTTTGCGGGCGGTACAAACACGCCAATATGACGTCACCGCGCTCAGGTCCCAACTTATCGCGCACGGGTAATACCTATAATCAGGAACGTCTAACTCATTTAAATTGTATGTACGGGCACTGGAAACTGCGACACAGTATTTAACTAATGCAGTTTCCAGTGTTCACATTGTTTTTAATCACATGTAAAATAAATATATAAAAAAAATTACTGAAAATAAATAAATTACAAATTCCTAAATTAGAAATCCTATATCTATATAGGCTATATCAGTATCTTTTGTTTTTCTCTTTGGTTTGTCCACGAATCAGATTAGTCACAAAAGTAAAGAAGAAAGAAATGAAAAGAAAAGAAAATACAAAATTACTTTACACAATTTAATATAATTTTTCTTTTTTTTATACCTACAACAAATACAAAAATCTTCACATCTTATATCTATATCTACTTGACCTCCTATTTCTTTCTACATACCCACGATTTTTTCTAAATACGTAATCAATTGAACCGCGGGTCAAAGTCGTGATCTCTACAGCTTATCTGCGATCACATCTATCGATTTCAAAGAACCGATTCAAAATCGGTCGACCTTGATATCAATGATCGAGTTTTGAAGATTCCAACTTAAGATTAATGATGGAGATTCTATACGTTATGGATGTTTAGTGAACAATCGTGGTATCGATGATCGATTATTTAAACATTATGATGGTCATGGTGATTTTACAATGCTAGAGGCCAGAATTACAGAGACGAGGATGGCGCAGCTCTATTCACTGACTGATTTTGCTCTTTATTCTTTCATTATCATCATCATATCAGCCATAAGACGTCCACTTTCAAGAGCGGCGGATCTTGTGCGCCCTGCAGCCTGCAAGGCTCAAAGCTACCTATATTAGGTCGTCTTTCCATCTAGTGGGTGGCTGTCCTATGCTGCGTTTTTCAGTGCAAGGTCTTCACTCGAGAACACTTCTGCCCCAACGCCCTTCAGTCGGTCAGTTCATCGAACTCTGTGCCCTACCCACTGTCACTTAAGCTTGCTAATCTTTTGTAGTATGTTCCTTTGGTTCGTCTACGAATCTCCTCATTTCTAATTTGATTTCTTAGAGTACATACCACCAAGCATAGCCCTTTCTATAGCATGCTGAGCCTTATTATGAATGAGGCCCATAGTGAAAGATCACGTGTCTGTACCGGACATTTTTAGGGTTCCGTAGCCAAATAGCAAAAAACGGAACCCTTATGTATTCGTCATGTCTGTCTGTCTGTCCGTCCGTATGTCACAGCCACATTTTTCCGAAACTATAAGAGCTATACTGTTGAAACTTGGTAAGTATTCTGATATTCTGTATTGAAGTTTTTAATATTATTTTTTTCTAAACCGAATAGTTTACGCGAGAGACACTTCCAAAGTGGTAAAATGTGCCCCCCCGCCTGTAACTTCTAAAATAAGAGAATGATAAAACTAAAAAATATTTTTGATGTACATTACCATGCAAACTTCCACCGAAAATTAGTTTGAACGATCTAGTAAGTAGTTTTTTTCAATACGTCATAAATCGTAAACCGCAATTTACCTCTCATTCAATCAACTCAAATGTAGAAAAAGTAACAACGAACTACAAGAACGTTTATATCATGTTACTTGCTGCTACGGAACTCTTCATTGGCGATTCCAACTCGCACTTGGCCGCTTTTTTCTTTACTTACTATAAAATGCTCATAAAACTTACACTTTAAGTCATAACGTTCTATGAGCTAGGAACCAAGCACTAATAGGAACCAGATTTTTTTTCTAGTGCGCTATCTCGCTGTTGGCCTCTGATGCCGATGGTGAGCGCAGATGGCGCTCAGCCCTGTAAGATTTGATGAGGCAACTAGCGCAAGGGCACCACTTAGGTACGAACCTTGGCTTGGGCCGTTGCCAGGATGAGGATAGATAGATTGAAAACGCTTTAATGTAAATCACACTTAAATTATAAGACAATTTATAAAAACAAATAACAATACACGCAGAAATACAATTGGCGGTCTTATCGAGATAGGAGAGAAACGCCCTGGGCGTTGTACATGTTTGTACCTTGTGTAGGCGGCGACTGTAGGGACTCTTCGACCTCGCCGGTGAGGTTGGTGTATCTGTGAAGTGTTTGCTCTGTCTAATGCAGATGACTCAGAAATCTGTGAAAATCCGGTTTAGCGGAGAGTTAGTTAGCGTTAACGTTAGCGCGTTAGCAAACGGGATTTCGTCATCCGGATCTCCGAGAACCTGTCTCGTTCGACGGAGGTTTATATAGGAACCAGATACCTGATAGAATGCTTACTTATACCTATACACCAAGATATTGTAATTACCGAAAAAAGGGGCAGCTTCAGGAACAGATAAGGCGCTCACATGATTTTATATTAAACACTTTTAACAAAGTTATCGTGGGTTGTTTTGAACTAAAAATGCGAACAAATTTATGGACAAAATACGTAAAATACTACATATGTAGGTCTATCTCGTACGCACTCCAGTCCCGGCAGGGGGCACCAAATTCATGTTAAAAAAAAAAGAACTGGTTTCACAAAACGCTTAGCTAGCATCCAGCGCACGTCGTGCTATCGATTACTCATTTGATTTTGAGCCCCAAATCCCCCCCTGGCTACACCCGATATCACTGTAAATATATAGTCTCCCAAATTACTTAAAATCTATCCAAGAAAATAAAACTTTGACATTTGACAGAAAAAAAATCATTTTTCATATTCATAACCCCCTCTCCCCACCCGCCTCTGATACGCTGGAGGAGAAGTGTCACATCAAGTTTCTGCCCCAGTTCGTAAATATCGTAGATCCGGGGCTGACGCACTTCATTGATGAAGTAAAAGCCCACCACCTAATTATCTAAAGTTTGCGACAGCGTTGAGACAAGCACTCGATCGCGAAACGTCAAATTGCAAATAGAAGCTGGCGACAGCAACAGATAAAACTATTTTCTCATAGTCAATTTGACGTTTCGCGATCGATTGTTGTCGTGTTACTATCGCTCATTTTACGTAATTAGGTGGTCTTTAACAATAAATACCACGAAGGGCGACTTGCGCAACGATGCTTAAACGTATTTAGGGGCTAAATACGATTTAATTAAGGAATCAAATCATACAAATACGTCAAATTTAAGCTTGTTTAGTAGCTAAATACGTTTAGGAATTAATGAAGCCGGCCTATGTATTGATTACTAAATATTTGCCGACCTCTGTGGCCCAGTGGGCGAAGAACCGGCTGAGGCGCAGGAGGTTGCGGGTTAGATTCCCGCTGCTGGACAAATGTTTGCAAGGTCTACAGATATTTGTTGCAAGTTTAGGTATTTTTCTATATATTATTATGAGTATGTATTTACAAATAGTATATAAGTTTTATATTATCCGTTATCTTGTTCACGCTTTCACGCAGTTCAAACTTTGCTTAGTTTGGGGCTAAATAGTGTTGTGTGAAATGTCCAGCGTTTTGTATTTATTTATATACAAAGAACTTGCAGACGCAAACCCTGCGACCCTGGCTGCATTGCATGTTGAATTACAGTGGATAAACTAATATCCAAACAAATTACACATCCATTTCTACAGCATTTATAAACCATTCACTATCTCAATATCGTCAGAGCAGCGGCCATTATTAGAATCAGAGCAAGCAATTATCTGTACCATGTAATTATCTAAAACAAAAAATCTATCTTTCGGATAGAATTTATGTGTAGTAATATCACTTGGTAATACTGTTGATCATATGATCATATTGGTTGAGAGATTATCATCATAATTATTGACCGAGCGAGCGAAGCGTCTCAGTTTCGAGATTGGCCAAAAAATGCTTTTGTCTATCTATCTGTCTGTTCTCGCTTAGAGGTCGGATTTTTCAACCGATTTTTTGGAACATTGGCACTCAAGGTCCTTGATTTATTTAAAATTTTAGTCGATCGCGATTTTTGATTGGGGGGAAAATAAGGGTAAAATTTGATCAAATTTGAGAGACACACTAAGGACTTCATTCTACACAAAGTGTTGCGAAAAAAAATCTTAAAGGGGGAGTGGACGGGGAAAAAGGGGGAAGTGACGGTTATTTCATGGTTATAAGAGTTCGCGGGTCTACTATTCTCACAGAACTACTAGTAACAGTAGTATAGTTCTTTGTGAAAGGGCTCGTCTGGGGAAGTACTACTAACATATCTATTTCCTCCGCCAAGTAGCATTGCTGTTTCGAGTTTATATAAAACTTTAGACACAAATCTTTAGACCTGTATCCTCAAGTTGATAGACGCAGGGCAGTGCGTCGTAAGGCACGTTCCTTAGGTTCTTGAGGGAAGACTGCGTGGCTTCCACTCACTACATGGAAAGACGACGTAATAACGATGGAAGCTGATGGGTGCAGGCCGTATGAAATCAGTCAGGCTGAAAAATCTATGAGGAAGCATTATTCATAGGACGTTCTATGACTGATATAATGATGATAGAGGTCTAAGCTCATCCCAAAACTGCGTAGTCTGAAGGATGATGGAATGAAAAGATGAGTCTTCCATCTCACTCCAGAAGTCCTATGTAGGTACGAGAATCTTAAGACCTTTTCAAAGTCAGCTTTATAAAGCTCCCATTATTAAATGGTCCCATTATTATACCTAATTAAACATACATCAATAAGCAGATACCATCACTGCAATATTATTAAGTCATTAAGCAAAAGGTCACATTGTCATATTATCAACCGCTTCGATCTCTATAGCTAATCTTGTAGTTAAATTGCCACACACTAAGATCACTGATAGTTGCGCTTCCTCTACTTTTTAATAGTCTTTAACTCGTCTTGTCTTGTATATTAAAAAAAACATAAGATTTTCTAACTTTGAATTCTACCCATTCCTACCAAACAAGGCACGGTGGCAGCATTCGACACCCAACTATAAGGTTAGCTAAACTTTCAAAGAGTTTTATTTGTAATGGAGTCAAACTATTTAATAAATTAGATAAAGATTTACGTGAAATGGATTATGCCATATATAAAATAAAATTAAAATTAGTATTAATTAGGAAAAGCTACTATAGCATGATTGAAGCTCTCAAGGATGACTCCATTTCACAGGAAATTACTTGATAGTAGGTATGTATTATTTTTTTTTATATAAATTGTTATTTCTGTGATATTAGGATTAGGTATATACATTTTTTTTGTTATGATTTATTTAGGTAAGATGACAATGCCGTTTTACAGCAGTTACATTTTTTATTGCATATCTTGACATTCCTTATATTTTATTCAATGACTAATGCAATTCAATGTTTTTAATAAAATTAATGTTACTTATTACTATTACTAACACTGACATAAGCAGCAGTTTAGAACTCAAAATATGTACTATTATAATCAATTCTTTGACAATGTCCCTCTACAGCAGCTATAATCTTATGTACCTACCTACATAGTTAATAGTCAGTATTTTTAAGTTTAAATGTAAATAGGTATATATGAAATGCTTGTCTGTTTCTGGCACCTCTACTTAGATAAAGACATGTAATTAAGTAAGTACTATTATTGACGTAACCAAGTGTTCCATTGTGTCCCTATGGTTTGAATAAATGAGTATGAGTATGAGTAACGCGCCGGCGAACCCTGAGCGCAACTTCAATTCGGCCACGTCAAAAACTTCGGCCTGAATATCGCTATCCCTGTTTAGTGACGAAGTTTAGCCACGCAGAGCGACAGTGATGGCAATAGAACGATTCGAAATTTGATTAGATTTTGACCGTGTTCCGTAATACCAAAAATGATGACTGAAAACTTGTTGTATTTTTCTCATTGTGTTGTTATTCTGTAACTAGACAATATAATCTATGTTTCCATGACTAGGATACGTAAGATGTTGTTGTTTTTAATACGAAACAATTAGGTTGAAAACAGGTCTTTTATGACGTAAAAACATGCAGAATGCGATACGTATCTATTTCATTTTAGGTAAGAATTTTGATCTAATATATGGTTGGGAACCTAGATAAATACTATTCAAATTAAAATAACACCTTATTAAGGTAGAAATATGCTCCAATTAGAAATGATCTTGGTAGTACGTGTTGTATGGGCAATTGTCCCTCCGGTGTCCCCTTAAAACAAGTAACTTTTTAACAAAAATATAACAGACATGAAATTGAAATTGAATGAAATTTCTATGGGACCCATCTCGAAGGTGATCTTAAATTTTAAGCTTATGCCTTTAATAACAGAAAGAATATAAAATAATTTACAAGACAGGAAGTTTAATACAGGAGAAACAGTTGACTAATCTGAAGACCGTTGGAAACGATCTATAGATAGCTCAACTGCTTCAGATCACTACTAGGCGGAAGTGTCTCCAAAACACCGGCTGCATTGCCACGCTGAATTTCAATGCTTATGCGTTGACCCAGATAAGCCTCAGCTCTCGGATTACACGTCACTTTGACCAGACGCCCAGAAATAATTTTGAAAACGCGATGGTTCAAATACGTAAGCTCTGTTGAGTCTTCCATATCTGAAAGTATAATCCTTTCTAGAACTAGGGTTCTATTGTAAGTTCGTGATCATGTAGCACAGCACACTCCAATAATAATAATTATTCATATATTTATTTCAGTTAAAAATACAATCCATACAAGTAACACAAAATCTCAGAAAAATATTATAATGGGCGCGTTTTTTTTTTGTAAGGTCTTACTAATGTACCTAAGTTAATTGAAAATGACAAAGTAAATTCCAAAACGCAGCAGAAAATAGCTTTTTATATTTCTTAACAAAACACCTCGTTACTACAAAAAACGTAAAGTTGCGAATGACAATGAAAATGGCCAAGGTATAAATTACGTAATTCATGCAAATTTCGCATTTTTCCGTACAGCCTGCGCCCTGTTTTAAATTCCGCAAAAAATTTCAACGGGCCACGATTTTTATGAAAGGAATTCCAAATTGGGGTATTGAGAGAGAATGCTCCGATTTTCTTGTCAATATTTTTTAAACCTTCGTTCCGTAATTGTCTGAGTTCATTATGGGTCTTTTATATAATTTCGTTATATTAAATGTTTTGGCAATATTCCTTGTACTTGGATCTTGTTTAAAGGCTTGATATATTTCTTACAGATGTTTCTTAAGATATTTTAACACAATGAGTGCAACATCGGTACGAGCAACAATAAACTAGACGAAATAATAAAGGTTAATGACATCATTCGATGATCGTCTAAGAAAAATTGAAAATAGCAAGAATACTGCTATATCTCAGCCTAAAAAATGATTTTTTTTAGCTAGCCTACATTTTCCCACTGCTAGGCAAAGGCCTCTCCCAACTCCGTCCACCTATCGCGATCCTTGGCAGATTCCCACCATTCCTTCTCAAATCCGCTGATGTCGTCGCGCCAACACTTTCGCGGCCGACCCCGACGTCGCTGTCCATCCTCCGGTACCCAAGGTGTTATGATATTGGCCCATATCTCCGGAATCATTCGACTTACGTACCCGGCCCAATCCCACTTGAGCTTCGCGGTTTTGTCTCCCACATCGGCAATGCCAGCTAAAGAACGAAGCGTGGTATTCCTCACCAGATCGGTTCTCCGGAATCCTAGGACACTGCGTTCCATTGCTCTTTGGCAAATCTTGAGCTTGGACTTCTGCAGCTCGGTCAATGACCATGTTTGCGCACCGTAGGTTAGAACCGGCAGGATACACCTGTCGATGAGTTTGCGCTTCAGACTCAGAGGAAGATCACCCTTCATGTTCAAAAAATGATAGCACAATGAAAATTATGGCTTGGAATTGTAATGGACTACAAAAACATTTGTAAATAACGAAACTTTTTGAGTTAGTGTAGTTTAAAACAGTGTAATGTAGTGTTAGTGCTACTGCTATTTATATACATATTGTTTGATAATATACTGGCAATATTCAAGTGACGGTTTCTCAAAACATAAAAAAGACTTCTCGAAAAAAAATCTTCTAGTTATACATATTATGAAATTTTAAACAAAATCGACTAAGTTTAGGTGATTAATTCAAATAAACTCACTGCCTACTCTTGCAATCAACATCCAAAACTAAAGGCCGATTTGATATCTCTTTCGGAAATGTCTGCGGGTTTTGGGTTAGAAAGGGACGACAAGAGATATCTCGAGACGTCACCAATACAGTATCTGTGGTTAGATGGCAAGCATTATGCAATAGCACAACATGAGTTTGATAAAGCGTTTGTTTTTACATGCCAAAATAAATATCACATGTCTATGGTAAACTTTTCACAAATTCATTTATTATGCTCATCAAAATAACCCCTTTCATTTTTGTGCATATATTACAAACACCTACATACCGAGACCGATTTTGATTATATTAATTTTTTTGCATTTGTCTCCTCCCCGAATAGCAGAATAACAATTAAAATTTTCTCATACATAGATGCAGCTAATGATGACCGATTGACAGTTCTACCGGCGACGTACATTGGCAGCCCGCGCCATATGCATGTCAAAGCGGTACGAATTTCGCCGGTTCAGCTGGTAAATATATAAAACAAAGTCGGGTTAGTTACACCATTTATAACTCAAGAACAACTGTACCGATTTCTATGTAATTTGGTATATGTATATAGATTATGATCAGGATTGCAACATAGAGTATTTTTTACCCGATTGCGCAGAAAAAGGGTAATGTTTTTATAGACAAAGCACTTTTATAGTGCAAAGCCGCGGGTGGGTCAGCTAGTTCATCATAAAACTAAGTTAAATTTAAAAGACTCATCAGCCTGCTTGGCTAGATTGCAATAACATAGAGAACTTTGAAAATATATTCTTACAATGATAAGATTGATAAGATAATAAGATAAGATAATAACTCTTTATTGAATTACCGCACAAACAGTTGTATTAGGTTGGGGAAAAAGTTTCTTCGCATTTGTTAAGAAAATTCAAAACATTTTTTAATATAGTTTATTTACATTTAACTAAAGTATGTAGGTACCGTTTTGTTCGATAACTTTTTGCCATCTTGTAGGTAGAGAGATGATCTCATTGCTATAGAAATTTTGGGATTTCTGATCAAAAGTACATCGGTGGGTAGTAGCGCGCTTTGATGTAACATCGGCTCTGTGTTTATTTACTTAACAAATTGTTTAGATAGCTAACTTACACATTCCGTGATATTAAAATAAAAAACAAAAGTACAACTCACAAGTACGAGTGTTATCTCTGTGAAATAATTACGAAATAAAGTGAAGTTTACCTCTGTACAAATACCAATACAAAAAGTGTTCAAAACAAAGAAGTGTTGTAAGAAAGTGTGGGAAAGTTGTCATAGAAGGAAAATGTCATGTTCATGTTTATAGAATAAACTAAGAAACTGTAAGTAGACAACCAGAGCAATAAAACTAAGTAAAATTGAATCATAACCAATACCTCAAAGAACAAACTTGAAGACATGTTTCATGTCCTAACCTAACATTCAAAACTGCAAGTATCGCAAGTGCAAGTGCAAGTGTCGTCTACAACGACACTAACCTTGAAACTTTGTAAACAATACCGAACAGTAAGCTAAGCATTTTATAATTTCAACGTTGGAGATAACGCTCAACTGGCTAAGTTGATATATTCTCCACCCGCAATACAAACGGTTGCGAGTTCAAATCTGTGTATAGAAGAAATTTATTGGACAAAGTTTTTGTTTTGTTTATCTGATATTAAACGAAAGATACTTTTTGGGCTGAATTTTAATTATTTTTTATTATTGCTTACGTACAAAATTTAAATTAGAAGAAAAAAAAGTGATCAGAAAGTTATATCACAATGAACAATATTATAACCAGATCTAGGGCCAAAAAGGTACCAGACACAAAAGAAGACCCGGAAAAAATAGTCTTATAAATAATTATTGTACAACTATAGATAATTTAAAGAAAAGGTTGAAAGAAAAGGAAACGTTGAACAAAACTTTGATAGATGGACAGGATATGAACCACATCAACCAATAAGTTTGAGTACAAATGTTTTAGAAAAAGAATCAAGAATGGGAAGATACTAAAAAGGAAATATAAACAAATAAATATAAAAATGAAAGAGTTAACGTCAATTAACTCTCTTGTGAACGGATAATTGATACAGAGAGAAAATACAATCATAGCATTACAAAAAGAAGGACATAAATTTCTAGAAATTATAAAACAAAATGAAAATGATTTGAGAGAGCGAGAAGTTACGTACGATAAAGTTATATTTTTAGAGAAGCAGTTAAACAAACTAAAACATATGATAGAAAAGAATGAACCTATTAAAAAACTTCAATATCCTGATAAGAACATGCCGAATAAACAGAAAAATTATTTTCTGAATCTTAAAAAAACTCCGGAACAGCGTGCTCATAATAAAATTCCAAAGAACATTATCAAAAAACCAGTGATGATGTTTTCTGACGTACACAGAAGAAATATGGCAAACATAATTAACAACAAACTTTCTCCAGATTATGCACTACAAAATTAATGTAAGCCGTTTGACAATTATTGCAATATCATAGAAGACGGCACTATTGAAGACATCATAATTTTGATAGGCGATTATAATACTTTAAATGTTGATGTATATGGTTACCTGACGAAAGTAGATGAAAACGCGAAATATATTAACAAACACAAGAAAAAACTGATAATAACGACGATTGCTTACATATCTAAGGAAGACGTTAACAACAATATATATAAACTAAATACCAAACTATTTGCTATTGCCGCCTTAAACGAGAACGTCTCAATTGTAGAAATAAACGTACTTAAAACCGGCCGATGTATGCATGATTTGATAGCTTGCAACATTACTGTAGCTCTCTTCACAAATGACTGTTCTAAGAATCTAATCATGCTATTCAAAGATGATCCTGATATGACATATCAGGAACACAAATTTTCCAGACGTTGCGACTCCCGAAGTAGTCAAATAGTTTTTTGTCATCAAAATGTGCAAGGAATTTATAAAAAGGCTGATATGCTAGGTCTCTTATCATCTCATGAAAAAAATTATGTAATGTGCATGACCGAGACTTTTTTAAAACCACATAACTTTTCATTGTTTAATATAGAAGGTTACAAAAAAACTTCATTTTTTAATAGAACTAAACATGACCAGGGAGGTTGTCTTATGTTGGTAAAAAAAAACTTAAAGTTTAAAAATAGAAATGATATTTCTAAAATGTTCGAAGAATTTGTATGTGAACTAGCATGTATAGAATTCAAAGACGCTATTATAGTAGTAGTTTAAAGATCACCTTCAGCTGACTTAAATACATATCTAAATAAACTTGAACAGTGCCTAGACAAAGTCACAACAAATAGCAATAAAACTGTAATACTGTGCGGTGATTTTAACGTAAATTTTCTAAGTAATAATAATGACTGTTTAAGTGTGACAGATTTGACGGAGAGTTTTCTATTAATTCAGCAAGTTTATGACTATACTAGGGTAACAAAATCAACAATATCATGCATACACAATATATTTACAGACTCACAGGAAACCAATAATGTACGTGTGCTTCCGGGTGTAAAATCAGATCATTATACCCAAATTGTAGATAAAAGACTTGACGTAGAAGTAGAAAAGCCCCAGAAGATAAAGTTAAGACGAATTAATAACTTTACACTAGATAATTTGAAAGGAAATTTACTAAGAGATTTGTCAAATTCTGCATTGTATTTTGATTAAGATAAATATTTTGTGTACCTTCTAAATAATGTAAATGAACACATGCCTGTCGTTGATATAAGTCCACGTAATCCTAAATATATTTATAAATTTGCTACTAAGGGAATTCTCGTATCAAGGAAAATACTTTTTGACTTATATGCCTTGAGCAATATTACTGATAATCCTATCCGTAAATCTTATGTTAGTAGTTATAGTAAAATATTTAAGAAAGTATGTATTGTCGCTAAGCAAATCCACATTGCAGATAAAATTCAAAAATCAGAAAACAAAATAAAATGCGTTTGGAAAATAATTAAGGAAGAGACAGGTAAAGAATGTAGTAATACTAAAAATATCTGTAGAGAAAATACTTTGTTATATTAACAATAGGTTTATTTATGACAAAATTGGCATTGCTAATTATTTTAATAATTATTTTGTAAATATTGCAAGTAACTTGACATGTAATCTTAATTGTTCTTCGGAAAATGCTTTAATATTTTTAAAGAAATACATTCCAGTCTCCAGTTTTAATTTTATTCTGAAACCAATTGATATCAATCGAGTTATAAAACTAATTCGAGCCTTAAACCCAAAAAATCTAATGACATTAGGTACATAACTCCTTACTTGTTAAAAAAACTAGAATCTGTTATAGCTGCACCTCTGATGCACATTATAAACAACTGTATCGAGACAGGAAATTTTCCTAAAAAAATGAAAATTGCAAAGGTCGTACTGCTCCATAAGAAAGGTGAAATGTTTCTTTGTAACAATTACCGACCAGTTTCAGTGTTCCCTAGTATAAGCAAAATATTTGAAAATATGTGTCTGAGGAACTTATTACTTTTTTAGTTGATAATGATTTATTGAACAACAGACAATTTGGTTTTCAGAAAAAAAAATCGACAAGACATGCTATCTCAAGGCTCATGCTAGATATACTCGCCGGCCTGGAGGGGTAAAAAAAAACTTATGGAGTCTTTTGCGATCTCTCCAAGGCCTTCGATTGTGTTTCTCATGATATTTTAATTAAAAAGTTAGAACATTACGGTGTAAGAAACAATGAACTGCAAATTTTTAAATCCTATTTAATTGATAGAGAACCAGTCACCGAGCTAAATGGTGTTAGATCAAGCAAAAATAAAATAGAGCTAGGCGTACCGCAGGGATGTTTCTAATGGCCCATTGTTGTTTCTAATGATAATTTCTAATGTAAATGACATTTATGTAGTTTGTAAGGATATTGACATTATAGTTAAGTTTGATAATAAAAGACAAATCTAATGTAGATCTTGGTCATAAGCTAAAGAAAGTTATAGTTGATTTAAAGGAATGGTTTTCGGTGAATAGTTTACTTCTAAATGTTGACAAAACTTATGTGGTTAAATTCTGTTTAGAAGTCACTGGTAATTAACCACCTCCCTTAATTGAAGATGCTCTAGTTGAACTATCCTTACCAACTGCTGATCGCATGAAATTTTTAGGCATTTGGTTAGATTCTAAATTAACATGGGCAGTTCATGTGGAAGAAATATCCAAAAAATTAAGTTCTGCTACGTATGCTATTAAAAAAATAAGGAAGCTAGGAGGGACTAGAGCAGGAAGAGATGTTTATTTTGCATACTTTCATTCAATAATGAGCTACGGCGCAATGTTTTGGGGTACTGCAGCAGAATCAAAAAGGGTTTTTATCTTGCAAAAACGCTCGGTTAGGTATATTTTAGGCCTTAAATATAGACTCCTGTAGAGATAGGTTCAGAGAGCTGAACATCATGACTATGATTGGAGAGTATATATACCAGAATGTGGTATACATACGCGAAAATCTAAAGCATATGACATCCAAATTCGGATCCCATGACTATAATACAAGAAATAAGGAAAATTTTGTCGCCCCTCGTAGACTGGCCAAAACATTAAAAAGCTTTATGTATGTATCTATAAAGTTGTATAATAAAATTCCCATTGACATTAGAAATGAATCAGAATATAATGCGTAAAGAATTTTTCCCCAACCTATTAATACAAAAATAAGTATTAAGTACGATGATATTTATTACAGGTATCAATCTTTTAATAAGAGTAGTAAATATATATATATACATATATATAAAATAAGTTTTTTTTATACTATTCATTTATACGCACAAACTGATGGGCTTCTTGATGTTAAGTGGTTACCGTCGCCTATAAACTCCTGCAGGACTCGAGGTACTGCAGTCACGTAGCCTAACACTTAATGCCTTATTTACACCTCTCTTGAAGGCGTTCATGTTAAAGCCCACCGGAAAAACCTCCGGAGGAAGGTCATTCCCTAGAAGAATGGATAGGTATCTTATCTAAACGAATAGGTATCAGCTTGAAGCTCTGGAATCAATTGAGAGAAGAGACAAGAAGCTCATAGGCAAGCTAGTTGATGCAAGGCTCCACAGCCTGGAGCATAGACGAAAGGTTGTTAGCCTCTCGATTTTTTATGGAGTACATTTCGGGGAGTGTGCGGCGGATCTTTTCAACCTGGTCACACCATCTCCATTCTATCATCGGACAACCAGACGCTTTGAGGTACGCCACGCCTTGCCAGAGTCTGTGTTTCCTGATAGCTACAACCTGGGTGTCTTTAAGTTGCTAGTGAATAGGTTTCTTCTAGTCAAGCGTGTACCATCGTAGACTGCATCATCGCTTACCATCAGGCACGATCGTGGAAAATTGAAGAATTAATTGACAAATGAATAGGTTTCTTCTAGATCTTCGTGCTTCATCTTAGACCATCATCGCTTACCATCAGGCGAGATTGTGGTCAAACAAATATCTATAAAGTGTAAAAAAATGAGCCTTAACTGAATCTACAGTACGATGAGAGGTGGCTAAGAAATAACTAGTGAGACGAAAGACCTTCCCAATGTATATGTGTTTGTTAAAGCTTATGTGAGTTGTTGTTTTTTTTTCTCTCTGCTTTCTTTCTTTTTTTCTATCAATAGTAATTCTCATGAAATACTTATTAGCAGTTCTCCGTATGAAATGATGACGATGTATTGGGGAGGATATGAACTAGTAAGTGCAGACATGCGTTTTGTTTATTATTATTGCATGTAGCCAGAAACTTGGGGGGATATCGTAGAGTTTATAAAGTTGTAGAATTGGCAAACATATGTTTTGCATTTTACTAGACTTCTTATTATGCCATACACAATACTGTCGCGGTATTTTGATCAGAAGCCCCAAAATTTCAATAGCAATGGGATCATGTCCCTACCTACAAGATGGAAAAAAGTTATCGAACAAAATGGTACCTACATACTTTAGTTAAATGTAAATAAACTATATTAAAAGTGTTTTGAATTTTCTTTATTCTTTATCGTACACAAGAAAATACATTATAAAGTACAGAAATAGAGGACATGTACAAAGGCGAGCTTAACCCTATGAAGAGTTTTCTTCCAGCAAACCTTTGAGGCTAGAGAGAGAGAGATGATTTTAAAAGTAGGTGCGTGTACAAGAATCATAAATATGTACATATATCTTAAACAAATAAAACGATATATACCAGCAGAAAGAAATAAAATGAATGAATATAATAAATAAAATAAATATACTAATATATACAAAAATAAATATTTACCTACAATAAAATAAAATTACAGAGAAAGATAGTGCTTTTTAACTTTCCATTTGAAAATGCTAAACGACGGACTAGCGCGAACTTCATGGGCCAGGGAATTCCAAATTTTCATCGCATAAACGATAAAGGAGCCACCATAGCGGCTTGAAGTGTGTGGAGGTGTTTTGAGGAGCAGGGACTTAGAGGACCGGGATGTCACATTTTTTTAAATAATGCGAAGAAACTTTTTCTCCAACCTAATACAACACTTATTCTTAATTAAAAAAATAATACCTATAAACAATACCTACATTATAGATAAATCTAATATATTATACAAAATATAAATAATATACCTACTTATGCATAATATGCCTCTCCTCTCGTATTGCCGCTTTTCTGGTGCACTCGTGTACGCCACCGTCAAGTGCTGCCTTGATATAAACATATTCAGGACGACCTGCGTGGTACGGTGGGCGAATAGCGGGCTGGGACGCAGGAGGTTCGAACAAATGTTTGCATGATCTACAGTTAGTTGTTCCTGGATGTTTTTATCTACATTAAAAGTATTTATTAACAAAAAAAATGTATCAGTAATCTGGTTTATAGTACAAGCTCTGCTTAGTTTTGGGCTAAATTGCGCTGTGGGAAATGTTCAGAAATATTTATTTAATATTTGATTTGGTCCGTTCATCTCATTGGTGATCTACCGCGTGGTAGTGTACCCTCAACCTACCCATGCACCACAAGGCCGGGATTAGAAGGATGTGAAGTATGGCACATGGTGTTTTGTGTGCAGTGCCATTTCTGAACGCTTCTATAATCTACGACATCACGAGATTAAAAGCAAGTTGCGTGCACATTAGGGCCATCTCACGCACATGTGGCCGTTCCCTCTTGTCTTGCGGCTGATATAAATACAAAAACAAATAGGACCCAAAGCAGGTCAATACGGCTCCTTGCCTATTCCTATGTGTCTCTAGTTATCATCGAATAGTCATATTAATTAATTTTTATAAATAATAATCACACAAATAATTCATCATCATCATCATCATTTCAGCCGTAAAACGTCCACTACTGAACACAGGCCTCCATGGATCTCCATGATGGGTAGTTGCCATACTCACCACGCTTGGCAGGCGGGTTGGCGAGCGCAGTACGGGATGTTGATACACGGAAAGACGCTGCTGCCTATCTTCCGGAGGTATCCTTTAGCAGGCTCTTACTGCATCCACAGGCATGAGAGGAGGGGTAACATTCTACTACCGGCACCCCACGGCAATTAAAAATAATTAAAAACAAACATATAATTAAAAATGCAAAATTTTAGATGTTTGTTTGTTACTCAATCACTTCGTAACGGCTAAACTGATTGCGATGAAATTTGGTATGGTCATAGATTATGACGTGGATTAAAACCTAGGCTACGTTATAGTGGCAATTAATAATTTTGTGATCTCAAATATTTAGAAATATAAATATTGCTGAACATTTCACACAGCGCTATCTAGCCTCATACTAAGCAGAGCTTGTACTACGGGAACCATATAACTGATAGAATACTTAAATACATTTTTTTTTGTAAATACACACCTATAATATATAGAGAAACAACCAGAACCGGAGCAAATATCTGTAGATCATACAAACATTTGTTCTGCGGTGAGAATTGAACCCGCTACCTCCTGCGTCTCAGCCGGCTATTATATATTCATATAATGTTACTTTTGTTTGTTATTTATATTATCACCTACCTACTTATTGTATTGTCTTTTGTTCTTTGTATTGAGTCTTTGTAGTATTTTAGAACTGTATGTATTTAATTTTATCTATCTGTAATACCTGTGTATATGTGCTATGTGCCTTTGTGCTATGGACCTAATTGTCTGAAATTAAGATTATATTATTTAATTATAAATATAGTCCTAACCGCATTCTACATTTTGCTGTTCGAGATATCAAGACCTGAAATATATACCTCAAAAATAAAAATCTGAATTTGATTTTTTTTATTCAATAAAATCTTTTAAATCATTTTGATCCGCCAATGACTTATCATCGGGAAAACTCAAGCAACAAACCCGGCTGGCTCGCAAACACTTATAGAAAACCAACACAATTTACAATATAGTTATTATTATCAGGCTATATTGTAAATTGTTTTGGTTAGGATAAAGTTGGAGCAAATTTAGTCCAAAGCTTTTGTCGTCTAAATAATGCCATATTTAAAAGGTGTTTGAATAATTACTTTTTTAAATTTCACTGCGAAGTTCAAAGTCAAAGTCAAAATCTTTTATTCATTAAATCACAATGGTCACTTTGAAACGTCAATTTTACTGCCTGTTCCTTCGCGACCAAGCCAGGAAAGAAAGGCAAGAAACAAGGCTGGTTGTTTTCGTTATAAAAGCTTACACTTTGCCGTCTACAAGTGGCAATAGTGAGTTAATCTTAGCGATAACACCGCCCATTGTACTAAATCTATTTGTAAGAATTATGTTCTGTATTTTACCTTGGTGTACAATAAAGAGTAATCTTATCTTATAGTATCTTATCTTATCTTTATTTCTAGTAATAAAATCACTTATTTTATTATACTGATATTATTATGCAAATATTTGTCCAGCTACGGGAATCTAACCGCTACCTCTTGCTAATTTAAATGAGAACGGTAAAATGATGTTGATGATGGTCAATGAAATTACTCTTTCTACAAGGATTCATGAATTCTCGAATTACAATAAAGAAGTGTGACCTAATAGCTACCTAACTTCCTTAAGTTTGCGCAAGAGGCTTTTCCCCTGTAGGTATGTCTTAGTAAGACGGGCGTAATTCAATGCCACGTAGGCCAAGTCTTAATAACCAGTAATTGTAATTATTATAATTGTTATCTAAAGTGGTAACCACATAAACTTGTGCCAGCATCTTATCGTATACAAATTCTAATCTGTGAAAATAATAGTAAGATATACATATAAAACAGGGGCATATCCCTAATAATGTCGCTAATAATAAAACTAAATAGTAGAAAACAGTTGACGCGCAATAAGTTCCAACCATTAGGCTGCTTTTCCACAATAGATGTGCGAGGAAGCTAGCGGTGCGAGGATGCGTAGTGAAGCTCTGAAACGGTGTGACTGTTTCCATCACAGATGTGTGAGGAAGCTAGCGGTGAGGGGATGAACAGTGAAGCCGTGAAACCACCAGAGATGTGCGATAAAGCTAGCGGTGCGACGATGCGTAGTGAAGCTGTGAAACGATGTGACTGTTTCTACAAGAGATGTGCGAGGAAGCTAGTGGTGCGAGGATGCGTAGTGAAACTCTGAAACGGTGTAACTGTTTCCATCACAGATGTGTGAGGAAGCTAGCGCTGAGGGGATGAACATTGAAGCCGTGAAACCACCAGAGATGTGCGATAAAGCTAGCGGTGCGACGATGCGTAGTGAAGTTGTGAAACGATGTGACTGTTTCTACTAGAGATGTGCGAGGAAGCTAGCGGTGCGAGGATGCGTAGTGAAGCTCTGAAACGGTGTGACTGTTTCCACCAGAGATGTGCGAGGAAGCTAGCGGTGAGGGGATGCACAGTGAAGCTGTGAAACCACCAGAGATGTGCGATAAAGCTAGCGGTGCGACGATGCGTAGTGAAGCTGTGAAACGATGTGACTGTTTCTACTAGAGATGTGCGAGGAAGCTAGCGGTGCGAGGATGCGTAGTGAAGCTCTGAAACGGTGTGACTGTTTCCATCAGAGATGTGCGAGGAAGCTAGCGGTGAGGGGATGCACAGTGAAGCTGTGAAACCACCAGAGATGTGCGATAAAGCTAGCGGTGCGAGGATGCGTAGTGAAGCTGTGAAACGATGTGACTGTTTCCACTAGAGATGTGCGAGGAAGCGAGCGGTGCGAGGATGCGTAGCTGACTCTTTTCAGATGTCATCGTTTATTGACTGGTAGCCCAGTAGCTCTAGCTCGCTACACCACCTCGCAAACATGCTTCGCTTACATCCCTCGCATACATGTCTCGCTTTTTTGTACAAATACCTCGCTTAGTTATCCCTTTCCATCAAAACTGCGAATAGTGAGGCTAGAACATTGAAGGGATACCATAAGTTGATGTTTTCCTCGCTCACCGCTTAGCTTTCTCGCACAGCTCTGATGGAAACGCAGCCTTAGCGTTAGTTAACAGAACACAGATGGCATTAATGTGTTTTTTGCCACGGAC
Organism: Philereme vetulata; assembly: GCA_918857605.2. Lineage (NCBI taxonomy): Eukaryota > Metazoa > Arthropoda > Insecta > Lepidoptera > Geometridae > Philereme > Philereme vetulata. The sequence continues at coordinate 1,691,535 of OU975451.1, read as the reverse complement.
CTTGCATGCGATGACTGTTTGTGCTTTTGCTGTGAGGTATTGCATAACAGGGTTAGGTTAGACAGATATTATTCTTATATTATTATTCTCTGACAGATATCCTATTTGGATTTGACAGTTTTTTTAATAGTATCTAGAGATGGAACAAGCTTATGGCCCACCTGATGTTGAGTGGTAACCATTGCCTATAACAGAGAATTGCCTCGTAGGTCACGCACCTTAGAAACGTGCACTACGATGCACTGCCCTGCGTCCATCAACTTGAGGAATACAGGTGTAAAGCCCCGCATGACTGTAATTTCACCGGCAACCACACCCTTCAAACCGAAACACAGCAATGCTGCTTGGCGGCAGAAATAGGTATGGTGGTAGTATTTCCCCGGGCGCGCCCTTTAACAAGGAAATCTACTATACATAACAGGTATTTCAAAAATATATATTTTATACAATTACTAAAAGTGTACAGTATTTAAAGTTTTAACCAACTGGTAAAAAATCGTGCCTTGTGCTGTAGCTTTTTACACTTGAGCATCAAAAATAGTCGATGTAATTTGGTATTTGAAACATAGGCTACTTTTATTGACAGGCATGTGCAAAACCACTGGCGGAAGCTAGTAGAGAATATGGGCGCCGATGCTGAGGATACAGGGATACCTAGTCTGGAAGCCATGTTCTGTTTACGTTGGTAGCTCTCTTACCTGTGGGTGCATCTGTTGCGATGTTATTTTTTTAACACTGTTTATTTTAGACATACAAAACAGTAGTTCGGTTACAAAATATACGTGTGAACTACAACAATAAGAACCAATTGTACAATGTACATCCCACAATTAATAAATTTTCTTATTTGACATAAAGGTACGTCGTAAAAATGTTGTCTAATCGACAAAGGGTGGATACGGTGGATAGTCGTAAACGCCAATTCTGAACACATTTTGTTTATAAATTATACAATCTCCTGACAATGTCATCGTAAAATATACGGATGGGTCACATTGTAAAAACGTGCGGATTAATATCGCACTTTGAAAGGTTTTTGCCAAAGATTGTGTAAGCAGATAGGACAGCAAAATGTGCATAGGTAGCGCGATATATAAGGGTTTTCAATGGGTCGTGCGGTGCGACCGTTATGGGTTTCGTTTGTTTAGTCGAATTTTGCGGTACAGACAGTAAATAAATATGGGAATTTATAGAAATATAAATATTGCTGGACATTTCACACAGCGCTATCTAGACCCAAACTAAGCAGAGCTTGTACTATGGGAACCAGATAACTGATATAATACTTGTATAATTTTTTTTTGTAATACTTATAATATATATAAAAACAACCAAACCCGGAACAAATATCTGTAGATCATGGAAACATTTGTTCCGCGGCGGGAATCGAACTCACTACCTCCTGCGTCTCAGTCGGCTATTTACCCACTGCGCCACGGAGGTCGTCAAGGTCGTAATTTAAGCCTAAGCTATTTTTTTACTAGTTTACGCAATAAGAGCTATTTTTAAAAGGTTCTGATTGGTATTTATTTACGTTTCTGCAAATATTTATTTTTTGAGGCAAAATATTTATTTTGTACAGATTTTGATTTGTTATAATAAATATAAGATTGATAATCGTGATTTTTGTTAATCTAAATTCTACAAAAAAATACGTATTATTGCATTGAAAGATATTTATTGCCTATTTTTAGCAAAAAATACATTTCTCTTCTGCAAATGACTTACATACTCTTTGGTGTAAAATGATTCACAATGCGTCCACGGACTCGTAAAAACGGATCGACGCAAGTTGACATAGAGCGATAAATGCCAAAATCATAAATTAAAGTAATTCCTCGTTATGTTGGACAGAAGAATATGCAATATGCACTTGCATATTTTTTCGAACATAAAATAATATTTTCGGAGTCGTCTGTTCTTTTGTGAAAGGGATTTAGGATTTCTTTATAACTTTTGGTTTTACGGTCGGACTAAAACGATTTTTATTATCGCTTAACGTGTGAAATATTCTTCCTTATTGTATTTAATAAACAAAGGAGTTATTATTATATTTTTTCTCATTGGTTATATTTAATTTTATTGTCTCAATAACCTAATTTTGTACAATACACAGAACATACATGTGCTTAACTTATAGACTAAAACCTACTGATGTATTACTAAACTACTCAAAACAAAATAGGGCCCACTTGAAATATTTCGATATTTTGCCCGACACATTTTTTTTTTGCGGGTTGTTGGCAAACTGATGTATGGAAATGTTAAGTAGGCATATTTATTGATCATAAATTAACACTTAAACGCCAAGTTTAGGGTAGTTCTTAAGTGGGTAGACAAGAAACAAAATCTTACGATATACCGCAGAATCTGTGAGTGCCATTACATTGTTGCGCAGTGGGGTTTGTTGTGTCTAACGAAGAAGTTATCGTAACCTTACCTTTAATTATCGATTACATTACTGTTTGCATAAACAATGCCTGGTTCTCGACATCACATGGACACGGAATCCGCGACTAGAGCCATTGTTTTGCTTCAGCAGGGAAATTCGCAAAGATCGGTAGCTTCAAGCTTAAGTGTGTCAAGACGAGCTATTCGAAATGTGTGGGAACGCTTTCAAGAGACAGGTAGTGTGAGTAGGAGGCGCGGTTCAGGTAGAATCCGAGCGACAACCTCCCAAAAATACCAATACATCCGACTCTCTGCACGTCGCGAGCGAACTGCAACTGCACGCATATTGAGAAACCGCTTACGTGACGCCACTGGAACGCGAGTGAGGGACCAAACTGTTCGCAACAGACTTCATGAAAACCAACAACGCTCCACGTGATCACCTCGAATGGATCATGAATAATTGGCAAACACTGTGCTTTTTACAGATGAATCTAAAGTAAAGTTTTTTAATGATTACAGACGCGTACGAGTTTGGCGACGACCTGGAAAACGTTTTACAGAACCATGTATTTGTGAAACTGACCGCTTTGGTGGACCCAGTATTATGGTATGGGGTGGGATTAGCATAATGGGCAAAACCGAGCTAGTGATTTTGGATGAGGGCAATGTAACGGCCGCCAGCTATGTTCAGCATGTCATCCGACCTCATGTGATCCCATATTCACAGCGAGTAGGCCCTAACTTTATTCTGATGCAATAACGCTCGCCCTCATACTGCCAGAGTGACCCAAAGTGCAATCTCCGAAGCTGGTATCGCAGTTCTACCCTGGCCTGCCATGAGTCCGGACCTGAATCCAATCGAGCATATCTGGGACCAGTTGAAAAGAAGCCTTAAAGACAACCACACTGAAATTCATAGCCGACAGGAGTTGATAACTGCTTTAAAAGTGTGTTGGGAGCAAATTCCAGATGAAAACGTCATCCACCTTATAGAGAGTGTTCCGAACTGGAAAACCGTGTAATTTTAAGTTAATGTGTAAAACGTGCATTTCTTGACGATTTTTTGGCATAAATAAGGCATTGTAATGTTTTTCTAATGATTCTGAATGTGTTAACCTATTTCTAAAATTCAACTTGAAATAAATTGTACATATTTTTTTTATTTTAATTTAAATCATATTTTATTGGGTGGGCCCTATTTTGTTTTGAGTAGTTTATGATATAATAGGTTGGGGAAAAAGTCTTTTCGCATTATAGTACGTATGAACTTGTAATAAAATCTCTTTGGCTATACTATTTGTATCTGGCTGGTTTTGGTATCATTCAAAGTTTAAATTTTAAAGAAGATAACTCTAAATTCAAATTAGGAAAATCTGTGATTTTTATTTGTTTTTCGTACTGTAAAGATGAGTGAATCTAATGAAGAAATTCGATACATTTTAAAATTTTACTAGAAAAAGGGTAAAAATGCAACGCAAGCCGCGAAAAAAATTTGCGATTTTTATGGATCTAGTGCAGTGTCTGTGAGAGTAGCACAAATTTGGCTTAAGCGTTTTCAATCCGGAAATTTTGATGTCAAAGATGCACGTCGCTCTGGTCGCCCTATTACGGATAAAATTGATGCCATTTTTGAAAAAGTGGAGCAAGATCGGCATATCAGTAGTTACGATGTAGCTGAAGAACTGAGAATTGACCACAAAACAGTTTTGGCGCATTTGAAAAAAACTGGGTACACAAAAAAGCTCGATATTTGCGTTCCCCACGAGCTCACTGAAAGAAACCTAATGAACCGTTCACTCATTTGTGATTCTTTATTACGACGTAATGAAACCGAACCATTTTTGAAGAAGCTGATAACTGGTGATGAAAAGTGGATCACGTACGACAAGAACGTGCGAAAAAGGTCGTGGTCAAAGGAAGGTCAGGCTTCACAGACTGTGGCGAAACCCGGGTTAACTCGCAACAAGGTGATTCTGTGTGTGTGGTGGGATTGGAAGGCCATTATTCATTATGAGCTGTTACCACCAGGCAGGACCATCGATGCTGAACTCTACTCCAAACAACTGATGAGATTAAAACAAGAAGTTGAGAGAAAGCGGCCGGAATTAATCAACAGAAGGGTGTGGTTTTTCATCGTGATAACGTTAGACCTCACACATCTTTAGCCACTCAGCAAAAAATAATAGAGTTTGGCTGGGAGGTGTTAATGCATCCGCCGTATAGTCCTAACCTTGCACCTTCAGATTTCCACCTGTTTCGACCTCTTAAGAATTCTTTAGGCAGTGTCAGGTTAACATCACGAGAGGACTGCCAAAACTACTTGTCGCGATATTTTGATCAGAAGCCCCAAAATTTCTATAGCAATGGGATTATGTTCCTACCTTCAAGATGGCAAAAAGTTATCGAACAAAATGGTACCTACATACTTTAGTTAAATGTAAATAAACTATAATAAAAAATGTTTTAAATTTTCTTAAAAAATGCGAAGAAACTTTTTCCCCAACCTAATATACCATGTTCTCGCAAATAAACGTTATCTTATCTTATCTTACAGGGTAGGTTGGAGTGGCGCGTTAGAGGGAGGACGCTTATATCCACATGAGGGCTATCATTTAAGCCGCTGATGAAAATGATGGCAATTGTCTAAAAATCACTACTTAAAACTTAGTTTGCTCTGATCTGTAATGGTCAGTACTAATTAATATAATGGGTTGGTTTATTTATATTTTTTTGTTATAAAATAGGTGTACCTATTTACTTACAGGGTATTTAGTTGGTTTAGTGCTAGTGTTATTTTAAAATAAGCACTTCCATACACGCCTGGATATCCTTCCCAGCTATAAAACTGGTAAAGCCATTTTGGAAGCATTCGGGTGGATTAAACCGCATATACAAACATAATATATGTTAACTGATGCCGTAAAAAATGTTAGATTTTTTTAAAATAAATAAACTGCCTGTCGCGAACCGTACGAACCGAATTGACAGTATTGCCGTTTCCTTCTTTCACAAACAAATCACTCATTCTTGGCGGTAATTTTCAATTCAGACTCTGTGAGTAATGTCATTTGGCTTTGACAGTACTTACGTCCTGACGTTTACAGCTGTCATTCACGGAGCAATGGCAACGATCTGACCACATCATGTGTGTTTTTTACGTAAAATTGTATCTGTTTTTTCTTGTATTGTTAAGTTTAACATCCATTTTAGTTGGCAAGTAAAATTGCAAAAACTACAACTAATCCATATTTTGTTATATTATATATATAAATAAAAATCATATATACACTTTGGTAATATTGAATCTCGTGTATAATTTAGATACAAAGAGCACGGTTCACAGTTTCATAAGCAAATTACAAATACTAAACAACCTTCGAACGAAGGGCACAGACTATAAGCTCGGTATTATAGTACAACCGCTGACAAAAGTCGCTAGTCTCTTAATATTTTGGACGCGTGACTGTACCAAACCTGAAACCCCAAAGCTTTAAAGCGATTAAACCGGTTATTGCGCTTATTATTTTGTATTGTATTTTTTTAAGATATATTTATAAATGTGTTTTAATTCATTCATTAACTTATTGTATCCACCATACTAATACACTTGTATTGTATGAACAGTTATGAACTAATCCTTTTGAGTAAGTGTAGTGTAAAGTAGTGTAAGTAGTAGAAAGTATTAGTGCTCTAAAGAACACATGAAGTGTCTTCCCCTTAACTAGAGACCGTAAGAAAAGTGTTATTAGACACATTCTTAGGTTTAAGTTATACTCATTTGTCTATACATGGCTAGATTATTATAATATTACAAGGGTATAATCAGAACCGTATACTAGAAACATTAAAAAAAATTATACATGAACTCGCAACATCTTGCAATAGTTACCTTTTGAAACTGCCAGTCAATGCAAAAGATAAAATGCACAGCATATCTGTTCCAAAGGTATAACAGAGATTTAATAGTAACTTAGCTCTATTTTGCCTCGCCAGCCATATGCTTGGTTTATCAATGATATGTAACATAAATATAATATATATATATATATTTATACCAAATTTATGAACATTTAGCGTTGCTAACTGGTAACCCGCTGCGTGTTTAATGATTCAATTAAAAACGTGTAGCAAAATGATTTCCAAAACAGTTTCATTTAATAATAAATCTTTATTTAAGGCAGAAAAGAACAAGAATTTAAAACTTAATTCTACGGCCCATATAAATAATACCTTAGTGACTAACATACACATATAGATTAGATTAGATTAGATTAGATAATACTTTATTGCACACCACGAATCAAATACATATAAAAAACAACTACGAAAATCTATGGATACAATTGGCGGTCTTATCGCTAATTAGCGATCTCTACCAGACACCTTTGGATGGAATGGACTGTGTAGACATTACCTGGGGTGTAATGGTGTACCTAACATACTACATGTACATACATACTAATACTAATTATATAAAAATATAAAACTTACATAAATGAAAGTTACATGAATCTAAATAATAACTACTCATAATAATTTATACATACATACTTAGACTTATTTAAGAAACAAATAATTAATAATAAATACATATATATTTAGCGACAAATACTCAGATAGTGTTCTCTGAGCATACGTTTAAAAATGGCAAGTGACTTGGCACATCTGATAGCTACCGGCAGCGCACATATATACATGTACATGATATTATAATACTTTAAACTATTTGCTGATACGTAAAGTCTGCGACATGTGACGCACTACACGTCATATGTTTAGATAAAAAGTATCAAGTAGTAGTAGCCGTTGTGAAAGGGCAGCCGCCAAACAGCATTGCTGCGTTTCGGTTTGAAGGGTATGGTTGCCGATGAAATTACAGGCACATGAGGCTTTACTGGCCGTGTGGTCCCGGCGTAATAATAGGGCCACCCCTTCTCATCCCGCAGGAGCCGTGTGAGCCAGCAAAGGGAGTTGTTCCAGGGAATGGGCAGCAGCATTCTTCTGTGTACTAAACACCAACCACTGCGATCACCAAGCCGCCTGCCAAGCGTGGTAATTATGGCAAAACCCCCCCTATGACAGACACAACAGACAAACGGCCCCTAGTCCCCGGCGGCTCCGTCATCCCTGGAAGTGGTAGCAACCAGGGCAGTGGCGGAGCAGGAGGTGCTAAGAATCCCCGACGCTGCGTAGGCCGGCCCCCACAAGGTGGACCGACGATCTAGTAAGAATCGCGGGGAGCTGTTGGGCGCAAACGGCTACCAACCGCTCGTTGTGGCGATCTAAGGGGGAGGCCTATGTTCAGCAGTGGACGTCTACCGGCTGATGATGAGGCTTTACACCTGTATGCCTCAAGTTGATAGACGCAGAACAGTGCATCGAAGGACACGTTTCTAAGTTCCGTGTCCTAGCAATACTTTTTTATAGGCGATGGTTACCACTCAAGATCAGGTGGGCCGTAAGCTTGTTCCATATCTAGGTAGTTTTTTTCTAACCCATCTCGTCCCACTGCAGGGCAAAGGTCTCCCCCAAGTCCCTCTAAGCCTCCCTATCTGTCGCTATCTCCCACCATCCTCTTTGGAAGGTGTCGAAATCGTCACGCCAACGCTTTATCGGCCGACCCCGACGTCGCCTTCCGTCTTCAGGCGTCCATGGTGTTGCAATATGGGCCCATTTCTCGGAGTGCATTCGGGCAACGTGGCCCGCCCACTCCCACTTAAGTTCAGCCGATCTCTTCCCTACATCTGCAATGCCGGTAAGGGAGCGCAGCATGGTGTTACGTACTCGGTCAACACGTTTACAGCCGAGAATGCTGCGCTCCATTACCCTTTGACAAATCTTGAGCTTTGAATTCTGGGCTTCAGTCAGAGACCATGTCTACGCACCGTAAGTTCAAAGTTATGCTTTTAAAAAACCCTGTATAAACCTTAGCTTACCTATTGTGTTGTGCGCTTTCCTATATGAGCTACATAATTGCTTGAAATAAATGTATTTTTATTTTTTTTTATTTTTTTATAAGTTAGGTTGGGCAGGTAGTATAAAAATATTAATTACATCAATCTCTATTATAATTAGGTTTTTGTTTGACTTCTATGCGTAACTGTACCCAGGCTAATGTACCCGTAAACACTAGAATAATATGAACATCGTTAAAACTGCGTGCGTAAACTTTTTTGGCGTGTAATAAGCTGAGAGAGTTATTCCCTTCTATTTAAAGGATAATTAATTATATGGTTCTTTTAAGTATGCATTTAGTGATATTATTTACGTATCAGGTTACCACAAGTGGGACTCGGCCTGAAGCCACCTTTTTAAGCACTATCTATGCAATTTTTTTGAAATCTGTATCAGGTTACAAAATGGCTTGTAAATGCTTCCATAAAATAAGATCACTTTTTTTAAATCTCAGACAATTTCCAGAGCGTCTGACCTTGTACACCCAACGGCTCCCAGTAATTGATCGAGGGAGCGAAGCGTCTTAGTTTCGAGATTAGCCAAGAAATGCTTTTGTCCGGCTGTCTGTTTGTTCTTGCCTACAGGTCGCATTTTTCAACCGATTTTGACGAAAGTTGACACACAAGTTCCTTGATTTATTTAAGCTTTTATTCCATCGCGATTTTTGATTGAGGGGAAGATAGGGAGGTACAGGGGGGAAGTTAGCTGTTGCGATATTTATCGACGGATTTCAATCAAATTTGAGAGGCACACAGACTACGCAGTCTTCTCTGCCATCACAAGACGAACCCGTAGACACCAGATTAGACCTCCTAGGACCAAGGGAACGCGAGTAATCGCTAAAACTTATACCAATAAGACTTGTACTCAAAAGTCTACATAGGTAAGCATATTGAAAAATTCAAGCGCCTGAAATTGGAATTAAATTTGGACTTTTTTCGTTCGTTAATTTTGTTACGCAAATTACTTTTTGGAGTCAGAACGCGAGGTCTACTGTTCTCAGAGAACCACTAGTCTTAATTAGGTTTTATATCGAGTAGTGGGCCGTTCAATGCTGCGATTTCCTGTAAATATACTGGAAAGCAAATAAACAAATAATTAATTATTCTCATTTGGAATAAGGAAGTCCACTACAATAATTGAACTAACTACAATTTCTCTGAAGTCAAGTTATCGATAGATTACCAGCTGAGATCATAAAGGTATCCGTGGATATGCAAAATCACGGTGTTATTTGTAATCTTGGCGTTTGCATTAGTGACATAGATAAATGAACAGATGAGTCACTTTAGAATCTCTAGGGGCGGGTTCCTATGTCCGCCGGTGACCAGCTACGACTGGTTTCACCTTGAAAACTTGTCAAAAGTTTGAAACTAGTTTTGCACTTTTTCATGGATATATGAGTCTGAGTCGAGTAACCGACAGATATGGGAATCTGCCATCAATCAATGATGTGATTTTAATTTAGATTACTTACCTAACATGTGCCAAGGACAAGGTACTTTGTATTGAGAATAAATCTAATGGTTTGTATCAAAGGTACTGTAATCATTTAGTTTACCTCAACCCTGTTGAACCAGCATGTTTAATATTTCATTAATATATCAGTTGTTAAGAAAAACATATGTACCTACATGGTATCTATGTGTATTATAGGCAACTATTTTACTTAACAAATAAGAGTTTTTTATTATTCTTATTTGTATTGTAATGTTTATAATATTTATGAATAAATATTTTTTTTGTTGAAAAATTACTTTTTCAAAACAAGCTTTTATAAAATTCATAATTGAAACTGCAAGCAGATTCAAATGAGCCCAAACACTAGTAGCATACTTATAATCCATTCAAAAGTTCCTTTGTCTAGCATCCGTCTCCATCATGAGACCACCTCCATGGTACCATATTATTGCATTGTCACCGATGTTACATATGTATTCTAAATTTCAGCTCACCCAGACAAACATACATATGTAATACATATGTACATATGCAAGTTATTAAAAATCTTGTAAAAATACATTTTTATATAACACACAGAATCGACAAAAACATAGAACACAGAAGCGATATTGCCTTATTGTTCTAAATATTAGAATTTTTCTTTGGTCTAAGTTTATCTAAAAAACTCAGGTTTCCTTAAAATAATTTACACTATCGCATATGATATGTAACAACTGTGTCGTGTCACTTGTTTATTTTTGGTTACCATTAAAGTGTGGTCCTGAAGAAAAAACACAAAAGTTCAAAGTTCAATCTGTTTTATTTCATAGATTAATTGGTATTATTATAATATACATTACGTGACAATAGAATAAAACTCGATCCAGGTGCATTGTTTATCTGACACATGCGCACAAGCAATTGGAAATTGTATTGATAGCGTTCAACACGTGTAATTAGATTGTTAGTTTAACGTAAAATATTAATCTGAGAGTCTATCACGAATATACCTATATATACGAATAAAACGAAGTGATCTTGACGACGACCTCCGTGGCGCAGTTGGCGAATAGCCGGTTGAGTCGCAGGAAGTTGCGGATTTAATTACCGCCGCGGTACAAATGTTTGCATGATCTACATATATTTGTTCCGGATGCAGCTGTTTCTCTATATATATTACTAGCTGACCCGCCTGCCACTTCGCATGCTTGGATTGTCAATAAAAACATTACCCTCCTTCGCAGTCAGGTAAAAAGTGCCTACCTATGTCCTAATCCAGGTCACAACCTATCTATATACCAACTATACATAGGGAATGTATCTAAAAAATACCTCATAGTTTTACTTCCCCCCCCCCCCCCTCTATTCGCTCCACCCTCTTTAGGAATGATTTTTCAATAAAGTTGACACACGTATTTTTTAGGTATGGCTTACCAAAAGCCTTAATATGAATTTTCACTTACTTCAGGAGTTATGGTGCCCATACAACCCTTATTTCGCCCCTTCAAGATTATTTTTGAGACAAAAGCCCTTCTCCAGGATATAACCTCCTTGGTAAATTTTTATCATTATCCGTTCAGCCGTGTGGTCGTGAAAAGGTAACAAATAAACAAACAAACTATCAAACAAACAGAATTACTTTTAAATTTATATTAGTATTAAATTAGTATGGATTATTTAAAAGATGTTTTTTTTTATCAAATAAATAAACGAAGTTGTAGCTCAACATTATTTGTGCATTAAAGATTTCATTCAATACCTAACTTCAATCAAAGTCATGGTATTCTGCTGTGTGAAATGTCCAGCATTATTAATTAATTTGTATCTCTATCATTCGTCACATGAAAGAGAGAGACACACAGCACGAACAATCGCCGCACTCCGATAGACAACTTGGTCGTAGGGTCGACACATTAATAAAATATTCGTCATTGACAGCATCGTTTATGTCTCTAACGTCAATAAAATTAGCGTACTTATGTGTTGTGAACGCTAAACATTTCTCAAATTCTGATCACAAAATTGCCTAAATATTTTTCTTTCTAAGCTCCTCGTAAAGTTGACGGACTCATAAGAAAAATTCTGATTTTATTCCAAATAATCATATTTAATTATATTTTTCAACCTTTCGCGACCACTGTATATAATTAATGATTTAAACGGGTATTTATCGCGTATGTACCTTTTTTATTTGTTATCGCGACGTTTCGACTCTGTTGCTCGTTTTAATCAGTCATTTTATATATTTATTTAAAAAAATAGGTAAAATAATCTACTTATCTAATAATCAAATTGTGTTTTGATTGCTGCTTTTAAGTGTTTTTATCCAAACTTTTAATATACAAATAAAAATGTAAATGTTTTTGGTATATCTGAAATAGATTAGCATTCGCACTCTATGACGGTAAACCGAATCGAAGCCAAGGGCGAACCAAGCTTATTCCTTGTAAATTATGCAGTAACTTTCTAAGTTAGAGCTAAGTTGGAGTTAAGTTGAGGCTAAGTAAAGTTTCGTGTACAACCATCTCGGTCGAAGTTGGTCGTTGGAATCCGATGATTTTTGATGTTATAACTTTTATTTGGTGGACTAAGTTTTGCTTCATTTCCTTTGGGAGAGCGAATTAAGTTAAATGTTTTATTTAAGGGTATTTATATACCCCAACGCAAAATGTGAGGGTAAATGTACGCTGATTTCGTTGTAATGTGTAACATCTAAATACGTTCTTTGTCGAAATACACCTCAGCATACAACTTACAATTCTTGCATTTTCCGTACATTATTTTGCATCGTTTCTCCATATATATTTTTGAAGTAAAAACTTCTTTAGGCGCGTTGAGCATATTTGAGATGGGAAAAAACTGTAGAACTCACGACACTGTTACCGACACCTGTAATATAATTTGATAATTTATACACTATATAATTAGATTTTTTTTAGTTTGTGAAGGGACATATGACTTTCTTAGTAAATTTTCATGTTTATGCGACATCCATCGTGATCATTTTGCAACATCCAAATTTTATGTTTTAGTTTGTGGAGGGCATAATGCAAGTATCTTAGTAAAGTTTCATGTTTATGCAACATCCATCATGATCATTTTGCAACATCAAATTTTTTTTTAAGTTCCGATTATGTGTTCTAAGATGAAGCACGAATATCTAGAAGAAACCTATTCACTCTTACCTTATAGAGGCCCGAATTGTATTCTTTAGGAAAAACAGACGACAGTAAAGTGTTCCATACATTAGATGTACACATCAAGAACATAGAACCAAAACGGTGTGTGCGAATGGGTGGTATATCAACTATGTACCATTTTCTGTTCTTACCCTAATAAACACGGCAGCTTTTAGTACGCAGATTTCTGAGTTTAACAATAACAGAGACTTCTAAATAGAAACTTGAAATAATCTCAATTGAAGCAATGCTTGTGAATTCTCCGTTGGTAGTAAGGTAAGACAGCAAAGCCATCGATACGGAATGAAACAATAGCTTTGGGCTTCACAAGCCGCGCTCACAATGTACTGTATTGTAGGGGGCCGTTCGAGTGCGCTCGATGGTATTAACTGAGATGCTTCAAGGCACGAGAACTGGATATTTTTCTATTCTTATTCATAGTCAATTATTAAATAGTTGTTAGTAAATTATTGTTTAATCAAAATAATTTAATTCAAAGTTATGGCAACTTTATTACTAACTAGCTGACCAATCCGCAGCTTCGCACGCGTAGTTTTTCAATAAAAACATTACCCTCCTTCTGCGCAGTTTAGTAAAAGGCCTATGGCACCCGAGAATAGTGTAGCTTCCCAACAGTGAAAGATTTTTTTAAATCGGTCCAGTAGTTTCGGAGCCTATTCAATACAAACAAACAAACAAATCTTTCCTAGTATTGACTAAAAAATCTTACCTTCATTACAATCAAAAGTTAGCTAATGTCTCGATAAGTTCATTTCTACTAACAATATTTTTGTTTTTAGAGTACCGTGCCTTAAAAAGAAAAAAGAAAACCTTATAGGATCACTTTGTTATCCGTCTGTCAAGATTATTTTTCTCAGGAACGCGTGACGTCAAGGTAAACTGAATATCAAATTCGTAAGTCTACGGTCCCTTGGAGCTGTACAAAATCAAGCTCAAAGTCAACGCCATCAGAAAATACCATAGCTATTTAACGCTGTATATTTTGCTCGCAGATATATCAAAACTCATAGGGTACTTACCGTTGACCTAGAATCATGAAATTTAGCACGAAGCAAGGCCTAATAGCAAAAGTAGAGGAAAAAATCCGAAAACGTTTAATTTTTAGTTATCTCACATAAAAGAAAAAATTAAGAAGCCTCGGTGCTCGAGTCAGCACGTACTTGTCCGGTTTTTTATATGGGTGCAAATAACCTCAAACATCGCTAATATTCGTAACTTGCCCCAAGCGGTTCGTTCGGTCAATTGTTCAAGAGCACTAGTAGCGATTTCAATTTTATGTTTTGCACCGTCAATGGTGAAATGTTCGAGTATTTTTCTATGTTTATTCAATGCAAATAACAGGATTAGACCCATAAAATGTTTGTTTAAAAATATTTCCGGTTGATATCGTATGCTAGCAGAGGTAGGTAAAAGCAAGTGGTTCTTAGTGGTCACTTTGTTTGTGTCTCAGTCTGGGCTTTGTGAAGTGTTGTTTCTGATACCACGACAGAAGGAATGATTCGGGATATTTATTTGACTGTTTAATATATAGGTATAAATAAAAAAATATTGCTGGATATTTCACACAGCGCTATCTAGCCCCAAAATAAGCAGAGCTTGTACAAATAACTGATAGAATACTTATAATATACTTTTTTTTTGTAAATACATGCTTATAATATATAGAAAAATATTCAGACCCAGATAAAATATCTGTAGATCATACAAACATTTGTCCCGCGGCGGGAGTTAAACCAGCTACCTCTTGCGTCACAGTCGGCTATTCGCCCACTGCGTCATGGAGGTCCTTAAGTTCGGAGTCTTCAAGTCTAGAGTGAACCAGTTTTTTCTAGGCAAGCGTGCTGCAACTTCGACCACACCTCGTAGGTCACGCACCTTAGAATCGTGCCCTACGATGCACTGCACTGCGTTCATCAACTTGAGGCATACAGGTGTAAAGCCTCATGTACCTGTAATTTCACCAGCAACTATACCGATCAAACCGAAATACATCAATGCTGCTTGGTGGCAGAAATAGAAAATCTACTTATCTCTGTAGTAGAGTTAGTACCTATATAATAAGGTCAGACTACCTTACTTACCACCAGAGTGAGGTAGTGATCAAGCGCTTGACTCACCAATAAAATACAAAAGCAAACAGCTAAATATTTGTTAGCCGTAATGTTTTTCATAGAGATACAATATTTTTTCTGGGGACCTTTGCTCGTTCTAAGCCTTCTAAGGGATCAAACTGGCAGATTTACCAGTATCTACATGAAGTACTGGTGTATTTTTAGATTGCAGTCTACATGAGGTCGCACCTTTAACGAGACAAAATCACCTTCCATTGGCACGAAACAAAAAAATATGCATCAAGATTAGATTGAATCGATTCGAAACAAGAAATAACTTATATTGACTAAAAATCACGGAATTTAGTCTCGAAGTCGATTCTAAAAAAAATAAAAACAAAAAGTATTGTATATCATGATTATAATAATATATATGATACGGAATAAAATACAATAACACTGCAATTAAACAACGGCGCTATAGAAACCATTCCATTCATTAAATTGCATAGCCGATGAAAGTTCACACAAATTTGTAGCGGTGCCCAAGTTACCTCACAATATCCTACATAACCCCTTTGGGGCAAAACGGGAATTCCAAAATACATATTTCTAGCGAGCGCCCGAAGCGAACTATTCAAATACTGCAGGAAATATAAGGGAAATTTTAAACTCTCGTTTTTCGATGAAAACCGAGTTCGGTTAAACTGAGACTGAGTATAAATTAACTTACGAGTACCGTGCGGTTACCATATTTGTAAAGGGAAATGGTTGCGCTTTTAATAAGCTGCAGTTTGATATTGGATAGGCTGTACGGGATTCTTTGGTTTCATTGTGATCGGTTTCATTTTTTTTATTAAATTTATATTTCGATTCAATTATATATTTAAATTTGATCAAGCTTTTGACCATTACCTCACGTAATGGTAAGAAATGACAGCATTTCTTACCATCTGTAGGTAATGGTTCCTAATTATATTATAGTTATATTGTAGGTCAAGTTAAAATATAACTATAACAGTAATAAATATTGCTGGACATTCTAAGCAGAACTTGTACTATGGGAACTAGATTACTGATAGAATACTTATATACTTTTTTTGTAAATAAATACTTAAAATATATAGAAAAACAACCAGACCCGGAACAAATATCTGTAGATCATGCAAACATTTGTTCCGCGGCAGGAATCGAACCCACTACCTCCTGCGTCTCAGCCAGTTATTTGCCCACTGCGCCACGGAGGTCGTAAATATAATTAGCACATCTAAGATTTTTTTTTAATAAAGCGGCGATGGGCCCTATTTGCGCAAACAATTCCGAGGGGCTCCAAAATCGAGGAAGCCTCACGAGACCCTGATGACATTAGTGTATTGCACACGAAGAGCGTTGTAGGCTCTCTGCGTATAGTTAGTACATAAGGTACTGGTGTAAAAGCTCTGGCAGTAGGCTCTATAAAGTGTAACATTTACCTGCACTGTGTTCACCTCGCAAACCTGTGCACCAACATATGTATTCGCACGGACCGACAACGCCCTCCGCTCCCGCTCAATATCTGCATCGTCATTTAAGGTCTCTGTCACAATGTGCCCAAGATATCTAAACTGAGAGATACTAATTATGATTGAGAAACACTACTTAAACGTAGTAGTCGCCACACACTAATATTATAAACGTGACAATTTTGATGTTTGTTTATTTATATGTTTGTTTGTTTGTTAATTCAATCACGTCGTAACGTCTGAACCTATTTCGATGAAATTTGGTATATACGTAGATTATAACCTGGATTACCACATAGGCTAACTTCTTTCTCATAAATCAGTGCCCATGGGATAAAAATGGGATGTCAAGCCAAGTTGCAACAGCGAGTTTAGCTTTATTTCCAGGTTACCTACACATTTGGTAGTGTAACGCTTACGAAGTCGCGGGCAACAGCTAGTAATATTATAAATTAGTAAGCCACGACATGGTGGGTCTTGTAAAATAAGTGATTTAGTAATAATATTTGTCATTTTGTTGCAAGTCCACAGAAAAGCCTCGAGCAGGTCACATTTGCTAATAGTTCACTAGGGTTACTAAAAAGTGGTCAAAATGGTTCGTTATTATGAAAAAAGATTTTCGAAATAGTTGTTACGCTTGCTATTGAATATACTACCATCGTACTTATTTTTGCGGCTAAGCAATAATGATTCAACTAATCTCTTTGTAGACGTTCTCGGTGATCCTGATGACAAAATCACCTCCGCTGACACGGAGAATATTTCAGAGTTACGACAGAGCAAATACACAAACACACTGACCTCGCCGGCGAGGTTGACGAGTCCCTTCAGTTGCCGCCTACACATGTTACAGATATGTACCTGGGCGTTTCACTCCTGTCCTCTCTCTGGCCACGGCCCAAGTCGAGGTTCTTACCTAAGTGGTGCCCTTGCGCGAATATACTAGACTGAGCGCTCTCTGCACTTGCAAAAAGTTCGATTTAGCTGCATCGGCCTCAGAGGCGAACAGCGAATTCATCCTTCAGAAGAAAAAAAATGATCGAATTTCTGACCTACACCTCGTCGTGATATAAAAGAAAACATTTGGAGTAAATAATTTAGTTTCAGGGGGTTGAGTACTACTCCACCATTTAGCAAGGGGCCAACCTCTTACTGTATGGTGGAGTAGTATTGCCAACTTTTTAAAGAAAGCCCATTTAGGCAACGCAACAACCCAGAACAGGATGTCCTGGTGTACAAGAATTAGGAGAGCTAACCCCGCCTAACTTGGGAACAGGAAAACAAGAACACAACGGTTTTTCATTGGGACTGGGAGGTTTTGACTCAGGCTTAATATAAGTGGAAGGATGAGGTGTAAACCTTTGTCCAGGAGTGGGATAGCATAGGCATAGACGGCTAAGCCGATGTTTAATTGCCTGCTTTAAGTTTTCACTAAACATAAGAAAGAACCATCCATCCATCGCGAAATTGACAAAATACGCCACTTTTCTACCTACACGCATTTTCTGATGTTTCGTAATCGAACATTTGTATAGAATATCTTCTGATTTCCTCAAAAGATAAACAAAATCCTCAATCACCGAATCACAAAGCAAAAGAGACTTTCCGAGGCAACCCTAGTGCGCTTAGTTCATTCGGGCTTTACAAAACCTGGTTTCCCAGAAAAAAACTTACGAAATTGAAAAAAAAAAAGTATATTTTGTCTATCCCAATATTCCCAATGTAGAAATCGACCTCTTTGTACTAACATCCATCGTGCACAAGGATTTTCCGGGATTTGTTTTGGTATCAAATTCAGTAACAAAAAAGTTTATTTTACATATTGATGCAACGGGGCAACAGAGAAAATATTCATGTAGTTTTTTGATGACAGGTTGGGGGGGTTTCGGGGAAAATCGGAAAATGTGCAGGGATTTGTTGTGATGGTTGAAGCTTATGGGCACAGTATACCTGTCAGGTGCATACAAAGTGTACAAAGTGAGTTTTTTACAAAGGTTTTGTGAAATCTGAAGTGCTTTATTTATTCGTACGTATTGGTTTCGTTGACGTCCTGTCAATAAAATTGAGTATTTCCACTTTATGCATTCCTGGTATAATAAATAGCCTCTAGCATAAACATGCTAGAGGCTATTTATTATACCAGGAATGCATAAAGTGGATCTTTTAAGCCAGGGTAGTAATCTAGATATCCCTTATCCTATCCTGACTTACTGTCTAGCCAGCCTATTCTGTATCTTGAAAACCACCCGAAACCTCTTGTTTGACAAGTCTTTAACTCTAAGCATTTTTAAGATTGGAGTCACTTTTCTTTGTGATCATTTAGTTAAAGATTACAAGCACTAGCTGGCCAGCTTACCAGCTTACTGGCTCTAGCTCGCCAGCTTACTAGCACTAGCTTGTCAGCTTATTAGCATTTCCTATCTTGAAAAATGAACCTCGTGTATAAAATATCTCTTAACCACGTCTGAAAATATACTAATGCAGAATTATAAAATAAAAAATTTAAACAGTTTTAACTTAGATTAAAATCCTTAATTCGTAAGAACTAAGTACCTTATTAGAAAAAGTAAGGTTCTAATAAAAATGTCCATAAAATAGTTCAACGCATCAAAGTTAGAAGCAAAAACTTAAGGCTAAGTTATGAATAAAGTAATCTCAAGTTTTTCTAAAAGCTCTTCAACTTAGCCTTTAACCAAAGGGTCAGAGTAGCCCGATGGGTTCAAGTAGCTGGCCTTCGAGTGTAGAGAGTAAGCTATAGAACTTAGCTACTCAAGTGGTATATTCCCACTATAAGCCCCTTAAAGTGGAACTTAGTGGGAACTTTCTTCTCAGAGGTTCCGTTCCGGTTTTAAGGCTTGTGGAGTCTTATCACCCTGTATGTATCAGGGTATGCAATACCATGCAGTGCAATGTCATGTCGGCAAATTCTTATTTGGAAATTACCTATTCATGCATTTGTTATAGGCAGTGGCTGTTAGCTTAACATCAGGTGGGCCGTGGAACCTATCACTATCACCGCATCTTATCCAAAAATTGACAAATATGTGAATTGTTGACAAATTAAAATCACATGAAATAAGTTTGTAAGTTATTTGGAAAATAATTAGACATATGATTTGGCCTCTACTCGTACCTACTTATATTTCTTTGTTTGTGGTAACTCATTGGGTAATTGCAAGAAATTATTTATTTGTACTGTAACTTCCATGGCGAGAAGGGCGAGTAGCCCAATGAGAAGCAAGAAGTTGCTTCGATTATTTCTGTTGGCAAATAATTGCATGCTCTGCAAATATTTTCTCCGGGTCAATGTGTTGTCATACCATAGCACTCATAGATCTTGATACTCACGATATAAATTATCCTAGAGAGGGGTCAAGACTATGTGAATGCAAGGTGATTTAAACTTACATAAATTATCCATGACAAAATTTCGAAATGATCATACCTTTATTGTTGTTACTTAAACTCCATACTTCATAGTCAGCTTACTTGCCTCTGAGCGGCCGGCCCTTTGGGAAAAGTTTTCCACTCATAGCGAAAAGCTAAACGGTTAGCCATTAGTGCATACGTTTTAGCAAAAATATTCAGGTTTTCTGTTTTTCGGTTGAAAAGAGGAAAATGTCGAATAGTGCATGCTAGAAAAGAACTGATGAAATGGAACGTTTTTGGCTAATACTTTCCGGCCACTGATTTTATCTTGTGCGTTTGCTTTATCGTTATTTTTCAGTAAAGATAAATGTTTACGTATTGAATATAAAATTAACAAAAGGTATCCAAATGTTTTAAGTTTTATGAAGACAATAAAAAACCTAACAGAAACTATGCGTAGGATTTTTTGGTGTATTCTTACAACAACGATAAACATATTTTTGAAATATCCTAATAATATTTTTATCGATCTGTAAATCATCATTAATTTTTACTTAAGAGAACTTTCATGATTTATTGCAATCATTATTATAACTAACGTGATTTATCACATAGGTACGGAGCGGATCGCACTAACCCTGAGGAAGGTGCACGAATTGAACCGAAGCATTGTCGGTCGAAACACCGATGAAACGGTACGTGATAAATCCCGTATTTATAATCATAACTCATTTATTTGCTTCAATGTTGTGTACAAAAATCTTTGGAAACATGTCTTTATCATGGCTCACATTCCCCATTTTGAATGCAAATAATAAAAACCATGGCAATAAAAAAAATCACAAAAAAAAATATGTACATGTTTTGTCAAGAAATCAAATACATTATCTTTATGGGAGGCCTAAGTTACCTAGCTCTAGAAATAAGTTTTATTTCTTCTAATAACAAATTTATAACTTGCTAGAAATAATCATTATTATAAATACGGGATTTATCACGTACCGTCTTATCGGCGTTTCGACCGACAATGTTTCGGTTAAGTTCGTGAACCTTCATCAGGGTGAGTGCGATCCGCTCCGAATAACGTCTCGCCTCACAATATAAATAATATGCTAGAAATAATATTTCTCAAAGAGGATGAAGTCAGAGAAGCATTCAAAGTGTATGACGAAATGAGAGAAGCTTTCATAGGAGAAGACAAAGTGAAAGATGCATTTAAAGAGGATATCTTCCAAATCCCCAATGCCCCCTCACCCCTTAATAAGGTTTTACATTAAGTTTTTTGAACGGTAAACAATTACCACGGTAGCGATCCACAAGGACGTAATGGCCGCTAATTGCGAAGACCTTTGCAGTTATCGTGTTTTGTCCATCTACGGAATTGTCAATATAGGTACTTTGTCGTTTTGAGAATTTAGTCACAATTTGTTACATACGATCATGTTTCGTGTGTTTATTTATTGACTTATTTAAACTTTAACAGTCTCAAGTAACGCGGGTATAACCTGTATGTATATCGCAAAAAGTGTGGTGTTGCCACCTGCTTACGAGGCTGTACTGCTTGTGTGCTTCTTGCACACAAGCAGTACATCGAATCTTCATCCCCCAACACAAAAACAACACTATGCTGCCATCAACCCAAAGTCTTACACCGTTATTTCAGGTCAGGGGTCAGTATGGGGTCAGGTTAGAAAGGGGAAAATGCACAATACACCCCAATGCGGAATCTAGAATTAGTATAAGCACTAAGCTATGCACATTTGATGGTAAATATGGACGAGATGGATCAGTTTAATATCTAACGTGACGTCCTCAATTATAAATTATGTTATGTAATCATCAAATCAATAAATAAATCTTAGAGAGACACACATGGTTACAGCGTAAAGAATCCCTAAATGATGGGTGGACCAGGTATCAGAAAAGCTAGAAAAGCCAGTCAGTGCAACTCTACACCAGGTGATGAAGTTTATTTACGGTATTCAGTATTCATTTATTCAACATTTCATTACATTTCATAATACTGGCTGGTATGTTAAAAATATATTATAAATGTCAGAACTAAAGGTTTTTGTCTATCGCCTGTGATAACACGATCCTTAGCAATAATGGAACGATAGAAAAGCAGCGGGATAAAACTTAATCAGACAAAATCATAAGCTTTGAAATTGCAATTTGTTCCTGCATCAATAATCTCATCTAACCGTTTAAATGAAGGTAAATAAAGTGCTCCTGTATACCCGGTTATCCGTCTATAAAACGGATATTGCCCAGATAGCTAACGCTACACTGCCATGTGTAAATAATTTTTTCACGATCGATTTAATACAGCTCTTTCAAATTTCCAATATCCGCCAGCGAATCCGGATAAAAATTGTTATCCGTGCACACAAACATATTTTTTTTGTTTTGGCTACACGATGTACAAAGTATTGATTAACGCGCGCCTCTCAACGGTCCCGGGTAATAAATAAAAATAAAAAATCAACGGGCTGCATTGCCTCCGGGTATGCACTCACGATCGTTCAAACATATAGCGCGAAGCATAATGTATATGCAGAGCGGCCATTGTAACCTGGACCACCGCGCCGCGCGCTTCATCAATAAACCCGGGTAAAATGGCGGCGGTCCCCTTAACCGGGCAGTTCATACATGAGTTGTTGCCTTTTACACGTCCACGAGGCATCGTAAATGGATTTTTTTATTTCCATTGAATGTTTCTGTGTAATAAAATATTTTAGCAGAAATCAGGTAGCACTGTAATGGTGTTTTTGTTTATGCGTTTGATAATGTGTTTTTCTTGTTGCGTTTTGCAAAATATTGGTTCTTATTAGCTTTAAAATGAAATGAGAGATACGAGTATATTGTTGGTATTTTAAAAATGTGTAGAACTTTTTTATTTGTGAATAACGAATAAAATAATTTAATTAAAAACACATAGAAACAAAAAAACAGTATATTTAACTTTAATTTGGTTATATAAAATATATGAATTTCTAAAAGTTGAGCTCACAGATTCTAGTTTTTACATAACCTAAGTAATTCTTTTACAGTAATTTGTCGTTTGACACACAGCACCCAGGGGGTGGTTGATCAATGGCTGCTTTCTGACAGATGAGGCTCTGGGGATTGTGACTACAGGTAAACTTTAACGCTTAAATTTTCTTACTGCTATTTTCTACATTTTATCCAGGATCAGTAAGTTAGGTAGGACATACCTATTATATACTATTAAAAATATATTTATCACCATAGGACGTCGATCGTACTCGAATCGAACCCGCTATCTCTTACGTCTCAGCCGGCTATTCACCCACTTCTCCACGGTGGTCGTCAATTAATAAATAAATCAATAATAATATTATTTGTAGTCATCACTTGTATACCAGCTAGCTTTTTAAACTTTTGATGGTTTTACGCATCATCGAAAACGAATAGAACCTCTAAATGGCAGAACCGGAAAACAATTTTCCCATAAATTCGGTCACGAATGACGATGTGACCCGAAAATTAGCAGTTAAACTTTTTAATGTCCTTGCTTAGAGCCAACTACTAAAAACGTGAATTTGGTATATTATCAGGCAATATTATTATTTTATATAAATAAATTATGAAAGGCGACCTTCCATTATCACTAAAACGTCAACTCATCGACATGTGTATTCTGCCTGTCCTAACCTACGGTGACCAGTCTTGATCACTGACTGAATCTCAAAAGTCCAGGCTCGGGGTTTGCCAAAGAGCGATGGAGCGCAGCGTTTTGGGTGTCAAGAGAATATACAGGATTCGGAACACGTCGCTGCGCTCAAGGACCGGCATCGCTGACATCGGTATCAAGGCTGCCAAGTTGAAGTGGGACTGGGCGGGTCATGTCTCCCGCATGCAACCAAATAGGTGGGCTAAGGTCGTAACTGGATGGATCCCTGTGGATGGAAAGCGACACCGTGGAAGGCCTAAGAAGCGGTGGCGCGATGATTTGAACGCTTTTTATAGGGACTGGCAGGATTTAGTACAAGATCGAGAAAAGTTGAGAGATGAGGGGGAGGATTGCCCAGCAGTGGCACAGCATAGGCTAAATATATATATATATATATATATTATAATTAATTCACACAGCGCTATCTAGTCCCAAACATAGATAATTTTGTATTATTTGTACCAGATCATATCTGATAGAATACTAACTTATATAATATTTTACAAAAATAAATAGTATAACAATAATATACTAGCTTCCACCCAAAGCTTCGCACTCGTGAATTGTCAATAAAATAGCCTATGTTTTAATCTAGGTCATAATCTCTCTATATTACAAATTTTATCAAACTTGATTGAGCCGCTACAACGCGATTGAGTAACACACAAAGATCCAAACATTTGCATTAAAAATATTAGTGTCTTAGCCCTGGAAAACGTATCTGTAGACAATGTAAATATTTGTATCGTGACTGGAATCGAACTGGTAACCTCCTGCATTTCAGCTGGCTATTCGCCGATTGCGCAACAGCGGTCTTCGGTCATAAGATATTTAAAACTGATGTTTATCATATTCAAATCAAGCACTCATTAAACCAGATAGTACAGTCTTCACCTGTTATTATAATAACATTTAGCTTGTAGAAATATTGGTTGATTGATTATATTGTGTTCATGTATATTATTTTATCAAATATATAAAATAAAGTAAATAAAATTGTATTTTATTGCAATAACATGATATATAAGACTTGAGGATATATACTCTTGTCACATATTTACCACCATACCTATTTCTGCCGCCAAGCAGCATTGTGTATGAAGAGTATGGTTTTCGGTGAAAGTACAGGCACATGAGGCTTAACACGTGTATGCCTCAAGTTGGTTGACGCAGGGCAGTGCATCGTAGGGCACGTACCTAACTTGCGTGACCTACGAAGCAATACTTTGTTATAAGCGATGGTTACCACTGAACATCAGGTGGGCTATATGCTTGTTCC
Organism: Philereme vetulata; assembly: GCA_918857605.2. Taxonomy (NCBI): domain Eukaryota; kingdom Metazoa; phylum Arthropoda; class Insecta; order Lepidoptera; family Geometridae; genus Philereme; species Philereme vetulata. The sequence continues at coordinate 1,666,645 of OU975451.1, read as the reverse complement.
ATCTCTCTCTCTACTTCCTGCTTTCCATACCTCTCTTACAGCCGTCATCTCCGTTGGCACTTCTTTCTTACCCACATCATTCCTCACACAGTCCATCCATCTCTTATTCGGCCTTCCTCTACGTTATATTATGCTTGTTCCATCTCCAGGTAGTATAAAAAAATAGTATGTAACTTTTGTGTAAAGTCAATTAGTGTTATGTTAAGGCCGTATTATTTGAGGCAAGTCCACAGTTTCGGAAAGTAGTTGGCGTGCCATCCGGCCATATCTGTCACCGTGTCACTGACGAAATGTAAATCCAACGCTTACAAATAAAACAATTCTTGAGCCGAATGGGTGAAGTTTAGCTTTTAGCGAAATTGTTATACGCAATTTGGTTGATGATAATTTTATGTAATAGGTTATTTTGTAACTTGTTAGTTTTAATAGACCTGATGGTTTTTGGTGTAGACTCCATAAAGTTAGTAGATCGTTTAAAGGGCGCGGTGTACACTTTTATAACAAACTCTCAATTGATGACGATTAACAAATTTAAAAACGTAACAAAACAAAATCTTTATAAAAAAGCCTACATATTCAAATGTATATTCAAAGGATAGGGAAGCTTGTGATTGAAATTGCTCCAACTTGGTCAAAATGTTACAATTTAGACGTAATTAATTAAAAAAACAACCAGCCTTGTTTCATTTCTTTCTTTCCTGGCTAGGTCGCGAAGGAAAAGGCAGTAAAATTGACGTTTCATAGTGATCCTTGTGATTTTATTGAATATAAACATTTTGATTTTGGTGCTAAACATTTTTATCTAAGATTCACGTAAAAATTGCCGATTAACGATAAATATTGTTTATTGGAAATGTATCGATTACTGGATAAATATTGAAGCTAGCAGTATTAAACCCACCTCTAAAATCAGTTAATACGATGCCGGAGGTGTTTTAATTAATGTCGTACATAATAAAACAGGTTGTATAGAGAAATTATGATCGGAATTGACACTACTTTTTACCCGACTGCGCAGATGGTGGGTAATGTTTTTTTAACATATATTTAATTTTAATTAATTATTGCAATGGTTTTATTATTATTCAATTTGTTTTTTAATTATTAATTAATTTTTACTTTATTCCTTTGACAATGCTATTGCAGAAAATTTATTGCATATTTGGTAACATTATTTTATCTAGTTCGTAAATTATAAAATCTAAATTATAAGAACTGAATTCTTAGGTGTTATTTATGTTTAATCTGTAATAGATATTAATAACTTGTAAACCATTGACTTGTCTAAGTGCATGTTACCATGCCTAAAGATGAATAAATGATATGAATATGAATGAAAAAGAATATGAATAAAAATGAATATGAATGAAAATGAATGTGAATGAAAATGAATATGAATGAAAATGAATATGAATGAAAATGAATATGAATGAAAATGAATATGAATATTCACCTAGATCCTCTTTTCATTTTTTTGTCGTATGTGCATTTTTGCTCGACCCATTACAAAGTATACAAAACAAATTGGGCTTGTAAATTGCCTAATGTATACCAATTTTCTTACTAACTATAGATATATTAAAGGGAAGATTTCTCATAAAGGTTTTACAGAAAGGATACAATTCCGTTGCCAAACTGAACAGACTTCGTGCTCCCATCCATAACATTATTCGCCACTAAATCAAACATACATTTATTTAATTCGTCCAGTACTCAGTTGGCTCCACAATAAAAATATGTAAATTGACTGCCACTGCCACACTGGCATAGCTAAAATTAAGATCAGCTTATTCACTTGAAAAAACCGGCCAAGTGCGAGTCGGACTCGCGCACGAAGGGTTCCATTATCTATAAAAACGGCAAAAAAATCAGGTTTGTTGTATGGGAGCCCCACTTAAATATTTATTTTATTCAATATCACAATATATTTATCTACCTTGTTTGAGGTTGGTGCCGATTAAGCTAGTCCTCTAAATTGTATGAGCACCCATACAACTCAGCGGACCTTAATTGGCGTCAACTATGTATGTATGGGGACACCCTTTAATTTTCGTTTTTTTTTTATTGGAGTTTTTCGTTTATGTGTGCTGTAAGACCTAGCTTTTTGCCAACTTTCGTGATTCTAAGTCAACCCGACCCAAAACCTATAGGGTACTTCCGGTTGACCTAGAAATGTCAATTTTGGTTAAAAACAATGTCTTACAGCACAAATACAGGGAAAATTCTAAAATATAAAAAAATTGAAAATTAAGGTAAATATTGGTACGTTATTCAAATTTAGTTTTCGCGAAAATCTAAATTTGCCCATATCTTTTTATAGTGTTGACTCGGGACCTTGATTTTATTCACCTAATAGGGACTATAGACCGCAGTATTTGGTATAAATTTCAATTTGCTAGGTCCACTTGTTCTTGAGAAAATCGGTGGTGACACACGGTCAGACAGACGGACAGACAGACAAGAGAGTGATCTTATAAGGTTTCCTTTTTTATCTTTGAGGTACGGAACCCTAAAAAAGAGAAAACATCACATATTTAAAAATCTCGATATACGAAAGTTAAACACAATAGAATATGGTAACCTGAAACGGTTTCTGGTAGGTACTTAATATATAGCTTTGATTTTCGCTATGAACTTTATTACACAGTTCATACTCTGGTAGGTTCCTTTATTATTTGTAAATACTTTTTTCCATTGCCAAGCACCGCGCACCATCCATTTTACGGCCGATTAATCTTTGAACATATTACATTTTGTAGACATTTTTGACATTTACCGCCAATCTTTTTGTTACGTTTTCAAAGAGGAACGTATTTTTATTGGTTTTTACTAACGTTTATACGAATTTGTTAACGGTTACAACCTTTCGCTACTTTTTCAATGATAGTAAACCAGCTGTTCTCCGAGTCCTACACTGGCACCTAGGAAGCAATTCCAGTTAATTGCCGGCCGACACTCTACGCTTTTATATATTAAAATCACGCGAGTGGCTAATGAGAAGTGGACGTTCTTTTTCAAGGGATTCGCTCCTTTTTGAGGGTTTATTTAGATGGTAAAACTTACGCTTATATTATGCTAAAGCACTGTTGGAAATTTAAATGTTACTTTGGTAGCGGAGAAAAGTCATCATAATTATCATATCAACTTTAAGACGTCCACTGCTAAACATAGGCCTCCCCCAAGGGTCCCACAGCGACTGATATCGTGCATCAGGCACCCAACGACTCCCAGCAACCTTTAACAGGTCGTCTTTACATCCAGTGGGCTTCGCAATGCGGGATCACAAGTCAAGAACTTTTCAGCCCTAACGGCCGTCACTTCTTTGAGCTTTGTGCCCCACCCACTGCTACTTCAGTTTGCTAATCCTCTGGGATCTGTCAATGACATTGTATAACTTCAAATCTTGTCATATGAGATCTAATCTCGTGGAGAAATACCAAGCTTTGCCCTTTCCATAGCACGCTGAGTGACCTTGAGCCTTCTTATGAGGTCCATAGTGAGAGACCGTGTTTCAGTTCCAAATTTCATCACTGATAGTGATAACATACACTGATCAAACACTTTAGTCTTCAGACTGAGGTATATTTGACGAGTAGACGTCACGTAGTCTCCCGATCGCTGCGAGTTCCCAACTGTTACTAGGGTGTGTATAACCATTTAAATTTTCGTATTTGTTATTAGGATAGAATATCAATCAAGTTTGTTGTAAAACTCGCACCTAATAACATGTAATAGGCATTCTATTATGAGACAAAGGTCTGAATCCCCATCAGCCTTTACAGCGAGCAATCAAACCGGTTGTAAACCGGGTTACGGGTTAACAAATTAAATTATAGTTACGTCTCAGTAATACACTTTACTGTTTGCGTTAGTTTATAGTTCTGGAGAATTTAATCTGGGGTTACATGTTTGGTGTAATTTGATAATGTTTCTTGTAGCTTATGTAACGAGATCTCAGAAAGCTCTTTTACATATACACAATTATAAATAAATAATGCTGGATATTTCTTACAGAGGTATCTAGCCCTAAACTAAGTAAGGTTAAGTTAATATGCGGAACTACTAACCTCGCGGTACAAGATCTAAATATATAGTGTCTAGCTACATTACCGCGCGCTACGGTACCATAATTTAGACGAAAAACACTATTTAGTTAGATCTTGTACCGCGGGTTAGTAGTTCCGCGCGGTACCGCGCGGTCATATGAACTTAGCTTGAAGCTTGTTTGGAAACCGGATATGGGAAAAGATATGCTTATTTGCGCATCAAATTTTCAAAAGAGGCGTGGCTGAAATATTGAATCTGTTTTAATTGGCCACATTGCTAGATTATTTAAATCAACTACAGAAATAGTAGCAAACATAATACAAACATAAGCACACACAATTTTTTTACAGTATGTGTTTAGTACATACACAGTTAAATTTTTTACAGTATGTGTTTAGTACATACACAGTTAAATTTTTTACAGTATGTGTTTAGTACATACACAGTTAAATTTTTTACAGTATGTGTTTAGTACATACACAGTTAAATTTTTTACAGTATGTGTTTAGTACATACACAGTTAAATTTTTTACAGTATGTGTTTAGTACATACACAGTTAAATTTTGATTCAATCAAGTTACAATATAATATTTATAATGCACTTAATACTTATGTAAGGTAGCACATCTGTCCTATAAATATCCCCTGACTGAGACCTCTATAATGCGGAGAATCTGCTTTTTGAGGTAACTTTTATAAATTTGCAAAATGCCTTTAATAACAATAAATATTTACAAGACTAAAGGAAACAGTTGAATCATCTAAAGACCGTTGCAAACTATCTATGGATAGTTCAACTGCTCCATATCACTACGCGATATGCGTTGATCCAGATAAGTGTCAGATCACACGTCGCTTCGACCAGGCGCCCAGAAAGAATTTTGAAACGCGATGGGCCCCGATACCTCATGGGCACAGTCTCGACCCCAAATGGTTCAAATGCGTAAGCTATATCGAGACTTCCACTTTTTATTACATTTTTCACAAGTAATTAGAATTAGAGTTATTCTAATTATTTTACCCTAGACTAATGCAAGGGCGGATCCAGCTTTGGTGCCGGGGGGGGGGATCTCATAGTCTCATTTTATAATCATATATACAAGTAAAAGTAGGTATTTTATTAATTTACTTACATACTGTATTTTAAAATACCTATATTTAAATAACCAAATCAATTTTTCAAATCAAAATATTATTTAAAATTCATTAAAAATTGAATGTACTTACATAAAATCTATATTGTGACAAAAATATATAAAAACATTATGTTTAACAATTTTAATTAGTGGTCCACCTAGGTCCTGGAACCAGCCCAGGAGGGGGGGTCATGACCCCCATGACCCTCCCCCTGGATCTGCCCTTGGACTAATGACGGGTTTCCATATCCGTCGGTAATCAGCTACGACTCGTTTCTCTTTGAAAAAGTGTCAAACTAGTGTCAGAATTTTGACATGTTTTCAAGGAGAAACTAGTCGTAGCTGGTTACCGACGGATATAGGAACCCTCCATTAGACATTTGTGCTGACTTCTTGTATTGCGGTCAACGTATGTAGTCATCATTGAAAGTAAGTAAATACCTAAAACAGTTTTACTAAAACGTAACAAAGTACACACGGCTACAGATCAAGCTATAAATTACCAGAATAAGCCGACCTCTCATTCTACAAAAGCCTACACAAGGCGAGGTCAGCTTATACTGGACATTTATAGCTTGATGTGTAGCCGTGTGTACGTCTTTGTGAGTACAAAGTTGACACGTCCAAACTCAGATCACGTACAGCGCATTGATAACCGTGATTCATTCTGCATCCGAACTGTTATCGCGTTGCGTAATAAGCACGTGTGATTGACTGTCGTTTGTAAGCGAATTAGCTGATTAGTTAATATATTATATTTAATTGTATACAGGATGCTTCGTAATATTTATGACTAGCTGACCAATCCGCAGCTTCGCACGCGTAGTTTTTCAATAAAAACATTACCCTCCTTTGCGCAGTTGAGTAAAAAGTAGCCTATGTTACTCAGGGTGAATGTAGCTTTCCAATGGCGAAAGAATTGTTTAAATCGGACCAGTAGTTTTTGAGTTTATTCATTACAAACATACACACAAAAATACAAATCTTTCCTCTTTTTTATATTAGTATAGACTAGTATAGATAAGCCAAAAGAGGGTCATTGACCTCACACACACAAGCAATGTTTAATGACGATATTTTAAATTTTGATGTTTTTCAAACCAATATTGTACTAATACAAACGCCCGCCCCGATGCAAACCGAATCACACTAATATTATAAATGTGAAAGTTTGGATGTTTGTTTGTTACTCAATCACGTCGTAACGGCGGAACCAATTTCGATCAAATTTGGTGTGTTGATAGATTATGACCTGGATTTTAACATAGGCAACATTATATTGTAAAACAACGCGTGCAAAGCCGCTGGCGGAAACTAGTGAAAACAAACTTAACGTCTTTCTGAAATAACGCTCAATGTTCTAATCAATTGAGAGTAGAATTGATCTAACTACTTTATTTTGTAGGTTCATATAAAACATAAACACAACGCCGTTTCTAAACATTACTACATTAATTTATTAGTACACAGTACACATTGTACACACGGCTACACATCAAAAGCTGACCTCACATTGTGTAGGTTTTTCGTAGAATGAGAGCTCAGCCTATACTGGAAATGTATAGCTTGATGTGTAGCCGTGTGTACAATTTATTTGCTTGCAAGCAATACGACTGTTAAATTGATGTATCAGAGATGCTTTCTGTCACTTTCTGCATTAAAAGATTCGTAGGGTTATAAAGAAATCAGAACTTCTCAGTTCACTCTCAGAAATCAGAATATTAGGTCTTTTGGGGTAATTCGTAGGTGTTGGTAGAAGAATATATTCCTGACTACGTAAATTCAGGCAATGGATTGGCATACATAAGGCTGAATATCTGTTTAGACTATCCCTAGGCAAAGCAAAATTTGAAAGGATGACCGCTAAACTTCAGTAATGGAGAGGTATCATAAAAAGAATATATGGAATGACTTTTGGGAATAGTCGACTGGTGGTTTTGTATCAATGGAGCTGAAACAGTTTACTGCAGCTCGCAAGGAGGTTAATTAAGGTAAGATAAGATAACTCTTTATTGTACACCAAAATAAAATACAAAACATAATTTTTACAAATAGATTTAGTAAAATTAAGTTCGTTCAATAAGAGATTATGAAGTTGAAGTGAGCACATAGCTCCAAGAACTGACGGCGGCTGGAGCAGACGGTTTCTCGAGACCACGCACTGGAAAGCGCAGCGTAGGACAGCCCCCTACTAAATGGAAAGAAGGGTTGCTAGGAGTCATATGGGTGGCTCTGGAGATCCATGTGGGTGGCCTATGGTCAGCATTGAACGTCCTATGGCTGATATGATTATGATAATGAAGCTAGATCTAAATATAATATCTTACAAATTCTAGAACACTAAGTTAATGCAAATCAGCCCACATTTGAAGCAGCCTGACCACTTCGCTTGCGCTCGGTTCCGCCTGCATTCATTTAGATCTCTCGCTCAGATTGTATGAGCGGGTCGATTAACTTGTCTGTCTTCGCGTCACTATCACATGCCTATCACTGGGATGGGGTTAGGATAGGGGCATGAGCTGAGCGATTAGTGAAAAACAAAAGTTAGATAGATAGATAGATAACTCTTTATTGAATTACCACACAAACAGAAATAATAAAAAAAAAATAAGTACTGGGTTAAAATAAATAAGGCAATACAATGGGCGGCCTTATCGCTAAAAGCGATCTCTTCCAGGCAACCTTTGGATGGAGCGAAATTTTTAAAAATTACGGAGTGCGGTGTACTTTAGCGGATACATTACATTTACACATAATATATTCTAAGATATAATAATAATATGAAGTTTTAATCCTAATACTTAATATACTTATAAAATAGACTAATATATAGGTATATACATATAGCAAACTATACTAACAGATAAAATAAGTACATAAATAGTAAATAAATAACGCTAGGAAGATGACATCGTCAGGTAATGATGTTTCACCTTCAATTTGAAGACGTGTAAGGACGATGACCGTCTTACTTCTTCGGGCAGAGCATTCCACAGCTGAACAGCCTGGACAGTAAAAGAAGCGCTGTAAAAGGAAGTGCTGTGCGAAGGAGTTCTGAGTATCAAGTTTTCTGATGACCTAAGAGTATAGTTATTTGAAGAATGGAGAAATTCAAATCTATCTTTCAGATAGTGAGGAGAGAAGGTACTGGACCAAAGTCAAACTGCTAAACTCCGTATACAATTTTTATACGAGATACATTATTGAACTAGATAAGGCGACACTCTTCCACTTTAAGCACACTGCCAAGGAGTGAAGCGCCTTACTTGAGTCTGTATTTCCTGATAACTACAACCTAGGAGTCTTCAATTCGCGAGTGAATAGGTTTTTTCAAGGCAAGCATGTGCCATCGTAGACTATATCATCGCTTACCATCAGGCGAGATCGTGGTCAAATTCCAGCTTATAATTTATATAAAAATAAATAAAAATTAGACGCTGCAGAATTTTATGAATTATAATGAATAATAATTTATTAGATATATACAAAATATTATAAAAAAATAGTTTTGAAGAACAGTGAGTACAACTGAAGATTGACTCATATTATCATGTGTCTGTGTACCTAAATGGCATTAAGTTCAGCATAATCTTGGATGTTTGCACCCAACGCTGATTTCAGATAACTTCAAGACGTTTCTTACATCTAAATTGAATATATAACATAAGTTAGTGTTCTTTCTGTATACGGGTTATTCCTAACAGTCAGTAACTATTTTGAAGTGTGGTGGCGTTGAATATATTAAATCGTATATCAATATCGAAAATATTGGAATATATAAACAGCATGCCTACATAATTAAATAGGAAAACACGGTCTGCCTTCCTCTTGCTATACCCTGCCAGGGTTCATATGTGAAACTATTACCCGTGCGCGATAAGTTGGGACCTGAGCGCGGTGACGTCATATTGGCGTGTTTGTACCGCCCGCAAAAAAGCGAACATAACAAGCAGCCCCCGCGGCTTCGTCTTTGTTTTTTTTAACCTAATTTATTATTATTTTTTACACTATTTGAATAACATAAAAATACAATGTTTAAGTTTACACATTTATTTTATCTATTATTTACATTATCTCATCTTCGTCACTACTTAGTGGATTTATGCCTTCTAGAGGTTGTTCTTCGTCCTCAGTCTCACTATAATCACTTGACGAAGAGGTATCCGATAAATTTACAACATTTACTATAACAATAAAAACTACAACAACAAAACAATAACACAAACGAAAACTAAAAGAATTCCAGAGCGCGTCGTTACGTGACGTAGGCCAGTACGAGACTAAAAACCCTAGTAAAAAATAGTGATGCAAACGGTACAATACGGGCGCCATCGGGGAAGTGCAGGGGAAGCGGTCGGGGAGTCGCATTCCTAGCAGGTCCCAAGTTATCGCGCACGAGTAATATCTAGGTATCTACTACCTGTAACAACTTAGAAACCATAAGAAAGCAATAAATGTACCTATGCAGTATTAAAAGAAACAGACTGGTGTGTGACAGTTTGAGGTGGATATTCACGCCAATTTTACCATCCCGTTCGTTATCAATATGATCACAACCTAATTTGAGTTTGATGTATCTTCAACCTGAATGACTGGGCTTAGATTTAACGCAGTGTAGGTTTTCGGTGAGCTTGTAATCAAATACAGCTACCAACCGGCTACTGCTATTCTGCAAGTTTACTCAATAACTGCCCTTATTTAAACGGGATATGGTTCTGTTTGTTTTGCCGGGAATTGTGCGAGAATTAATTAAATTGTGGTGAGTTCGGGAGTTTTGAAATGTACTTGAAACGTAATAGGTAACTGTTTTTAAACATTGTTTATTTGTTAACTTATGGCAGGCGCGTTAGGTTACACCCTAACTTTCTAAAGTGGAGTTGAATCTTTTAGATTAGATACAAAACTTTATAAAAGATATTTATTTCCAAAATGTACAGTCATTCATTACAAATTAAGGTTACATCTAGTTTAGATAGGTAATAACAAAAAATGAAGCTAATGCAACAAAAAAAATTGACCCGCAAATGATCACGTAAATACATTTTTGCATAGATGTGAGGCCTAAGCGAGCATATCACTGTTTATAGTTATGTATGTACTTGTTAGCTGATATTTTATGAGTTTGAGATGGACTATAAGGATTAAAAGAGGTTACATATTTTACTAAGATAACATGCGTCATTTATTGCAATATTTTTTATATACAGTGTTTTTTTAACTGTAACAGTACGGCAGCACCCATAACCAGAGGAGATACAGGTTCAGTTTCTTTTAAAACATCAGCTATTATAATTTTTTTGGTCAAGTGTGAGTAGCGCCTTAAAATGAATCAAGTTGGTAAATTTTTTTTTGATGCCGATCGTTTCAGTCTTTTGTAAGGATCATTTTATTGGTTGGAATAAAAAAAATCTGAACAGCGGAAGTTGTTAAATTTGATAAAAAGTATTCTCATACAACAGAACAAACAAAATTCCTTCTACAAACATTTTATTAGATTATAATTGCACAAAAAAGAAATATTAATACTGTAGCGATTAAAAAGTTAGGAACTCCATGCTCTCATGAGCAATTAAAAAACATTTCGTATTTCAGAACAATTTTGAATTTCGAACATGGCTCTTGCACCTGTCGGACTTTTATATCAGTAATTGCATCATCTTATTTGTCCTATCATGGCATTGTCAAATACGCAAAAAGTAGACTTAATTGAAGCATACTTCCTTAACCAACGAAGCCCAACTAATGCACTGAAGTGGTATCAGGAACGCTACCCAGACCGCGATTGAGGAAGTATGCTTCAATTAAGTCTACTTTTTGCGTATTTGACAATGCCATGATAGGACAAATAAGATGATGCAATGACTGATATTAAAGTCCGACAGGTGCAAGAACCATGTTCGAAATTCAAAATTGTTCTGAAATACGAAATGTTTTTTAATTGCTCATGAGAGCTTAGAGTTCCTAAACTTCTTTATCGCTACAGTATTAATAGTTCTTTAATTTGCAATTATAACCTAATAAAATGTTAGTAGAAGGAATTTAGTTTGTCCTGTTGTATGAGAATACTTTTTATCAAATTTGACTAACTTCCGCTGTTCAGATTTTTTTCATCCGATACAATAAAATGATCCTTACAAAAGATTGCAACGATCGGCATCCAAAAAAAAATTACCAACTTGATTCATTTTAAGGCGCTACTCACACTTGACCTAAAAAATTATAATGCCAAAATGTTTTTCATCGAAAACGAGCTGATGTTTTAAAATAAACTGCACCTGTACCTCCTCTGGTTATGGGTGCTGCCGTACTGTTACTGTTAAAAAAACACTCTAGACGGGATTTACACCGTACCTACTGTTTTATCGGTGTTACAATTCAATTCTTTATTTCAGACTTACTAAACAATCCGCAGCTTCGCACGCGTAGTTTTTCAATAAAAACATTACCCTCCTTCTGCGCAGTTGGATAAAAAGTAGCCTATGTCACCCGGGGATAGTGTAGCTTCGCAACAGTGAAATATTTTTTTTAAATCTGTCCAGTAGTTTCGGAGCCTATTCAATACAAACAAACAAATATTTCCTCTTTATAATATATGGTATCCCAAAGTTTTTTGTAGATATTGATATGTTCTTTAATATTGTAGAACATACTTTAAGTTTTAGTAAAGATCCCTAATCTTTTCTAGCAATAAATATAGCCTATGTCACTCAGGGTGAATGTAGCTCTCCAATGGTGAAAGAATTTTTGAAATCGGACCAGTAGTTTTTGAGTTTATTCATTACAAACATACATACACATAAAAATACAAAACTTTGCTCATTATAATATGAGTATAGAAGTATTGACTAGCACTAACATACAATGCAGGTAAGTACATAGTCCATATTAAGTACAATATACCTACAATAATATAAGTAACTAGGTGGTACACAAAAATAACATCACACTAATATTATAAATGCGAAAATTTTGATGTTTCTTTATTTATGGGTTTGTTACCCAATTTCAATGATATTTGGCATGCACGCAAGATCTGGATTAACACATAGACTACTATTTATTGACAAACAACGCGTGCGAAACCGCTGGCGGAAGCTAGTAAATATAAACATAAAAACAACTAAATAAGCCAGGTGGACATTGGATTATGGAGACATTAAACGTGCATAGGTTGCGCTCTCGTCTAGTGTTCCATGAAGTGACAGTCAAAGTCCTACGAAGTGTTACGACCTACAATGTTTCGGTTCGATTCGTGAACTTTCATCACTTCGGTTTATCGGATCGCGCTTACCCTGATGAAGGTTACATATTGCTCAGCGACCAGGCTAACAATGTCAGGTCATTGGGCTAGTGGTCTACCTCTCTCTTGCTAATTACAATCGTCCTAATACATCGTGTTCTTCGGGTTTACACTGCATTTCTGCATATATGTCTTACAATTAAATATGTTGCCTAAATCTAACGAGTATGTGTTCTTCCAGTCGTCAAGATGGCGGCGCATATTTATTTATTCACCAAAGTTTTTTTATTAAAGTAAAAAATATTAAAGTAAAAATAACATTTAATAGAATTATTGAAATAAAAACCGCGAGTCTTATCGGTAAAAACCATATCTTCCAGACACTCTTAGAGTGGGCAGGATAATGCAAATGTCTTTAGATAGCTCAATTATTAAATTGTTGCATTTGTATAATCATTTGTAAAAGTTTGTAAACTTTCTATGAAAAAGATAATTTAATAAATTTGGAGGTCGTTGGTTCAAGATATATAAATAAATATTACTGGATATTTCACACAGCGCTATACAGCTCCAAACTAGCAGAGCTTGTACTATGGGAGTCAGATAATAAATGACTGTATGAATGAATGAAGACACTTTATTGTACACACGGCTACACATCAAGCTATACATTTCCAGTATAAACAGACCTCTCATTCTACGAATAGCCTACACAATACGAGGTCAGCTTCTACTGGAAATGTATAGCTTGATGTGTAGCCGTGTGCACACACACATTAAAAAATAAAAATGACAGACAAAATTGAAGACACAAAGCAAATAGTACAATTGGCGGTCTTATCGATTTGAAGCGATTTCTTCCAGACAACCTATGGATGGAAAGGATTAAGTAATGTCAAATAACTGATAACTGATAAAATACTTAAGTATATATTTTTTTATTTCTAAATACATACTTATAATATTTAGAAAAACCTCTGGGCCCGGAACAATTATCTGTGGATTATGCAAACATTTGTTCGGCAGCAAGAATCGAACCAACTTCCTTCTGCGTCTCAGCCGGTTATTCGCTCACTGCGCCACGGAGGTCGTCATTGGGATCGATCAGGTTTGAAATCTCTGGAGGAAGCTTATGTTCTGCGATGGACGTTCCATGGGCTAATAAAAATGATAATGATGACTATCCACTTACGGCAAAGTACATGTGACGTGCTAAAAAATATTTTTATCAAATTTGTGGTCATTATAACCATAAATCATTAGTTACCTATAAGCAATCCTAGCTAAGCAATTCGAGGCTATTTGCTGATGAAGCTCCGGCCGATAAGCTGTAATTATCAGCTGTTGGCTAACGACCATTACGTGTTCCAATATTTATATAACTTGCTGCATAAGCTGCTTTTGCTAATGAAAACAGCTTACAACTATGTTGATATTTTGTGCTGTTTTAGGGTTCCGGACATTTATAGAATGTAGCAAATTTTCTACGCGAGACTGTGCTTTGGTGTGCTGTGGTTACTGGGTCTTTCAGTAACCCAGTAACCTTTGTTAAGTCTTCTTTCCATCTAGTGTCCATCAAGCTATGTACCTCGCCCAATACCTCTTCAGCTTGCTCACTCTTTAGGATATATCAGTGACTTTAGATTGTCTACGTATCTCCTAATTTCGGATTTGATGGCTCAGAAAAGTACCAATAGTTTCCATAGCCTGCTGAGCGACCCTCATAAAGTCTATAGTGAAAAACCATGTCTTTGTGCCATATATATATATATAACTGGTAATAGACACTGATCAAAGACTTTCGTCTTATGACATAGATACATATTTTGGAGGAAAATAAGACACGCAGTTTCCCGAACGATGCCTGCCGCCGCGGGCTACCTATCATCTATCTTTTTCTATTTAGCGTGTCAAGAGTTGGAGAGATGTTTGGCTACAAAAATAGCATTAGGTGAGGCATTAGATCCTCCATCGTGCAGGTGTTCGGGGCCACAAAGGGCACAGTAGCAAGTGTTGCATTGACTGCGCAGGATCACCGTAGTCGCACTGCGTTATGTTAGAGTCCCTGAATCCCTATTTGCACACGTCAAGTCTGCAGCGGCCAACCTGGGTGCGGAGCCTATTTAAGAACTTCCAGACTTTCATGTATCGAAAAGAAAAATGAATTGGTGCACGAAAGTCATACTTACATAGGTAAATGGTAATAATGTCAACTGACTGCAATGTGTAACATGAATCATTGATTGTCGTACGTTGTGGCCCGGAAACCTTATCGCCCGCAATGTGGGTCATTTCTGTTTCTGATAGATAGGTACTCTACTTCTGCAAAGTCAATAAAGTCAGTTCGTATTATGTTGATAATGATGAGATGTAATAAAGGCTTCTGGGAGCTATTGTGATCGGTACCCTCAAAGACAGACGGACTGACATGGTGGAACTACAAGAACTAAACTAAAACCTAATAATACATCGTCAATAAGGGCTGTAAGCGATCTATTGGTACATCTGAGATGTTTTGGCGTACGAGCGAGTGAACGCAAGCGGACGCTATTGAGGGTGTTATTGATCGCTTAACTTTCACATAGTTTTTCATCACAAATACGAGGAAATTAAAAAAAATATATATATTATAGTTTCTTCTTAGATAAAACTAGGATTTTTCTAGGACGTTGTATTAAATTATCTTTAATATATAAAAATCTCGTGTCATGGTGTTTGTGGTCCCACTCCTCCGAACCGGGTCGACCGAATTTAAATAAATATTTTCCATATATTTGGTAGTTATGAGAATAGAGCGTAAAGTATAATTTTTCACCCTCCTACCCCCAATTTTTTCGTTCATTGACGTGAAGTCATTTACATGAAGTGTCGCGTCACTTTGACAAGAGTGTTTTATTACGGGAATTTTTAAGTGTGCGAAGCCGCGGGCGGGACAGCTAGTAGCATTATACCTAGTAAATGTGACCTATTTCATTTTTTAATAGAAATAAGAATTTGTCATGGAAATTGTATTTAATTTTAGCATTTATCAATATTGCCTCTTTCATTTTTAAATAGAAACAAGGATTTTTCATGGAGATTGTATTTCGTTTTAGATTATTATTATTATTATTAAAGCCTTCCTTGTTTCTTATCTTTTTTTTCTTTTCTCTAAAGTTGTAAATATTAGGTATGATTAGGAATCCCTTTGGGTATAGGCCTCCTCCTGTTTACTCCATGTCTCTCTATCTTTTGCTGTTATCATCCACTGATTTCCAGCTATTTCAGTGATATCGTCAGTCCATCTTTTTCTTCGTCGACCTAGTCTTCTTTTGCCGATGGGTACAACCCATCTCGTCGCTCTTATGGTCCACCTATCATCCTTGTATCGGGCTATATATCCCGCCCACCGCCATTTTAACTTAAGTGCGTAGTGGAGTGCATACTTTAGCTTTTTCTCTTATGAATTCATTTGTGATATTTTGTATTTTTCTGATTTTTAAGATGTTTCTTTCCATCGGCCTTTGGCAGGTTCTTATTTGGGATTTAGCTCGCGTAGTGTAGCTCCATGTTTGGCATCCATAGGTAAGGGTTGGTAGAACGCAGGTGTCTAACACAATTTTTTTTCAGATGAATAGATTAATCTCCTTTGAAGATTTCCTTCAGACTCCAGAATTTCTTCCAACTGAGAGCTATGCGTCTCTTGACTTCTTCTTCCGTATTTTTGTCTTGAAAAGATATCTGTTTGCCTAGGTATATGTAGTTGTTTACGTATTCTAGAGGTATGTCGTTTAAGTTTATAGTATTTTGTTTACTGTTTGTAAGTATTTTTGTTTTGCTTTCATTCATTTTAAGGCCCACTTTTTCGCTTTCTTTGCGTAACAAACCTATCATTTCCTCTATCTTTTTACTTGTTTCTGCAAATAAGACTATATCGTCAGCGAATCTGAGATGATTTAGGTGGTTTCCGGCGACTATAATTTCCTCGTGGCCCCAGTTTAACTTTCTTATAGCTTATTATAAATGCAATGAGCTTCATTCTATTAACAAATTTACTTACGGCTCTAGCGCTACAAATCACATAAACGTAGCCGATATCGAGTTTACAATCACAAACTTTCAGAGAATGAGTGATGAAAAAATATATTTCCAGCTATTATAGTTCCTTGTGACGGGGCTCGCCCGGGGAAGTACTACCACCATACCTATTTCTGCCACAGCATTGCAGTGTTTCGGACGAAGGGTATGGTTACGGTGAAATTACAGGTATATGAGGCTTAAACTTGTATGCTTAAGTCACGCAGGGCATTGCATCGTAGGGCATGTTTCTAATGTGTATTCTACGAGGCAGTACTTCGCTATAGGCGATGGTTACCACTTAACATCAGGTGGGCCATAAGCTTGTTTCATCTCCAATTCATATAAAAGAAAATCGCTTTACCTATTTTCTTCATACAGGACCACAAGTTAATATTTTTTTTTAGCACAAATCAACCTTACAATTAACTCTTAAAGCATGGATTTTCACCAATCATAATCCATTTCTCGTATCCCCTCACATTTGTATCAATTCGTTTATTTTTCAATTTCCCTAAAACACCGCGGTCAAAGCCCACTGTAATCCTCCATCCGTGTTTCAAGAAATTATAATAATAGAATGTGGCATTTTATGTAGCACTGTTTTAGGGTTCCGTACCCAAAGGGTAAAACGGCACTCTATTATTAAGGCTCCGCTGTCTGTCTATCCGTCTGTCACCAGGCTGTATCTCATGAACCGTGAAAGTTAGACAGTTTAAATTTTCACAGATGATGTATTTCTGTTACCGCTATAACAACGCATACTAAAAACAGAGTAAAATAAATATTTAAGGGGGGATCCCATACAACAAACGTATTTTTTTTTTTTTGCTCGTTTTAGCTCGATATTGATAACGGTAACAGGTAGACGCTTGAAATATTCACAGAATATTAAGTTATATATTCACTTAAAAACAAAAATTGAATTAAAATAAAACGAATATTTAAAGGGGCTCTCATACCAGAAGTGTGATTTTATTGCTGTTTTTATGATAATGGTACGTGCGCGAGTCCGACTCGCACTTGGCCGGTTTTTTAGCTTTACTAGATAGTACAAAAGTGCTACATTTTGTTATAATATTACTTACCATTGAGTCAGTTGAATAGAATAGAATAATCATTTATATATTAAACACAAAACGATACATGAAACAGATTACGTTCTTGTCTAATCGGAATACATTCATTTTATTCATAAAAATAGCTCTACTCAAATCTAAAATTGTTGGCACTCGGTCCTATTCAAGAAATTAGCTTATTAAAACTAGTTCTTAAATCACATCATAATCTGTTAGTGTTGCAAGATTATCCAGCTTAGTGACGGCGTAACTTTAGATTAGATTAGATACTTCTTTATTGCGCACCTTATAACAAAACAACTAAAAAAACGCAGTAAAACTATGTGATACAATTGCTGGTCTTATCGCTGAATAGCGATCTCTACCAGACAACCTTTGGATGGAATGGACTGTGTGGACATTACCTGGGGTGTAATGGTGTACCTAACATACTGCATATACATACTTATACTTAAGATATAAATAATAAAAATAACATAAATGAATGAACCTAAATAATAACTACTAATATAACAAATATATTAATTAATAATAAATACATGGATATTTAGGGACAAATAAGCACTCAACTAGTGTTCTCTCTTTCGATACGCTTAAAAATGACAAGAGACTTGGCACCTAGGATAGCTACCGGCAGCGCGTTCCATAATCGGACAGCCTGCACTGTAAAATACTTATCAAAATTAGAGGAAAAGTATACAGGTGTCCTGAGTTGGAGTGTGTTAGACGTACGCAAGATTCGAAGATTGGATCGATGGAGGAAATGGAATCGTTCTTTATAATAGGCAGATGAGGAAGGGATAAACAGGGTTTTATATAAATGCTGGAGAAAATTTGAGCTTACTGCGAAATTCGGGCATATGGTCATACTTCCGTAAGCCGAAGAACAGCTACGTTTAGTACCTATGTTGTCCACCGGGCTAGTTAATTTGGAGGCATTCTACTTATTTCTAAGGCATATTTTGTGTTTTTAACAATAAGATTAGTAAGATATTTTTTTTATTCTGCACTCTAATTAGAAATATATGCTAAGACATAAACTTTTGCCTTTTTTTATAAATTATAGGCTATCGTTTGACCACGATCTCGCTTGATGGTAAGCAATGATGCAGTGTACGATAGAACACGCTTGCCTAGAAGAAACCTATTCACTCGCGTCTTGAAAACCCCTAGAGTATTAATTTAAGAGATTGGTAATAGATAGAGATAGATAGATAGGTAGGTAAGGGATAGAATAAGGTACTCGTAATAGATTGCCTTCACAGCGTTGCCGTGGTCCACCAAATTTGTATGTGTATTAAAACGTAATGCCACCTCTATCACTCTCCTTATTCCTTGCTTGACACGTAGGGCGTTTGAGGTGTGTATTTTTTCCCGCGCCAAAGCACCTTGGGTAGGTGCAAAAATCATTTAATATTTTCATATTAAATGTGTTTTTGTTTACGGAGTATAAAAGCCGAACATTATAGGATGGTACGATATGAAAATAGAAAACACGAGATGGATGTTGTTTTTCAACCACCGTCATATATTATGAACGATAACTGGATTTCTCGATCCGCGGCGCAGTGGGCGAATAGCCGGCTGAGACGCAGGAGGTAGTCGGTTCTATTCCCACCGCGGAAAAAATTGATATACCTATAGATATTTGTTCTGGTTCTGGTTGCTTTTCTGTATATTATAAGTATGAATTTACAAAACCAACGTATATAAGTATTCTATAAGTTATCTGGTTCCTATAGTACACAGATTGCTTAGTTTTTTTATTTTATTATTTGGGGCTAGATGGCGCTGTGTGAACTGTCTAGTTTTTTTTGTTTTAGTTCATCCGTTAAAACTAATGACACTATACACTACCTAACTATGTTCCATCATACAACACGAAAAAACAAAATTTCATTGAAAAACACGATCTTATTCAAGTTCGAAACATTTCACTCAATAACGAACGCCCTTGGAAGGTAGCTCTCGCGTAAAAATCTTAATAAAAAGCTCACAGACTTTAAGCCTAACACCCGTGCAAGCCTACCCCCAAAAAGGGTGAAGGGTGAATATTAAATAGTGGTTGGATCTTATAAATATCAATTTTGAGCCTCCTAAAATGTGAACTGTCTAACATTAAGAAAAGGGTAGGAGTTATTTAAGGTTCAGTCTGAGATTTTCAGGGTAAGTCTATAGCTGAAGCAAAACATTTTTTTTAATTACTTACTTACTTTTATCATATTTTAAATAATTTAATATATCTTATTTATACTTAATTTTATCTTATTACCATCATAATCGTCAGCCCTTCTCATTCCACAGCTGGACATAGGCCTCTCTTCGTTGTGTCCTGCGCTGTTCTAACCCACGTACGACTTGCGATTTTTATAATGTCGTCGACCCATCTTACCGGCGGACGACCTGCGTTCCTTGGTTTCATCTTATCTTAATTATACATTATTTTATACAAAAAAAATATCTTATTTATACCTATTATTAAAATTTAATCTTTAACTAATTCTTATGTTTATCACCTACTTATTTAATAACATAATTGAATATGTCAGTTGACCAATTTGAAGGCTTTATGTTCCGACTTTCCTAGCTTTGTTTTCTTCGATACAGGCACCGATATATAATACTATAAATAGATATACATTTTCTCAACAAATTCATGTATCTATTAATTGTAAAACATATCTGTATGCCAAGCCACCACTTAGCCTAGCTCATAAGCATGTAAACTGTAAACATTGTTTATATACTGTGTTTTTTGTAGATATAATAAAATATTTTCTTTACTTTCCATTTTAATCGACTTCAAAAAAGGAGGAGGTTCTCAATTCGACTGTATTTTTACGTTTGTTACCTCATAACTCCGTCATTTATCAACCGATTTGAAAAATTCTTAGATTATTTGAAAGGATATATTTTCAGATTGGTCCCATAGAAATTTCATCGAAATCAGTTAAGTAGTGTTTTTTATGTTATCTGAAGGCAGTTATATTTTTGTTAAATAGTTACTTGTTATGTAGACAACATTAGGGACAGAAGAGAGAAGAGGCAGTATTTACCTAGCACAGTCAATATTATAGGTTTTTATATCTACCGGAGAACCGATAATCGTTGGAGTAAACATGTTCTAGAATGGAGACCACGCTTAGGCATATGTAGTGTAGGATGCCCGCAGGTAAGATGACGCAGCTCTCGCACTGTAGATGGTAGAAACAAGATGAGAAAAGGTGAAGATCGGACACAGTTGCACACCTTGACAGACCTACGTACAGCAATGAACTAAATGTTGGATACAGAGCGCCACTGAGCCCGATCTTCGGTTCTAGATTATGTCCCTAATTTTTTTTTTACCTACAACGCAACTGTACTTAGAAAGATTATGCGTTCAGAGTGAGAGGTTGTATGGTCAAGCTGTTAGTAGTTGACATTTATCTTCAAAACGGTTTCCTATAAAAGATCTGTGATCCATCGGCGATGGTCCTTATATGAATGTTATGGCGTTAACTCACTAGACGGGGCGCTGTAATAATGATTTTTTGGTGAAAAGACCACAGCTGTAAATAGAAATTTTATACGGTTTTTTTATGTCGGGAGATTTACTTACTTATTCCTATGGCTTAGTGATTTGAAGTGTGTCTTGATAAAAGCAGTCGCCATTTTGGTCTGTCCTGTGCAGCTTCCCGCCAGTTCTCCGCTTGTAGCTCACGTAGGTCCGCTTCCACTACTCTTTCCAGCGGTACCGCGGCCGTCCAACGGGTCGTCGGCCGGCGCACGGCGGCGAGGCAACCGAGATAGGCGTTGTGAACTTGTCGATCCTCTCCCATTCTCTCTAAATGGCCGAGCCAGCGAAGGCGATGCGCTTTCATTTCGCCGATGATGTTGTGTTCTTTCACTAACTCCTCGATCTCTAAGTTCTTTCGGACTATCAAGCTGTGGATTGGTCCCAGTATCTTACGGAGGACCTTCCGATCTGCCACCAAGAGTGTGTTCTCTTCTTTCAGTTATAGCGTCCAGGTCTCACAGCCGTCCATCAATATCGGTCTAATAACGGTCTTGTAAATCTGAGTATTTGTCTTTCTGCTCAGAATCTTGAACACCAACACTTTGTGAAGTGCTGTACTGCATCTGAGGGCGTTCTGTATACGAATGTCAACTTCTTCCTGCCTCGTGTTAGTGTCAATCACAGTGCAGCCTAGGTACTTAAACTGGGCCACTTCTTTGTAAACTATATCAACATGCAAGTCTTAACGTGGCCGTCTGACGTTTTTAGAATGCTTCATGTGTCGAGAGTTTTAAAATTTTTAAATTATACTTGTTTCAAGTTAGAGTCCCGCCTCCACTCGCACCAAGCCCTAGTCCGACGGAACCCCCATGATGTATTACGTATTCTGTGGTACAAGAGTTTTCACGCAAGTTCTGACACTAATTATACACGAGGAAACTTTTGGGTTCGTTTCTATAATGAAAACTGATTTTTTCACTCTAAATAACTTTTACAGAAGCAAATATCAGGGAAGATTTATTTTTTTACCTGCACCCTAATTTGTTTTAACTTTAATTAAGTTTTGGATGTATTGCGTACGATCTACGGCAGAAAGGCAAGGACAGTGCCATCTTTAATATACATCAAACGTTGCATCGACGAGTTGTATCGACAAGTATTGACAGATGACTAAGACTTGAGTTTGGTTTAACTAGATTTCTATACAGGATGGTTTTCTATTTCAGGTAATGAAGTGTTTAGTTAAGATATAAAAAAGAAGGGATGGACTGTGTGTAAGAAAGTAGAGGAACCGCCTGAGATGACAGCTGAAAGAATGTGTGGAGAATTAAAGCATGTTGTGCCAACCCTACATACTATGACACAAGTGGCACATGTCTGGATATATTCATATCCAATATCCACATCCTCATATCTTTCTGGTAGGATGGATGGTTCAGCTCTCCATTATTTAAGGTCAGCAGTCATCCCCTTTAATTTGTTTTTATCCAAAACCTGAATATAATATTTCACCTTGTATCGCCAGTCCATTGAAATGAAATTATTTAATTTGCGGGAAGTAGGGTTGCCAGGCGTCCGGATAAAGCCGGACATAGTCAAGCTATTTGGTTGCGCGTCCGGACAAATCACACGGTGTCCGGCCTGTCCTTCTTTTGTTAGGCTTTTTAAATTCCGCGCGCGAATTTCATCGGCGGGTGCTGTGGCAGCCGCGGGTGCACCGAACTTTGTTGTTTCACCTAGGGAGACGATAAATCGCTTATTGAGAAACAATGTTTTGTTCAACAAATTTTGTGCTTTCAATTTGTAATTCATATATTTTATAGTTTAGGATACGTGCTAGAACGCATGTGTTGTAAAAACACGATTCCGTAAAATTTTCTTGATAGATTAAAAATCCAAAGATGACTCCAAATTTATCTTAAACCCGTTCTTATGCGATGAATACTTCAATTTAGATCTTGAAACTTTATACAGTAATTCTACACAACATAAATAAGTGCACCTGTGTTTTAAATTTTCAAAATACTTTTTAATTTTACCATAAAATGAAAATAACTAAGTTTTGCACTAATGAAACCATTTGCTTCGGACGCCCGGTCCGCGATTCAGTCTGGCCTCAGCTTTCAGACGGGGTACCCGTGACGCTTGTCGCTCCAAACGAAATTCACGTAATCACGTAATTCTTAGGTAGAATTTATATAAGTTGATTTTTGTAAAGACGCAGTAATGATAAATAAGCACAACAAGAAAATGAAGGGACTGAATGATAAAAAACCCGGCAAACATATGAATCACGGCGAGATAGGACGTGCAGCGGCGCGCGGAGAAGCGGGGGTGAAATTCGAGTTTGGGTTGAGGTATAGTCAACTCTTAAAATTTATGAAGATAAAGTCTTGTTTTACTTTTAAAAAATATTGTCGTGTTATACTAATTCTAAAAAAATAAAGTTGCACGGCTTTTTTACCCAAATGTCCGGCTAAGCTGGCTGATCTGTCCGTCTTTTCAGTTTTAAGACCTGGCAACCCTAGACGTATGGTTTTATAAATATAATGGTATTATGATATGTAGTATGATTAATTAGTTTCACAAACAAAAAACCGTTTACGAAAAAACGCGTTTAATAAACGTTTACGTTTCACCGTTTACAACGCATGCAAATAAAAATAATAATAAAAGACATTCATCATCATCATCATCATATCAGCCGTAGGACGTCCACTGCTGGACAGAGGCCTCCCTCATTGATCTCCAGGAACTGCGGTTGGAAGCGGCCTGCATCCAACGCCGACCTGCGGTTCTTAGACATTAGTATAAATCCGGTTTGTAATGGAAGGAAGCTTGTACACAGCAGTGGGCTATCATTTGTCAATAATGATTCATAAATATTCTAGTTGCATCAGTTTTAATAACTCAATATTCATTTATTGCTATACACACCTATTTCTTAAATACCTCATCAAGAACTTTCTTTTGATACGTAGCTGATGTGAATAGATTTATTCTAGGCAAGCGTGCACCAACGTAGACTGCATCATCGCTTACCATCATAAAAAATCAAGTATTACTGTATTTGAAAGAAAACATTGTTTACTTGCGAGAGTGCTCGAAGTGGCGACGTACTATTGATTTTTTTAATAGAATATTACTTTAATTGGATGGTAACATGCTCAATACCCACATTTTACATAGTTGTTACCATTTCACAATGTGACAGGTTGCAAGCCCATCGCCACTTATTAGAGTACTAAGTGGGTAGTCAGAAGCAAGGCTAAACATTACTATTTGTAGTACACACCCTATTTGCATGGTAGTTAGGTAGTCGTTGCATGGTAGTAGTAGTACATTATGACAGGTTGCACCCATAACCGCTTATTAGTGTACTAACAGATGTCATACGCCTTCAACTTTACTGAAAATTCCATAAACCTTGCAATGGGGTGTGATCGTAGGTAAGCTTACTTCATAAGGTACCTGGATGAGTCATAAAAACCTCATCAATACTGCGCACGCACGGTACAGAGAGCAGCAACACCATCCTAAACGTCATCGCCAACAAACTTGATTGTACTCTGATGTGAACTAAATCGTTATTATTAATTAAGTACTAACTCCCCTGGATTATAACTTTTTATATATGCTATAGGGGCTGGCGAGGTACTTCAGTGCATCACGCATGTTTGCAGATGCTCGCACTGATGGAGTTTATGCCATTCTACGCAAGAGAGCCCCCTCGATGCTGTGTCGTGCCCGCGGCAGCAGTAACACCATCCTACGCGTTTTGGCTGATAGAGCTGACTGCCCAATATTGTGGCACCTCGGTCAGCTACATGTTAGAAAATAAATATTCAGTTTAATTCATTCATATAATAATTCATATATTTTTTGATATTGTGTTTTTTTATTTTGATTTTAAATGTAATTTGTAATATAAATTTATTTGTCACCAATCTTTATTTATTTTAAATTTTTATTACTAACATAGATATAAACAAATGCAGTACTAACCATAATTATATGGACATAAATAATACGTCTGACATAAATTGTATTGAATTTAATTTAATTGAATATACAAACAAAATGGATCCATTTTAACCTAAATACATAAATGAATAATACATATTATCATAGGATTGAACAGGAAAAAAAAATTGTCTTGGACGGTCTGGTCTACTCGGCTGTTATTCTTATACGTTTTTTTGACCTGTCCTAGGTACTACGGGTACATTGGCTGCGTCGTTCATCGATGCAGTAGCTTAGCACCAGGTATTGGCCTTTGTTTCTCTAGAATTTACTGTAGAGTGGACTGCTAATACTTAGGTTGTCCCTATGCAAGTTTTTTTTTTACGTTTAACTTTTGTCTCCTTTAACCCTATTTATGACTCAGCCTAGCACAAGTCAGGTAAGGGTTTACTAGCCATATTCAACATTCATTACAAAATGACAAGTTTCACCTATTCGAAGCGTCGCGTCGCGTCGGCTACTTATTTGTCGTGAATTTTTTACAACTTTCGATCGAGCGAAGCGTGATAATTAAGTGATTTAATATTTGACGGCCTGTTAATTGTCCTGTTATTAGGTTAATTAAGCTGCCTTTGTACCAGAGATATGCTACGTTTCTAGCTATGGATGTGTGTCAAACCTTTATAATCGTGTGTTCAATATCAAAGCATAAACTAGTGGTTCGCCCCGAACAGAATCTCGCGACTCTCCCAAAAAACAAAAAAATAATATGAGGTAGGTACTCAAAATCTTTGACTAACTAGTGGTTCGCTCGAACTGCGATCTCGCGGCTCTCCCAAAAAAATATGATTCATAATCTTTGACTAACAAAACATTACCACGAAATGAACAACCACCTAACTTGACCTACAATCTCATTCAAATTACAAGTAACCGGAGTTCATAGTTTATTTTTAGGGTAGAATTGCAGTTATTCCGGATTTCAGACTTTTCCCTATATTTGTGTCACTTAATCTACGCGCATACCAAATTTCAGCACTGTGGCGTCACTGGTGTACCCGGTGAGTTTTGTCAAAGTTTAGTTTATTATGGCTAAGTAATAACTCAAAAACTACAAAGATTAAACTAAAAATGGGGTCAAAATGTACATATAAATACCTTTCATTAGACGTCCCATTTGACCTAATAGTATCATTTAGATATTTTTTACCCCTTTTAAACCCCAATATCTCATCAACCCTCCCACATTTGTAGCTCATTTAGTCACACCAGGATTGTGTCAACACTACCTACCTATGTACTTATATCAAATCGTAAAATGATCGGATCAATGCTTCGAAAGTTATCCTCGGACAAACAAACAAACATACATACATACAATGCCAATTTGCCCAAATTGATTTGGAGATCTCGCTTCGCTCGATCAATAACAAAGAGTTCCTTGTGAATAGCTTGTGAAGGCTATTTCTGCCACCAATCAAGTGTTGGTATGAAGGGTATGGTTTCCGGTGAAATTACAAGCTTTAAACCTCTATGCCTCAAATCAATGGACGCAGGGCAGCGCATCGTAGGGCACGATTCTAAGCGTGGCCTACGATGCAATACTTTGCTATAGACGATGGTAACATCAGGTAGACCATATGCTTGTTCCATCTCCAGGCAATATGAAACGGTAGCAAGGAGTAACAAAGGAAATAACAAATAACTTCTTTCTCTCTCACTTTCTTGACAGGGGCGGACTGCAATGTCTGCCAGTGTGTCTCAAAGTTCTTTTACAAAAGTCACGTAATAAAAATATAACAAAAGAAAATGCAAACGTTCAATATATCACGTAATTGCATAACGTATATACGTACAGACCGACCTACTTGTACATAGCTAGTGGTTAGGTATAGTTGTGATCTAGATAGGAACATTTATTACTACGCAAAAGCTGAATGTAAACAAAAGACAATGGTATTATCACTTGTTTAAAATACAATAATGATGAAAAGTTTCGATACTTTGACCAGAGTACTGCTGGAACTCGATTTGAAGCATTTAAGGCTCTTTCCACGTTACTTAAAAAGTTAAACAACTGTTTAACGTGTGTTCAAAAAACATCTTGTGAATTTTTGAACACACACTAAACAGTATTTTTTTTTCTTGTTAGCACAAGTATGTTTTTCCGAACCAGTATAATCTAGGAGTCTTCAAGTTCAGAGTGATTAGGTTCTTCCTAGGCAAGCGTGCTCTATCTTCGATCACGCCTTCACTTACCATCAGGTGAGGTAGTGGTCAAGCGCTTGGCTATTAATAAAAAAAAATGTGGTTAGTATCTTTATGTTACCTGGCTCTCCGAAATAAAATGGTTATAACAGAATAGTAGGTATCTACAAAAAGTGAGCAGGTACTATACTATAGAAATAAAACCGTTCATATGTACTTTTAATGTTTATTTTCTCCACAAGTTATCATCATCATCAGACATAGAATGTCTACTACTGAGCATACGCCGCCCCCATAGATTTCCAGAAGGACCAATCTTGTGCGGCCTTCACCCAACGGCTCCCAGCAACCTTTATCAGATCGTCTTTTCATCTTTCGCTATCATAAAAAAAATCTAATCACACTAATATTATAAATGCGAAAGTTTGGTTTATTTATATATTTGTATGTTTGTTTGTTACTCAATCATGTCGTAATGGCTGAACCAATTTCGATGAAATTTAGTTTGCACGTAGATTATAACCCAAATTTACACATATACTACTTTTCCATCCTCTAAATCAGGTCCCATTGTATAAAAATGCGGTGTCAATTAAAGTTGTAACGCGTACGAAGTCGCGGGCAACAGCTAATCTATTCTTCTGTACTGCGCCAGACTCATACAGATTCGATAAATCATAATGGTCATCTAAAAATTATAAATACTAACCATGTTACCACAAAAAAGTTGAACAATGTTGAACACGTTCCCAGCGGCACAGATTTATCTGTACTTTCCATTACTGCGTTACGGGTCGTTTTCAACCTTGTCCTCAACCAGAGATTGTGGCGGCACGAGGCATATTAAACCCCACCGCCCGTAGAAGACCAAAACCCTTGTTTTGACGCCAAATAAGACAAAGTGTACGGTTTTTTTTTTGTGTGTGGTAAGAGGTCTACGAAACCCGGCATTGAGGTTGGTATACTATAGAACTAGGAATCAATAGCACATGTCAGATATATAGTTATCCCTTTCTTATACTAAATCAGATGGAAGTTATGCCTCCCGCATGACAGAGACGTTTAAGTTTTTTCTTACCGCTATAAAGACGAGACACGGACAGGGTGTTTCAAGCCCTGTTTCGCACTTATCGTGTTAACGCGTGTTTAAAAAAATCCTTAACCATATTGCATAGGACTTTTAAACACGCGCTAAACAGTGTTTAATTGTTTTTTGGTGGTGAGACTTTTAATCTTTGTTAAAGAACCATATTCGCAATTTTTTATACTAGACCATAGTAGGGGCAGAATTTATACAACAAAGATGCCGCTCTGAACCTAGGAAGCGGTATGTCGGACTCCTACCGGCTAAACCTCCACGGCGTTCTTCTGCTCGCTTTATACCGGGGACATGGGAATAGAAAACATTCTTCCGCGATACGTAGGTATATGATGACCTGGATGACTACTTTTTATTGAGAAACTACGCATGCGAAGCCGCGGGCGAAAGCTAGTATTATAAATGCGAAAGTTTGGATGTTTGTTTATTTGTATGTTACTCAATCACGTCGCAACAGCAAAACCGATTTGGATGAAATTTAGTAGGTACGTAGATTATAACCTAGATTAACACATAGGGTTTTTATCCTCCAAATCAGGTTACATGGGATAAAAATGGGGTGTGAAGTC
This sequence comes from Philereme vetulata, assembly GCA_918857605.2. Taxonomy (NCBI): domain Eukaryota; kingdom Metazoa; phylum Arthropoda; class Insecta; order Lepidoptera; family Geometridae; genus Philereme; species Philereme vetulata. The sequence goes on along the minus strand of OU975451.1, from coordinate 1,637,748 downwards.
AAGTTGCAACAGCGAGTTTAGCATTATTTCTAGGTTACATACACATTTAGTAGTGTAACGCGTAGGTACGAAGTCGCGGGCAACAGCTAGTTAGGAATATAGTATTGAATCGCGTCCATTGAAACGCCAACTTGGAACATTTCTATATCCCCCTACCATTATGTGTTAATTCAACTTATTTACATAAAAAAAACCTTCTACAGGGTGCTTTGGAATATGACTGTATGTGACTTAAAAGTTTTGTTTTACTTTATATGTATACAGGGTGCCCACGTGGTCAGAGGCAATATTTAAACACAATATCTTACAGAACTCTTGAAAAGTATCAGACTATTAAATATAAATAATAAAATGTCATTACACTATGCAGTAGTTAGTAAATCGTTTAAAGGTCAAGGTGTTCGCTTTTATAACAAACTCCACAACACTAACTAACAAACAAATATACAAAAATGGACAATTAACAAATTTAAAAACGCAATTAAACAAAATCTTTATAAAAAAGCCTACGATAAAATATCGGATTATTTAGATGATAGAGAAGCTTGGGATTGAAATTGCACCAACTCGTTCAAAATTTAGACGTAATTTATTTCCTGTATTGTAAAAAGATCATTAAAAACAACCAGTCTTGTTTCTTGGCTTTCTTTCCTGGCTTGGTCTCGAAGGACCAGGCCGTAAAATTGATGTTTCAAAGTGATCCTAGTGATTTTAATGAATACAAGATTTTGACTTTGACTTGACTTTGACATTGTAATAATGCGAAAATATGAAAATATGGATCATAGTAAAGAAAGTAAAGAGTACATTTATTAAGTAAAACTGATTCAAATTTATCTTTCGTACTTTACGGGCTAAGGACCGACAAAATGGATAATTCTCGAAATCCCCACCGCTACGTCCCCACCGGATCGTAGAGGCATTGTAACCGGACAATTATTACAAACATACATGCTTTAACACGGGTAATTACTTTTAAATTTATTAATTATTATATTTATTAAATGAAATAAGACCTGAGCACTGCAAGCTTAGAGGTTGGACTAATGAATCGGTCAAAGACACAGCTAATACTAACACCAATAAACACAAAGTCATGGTAGACGGGCAAGAATTGTACTACGTCGATGAGTACATTAACTTGGGCCAGATTGTCTCCTTTGAAAACAGGCAAGATAAAGAGGTCGACCGCTGCGTCGAAAATGCCTGGAGGAACTTCTGCTCCACGAAGACGCTAATAAAGGGAGACCTTCCATGGTTACTTAAGTGTAAACTAATCGACATGTGTATTCTGCCTGTCCTTACCTATGGTGCCCAAACTTGGTCATTGACAGAATCTCAAAAGTCCAAACTCAAGGTTTGCCAAAGAGCCAAAGGTAAAGAGAACCGATAGGATACGCACTACCACACTGCGCGCGAAGACCGGAGTCGCAGATGTTGGTGACAAGACTGCCAGGTTGAAGTGGGACTGGGTGGGTCACGTAAGTTGTATGGTCACAGACAAATGGGCATCAGTCGTCACACAATGGGTGTCTGCAGATGGGCGTCGAAGCCAAGGCAGGCTGAGAAAGCGTTGGCGTGACGACCTCAATGCGTCCACAATACCCCGGGCGTTGCTGGTATCAATAGGCGACGGTGACTGCTTACCATCAGGTGCGCCGTAAGCCTGTTTCCCCACAAAAAATATTTTTACAAGGCCTCTTTGCACCTGTAGGGACGTAGCGGTGGGAATTTTGAGAATACACCCGACAAAATAGGGAACTAAAATATAAAATTTATTGTATTATTTACACTCTTTCAGATAAACTTCTTTGGGTCAGGTATCATGTGATAAATAAACAGAAGCACGATGTATTGCTCCGTCCATATCGTGTGTATAACTAATATTATACATAAAAACTGTAATATTTATTACCTTCATCGCCAATGCAGAAAATGCTGACTGCGTATAGCGTGGCTTGTGTGAACCGCACTAAGCTTTATTCAAGCCAAACCACCAAAATACCCTGATCCACCCACCCCCCTTTCCACGAACCAACTTCACATTTACAAAGGCAACAGTGTGTTATTTTGGGGGTCAAGAAATTCTGGTTGTCATGAGCTTTGACGATTTACAGCCAACTCTGATTTACTTTTAATGGGACTAAAGTAAATTTACACGGTAATAAATCAATATGGCGACTGAATATCTACTGAAGCTTAAGTTGATGGTTTATGCTATTTGAAGGCTTAAGGTTTGTTTGTGAATATTTGATTTTATCTGGTAAGCCCTTTTTTACCTTAGATTTAGAACTAACGGATAGGATTTCATACAATTTCGAACGTGCGATGTACAAATAATACTACCATGTGTTTTGTTAAGTAAAATGAAATGTGTTGTTAAATGAAACACGGTACGGGCTGATGACTAGTAAAATGGTTTTTATCAAATTCATTACCCTAAAAAAATGCAGTATTCAGTATTATATTGCGTTCATACAAAGTGGATTAAAATGTAACATGTCAGATCTGACTATTAAAGAATCCAGCACTTCATATGTAAGTACCCTGCAAGTAAGGGTGTAGGAATATTAAAGCTAACTAGGCAGCTCTAATGGAATCAAAGTTGAGCGATTTAATGTTTTGCATTTTAAATTTTCAAAAAACCTTATTGTCAAGTCGTTAAATAACAATAAAACAGCCTATATAAAATAGGCAATCAAATCATATTCATTCATCATGTTAGTTACCTGCTGTCCGATTATGGAACGCGCTGCCGGTAGCTATCAGATGTGCCATGTCACTTGCTATTTTTAAACGTATAGTCAGAGAACACTTTTTGAGTATTTGTCGCTAAATTATTATTATTTAGGTTCATTCATTTATATTATTTTTATTTTTGAAGTAAATCTTCTTTACGCACGCTTGACTTGGGAAGTAAACTGGCGAATGCGTTACGAAAAGTGCGATCGGAAGTTGAGAGGACGATATATGTTAGAGAAGATAGAAAGAGAGAGAGTTACGTTTCGTATATTTTGAAACGTTAATGTGCGAGTGCGAGTTGCGTCTGCCCAGAATGAACATAGACCTACAGACGTGTGGACAATTTTGTAATTGAACAATTTTATAAATTAATATTTTGAAAAAGAAGTTTTACTTCAGTCGTGTGGTCTAAAGCACATTTGTTTTTTTATATCATAAGTATAAGTATGTATATGCAGTATGTAAGGTACACCATTACTCTCCAGGTAATATCCACACAGTCCGTTCTATCCAAAGGTTGTAGAGATGATAGAGATTAGATTATATATATATATATATTGTATATATTATTCTGGTAGAGATCGCTATTCAGCGATGAGACCGTCAATTGTAGCACATAGTTTTACGGTGTTTTTTTTTAGTTGTGCAATAAAAAATTATCTAATCTACCTGTTAAACTGACTAAGCGGAATCGTCGATAAGGCTCGTCGATGATTACTGGATAAATATTCAAGCTAGTATTAAACCCACCTCTAAAATCAGTTAATACGATCCCGGATGTTTTAAATTATTGCCGTACATAACAAAACAGGTTGTATAAACAGGGAGCTCACAAACACCTGAACAGTTGACTCAGCAGAATAAACTGCCAAGTTGTGCGGATACCTCAAACATTGACGGGAGGAGCAAGTTTGCGTGCGCGAGGCATAGTACCTCGAACAATCCAGTGCTACACTTTTTTATCATATTCACATATTTTATTTCAAATTAGAAATCAAAATTGTATGTTTAGTTTCACTTCGGTCGCGTACGAAACCGGAGGTTCGTAACCAGTTACGATGGAAATAAAATTCATCTTTATACGATACTAGAGGAGAGGGATAGGAAAGAAATATATATAGGTACTATTGACTACCTCCGTGGCGCAGTGAGTGAATAGCCGCCTGAGACGCAGGAGGTGGCGGGTTCGATTCCCGTCGTTATAAAAATGTTTGTAAGAACACCCGGACCAGGAACAAATGTAAAATGTATATTTGCTCCTGGTTCGGGTGATTTTCTACACATTATAAGTATGTATTTACAAAAAAAAAGTATTTATGTATTGGTTATCTGGTTCCCATATCACTTAGTTTGGGGCTAGATAGCGCTGTGTGAAATGTCAGAGATTATTTATTTTATTTGTTATTTATTAATCTGTTTTGTGGATTAATAAATAAAATAAAAATATGACAGTAATTTAACTGCAGAGTTTGTTATTATTATACGCTTACCTACATAATCCTGACACAAATTCTGTTAATTATAAATATTTATGATAATTATCATATTATTTGTTCCGTATCGGAATTGATTTAATAGATCACACAATTTGGAGGGTACATCAATCCTCATGTTTTTCTTGATATACCTACCCGCGTTGGCTGAGCGAAGTGACTTACCAAGGTGACCGAACGCGTCCCCGCGGGCCGAACAGTCCTCATGCGCCACTCTCAGGGCAAGCACCTACATATTAGTGTACAGCGCCCTCTGTTAGTTCAGTGGTAGTTTTCGCGCGTGTTAAATCCTAGAAGTAGACGACATATCTACCAGCAACCACAGCAGCCTACGAAAAGAGGAATTGCGGAGTTCCTGAGGGCACGCAGAACGCAAGACGGATCTAAGATTAGTCGTTTTCGCATCAGCCTTTATTGAATTCCCGTACAATATTGATGGATAATGAAATCTCATAAACTCTACCTTCCTATATCACACTGTAGTCAAGTCCGTCCCAAGGTTGTCTGGAAGCGATTACTTCTCATACCTATACTTTTACTCTCGTACAGGCGATTGTGCCGTTGTACTAGGTATTTACATTATGTTTTCTATTTTGTTTGTAATTTTTTATTTATACGGTATGTTTTTATTCATTACTGTAATAGGTGGGTAATAGAGTAAGATTGGATTATTTTACTGAACCAAAATGGGTCTAAAATATTAGTTTTAGTAGAAAAACGTCACAAAAGCACGACATCTAAAAATATACTTAAGATCGTTCACGCTCGAAAGCTTTGATTTTCTATCTATTCAGCCTCCAGCACCCACTGTTAGCCCGCTCTCTATGTCGCCAGTCCAATCGTAGCAAGTCTCATCCAAATTGCTGTCCAACTTCCGTTACGAAAGCTTTGTATTTGATTTATTAGTTGCATCAGCATGGTGAATACTAACATATTCAATTCTTATCACTAAGTTCAATTTAGTTACATTACAATTCAAATGTCACCACAATTTCAGACACAAACATGATAACAGAAAAATACATAATTATTATAACAACTATTAATAAAAAATATTTTAACATGATTTTGTGATACTATAAAACAGCTACTATGTCAAAAGTCAAGTTAGCGTGAACGATGCCATCGATATCAAAGCGAATGTTCGACGATACGTGACAAACAAACAAACAAAAACAGTAAACGGGATGCGGGCGCATTTATTTAACCAGTTGTTTTAATACATTGAAAATTACAGGTAAAGAAATACGAAATTTTAACTTTTTCACAACATACTCGGAATTTGAAGAAAATTAAACATGGAAGTCTCGACAACGCTTACGTATTTGAGCCATCTGGCGTAAGACCTTGGGTCCAGGGGGTAGGTAGGTAGACAGATAATAATGTGATGATAGAAACGGTTGACAGGCTGAATTATCGTCATTATCATCACTGCTGTTGCAAACACCGTCAACAATATAATATGATTCTCATTTCCTCATTGAAATCTTTCAGAACATTTAGCACATTCCTCAATTAAAGTTAAAAGAGCCAAGAGCAGTTACGAATAGAAGGGGCCGACGGGGACGGCGACGTGTGCTCTGCCTCTGACAGGCCAATTCAATTAGCAGAGGTAAAGAGCTAATAGAGCCCCATTGTAAAGAACTTAAATGACTGATTTCAAAGTTTTCCTGCAACCAACGCCTGGAGTGAGGAGTGAATTCTCAATTACAGAGAAGAGCTGAGTTTATTCGTTCAAGTTGGAACAATTGTTTGTTTGATCTACAGATATATATGTGGTATTTAGATTATTTTATATTTACGTATATCTATGTGTATTGGACCCTCTACAAAATATGTACTATCAAAATAAAATACGTAACTGGTTGTTCGCATTACACAAAGGTTAACAGGAAGAGAATGATATCTAGCATTAGGTTCGCCTATGCACAGATTATTTTTATTTTGTGCAATTCAGCATTTTTCATTCATTTATATTTGTTTCGGTTCTGGTATATATATATATATATATATATATATATATATATATATATATATATATATATGTATAGGTAGGTATATAGTTAAGTTCATATCAATATTTTATATGTGCGTGTACCTAATTTTAAGTGTATGTGACAATAAAGTACAATAAAGTATACGTACATGGTACACATACACTTAAAATTAGGTACACGCACATATAAAATATTGATATGAACTTAACTATAACGATGAATGATAAGTGATGCTTACTTAGCGTCTTCATAGCTGGATCTATCGACCTTGCAATGTACATTTAAACGTACGTTTTATTTTTTATTGCTTATATTATTTGATATGCATTGTTAAAAATAATCCCGTTATTTTTAACAATTCAATTCAAATAATAGTCAGTTCTCAAAAATACTCATTTTCAATACTCATATTTTGTATACACTATCAAAAAATTGATGGTGTATACAAAATATGATGTGGACAAGGGATTTTAACTTCAAGAAAATACTATTTTTGAAAGGTTTCGTCAACACGAAAACACTAAATTAATAGATAATGTGAAATTTTCCAGAATTCTTCCTCCTGTTTCTTACAAATATCCTTATTTTATACACATGTAATTAAAATTTGACTCATATTAATATACACTATGACTATGAGTTCCCCAAACACATGCACCAATTATACTTAGAAAACTTTCGCGATTGGTTTCAATCATTATTATACATTTTCGGTCGATACACCGATAAGACGGTACGTGATAAATCCCGTATTTATAATAATGACATGCACCAATTTTCATTCCCACCTTTACCGTAATTACCTGGAAATCCCTCACAATTATAGCAATGCTAAATGCTAAACTGGATGCTAAATTGCATTCCGCTAAGTAGCAGATGCTCATTTCCTAGGTGGAACACTTGACAGCAATTTTCAATTAACTAGGGCCTTCGTATTTCTATCAGGAGAGCTTCACTGCTGCGCCAGGATAGATAAGTACTTCTTCATGTTTTTAAATGAGACTAACAAACGTCAATTAATTTTTATAGATGCAGATAATTAAATAATTTCTACATTTATATAAATCAATTAGTGGATTAAATATTTAGTTGCATTTTCAAGCTTTCGCGATCACCATTTTACAAGCTTTTATTGAACTTGCAATGTATGTATGTTTGTCCGGGTGGAATCATGCAATTAAATTTTAAATCTAGTTTCTGATTTATTCCTTTGTATTCACCCAACTACCTATTCGGATGCCAAATTCGAACTATCTAGGTCATCTAGAACTGGGCTAGAGTTTAGATCTATCTATAGGTCGGTCCGTCAGTGATAAAAATGTCGATTTTTGGACGATAATATCTAAACAACCGTTTGAGGTATGTTTATGAAATTTGGAGCACATATATGTATCTCGCATATAGTCTCAATATATGAGCCAAATTTGACATGTAAGTGAAATAGTTTTTGAGTTGTGAGATGGTCAAAAGTGGCTCCAAATGGCTCGTGTAATATTGCACACGGTGCTGCTCGCCAGTTCTGTTAGCTTGAACTTGGCTTGACACCCTACCGCGTATCTAGATGTATGTGTGTTTGTCCGGGTGGAATCTTGCAACTGAATTTAAAATCAGTTAACTATCAGTTAACAGTTTGAAATCTTTAACCGATTGAGCTGAAATTTGGTATACACGTTTATTTTGAATGGCAATGCATGCTTAGCTATGTGACGTCTTTCTAATTCCAATATGGCGGATCATCCAAGTTGGCGGACTAGTTATTTTTCTGCACTACCAGAGTATCGGTATCAAATGAAAGGGCTTACTGAGGAGAACATGAAAACTAATACAACGTTACATTAAATCCAAAATATGGGGGATCATTCAAGATGTATAATATAAGTTCAATATGGCGGACCTCCAAGATGGCGGAGGATGTTTTATGGTTTTCTGAAGTCATTAGCTGAGTTTTAACGAAAGTATATAAGCCTTGGTTGACTTCATATTTTGACTTGTGTAATTTGGCGAGATAGGCGTCAACAGCATTGATTTGCAATCTATCTAGGAGAAGAATATTGTTCTAAATCCCAATATGGAAGAGGCCAAAACGCCTATATTTTGTGCTATAAATTAAATTCTTGACAGGTTTGCTTCCACGGCGTGCCGTGCGTGTGTTTGGGCTTATTTGAATCTGCTTGCGGTTCTGATTATGAATTTTAATAACAGCTTGTTTTGAAAAAGTAATGTGTTAACAAAAATACTTATTTATGAAAAAAAACAAATAAAAAAGGTATAAAACGCGATAAATACTCGTTTAAATCGAATAGGTAATTGTTTTCTTAGGGAGTCTCTAGTCGCGACCTCTTTCCTATCTCTCAGCATCCTAGATTAAATTCTGTTAAGTGTTAAATTTAGTGCAATGGTTTAGTTATATTGGGTAGAGTTTACAGGAAAGGTTATAGTTAAGTTTAGTCTCGAGCTTTTGTGGTTAATAACATTGATTATTACAATAAAACCAGCCACATTTAAGAAACTACATATGTCAAGGTTGAATTAAATTTCGTTGCAATCAGTTTCGATTTGAAACTGTTAAACATAGATAAGCGGTTGATTCTAATTGCTTAGTACGTCTATAGACGGTTCCTACAACAATAATACTGGTGGGTTTTTGTGTCAGATCTAACCGTATGATTGAAACTGGTACAAGAATAATCCAAAGCCAGGATCACTTTATGGTCAATGCCGTAAGAGGTTCATGTTTTTGTAAGGTGTTTTGAGTGGTAATTATGAAATGTTGTATGAACGCAATAAAATACTGAATACTGTAAATGTCTCAAAAAGTTTTTGGGCAAGCAGCAGATTTATTTGAAGAAAAGAAGTTACACAAACCCTGATCACTTTTTTTTCTAATGTTTTAGGTATGTGGGGAAACAGGCTTTCGGCCCACCTGATGGTAAGCGGTCACCGTCGCCTATTGACACCGGCAACACCCGGGGTATTGTCGATTCGTTCCCTACCCCGTACAAACCTCTTGTGAAACATCTATTGACAAGAGAATAGTGTGACACTTTTTCAAAGAGATACGAGTCGTAGTCGGTTACTAACGGATATAGGAACCCGCCATTAAAGTACTTATCTAACCGTTACTAACGCCATCTAGTTAAGGTTTGAGAACTAAACGGTGAACCATAAGTTCATAGATTATGGTAGACGTAATAGGATTGAGTAGAATAGAGTCTTCGAAGCGGAGTTTACCTATCGAATGGGTCAAAGGGAATATGTCTGTATATTGTTCTGACGGCATTTCATCCCGGAGCGCGGCGCGTATTGTTTTACACGCGCTAACCCTGCTGAAGGGGTTTGGAGTAAGTTACAGTATTCTGAATCAACTTCGCTATCCGAAAAACGATTAAATGATTTTTTTGTACTGTTAGGTACATCTTAAATGTACTATAGTTTTATTTCAATGTAGGCAAGTAGGCTAATGAGCAATTTTATGTTAATAGTAGATTATTAAACAAGGGGATAAAGCAGTGTCTTGCGTCACGGGCGCTATATTTAATCCCGAACGCAACGAAAGATTATGAGCGAGGGAGTTACTATAATCCTGAATGCAGAGAGGGATATAAGCACGCCCAAGATGCTGACAGCTTTATCCACGAGGAGAATACCCTACTTTTTACACTTTCCGCGAGACGATAAAAACCAAATCTAGGTTGGTGCATTCTGTGCAGCGGTTAGTTCGATTTACGAATAAGTTCTTATTGTGTGCATCTCTTTGGTTTAAATTACAGATGAGGTTCCAAATTCAAATCACATTATGCCCGCGAGGGCATAATGCAATTCAGTACAATTTTACTCCCGGCTCAGCAGTAGGGATGCACCTGCTTCAAAGTCCTTCAAAATCCTCTGTCTCCTTGCTACCTCAAAGAACGTTTTTCTCTTCTTTTTCCATCTGATCCCTCGTTCTTCTCAACATATTTTACTCAAGACGCCCGAGCATGAAACTTCTTTCTTCACTAACTCTTTCAATGTGACTGCTATCCGCTTGTGGAACTCTCTTCCAGTAGAAATCCGCCTCTATGGGAATCTTCAAACCCAAACTCTTTAAACACTTCGTCTTTCTTCAAGACACCCAACAAAATTGAGCACTTTATGTAGATATATTTATATATTTCGTTTATGTACGTGTTATTATTTATTGCGTTACTAGCTGACCCAACAGACGTTGTCCTGCCTTAACTATGAATATTGAATTCGAATCGGTATAATTAATAAAAAATATTTAAAAAAACTGTTTATTATTCTAATGCTTTATGATATACAACATTCTTAGTTTGTTCTTCTTGCGCGTATATAATAAGTTACCAATATCGAGCAATTGTTTGGAATAAACTTCTCCAGATTGATCGTTCTGCAATTCGACTCGCATGTTCGTATTTAACTTGAGCGTTTTAACGTCTTTCCATAAGGATTGTCGGCTGGCGGTGATCACCTTCCAATAAAATCATTGCATCACCAAATCGGTTTTGATTCTTTGGTAAATCTTGCAACGTGCGGTCTAATGCTTCCAAAGATTTTTTGTGTGCCATCGTGCACTCATCCCAAACTATTAATCTGCTCTGCTGCAACACTTTGGCCACCGCACAATTTCTCGAAAGGTTGCAAATTGGTGTTTCATTTATTTGCATGTTCAACGGCAACTTGAGTGCGGAATGAGCTGTTCGACCGCCTTCCAACAACCTAGCTGCAATACTTGACGAAAAAAGTGCAAGTGCGATTTTGCGATCAAATTTTGTGTTTATTATTTATAATTTTTGTAAGTTTATTTCTAAGCTAAATTTATTAGAGCAATAAAGAATTTTCTAATCTAAATATGTACCAGCTTTTTCATCATGTTAAATTTTTGATCGAAATTCGTTGATTTTCATTGCAACGACTAACGTTCTAAATACGCTGCCTCTATAATAAAAACAATATTTATTAAAATCTGGTAAATTTTACAGACTCTTCCTCTAAAAACAATCTAGAAAGAATCAGACAAGAAACAAGGCTGGTTATTATTTTTAATGATCCTTTAAACAATATAACTTTCAGGGATGTAACTTTCATCCGGCTATTCACCCACTGCGCCACAGCGGCCCACAACAGCGTTAGTTGTCGTGAAATCAGGCTGCCTAGTGCGCGCTAGGCAATTTAGCTCAGCCTCGCTGGCTCCCTACCCCGAGACCAGCCTCCAATACGGGTTCATTATCATTTCATGGCATGTGTCGGCATGAATATTTCTCTTTGATTAATTTGTGTGGCAGCCAGTCTCGCATCTCTGTAGCCGCAGCTCATGTGGAAGTAGCTAGGTTTCTACGTCACAATAGTAGTTAGTAGTACGCGATGTCTTCTCGTCCAAAATACCTCATTCTCAGGTGTGATTGCTGGCAATAGTTGATTGACCGAAGCGAGGTCTCTAAGTCACGTTGGGCAAATCGGCGATGTATGTATGTTTGTTTGTCTGAGGATAACTTTCGAAGCGGTTATCCGATCATCGTGAAATTTGGTACATACGTAAGTAACGATGGCACAATTTTGGTGTGAGTAAATGAGCTAAAAATGTTGAGGGTTTGTTGAGATATTGGGGTTCAAGAAGGGTAAAAAAAAGTTTTATTTCTCACAAACTCTTTATAGTTTTTGAGTTATTAGCCTTAATTAAAATTCACAGGGTATACCAGTAACCCCACAGTGCTGAAATTTTGTATGCGTGTAGCTTTAGTAACACAAATATAGGCAAAAGTCTGAAATTCAGAATAACTGCAATTTATACCTCAAACAATAATTACCAAAGTACATGAACTCCCGTTACCTGTAATTTGAATGAAACTGTAGGTCAAGTTTTTGGTAACTCATATCGTGGCACTATTTTATTAGTCAAACATTAAGACCGGCTTGCAAAACGATCTCTAAACGTATTTAGTGATTAAACATGCATAAATTGTACGTATTTGTATGATTTGATAACTCTTTCAATCATATTTAGCCACTAAATATGCTAAGGCATCGTTGCCAGTCGCCCTAAGAATATTTTTTTGTTTTGGGAGACTCGCGAGATGTCAGTTCGCGGCGAACCACTAGTGTAGGTAGCACTAAATCCTCGTATTCACTAGGTGACAAATATCCCGGAATACGTGTCACATCTTTGCAAGAGATGCTGTGCGACCTTGCCGGACATCGTGCGACGTCGCAAGACATTTTTATCAATTTTGTGTGTGTTCAGTGACGTCGGTCATTACTCAACGCTGACCGACTTCGCCCGACATCTCTAGCTACACGGATCGCGGGTCTATTGTTCCCTAGTAAATACAAAGCTTAACCGGCTATACCAGTTTTCTTCTTCATATAATAGACTTGTGTTCTGACCCACTGCAACAGGGGACAGAAAAAACTAGAAAGAAAGAAGGGAGGCATTTGCAACCGTCGCTTATAATCTCCTCCAGCACGCTAGTACTGCAGTCGCGTTGCGCCTTATTTAAGCCTCTTTTGAGTGCATTACTGGCGTTCATGTTTAAACCTACCGGTAACACCTCTGGGGGTAGGTCATTCCACATTTTGAAGGTGCGTGGAGTATCTCAGCTATCTCCTTATAGACTGTGCCACTATAGCTTTATTAGCCTCGCGAGCTAAGGTGGCTGCTATATTATAATTATTTGATAGGCCACCATTAATCCTAGCACGCCTTATTAAATTCAACAATAGGGGGTTTTGACGGTACAAATTCAATAGTAAAGGAAAGGGGGTAGTAATGGATTTGTGTGAATGAAATATGAATATGAATTTGCGCTCTATTCTACAATGGAACTGTGATATCGTTATAAATCGTGACTTTAATTTTAGTAAAAATTTTCAGGCAAATTAATGCTATCATCATCATCATCATTTGAAGCAAATGGCGTCCACTGCTGAACATAGGCCATATATAGATTTCCAGAGCGACTGATCTTGTGCTCAATGGCTCCCAGCAAACTTTATCAGGTCGTCTTTCCATCTAGTGGTCCCTCCCCCCCCCCCCCCTCCATCCCCTCCCCCAAGCTGCGTCTCTACGCTCCGATTTTCAGTGCGTGGTCTGCAGGGAACATCCTATGGTCATAGAATAGAATAGAATCATTATTTATTTGTACACCAGGAATACTTAAAAAAACGAATTTATCTATATCTATACTTCTATACTAAAATTATAAAGAGGAAAGATTTGTATTTTTGTGTGTATGTTTGTAATGAATAAACTCAAAAACTATTAGACCGATAAAAAAATTCTTTCACTGTTGGGAAGCTACACTATCCCCGGGTGTTACAGGCTACTTTTTACCCAACTGCGCAGAAGGAGAGTAATGTTTTTATGGAAAAACTATGCGTGTGAAGCTGCGGATTGGTCAGCTAGTGTTAAATATAGTACAATGGGTGCCCATATCGCTGAAAGCGATTTTTTCCAGTCAGATGCTGTTGATGATGATTATTGGTGCTAAAAAAATTCTCAATATAATTTTTCGCTGTGTGTTAGTTGGATATCCGGCTCAAATAAGAAACTAAAATATATATTGAATTATATTTTAACTATGTGTAGGTAACCCCGAAATAAAGCTAACTTGCTGTTGCAACTTGACTTGACAAACCATTTTTATCCCTTGGGACCTGTTATAAGGGATAAAAAGTAGCCTATGTGTTAATCTAGGTCATATTTCAAGTACATCCTTAATTTCATTTAAATCGGTTCAGCCATTACGACGTGGTTGAGAAACAAACAAACAATTAAATAGACAAACATCCAAACTTTCGCATTTATAATATTAGTGTGATAACATAAAGATATTATTGAGTAAAATTAATTGTGTTCAATACTTGTCATGGGTTCTTTCCACTTTATGTGTTACGGCATTCGTTTCACTCATACAAATAGGTACATATTTAGGACAAATATAAAAATATAAACACACACAATAATGGAAGCTTCCCTTTTCATGTAGGGTTTGATTCGGCACGGTGGGATTAAATATATTTTTTTATATTTCCTTTCCACTTCAGCGGAATAATCAATGCAACAACCAGTTATTTATAAAAATACCACTCGAAAACTATTACGGTTCGTAGTGCTATCCTACATATAAAACTAACAAAAAAATAAATAAATATTGCTGGACATTTCACACAGCGCTATCTAGCCCCAAGCTAAGCAGAGCTTGTACTATGGAACCAGATAACTGATAGAATACTTATATACATTTTTTTTATAAATACATACATATACATATATATACTCGTAATAATAACAAATATCCGTAGATCGTGCAAACATTTGTTCCGCGGCGGGAGTCGAACCCGCTACCTCCTGCGTCTCAGCCGGCAAATAAAAGCAATAATAATCAATTCCAAGAGAATGCATCACGACATAGTGCGGTGCGTCACTGCGTCAGTCGTCGAGTTCGCGCGTTGAGTTCGTGACGCCTAGAGACCAGACCAGAAATGGACAAACCGACAGGCACAGATAACTTATCCGAAACTGCCGGATAATGATGATAGATGACGTATCAATGAAACTTATGCGTCACTTGAACGGGAAAACTTGCGAAAATGCTAAGGGATGGAATACTTATGTTCCTATTCCAAGTGAATTTTTGAAGTTTTTGTCATTATTTTTATAAGGTTATTTTACGTAGTTTGCGATGCTCCTAAAGGGAAACAAGTACATACAAAGTGGTATTAGCTAGTTTTTATTTTAAGACCTCATTGAACACTTTTTTATACAAATAAATATCTTATATCTCCATATCTTTTGGTATATTAACCTACTTAAAAAATGAAGATGGTTTTTAATTCGTCAGAATATTGTTTTTTGTATGTTCCCCAATTACTCGAAGACGCCTGGACCGATTCGTGAAATTCTTTTTTTTTTGTATAAGGGTATACTTTCCAGCTGGTCCAATTGGCACCAAATCAGGATCTGATGATGGGATCCCAAAAAAATCGAGGGCAACCCTCAAATTTTATAGGGACGCATAATTTTATATGTTTTTACCTTAGAACTCTATCATTTATCAACCGATTTGGAATATTGTTTTTTTTACTTTCATATAGATCTCATAGAAATTTCATCAAAATCAGTTCAGTAGTTCAGTTAAGCCAGTGATATTTTTGTTAAAAAGTTACTTGTATTGCAAAGGTTTTTATCCCACCTTTATCAGGTCATATTTCCATTTAATGAAGAATCGTCCTACGCTACGCTTTCAAATACGACCTCCGTGGCGCAGTGGGCGAAAGAGCCGGCTGAGACGCAGGAGGTAGTTCGATTCCCGCCGCGGAACAAACGTCTGCATGATCTACAGATATTTTTTCCGGGTCTGGGTGTTTTTCTATTTATACCTAATATTATAAAGAGGAACGATTTGTATTTTTGTGTGTATGTATGTTTGTAATAAATAAACTCAAAAACTACGGGTCTGATTTCAAAAATTCTTTAACCATTGGAATGCCACATTATCCTTGAGTAACATAGGCTACTTTTTATCCAATTGCATAGAGGGGGGGTAATGTTTTTATTGAAAAACTACGCGTGCGAAGCTGCGGATTGGTCAGCTAGTATATGTATGTATTTATAAAAAAAATGTATATAAGTATTCTATCAGTTATCTGGTTCCCATATTACAAGCTCTGCTGAGTATAGGGCTAGATAGCGCTGTGTGAAATGTCCAGCAATATTTATGATTATTATTTAATACGTGGTCTCCACTCGAAAACTTTTCTGCCCCAACGGCCATGAGTTGTTCTAACAGTGCCCCGCCCACTGCCACTTCAGCACTATAACATGTAGTCATCATAAACAGCAAAGGCTAGTTCAAAGACAATAGCTAAACTAGAAGCACGTACAAATCTGCCAAACTAGTAACAAATACGTGTAATTCCCAGCACTAATTCACAATGAATGTACTCCGTGAATCGGGTTTAAACCGGCTTAAACCGGTTAAGGAGATACAAACTAATGGCTCGTACGAGTACTCCAAATTAAAAGGGAAGAAATAAAGCTTCTTGTGAATTGCAGAGTTGTTCATGAATCTCGTACAATTCTTAGCGGATCTGTAGCTCAGTCTGAACAGATCAGCTGGGTTAAACAAATTGGTTCACTATTTAGAATTTTGGATTAGTACTTATCCACTTGTGATGACCTCCGTGGTGCAGTGGGCGAAGAGCCGGCTGAGACGCAGGAGGTTCCGGGTTCGATTCCCGTCGCGGATTTTTTTTTGTATGATCTAAGTACATACATGTATTTGTTTCGGGTCTGGGCGTTTTTCTATATATTTTATATTAGCTGTTGCCAGCGGCTTCGCACGCGTGGTTTGCCAATAAAAAGTATAAAAAGTAGCTTATGTGTTAATCCAGGTTATGATCTACGTACATTCCAAATTTCATCGCAATCGGTTCAGTCGTTCCGGCGTGCAACAGTAACAAACATCCATACATTCATACATACAAACTTTCGCGTTTATAATATTAGTAGGATGATGAAAACAAAAAAACCAGTATATTAGTATTGTATCAGTTATCTGGTTCCCATAATATAAGCTTGAATTAGTTTGGGGCTAGATAACGCTGTGGGAAATGTCCAGCATTATTTATTTACTGTTGCATTTTAACCATGAGAGAGAGAGAGAGAGATCACGATAGAGAGAAAAAGGACGTTAACAAGTAGGTTTTAAAAATAGTCTGAGAGATGTACTCATAAAAACATCTACCCTGACTTCCGAATCGGAGCTTGTAGATTCGAATCCCGGTCGTGCTCCAATAGATTATTCTACTCAACAAAATATGTGCACACTTGCAGACGTTCAAAATGGTGAAATATTGTTATTAATTATTCCTATACTTCGTCTTATTATTCTAATAAACGGCGATGGGCTTGCAACCTGTCACGTGAATACTTAACTTTATATACGTGGGCATGTAAATACGTACGTATGTTTGGACTTGCCTCTGACTACCCCCTGTGGGATATCTTGAAGGTATCACTATCATATCATAATCCACTAGAAAAGTGAAATAAAATAACGCACAAGCCTTAAAGTTTAGGTTTTCCATTTGAAGCAATTTTAAAAAACCACCATACTTAGAAGCCTCTACAATCTATTCCAATTTGCAGGAAATTCTTGTGGTCCGGAGTCCAGTATGAAGATCTTCATACCTACATACATACAATAGACATTTGTATTCCGTAGTGGCATGAAAACAAGCACAGCCGTTGTACAGTTTTGTCCCAGACATAACAATACATTGAAGTCTGTAAAGTTATGGAGGTTCCATTTTAAAAAGGTCATTTATTTTGTCTGTGAAACGCGACATTATAGTTGAGAATGCGTTGGCAAAACGATTTCGTAATAATTTCACTGTAAAGATATAATATGGAGATGAGATAATTTAAAATTTTTTGTTAGGTTATTTATTATCATTTTGTATAATATGTACTTATCAAAACTGTTGTTCTTTCGCATCAATTATTTGTAAAATATTTTCTAATTGTAGAATGACAAAAGTTTATTGTTTGAGAATAAATGAAATGAAACGAGAGATAACAACTAAAATATGAGGCCTAACCACCTCTTGCTTAGCTGTAATTACCCATCATGAAGCTCTGTCCAGCAAAGTGGTGATAAACAACATATGTACCTAGTCAGGTCATAAATTCTGTCACATGTTTAATATAAAATAATTGAAACAAGTTTATTCATTATGTAACCATTTATATACCAAAATGAACTAAACAAAACATAGATTCTTATGACAGTAAAGTTTATTCAAAATGACCTCCGTGATTTTCAATACAGACCTTCAATCTGCGCGGCCAGTCGTCTATCGCAGCACGAACGAGGTCCATGTCAATATCGGCGGCTGCCTTAATCAAGGATGTCTTGAGTGACTCCAAATTGGGATGAGGCTTTGAGCACGCCTTTTCCTCCAAGTGTTGCCATATCTTGTAATCTAACGGATTCAAATCTGGACTGGAGGAGGGCCAGTCTTCGTGCCGATGAAGTCGATTTCACGCGCCGCCAGCCAGTCGTGTGTGCTCTTCGCTCTATGAGCTGGCGCCGAATCTTGTTGGAATACCCAGTGCGTGTTATTGAACATGGTATGAGAAACAGGTTCCACAAGGTTCGTCAGGACTGTATTTTGATACACAACTGCATTCGTTTTTACACCTTTCTCACAAAAATGTACCTCTGTTAAGCCCCAATAAGAAACTCCCAACCATACCATGAGCGAGGATGGAAAATGACCTCGTTGGACACGCGGAATACGGTTGCTCGCTTCTTCACTACTGTGTGCGTACACCTTATCATTTTGTTTGTTGTAGTTCTCTTCTAGGGTAAAAAGTTTTTCATCCGAAAAAAGAATTTCCCGATATTTTTTTCCCGCGTACCGCTTCAACAAAGCGCGGCATCTCTTCAGTCTCAGGTCCATTAGACGAGCATTCAAACGATGTCCTGTTTTTCTTCGATATGCCCGAAGCCCTTTTCACCGTGATTCTGCTTAACCCCATCTGAAGGGCCAACAGTTTCTGCTTACGTTTGGGATTTCTTTGAATTCGCGCCTTCACAGCTTTTATCACTGCTGGAGTCCTAACAGACCGAGGGCGACCACTTCTTGACCTGTCATCTACACTAGAGTCTTCATTGTATCGATTGATGGTGCAATAAACGAATATTTTGGTTATATTCAAATTTTTCAGTATGTCAAAAATTTGAATTGGCGCGTAACCGCAACGATGCAACGCAATAACTGCAACACCGTCTTCTTTAAGCGTCCACTCCATATTTAAAAATGAGTTAAATTCTAAAAATTATACATTTTTATTTTCATGAACAATTCGAAATTCGAATTCTATAAACTTTTTTGTGGCCAGCATTCTAAAAGAAAAGTTTTTACTGTGTGACAATACTTATGACCTGACTAGGTATATATAAATATAAAAATATATATAAAATATAAACAAAATATAACGTATTTAGTACCTAAATATGATTTATGGAGTTGTTAAATCTTACAAATACCTCAAATTAAAACAAATTTAGTCGCTAATTACGTTCAGGGGTCTTTGTGCAAGCCGTGTTTAAGCAAAAGATAAACGCATTCAAGAGAGGTGCACATAAGGCATTAAGTGTTAGGCAACGCGTCTGCAGTATCATGAGTGCATCAGGCTTTTATAGGCGACGATGACTTAACATCAGAAGGCCAGTAACTATGTGTACCCAAAAGGCTACTTTATTACATGAAATCCTTTAAGAAATTTCCATTTAACAGCTGAGATCCCTTGAAAAAGTGCTGCTGTCTTCAGATCAGCTGATCTGATGACACATAGCTAAGATCCTGACAAACGTTACTCACTTGGTAATTTTCTAGATACAGAATATTACGTTACGGTACGGTATTAATTAGGTATTATGTTCATCAATACAGTATATGTATTTTTTTCCGCTCTCTGAATACGTGATAACGTCACTACGTAATAAGATATATTTTTTTTTATCTCCTTTACTGTAGTTTCTGTAGGTTTATGAACATAGACACACCGCCGTCTTTTTGATTTTCTTTCGTCCTGCCCATCCAAAGATTGCCTGGAAGGGATCGTTTTTTTGCGATAAGACCGCCTATTGTACTTACCTTTATTTTTGTGTATTTTTTTGTATGTTTAATTTTGTTTTGTGTGCAAAAAAGAGTATTATATTATATTTTTAACCTCAGACCCAAAAAGAGGGGTGTTATAAATTTGACGCTTATGTTTTTCTGTGGAATCGTAGTTTCCAAATGGATGGACCGACTCGAAAGTGGTTTTTTTATAGAATTTTATTGACAAACCACGCGTGCAAAGCCGTAATTAATATATAACAAAGCAAGTTTCATAACTGCACGAGAACTACGCTGCCCGAATCCGTAAATTAATACCTTTATTCTTTATTTTTATTGTACACAAATAAATTACAGACAATAACAGCTTACAAAATAACCATAATAAGAGTTATCTATAAGATATTTTAATACCTTCTAGAATTTGTTTCCTAACTCCTTGTAGCAAGCTAGTGTTTGTCCATGTACGCTAACTCCCACTACCTCAATTAATTACACTCCTCCCTAGACCATTTAATTTGGAAATGCTATCTCACTTCTATTCACAAACCATTGCCTTCGAACTACGATCTGCTAGATTTTTAGCTATTTCTTGCTAGAAGTGATATTATGTGTTTGTTTTGGTACCTGACTTTGGAAGCTCTTTTTATACCAATTATAAATAAATAAGTAATGCTGGATATTTAACATAGCGCTATCTAGCTCCAACCTAAGTCAAGCTTGTATTAAAGGAATATAGTTGAAAACTAAAATGATAGTATAAAGCTAGTAATTTCTATTAAAAAATCTAGGTAACAATAAAAGTATTTATACTAGTAAAAGAGCGTCCAATCTTCCACTAAAATCGCCTTTTACAACACCCTAATATATTCAAGGCATTTCAAAGCCACCAAACAATTTATACCTCCCCTTAAGGGATGGCCCCAAGCCAAAAAACTTCTTAGAAATTACATCGAAGTTCTTAGAACTACCTGCTACCATAGAAACGTGTTTTTTTAAAACTTTTTTGTACAGCTCTATAACTTACATAGCTCTTAAGTTGATGGTCTAAGAGTGATTTTGGAATGATAAGAATAAGGGAACAAACGAAACAAAAGTTTAGATCATTTAAATGGACAGAAAACTCATAAATCAATATTGGATATCGGGAACATCCTTTTAATTTTTTTAGGCTGCTAGAGGCAGTGGATAGCTTTTGAATGACTGTTTTGATGATTTAAATGTTCAATATTTTGTCTTAAATTTAAACCCATATCTATTTCATGTATCGTTGTATCTGTTATGTAACATTATGTAAATAAACTATCTGACCCGCCCGCGGCTTCGCACGCTTGAAATTTCCCGTTCTCGTGGGAACTAGGGGATAAAAACTATATGTTTAAAACACGATCGTCACTTTAATCTTGTCAAAGTGACGACACTTCATGTAAATGACTTCACGTCAATGAACAAGAGGGTTAAATTATATGGATATTGTTTATACAAAAATACTAAAATAGCGATTATAAAATGGAGTGTGTGAGTGGAGGGTGAAAAGTAATTTACGACCTATCATACCTACCAAACAAAAAAACCATACAATCTGTCGACCCGTTAGAGGAGTGCGACCACAAACACCGTGACACGAGATTTATATGTATATATATATGTATTAGAAAATAAATAATGCTGGATATTTCACACATCAAATCGGACCTATTTGATTTCCTTTAGTAGTAGTAGTACTTATCTAACTAATTGCCCTTCAACTTTAATCTAACAAAGGTACAACTTCTGTTAACAATTTGCAACCTTTTAAGAAGACTTGGAAACTTCAAAACCATTACAAAAGCTTATTACCACCCAAAGGTGTGTGTTACCAGTGATGACATATGGAACCGAGACGTGGTCCTTCACTATTGGCCTTATGAATAAGCTCAGAGTCGCTCAACGAGCTATGGAGAGGGCTATGCTCGGGGTTTCTCTACGGGATCGAATCAGAAATGAGGAGATACGTAGGAGAACTCAAGTCACCGACATAGCCCGACGGATTAGCACGTTGAAGTGGCAATGGGCAGGCCATATAGCGCGCAGAACAGATGGCCGATGGGGCCGAAAGGTTCTCGAGTGGAGGCCACGGACCGGCAAGCGCAGCGTAGGACGTCCACCCACAAGATGGGCAGACGACTTGGTAAGAACCGCAGGTCGGCGTTGGATGCAGGCCGCTTCCAACCGCAGTTCCTGGAGATCAATGAGGGAGGCCTTTGTCCAGCAGTGGACGTCCTAAGGCTGATATGATGATGATGATTACCACCCAATTGAAAACTTACTAAATTATTTTCATTCAAGTATATCTAGTCTAGTCTATCGGAAAGTACAAACCGACCTACACTTTTACCAACTTATCATCCCCGAAAACAAAGGATTTTGAACCTTATAGAGTTGACAAAAGAGTGTAGAAAAGTGTAGGGTGAACTTTGTGCCAGTCTCCATACAACAGATGTTGCTGGCACTTTATAGAAGTCGAAGAACTCTAAAGTTTCGGCACAGTGTAAGTTGCTTAAGAGGGCAAACTCTTCAGAAAATAGAAATAATTCCTGAGTTTCTAAGTAGAGTCATTCATTCTGTTTTTATATTTGTTTTTGTATGGCCAGTGGAGCTTCGTTCGCCTGGTACATACAAAGTTGACCAGCTGATAGTTCTAGGTTAAAATTTGTTTCCTGTTTTCGACGTGTCAATTATAGAATTATATGTGCGCAAGATTTTCATAACCTTATCCTTCCTTCCCGTGATAAATCCTGTATTTATAATAATGAACAATAGGACAGTTACAAGATGGGTAATTCATATAAAAATATCTACCTTAACATTTATACATGTAACTAAGCTACTTAGCGATAAGACCACCAATTGTATACATTCAGTTGTTGTTTAAATTTGTTGTGTAAATAATGCTCTATCTATCTATGCAAGCACATGCAGTGTGTTGATCTTTGTAAGCATGGTCTGATACGCTAACAAATGAAGCTTACACTCTGGTGCGGTGCTAGAGTCGCGTGGGGTGAAATTTTATTTGATCTTTTTGAATATGCGCCGAAAGTTTGACTTTATGCCTGAACTCAGAAGTTTGGATTTAAATAGAATTTGGTCTTGAAATTGAAAGTTTTACGGGGCATGTTTGTCTGGCATGTAAAGTTGACCTTGGCCTATACGCATCCTTTTATTTACAGATTGCGAGAAATAAACTTAGATATGTTTTCGTCTTACGCCATAAATGCGGCTAGATTTGAATTAATTTTAAATAAATAAAATTTATTAAAGATAAAAGCTGTCTGAAGTAAATCAAATTTAAATAAGCAAATTTGATTGTAACTAAGATTGTGTTAAGTTAAATACTTAAAACTGTGTAATAAAAATGCTAGATTAAAAAGTGTTGTCAAAAATGAGTTCTCAGCTTTCCTAGCTAACAGCCGTTGGGGCAGAAAGATCCTCGAATGGAGATCACGCACTGGAAAAAGTATTGTGGGATGGCCCCTCACTAGATGGAAAAAGGACCTGATAAAGGTTGCTGGGAGCCGTTAGGGGCAGGCCGGACAATGCCGATTACTTTTAAAATCGATGATGGAATCGACGGGCCATTTAATCATATTTTGTAAGTGCACTTTGTTGCCTGAAATATTACATTATTAGTAATAAAGTTTTCTTTATTTCTTTAAAAAATATAGTAAGTACAATAAAGTCATGAAAGTCGTGTTAATATTTTCCGGCGGGAACAAAAACAAGCTTACATTTTTCAAAGACAAGGAAACGTCACAAACTTTTGATTTTCAAAGTTTTTATTGCTTTGAAAGTAATTTTGATGAAGTTCTTGGCAAGTTTCTCGTAACTTTCTTGTTTTATTTAACGGTGTAATTTCACACTGTTCTTATGAATAAGGGTTACCTAAATAAATTAACCACGTGACGTATACACGTGGGCTTAGGCACAGAATAAATCATAGCACGTTTTTTATACAGAAATGTAACTGGTAAGAGGAAGTTAGTAGGTGTTTGAGATTGTTTAAGGTTTGTTACATATTTACTATTTTGTAACTGGTGTTTGGAAAAGTTACAGCGGCACGTTTAATTGAAAACAATTCAAAATATTTGCTAGGATTTTTAGCAAAGGGTTACATTTTTAGTTACACATGTAACTAGACCTTACTTGGTAGTAACATGTAAACTGAGTGGAGACCGCGGACTGGAAGCCGAAAACCGGACTGATGGAAGGTACGACGGTCGGACGATATAATTCAAACCACCGGCTAAGTGCGAGTCGGACTCGCGCACGAAGGGTTCTGTACCATTATTGTTTTAATTTAATTATTTATTTTAAAGTGAATATATATATATATAACTAAATATTCTGTAAATATATCAAGCATCTACCTGTTGCTGTTATCAATATCGAGCAAAAACGAGCATAAAAAATAACGTTTGTTGTATGGGAACTCCCTTAAATATTTATTTTTACTCTTAAATTTCGTCCCATAGCTCGAAAAAAAACTCTTGAAACGATTGTTTACATAACAGGCGAATACATATGGCATTTGGCGGGGCATCACTGTGGGGCGGGGTACGCTTTAATGCAATAGTCAGCGCGTCATTTGCGCTCAAACGGTTATAAAATTGTTCAATTACAAAATTGTCCAAACGTCTGTAGGTCGATCAGTCTATGCTCATTCTGAACAGACGCACATTATCGTTTAAAAATATACGAAACGTAACTCTCTCTCTTTCTATCTTCACTAACTTATATCTCCCTCACAACTTCCGTTCGCACTTTTCGTAACGCATTCACCAGCTTACTCCCCAAGTCAAGCGTGCGTAAAGAAGTTTTACTTCAAAAAATTATTTGGTACACACAAAATGATACATGAAACAATTATATACAACTGTAGGTACAATTTATTCTATTAAGGCAGTTCGACGTATGTGTCTGCGTACCAAAATGGCGTTCAGCTCAGCATAATATTGGATGTTATGCACCAAACGCTGATTTTCAGCTGGAACCAGAAGCAGAAGGTAGTGCAGCAGCTGATCAGAATGACGACGATGATGATGATAATCTCAATTCCGTGTAACAAGAATCCTTGCAGTCGAGTAAACAAACACGGCCCTTCGCCTCGAAACACGTGGTGTTCAGTTCCCTTCTCACCGCCCAACAATGGATCCGTGTTATTCAGAACCCTCGAGGTGGGGTGACTATGACTTACCGTCAGAAGGCCAATTCCCGCGTATCTCGTAAAGTTTATAGGCCTTACCACAAAAATGTTAAACACGCGTAAAACACCTGCACAAAAAAATCCTTATGATTTTTAAAACAGGTGTTCAACGTGTGTTTAACATTTTTGTGATAAGGCCCAAAGTTTCTATCGAATCTCATTATCATCCACAGCTTATGACGAACGTGGAATAGCGAATGTGTCTTCTGTCGTTCTATTCGTGGCGCCGTCACTGCGCTGCGGGCGAAGAGCTGGCTGAGACGCAGGAGGTTGCGGGCTCGATTCCCGTCGCGGAACAAATGTTTGTATGATATACAGATATTGTTTCGGGTCTGGGTGTTTTTCTATATATTACTAGTGGTTCGCTCCGAACTGAGATCTCGCGAGTCTCCCATAAAAACAAAAAAAAATATATTGTAATCTTTCACTATCAAAATAGTGCCACGAAATGAATATCCGAAAACTTGACCTACGGTTTTATTCAAATTATAGGTAACAGGAGTTCATGTTAATTGGTTCTACTGGCCTCACAAAGACCTTTTATTAGACGTGCCACTTGACCGGATAGTCACATTTTAGTTTTTTTACCCCTCTTGAACCTCAATATCTTGACCCCCCCCCCTTTTTTAACTCATTAAGTCACACTGAAATTGTGCCATCACATATACCAAATTTCATGATGATAGGATAAACGCTTTGAAAGTTATCCTCCAAGTTACATACAACGCCGATTTGCCCAAGTTGATTTGTAGATCTCGCTTTGCTCGATCAATAACGACAACTCTACTTTCTAAGGTTATCTGGAAGAAATCGCTTCAAAGCGATAATACCGCCCAATCTACTAATTGCTTTGATTCTTTTATTTTGTTTGTAATTTTTATTTATTTTAGGTGTACATTAAAGTGTTTTCATTTATTAAGTAATTTGAGAATATTTAAGCCCCTCAACAAACGCTTGGTCACCATCTTGGGGTCACCATTCAATCCAAACCACCCTTTCATAGGTTATAGTTGAATAACCAGTTTTGCAACACGTCGTGATAATTGTATGGAATTGAAACTATACAAAGGGATTTGTAGTAATGTATGGTCAATAGCCGATTTAGAAGCACATTTTGTATGGATGTATGGAAATAGGACCATTGACTTTTTTGAATAGAATTATGAAAATTTTAATATTTCTGTAGTTAGTATAATATGCGATTGTTTTGTAACCAAACCTTACACACCTTGCAATCTGAACCTTGAGCCTTCTAAAAGAAACCTCTTTTACTGTTTAGACAGAACTGAATGGTGTGTTTGTGCATATCTAGGTCATTTTTATGTAAGCCACGTGACACTTGAACTCCTTATGTCATCATCATAACTCTTCATAAGTAGTAGGCATGGAAATGATTGCTACTTTTAAATCATATGATCATACCAGCTGTTGCCCGGGACTTCGTGCACGTTACACTACTAAATGTGTAGGTAACCCAGAAATAAAGCATAACTCGCTGTTGCAACTTGACTTGATACCACCCACCATTCATTATTATAAATACGGGATTTATCACGTACCGTCTTATCGGTGTTACGAATAACTTCGCACTCAGTGCGAGGCGAGACGTTATTCGGAGCGGATCGCACTCACTCACCCTGATTGAAGGTTCACGAATTGAACCAAAACATTGTCGGTCGAAACACCGATGAAACGGTACATGATAAATCTCGTATTTATAATAATGATTGAAATCAATCACGAAAGCTTTCTAAGTAAAATTGATACCCCCATTTTTATCCCATGGGAATTTATTTATGGGATAAAAGGTAGCCTATGTGGTAATCCATGTTTTATTCTACGTATATACTAAATTTCATCAGAATCGGTTCAGCCGTTACGACGTGATTGAGTAACAAACAAACCAATAAATAAACAAACATCCAAACTTTCACATTAAAATAATTATTAGTGTGATGATTATTTTTATCACTGCTATGTTACATGTGAAAAATATAAGGCAATAATTTTTCCTTATGATGCCGTAATTTAACACTTTCTATTCTTGATAGTGCTATTTCACATGTGAAAAAACGCGGGCAACGAAAACACCCGATGAATTCTGAAGAAACGTCAACGACTTTGATTTGTAGCCGAACGATTGCGATCGATATACGTTGAAAACTAAAAGTGATTTTATTTGAATGATTTTAGCAGTTTATGCGAAGAAGAATAGCGGGTGTGATATATGATTTATAATATCACATGATTTTTACATGCTACTCGTGAAACGTTCCATTCCTACTCTTAAGTGAGTGGTTTTTTTATTAGTGAGAAGAAATTCTGTTGTGTATTTAATTTTCTTTTGAATTGTACGTCCGAAACGCATAAACTGTGTACAGTTTCATTATTATAAATACGGGATTTATCGGTATTTCGAATGATAATAAATAAATAAATATTGCTAGACATTTCACAGAGCGCTATCTAGCCCCAAACTAAGCAGAGCTTGTACTATGGGAACCAGATAACTGATATAACACTTATATAATTTTTTTGTAAATATATGTATACTTATAATATGTATGTAATTTGTTCCGCGGCGGGAATCGAACACGCTACCTCCTGCGGCTCAGCCGGCTAAACGCCCACTGCGCCACGGAGTCGTCAAAGTCGCAAGAGTCGGAGTGCGCAATGTTGTACAGGTTTATCTTCGTTGTACAATAGATTTCCAAAAAATATTTCTGATTATGATTTGTTCATTTGTAGAAAGAAATCCACATTAGCAGATAGCCAACTCAAAATGGTCAAAAAGCCTAAAGAGCCAAGACAAACAGTCTCGAACAGTTTCTTCAACGTTTTTTAATCGACTCTCTGCGACTCAGTATTATTAACATAATTCCTGGCGCGGAGTGTCGCCGGCAACTGCTAGTTTAATAATAAAATGACCACTTCACCATTGTTCAACATTATAATACTCTCTGACGAACACAAATCTTTTATAATTTAAATTTCTGGGAACTAGCCTTCGATACGAAGGACATTGACCGAAAAAGATCCCAAATACTTGAAAAAGCTTAAATCAAAACAATATCCCAACTTAACCATTCAACGCGTTTACTATTTACCCTTTCAGACTTGAAAGACCAGAAAAAAAGGTACCTACCAACAACACACGTGTACAAGCAAAAAATAAACACGGCATTACGAGAGCTTCAACTCTTTACAGAAAAAACTAAACTCTATAACGCTGATCACTAAGGTATGGAATCGAATAAGAAAAATACTGATGATTGTGATAAACTGGACGACGTTGCAGACGATTATAAGCTTAATGTTGATACCGAATAAAGAGTAGAATAGAGTGAGATGAAGGGTGATGTTGGTGATAAACCATCAGCTGTTTAGACGGGTCCTGGAGAGGGCTTGATACAGGCTCTTGATAATGTGGTGCAAACATTTCGTTGGTTGTATGATTCCAACTACAGTTTTACAATTGCATTGGACATATTAATTTAATTAAAGACACCAAGTTGATCATTATTACCTATGTAAATTTTACAACAATAAAGTTGTCGATTTCTGAATTATCAGCATTTTTAGCGGATGCCCCATTTTTCTTGAAATGATATAGATAATTATTTTTTACACTGCACACCATAAAACAATACAATCAAAAAAAGGTAAATCTATGTGATGAAATTGGCGGTCTTATCGCTAAAATACTCAGTATTGAAAGCGAGTATTTAAGACCGCCATTTGTATAATAGACTGATAAGACGTGTTTGATAGTAACTTTGGGTATTTTGTTGCCAAAAGTTGATCAGTAGGGTTTTAGAATAGGAGCAGGTTTTTTTAAACGGCAGAAAGTAAGTATTCATACTGATAAAAACAGGTATTTATCACGTACCTATGTGCCTTATTTATTTGATATACTGATGTTTCGACTATGTTGCAAGAACAGCAGTGATCGCGAGCGGACTGGAGTACTTGGTTGGAGCTACCGTTGAGAAGTCATGGTTGCTGCAGTAACTATATGTAATATTATACCTTCCCTTGGTCTTCAGAATTAGAAATGTCCTCGTTCATATTACGGCACACTACACTGACCGTATCTTATCTAGGTAGGTACGCAATGAGACGACCGATCAGTCGAAATAACAGATAAAAAGGTACAAACGCGATAAATACCCGTTTTAATCAGTAATTATGATGGACATTTCACACAACGCTATCTAGCCTCAGCTTAACAAAGTTTATACTATAGGAACCAGCTAATAGAATACGTCTTAAGGGGACACCGGAGGGACAATCGACCATACAACACGTAGTACCAAGATCATTTCTAATTGGAGCATATTTCTACCTTAATAAGGTATTATTTTAATTTTAATCGTATTTATCTAGGTTCCCAACCATATAATAGATCAAAATACTTACCTTAAATGAAATAGAAGCATATCGCATTCTGCATGTTTTTACGTCATAAAAGGCCTGTTTTCAACCTAATTATTTCGTATTAAAAACAACAATATCTTATGTATCCTAGTCATGGGAACATAGATTATATCATCTAGTTACAGAATAACAACACAATGAGAAAAATACAACAAGTTTTCAGTCATCATTTTTGGTATTACGGAACACGGTCAAAATCTAATCAAATTTAGAATCGTTCTATTGCTATCACTGTCGCTCTGCGTGGCTAAACTTCGTCACTAAACAGGGATAGAGATATTCCGGCCGAAGTTTTTGACGCGGTCGAAT
The DNA here is from genome assembly GCA_918857605.2 of Philereme vetulata. Classification (NCBI taxonomy): domain Eukaryota; kingdom Metazoa; phylum Arthropoda; class Insecta; order Lepidoptera; family Geometridae; genus Philereme; species Philereme vetulata. The sequence continues at coordinate 1,607,899 of OU975451.1, read as the reverse complement.
TGAAGTTGCGCTCAGGGTTCGCCGGCGCGTTAAGTACCTACCTACTTGTTTTTTCTGTGAATACATACGTATATTAAAAAGAGATACCTCCAAAGCTCAATAGCAGCAACTTGAATAGATTTTAATTTGTCATGTCAGGAACAACTATTTCACAGTCATTTGTATTCAAAAATCAGTAACTATTAGTTTGATATATCACTATTCTCATGACAATTGAAATTTTGATGACATGTGATTTTTCAATAATAGACTTCAATAGTTTTTTTACTTCACTCCAAGTGAAATTCGACTCAAATCTATACAGTTTTTATTTGCCTTGAAATGTAATTGACGATTATTAATCACCCTCTGGGGTCCGGAGTTAAAAAAAAACACCAATCGGTCAACGTGATGTCGATTGTCAAATGGATGCAATAATTTGACAAAATTCTTTGTAAAAAATCTTATTTTTATGCCAACAAGATATACGAGTATGTATATCATCATCATCATATCAGCCGTAGGACGTCCACTGCTGGACAAAGGCCTCCCTCATTGATCTCCAGGAACTGCGGTTGGAAGCGGCCTGCATCCAACGCCGACCTGCGGTTCTTACCAAGTCGTCTGCCCATCTTGTGGGTGGACGTCCTACGCTGCGCTTGCCGGTCCGTGGCCTCCACTCGAGAACCTTTCGGCCCCATCGGCCGTTCTGCGCGCTATATGGCCTGCCCATTGCCACTTCAACGTGCTAATCCGTCGGGCTATGTCGGTGACTTGAGTTCTCCTACGTATCTCCTCATTTCTGATTCGATCCCGTAGAGAAACCCCGAGCATAGCCCTCTCCATAGCTCGTTGAGCGACTCTGAGCTTATTCATAAGGCCAATAGTGAAGGACCACGTCTCGGTTCCATATGTCATCACTGGTAACACACACTGATTGTAGACTTTCGTCTTAAGGCACTGAGGTATGTTGGACGAAAAGACGTTGCGAAGTTTCCCAAACGCTGCCCATCCGTATATCATCGTGTATATCATCAGTATGAAAAAAAACTCTTAGCAATAAGCTGCTTATTTTAACATAGATATAAGACTCTTTCTAGGACATCTTACCATGTGAAAGGTAAGAGAAGGTAAAATGTCTTATTCTAGCCTCATCTCTCATAGCAACAAGACAGATCTTTAAAAATAATAAAGTTGAAAAACTAGATAGGTACCTACCTAATGAATACTGCATCAAAAGATATTCCTTCACACATTAACAAACACCCACACATCTAAACTGCAACTTGTGTGGGTGTAGCTATAGTTGGAACCTGTGTTTGTGTGCGTGTAGTTATGCTTTGTGTGTGTCCAAGTGTCAGGTAGCATCAGCTGTTTGCGCCTGCGCTACCCATATGATTTCAAGGCCGCCCTGTGGGTAGGTTTTTTTGAGCTTTTGAATTGAACGTTTCTAAAATAAGCACGTTTTACTCGTAAATTGCGTTAATTTTAGAACTGGGACTGTTTCCTGGGCTGAATGTGTACTTCAAGGATGTATGCTGGAAGTCGATAAAATAGGTTTAATATCTGAGGAATAAATAATCTGAGGAGTAAACTCAAGTACTTTGAATGTTTTTGTAAAGTTGGAGTTTATTATCCTGTAAAACTATTGTACTAGCGCATTAGCTAACTTCGTGATCTAAAACTAGCTATTGAAACTATACCTACCTATTACTCGTGCGCGACAACTTGGGACCTGCTAGGAATGCGACTCCCCGACCGCTTCCCCTGCACTTCCCCGATGGCGCCCGTATTGTACCGTTTGCATCGCTATTTTTTACTAGGGTTTTTAGTCTCGTAACGACGCGCTCTGGAATTTTTTTAGTTTTCGTTTGTGTTATTGTTTTGTTGTTATAGTTTGTGTCATTGTTTTGTTGTTGTAGTTTTTGTTGTTATAGTTCTTGTTAAGTGTTTTGTTATCATTATGAAGGGTAAACCTTTGCATAGCGGAGAAAGAAACCTCGTGCTAAAAGTGTTAGAGTTTTTTGAAAACGAAAAACGGAACAAACAGTTTTGTTTACCTGTCCACTAAGTAGTGACGAAGATGAGATAATGTAAATAATAGATAATAGATAAAATAAATGTATAAACTTAAACATTGTATTTTTATTTTATTCAAATAGTGTAAAAAAGATTAGATAAAAAGCAGCGTCCTCCCTGAGTAACATAATAAATTAGGTTAAAAAAAACAAAGGCGAAGCCGCGGACGGCTGCTTGTTATGTTCGCTTTTTTGCGGGCGGTACAAACACGCCAATATGACGTCACCGCGCTCAGGTCCCAACTTATCGCGCACGGGTAATACACTTACGAGTATATGTGTACATATATTTGTCCTTGTACATACACTTGTACATATACACTTATACTTGTACGTAATACATGTAGGTACTCGTGCAGAATACTGAAGTTAAAATAAGTTTAGAGTAGGTACAGATTATAGGGTATATTTTCTTTTATTTCTTATAGGCACATATAATCTCTTCTTTTATTTATCACGTATAAAAGCAACAGCACTTCTAAATTGAATCATATTAGTACTATTGCCACAAACATATTCATATTCTATTCTGGATGTGTTCCAGGAGAAAGCCTACATCTAAAAGCCATCGTAAACTGCATCATCGCTTACCATCAGGAGAGATCGTGGTCAAAACCCAAAAGCATAATTATAGTTAATTTAAAAATACACAAATTTTAGTTAAAAATTGTACACATTTGTCGTATGTAAGGTGTAAGTATGTGATTGTTTTAAAAAATCATATTAATAAATATGTTATACCTCCTCTTTATTGTACAGCAAATATATGTATAAATTATAGGTACACCAATAAATAAATTAAAGGAGATATACAATAAATAACGGTACAAAACAATGCGCGGTCTTATCGCTAAAAGCTAAGCTTATCGTTATGTCTTAAACTTGAGTTTGGAATTGTATTGGTCTTGGTTTTGCTTTCTTTATTGCACAAACAGAAAAATGTACAAATGGAGAACTTAATGCTATTAAAATTTTCTACCAGTCATTCGTGACAGGTAAAAAAAGAAAAAGAAATAAAATTTAAAGAATAGAGATGAGTTGAAGCTGTCTTTCACGCGGTACAAAAACATCAGCACAAAAAAAAAAGAACGCCATAACCTAATTATCGAAATCAAAGTTGCAATCGAAACAGGTAGGTAGTCTGCAAAACCGACAACCGCTAAGGAAGAAAGGTGCTCAAGTGTCGACCACAATCGGAAGACAGGGTAAGGTGACCAGTTGAAGGTCGTGAGAAGGGAAGTGGAGGTGGCGTAAGACAGTTCGTCATGTGTGAAGCCTGTTTTTGTAAGTGGGGGTTCTACGAGGTATCGTTTCCTGTGGAATGCGGCTGTCTAAAGCTGATAGGATTGTATAGCCCTGTAATAAGAACTAAAGTCAGTTGAGTCCTTTAACTAATGCTGCAACTTTCCACCAAACTTTTTTTTATACTACTTGGACATGGAACAAAATTATGTTCCACCCACCTGATGTTATTTGGTAACCATTGCCTATAACAAAGTATTGCCTAGTAGGTTACGCATCTTAGGAACTTTCCCTACGATACACTGCTCTGTGTCCATCAACTTGAGGCAATTTCAACGGTAATCCGAAACATAGCAATGCTGCTTGATGGCAGAAATGTATTGGTTCTAATATTTACTTCTGACATCTTTGTAACATTAATTATATATCATCCAATAAATACATTTGATTTGATTTAATTTGAGCCCTTTCACAAGTCATGCAAATACCCCAGTTTTTATAGCTAAAAGATAAGTTAGTTGAGTTAGTCCTATGATGAAGTTTAAAATTTAAACACTACAATCTAGGGTACGACTTGGCTTGACAAATGTTAGGTATACAAGGCAGGACTGTCTTGGCTTGGTTTTAAACCCTCCGTCGTCCGAGACACGTTCTCGGAGACCCGGATGACGAAATCACTTCCGCTAATGCGGGTGAGTCATCCACATTAGACAGAGCAAACACTCCACAAATACACCGACCTCGCCGGCGAGGTCGACGAGTCCCTTTAGTCGCTGCCTACACGAGGTACAAGCACGTACCCGGGCGTTTCTCTCCTATCCCCGTCCCGGCAACAGCCCAAGCCGAGGTTCGCTGGTGCCCTTGCGCTAGTTGCCTCATCAAAAAAATAAAATTATAGGGCGCCTTCTGCGCTCGCCAAAAGCTCGGTTAAGCTGCAACGGCCTCAGAGGCCAACAGCGAGATAAGTCCATTCGAAAAAAAAAGACTGTCTTGGCTTGACAAATGTTAGGTATACAAGGCAGGATTGTTATCTAAACGTGCCCAAAAAACATAGATACCTATAATTATTCAAATGTCATTAATGGATGGATTAAAACGTCGAAAAGTAATAGGTAATACGCATATGTTTTGCTTGTACAGCAATAACAACATATAATTTTTTTGGATGTTTGATGGAACCAATAGCATCCTGGCTGGAGTGCTAAGCATGCGTAACTAGCTATCATTTTTCTCAGCTTAGCTTTAGTTTATAAACCTAATTGGTACCTATGTTTCCACAAGAAATTCATGTGTACATAAAATCTATTTGTTAGATTTTCCTGGGTCCATATGCTTATGTCTAGCTAATGCAGTTGTTTCTATCCAAATCCAGTGAATTCGATTTTCAAAACCCCACGTGAAACAGATTTAGCCAAATCGCATTCCTTCGTCCAAACCCTCGCCAAAACCATCTTAGAACTATCCCATTTCCTTACAAGAACCACTCTCACACAGACACGTGTTGCTCATGGATTTACTCAGCTGACTACGCACACAAACAAGCACCACAAATAAACACAAAACCGTGTTTACGTGTAGGTACGCTTGGAGTTGTGTAGGATGTTGACTGTTCACGTAATGAGAGGGTTTCGAAAAAACTTGCATGAGATCTGGGGTGGAGTGAAAAGAACGGATATAGTCTGGACATGTCAGTGCGAGCAGGATGGAGTGTGGAACTTTTCGTTGTGATCCTTTTTGTACGCGCCGGGAGGCAAGGTGCATGGCTGCTTGCATGTTCGATTTTTAAATTGTGACCTGAGTGATGTGTGACGTTGGAATTTGAGGCTACGAGCCTACACTTTATTCTACTGGCCATTTCATGCATATACAATAGAGTTGAGTCGCGGCTTTCTTTGAAGATAACATGGTCTTGCGCGTAAACATTTAATGTCTTGGAAATCCATCTATATCAGCCATCTGCTAGTTAAAACCAATTAATACACCTTGTATAATACTTGGAAATGCTTGGTATACCATACTTGGTAGGCTATTTACTTTTAAATAAGTTTAATGCGACATTATTGGTAAAAGTTATTTAAAGTAATGTGTTTATGGTAGAATTGCCGATCTGCCCCCCATTAATGTTTATAGCCCTAACATTATTTAGATAAACAGTTTGAATATCTGATGTTGATATCTAAGACTTAACAGGCATTAGGTACCTGAGTTTCATTAATTATAACCGTTCTACACATTTATTATTCAAATCGAAATCATAATCATTACTTTAGCCCATCTACATTCTCTATTAGATAATTATAAACCCATTTACAACTAGTCATATATTTAACTAGTCATATACTTAAATTGAGCATTATTAATTTGTATAATTATGCAAGGCAAAATAACAAATAACGCTGGACATTTCACTCAGCGCTGCCTAGCCATAAACTTAGAAAAGCTTGCATTAACAATTAGATCATACAAACCTTTGTTCCGCGGCGGGAATCACACCCTTACTGCGTCTCAGTCAGCTGTTCGTTCACTACGCCACGGAGGGCGAGTGAAGCATTATGTTTATACTTCGGCCGTTCAGAGAATGCGTTCCTGACACCTATCAGTTAGTCATATAAAGCGCTGACATAACCTTGTAATAGCGCAGTTTAGATTTAGAAAAATATTGTTTACCAAGTTATTTGACACTCAGTTTGGCACAAAATTATAACATTAATTGATTATTGATATAATGATGTTGTTTTAATGCTCATCAATTGTTAAAACGGTAAACAACCAGCAATAATATTTTTATCGTAACTGCAACGCCATTACAAAGTTACGTCGTCAGTTCAATCGCGACGTGTCAGGAACGCATTCTCTGAACGGCCGTAGTATAGTAAAGAACGTTCTATGAAGTTGTTGGTTTAGTAGGTCCGCTGCCTACAGACTTGTGAAATAAAAAAGACACTGAATCAAATGCAATATTCTTGAAATTACATGGATACTCATAATCTTCGATTTTCTTTCTATCGCGCATTACTACGTCCCAGCTATAAAAATAGTTTAAAAATAATATATTTTTTTCATACTCATACTCTGGCCCCTGTATTTTAAAATATGGTTGCAAGTCTATATGACTATGGAGAGTTATTGGAGCATACTATTGGAGAGTCGGCTACTAGTGGTCCAAGCGGTGTAGATCCTCAGACTGTCACTTACAGATCATCCACTTACCTACTTACTAAGCTAACTTTGAGCCCTACTTCTTGTACTCTGAGGTATACTTGCACCGCCACAGCTGTAACGCTGTTACAGTGACCAAGTACTGGCAAAATAAAATTTAATATTTATCGTACACGCTCTCCGCAGCAATAAACACCAGCACAGGCTGGTGACGCCAACACACAGGCTGCACAAGTCGAACAGATCGGTGTACATCTCGGGCCCGGCAGTCTACAATAGGCTACCAGTTAGTATCCGAAATGCAACCTCCATCGCGGCGTTTAAGGGTCATTTAAAAACATGGTTGTTGGGGAGGGTTTTCTACATGGGTGAGTTTCTCGAATTACCCGAACTGTAGAAGATCCCCTACCACCTACTAATCAGAAGATGTTTCACAAGATTAATCATAAATACATAATACATACATACATAAATAATTCATTAATTTTAATGTTATAATTAATTATAATTTATAAAATTCGACGTAAAATGACGTGTAAAATAGTATTTTTATTAATAAATTCTTGTATTCTTGTAGCATCACGTTGAAGAAGAGTACAGAGAAGGAGATCTGAGGATGACTATCACTGGGATTAATATAGTCCTAAGCTTTAATATAATTATTATTTATTACTTGCTTTCGCCAGCGGCTTCGCACGCGTGGTTTGTCAACAAAAAGTAACCTATCTGGTAATCCAATTTTTAATCTACGTACATGCCAAATTTCATCGAAATCGGTTTAGCAGTTATGACGTGAAAGAGTAACATACCACCACCACCAGTTCCAACTTTCGCGTTTATAATGTTAGTGGGATAAGGTCAATAAATTCCATAATAGAGAACTATGCTTAAGTCTGCTTAAATCGAGACTCAAACGTGGCGCACGCCAAAATCTAGAGTATAAAGCCCCTATTAAATATATTTACAAGCAATAGTTCAGGGCAGACGGACTGCGGGCATCTGGCAGCATGTGCCGAGATAGGACTCTTGGGTTGTTCCCTTCGTTGCGTGGTCTAAATGAATAGAGGACTTCGATTGCGCGCGCTACGTAGATAAACTCAGTGATTCGTCGTACGCATGGCATGAGACACAGTCCGCGCCTGTCAGACACAGTCCGCGCCTGTCAGACACAGTCCGCGTCTGTCAGGGGGAGCCGTTGGGCGCAAACGGCTACCAACCGCTCGTTGTGGCGATCTAAGGGGGAGGCCTATGTTCAGCAGTGGACGTCTTCCGGCTGATGATGATGATGATGATGACAAGCAATAAATGAGTTAAGGTACTATAAGCAGTGATCACACTGCTTATAGTACCTTAACTCATTAGAGTTTGAATGTATGAAATGTATGCTTGAATTCCATTTTGAGTTTGGTTCTGGAATTTGGGTTAAAGTGTTTGAGGTCTGCCTTCCTGTCCTTAACAATTGTAGAAGCAATAATTAAATCAACAAATAGTTATAAAACAACAAACGAGGAATGCATTTGCATACCACATAGTCCACATAAGCCACAGCTTATGAAATCAAAGCTTGGTCAATGAATCGTTTGTTTCGCTAGAATAGACAGATTTGATTTTGAGTGATGTCAAAGAAATTGCTTTTCTTGCTTTGCTTCCTGACATACTTTGCTCCAAAAAATAAACTTCCAAATAGCTAGAATTTGTTTTAAATAGATATATTTAAATAGGAAGTTAGTAATATAAAAAATACATAGAGTTTTTAATATTGTCTAAATTTAATTTTGGATCAATTAGGCTATAAAATGTATTCGGCAAAGGTTTTGAGATATCAAATTGGTATAATATTACTGTTAAATAAATTCAAGATAAATAAAGGTAAAACTGTCCTGTAACACGCTAAACTCTCGTTAAACCTATTAATCATTTGTAAGTTAGTACTTATCTATCAAAAAGGTCAGTAACTCGGAACATAATCAGCTGACGCTATTATGAAATGTCACAGCTGTTTTCTGAAACCTGTCTCAAACCGATTTGCTATGCCCCTTATGGGACCACAGCTGTTTATCAGCTGATCACGCACACATCTTGTACACTGTACGTGAATGTGTAGAAGTGTGTGTTTGCGTGTGTGTGTGACGACAAAAAAGAAACCAGTATAGCAGGCCCGGCATTTGTGCATCCGCCGTGGGGGTCATAGAGTAAGGATACAGACGATACGGAATCTGTTACTAATCAGCTGTTTAAAGTGATCAATCTTGTATTGGATTTTTCCCAACTTAAGATCTAAGAATTACACAATGCTTTTTTAGTAGTGGCCTTTGTTTAATGTATGTTATTATTAGTAAAATTATTCTAACAATGTAATTTGTAATGAAGAGAGACTGATGTTACACTAACTTGGTAATGTTAATGAATATCATTGTGTCAAAGGCAATGTTGCCGGATTCCCAAAGAGAGTATAAAGTAGTCAACAAATACGTTTATCTTGGGAATGTTCTTTCTTTTGGCAATCAGAATAATGTTTATCGATTTCCACCTGATCCATAATTTTAGAAACAAAAATAATGATTCAAAATTATTTCTGGGCAAAGCGAAGTGTGTTCAGAGAGCTGGCGCTTATCTGAGTCATTCATTGCAATTCAGCGGGGCAATGCAGCCAGTGTCTTGGGGACACTTCCGCCTTGTAGTGATCTGGAGCAACGGTCTTTAGGTGATTCAACTGTTTCTTATGTATTCTATAGCCAATTGTAAATCATTGTATAATACTTCTGTAAATTATTGTATACTAGTTGACCTGACTGACGTTATCCTGTCTTAGATAGGTCAAAAATTGACGGAAAACGGAAAAAACAACTGTCTGCTAAATTCATACGCATTAAACTCGCGAAATTAAAACAGTCAGTAAGTTTCTGAAATTTCTGGATTTTTCTGCGCAATTTTCTTAACTTTTCTTTGCATAAGAACCTTCTACAAAGTATTAGAAAAATAAAATAAAAAGATAAATGAAGTCGTTCTCATGTTATAGCGTGAACAAGGGTAACAGGGATTCGTATAAATATACATTATATATATATTATTTTTAATTGCTCATTTTACTGAACATCTCAAAAACACAAACTTCTCGACCCTTCTGTACTACTCATCTATGAAGTTAAATTTTTTTCACTTTTGGACCCTACGTGGATGTTTTACGATGTATGTCCGACCCGTTCCATAGTGATTTCCTTTAGCCTACCTGCATCAGATGGTTTACGACAGAACGCCCTTTTGATAACATTCTAAAGTTACATCTTAGGTAGTTAACGTAAATATGTAAAAAAAATTGAGCCGCTAAGTAACTGTCGTATTCATTAAATAACTAAATACTGATAAGTAAGTACAGATTTCATATATAAGGAATATTTACTTGAGGATTTAAACTACATAAATGAAAATCAGAAACGCAATTGGTGAAACTTTTCTCGATACAATTATTTGTCAAAATCGGCTCTTCTAAAACACCAATATCGCTCATTCTCCGACTCTAGAAAGGATTTATAGTATTTTTTTACATAGTTATGTAGGTAATTATGATACCTAAATTAATGGAAAAGCATTTTTTTTTCATTTGTTGATCCTCTTGCAATTCAAGATTTTATCTTTTATCACTGACGTCATTTACTCCTGCGACAATGCGACGCGGTTATGGTACATGTTTGTCTCGTTCTTCACCTAAGCAAGTAAATAGCATTGTCACTTTCATTTCCGGATGCTCCGTCCAATCGTCACCGAAATTATATGTAGATAAATAAGTAATGCTGGACATCTCACATAGAGCTATCTAGTCCCAAACTAAGCAGAGCTATGGGAACCAAACTTATTTACGCTGGATGATTTAATTAAGATATTGAATGAATTAATGAAAACACTTTATGCATTAGCAAGTTTAGCTTTATTTCTAGGTTACTTACACATTTAGTAGTGTAACGCGTACGAAGTCGCGGGAAACAGTTAGTTTAAAATATTATTATCCTGTTCAGTCAAGGGTTGCCTAGAAGAGATCGTATTTAGCTATAAGGCTGCCCATTGTACCTATGATTTACTAAACAGCCCTAAAACATGGGATGTTTCCAATTATCGATAAGTACCTACTGTTAGTGAAACAGGTAGATAATCAGCATATATTGAAGGTAAGACTTCTCCTCGCCGCGCCAATCATTACTAATGAGTATTTAATGGATTACGAACGTTACTTCAAGACTACTTAACCAATATAATTGATCAAGCGAAAGATCTCCAAATCAACTTCGGCGATGTATGTATGTACGTTTATTTGTCCGAGGATAACTTTCGAAGCGTTTATACAATCATCGTGAAATTTGGTATATATGTAAGGTAGTGATGGCATAATTTTGGTGTGACGAAATGAGTGAGATAAACAATTTTTAACGTAAATTGGCGGCGCCTATGCGACGATGCCGCTTAGTCAGTTCAACAGGTACCTACTTACATGTTGAATACTTAATTATGATTTTTTAAACTGTTTTATACAGGCTGTTTAATTCATATTTTAGGACTTGATATAATGGTTGTTTGAGAATTTAATATGTTTTATGATAATAAATTTGAAAAAAACAATTTTACAACCTGACTAGCCTTACCTGTGTTACCTACTTCAAAAAAGGAGGAGGTTCTTAATTCGACTGTATTTTGTTACCTCAGAAATTTCGCATGGGTGAACCGATTTTGATATTCTTTTTTATTTAAAAGATGGTGTTTCCCGTGTAGTCCCATATCAATTTGGTCCAGTTCTGACAATGGCATTCATGAGAAAACCATATAAGTCTTAAATTTGCATTAAGTATGTGCGCGAAAAATGGAAGAATAACAATATCACGCCAACCGATTTCGATTAATCTTTTTTAACCGACTTTAAAAAAGGAGGAGGTTCTCAATTCAACTGTAGGTATTGATTTTTATGTTTGTTACCTCATAACTCCGTCATTTATCAACCGATTTGGAAAATTCTTTAATTATTTGAAAGGATATAGGTACTTTCAGATTCATCATCATCATCATCATATCAGCCGTAGGACGTTCACTGCTGGACAAAGGCCTCCCTCATTGATCTCCAGGAACTGCGGTTGGAAGCGGCCTGCATCCAACGCTGACCTGCGGTTCTTACCAAGTTGTCTGCCCATCTTGTAGGTGAACTTCCTACGCTGCGCTTGTCGGTCCGTGGCCTCCACTCGAGAACCTTCCGGTCCCATCGGCCATCTGTTCTGCGCGCTATATGGCCTGCCCATTGCCACTTCAACGTGCTAGTCCGTCGGGCTATGTCGGTGACTTGATTTCCCTTACGTATCTCCTCATTTCTGATTCGATCCCGTAGAGAAACCCCGAGCATAGCCCTCTCCATAGCTCGTTGAGCGACTCTGAGCTTATTCATAAGGCCAATAGTAAAGGAGCACGTCTCGGTTCCATATGTCATCACTGGTAATGGTAACACACTGATTTAAGACTTTTGTCTTAAGGCACTGAGGTTATGTTGGACAAAAAGACGTTGCGAAGTTTCCCAAACGCTGCCCATCCGAGTTGGATTCGACGATTGACCTCTTTCTCGAAGTTGGACCTACGTAATTGGACTGTTTGTCCTAGGTATAAATACGCGTCGACAACTTCAAGAGCCGAGTTCTAAACCCTCCGTCGTCCGAGACACGTTCTCGGAGACCCGGATGACGAAATCACTTCCGCTAATGCGGAAGAGTCATCCACATTAGACAGAGCAAACACTCCACAAATACACCGACCTCGCCGGCGAGGTCGACGAGTCCCTTTAGTCGCCGCCTACACGAGGTACAAGCACGTACCCGGACGTTTCTCTCCTATCCCCGTCCCGGCAACAGCCCAAGCCCAGGTTCGTACCTAAGTGGTGCCTTGGCGCTAGTTGCCTCATCAAAAATAAAATTTGGGGTAAAATTCAGATTGTTCTCGAAATTAAAAATGAAATAACTTTCAATTTATTTGATACAGATGTTTTTTAATCATCTGTCCGACTATAATGTCTATATCGGAATACGCTCTTCATGTATCTTACAGAGTTTTTGTTACTTAATGTAGATGTGTGATATTACAAATAATTAATGTTATACCCTTTTACCGGACGGGTTCATGATTTTCCGTTATAGGTAATTATTTTATTTTTAAAACAGACATTTCTAAGTAGGTATCTATTTGTGCTCGGCATGGCGTCTATGTATTAGTATTCTATTAGTTGATGGACGCAGGCCAGTGCATCGTAAAGCACTTTTTTAAGGTGCGTGACCTACGAGGCAATACTTTGTTATAAGCGATGGTTACTTAATATCAGGTGAGCCAAATGCTTGTTCCATCTCCAGGCCGTATAAAAAGAAACGAATAAGTGGTGATTAGCTTGCAATCTTATAACAAAAACTGGGCGTGTATCAGATGTATGGACTCGCCACTGACTACTCCCATGTGAGATATCATCACGGTTCTGTGTACTGACTAAGAAATTCTTTTCGGCGCTCAGCCCTGTAGGCTGAGCGCCTTCTGCGCTCGCCAAAAGCTCGGTTAAGCTGCAACGGCCTCAGAGGCCAACAGCGAGATTAGTCCATTCGAAAAAAAAAGAGCCGAGTTCTCAACCATAACTGGGGCAGGCACGACATGGACATTCGACATTTTCGACATTCGACTTTCAGATTGGTCCCATAGAGATTTAATCGAAATCGGTTCAGTAGTTTGTCTTTTCTGTTATCTGAAGTCGGTTATATTTTTGTTAAAAAGTTACGTGTCATTATTGTCGTAGGTACATAATAAACCACGTAGTTTTAGTATTGTGTATTCCGGAATTATATATTATACAATATTATTATTATATTATACAAGATTTTTTAAATAAAAAAATGAATATGCTAGTAAATAAAATACGCCTTAAAATTCACCTCCACAAATTTAATATTTAAAATGTGATTCATTGAAAACTGAATTTCATTCACTGAATTTTACTTTTCACTTATTGACGTTCATATTTACAGTAAAGAGAGTTCTAAATATTTCTGCAAAAAAGAATCCCAGCATGAATCCAAAAAGAATTTCTTAGTCAGTACACAGAACCGTGATGATATCTCACATGGGAGTAGTCAGTGGCGAGTCCATACATCGGATACATGCCCAGTTTTTGTTATAAGATTGCAATTGCAAGCTAATCACCACTTATTCGTTTCTTTTTATACGGCCTGGAGATGGCACAAGCATTTGGCTCACCTGATATTAAGTAACCATCGCTTATAACAAAGTATTGCCTCGTAGGTCACGCACCTTAGAAACGTGCCCTACGATGCACTGGCCTGCGTCCATCAACTAATAGAATACTAATACATAGACGCCATGCCGAGCACAAAAAGATACCAACTTAGAGATGTCTGTTTTAAAAATAAAATAATTACCTATAACGGAAAATCATGAACCCGTCCGGTAAAAGGGTATAACATTAATTATTTGTAATATCACACATCTACATTAAGTAACAAAAACTCTGTAAGATACATGAAGAGCGTATTCCGATATAGACATTATAGTCGGACAGATGATTAAAAAACATCTGTATCAAATAAATTGAAAGTTATTTCATTTTTAATTTCGAGAACAATCTGAATTTTACCCCAAAAATAGGCAAATTTTGTACGTCGTACAATGTCGTACGTGGGTTTAATGACCCCTCCACACCGCCCTGGAGCGGCGCGTAGCCCCGCCGGTGTTGACAGAGGTAAGTTTTAATTTTTGAGCGCCAAATAATTAAATAAGTCGCGTATTTTTTTTATTTTTCCAGTAAATATTACATGATTGTAACCAAATATCGATACTTTATCATACCCTTAAAGATCTGACAGAGTTTTTGTTACTCTATAAGATCAGAAGTCAGTTGAAGAATTCGACTCGGCTAGGCAGCGTTCGGGAAGCTACGTGACCTCTTTTCGTCCAAAATACCTCAGTGTCTGAAGACAAAAGTATTCTTGATAAAGGTTGCTGGGAGCCTTTGGGTGCAGGTCACACAAGACCGGTTACTCTGGAAATTTGTAGGGAAGGTCAATGTTTAGCAGTGGAGGACCTATGGCCGATATGGTGAATATCACAAAAATATAAAAACAAACTTTGTAACAAATTTTGAACGCTGCTTAGCTTCAACTTAAATTTGCCGTAGAATTAAATTTTGTATATTCCATGCCTAAAATATTCATAGCTAAAATATTCAACGTGTTGAAAATGTACTGTTTAAAGTTAATTAATGGTCTCATGATAATGATCTGTTAAGTGAAATAATTGTGGAGTCATTTTGTTTTCTCATTAATACCGCTTCACGGTTCATGGGCAAAGAAAGCCGAGGTTTGGACCCACAGAGAAGTAGAGCAAGCTATGTTGCTCTGAAAATCACAACGCCGCGCGTTGCTGCCGTGCCTCTCTACCGGTGTCTTTAGGTAGCATTCGGGTTTTGACAGTGGGCTTCGCCAAAACGAAGCGTATGCAATCATCACGAGTTAAATCAGAGCCCGTAGCCAAATTACATTCGCTTCGATTTCTACATAGGTTTGTTGTAGAATATATCACGTGGTATTTCCATAGCATGTGTCAATTCCCATACATTTTCGAACTTATCGACTAGCGTCATCGCTAATCGAATGTAACTTGGTTAAGCCCTCAGGAATATTCAGTCATATCGTCGAAAGCGCGTTTCTCGCCACGATTGCAGCGCTTGAACGATTTGTGCGATAATAATAAGGCACTCGCGGCGAATTCACATCGCTTGGCCACCAACCGACTCTAGAATTTCACGTGAAACGCGTGAATCGAGGTCTGTACATGTGACAAACAGGCAGCGCATAGCTCGCAGCGAGTAGCTCGCAGCGAGTATCTATTCACAGCAAATAGATGGCTGCGAACAAACTCCCTTCGTGTGACCGCGAACTTTCCGATGCTCGCGACCGTAGCAGCAGCGCTGTCGCCCAAACCGCTCTTGAAGCAGTAAAGTTGCGTAACTCAAAGCTACGGCTGAAGGCTGTATGAACTTCTGCACAATGTATTGTGAAATAATTTTAAGCGAGAGCAAGGCATATAAACCAAACAGTAAAATGATTACGTTTCACTTAAAAAAAAGGTTTTAATAAGTTATGTATAATGATCTGATTTAATTTTATGTTCATACTCTCGAAGGCATTCCGTTATTATTGTTAGTCTGATATAACTGATCCCATGGAAGGGATAAGTGGTTTAATTTTACGATGCATTTAACACTGCATTATTTAATAATTCATTAATGATTTGGGACGAAATATTGTTATAATAATGAACAGTTAAAATTTTTGTGAAACTAAGTACGCAAGTTCGAACTTGCGGTCGGTTTTAAATAAGGTTATATTTTATTTATTTCCGTAATGTAACGAATACATACGCAGGAGGTTGCGGGTTCGATTTCGTCGCGAAACAAATGTTTGCACGATCTACACGATATTTGTTACGAGATGGATGTTTCTTTATTTATCATAACATAAAGAATATATACATACAGTGTAAACTTTATATAACGACACTCAAGGGACTGAGCATATTTTGACGTTATAGAGAGTTGTCGTTAAAAGGAGAGAAGTAAAATCTGTGTGTGTCACAGTGATTTTCTCTTACTAGTCATGTTTACAATTTGAAAGTTTGTGAGCTACTAAGAATATGACAACGTATAGATCAAATCCATCACTTCTACTAACAACAGTCTGCAGCTACACGTGCAAGCAATCCCATTTTGTAAACAAAATAACGGGTTTCTTAGAAAGTTTGGTGTGTATGATGCCGACAGTCGAGTTTATTATGGTCTAGGATAATAAAACGACAAAAGGATATACACAGCTGCGCAGTTTTTACTAATTTGGAAACTTAAAAAGAACTTTTTATTACAAATTGTTGTCGTTATTGAGAGTGGGTGTAATGCTATACAGAGTGTACCATTGTATGCAAGACAAGCTAAACCAACCAAAGCCGAGTGATTTCGACGCTTTAGAGAGTTTGTCGTTAAAACGAGTGACGTTACATGGAGTTTACACTGTATTTACAAAAAAATTGTGTATAAGTATTATCTGTTACTGATTTCCACAGTACAAGCTTTGCTTAGTTTGGGGCTAGATAACGCTGTATGAAATGTCTAACATTATCATTATATTAACACATGCAAATGCTTATGCACGCCACGGTGTTATAGAAAAATCTTACTTTGCATGAATGTATACAATTTAGATAGATAGATATGCTCTTTAATGAACACCAAACAAACCGTATTAGACAAAGATAAAGGTACAATCACCGCTCTTATCTCTAAAAGGGTTTTCTTCCAGACAACCTTTGGATGGACAGGACAAAACCAATTCAAAAAGACGGCGGTGTATATTATGTATGATCATAAACCTACAATAAAAGCTCACTTAGCTTTATCAGTCTTATGTATTTGTTAAGTTATTTATGTGAAGATTGTATCTTTAGATAAGTTGCAAACTGAAAAATTGTAGGATTGATTAAACGGGTTGAAACACGCAAAGATTTTATCTATAAATTTATTAAAACTGTAACAGGGCAAAGTTTGTTGATTAAATATTTAGGAAATTTTAATTCATATTGTTCATATTTCTGTAGTTGAAAGGCCAAAATGGTATCTTTTTATCACTTTTGGATTTTGATGTAACTTAGTTTATACATTTTACTATGGACTTAAGATTTCGGATAGAAACCGAACGTATCGGGTGGGGCAAAAGGGGATTGAAGGTTGTGAAAACAAATAATTAGATTTTTTTTATATACATTATAGGCTTGCGTTTGACCACGATCTCGCCTGATGATATGCGATGATGCAGTCTACGATGGTACACGCTTTCCTAGAAGACACCTATTCACTCGCGACTTAAAAATACCCAGGCTGTAGCTATCTGGAAACACAGACTCTGGCAAGGCGTTCCACTCTTTGGCGGTGCGCATAATAAAGGTCGAAGAAAACCGCTTTGTGCGAATGGAAGGTATTTTTACCATATAGCGGTGGCACACCGCAGAGCGTCTGGTGGTCCGTTAATAGAATGGAGATGGTGGGAGCAGGTTGAAAAGTTCCGCCGCACACTCCCCGAAATGTACTCGATAAAAAACCGAGAGTCTAGCAACCTTTCGTCGATGCTCCAGGCTGAGGAGCCTTGCATCAACTAGCTCATCGTTGCCTATGAGCTTCTTGGCTCTTTTCTCAATTGATTCCAGAGCTTCAAGTTGGTACTTCGGTGATCCGTCCCAGAGGTGAGAACAGTACTCCGAACACGATCGGACTTGTGCTTGGTACAAGTTGAGCAACTGTCCCGGTGTGATGTAGTGTGAGTATACCAAGCTTTTTAGCAGCCAACTGGGCTTTCGACTCAATGTAGGAGCCGAAATTGAGAGTCGGAGTTAATGTGATACCAAGAAGCTCGAGGTGGTCAGATATCGGCAAGGATACATTTCGGAAAGTATGAGTCAGATTAAATTGACTTCGTTTTGCGGAGAACAGACACGCCTGGGTCTTATTCGCATTGAACTTGACCAGATTGACATCACCCCAGTCGGAGATTGCCTTCAAGGACAAGTTTAAGCGCTCGATCATGACCTCCCTGAGTAACTGAATCTGCGCTCCACTGGCTCGCGCACTAGATGTATAGCTTTCCACAAATGTGCTATCATCTGCATACCCAATGGTGCCGGGTTTTAGCAGATCGTTGGTATGCAGCAAGAAAAGAGTTGCGGAAAGTGGGACCCCGGCGTTAATCGCCAATTGATCGGACGAGCAGCCTTCAACGACAACTCGTATCGAACGGTCCCTCAAGAAGTCCGATATCCAGACACACAGACAGTGGGCAAACCATATGATGGAAGCTTGCTAATAAGGCTATCATGCCAGACCCTATCAAAGGCCTTTGAGATGTCAACAGAAACAGCAAGTGCTTCTCCGTGTTTCTCAACGGCCTCGCTCCATATATGCGTGGCATACGCTAGAAGGTCCCCAGTGGTCCGATTTCAGCGAAAGCCATATTGTCGATCAGTGAGGAGGTTATGCGTTTCTAGGTGTGCCAGGAGCCTGTTGTTCAGTACACGTTCCATAATCTTATAGATGACGGACGTGACCGAGATGGGCCTGTAGTTAGAGGGGTCGGCACGACTACCTTTTTTAGGCACGGACTGCACGTTTCCAAGTAATTCCAATGCTTCCAGTATTTCGGCACTTGTCCAGGCTTCACAGAGCGGCGAAAGAGGCGTGTCAGTACAGGAGCGAGCTCAGGCGCGCAGAATTTAAGAATAACTGCCGGAATACCGTCAGGGCCACTGGCTTTGTTCAAGTCCAGAATCTGCATCGTTTTTCGAAACTCGGTCTGATGTATGCGGATTTCCGGCATAAATACCCTACCATCCGGTAGACTCGGAGGTATCGCGCTTGCAGCATCTCGACGAGGAGATTCCGCAATAAGATTGGCGAACAAGTTCGCTTTCTCTTTAGCGGTATGGGCCAGAGTACCGTCAGGTTTCAGCTGTGGAGGTAGTGAGGGGCGACAGAAGTTCGACTGAACCGCTTTAGCCAGATACCAAAATGCCTTACTGCCCGATGGGTACGACGCCAATTTGTTCCCTATTCGGCCTATGTGGTCAAATCGAGCCTTCCGTAAAGCCTTCTTGCAGGACTTGGCAGCTTTGTTATAAGCTGTCTTCTTCCTAGATAGGTCCTTCGTTTTGCGGTTCGAGCATCAACCCATGCCAGGTATGCCTCATGTTTCTGCATTTCAGCGCGTCTACATTCGGCCCCAAACCAAGGTTGAGCTTTGCCTGACACTGTTACGTCAGAGAATGGGATAAAATATTCCATCCCCTGACGCAACACATCTGTCACGGCATCAATCATCAATCATAGATAAGGGTAAACACGAGGTTTTTTTAATCTTTGCTAATGGGGTTGTAAGTTTGTATGTAATGGGTAATTTCCGGAACTACATAACTGATTTTGTTAATAATTTTATTGATAGAAAGCTACAATATCCCTGAGCATTAGAATACATTTTGTTTTGAAAGTAATCCGTACAAAGCAGGGCTAGTCAGCTAGTTTATAAATAAAAGATCAAGACATTTTTCTTAATTATTCAGATTTAATGTTCAGATAGTGCCAAATTAGTCGCCAATTTGTTTATCCTTCTAATATTATAAACGCGAAAGTTTGTATGTATGGATGTTTGTTACCCTTTCACGCCGGAACGGCTGAACCGATTGCGATGAAATTTGGTATGTACATAGCTCATAACCTGGATTAACACATAGGCTACTTTTTATTGGCAAACCACGCGTTCGAAGCCGCGGATTGGTCAGCTAGTATAAAATAAATATGATTGTACGTAATATGATTAAAGAAAAACCATGTCCAATTAATTTTCGGTACTAATGCTCAAATCTGTGACTTTGTCATATTATTTATATCTGAATCACGACGACAAAATGGCTAAACCGTTGTAAATTTTGATGTTTGGTATATTCTTGGTCTTGGTTTAAATATGACATAGGATATGATACATTGTTCGGGTGCTGACTCACAATTTGTTATGTTAAAAACGTATTTCTGATTTAATTTTTTTGTCAACTGTACGTTCGTGGACTTTCTAAACTATTTACGAATCTGCGACCAGGTACACTGAGTCATTGTGTAGGTACCTCCTGACTCTCGTCTACATTCAAATAAACTGCGTAAATCCTTTTTGCTAATAATAAACTAATGAGTTTGCACGTGTCTGATGAGTCAATCGTGAAATTGCTGAATACTAGTTTATTTCTTTTGTTTTTATGTGATTCGAAGTGTTTCTCATCAGAATATGAATCTATATCAGAATAGAATATAGGTGTAACAACATTACCTGACGATGTCATCCTCCTAGCGTCAATTAATCATTGTTTAGTGTTACATATATATTAGTATAGTTTGCTATATATACATATGTATATAGAGTCTGTCACCACATTCACGACATTAATTTAAAACTCATATGCGGAATAGTAATAACTGATTTAAAAGATTGTTTTAATACTGGTAGCTTAAATATTTCAGTCAATATGTCAGTTTAATAGGTAGGTACCTACTTCCACGTACCTACATACGTGATAAATCATGTATTAATAATAACTATATAAACTATGCTTATATCCGGAAAACCAGTTTTTTTGCAATGATGCAGTCTACTATGGAATACGCTTGTCTAGAAGAAACCAGTGTCCTCGCGACTTGAGACCTCTAGGTAGTAGGTAGCTTTCATAGAACAAACGCCTTTTCACAAAATAATAAAAATGTTAAATGCAATTATGTCAACACAATTTCTAAGCGATTACTCTCATCAATTATGTCAGAACTAAACATCACGTGATCCAGGATTATACCACTAAGACAAAAAGCGATAATTAATTATAACACAACTATCTCGTTTGCCCGACTCGGGTCAGAGCCCCCAGTAACCCGATTAGGTTCTTTTTCACTGTAGTTTTGGTCACTTGGCGCAAGGCCTTGGGAAATCGATTCAGCAAGGTGTTCTATGGTTTCAGCCACTGAACTTAAAGAACACAAGTGCCCAGCAGAGAAATCCAAATTGCTTGATATAACAGGGGATATATTTCGCTCCTATATTGAGTCGAAAGCCCAATTGGCTGCTAAAAAGCTTGGTATACTCGCCAAGGTGAGACACTACTTCACACCGGGACAGTTGCTGAACTTGTACCAAGCACAAGTCCGATCGTGTTTGTAGTACTGTTCTCACCTCTGGGACGGATCAGCAAAGTACCAACTTGAAGCTCTGGAATCAATTGAGAGAAGAGCCAAGAAGCTCATAGGCAACGATGAGCTAGTTGATGCAAGACTCATCAGCCTGGAGCATCAACGAAAGTTTGCTAGCCTCTCGGTTTTTCATCGAGTACGTTTCGGAGAGTGTGCGGCGGAACTTTTCAACCTGATCCCATCATCTCCATTCTATCAACGGACAACCAGACCCTCTGCGATGCGCCACCGCTATATGGTAGAAATAACTCCCTTTCGCACAAAGCGGTTCTCTTCGACCTTTATTATGCGCACCGCCAGAGAGTGGAACGCCTTGCCAGAGTCTGTGTTTCGTGATAGCTACAACCTGGGTATCTTTAAGACGCGAGTGAATAGGTTTCTTCTAGACAAGCGTGTACCATCGTAGACTGCATTATCGCTTACCATCAGGCGAGATCGTGGTCAAACTCAAGCCTATAATGTATAAAAAATGGAGATATTTGGGGTCAGCAGAATACCAGCGATAAGTAAGCAGGTTCTAGCTTACCTACTTAGCACATGCTGAGCTGATGCCATTACTGCACGACTCTGGGATATTCCTGTATTTTTATTACTTGATTATTTTCAACTTCGGGCATTTTTGAACCTACTTATCCATCTATCTACCTACTACTTAGAGCCAGAAGTCAAGGTCTTTCATCAACTGTATTTCACCATCTTCTTTTTTGATTTTTTTGTATGTCATGCCAAATGATTTCATTTTAATTTTTATCACACTTCGCCATCTAATCCCAAAGTAAGCAAAGCTTGTACTATGGGAATCGAGATACGAGGCATTTACAATACAAGTAATAGATCGTGGATGGTGGACGAAAACTATTAATTTATTTAGGACGTGCAACAAAGAAATCACAGACATTCGTGATAAACTTAATACAACCATAAAGTTAATGTTTTTCTCCAATTATTGGACGCCGCAGCGAGCACAACAAATATGACTCAAGTTAAACTTACTTAATTATGTACTTATTATGTAACTAGCTTTTACCAGCGGCTTCACTCGGGGGTGTAAAAATACAGGTAATTTTAAGAGACCTCAAGTGAGACTACCTAGAAAGAGCAGGCTGCAGAACTCTGCGGCAGCAGAAAATTTGTTATTACTCATCATTGCGAACTAAAATAAATCATTGTTAATTGCTTCGTAAATCATCAGACAATAATGCGTGGATGCAATAAACAAAGCCTCAGGAACAAGAGACGAGAGTTCAGAATTTATAGGTGTTGTGATATTGGCTGGATATGGAGTTAGGGGGGTGAAAATACCCTCATTTTCCAAAGACTTATCTTTAAATCTGTAGTAATAATAGACCCATTTTTTTTAAAAACCAACCGCAATTACATTATTATCTATATACATTATTATCTTTATTGATGAGAAGACCTCATTTGTTTAAATAAAAACAGCCCCATAACATAACCTAAAAATTAAAACGTTACACACATTTTAATTTTTAGGTTATTCGGGATGATTGGTGAAATTGTGTCCTCTCCCTTTGTGAAATTTAATGCATTTATCAGTTCAAATAAATACGGATAATGGATATATCTGTTAACAATGGTATAAATGCCTAAAATGTTCATTATGCGAAAAACCACAACGCGTTGGCCGTTTTTAGCTCAAAAAGCGTTTACGGTCATTAGATAAACTTAATGACAAACACTCTGTCAAGGAGTAACATAATTATATATTTTTATACCTAACTTTAGGCAAGCAAAATTAGACCGGACAAGTGCGAGTGAGACTTATACGCCAAAGGTTCTGTACCTACCTAGATTTATGTTTATACAGCGCCATCTAGCTATGTGAGTGGTAAACTCAAAAACTATTAAGACAGATTTATAGAAATAACGAATATACACGTAAATAGAAACTTTGATTTATATTTTTTTTTTGCTCAAGTTCTATCAACGTTCTGAATATTCTGAGGAGCTGTTCAATCTAATCTCTGCTTCCCACTTCTACCATCGAACCTCCCGCAACCGGCAACGAGCTCATCCACCTATTATAGATGCGTGGAAGTCTCACACGGTACGTTTCACCCGCTCGTTTCTTCCACGCACCTGCAAGATGTGGAATTACCTTCCTCCGGAGGTTTTTCCGGTGGGCTTCAAAATGAACGCCTTCAAGAGAGGTGTAAATAGGGTATTAAGTGGTAGGCAATGCGACTGCGGTATCACGAGTGCTGCAGGAGTTTATAGGCGGCGGTGACCACTTAACATCAGGAGGCCCGTCAGCTTGTGTGTCTACAAGTTTAATATAAAAAAATGTCGTGCTCGAGCCGTCGTACAGTGCGGACGTCTCTGGGGCGTCGTTACGCTGCCCGTTGAAAATACGAAGATTCGATCGTCGTTAGTGGTCGAGGCAACATCGCCTATAAAAGGCTCCTCAGATCGCGCGGCACGCATTCGATCGTCGTTAGTGGTCGCCGCTATAGCATGCAGCGGCCACACCTTAGGAACCTAGGCTGGTAGAGGGGGGCTCGAGTGCCGAAACACTTTGTTGTAGCAACGGCGTGTTTCGGCCCTCGAGTCGGCACGGTCACTCCCCGTGCTAGTGCTCGTTGCTTCGGCGTCAACGCAATCCACCTCAAGTGGCGAGGCAACCAGGCAACTGTAGAAGGCCTGAAGGTAGCGATAGGAGTTTTTATCGTTGCCAGATACTGCGTCCTGTTCCCTTCCAGTCGTAGCGGTTCTCCGTTCCACTGGGTCAAGGGGAGTAAGGAGGAGAGGGTGCATCTGTGTACGGCGCGCACACTTATGCAACTTAATATATCCTGCGCATCTGACTTGGCTTTGTCATTCCGAGTTTAAAAAAGTCCTGGGCTTGGTCTAATACCTGGACACGGGTGGCCTAAGGAGAGGAGAGTGGTCGCTCTAGCACTGCATCGGGGTGACAGTGTGGTTCGGCAGCACTCTTTGAGACAGAGCAGCTTTATTTAGAGAGGCACTGCTTTCCTCGCTCAGCCGGGGAGGGGGCTAGAAAAGGTGCCCCAAACAAACGCTCATTCCTCGCAATAAGAATAAATCTAAAAACATGCAGATGAATATGACTTTTGGTGCGTGGAATGTACGTACTCTTTTAGACCGACCCAACAACCTCTGCCCAGAACGTAAAACCGCCATTGTGGCTCGCGAGCTCAAACGCTATGACGTCGACATAGCCGCTCTCAGCGAAACACATCTAGCTGACGAAGGTGAGCTTGTTGAACGTGGTGGTGGGTACACTTTCTTCTGGAAAGGCACACCAGCTTCTGAGCCTAGACGGTCAGGAGTAGGCTTTGCTATTAAAACTACTTTAGCCTCTAAGTTGGAAGAACATCCAGTTGCTATCTCTGATCGTGTCATGTCCTTACGTTTCCATCTTCGAAACAATAAATACTTAAATGTTATCAGCGTATATTCGCCAACACTCGACAAAAGTGATGACGTCAAGGACAAATTTTATGAGGAAGTGTCAGAAGTGCTGACTAAAATCCGGCGCTGTGAGAAAGTTTTGCTTCTTGGCGACTTTAATGCTCGCGTCGGACGTGATTTTGAAGCTTGGCCTCGGGTGATAGGGCGACATGGCATTGGTAACATGAACAGTAATGGGCAACTGTTACTAAGCCTCTGTTCCCAATTTCATCTGGGTATTACCAATACCATGTTTAGACTCCCAAATAAATACAAAACTACCTGGATGCACCCAAGGTCCAAGCATTGGCATCTTATTGATTATGCTATAGTCCGTCAACGGGATATAGCGGATGTCAAAGTAACGAGAGTAATGAGGGGCGCAAATTGTTGGTCGGATCACCGACTTGTTGTTACAAAACTATTTTTGCGTCTTAGCCCTTGCCGTAGACCTCGCAGGGCTAAGCCTAACTGTCTTCATCTGAAAAAGCTAGAGTCTGCTGAAATATTGGCAAATTACAGGGAAGCTGTCAATACCTTTACAGCAGGCATACACCCCGAAGATGAACAGTTAGACGAGGGCTGGAAACTGTTAACTACAAATACCATCAATGCGGCTACTGAGATCTTAGGCCAAAAACCTCGTGTCTGTGAAGACTGGTTTGACGAAAATGATAATACATTGACAGTCGCCCTAGAAAAACACCGCCAGCTCCTTCGAAAGGGAAATCAGACAACTGCTTCTGAAAAAATAAAGGAGAGTACGAGCCAAATAAGGAGACTAACTCGAAACGCAAAAGATGAGTGGTGGCTGAACAAGGTTCGCTATATTCAGTGGCTTGCTGATTCGAATAGACTCGGCGATTTCTTTAACGAGATTAAAAAGTTAGTAGGAAGTCCACATCGAGTAAACGTACCACTGAAATCACTTTCAGGTACCCTCCTGGTAAGCAAAGGAGAAGTTCTTACTCGCTGGGCAGAACACTATAACAGCTTACTCAATGTGGATCGTTCTGCTGACATAAACTATTTAGCATCACTTCCTGCCTTACCACAAGCCGTAGATCTGGATCAGCCTCCTTCTCTTGAGGAAGTTATCATCGCCATCAAAGCGCAGAAAAACAATAAGGCTGTCGGCATCGATAACATACCAGGAGAACTATTAAAATATGGCGGAGATGAGTTGCACTACAAGATTTGGCAATTTTTCCAGCGCATGTGGGAAATGGAGTTCGTTCCTCCTAGTTTTGGCGTATCACTAATTTGCTCTTTGTATAAAAATAAAGGTGATCGATCTGTTTGCAACTCTTATAGGGGTATATCACTTCTGTCTACTCCAGGAAAAACTTTTGCCAGAGTACTCTTAAATCGTCTTATGGAGCTCTCTGAAAGTATATTGCCTGAAACGCAATTTGGGTTTAGACCCAATCGCGGCACATGCGAGGCCATATTCTCTCTTAGACAACTGCAAGAGAAAAGCAGGGAACAGTGTCAACCTCTGTTTCTCTGTTTTGTTGATCTGGAGAAAGCTTTTGACAGTGTACCTCGCGAAGCTTTGTGGATTGTGCTTTCGAAACTTGGTTGCACCGACAAATTTATACGCTTGATAAGACTTCTTCACGACAACATGACTTGTTGCGTAACCGTCAATGGTGAGCAGACAGAGCAATTCCCTGTCACTTGTGGTGTAAAACAAGGCTGTGTATTAGCACCCACTCTTTTTGCTCTGTACTTTTCCGTTGTCGTGAGGGAGACTTTACAAGCCAACACCGAAGGGATCCGCATACGTTTTCGCACAGATGGCAGTATCTTTAACCTGGCTAGGTTAAAAGCGCACACAAAGGTATCGTATGACCTCATTACCGAATTGATGTATGCTGATGACCTATGTTTCGTTGCGGAATCTTCTGAGGGACTCCAGGACTTGATGACTCGGCTTGACGCTGCGTGCTGTAGATTTGGCCTCAAAATTAATATTACAAAGACAGAGGTGATGGCCATGGACACTGTTAACCAAGCTCCACTGAATCTGCAAATCGATGGAAAGCCCATAAAACAGGTCGATACATTCAGATATCTGGGAAGCAGCATAACAACAAAATGCGACCTTGACTCGGAGATCAACAGCAGACTTGGCTCCGCTATGGCTGCTTTTGGTAAACTACGAGTCCAGGTATTTCGCTCCCATAACATCAAATTGAGTACCAAGATTAAGGTGTATATGGCTATTGTACTTCCTAACATCTTGTACTCGTCAGAGACATGGTGCCTGTATCGCAGACACATACGCACGTTAGACAGATTCCATCTGAAATGCCTCCGCGACATTCTTAACATCAAGTGGTCGGATCGGGTCCGTAATACCGATGTTCTACGACGGGCTAATGTCTGTGGCATAGAGGCATATTTGATGCGGCGTCAGCTGCGTTGGTGCGGGCACCTGTCTCGGATGTCTGATGAGCGAAGGGCGAAACGCATTTTCTTCTGTGAACTAGAACATGGTAAGCGGAAACGCGGAGGTCAGTTCCTACGTTTCAAAGACGTACAGAAGAGGCACATGAAGAGGTGTTGTATCGATCCGTCGCGCTGGGAGGCTCTCGCTGAAAAACGACCTGAATGGAGGCGTCATGTTCAGGACAAAGTGTACGAGTTTGAAGAAGAAAGGAGGCAAGAACTAGACTTAAAACGAGATCAGCTTAAAAGTCGACCGCCGGCTAATATCAATTACAACTACATTAATGGCGCCTTAACTTGTGTTCATTGTAACCGGACTTTTAGCGCAAAAATAGGGTACATCAGCCACATACAGGCTAAACACCTAGGCCAATAATCACAAAGTCAAGTCTCTGTAGCCGAAATCGGCTAGGAGGATTATTATTATTATTATAAAAAAATATCAATCATATTAATTTCAGTTTTATTCAATTTGCAACCTTCGGAGATGGTCGTATTTTTCATTGTAACTTCAATACTATATGACATTCAAAGTTCACCCCTATTAGTGGTAAAAACTAGTAAAATTACTAAAACAGTTCTTAGAAACTTAAGGATATTCTTGGGGGTGATACCTGTTAGCACCTCCGGGCTAAGGATGTGTTTCCTCAGATGACGTTTGCGTTTGCTACGTTTGCGCATTAGTGGACCACACTCCTCTAACAGATGTAGTTAGTGGTGATTCAGAATCTGCAAGTTTGTATATAACATAGCCCTAGCTCGAAGCTTTGATCACTGATTTGGAATGGATGATGCCTGAAGAGTTGACCCATATTATGGACGATTCTTCGAAGCATTTAATAGCATCATTGTCCATGCCATCACTGAAAATAATCTGAAAATGTCACCGCAGTACCTGGACGCAATTAACGAACATTTAATTAACTAAACCGGAAATTGCGTAATCTTACACTAACCGTCTGGCGGCTTCCGCAAAATTAATAATTATTAATTAAATTCGGCCATAATACGAAATACATTCCTTCTGGGCGTCAACATCAAAAACAAACAGAAATGGGAATGAATCGAAAGGGTGGCTTTGTATCCTCCGATACGATGTTTGTCAACAACACACTGCAGTGCATCGTAGGGCACGTTCCTTATGTGCGTGACCTAGGAGACAATGCTTCGTTATAGCCGATGGTTAGGTTACTTCTTAACATAAGGTGGAGCATTTGCTTATTCCATATCCAAGATGTATGTTAAAAAAATATGTACGCAGTAATAATTATTTCAAAATAGACCATGATAAATATCAAAATAGCTATTTGCTTAATGCTTCATAAATTAATATTTTTCCATGTTTTTTAATCAGAGTTAAAATCATTTGAATCATAAAATAAAGCATATTATGATATAAATGATTTTCGCCCATGTTGTATGATCAGAGCGAAAATCATTTATAACATAATCTAAAGCATATTATGATATAAATGATTTTCGCTCTTATCGCAAAACATGGGAAAACTATTAATTTATGAAGTATTACGCAAATAGCTATTTTAATAATTATCAATAAGGCATTTTCTTAAGTAGAGAGCGCAGCCTATCGTGTCCTTTCCTTTGATGGAAGGATGACCTAATAAAAGATGCTGGATCGGTCGCTCAGGAGGCCAATATTCAGCAATGGACGCCCTATGGCTGATATAATTTTGATAGTTATAAAGGGATAACGATCTAGAAGGCCTCATCGCATCGTCGTGTGTAATCACAAACACAGCGCGAATTATTGGTAGCGGAAAAGCGGAAATCAGTGATTGCCGAGCCGTGGCAATATCCGCTTAATGCTGCTTTTATCCGTTGCTGTAGGCCGTTGTAGTTATATGCCACCAGCTGTAGATATATGCCACTATACACCTCTATAGTATCAAAGTGAAAAGATGTTTATTCAAGGAGTAGAATTATATATGATTTTAATCCCTATTACACTTTTACTTGGGCAGTCATGTATAAAAAGATAATACCCGTTAACTTTTCTCTAACAACACAAGTATTCAATCTTCCGATAAGTTTAAGCTAGTATTCATCCCAGTCCTTTCATAGAAAGGTTTTTTATGGAGCCTATAAAAAGGCTTTCTCAAAAGTAGTTTACATCACACAATGGATCGAGGCGCAAGACCGATGGCACCATCCATCACAAATTGAAGGGCTCGACATCGCACTGCCGTTTGTAAGCCAACTTTGTACCCGTTCAGATTTTACTATCCATGAATTTTTTTAGTAGTACTTTTTATTATTTTATACTAGTTACCGCCCGCGGCTTTGCACACCTTGTTTGTCGATCAAAAGTAGCCTATATTTTAATGCAGGTTGTAATCTATTTATGTACCAAATTTCATCAAAATCGGTTTAGCCGTTACGGCGTGATTGAGTAACAAACACACATATAAACAAACATCCAAATTGCGCATTTAAATTATTAGTGTGATTCTGTTAAGATCGAATAAGAAGTGAGGATATTCAGATTAGTCACTGAAATAGCCCAGAGGATTAAAATACTGAAGCGTGAGCGTGGCACATAGCTAGAAGAGCTGACGGCTGTTGGGGCTGAAAGTTTGCGTGGAGACCACGCACTTGAAAACACAGCATAAAACAACCCCTTCGAGTTAGTCTAGAGCGGGTTAGTGCTTCAGAAAAAAACATTGGACTCTTTGCTTGACTTTTGGTGTTGATGGACGTTTCTTGTTGCTGGTGATGGTGATTTTCATATTTGGTTTATAGATAAGTTTTGCTGGGAAGGTTATTGTTTTGGTTAAATTCATTGTTAGTAATAAATGTAGCTAGTCTTTATTTAACTTATTGGTAAGAATATTGTCTTCCTCTGTATATTTTTTTTTTTATCTTTATTTTAAAACCAGTAGAAATATTTATTAAGTCTCCACATGTGAACGGTACCCAAAGGGCCGACCAATATACACAGTCCTCAATAATGATGTCGAGCGTTTCTATTCAAAGTCCATATTAATAAGTCGAAGTTGGGCCCTTTGCGACCTTCCATACAATACCTAACATAATACTCAACATATACTATAACATTATACCTACTAACTTCACTAGGTTATACAAACAGGCTGTTCGATTAAATTGAAAGGTAATATATAAATAAAAAAATAATTTCAGCGAATTCCGTTAAAAATAAGATATTTTAAATTATTTGGTTTTTTTTGCATCACAAGTGTACATTACAGCTTAGACAAATGAGTATAAATTATAGAGGAAATTTTGTGCACAAAAACGATCACCACTGAGCTATAGTAGCATATTTATATTATCATTATAGCGCTGGTCTTCAGTGGTCCCAAATACATCTTCGTTTCAAGTGAGAGAGAGATAAATTTCAATTACCGTAATCCAAATTTTTTAAACGATAGTTATATTTTATGTTGCTAAAAGTTAGATCTTTTATTTCTTTTAAATTTATTTTTTATCAACTTTTTATCGACCCATAAAAAGTAACTTTTTTATATTAATTATTCTATGAAGGTGGCTTCTTGAGAAGGACTATAGTGAGACTGAGACAATACTACAGTTTGACACAGATAGAACAACAGTAGAGCAACCAACTGCATAGACTTAATACTTATAGCACTAACCATAATAGATAACACACACATTATAGAAATAGATATATCAAACCAAATTCAACACTATAAACATAATTAGATTACAATTAACTTCACTTTAAATTAACACATGATATTCATTTAAATAGAAACACAATTTAAATTTAAATTCCCTTGCCAAACACTGCACTACCTTGATTAACCTTTTTTTGTATTTGATCTCCACAATACAGGGAAGCCATACCTCAGTGCCTTAAGACGAAAGTCTTCAATCAGTGTGTGTTACCAGTGATGACATATGGAACCGAAACGTGCTCCTTCACTATTTGCCTTATGAATAAGCTCAAAGTCGCTCAACGAGCTATGGAGAGGGCTATGCTCGGGGTTTCTCTACGGGATCGAATCAGAAATGAGGAGATACGTAGGAGAACTCAAGTCACCGACATAGCCCGACGGATTAGCACGTTGAAGTGGCAATGGGCAGGCCATATAGCGCGCAGAACAGATGGCCGATGGGGCCGAAAGGTTCTCGAGTGGAGGCCACGGACCGGCAAGCGCAGCGTAGGACGTCCACCCACAAGATGGGCAGACGACTTGGTAAGAACCGCAGGTCGGCGTTAAATGCAGGCCTCTTCCAACCGCAGTTCCTGGAGATCAATGAGGGAGGCCTTTGTCCAGCAGTGGACGTCCTACGGCTGATATGATGATGAATACAGGGAATCCTAGTGTGGAGGTCAAAGTTAATGCATAATATTGTTAGGTATATATTTATTACGTAAGCTGATTTGTATAATTTTCAAATGAATAAGCATACATAGAAATAATAATTAGCACCTATGTTTAAAATTGTTCATGACATCTTTTCTGGCTCCAATACAAAAATTTTATTTATTATTTAGACACACAAGCTGACAGGCCTCCTGATGTCAAGCGGTCACCGCCTCCTAAACTTCTGCAGCACTCGTGGTGTCATGTTGAGCCCACCGGGAAAACTTATTCTCTTGTTTTACTGATTAAGAGATCCAAGTTTGTCCATCATATTTTGGTAAGTGTCGCCGCGTTAGTCTCCTGGATGCATTCGAACCAAATTGGCCGGACTTGGTAACAGATCTTATAAGATGGAGAGAGTAAGGGATATTTGCCCAGCAATGGAAGAATATGTTATCTAAACTATTTGTATTAAAATAAAAAGATGTTATATCAGTCCGAGAGCCATAGTATTACAGTAAAGATCTTAGAAACTATGTTAGTATTTACATATTGGAACAATGAATATGGTTGAGTGCGAGGCGAGACGTTATTGGAGCGGATCGCACTCACCCTGATTGATCGAAATATTGTCGATCGAAACACGGATAAAACGGTACGTGATAAATCCCGTATTTATAATAATAATTGAAATCAATCACGACAGTTTTCTAATGAATATGTAACCTAAGTTACCGTGTATTTGAACAGAGATCAAATATAAGGTGTCAAATATAAGGTGTCAAATATAAGGTGATGCAATTTAAACTATAAACAATGACGGAGTATATTTTTAAGACCATAAATAATCAATATTAATTCAAAAACCTAAATTATTGAGATGTTGTGCCTAACATGTAGGAACTTACCACCCCCTGCCGTATGCGCTCTGTCGACTGGTTGGTTTATTGACCGGGCCGGGTCATTGAATGGGCGGGGTAACTTAGGAACTTTTTAGTAATGTGGCATCGTACAATAACCTAGTTTTCTAACATTTCGTCGAGCAGCATTTTATCGATTTTCTCGAGATTTTTATAATAAAACAAGAAAATGGTATGAATACATTTATTTTTAAATTTTTTGTGGAGAAACCGTCCCTTCAATATAATTAGTTTAAATTGCAACACATTATACAGTCTGTCACCGCATTCACGACATTAATTTAAAACACATATTATGAAGAATAGTATATTTATTTAATATTGGTATAGTTTAGTCTATGATCAAAAGCATTTAAGTAGTATGTACCTATGTTATTTTATTGCATAGGTACATACAAATTTTTCATTAGTTCCCTTTCCTGTGCACTACCTACATATCTTTATCTACAATACACAAAGGTTTTCTGGAAGAGAATGCTCTTTAGCATTAAGTTCGCCTTTGTACTAGTTTTATAAGTGCAATAAAGTATTTTCAATCAATCAATCAAGAATCGTATTAACTGATTTTAGAGAATGGTTTAATACCGGTAGCATTAATACATATCTAGTAAACGATACATTTCCTATAACCCATTTTTAACCAGTTTAACAGGTACTTAATTACCTACTTACACGATGAATGAATATGATTTATTTACCTATTTTATACAAGCTGTTTCATTGATATTTTAGGACTTGAAATTAAGGTAGATTAAATATTAAAAAAAATTCATGGTAATGAATTTAAAAAAAAACTATTTTATAACGATACTAGCCATCAGCCCTACTCATGATCGTTAATACGGTGACACACAGTATACGTAGCTACTTTCTGTGTTCTGATTTTACATATCATCCTGTACAATATAATGTATCAAAGTCTTTCACTCGAAGTAATTTTGAAGTTCGTAGATGGGGTGAAACTTTCCTGGAATCCACTTGTTAAGTGATTTCGTATGAGATTCTCAGCCTGACATTATTTTATTATGTGTCTTGGGAAGTTATACACGGTGTCGTATGCGGGGTTGCTCCTGGAGGTACCTACAACATGAAATATGACTTTATAAACTTTTTATTCCTTTAGGAAGACCCAATAATAAAATCATTAACAGCCGAAAATGATAAGCATCTTTAGTTTTATAACATTAATAGCTGACCCAGCAAACTTCGTAACGCCTTGAGATGCATAGGACGCGGGCTGCCAATTGGCCATCATTAGTTGCCATCATTAGAAAGAAAGAAAGAAAGAAAGAAAGAAAAATATTTATTTTGTGTCCATTTTTACATTTTACGAATACAACAATTATACTTATACCTAATACAAGACTACAAAATAGGTCGTCACTCAGCGGTGTGCCACTGTAACATATAGTTACTGTAGCGCTGGTATTATGTGACGCCTTTAGTGCGTGTGAGCAGCAAAAATAGAAACACGCGTTTACAATATAAATTAACATATGAAAGTATACAAGATTCACAAAAAACAAAAATTTAAAATTTAAATAAATATTTTTACACAATAACTACTAAACATTGCACATACCTAACTTATAAAAGAAGACAATTTATGAGATCAAAACTAAACAATAAATATAACAGTAAAATAATCAACAAATTTCTGCAAATAATAAAATAAATAAAATATTAAATATTTTGTGGAATTATTAATTTAACATACAGAACAAAAGTAACCTTTGCAACTAAATCAAACTAAATGTAGGCCCAGAACGACTACCTGTTGATGGAGTAATTTGTGAAAGCAGTAGAATTTTCTTGAGTGAAATTTTAAAAAAGTGAACCGATTTTGCGTTTCGAACTGGTGGTGGTCGATTATTCCAGCATTTCGTGACAGCATATCGGAAGCTACCACGAAAAGCAGTCGTTCTGTGGCGTGGACAGATTAAACGAGTGGCAAACCGTACGTGACGGTTAGAGAATTCAAGCTTGTCATACAGGTATGAAGGCTGCTGATTTATAACAATACCAAAAAGCAAAGTCGCGAAGTGTAAATAACGTCGTGATGACATATTCATCATACCGTGTGCACATAGATCTATGTATGAGAAAATGAGAAAATTTAAAAAAAAAATTTGCGTGAATTTTTCTGTTAGGTGTTTTAATAGATATTTTGCTATTCGGAGCGGAGACAAATCCAACAAATTAAAGATCATCATAATCGGTCCAGCCGTTCTTGAATTATAAATGGAGTAACTAACCCGACTTTGTTCTAATTAGATATTGTTTGAAAACCACTTTTGAATAAGGAAGGGCCTTCTAACACAAGTAGTTTCGTAGTTAAAATAACGTTCCAACTTTAAAATTTGTATGCACTTAATTGTAACAGAAAAAAAAATTAAATTTATTTTTTATATTAAGTGATAAACTGACGTCGGTATCAAGTGCCAAGTTGAAGTGGGATTGGGCGGGTCATGTCTCCCGCATGCAACCAAATAGGTGGGCTAAGGTCGTAACTGGATGGATCCCTTTGGATGGAAAGCGACACCGTGGAAGGCCTAAGAAGCGGTGGCGCGATGATTTGGACGCTTTTTATAGGAACTGGCGGGATTTAGTAGAAGATCGAGAAAAGTGGAGAGGTGAGGGGGAGGCCTTTGCCCAGCAGTGGGACAGCATAGGCTAGATAAAAAAAACTGATGAAGATTCATTTTCATAAAATGTTTTCTTGACTTTTTGGAGCCAGATATTTTTTTAGGCTTGTTATACAACAAAACTGACATTAAACAAATTAATACTAATATTATAAATTCGAAAGTAACTATAAATCTCCGTCTATTTGTCACGTTTTCATGACTAAACGGCTGGACCGTTTAGTCATGAAATTTGGTAAACTGATAAATTATGACCGGTGAATCTCCTCTTTTCTGATTCTCGTAGAGAAACACCAATCATAGCCCTATAGCGCGCTGAGCGACCTTAGGCCTTCCTAGGAGGTCCATAGTGAGGCACCACGTTTGTGGCATTATGTCATCAGGTAACAGACAATGTTCAAAGACGTCTTCAGTCACTAAGTTATTTTGAACGGGAAGATGTCTCGTAAAAATACTAATACAACCGACTAATTTGACGACCTCCGTGGTGCTGTGGGCGAATAGCCGGCTGAGACGCAGGAGGTAGTGGGTTCGATTCCCGCTGCGGAACAAATGTTTGCATAATCTACAGATATTTGTTCCGGGTCTGGTTGTTACTCTAAATATTATAAGTATGTTTTAAAAAAAAATTATATAAGTATTATATCAGTTATCTGGTTCCCATAGTACAAGCTCTGCTTAGTTTGGGGCTAGATAGCGCTGTGTGTAATGTCCAGAAATATTTATTATTATTATTTATTAATACTAAAAATTAAATTTGATGTTTTACAAAGTCCAGTTTCGATCAACTGATGCAATTTACGTTGATAACTGATTAAAACTAAACCTATACATAGTAGAGAAGGCATTTATAAAACTTTATCTAAGTACATTTGTACCAGCCAATAATTTGTATAACGACCGTATCGCTGTCCTTTTAATAGTGTATAATTCAATCGAGTCATCGGTATGGGACGGAGCAGCTGTTTGCAATAAAAAGTGGGATATCTAATACATGGTCTATTCTACTCAAAATTGATTGCGTTGAAAAATGTACTGTATTGCAAAGTGCTTCGATTGAATATAGTTTGTGAGCAAATAACTGCTGGAGTATTAAGGGTCACGAGTTGGAGCTGACCTTGCTCATATTTACTTTCATTAAATGAATTTGTTACTGGTTTTTTCTTGGTTATGTTGTGTTAGACCATTTCTATCAAATATTTGCGAAAAGGTAATTTTAATTGAAATAATACCTGCTAAAAAACGTGTCATTATTATAATTTAGGATACTTTCTGGATCTTTCCGTTTTCCTGTTAGAATAAATTAATGAAAATACCTTATCAAAGAAATAAAATAAATATAATTAAATATAAGTTCAATGGCCGTTTTCGTTTAGAAGTGATTTCTTCCAGACGGCCTTTGATTGGAGAGTGTTTTTGTAATAGGTATCCACCCATGTAATAATCAGGGGTGCACATTAAATAACCTAATTTAAAAAGAAAGTGCAAACTAATTCCTGTGTTCAACAGTTGACGTTCTATCCATACTTCTGTACTTACTAATATTATAACGAGGAAAGATTTGTATTTTTGTGTGTAGGTTTGTAATGAATAAACTCAAAAACTACTGTGCCGATTTCTAAAATTCTATCATTATTGGAAAGCTACATTCACCCTGAGTGACGTAGGTTATATTTATTGCTATAAAATATTAGGGATCCTTACTAAAACTTTACTTAAGTAACGTACCCCAAGGTAAAAAAAGTGCTCTAAAACTACTTTCGTCGCATGCGCTGCGGAAACTATTGATGATAGAACAAAAGTATGTTCTACATACAATATTAATGAACATATCAATATCTACAAAAAACTTCGTTATATTATAATATACAATACAAACAAATCTTTCCTCTTTATAAAGAGGAAAGATTTGTTTGTATTGTATAGGCCCCAAAACTACTGGACCGATTTAAAAAATTCTTTCACTGTTGGGAAGCTACAGTATCTCCGGGTGACACAGGCTACTTATTACCCAACTGCGGAGAAGGAGGGTAATGTTTTTATTAAAAAACTACGCGTACAAAGCTGCGGATTGGTCAGCTAGTGGCTAATATTATGAAGAGAAATATTAATATTACTTCGCATTTAAAGTTCAGTGATGATGACGTATGGCGCAGGAACGTGGTCTCTCACTGTGGGCCTCATAAGAGGGTTTAATTAAGGTCTCTCAGCGTGCTATGGAAAGGGTTATGATTGGTATTTCTCTACAAGATCAAGCCAGTAATGAGGAGATTCGCAGACAATCGAAGGGCACTGACATAGCAGATTAGCAAGCTGAAGAGGCAGTGGGCGGGGCGCATAGCTTGAAGAACTGACGGCCGTTGGGGCAGAAAGGTCTGGAGTGGAAACCACGCATTCGAAAGCGCAGCGTAATACGGCCTCTCACTAGATGGATTGATGACCTGATAAAAGTTGCTGGAAGCTGTTTGATGCAGGCTGCACAAGATCGGATGCTCTCGAAACATAAGTGGGAGGGCTACGTTCAGCAGTGGCGTCCTACGGCAGATATGATTATAATGATGATTTTAAGTTCTAAGCACGTTTCCTCACGATAGTTTTAGTGAGACCGGCACGGTAATACTATTGTGTAGCCTGTGGTCTAGCCCGCGGGATTCCTTACCTTATCATAATCTATATATGTTGCCGGTGGTTGGGTATCTACGCGTCTAATGCATGGATGCAAATGCATTTTTTGCTATTAATTATGGCCGTTCGTTAGATTATCGCAGCGTATTGAATGTCAAGTTTGCATTTCTAAGTAAATGATACTTGTTACTGATTGTGGTATACATAGGAAAAATTACGATGTGAACGAAAAAAAATCACACAGGAAAATAATATGTCAGTCATCTTAGTAAAATATTAAATTTTATAAAATAAAATACGTAAAATTGAAAATTCATGGGAGATTGGATTTGAATAAATTGTATTTTTGTGTAAACGAGGTATCAAATGTTTTTTTCATAATTTTTTTTAACCCTCGATTCAAAGATGTTATAAGTTTGACGCCTATGTCTGTCTGTGTGTTTGTGTGTCTTTTATTAATAAAAAGCTAGTGGGGTGATTGCAAAATATGTCGCTGTTGATTCTTCGTTCGCGAGTTTTATGTTAGTATATACATTGTTTGAAATAAATTATTATTTTTTTATTCGCATCACCATTTTGGGTTTACGCATACGAAACCCAGTATTACCTGGTATTAACCTCAGTAGTGGAGAAGGTTGAGTGGTTGAAGCGACACTCAGTGGCCATCTCACGCGAGAGCCCATCTCAGAAAACTATTTATTAGATCAGCATCGAAACGGGCCACCCTGACTTGAATAGGTTAGGTTCAAAAAACAAAAACACTTATTAATTTAGATCTGACTGGTCTCCGATATCATTAAATTGAATTTCAGCGTTTGACTGTCCAAATTAGTTTATCGTAGGATTAGACGTTCGTTAGTGGAAAAATGCTATTGGTTAGACTTTGACTTATGCCTTTATGTCAGTCCTGAGATTTGACTAGCCAAACCTAGGAGCACCGGAGCTTCGATGTTTGACTATAACATATACACCGAATTGGCAATAAACATGTCACAATTTTAAATGCTAATTAAAAAAACGTAGATTATAATCAACATAGAAATTAACATAAAAACTGCAATACAATATTTTAAATTGGATGTTTTTAATTTTGTGTAAATAGTACTTGTTAAACACGGCTCTAAATTACCTAGGTTATTTACTAGCTTTTTTTACTGTCACTGAGTTATCGGAGACATGACGTGAGGGCAGCAGCTGATGGTCTAAGAACTAAGATACTTTTAAGAAAAAAGTTATGTTTCATCGGTTGATTAAAACACAATAATTAATTCATTAGAATACAATTTATTTTAGAACGTACATGTTGTTACGTAACCTAACGTAAGTTTTCAGAGCTTATTGCAAGCCAGATTTTTCAAGTCTGTCATCTGTATAATCTATATTCTGGAAATAAATGCTCATACTTATTTATTAAACCCGTATGGACACAATATGTTGCTGGACATTTGTCCGCGGCGGAAATTGAACCCGCTACCACCCGCATCCCATGTCCCAGCCGGCTATTCGCCCACTGGGTTATCGAGGTCGTCTAGGCTATCGAGGTCGTCAATTGAACACGTTACTTAAACAATTACATAGGCTTTTGTGTACCTACCTAGAAGCTCATTGAACCATAATGTCTAAGATGCTAGAAACAGTCAAGCATTTCATACACAAATAATATAGCTGCTGTAGAAGGACATTGTCAAAGAATTTATTATACCTAATTTAAATTATATATTGCTATGTATATGTGTGTTTTGGAGTGGAGACCACGTCTAGGCAAGCGAAGTTTAGGAAGCCCTCCGGCTAGATGAAGTGACGATTTGCGCACTGTGGCTGGCAAGGATTGGAGGAGAAGAGCTGAGGATCGGGCTCAATGGCGCACCCTGGGAGAGACCTACGTCCAACAGTGTACTGTTATAGGTTGATGATGATGATGTATATGTCAATATACAATGTCAATAGGTAACTATTAGAATCATAATAGAACCGCGCGCATCGCGTAACTAACCAGTTACGTAATAATTTGTTCCGTAACTTTGGGTTTTTGTAGTTTGTTATCAGCATCAATGGTTTGATCCTAGGTTGTCATTTATTTTGAAACAGTTGTTGATGATAAACTGAGTAATTATTGCAGCTGCTTAGCGCGCGCGCAAATTATTACCCCCTGCGCAAGAGCTTACCACGTGGCGTCATAGTAATGCTTCCAAATCTGTCAGAGTTGCACAACAACTGATGATTCACACTACAGTGTATATAAAACGATAACTTATTCCCCCACTACAATAATATAGATAGATATAACTCTTCATTGTATATAACACCAATTATAAAACAATATACAAAGAAATATACTTAAACCCTAAAAACTATAGAAATGCACAATGGGATGACATTAGAATTTGAATTACTACGGCTCTGAATACTTAGGCCCATAACTAAAAGAACTGAGAACTGGGCTTGAAAGGTTCTCAAGTAGAGCCACGCAGGAAACCGCAGCGTAGGACGGCCCTCACTAGATGGAAAGACGACCTTATAAAGGTCACTGGGAGCCGGGTGCAAGCCGCACAAGGTCGTTCGCTCTGCAAATCTATGGGAGAGACACATGCCCAGCAGTGGACAGTCTCTGGCTGATGATGAAACTGAGGCCTGTAAAATGAATAGGTGAATATGTGCATATTTTCAGATCAACACGTCAATGGAACTTTTTTTCTTTTTGAAATGCCACCTTTTGTACATTTTATGTGTATAGTGGTTTTACAGCGCCTAGTGGCAAGTTGCAGCATACGCTGAAGAACACAATCGCTGTAGTGCTTGGACAGGATTTTATAGAAGTAGGCTGCCCATCAGCTTTACCATCTTCTCAGCGTAGACAGCCTTAATCCCCAGGAAAGACAAGGTCAGTAACTGAAGAGTTAGTGAAGTCGTAGGTTACGATGTTATTCTTCAGAGATTTGAACACGATTTAAAAAAAATTCCAATACGTGCGGATGATAGTATAATTTTATGCATTAATTACCATTATTAATCTTCAACATAATGTCATAAGCTATGAAAAATAATAAAATATGTCTATTTAATAAATATAACAGATATATCTGTCATTACCATTACAGTCAGGAGACCGCAATTTATACCTAATTTTAGACCAATTTTTACCATATATGTATATATAAACAATAAAAATCTATATGTCCATTATTCTTAGATATTTATTACGCGTTAAAGTTTTACAGGAGACAATAAAATTACAATGGTGGATAATAATTAGCTTTCGTTTGAAGATTAATATCCTTGGTGTAAATTTACAGTGCTATAAACATCGGCAGCGCGTTCTCGTTTACCTAAACCGGCGATGAGTCACCGTGCGTCAGCGCAGAGTGTACTACTCGAAAATAAACACCCTGTATGTACCTGTAGGGCTGTCACTTGGAAAGAATACTTAGTGTAGAAATAAAATAAATATAGCGATGGATAAAATGATAGGCGACTCTTAGACCTGACTTCGAACTACTAGTGGTTCGCCCCGAACTGAGATCTTGCGTAATCTTTGACTATCAAAATAGTGCCACGAAATGAATATCCAACTCACTTGACCTACAGTTTTATTCAATTTACAGGTAACGGGAGTTCATGTTAATTGGTTAAATTTTTTTTCGTGTACAAATTGCAGTTATTCTAAATTTCAAACTTTTGCCTATATTTGTGTCACTAAACACAAAAACGCATACCAAATTTCAGCACTGTGGGGTCACTACTGTATGTATCCTGTGAGTTTTGTCAAATTTTAGTTTTAATTATGGCATAACTTAAATTAACTCAAACACCGCAAAGAAGGGGTCTAATAATTAAAATAGGGGTCATTTTATTAAAAATACTTTTCATTTGACGTCCTATTTGACCTAATAGTCTCATTTTTTACCCCTCTTGAACCCCAATATCTTAACAACTCCCCCCCCCCCCTCAACATTTTTAGTTCATTTAGTCACTTAGTCACACCAAAATTGTGCCATCTCTACCTACCTACGTATCAAATTTTACGATGAACACTTCGAAAGTTATCCTTGGACAAACATACATACAACGCCGATTTGCCCATATTAATTTGGAGATCTTGCTTCGCTCGATCAAATATTTCTAAACATTTAAATATATATTTTATAAAAATGATAAATCATTTTTTTATATTATTCCGGTTTCCATGTTTTGTAAGTATCTCGAATTATGAATACGTACCTTTCCTTATGCAGCGCCCAAACGGGGTTAATAAATAAAGTATGATTATGACCAGAATTATTGTACTGTGACCTACTTACATGATAGCAATAAATAAATAATATCCCCCCCCCCCCCCCCTCATCTCGGAAAGCATATTTTTGCTCTTCGATATCTGAGTGCAAAAGCAGTTCAAGAGCAGTGTTCTGCAAACTTGAACTTGAATTGAACCGAAACATTGTCGGTCGAAACACCGATAAGACGGTACGTGATAAATCCCGTATTTATAATAATGACAAGTTTGGAGTAATTGTCGACTGAGCTGCATTTCCGTCCGCCTTTATTATTATAAAAGAAATTGAATTTTCCCGCGGCACACCAATTAATGACCACGGTACACCAGTGTGCCGCGGCAGGCACACACTTTGCGGAACACTGCGCTAGAGGATAAAGTAAATTGAATTTAGAACATTGTGTGCACTAAGTTTGTGAATTCAAAACATCATTAAACCTATGTACTTCTACCTCCATGGTGCCGAATTTATAGTACATCCTTTTTTAATTTGTTAAAAACTCAGACACGGAACCTTCTTGGTGTATTACTTTTGCATTTAGTCATTTCCCCGCTGAAGTGGGATGAAAAGTTACGTGTTGCACTCGAGTAAAAAGATATTTCACCTTGTGCTCTTTTTATTCCCTCGCTCACGCTCAGGATTCTGATTTTTTAATCACTCGCTGCGCTCGTTATTCAATTTTAGAATCCTTCGCTTGCTCGGTCATCAAAATTGAGTACGCGGTTAAAAAGCAACTTTGCACTCTTGTATAACAAATAACTATTCATACATTTATTTTAAAAACTTTATTTGTTACCGCTTTGTTATGAAACGTTGTTTCAGTATTGCACTCTAGTATTTTTTTGTGAAAACTTTCTTTTGTAGTATTTAATTTGACATTGTTCACCCAGTGTGTACTCAAAAATTTCAATCCTCGTAATTTTAACTCATTCAACTTTTAGTCTTATTCCGGTTTATAAATCCCTTGTAGTTACGTCAAATGTTAATGAAAAAGATAGAAATAATAATTAATTATTGTGTAATATTAATTAATATATCTACAATTGACAGGTATTGGTATCGAGAATAAATCGAAAACGAAATACTTCTGGATATAATTAGGTACGGGAAGGTATGATGTTCCAGAAAAAGCCCCAATTGTAAATATCTTATATCTAGAGTAGAAGGATGGTACAGCGGTGCCATAAAAATCAATAAGTTACTTGTGTTATAAAAAGTGACAACCCTGAAATGTGTCACACACTATCACTTCACATCTATATTCCGAACCCGAATATTTTCTTAATTCGTCACCTCTTATAACCAAACTTTCTATTACATAACCGACCTTATCTGTTACACGTTAAGATCTTCAGTTATTAATACAAACGTTTTTTACAAAGTTATGTTTGCTGTTCGTGTAGTTGATGTTTATTAGAGTTCGGTGTTTGATATTCGAAATGTTCATTTTGTGTGAGAAATATGAGTCATCTAGTAAAAGTGGTTTATTAAAATAGACAGAAATATTATATCTTTAATTTGAATGCACGTGTGTGTTGCTTTAAGATATGATGCAATACCGAGTTTTGCCTTGTAAACTCACTTTGAGTTTGAGTGATTTTATACTATGTTACAGCAAGTTCAAGTAAGACCAAACCTGGGGTGGAAGTTGTTAACATTGTTAGTGATTAACAATGTCAAGACTCTAGTGTTTTTGTGGCGAAGTAATCGCTTCGAGCGATAAGACCGCCCATTGATAGTTTAATCTAGTTCTAAACGTAATGTTTTCGTTAATGTTTAAACTGTGTTCCGGGTTCGATTCCCGCCGCGGAGCAAATGTTTGCATGATCTACAGATATTTGTTCCGAGTCTGGGATGTATTTCTATATATTAAATGTATGTATATATTTACAAAAAAAATAATATATTTTTTTCTTTTATTTCATTAAAAGGGCTTGAGTCGTTTGCGACTATGTCAGCCCTGTCAAATCTTACAATGAAATCCTTAACAACTAGACTTAATTTTAACATACACCATTTTACCTGATATATTATACTGTCATGTTATATTATATATTATACCTCAAAGTACCCTGGAAAAAAGAAGTATAAATTTTTTTTTATCAGTTATATCAGTATATAGTAAATACATATAAACATTACCCGTGGCATAAAAACATTACCCTCCTTCTTCGCAGTGGGGTAAAAAGTAGCCTATGTTCCAATCCCGGTCACAATCTATCTATATACCAACGGTACACAGGGAGTGCATCTAAAGAATAACTCATATTTTTTACCCCTTACTTTATCCCCCCCCCCCCCCCCTTCTTTAGGAATGATTTTGCAAATAAGTCGAAACCCGTATTTCTGTATTTCTTACAAAAAGTCTAAATATGAAGTTCCAGAAACTTAATAACTTAAGGAATTACGGATTGCCCATACAAACTTTCAACCCCTATTTCACTCCCTTGAAGATTATTATTTGAAACGAAAGATAGCCTAATGTTCATCTCGATGATATAATCTATCTC
This sequence comes from Philereme vetulata, assembly GCA_918857605.2. Taxonomy (NCBI): domain Eukaryota; kingdom Metazoa; phylum Arthropoda; class Insecta; order Lepidoptera; family Geometridae; genus Philereme; species Philereme vetulata. Next base: position 1,563,432 of record OU975451.1, on the reverse strand, counting down.
CTTGTCAAATTTCATTACGATCTGTTCAGCCGTTTAGTCGTTAAAATATACAAACAAACTAACGAACAGAGTTACTTTCGAATATAAAATATTAGTATGGAGTATGGATATGGATGGATTTAAGACCATCGACAAAGAACCCTCCATGCTAAGGTTTTCTTGAAAAAATCGCTATAAGCGATAATAATATATTCGCCACGAGCCTTGTCCTCGGCCATTTGCCCCTTGACCTGCGCGTAAGTTTAAAATGTCTTCTTTACACAATCAGCAGATTAAAACAATACTCCAATTTGAACAATAGGTTACAACTAGTCAAAGGTCATCGTTTTTGGAGGTCATTGGCCCGAGCGCGTGCGCAGATCGACGACGCGTTTCCATCAACAACCTTCAAGCACATTCCAATTTAAAGTGAACCTTATTTCTATAACGTACAGTTGCAAATACAGTATGAGAGAGGGTTTTAAGTGTTTAATGTATGGTGGTTTTTGATGGTCAGATTTGATTGTTTTTATTCAAAGCACTGGAAATGTTTAATTGAGTTTACATAATGCTAGTAATGTTTTGTCTATTTGTTGCGTGGTTACGCACGGCTTGATGATGCCATTTTTAAGTAGGTTATCTACCTCTGATTGTATTAATGGTGGTCATTTTAATTAAAAAACTTATAACTGGAAATACCATTGGAATATTGAAGATGGTTGTACTGTAGCGCCTTAACGTATTGATGGGCAATGTGTAACTCAATCTTACCAGTCAAAACTCAGGACGGAATAGGTTTTTAATGTATAGTGCATGTATAGTTACATGTATGTATGTATGTAGGTGTTATATTTATTAGCAGTACAAATAAAAGTTGTAGAAATTAACCTATAGTAGAGGAGCATATTTCTAGTCAGTCTATGAGAACAGAAAAACTTGGATTGTAATATTTTAAGATTACGCCATATTGTAAAACTAGGTTCACGCGTAAATCTAAACTAGTGTAGTTTTCAAAGAAATAAGTGATAGTGAAGTCTGAAGTATGTATGGTTGAGTTGAGCATCGTTTCAGATTAGAACTAAGTTCTGAAATAAAAACCCTAAACTACTATTTTGTACCACGACCTCTGTGGCGCAGAGATCGAATAGCCGGCTGCGACACAAGAGGTAGCGGGTTCGATTCCCGCTGCGGGACAAACGGTTGCATGGTCTACAGATTTTGGTATTTTTCTAAATAATATATGTATGTATTTAAAAAATAACTATATGAGTATTATACCAGTTATCTGGTTCCTATAGTACAAGCTTTGCTTAGTTTGGGGCAAGATAGCGCTGTGTGAAATATCCAGCATTATTTATTTATTTTATTTAGACTTGTCTCAAACTATTTTTTTTAATATATCATAGTCTCGCATTAGATCACGATCTCGCGTGATGGTAAGCGATGATGCAGTCTACGATGGACCCCGCTTGCCTAGAAGAAACCAATAAGCAGTACAAATAGCAGTACTTCTACTGCTGTGTTCCGGTTAGATGGTAATGGTATGTTCCTGTAATTACTGGCACATAGGCATAACAGCTAAGTCCAGTATGGCAACGTATCCACACAGAGATCAAGATCACATAATAGCTTGTTTTGAATTATATGTGGATGATATCCATGGGCTGTAGCCACTTAACATCTGGTGGACTGCATGCTGGTTTGCCATATAAGTAGCATAAAAAAAACCTGTTCACTCGCGACCCAGGTTGTAATTGTCAGGCAATACAGACTCAGACTAGACGTTCCATTCTTTGGCGGTGCGCATAATAAAGGTGGAAGGGAACCGCTTTGTGCGTGTGGTGTTGTGTGTCTACCATAGCGGTGCACAGCAGAGCGTCTGTTTGATGCTTGAATAGGGATGGTGGTATTAAATTGAAAAGTAATTACTACTAGTAACACATCAAAACTCATTTTATAGCTGATAACGGCTCTTTAATCAAAATAAGTTATTTGACCTTTTGCTGCAATTAATTTTAACGATTATTCTGTCTCAAAGGTTTTGTGATAATAATTGGTATTTCAGAGAAAGTATAAAATTACCTTAACGGCCGTTTGTCAGGCGGCCAAGGTCTTAGGGAGACGTGTCCCTAATGTCAAATGTAACATCCTTGTTTAGTTTTAAACCTATTTTGAGTAATACCGAAGTGTTATTGTTTTTATTTGCAAATATTGAAAGTATTATAAAGAGTGAAATATTTTAATACAGGTTTTATTTAACTTAAAAGAAGATCCTACATAATTCAGAGGCGAGAGGTCTGCTAACTACTTAGTTCCCCGGTTAATTAATGAACTACCAACTGACTTAACTGATACAATTACGTTAAAAACCATTAAATTTAAACTTAAATCATATTTCTTATCTAATTTAGAGCTGTACCAAGTATAATGTATTTATGTGTTTCATCATCATCACCATCAGTCGGAAGACGTCCACTGCTGAACATAGGCCTCCCCCTTAGATCGCCACAACGAGCGGTTGGTAGCCGTTTGCGCCCAACGGCTCCCCGCGATTCTTACTAGATCGTCGGTCCACCTTGTGTGGGGCTGGCCTACGCTGCGTCTTCCAGTCCGTGGTCTCCACTCGAGAACCTTTCTTCCCCAACGGTTATCGGTTCTACGAGCGATGTGGCCTGCCCATTGCCACTTCAACTTGCTAATTTTGAGAGCTATGTCGGCAACTTTAGTTCTTATGTGTTTACCTGGTTCCAATCCTGTATTATGTTAAGCTATGTATATATTATTAAGTGCATTATAGACTGAGCGCTTCCGAGCCTCAGTTCCTTATGATATAGACTCTTATTAAGATAGCATTATCCCTACAAACCTTAGTGGTCTATAAGTGTTATTTTTTAAACATTATTGAATGTAAAAATTGCAAGTGATAAATAAAATTAAAAAAAAAATGTTTATATACATAATTTACTTTTGAAAACAGATTAAAGATTTTTTTAGTGGACGTCCTTTGGTTGATATGATTCTAATTTTGGGGTGGGGGGAATAAGATCTGCCCTGACGTCCTGCACATGTCCCGGTGTATTGTGCATTATCCAACTTCTTTAAACTATTATGATGATGATATGTTGAACTATAAACCTACCTCAGGCACCAGTTTCTTACACAATAGGGCACGAACAGGGTATGTTTAGCCTAAGCCTCATAGTTTTTTCATTGTTAATGTATTTCTACTTTTAATTTTATATTTATTGCCTTTAAGAATGCCTAGTTCAAAAGTGACTTTTGTGAGAGAGAAAATAAACGTTTTTACGTCTTTATCATGAAACATATGTGAAAGAGTTTTATTTAGTTCAGTTTATTACCTTTTCTGAGAAATTCATATTATCAATGGCTTACCATCAAACATATTCCCGTTCCTTTTCTCCATTCATTCCTCCCTTCTAACCATTCATGCTTAATTTATTTTTACGTCCCAGTAACCTTTCTCCGGGAGTCGGGCAAAAAGCATTCTTTAAATCAGCTGATGCTTCCGGTACATTGCGGCAAGATAATATACATAAATACAATTCAACAGTCACATAAATAGTTACCCAACACAAGGATTCTTCGTATCGTGTGGTATCTTCGCACTACCACAAATATTTGCAGGTTTTGCAAACGACTCATCCTGTATCCTCCAAAACTGCAACCTCTTACGTCAAATTCTGCTCATCATTCTGTTTTGTTATTGAAAAAAAAAATTCTTTACGCACGCTTGACTTGGGGAGTAAGCTGGTGAATACAATACGAAAAGTGCGAACGGAAGTTGAGAGGGAGGTATAAGTTAGTGAAGATAGAAAGAGAGAGAGTTACGTTTCGTATATTTTTAAACGTTAATGTGCGAGTGTGAGTTGCGTCTGTCCAGAATGAATATAGACTGATCGACCTACACACGTGTGGACAATTTTGTAATTGAATTTTTTTTATATTAATATTTTGAAAAAGAAGTTTTAGTTCAGTCGTGTGGTCTAGTACAAACTAAAATGTTGGCTAATCGAGCAGACTTTCTATAGCATACACGAATTTATGAGGAGTACTTGAGTACTCAGACGCTTTATGGACTAAGTAGATTTTTTGTTAATTATTTTATTGTATTTATTTTGACATTAAATTATTTTTCATTCTTTTGCTGTGACTTTTATATACTAAACTATTCCTTTAAATGTAATTGATCGAGCGAAGCGAGATCTCCATATAAATTTCGGCAAATCAGCGTTGTATGTATGTATGTTTGTTTGTCCGAGGAGAACTTTCGAAGCGTTGATCTGATCATCGTGAAATTTGATATATAGATAGGTAAGTATAGTGATGGCACAATTCTAGTATGACTAAATGAGCTAAAATGTTTGGGGGGTTGCTGAGAAATTGGGGTTCAAGAGAAGTAAAAAATATCAAAATGACACAATTAGATCAAGTGGGATGTTAAATGAAAGGTCTTCATTTCGACTCCGTTTTTATTTCATGTTTAATCTTAGTAGTTTTTGAGTTATCAGCCATAATAATAAAAACTAAACTTTGACGAAATTCACAGGGCACACCAGTGACCCACAGTGCTGAAATTTGGTATTCGTGTAGCTTTAGTGACACAAATACATATAGAGAAAAGTCGGAAATCCAGGACAACTACAATTTCTATCCCTAAAAAGTTAACCAATTGACATGAACCCCCGTTATTTGAAATTTGATTAAAACTGTAGGTCAACGTTTTTTGGTTGTCCTGGGAGACTCGCGAGATCTCAGTTCGGGTCGAATCACTAGTAGGTAATTAAAATTATGATGAAAATAGAATGTGTGACGTGTAAAAAAATTACCAATAAATGCTTATGACTTATCCAAAAGTCCGCTACACGTTTTTTTGCAAAATCAACTGATATATACCGGCATTTGTCAAAATGAGCTGCGCACAGCTGTTTTTGCACGTGTCCAGTCCGTTACAATGGTAATGATCGGATCTCATTCACAAACGGACTAACATTTTGAATCATCGAGTCAGCTGATCGGGAATTTCAATTTTGAGTACTCGTTTTTGTATATACGCATTGCGAGTAGGGGAGATAGGGAGCGGTTGGGTCATCTTAAATATTAATTAATTAGAAATAAAAATAATGCTGGACATTTCACACAGCGCTATCTAGCCCAAAACTAAGCAAAGCTTTAAGGGAACCAGATAACTGATAGAATACTTACATACATTTTTTTTTGTAATTACATATTTATACAATAGAATTATAGAAAAATACCCAAACCTGGAACAATTAAATGTAGACCATGAAAATAGCAGAATATTGGGGTTCAAGAGAGGTAAATAAAAATTAAAATGAGACTAACACGTCAAATGGGACGTTTAATGAAAAATCTTTATCAGACTATTTTGTTCCCGTTTTTATATTTCAGTTTAGTCTTCGCAGTTTTTAAGTTATTAGCTATAATAAATAACTAAAATTTGACAAAATTCACAGGGTACACTAGTGATCCCACAGTGCTGAAATTTGATATGCGTGTATCTTTAGTCACACAAATATAGGACAAAGTCTGAAATCCAGACTAACTGCAATTTCTACACCAAAATAAGAAACCAAATAACATGGACTCCCGATACCTGTAATTTAAATGAAACTGTAGGTCAAATTATTTCGTTATGCATTTCGTGGCACTATTTTGGTAGTCTAAAATGACGAATAAAATATTTTTTTTTGTTTTTATGGGAGACTCGCGAGATCTGAATTCGGGGCGAACCACTATGTGAATAGTTAAATTTATCATTTTTCTTTGCAATACTTCCTTATTTATATCCGAAATACACAAAGGTTATCTGTAAAATGTTTTGAATATTTCCATAAGAAAAAAAAGTGTCACTCTGGGAGTGCCAACAAAAGTAAAAACTTGAATAAAATTAGACTACACTACAGATACTTAAGTTACGCGAGTTAAATGGTTTTTTCCCATCTCAAAAAATGCTCAACGCGCCTAAGTTTTCACTTGAAAAACATTAAATTTATAAAGATTAAATAATGTGTTCACATTGAGAAGCATTTACACTTTCTATTTTAAACCTATTTGAAGTTTTAAAACTCCATAATGACGTTCGTTAAAAATTGGCAATATTTTGCTCATGGTCACCCATGTAATGTAATTGATGTGATACCACATTCACCCATCCTACCCTATGAATACCCACACACTTGCCGTCACCTGTGACAGGTGCATGTTCAGCTGTAAACCCGTCTGGCAGCCACTGGCCTAGATAGACCAATGATTTGATTAACTGGCTCTCCAAGATGATCTACTGACAGTTACTACTCATAATTTAATTAATTATTTAATTCTATATTTATTTATTGTCTGTGAACCTAGGTACATTCAATGGTTGAGCTTATTATAAAACTATAGTACCTAGGTTCCACATTTTCCACGTACAAACATTTATATTACAACTAGTTGTTGCCCGCGACTACGTACGTTACACTCCTAAATGTATAGGTAACCTAGAAATAAAGCTAAACTCACTGTTGCAACTTGACTGGATAACCCATTTTTATTCCATGGGAATTTCATCAAAATCGATTCAGCTGTTATGACGTGGTTGAGTAACAGACAAACAAATAAATAAACGATCATCCAAACTTTCATATCAAGTCGTTTTAGTATTTATATTATAACTCAAGAACGGCTGGACCGATTTTGATGATCTTTGATTTGTTGGATTTGTCTCCGCTCCGAATAGTAGAGTAACTATTAAAATATCGGAAACATTTACAAAGAAAAAAAATTTAAAAAATTTCTCTCTTTTCTTTTCTCATACTTAGTAGATGAAGCTAATGATGACAGATTGACAATTCTACCGGCAACATACATTGGCAGCCCGCGTCATATGCATGCCAAGGCGGTAGGAAGTTCGCCGGGTCAGTAGTTTAAATTTGTACTAACTTTGTGCGAATAAATTATCTTTATAGTTAAGATAATTAAATTAATACTATAAATGTAGAGCCAAATTGATAATTATAAATTAAAATGTTTAAGGATTTGAATATTTTAGAATATAATAATAAAATATGATAAGTCATAGGAAGTCACAATAGAATAAAACACAAAAATTTAAACAGAATGTTACTTAACAATTATACTCAATCTCATAGGTATTTTCACCATCATCATCCATCACCCATAAATAAACAACTTACTCTTAATTTACCCCCTCACTAATAATAAATGCTAAAAAGTAATAAGTGAATGACTTAAAACTCTAAACTACGAAAAAACTGAAAGTTTCATAACCCCTCTGAAATGTTGACTCCTTACTGAATTCTCAAAATATGAACATAGAAAAAAATAAAAGTGTGCACACACACTGACCCACACACATACACACATCACATACACACCCTTACATATCCTCAAAAACACACACCCACACATGTACTCGTTCTCATCACTGTAGAATATAAAAATACATGTAATTACTAATTACATTAGTTAGCCGGCGGAGTGGGGCACTAGTGTCCTGTATCATAGGCACCAGTCTCTCGCAAAACAGGTGGACTTCAGCATAAGAACCCTTAAGATAAAAGTGATATATGCAAACCTTTTGTCAAGAGAAAATAAATAAATAAATGACACGAAAAAACTCTTCAATAGATAGAAATGAGGAGATTCGTAAACTAAGGTCACAGACATAGCCTAGAGGGTTAGCAAGCTGAAGTGGCAGTAGGCGGGGTGCATAGCTCGCAGACTCTGACAGCCGCGTCGCCGTTGGGGCAGAAGTTCTCGAGTGGAGGCCACGCACTGGAAAGCGCAGCGTAGGACGGCCCCTACTAGATGGAAAGACGACCGGATAAAAGTTGCTGGGAGCCGTTGGGTGCAGGCCGTGCAAGATCGGTCGCTCTGGAAATAATAATAATAATTTCATTTATTCATTTCAAGCACATAATAACAGTTTTAAATAATATAATTTACAAAGATTTATAATTTAAATAATGGCTTGTATGTACATCATAATTTCAAACAGGACCTACACGTCGAGTACAAGTCGACTAGACTTGTGCTGTAGATCCTGTTTTCCTTCGAGTGGGTTCCCAAATAGTAGCCATAGTCTAGTCATTCGCTTTTCTTTTCTTTTGATACAATTTATTTACGATTACTTTTATTAATAACAAATTAATTAATTACAGTGGATTACCTATATATAGAGTTTATTATATGTAACAAATCTATGGAGAGGCATATGTTCAGCAGTGGACGTCCTGTGGCTGATATGATGATGATGATTGGATGAGTGTTACATAGTTCTTAGTAGTAGAGTTCCTTGTGAAAGAGTTCGTCCGGAGAAATACTACCACCATACTTATTTCTACCGCCTAGCAGTACTGCTCACATTGCTGTAAGTTTGAGGTGTGAGGGGTATGGGTGCCGGTGAAATTCATTAACATAAACCTTTATTGTTTATGGATCTGGGTTACAATGTAAAATAGAATAATGCTTTATTGTACACCAGGAATACTTAAAAAAACTAATTAATGCTAATATTGTACAATGGGCGGCCTTATCGCTGAAGGTATAAAATGATAGTGTTTATATTTTTAATAGTTTTTTTATTCAAATTACAGACCTGAGACTAGTCACCGATGTCTCAAGATGGCTATCGCGAGTGGCGCCACTTACCATCTCAACAGGGGCCATGTACAACCTGTTTTGTTATGTACGACATTATTTTAAAACACACAACCGGAATCGTATTAAGTGATTTTAGAGGTGGGTTCAATACCGGTAGCTTGAATATTTATGCAGTAATCGATACATTACCAATAAAAAAATTACGTAAATCGGGGCCTTCATTTTGACGATGCCGTTTAGTCAGTTAACAGGTACCTTCTTACATGATGATTATATATGATTTGTTTACCAATTTTATACCGGCTGTTTCATTGATATTTTAGGACTAGATATTGAAAATTAAAAAAAAAATCTGTGGATATCTACCAAAAAAATTAAAACAACCGATTTTACAACAATAGTAGCCATTATTAGCCCTACCTGTGTTTTCATTAAATGTCGTACGTAAAAAAACACGTCGTATACTAGTTTAGCACCTTACAAACGGTAACTATTCACCCGGGTACAAAATGAGTAAAGTCCATAGGCCAAGTTAATAAAGCAAGCAATAACTGATAAGAAACATTAAAGATGCCAAGGGAAAGTTATTTGAAGTAATAATTTCATAACGACCGCAGCTGTATAGCCATATGCCCTGAGCTTTGATGCAGGGCGGGGAACCGAACCCGCGGCTACTGCAGATGTGATAATTACAAGTGTGTTGATAGTTTAATAGGTGCTTGGAAATGCAGCTTTTACTCTATTTGCTAATACAATTGATGGGTGTAAATGCAAAATGTACTGTTCTTCGTCATAACATCTTTTGACGGTAAAATATTATTTAATTTAATAACAGAATGAATGTACAGTTATTTACACTCTCGTTAAAATATAAAAAAAACAGTTGAATCGTCTAAAGACCGTTGCAAACGATCTATAGATAGCTCAACTACTTCAGACCACGAAGCGGAAAGTCCTATGTAAAAATACGAGAGGCCCCGTATCCCATGGACCTCGACCTCAATGGCTCAAATACAGACTTCCACTTCGGCTGACCCAACGCACCGTTTCTAAGGGCCGGTTTTTTGATCCGTAGTTAAAATCGAATTGACCAATAGTTAAGCTGACCATGGCTTAGGGCCGGTTTTTTGATCCGTGGTAAAAATCGAATTGACCAATAGTTAAGCTGACCAGGGCTTAGAAACTAACCAATTGTTAAATCAAGATTCCGTTTTTTATCGCTATTTTAACTAATGGTATTATTGACTAATGGTTAACTATGTTGCCATTGTAATGAACACTGAGATACCCGGTATTTCAGTAGGGAGTCATTATTTTTCGTGGCAATACTTGTATATCCGAATGATTTTGACGTTTATCGGAGGTGCTTATGTCAAGGTATCGTCTGTCATTAGTTGTCAAATGTTACTGTTCCGTTGTTGATGTTTTTGAATGTTTTGATTGTGATTTCGTGGTATTTTTGAAAGAAGTTGAATATCATGGAAGAAAACCATTCTTTGGACCTAAATCAACAAAAAGAGTTGCATAGCATTGAAATAGAGTTTAAGAAAAAAAAAATACTTTTAGAAAAAACTACATTAGAAATCGAACTAATTAAAAAGTGAATTTATTATATCAACAGAAACTAGAGTTTTGAAACAATGGATGGCAGTGCGATACTATGTAATTAATAAATAAATTAGTACCTAAATAATAAAATTGTTGTAGTCATTTATATTTTATTACTTAAATTAGGTATTTACAACATCATAACTAGTTAGATATGCATTACTCTTGAGTTCAGCAATAATGTGAATTATGTATCGATTAATTATTGCCGATATTGTTGATCACTTTGAGACGATATCCAAGTAATATTTTATTCCATAACCTGCATTAAATTATGAGAAATTAGTGTGTCATCTGGCAAAGTATAATTTTTATCCACACAAATATTATGAAGAATTGCCGTGCTCACAATGATTACTTGTACTGTACCTATGTTAGCCAGTTTTACTCTTAGCTTGGATCCCACACATGGGAACCTCCGCTTCTATACACCAATGGTTCGTTCAACTTCATTTCTTGTTCATAATTGGCTTTCATTGTATAGCTTCTCAGCAGCAGTTTGTAGGTTTGAAAACGGTGTGAGCAAAATGTTTTTAAAGTAGATGTTTAAGGCCTCGATCGCCCAATAGACTGCATCTGCCAAATTGCTCGCATTAGATCAGATCTTTGACTGCACTGCTATATTTAAATTCATAATAAAATGGAAAACTAGCAAATTCACTCAACCGCAATAAAATGACATGGACGAAACAGCTGTAACAACCAAGAGTTAACTAGCCGCCATCTTGCTAATCCCTCGATGGAGCCGTGGTTAACTATTATGACCAATGGTTACTTATTTAACCACTGGTTGTGTTAACTATGGATCTAAAACCAATTTATAAGAAAGTTAACTATTTGTTACAATATTTAACCATTTGTTGCCTTAACTATGGATCAAAAAACCGGCCCACCACGGCTCCATCGAGGGATTAGCAAGATGGCGGCTAGTTAACTCTTGGTTGTTACAGCTGTTTCGTCCATGTGATTTTATTGCAGTTGAGTGATTTTGCTAGTTTTTCATTTTATTATGAATTTAAATATAGCAGTGCAGTCAAAGATCTGATCCAATCCGATCAATTTGGCAGATGCAGTCTATTGGGCGATCGAGGCCTTAAAAATATGCTTTAAAAAACATTTTGCTCACACCGTTTTCAAACCCACAAACTGCTGCTGAGAAGCTATACAATGAAAGCCAATTATGAACAAGAAATGTAGTTGAACGAACATTTGGTATGTGGAAGCGGAGGTTCCCATGTGTGGGATCCAAGCTAAGAGTAAAACTGGCTAACATAGGTACAAGCAATAGTTGTGAGCACGGCAATTCTTCATAATATTTGTGTGGATAAAAATGATACTTTGCCAGAGGACACAATAATTTCCAATAATATAATGCAGGTTATGGAAGAAAATATCACTTGGATATCGTCTCAGAGTGATCAACAATATCGGCAACAATTAATCGATACATACTTCACATTATTGCTGAACTCAAGAGTAATGCATAGTTTAGATGTTGTAGATACCTAATTTAAGTAAGAAAATATAAATGACTACAACATTTTTATTATTTAGTTACTAATTTATTTATTAATGACATAGTATCGCACTGCCATCCATTCTTTCAAAACTCTAGTTTGTGTTGATATAATAAATTCACTTTTTAATTTGTTCGATTTCTAATGTAGTTTTTTTTAAAGTAGCTAATTTGTTTTTTTTCCTAAACTCTATTTCAATGCTATGCAACTCTTTCTGTTGATTTAGGTACAAAGAATGGTTTTCCTTCATGATATTCAACTTATTTCAATTATTAAAATACTACGAAATCACAATCAAAACATTCAAAAACATCAACAACGGAACAGTAACATTTGAACACAGACGATATCTTGACAATTGACATAAGCACCTCCTATAAACGTCAAAATCATTCGGATATACAAGTGTTGCCCCGAAAAATAATGACTCCCTACTGATATACCGGGTATCTCAGTGTTCATTACAATGGCAACATAGTTAACCATTAGTCAATAATACTATTACTTAAAATAGCGATAAAAAACGGAATCTTGATTTAACAATTGGTTAGTTTCTTAGAAACTATTCAAATGTTACTGTTCCATTGTTGATGTTTTTGAATGTTTTGATTGTGATTTCGTAGTATTTTTAATAATTGAAATAAGTTGAATATCATGGAGGAAAACCATTCTTTGGACCTAAATCAACAGAAAGAGTTGCATAGCATTGAAATAGAGTTTAGGAAAAAAAACAAATAACCAACTTTTAAAAAAAACTACATTAGAAATCGAACAAATTAAAAAGTTAATTTGTTAAATCAACAGAAACTAGAGTTCTGAAAGGATGGATGGCAATGCGATACTATGTAATTAATAAATAAATTAGTAAATAATAAAAATGTTGTAGTCATTTATATTTTCTTACTTAAATTAGGTATCTACAACATCTAAACTATGCATTACTCTTGAGTTCAGCAATAATGTGAAGTATGTATCGATTTATTGTTGCCGATATTGTTGATCACTCTGAGACGATATCCAAGTGATATTTTCTTCCATAACCTGCATTATATTATGAGAAATTAGTGTGTCCTCTGGCAAAGTATCATTTTTATCAACACAAATATTATGAAGAATTGCCGTGCTCACAATGATTGCTTGTATCTATGTTAGCCAGTTTTAGTCTTAACTTGGATCCCACACATGGGAACCTCCGTTCCACACACTAAATGTTCGTTCAACTACATTTCTTGTTCATAATTGGATTTCATTGTATAGCTTCTCAGCAGCAGTTTGTGGGTTTGAAAACGGTGCGAGCAAAAAGTTTTTTAAAGCATATTTTTAAGGCCTCGATCGTCCAATAGACTTAATCTGCCAAATTGCTCGGATTGGATCAGATCTTTGACTGCACTGCTATATTTAAATACATAATAAAATGGAAAACTAGCAAATTCACTCAACTGCAAAAAAATCACATGGACGAAACAGCTGTAACAACCAAGAGTTAACTAGCCGCCATCTTACTAATCCCTCGATGGAGCCGTGGTTAACTATTATGACCAATGGTTACTTATTTAACCACTGGTTGTGTTAACTATGGATCAAAAAACCAATTTATAAGAAATTTAACTATTTGTTACAATATTTAACCATTTGTTGCCTTAACTATGGATCAAAAAACCGGCCCTAAAGTACTCTCCCGACAGACGAGATGCCATAAGATATTTATTTATTCATTCAGTCTTACCGCGTATTAGGCAGCTAAGTCTAAACGCTCTTGCGCGATTCAATGTGTAAGTAACCACCATTTTATGCCTATTTAGAAAAACAGACTCCGTTTTTTTTATTGATGATAGCCAAGCGCTTGCCCACTACCTCACCTGATGGTAATGGATGGTGTGATCGAAGATAGAGCACGCTTGCCTAGAAAGAACCTATTCACTCTGGACTTGAAGACTCCAAGATTATAATGGTTTGGAAAAACATACGCTGGAAGTGTGTTCCACTCCATATAGATATATACATTTATTTCGTCACAAGTAACAAACCACACAGAAACTGCATACAGTGGATAATTAAAGATAGACAATTAAATACAGACAATCAAAAACACGTTAACATAAATAATTAAAATAAAAGATACGTACCCAGTCACTATGAGCCCTGTGCCGAAAAAGGAGAATGGCTCAGCATTATGCTGAGCAATACACTTATTGCACAATGCTGCATGAGTGCACTAACATTAAAAGTTGAAGCAAATCGTTTGGTACATCAAGGTGGCCCGCTGTATAAGTAACTAGACTAAATAGGGTAAAGTTGATCGAACTTATGTCCAGTATGAGTGCGATTCTCCCACACAGATGTGCCACACTTGCCCAACCACCTGCTCTCCGGAACAGCTCAATAAGGCTACTGCTGAGCCTGTTGAGGACGCCACACTGCTCCAAATTAGTAAAATTTTATTGGTTTATGAAGCAAAGAAAGTACGCATATCTGTGAAGATATCCCACATTTAAAATATACAATCCGGGCCACTTTAAGGTAAGAGTAAATAGGTTTCTTATGGATCTTCGTGCTTTATCTTAGAGCTCATCATCGCTTACCATCAGGTGAGATTGTGGTCAAACAAAGATCTATACAGTTTAAAAAAAAACGTTTAGTTTGGTTTTTCGTCTGATGTGCTCACTGTTGTATGTCGAGTCATTCTATAGTCATCATCATCATCATAACAGCAATAGGTCATCCACTGGCATCCTGCAATATCTTTGTTTTTACTGCTGAACATAGGCCTCCCCCATAGATTTCCTGTGCAACCGCTTTTGTGCAGGCTGCCCTCAACCTTTATCAGATCATATTTCCATCTAATAGGGGGCCTACACTCAACAAGCTTTCTTCCTGAACTGCCGTCAGTTCTTCAAGTTATGCGCACTGCCACTTCAGCTAACGTTGTATAAAGGCGTTTTAAGAAAACAAAAAATTCCATCCCCAAAATCTAATCTAATTTAACACCCGAAAAAACGCAGGCACACAGAAAACAATCATGGCGTCCGTTTACCAAGGGCCACTCCGGATTATTTCCAACAAAAATACTTATTTCAGCAATTGCTTTAAGATACAGGCAATTAGTAAAAACGAGGACGAGTGGATTTTTAATAATACCTACCTACGGAAATCTTTTCAGTGCAGCTATGAAACCTGCGGCTCTCTACAAAAACCCCTTTCGAGTGAACTTTAAAACCCAAAATTTAACTTATCATTTTTTATACTACCTGAAGATGGAACAAGCATATTATGTCCCGCCTGATGTTAAGTGGAAATCATCACATATATAAAAGTACTAGCTGTTGCCAGCGGCTTCGCACGCGTGGTTTGCCAATAAAAAGTAGCATATGTGTTAATCCAGGTTATGATCTACGTACATATAAAATTTCATTGCAATCGGTTCAGCTGTTCCGGCGTGAAAGAGTAACACACATCCATACATACAAACTTTCGCGTTTATAATATTATTATAGGATTACCTAGTAGGTCACGTACCTTAGAAAAGTGCCCTACGATGCTCTTTCCTGCGTCCATCAACCTGAACTTATAAATTTGAGGATGGCTTATGTGCTAGAAGCCTACTGCATCTATAAATTGATTTAAGACACTACCGCCACTTAAAGAGGCATCTCATTTAGGTAGGTTAGTATTTTCTGTAGGTATTATAACATATGACGAGGCGTTTTATAAAGTTATAACAGAAAAATGAAAGCCTTAGATACATTGAATTATCTCATCAGTTAAAAATACTTAATAACTCTGCACCATGATCAATTATCGATCTTTTTTTATGGTTTTTACCATCTAGAAATCTTACGCACCAATTGATCCATTTCTGGTTGAAGTTTACATACACCGCGGTCACTAGGTCTTGCCTGATCAATATCGGATCATAGATGCAATATAAGGATCGCTACTTTCAAAGGCACACTCGGTATTCGTTCATGGAAATTATTTCAGCAGAATTGCCACTTGTGTCGAAGTGGGCTCGACTCGGCCTCCTTTTCACTCCATTTTATTTTTTCTCCTGAACGATATTAATTCTTAGATTTTACACAATTCTCCTCCGTTTTTTTGTACTCGAGTAATTGAGTGGGCTCTTACATTGAATTGTGAGATTAACGGCTGTTTACTGCCTTTTGTCGAGAGCGATTTCAAGATTTTGTAGATGAATTTCTTTGATCGTATCACGTTTTTTTTATTGTTTATCCTGGGTCAGGTCAATAGCAAAAACCTCTTGTAATTTAAATTTTATTAATATGTTTTACCGTATTGCGATCTATGTAATTATTATGTCAGCGTTAAACATTATTACAGGCATCGAAATAAGATCTAAACTTGAATTTAGCTAGTTTTATTTACGAGAATGGCCTTCAGTGTGTTTAAGTGTCTCTACGTCTCTACGGACAACACTTCCCAAGAGCTCCAAAAAGTATTTTTCAAACTTTCGCGATCACTGTTCATAATGATTGATTAAAACGGGTTATTTATCGCGTATGTACCTTTTTTATTTGTTGTTAGCTGACCAATGCGCAGCTTCGCACGCGTAGTTTTTGAATAAAAACATTATCCTCCTTTTCGCAGTTGGGTAAAAAGTAGCCTATGTTACTTAAGGTGAATGTAGCTTTCCAATAGTGAAAGAATTATTGAAATCGGACCAGTAGTTTTTGAGTTTATTCATTACAAACATACACACAAAATACAAAAATACAAAAATACAAATCTTTCCTCTTTATAATATTAGTGCAGATCCCGACGTTTCGGCTGTGTTGCAACAGTCGTGGTCTCTAAAAAAAGGTAAATAAAAAAGGTGCATACGCGATAAATACTCGTTTTAATCAATATTTAAGCTCCAAAAAGTGTTGTGAAACTACAATCACCTTCAGAGTTGCCTTTTATTTTAACATTTCATGGAGTCCAACTTGCCGACATGGATGCTGTGTTTGACTGGAGTTTTCGAGGCTCATGGAAAATGATTATAGAAATTTTAAAACTGAGAACAATCGGTTAGCCGTTCAGAATGACCATCATCATCATTTCACTGAATCTATGTACAAAAATATCATGAAAATTATGGATTCCATTAGAAGATTACGGATTATGGATTTTGTATTAAAATATATTATTATATAGAAGTTCTATTTTGATGTTTACTTAGATACATGTAACGCCATCTGTTGCGTTGTGTCTGAAACTTATCCATCAGTGTGCATTTATTTAGCCCGGGGAGGTGGATTTAAAATTAAATACCAATATAGATCTATCATTTACTACACAATCCTTTTAAAATGCTTCTTTACATACATTATTATTTCAATTAAAATTAACTGGATGACCGAAAAAGAACCATTGGTTTGACGGAACCGTTTGATTCTAAAACAAAAACCAATGATTATTTGAAAATTATTATAAATTATAAATTATTATTTTTAAATCATTTAAAAATATTCTACATTACCTACTTTGCATAACTGTGTGTCATTTAAATTGTAAGATCTTTGATGATCACCACTAATGCCATCTATGTTTACATCACAGTACTAAATACATGTTCGTCGAACCATTTTGTTAATATTTAGATTCATTTAATTAGCATAAAAACTTTGACTTTTATGTCGAAATTATATACAAATATTGCTTCATATTAAAGATAAATTATATAACAGTATTCTTTGAATGCAAAAAAATGGGGACATAGGGAAACACTTGGTTTAGTCATTTACATAATGTTGTATAGTGGCTGTACATATGCCTTGTCAATAAGTGAACTAGCATATTTATTTTAATAAAAACTAAAGATACAATATCAAGCACTAAGTAAAGTCTAACTAGAAAAATGACAATGTCATAATAATCTTGGAGTTTTCAAGTCCAGAGTGAATAGGTTATTTCTAGACAAGCGTTCTCCATCTTCGATCACACTATCACTTACCATCAGGTGAGGTACTGGTCAAGCGCTTGAATATCATCAATAAAAACTAAATATGTATATAAAATGTTATCAATTTCCTAACAGCCTTTCTACGTATAAACACGTCAATATTTAAAATATCATTTGTTTAATCAAAAGTTTATGGAGTTTTTCGACTTGCGGTTTATTAGTACGATTAGAAAAACGACCACTGAAATTGAAAATCTCTTTAATACGCAACCACTGTGTGTATCTACTGCCTGCAAAGCGCTTGTATTTTATCTGTATCGGGCAACTTCAGGTAACAAGTTTTGGGTGTAGAGAGAGAGACTACGATTTTTCATACAAACGTAAACACCCCTTTTATTTTAGGGAATTTATTTAAAAAAAACCTGCCAAGTGCGAGTCGGACTCACACACGAAGGGTTCCGTACCATTATCTATAAAAACGGCAAAAAATCACGTTTGTTGTATGGGAGCCCCCCTAAATTGTTTGTTTTATTTTAATTTAATTATTTATTTTGAAAGTGAATATATAACTAACTATTCTGTGAATATTTCAAGCGTCTACCTGTTGCCGTTATCAATATCGAGCTAAAACGAGCAAAAAAATCACGTTTGTTGTATGGGAGCCCCCCTTAAATATTTTTTTTCTGTTTTTAGTATTTGTTGTTATAGCGGTAACAGAAATACATCATCTATTATCTATTTATTTGTTGTAGGTATATTTAAGTATATTGTTTTATTTTATTGTAGGTGTTCAGCGCTCTTCTAAAATTTAGTTTTTGTTTAGTTAATGTAGGTTGTTAACACCCCCCTCCATTATTGTAAAGTAACTAAAGTCCTCTCCATCCAAAGGTTGTCTGGAACGCTTCTAAGCGATAAGACCGCCCATTGTACATGATGGTTTGTGAATTTTTATTTTTATGACTGTTTCTTTTGAAGTTTGAACAATAAAGTATTTTCATTCATTCATTCATCTATGAAAATTTCTACTGTCTAACTATCACGGTTCATGAGATACAGCCTGGTGACATACGGACAGACAGACAGACAGCGAAGTCTCAGTAATAGGGTCCCGTTTTACCCTTTCGGTACGGAACCTAAAAGTCCATTCTTAGTACACAAAAAACATACCCTCCAAATATTGTGCGTTGTATGCCAGTCAGTCTAGTCGATTAAAGGCGACAAGCCCTTTAGATTACCTAACTAAAACTTCAACCTATCAGCGTTGACCATACAAACTCACCACCTAGTCCATGCATACTAATTCTAATATGACCATGAAAAGCGACCTATCTACAAGATTCCGGTCCGATAATCACTTCCTGTTAGCCAATGATGTTGGTATAGGATAATGTAGTTGTTGCTTCCGGATATAATCAGTATTCAATAGGAGATTTGAAGCGTGAGAATGTGTCAAGGTTTCTCTAGAGCAAGGTGATATGGGCTAAGACCATATGAGCTACAAAATACGAGGAGATTCGTAGACGGACCAAAGTCACCGACATAGCACAAAGGATTAGCAAGCTGAAGTGGCAGTGGACAGACCACATGGTTTGTAGAGCTTACGGCCGTCGGGGCAGAAAGATTCTCTAGTGGAGAGCACCCACTGGAAAGCGCAGCGCAGGACAGCCTCCCAATAGATGGAAGAAGACCTGATAAAGGTTGCTGGGAGCCGTTGGGTGCAGCCGCACAAGATCGGTCTCTCTGGTAATGTATGGGGGAGATTTATGGTCAGCAGTGGACGTCCTTTGTCTGATATGATAATGATGATGCGCTACATGTATATGTTAAGTATATAGCAGATGTATCCTATTGATTTGAAGGTACATATATGTACATACTCTACTTTTTATCTACTAAAGTTACATAAACATAAACGAATCCTACTTCCTAATAATATTATAAACGCGAATGTTTGTATATAGGTGTGGATGTTTGTTACTCTTTCATGTCGTAACGGCTGAACCGATTTCGATGAAATTTGGTATGTACGTAGATTATAACCTGGATCAGTACATAGGCTACTTTTTGTTTGACAAACCACGCGTGCAAAGCCGCTGGCGGAAGCTAGTAATATTATAAATTAGAAAGTAACTTTGTCTCTCAGTATAATATACCATATCTGTTCGTTACATTTTCTCGACTATACGGCAGGACCGATTTCAATAAAATTTGGTATAGATAGATTATGACTAGGATTGGAACAAGCTACTTTTTACCCTACTGTGCAGAAAGAGGGTAATGTTTTTATTGACAAACATGATGAGGCCATATGCTTGATCCATCTCCATATTATATTAAATAATTATAAATGACAAGCTTCTGCCAGCTTCGCATGCGTTGTTTTTCAATATAAAGTATGTTTGAATCCAGGTCATAATCTATCAACACACCAAATTTCATCGAAATCTGTTCAGCCGTTACGACTTGATTAAGTAACAACAAATTAAACCAACATTAAAATTTTCATATTTATAATTTAATAAACCCATACTTACAGAATTGCTAAGAAAAAACTATTAGGTGCACGATGAATTACAAACATTTTATTTCCTTCACAAATTCCTGAAGAACTCCAAAGTTTCCGTTACTGAAAACAGTAATTATTTACGTGTCCCGCACGCAATCCTCATCCATTCCGGCTTCTGACTTGACAATGGCAAGTTTTAATGACGCGACGTGTCAGGACGTTACAATTTCACAAATACCCAAAACGATACAAAGTATACAGGTATTGTACACGGGCGAATTTAGTTGAGCAACCAAGCGGCCATGTAAGGCCGTGTAACCTGCATTCTTACTGTCTAAAACAGTGGTGAACAGAACCAAAGTTGATCTTAGCCTCGGGCGCTAGAGCCCGATAGGTTTATCTGTCTCTGCCTGTATAGCTCTCTCTCCATAGCTGCTTTAGTCAAAACTGTATGCAGGACGAGATCAAGCATAAGTGGCTATGACAGTCTACTCCAACTTTCAGTACCTTGTTATTGATCCAAAACGAGAGCGACATAGACCGGGACGTTAAAATAGATTAAATGCGAGATGGACGAAATGGCGACAGGTTACAGGAACAACGTGCGATCCTCGAATGCCCCTCAAACTTAAGGGGAATATTTACAAGACAATCATAAGACCTGTCGTAATGTATGGTTCTAAGTTTTGAACCACGAAAGGGACGGATAAAAGAAGAGTGCATGCGGCGGAAATGCGAATTTTGAGATGGATGTATGGGGTAACGAGAATGGATAAAGAATGAGTATATTAGAGGAAGTTTAATAGCAGCGCCAGTGATAAAAAATTGAGGAATACGAGGCTAGCGTGGTATGGGTATGTCATGGGTAGGGAAAAAAATCATGTGACTAAAAGAGTGTTAGATATGAATGTGGATGGATATCGAAGTAGAGGAAGGCCGAAGAAGAGATGGATGGATTACGTGAAGTATGGTATGAGTAGGAAGAAAGTGACAACGGAGATGACGGCTGATAAAGAGATTTGAAGGAGGAATACATGTTGTGCCGACCCCGCGTAATGTGGGAAAAATGCAGGAAGAAGAAGAGGAAAATTCATACTACAATACCCACACTAAGAACATATTATTTTTATTGTAAATTTATTTTTTCATTCTATTGTTCCTGTGTTTGTTGTATGTAATGTTCTGTTTTCGCTTACTTGTGCTTTCTCTTTGATGTTATACCTTTTGATTGTATTGTGTGAATTTGTGTGTGCTATGGTAGCAAATAAATGTCTGTCTATGTCTATATTTGCATATCTTGTAAATTACTATTCAAGAATCGCTCAGCTCAGCCTTTAATTGCCACACAACACTCAAGCCACCCAGCATTTGTTGCTCATTAATTGCTATAAAAGTTGCCCGTGTACAAATCCTCGAAGAAAACAGTTCACGGCTGAAGAAACATTCGCGTGAAGTTCTGTTGGGTGGAAATTATTAATTAGATATTTATGTCCCATTTCTTGAAAGTTATATTTTATTATCAAGTTATTTTTTCTTTAGTAGGATCGAGTAAGTTATAAATTACTTAAGAATAAGTTAAGTTGAAGGTTGAATGCTCTAACTGACACTTTGAAGAATACTATAACTTATATGTATTAGGAACCCATTAAATGCCAAGTAACTTACCTATTTTGGTAGGCAGACATCTAGTCATGTAAACTGACAATAGCAACAGTAAATGTTAGTGGGTTTTAGATGCTATATTTTTAATCATTTAAATGTTTTTAATTTAATGTATGTATCGCTGTTAGAATTTCCCGTCACGCTAGCCTTAATGATATCACACGCCGGGCTTTTTGCAGCGTCAACGTTCCAGTCGTTCTCGAACCAAACGGTCTGATACGTGACGATGGTAAGAGGCCTGATGGTATGACTATTATACCTTGGCAGATGCCTTAGATACCCTTGCGCCATCTCATCTGTCTGGTACAGCAATTGGGGCTGGTGCGGCGGCAAATTCAGCCGGAAATCTCGAGCGGCGCAAATATGGAAGTATTGACGGAGCTTAAGTATTTGAGCCATTTAGAGTCGAGACCCTGGGTTCATAGGGTACTGGGGCCCATCGCGTTTTCAAAATTCTTTCTGGGCGTCTGGTCGAAGCGACGTGTGATCCGAGAGCTGGCACATATTTGGGCCAACGCTTTGAGCGGAGTAATGCAGCCAGTGTCTTGGGAACACTTCCGCCTGGTAGTGATCTGGAGAAGTTGAGCTATCTATAAATCGTTTGCAACGGTCTTTAGATGATTCAACTGTTTCTTCTGTATTTTATTGGAAGTAATTGTATATTCTTTCTGTTTTTAAATGTATTTTAGAGAAAACATGTTAGTTATAAAAAAAATACTTATTAAAATAAATATTATTATTTTTTTTGTTGTAGCTCTCTACTACGGTAAAAAAATTTTCATCCGAAAAAAGAATTTCCCGATATTTTTCTCCCGCTTACCGCTTCAACAAAGCGCGGCATCTCTTCAGTCTCAGGTCCATTAGACGAGCATTCAAACGATGTCCTGTTTTTCTTCGATATGCCCGAAGCCCTAAGTTTTCATTTAACACCCTTTTCACCGTGGTTCTGCTATACCCCATCTGAAGGGCCAACAGATTCTGCTTACGTTTGGGATTTCTTTGAATTCGCGCCTTCACAGCTTTTATCACTGCTGGAGTCCTAACAGACCGAGGGCGACCACTTCTTGACCTGTCATCTACACTAGAGTCTTCATTGTATCGTTTGATGGTGCGATAAACGAATCTTTTGGTTATATTCAAATTTTTCAGTATGTCAAAAATTTTAATTGGCGCGGAACCGCAACGATGCAACGCAATAACTGCAACACGGTCTTCTTTAAGCGTCCACTCCATATTTAAAAATGAGTAAAACTCTAAAATGTATACATTTTTATTTTCATGAACAATTCGAAATTCGAATTCAATAAACTTTTTTGTGGCCAGCATTCTAAAAGAAAAGTTTTTACTGTGTGACAATACTTATGACCTGACTAGGTATAACTAAATATTCTATGAATATTTTAAGCGTCTTAAGCAAAAATGAGCAAAAAAGTCACGTTTGTTGTATGAGAGCCCCCCTTAAATATTTAATTTATTCTGTTTTTAGTATTTGTTGTTATAGCGGCAACAAAAATACATCATCTGTGAAAACTTCAAATGACTAACTATCACGGTTCATGAGATACCTACAGGCTAGTGACAGACGGAGAGACAGACGGACTACCAGACAGCGTGGAATCTTAGTAATAGGGCCCCGTTTAACCCTTTGGGTACGGAACCCTAAAAATTAAAAAAATCCTGACACCCACTTTTTGTTTCAGTGGTTAACTATTGCATAAACAATAACATATAATAATTAATAATATTAACATATACACACATAAACACACACTCACACACACACACACTTCAAATGCGATCAGGCAAACATTGTAGCTCAAGAGGCACTTTTTTCATTAATTTATATTCTAAAAAATGTTAATATTCACTTTTTCTTGCAAACTATTTCTTGTTAGTATTTTTTCATGTAAATATTTAATTTAAATATATATATACTCGTATATAGGTAAGTAAGTAAGTATGTTAAAGTTAACAGGCGAGCTACTTTGCCGGGTCTTTATAAGTTGAGTATTACATAATGTAGATTCAATTTGGTTTAAGTCCAGCACTATGTTAATTAGTTTATAATATATGGTAATGTAACTGTGAATCTAAGTATAAATAAATAAATAAATAAATTGCTCTTTCATATTAGGAATATATATTTTTGTATTTATATGTATTTAATGTAAACATAACCTATCGTAGGTATATTATTGTATATATTTTTAAAGTATGTAAGTTTATCTGGTACACATGTACCCCTAGGTAAAACTCACATGATCCATTCCATCCAAACGTTGCCGAACAGAGATCGCTACTTAGCGATAAGACCGCTAATAGTATACATTCATTTGAACACTGTTACTTTTAATTGTTTTGTTGATTATGGTGTGCAGTTAAGTATTATCTAATCTAATTTAGCTGAGATAGCTAAAAAAGACCCCAGATAAAATAGCTTTCTATTTAAACAAACCGCGTCAGAATCGGACCATCCGTTTCAGAACTAAGATGCCGCAGACAGACTTAGCGCAAAATTAACCCTCATTTTGCATCGGCCGGTTAAAAATGTTTAAAGAAGCTTCCTCATTGGTCTTCCTCAAAAGTTTCTCCAAATACATCATCATTTAATAATTTGAATAATATATGTATAAGTATATAAGTACATATTTATTTATTTTATAAATGATATTTATTTATTTAAATTTATTTATGTACCTAATATGTATGTATATAACTATTTAGGGTTAAGTATTTTTACTTTTTCTATTATTAAGTTTATTAATTTTACATCTCGGCCAATCTTCCATAAAGCAATGATCCTCTCCATCATAAAATTGTCTGGAAGAGATCGCTTTGTTAAGCGATAAGACTGCCCATTATGCTTACTTTTATATGTTTATTTCTGTATATCTGTTGTGTCTAGCTTGTAAGGTATAATAAAGAATTTTCATTCATTCATTCATCTATCATTCTCGAGAAGACTGACATACGCTCGCAAAATTCCAAGACACAACACCGTGCCACGTACCAGCAGTTAAACTAATTACAATACAGGTGAGTTGCAACTGAACACACTAAAGACCACACGCGCCTAAACTTGCTCTCGCACTAACTTGTATAGCGCAGGTTTGGTGCACGCTAAGGGATGACCTGAAGCGAATACACTTTAATTTTTAAGTTCATCATCATCATCCAAAGCTTGACATCACTCATTGTTGGGTATAGGCCTCCTCAAATTTGTGCCATCCACCACGATCCCGCGCTAGTCTCACCCACTGACGGCCCGCGACCTTTACGATGTCGCCCACCCATCTCGCTGCTGGTCGCCTACCCTTCTATACCCGCTCGGCCACCATTCAGTCATTGTCCTGCTCCATCTGTCATCACCACGTCTAGCCCAGTGTCCCACCTAAGACAATTTTTAAGTTAAAAGTCATTTATTCTTTGCTGATAATATCATACAAAAATCTTGAATTAAATTATGATTAAGAAGACCTGAAGTCGTGACCTGGGTACCTGGAGACAGATGACAGCGCTGGCGCCAAATAAGGCCTAGTAAACGCTGGCATGATGATTTCAATGCCTTCTAGACAGATTGGTGGGATATTGCAAGCGAACGAAAACCCTGGAAGACAATGTGGGAGACCTTTGCACAGCAGTGTGATGACACAGATTTAATAAAAATATATAAGATTAAAGGACTTCATCGGACAGGCACCACAACCATCATCATCATATCAGCCATAGGACGTCCACTGCTGAACTTAGGCCTCCCACATAGACTCCCAGAGCGATACTGTGCGGCCTACACTGAACGGCTCCCAGCCACCTGTATTGGAGTGATCCTTTACGGGTTTGATTTGTCTGCCAGTCAAAACTTGCATAGCTGGTGCTTCTAAACGAGCGAATCTTGTACGGCAACATTGCCGTCTCGGTACTTACACTATACAGTACTTTAGGGCATATATCTATGCCCTAAAGTAAGACATTTATACAGCATATTGCCCAGCTTATGTAGTCCGCTATTTAAGAGCCTTCGGTCATGGCCTAGTTAGATGTACCCCGACTTCCGCCACGAAGCTTGTCAACCAATAGATTTTTCTACTCGAATATGTATGTGTAAATTAACAAGTACTTAAAACGGTTAAGGAAAACATTGTGAGTAAACCGGCATGTCCTAGAACCAAAAATTCGCAGGCAAATCCCATCGGATTAGTATTCTAATAGGCGGCGATGCGGTTCTAACCTGTCCCGTGAATACTAAATGCAAAAAGTGGGCATGTATCAAACGTAATGCTTGCACTTGCCTCTGACTACCCCCTTGTGAGGTATCTTCACGGGTCTGCGTAGTAAGAGATCCGTAGATGTCATTATCATCATCATCAGCCCACATTAGTCCACTTCGGCTCTTCTCATCCAATTTCTGTCCGCCACCTATCCTTAGTCATCGCTCCCCACACTATGTTTGCCAAGACACGGTCTCCACTCAAGAACTCGTTAACCCCAATGGTTATCGATTCACCGGTATACATGGCCAGTTCACTGCCAATTTAGCTTACTAATCCGCTGAGCTATGTCGGTGACCTTGGATCTCTGTCGGATAATCTCCTCACGAATTGTATCCTTTATAGAAACTTCAAGCATAGAACGTAGCCGCATAGCCGAGAATATCATCATAGGGATTGATATAGTCGTATATCTCTAAGTCCGCTATCTCTTGCACTTCAAACCATCCGCAACCCTAACATATTATTTAAGCTAATATGAAAATTGCTGAACTAATAACGAAGGCAGGGCACGTACTCCCGGGTTCGTTCGTAATTAAACTTACGAATGACATACCGAATTGAGATTATTGGACTTGATTTCCGCAGTTTCCACTTCAATGTATGTTTTAACTTGTATCCTTTAGAATTGGGATTCACTAAGAAATACGACACAGGTCAGAGGGTCAGCAAGGTGAAGTCTCTTTTCATTTATTCATATCCTTTGACAAATTGACATGTGCTTGGACAAGTCAGATCAAACAATCTTCTAATAATTCATAATTCATTTATTCATTTGCAAACATGGGTAAATATGTATAAAAACAGGTGAAAAGTACTATATATAGGTTCCAGACATGTTTTACCATATTAGTTGGCATGCAAATGCAGTTAATATAATATAACTTTGTCTATTGGAAACATTTCTAGAATTGAATTCAATCAAAGTCAAAGTTTAAAAAAGTCAAATCTCTAAAAATTAAATAAATTACGCTATTATCGAGTTTGCATGTCTTTGTCCATAAGAAACTCATCCACAGTATAATAACATCTAATTCTTAAAAATTTAAACAATTCATGCTTGAATTCAGTCAAATTTAATTGTTTTATTCTATTTGGTACTTTATTATATATTTTTGGAGCCATACAGCATACACTTTAAGAAGAGCAGTGTTGCTGTTAACTAGGCACAGGTGGTATATGTCGCGTCTGCTGCGTGAATGGGTAGGCTTTTCAAATAAGTCGGGATTCATTTTGACAAAAATTGATATTTCGTAAATGTATAGTGAGGGTAAAGTTAAAATATTAAGTGATAGAAAGTAAGGTTTGCAGCTATCAGTTGTTTTCAGACCATACATTGCCCTGATACACCTTTTTTGCGATTTAAATATATTTTCTCTCTCTGTACAATTTCCCCAGAATATAACACCGTAACGAAGCTTAGAGGACACGTAACTATGGTAAACTGTTTTAAGAACATTCAAACTGACTACTTTACGCAACTTATAGAGCATATACGCATACTTACTGAGTGCCTTACGTAAATTTTCGGCTTGTATAGACCAGTTTAGTTTGTCGTCAATGACCAGTCCTAAACACTTTGTACTCTTAGCATTCTCTACGCGCTGGCTTCTGTAGGTTATATTCAAATTCGGTATTAAACAGCGTTGTGTAAAATGCATAATTTTAGTTTTTTCTAAATTAATCTTTAGGTTATTACAATCAAGCCCGTTAATTATTTGAAATATGGCGTTATTTATATCATTTTCGTATATGTCACTGCTATTACATTTTATCATGGCAGTGGTGTCGTCAGCAAAAAGGACCATTGGATACTGGACATTTGAAGGAAGCTCATTAATATAAATGAGAAATAATAAGGGGCCCAACACACTGCCCTGGGGGACGCCATAGGTCATGGTTTTGCCTTCAGACATGTATTTAATCTCTTCTTTTGCTGTTTTACATATATTACTTATTCGGTACTATTTCGGTATACTGTTGCCTTTTGCTGAGATAGGATTTTAAGAGTTTTAAAACATTTCCTCTTACGCCATATTGAAAGAGTTTGTCTATCAAAATTTCATGATTAACATAGTCGAAAGCCTTTGTCATGTCCATATAGACTGCACAAATTGGCGTCCTTTCATCCATACTTTTAATAATTTTATTAATGAGGTCATATATGGCTATATTTATAGATTTATTTTTTCTAAAACCATTTTGTTCTTTTACTAATATATTCTGTTTTTCCATATAGTTATATAATGTGTGATAAATTATTTTTTCGAAATTTTTTGAAAATATTGATATGAATGCAATGGGTCTGTAGTTTTTCATGTCATTTTTATTTCCTTTCTTTTTGTATAGAGGCTTTACAATCACAGGCTTCAGACTATCGGGATAAATACCCCCAGCAATGCATAGGTTAAATATGTAACTAAGGTGCGGTGATATAGACTTGTTAACGACCTTTATTATTCTCATTGTAATTCCATCATAGCCTGTACTCGTTTTATCTTTTAGCGATTTAATAACTCTTTCTACTTCGAGACGTACTACAGGTGGCATAAATAAAGATTTGGCTGGCGAATTCTTAATTTTCTTTGGAGTGTTAGACTCTGCACAAGGTTGAGTTTGTTCGATAAGATAGTTATTAAATGCCGTAGCTATATATAGAGGTTTAATCAATTCTTTTCTTTTACTAATTATGTTTCTGATATTTTCTTTTGGTAAGTCTGATTTAGTTTTATTGATTATTTGCCAGATGGCCTTAGATTTATTAGTTCAGGTATTGATTTTATGATTGTTCTGAGATAACTGAGTCAATTTTATAATTTTTTTAAGTCGTCATGAATACTTTTTAAGGATTAATTTATTAACCACGTTTGAACGATGTTGATATCTCCAAAGAAGTTCTCTTTGTTTTTGCTACATAATTTGATGCCCCGAGATATCCATTTCTGTTTTTTATTTAAGGTAATTTTGATTTTAATTATAGGGAAACATAGATTGTATATCAGCTTAAAGTGTCAATAAATATGTTGTATGCTCCATTTGGATTCTCGCATTCATAAATTTCAGAGAAAGAAAGACATTCCAAGTGTGATCTAAACTTAAATATATTTTCATCGCAAAAATCCCTTTTACTTATTTTATAGTTACATATTTTAAGGGTTTTATTAATATGGTATTTTAGTATTTGAGCTGTATGATCTGACAACCCCAAGTCCAAAACTTGAACTACACATTTTCTCTTTAGACTGTGGGCAAAATTGTGTATACAAGTTTTACTTACTAAACGAGTAGGTTGTCTAATTTCTAACGTTAAACTGTAACCTCTTAAAAAGTGTTCGAATTCAATGGATGTTTTATTTTACTTAGAAAACTTTCGTGATTGATTTCAATCATTATTATAAATACGGGATTTATCACGTACCGTCTTATCGGTGTTTCGACCGACAATGTTTCGGTTCAATTCGTGAACCTTCATCAGGGTGAGTGCAATCCGCTCCGAATAACGTCTCGCCTCGCACTGCGCGCCGCTGCTCTCTGCGCGCGAGTGGACGGGCGGGATGGTGGGGTCAACGAAAGCACAATGCGTTGACCCGCTGTGTCATCATCATTATCATCACTGCTGCTCTCTTCTGTAGTTCTTGGTACAGTGGTAAATCCCGTATTTATAATAATGGATGTTTTATTATTTTTCAATATGTCAATGTTAAAATCTCCACACAACACAATATGCTTTCCGGTGTCACAAACCTTCAAAAGTATTTTTTCAAAAATGTTATAAAACATTTGAAGATTATTATAAAATAAAAAAATAAATAAAAATAAAAATAAAATACATTTATTTCAAGCAATTACGTAGCTCATATAGGAAAGCGCACAACACAATAAGTAAACTAATGTTTATACAGGGTTTTTGAGAGCACGGCTGTGACAGCAATGTCTGGTGTACGGGCAGTCTACTCTGCCGGCTATCATTGCCAAGACGGTGTTGGCGCTGGCCCGCAGCCTGTGCACCAGGGACGCGGCTCGCTTGCGCATGACGGTATGGAAGCAGTCGACCCGCGCCGCTGCGAACATCCCTGATGCACTGCAGTAGCGGGGCAGCCCCAGCATCGCCCTGAGTGCATTGTTATACTGGACGCGGAGTGCGCTGTACGCCGCCTGCGTATACTTCGCCCACAGGCTGCACGAGTACAGAGAGGTACAGTACGCCCGAAATAAAGTCAGCTTAACCCCCTCTGAACTACGCGCAAACCTGCGAGCAATCATATTCGCACGCACGGACAACGCCCTCCGCTCCCGTTCGATGTCTTCATTGTCTTTGAGGTCTGTAGTGACAACGTGCCCAAGATATTTAAATGTATATACTCTGTCTAATATAATCCCGTTAAGACTTAAGGTTGGGACACTTTCAAGACGTTTCGTACCGACCTCAAAGACCATGAACTGACTCGTTTTAGGGTTATATTTTAACCCATGACCAGTGGCGTATTCCTCACACGTCCTCACCAGCTCTCTCAATCCACAGACCGAGGCGCTCAGCAGCACCATATCATCAGCATAACTCAAATTATTGACGCATACACCATCAATATGACATCCGATATGCCGGCTGCTGAGCAGATAATATAACATAAATAATATATAATATAACATTAATACATAACCTTTATTTGAACGAGCTGATCTAAGCAGATCAGCTCGTTCAAATAAAGGTTAAAGAGAGCGGGAGAGGTCAACCCCCCCTGTCTCACTCCACACTCCAGCCGATAAGGTTCTGACATTGCGCCCGCCCAACGTACGGTATTTATCTGGTTCCTATACCAATACTTAAAGATATTCACAAGCTCAGGAGGTAGGTTGATGCTCTCAAGCTTCTCCCACAAGATTTTATAGGAAACCAGATCAAAGGCCTTGGACAGGTCCAGAAAGCAGGCGAACACTGGAGTCTTTCAATCTGTATAGTATCTGACGGTATGCTTAAGACACAGTATAGCACTTTCAGTGGACAGTTTAGGGCGGAACCCGAACTGATTATCATGCAACGTTAGGTATTCATCTAACTGCATATTAAGCAAACCGTCAAACACTTTTGCAATAATAGTTGGAAGTATATGTAAGGTAGTCTGTACATACACATTATGATAATATTATATTGCTTGAGTTCGATCGCACATAATTCAAACACACCCTCAACACTGTATTCAACTATATCACGCAATTCGCGATACAATATTTCATTTTTGACTAATATGCATACACCTCCGCGATTGTTTGATCTTGAATAACTGGATGTTAAATTATAATTTGGTATACTAAGCAAGTCTTCATGTCCTGATGTAATAAAGTGTTCTCTAATACAGAGAATATCTATATCTATTTTCTGTTTTTCACTGATTTCGTCTAAATGCAAAATCAAAAGATCAGATTTATTAAGAAGTCCTGCAATATTTTGGTGTAAGATGTATAAATAGTTATCCGAGAAAAAGCTGCCGATCATTACAGGCATTAACTTGAACTTCATTTGTCATTTCATCTAGGCTTTCTGAGCAACGTTCTGAGTCGTTATTTGACTTAATAAACTTCAGTAGTTCTTGTAAGTCGAGGATAATGGTTCGTTGACCTTTTGCGTTTACTCTTCCACGGTTATGCTTCGAAAACATTGTATGATCGTAGGACAGGTTCAGATTTGTATCTAGCAAATATGAAAATTGGCTTGATTCAGTGTCGAGATATAAAAGATTATTGAATGTCTCTATTCGCAATTGAACATTGTGGCATAGTTGTGACATCTGAATGTGAACAATATAATCTGAAATAATATTGGTGAATTGTAGGGGTTGTAGTTTTTCCCTAATGTATAAAACCATTTCCAAGTAGTTGCACGTAGAATAAAAGTCTTCTTCTCCAAGAAATATTACACAGAAGTCATTTTTTGTATAATTTTCTAATTTTTGATTAATTCCTTCAAGAAGGTTCTTGATTCCACAATGTGGTTTTCGGTAGTGACACATACTATAATTACTCATATAGTTGTTACATAATTTGCTATATTGATAGTTACTTTTTTTTCTGGCTGCTTATTACACAAATTTTACTTTTTGTGAATGTGTTTCTAGGCGTGACTTGCGTATTTTTTCTTACTGGCACGCACATTTTATCATCGTTAGGTGTTTGGAGTATGTTAGCAGGCGACTTCATTTGCGAATTTTCGGGAGATCCCATTTTTTGGGGTAATTTTTGCCTGCACACCGTCTTCTTCGACTGTGTTATTGGGTAACTTTCTGCATTTTCACCATCAAGTTCTGTATTGTTTATTGTGTATTGTTTAGTGAGGTTTAAATTTTTTTGTCGCAATTCGGCGATTTCTCGCTGCGCAGCTTGTAACTCTGATTGAAGTTTTTTTTAATATCCATTTTCAAGCTTGCGATGTGTTTCTCGTGTTCATTATTCATTGAAATATCTGGCAAACTACTTGTGGAGCCAAATATACTGTTATTACTACTCATGCATGAATTCGGGCTCGTAACCGATAGGCTACGCCTTAGTCGAATAGTAACATTTTCTTGTGCCGTGTAATCGAATACGAAATCCATCTTCAGACAATTACAATATATTATTTTCGCCAAGACAAAAAAATAGCAGCCAAAGTAAAAAAAGAAAAGTGCAAAAAGTTACAGTTGCTTTGTAGGAATCGAACTCAGCATCGTCTTTATATGAAGTGAGCAGTGTGGTCTCCCGTCCGAACGGACATGCTAGTGACGGTTGAAAATATAGTATCGGTTTCTTGTGTTACCGACAATTTAGGTTGATGGTAATAACGATCCGATAACGTATTTAGCGACTAAACCTGTTTAAATTTGACGTATTTGTATGATTTGATGACTTTCTAAATCATATTTAGCCATTAAATACGTTTAGGCATTGTTGCGCGAGTCGTCCTTAGTCAATATCTAAGCTGCCCGAGATCGGTCTCTCTGAAAGTACATATCTACAATTTGTGTCTTTAGTCGACGTCAATGTACTTCGAAGAATAATAAAAATTCTTACGAAATATCCTAAAATACAGCCAATTTCCAGTACATAAACAACTGAAAAAAATAACAATTATTTTATTGAATTGACGTTTGACATTTTTACCATAGACTATTATTATTATTATTATTCTTCTTTACCTTTTTACATAGTATAAAATAAAGTCGCTTCCGCTGTCTGTTCGCTTAGATTTTTTAAACTACTCAACGGATTGTAATGTAGTTAGCAATTGATAGTAATTCAAGTGGAAGGTTTATATGTAATACATACTTAATATAGTACAGAAAAGCCGAAAAATTTATTTTTGTGCGCTTAAATCGCAAACGCTGGCTAAACCTTACGAGATAGATCAAATTGATGTACTACGGAATTATATATCTTAAAAAGATCGATTACCTGACTGCGCAGGAGGGTAATGTTTTACGAAAAATCGTATGCAAAGCCGCGGGCGGGTCAGCTAGTATAAAATAAAATATCTTAATACATTTTATAAAAAGTCAAAAGTAAAGAGCGAAACAGTTCTAAATAATAATAGTAACGAGGTTTTATCTGCAAAAGCATCATCAAATTGTATATAATAATAATATATACCAACACATATAATATATGTCAGGTAAGTAATCATTACATGCAGTCTATCATCTGTAATGAGGGCTTTTCACGGACGTGTTTTTAGAACTGCTAATAATAGATGGCGCTGCTCCATCAAGCGCTAGGAATGGAACGTTTCACGAGTACTTAGCATGTAAAAAATCATATATTATGTCACACCTGTTATTTTCCTTCGCATAACCTGTTAAAACTCATTCAAATTAAATCACTTTCGGTAAGTATTCATCGTGTATCAGTTGTTGTCATTCGGCTCTGCTAGAAATTACAGTCGTTCGCATTTCTTCGGAACTCATCAGGCGTTTTTGTTGCCCGTGATTTTTCACATGTGAAATAGCACTAGCAAGAATAGCAAGTGTGACATTATGGCATTATAATGAAAAATCATTGCCTGTGATTTTTACATGTGAAATAGCAGTGATAAAAAATAATCATATGAAAATGATGTAAAAATAGCAATCATTTACATACCTATCATGGACTTGTGTGTTTTGTCTGTGCCAAAAAAAGTGAATTGTCAATATCAGTTGCCGTATCAATAAAAACTTAAATTAGAACAAAATAATTTAATATTGCTTACAAACCTTTCTTAATCACAAGTTCAACTTTTATTCATCACAAGGTTCCACCTTTATTAATCACAAGTCCCACTTTTATTAATCACAAGTTCCACCTTTATTAACTACAAGTCCCACCTTTATTAATCATAAGTTCCACCTTTATTAATCACAAGTTCCACCTTTATTAATCACAAGTCTCACCTTTATTAATCACAAGTTCCACCTTTATTAACTACAAGTTCCACCTTTATTAATCACAAGTCCCACCTATATTAATCACAAGTTTCACCTTTATTAACTACAAGTCTCACATTAATTAATCAAAAGTTCCACCTTTATTAACTACAAGTCCCACCTTTATTAATCATAAGTTCCACCTTTATTAATCACAAGTTCCACCTTTATTAACTACAAGTTCCACCTTTATTAATCACAAGTCCCACCTATATTAATCACAAGTTTCACCTTTATTAACTACAAGTCTTACATTAATTAATCAAAAGTTCCACCTTTATTAATCACACGTCCCACCTATATTAATCACAAGTTTCACCTTTATTAACTACAAGTCTCACATTAATTAATCAAAAGTTCCACCTTTATTAATCACACGTCCCACCTTTATTAATCACAAGTCCCACCTTTATTAATCACAAGTTCCACCTTTATTAATCACAAGTTCGACCTTTTTTAATCACAAGTCCCACCTTTATTAATCACAAGTTCCACCTTTATTAATCACAAGTTCCACCTTTTTTAATCACAAGTACCACCTTTATTAATCACAAGTTCCACCTTTATTAATCACAAGTTCCACCTTTATTAATCACAAGTTCCACCTTTATTAATCATAAGTTCCACCTTTATTAATCTAGCTGTGGATGTTGATTAAATAACAAAAAATAAAACGTATCGATTTTGGTGGTTGTGATTACACGCTTTGCGACGACATCGACAGAGTAAGTACAAAGCATTTCTTAGTGAATCGCAATACAGATTGGTAGAAGGACTTGTTTCGAAGTTGCGTTTGAACTAAAAGTTTAATTTAAGCATCTTGTTTAATGTTGAATTCAATGGTTTGGAGTTTCGCTTATATTCTAATTCATTTGTAAGAAGAAAAATGGAATGGAGTTTAATTAATTTATTTGTAATAAGGACGATATAACAATCAATTATATTAATTATTCAACAAAAAAGAAGGGTAGCGAGTGGGGTCAAACAACGCAACATTGTTTTTTTTTTAATTTAAATAAAAACTAGGGAATTAAAATATCCCAAGTTGGCAATCCTTTCCATTTATGTTAAATAAATAAATAAATTAATATTGCTGGACATTTTACACATTGCTATCTAGCTCCAAACTAAGCATAGCTTGTACTATGGGAACCAGATAACTGATAGAATACTTATATACTTTTTTTTTTGTAAATACATACTTATAATACACAGAGAAACAACCAGACCCGAAACAAATATCTGTAGATCATGCAAACATTTTTACCGCAGCGGGAAAAGAACCCGCTACCTCCTGCGTTTCAGCCGGCTATTCGGCCACTGCGCCACGGAGGTCGTCAAACGGAGTTGTTGTACGGGGATCTCTTGATTGTATTGTATGTCATTTTTATTTTCTAACCTTTAATTTTGAAAACCCTTTGTTTGTACGCCAGCTGCCAAAAGAGTATAACAAAGTTCTAAAAAAATGGATTTGTGGTGTTAGTTATTATTTTTTAGTAGAAAGTGGTTCAATGAAGCTGTCATCCGGTTTGAAGGAACATTCAAAGTCAAAGTCCATTTTCGAAAAGAAATAAACTTAATATCATCGTATAAAGGCTGAAATAGTTGAAATATCGACGGAGCGTTGTTTGTCTAAAATATTATTAGAACGAGCGAAGCGAGATTCCTAAATCAATTTGGACTTTCGTCTTTCTTAGTTCGCTATGTTTAATGAAAAAAACATTCTTAACTATCAAC
Source organism: Philereme vetulata (assembly GCA_918857605.2). Lineage (NCBI taxonomy): Eukaryota > Metazoa > Arthropoda > Insecta > Lepidoptera > Geometridae > Philereme > Philereme vetulata. The sequence goes on along the minus strand of OU975451.1, from coordinate 1,527,175 downwards.
TAACTAACATCCAAATAAATATGCCATTCCTTTTTTTATACTAGATGGAGGACTACCTAGGAAATGGGTCATTGATGTTAAGTGGTACTAAACATCGCCTATAACAAAGCATTTAGGAACGTGCACTATAACTACGAAGCACTGCCATGCGTCCTTTAGCTTGAGGCATACAGGTTTAATGCCTCATGAGCCTGTTATTTTTCAGGAACCCGTACTTCAAACTAAAACACAGCAATGCTGCTTAGTGGCAGAAATAGATGGTAATTCTTTCCTGGGCGAGCTCATTCACAAAGAGCTTTACTACTACTAAAATATATCATCTAATCTAAACTGTCACTTTAATTTTCTCAATCAACACAAAACAAATGCAACTAGGCCTCCAAAAATCATTTTCATCTATGAATAAAAGTACAGCTATATCTAGTCCACGAGAATGCCGTTATTATAACGCAATGATTAATGAATTCAGAACACCATTGCTGGACTTTTTGCTACACGTTTTAATTTCCATTCCTAATACATATATACATCTATGTTTATTAAAAACTCAGCGTTGTTTGTATGTATGTATCTATGTTTGTTTGTCCAAGGATAACTTTTGAAGCGTTGATTCGATCATCGTGAAATTTGATTTATACTTATTTTATTTTATAATTTGATATATAGGTAGTGGTAGTGTTGGCACAATCCTGTGACTAAATGGCTAACAATGTTGGGGGGCTGTTGAGATTCGATATTGGCGTTTCAAGAGCGTAAAAAAACAAAATGAGACTATTGGATCAAGTGGGACGTCTAATGAAAGGTATGTGTTAGTGTATTTCGGCCCCAGTTGTTTTGTTTAGTTTAATCTCTGTAGTTATCGAGTTATTAGCCATAATAAAAATTGAACTTTGACGAAATTCACACAGGGTACACCAGTGACCCCACTGTGCTGAAATTTGACATTCATGTAGCTTTAGTGACACAATTATAGGTGAAAGTCTGAAATTTAGAATAACTGTTATTTCTACCCCTAAAAATGTAATTTTTATGAAACTGTAGGTCAAGTAATTTGGTTGGATATTTTGTGGCACTATTTTATTAGTACAAAGTCGAAATGTACCCATAAAGACCTTTTATTAGACGTGCCATTTAATGGGATAGTCCCATTTTGGTTTTTTTTACCCCTCTTGAACCCCAGTATCTCAACAACCCCCGCACATTTTTAGCTCACTTTAAAATTGTGCCATCATACGTAACAAATTTCACGATGATCGGAAAAACACATTGAAAGTTATCCTCGGACAAACAAACATACATACAACGCCGATTTGCCTAAGTTGATTTAGAGATCCCGCTTCGCTCGATCAAATATCGCCAAGGATTATCGATAACCGATAGACAAAGAAGTGTTTCCGACGTTTATGGTGTTTACCTACTCCTTTCGCCAAACAGTAATGCTCATGCTGTGTTTCGGTTTGAAGGATCGGTGAAATCCTCCTGAGAGACTTTTCACTTGCCTTCAATGCCATGTAGGCCAAGTACTAGAGACGTAACCTGTTAGGAACGTAACGTTGTGGCGACATAATAAACGTCAAAGTTTATATAATCAATGAAATCTTAAAACGCGTTACACACGTTGAAGATGCTAAATTATGATAAAATATCGCTCACCTGCATGGTGCATCCAATGGAACACCACACACGGCGAAGATAATATATCATCTTACATTGGATTGTATGACTAGCAATATATGGAACACCACACATGGCGAAGATAATATCATCTTACATTGGATTGTATGACGAGCGATATATGGAACACCACACACGGCGAAGATAATATCATCTTACATTGGATTGTATGACGAGCAATATATGGAACACCACACACGGCGAAGATAATATATCATCTTACATTGGATTGTATGACGAGCGATATATGGAACACCACACACGGCGAAGATAATATATAATCTTACATTGGATTGTATGACGAGTGAACACCACACATGGCGAAGATAATATATCATCTTACATTGGATTGTATGACGAGTGAACACCACACATGGCGAAGATAATATATCATCTTACATTGGATTGTATGACGAGCAATATATGGAACACTACACACGGCGAAGATAATATATCATCTTACATTGGATTGTATGAAGAGTGAACACCACATATGGCGAAGATAATATATCATCTTACATTGGATTGTATGAAGAGTGAACACCACACATGGCGAAGATAATATATCATCTTACATTGGATTGTATGACGAGCGATATATGGAACACCACACACGGCGAAGATAATATATCATCTTACATTGGATTGTATGACGAGTGAACACCATACATGGCGAAGATAATATATCATCTTACATTGGATTGTATGACGAGCGATATATGGAACACCGCACACGGCGAAGATAATATATCATCTTACATTGGATTGTATGACGAGCGATATATGGAACACCACACACGGTGAAGATAATATATCATCTTACATTGGATTGTATGACGAGCGATATATGGAACACCACACACGGCGAAGATAATATATCATCTTACATTGGATTGTATGACGAGTGAACACCACACATGGCGAAGATAATATATCATCTTACATTGGATTGTATGACGAGCGATATATGGAACACCACACACGGCGAAGATAATATATCATCTTACATTGGATTGTATGACGAGCAATATATGGAACACCACACACGGCGAAGATAATATATCATCTTACATTGGATTGTATGACGAGCGATATATGGAACACCACACACGGCGAAGATAATATATCATCTTACATTGGATTGTATGACGAGTGAACACCACACATGGCGAAGATAATATATCATCTTACATTGGATTGTATGACGAGCGATATATGGAACACCATACACGGCGAAGATAATATATCATCTTACATTGGATTGTATGACTAGCGATATTTATATTAACGTAAAATATTAAACATCTTCATCGTTTGTGATGAGCTTAAAGATCATTTTGAATCGTCATTTTATAATGTTTTTTGTTCGAGTTGGCGCAATTTCAGTCCCAAGTTTATTTAAATTCGATATTATTAAAGTAGGCTTTGAAAGTATGGATTTAGTTAGAGTTTTAAATTTGTTAATTGTATAGTGCCCGAGAGTTTGTTATAAAAGCGTGGACTTTGCCCAGTAAACGTTTTACTAACTCTAAGAAGCCTACAAGTGGCAACAGCGAGTTTATCTTTATTTCTGGTATTAAAATGAGTATCGCAATTTTTCTTCATAAAAACTACTTCTCTTCAACAATGTTATAACCTCATATTATTAAAAGTGCATTTAGCTGCATTAAATTAAATGCCAGCACATTTACTAACATTGTAAAATAAGTTAAGCTGCGTCTTCACTGAAATTCTGTTAAAGAAACTTTCCCGCGAAAGTAGAAGCCAGTAAATTGTTGAAGTAAATGTCTTAATACGCATGCAGAGTCAAAACAAAAGGAAAGTACAGAGTCACATTCTGAGAGGAGGAATTTCAAGCTTATGTGAATTGGCTTAATTTTGTAGTGTCTAGGAGGTAGAAATTTGTTGGTGAAGAAATTAGTTGTCCACGGAAATTTAAATTGTCTTCTTGGAGTATTTTCTTAATGGCGGAGTCAGATAAATATATTTTTTTGAGCTTTGTAGGCACGCTTGTGACTTCTAAGTTAACGTAAATCTCCGAATCTCACCCAGTCCTATAAGTTCTTTTTGAAAAGACTAGGCTGAAATTTGGGAGCATTTTGCTCTAACTCTGGTAAGTCATTGGTAGTTTTCTCAAAACTAATATGCTTTTACTATCCTAAAAGGTTTGATGAAAAAAAAAACTCTAAATGTATGTCTAAGAGTAACGAGAGCATTGCAATGTATTCCAAATCTACACAATGAGTAACATACATAACCCATGCAGACATAATTTAATCTATTTTTACATCTGTTATATCTTGCTTGTGTACATTATGTAGTAAGTAATAAGAAAGCCAAAAATTCTACCTTTTCCAACTTTGACATAATGCAACTTTTTACTGATTTCCCACAACAACCTTGCGAAGGCAGTAAAACCTCCTCAGCCATTACCCGTGCAGGTAGGTAGGTATACCAACCGAGCGCTGTGTATGCAGGTTAATACTTAAATCCGGGTACTCACATACGAGCGGTAACTGCAACCCTTGCCGTTAAAGTCGAAGTTCTAGTGTTTAATACTAGTGGTTCGCCCCGAACTGAGATCTCGCGAGTCTCCGATTAAAACAAAAAAATATTATTTGTAATCTTTGACTATCAAAATACTGTCACGAAATAAATAACCCACTTACTTGACCTACAGTTTCATTCAAATTACAGGTAACGGCAGTTCATGTGATGTGGTTATTTTTTTGGGATACAAATTGCAGTTATTCTGGATTTCAGACTTTTGCCTATATTTGTATCAAAATTTAGTTTTTATTATGGCAAATAACTTAAGAACTATAAAGATATTACGAAAAATAAAAACAGAGTCTAAATGTACTCATGAATACCTTTCATTTGACGTCTCATTTGACCAGTTAGCCTCATTTTAATTTTTTTTACCCCTCTTGAACCCCAATATTTCAACAACTCCCTAAAATTTTTAGCTCATTTAGCCACACCGAAATTGTGCTATTACTACCTACCCACGTATTAAATATCACGATGATCGGATCAACGCTTCGAAAGTTATCCTCGGACAAACATTCATACATACATAAAACGCCGATTTGCCCAAGTTGATTTAGAGATCTCGCTTTGCTCGATCAATACTTCAATATATTAATTATATTCGAATATAATAATACCTAGTCAGGTCATAAATTCTGTCACATGTTTAATATAAAATAATTGAAACAAGTTTATTCATTATGTAACCATTTATATACCAAAATGAACTTAACAAAACATAGATTCTTATGGTACTAAAGTTTATTCAAAATGACCTCCGTGATTTTGAATACATGCCTTCAATCTGCGCGGCCAGTCGTCTATCGCAGCACGAACGAGGTCCAAGTCAATATCGGCGGCTGCATTAATCAAGGATGTCTTGAGTGACTCCAATTTGGAATGAGGCTTTGAGCACGCCTGTTTCTCCAAGTGTTGCCATATCTTGTAATCTAACGGATTCAAATCTGGACTGGAGGAGGGCCAGTCTTCGTGCCGGATGAAGTCGATTTCACGCGCCGCCAGCCAGTCTTGTGTGCTCTTCGCTCTATGAGCTGGCGCCGAATCTGGTTGGAATACCCAGTGCCTGTTATTGAACATGGTATGAGAAACAGGTTCCACAAGGTTCGTCAGGACTGTATTTTGATACACAACTGCATTCGTTTTTACACCTTTCTCACAAAAATGTACCTCTGTTAAGCCCCAATAAGAAACTCCCAACCATACCATGAGCGAGGATGGAAAATAACCTCGTTGGACACGCGGAATACGGTTGCTCGCTTCTTCACTACTGTGTGCGTACACCTTATCATTTTGTTTGTTGTAGCTCTCTTCTACGGTAAAAATTTTTTCATCCGAAAAAAGAATTTCCCGATATTTTTTTCCCGCGTACCGCTTCAACAAAGCGCGGCATCTCTTCAGTCTCAGGTCCATTAGACGAGCATTCAAACGATGTCCTGTTTTTCTTCGATATGCCCGAAGCCCTAAGTCTTCATTTAACACCCTTTTCACCGTGGTTCTGCTTAACCCCATCTGAAGGGCCAACAGTTTCTGCTTACGTTTGGGATTTCTATGAATTCGCGCCTTCACAGCTTTTATCACTGCTGGAGTCCTAACAGACCGAGGGCGACCACTTCTTGACATGTCATCTACACTAGAGTCTTCATTGTATCGTTTGATGGTGCGATAAACGAATCTTTTGGTTATATTCAAATTTTTCAGTATGTCAAAAATTTTAATTGGCGCGTAACCGCAACGATGCATCGCAATAACTGCAACACGGTCTTCTTTAAGCGTCCACTCCATATTTAAAAATGAGTAAAATTCTAAAAAGTATACATTTTTATTTTCATGAACAATTCGAAATTCGAATTCAATAAACTTTTTTGTGGCCAGAATTCTAAAAGAAAAGTTTTTACTGTGTGACAATACTTATGACCTGACTAGGTATATTCAATTCGATTGATAATTCAATGTTACACAATTTCAAGCACAAATACATTAATCATTTTGAACGCTTATCCCATGTTTAAAACGCTTTTTTCGTATGTATTATTATGGTGTGTTGTGTATGTTTATGTAGTTATATTATTTTTAAATCCGAACATGTATTGTTATCATATTAGGCACCGTCATAAATAATGTAGTTTAATTTATATAATAGTGTCTAGCAAAATTTATTTATTATTATATACTCGTTTACCAGTGTTCGCGTCCTCGCTTGGCCCTGTCAGAAAACCAGCGCTGCATCGTACCCAACAAGGTTCGAAGCAGCCCATGCTGAGACAGGGACCATTTTGTCCCCATGCAACACCACCATTGTGTTATTGTATTATTGTCTGTGGGAGCAAATAAATGTATTTTCTTTCTTTCTTTCTTTCTTTCTTTCTAGTTTACACAATATCCTTACATACTGTTACTGTAACGGTGGACTCGCCTGTCTGTTCGCCTATTTGTCTGACAATAAATAAATAAATAATGATATATTGCTGGACAATTTACACAGCGCTGTCTAGCCCCCAAACTTTGCAGAGCTTGTACTATGAGATCCAGATAACTGATAGAATACTTATATTTTTGTAAATATGTACATACTTATAATATTATGTACCTATATAGAAAAACATCCAGACCCGGAACAAATATCTGTAGATCATGTAAACATTTGTTCTGTGGTGGAAATAGAACCGGCTACCTCTTGTACCCCAGCTGGCTATTCGCCCACTACGCCACGGAGGTCGTCAAGTCATTGTGGAACTCCATGTGCTCATTTAGTTCCACAATGTCAGACGTAGTGCCGCTGCAGCAGCGTGCCACAACACTTAGATTCGCGGCAAAACCCGACGATCATCGGCTTGCTGCGAGCACATCGCATTCCGCTCGCGGAAGGTTCTTGAACCACGTACACACGGCTACACATCAAGCTATACCTTTCCAGTATACGCTGACCTCGCATTATGTAGGCTTTTCGTAGAATGAGAGGTGAGCTTATACTGGAAATGTATAACTTGATGTGTAGCCGTGTGTACAAGCTACGATATTTACTGTAACGTGCAACAGTTACAGTTAGAACTCTATAATGAGTGCTAAGGAGAGGGCTTTGCTTTTTGTTTCAGTGTGAGATTAAACAAGAAATGAAGAGATTCTTAAACAAATCAAACTCACAATCAGCCCAGAAGATTACCAAGCTGAACGGGCGGTGAGCGAGACACATCGTTGAGGCAGAAAGGTTCTAGAGTGAACACCACGCTACTAGCTGCTGGAAAAGTTGACCTGGGAACCGTTGGGTGCAGGCAGGAACATTGGTCGCTCTGGAGATCTATGGGGGAGTTCTTTGTACAGCAATGGACATCCTATGGCTGATATGATGATGATAATGATGATGATAAATGAGTACCCAGCTTAAGGATGAGGGTAGTCGCAAAGAGGAGTGTGTCGTTAGCGCGCGGCCGCGGGCGACGCGACGGTGATATCCACTACTTGCTGTACATCGCTGGCTGTGTCAAAGGATTCTAGGATTTAATGGTACAGATATCTTGAATAGTGGAACACAATGTTTTTTTTATTTGCCGAGTATGTCTGCATTTTATTGCGGTAAAGAATTGTGGGTACTTTTGAAATAAAAATTATTGCTGTATTCTTTATCGATTCAAATAAATGTTTTTCTGATTTTGTATAACTGAATCATATACTTCGGAATATGTATATAAGCCAAAAGGCTTAATTATACCCATTTTATTAAAAAAAAAATCTTTAAAATCAATATTCGCAACTAATTATTATTTATAAAATCTGTTAGATATTTCCACATTATACAAAGATTTACGGAAAAATATTGCTTACTAGTCATAAGATTGCCTAATATATGTACATATAATATGAATTTTGTGCAATAAAGAACTTTCATTCAATTATTTAATTAAAAAATACCAGGAGAAACCTCATAACTTTCTTTAATATTTTTTGTACATACACAAGAAAATTCATTCAAAGGAGAAAATTAGAAGACATGTACACAGGCGAACATATCCCTAAGACTTCTTCTAAGTTTTCTTCCAGAAGACTTATGAGGCTAGAGAGAAAGCTTAACTTTGTAGCCTGCTTTCGTATCAGCTGTTTAATTTTAACTTATTTAAACTGTTATTTATTGCGTATGTACCTTTTAATTTACTATCCCGACATTTCAATTGTATTGCAACAAAAAAAAGATTCAAACGCGATAAATACCGTTTAAATCAAATATGTACACGATCGCAAAAGTTTAAAAAATTCTGGATCATTTTTAATGATGGCTTTAAAAACATTTTCCAAAACGAGCAATGTACATCATTCAACTCGTTAAACCTCTTTTGTTATGACAATAGAAAAGACAGGTACTCGACAACGAGTGAACAATTTTTGCGAGTAGTTGTACTTGTCCTGCGATTGTTGAGACTTCTTGTCTTCTTCTTGTCGCTAGGCATTTATCGAGTTGCAGACTGAAGATGGCACTCCTCGCGTTTCAATGAGAAAAGCGGCTTTTTTAACCCCGATGAGAAAAGAGGTGTATTAAATTATAATAGTTTTTACAGTTCAAACCGTAATATAAATATATTTATTATTTACTAACTTAATTAAAATCAAATTTGTACACAATGTCAAAATAAAAGTAATAACATAAAAACAAAATAACGGTTAATGTCACACAAATAAATAAATAGATAGTATTTTTTTAAACTTTCGCGATCACTGTACTTAATAACTGTAATATACGGGTATTTATCACGTATTACTCGTGCGCGATAACTTGGGACCTGCTAGGAATGCGACTCCCCGACCGCTTCCCCTGCACTTCCCCGGTGGCGCCCGTATTGTACCGTTCGCATCACTATTTTTTACTAGGGTTTTTAGTCTCGTACTGGCCTACGTCACGTAACGACGCGCTCTGGAATTCTTTTAGTTTTCGTTTGTGTCATTGTTTTGTTGTTATAGTTTTTGTTGTTATAGTTCTTGTTAAGTGTTTTTGTTATCATTATGAAGGTAAACCTTTGCATAGCGGAGAAAGAAACCTCGTGCTAAAAGTGTTAGAGTTTTTTGAAAACGAAAAAAAATAACATAAACATAAACTTAAACATTGTATTTTTATTTTATTCAAATAGTGTAAAAAAGATTAGATAAAAAGCAGCGTCCTCCCTGAGTAATATAATAAATTAGGTTAAAAAAACAAAGACGAAGCCGCGGGCGGCTGCTTGTTATGTTCGCTTTTTTGCGGGCGGTACAGACACGCCAATATGACGTCACCGCGCTCAGGTCCCAACTTATCGCGCACGGGTAATATGTACCTTTTTACTTTCACAGACAGACATTAATAATTATTATGTCCGCCCGCGATCACGGCTGTTGCACTTGCAACACAGTCAAAACGTCGTATAAAATAAAAAAGTACATACGCGATAAATACCCTGCTTAAATCAGTATATAAAGAAATAGGTACACCTAAGTGAAAAACCATGTCAAAACGATACATTATGTAATATAGCTTGTGGGTGGACACCTGGTTGATGATAATAATGATAGTATTTTGTTCCTTTGCAAATAATAACAGGATATCATGTCCAATACTTAGCTACCAGCTAAACCACATCCAATCCAACCCTAATGTCAGATTCCATGGATTTGAGTAGCGTTCCGAATCACATACAAAAGCGATATTTGTCTCCATTCAAACGAACGGACAGGCGATGCGAATAGTTTGGAGATATCTATTGTATTTTGAGGGCGCTTTGTGAAAATACCACGCATATTGGCAAAGCTTTGACAGTTTGGTCTTGAATATTACGTGGTCAAGTGCGAGTTATACTCGCGCAAATAGGGTTCCTTAGCATTTTTTGTTGGTTGTTTATTTAAATTTAAGTAAAATTTGGTAATTATAGGTTTACCTCTTTTAAGATTCAGCTGAAAACAATGATTGTGAAAGTTATAGCCATGATTTATTTATAAAAAATAACTAGAGCGTGCCTTAGAATTTGTTTTTTTTTTGTCTTGTAAGTTATGAGCTATAACAACACAATAATCTTACTTAGAAAACTTTCGTGATTGATTTCAATCATTATTATAAATACGGGATTTATCACGTACCGTCTTATCGGTGTTTCGACCGACAATGTTTCGGTTCAATTCGTTTCGATTCAGTGCGAGTTGAGACGTTATTCGGAGCGGATCGCACCCACGCTAATGAAGATCAGGGTGGGTGCGATCCGCTCCGAATAACGTCTCGCCTCGCACACATTGTCGGTCGAAACACCGATAAGACGGTACGTGATAAATCCCGTTTTTATAATAATAACACAATAATCTGTGAAAATTTTACTGACTACCGCTTACGGTCACCGAGATAGACGGACAGACAAACAGTACAGCGTAGGCTTAATAAAGGGCTTAGTTGGCATCCTTAGGCTAGAGAACCCTAAAAGTACCGTATCCATTGGCCCAGCAGTAATAAAATGATCCCGATTGAGAATGATATCAGAAATACTGGAACCGATCAATTGTTGGCTATTGGGCATTCCCCAGATTTTTCTATCCCTTGAATGTAACCGAAAAAACAGAAACTTTCGTACTGACATGTGTAAGAAGTGGTAAGAAAGTAATAAATGAATTTACTGCTTGGTACTACATATAGGTACATGGAACAAGCTCATAGACCACCAGATGTTAAGTGGTAGCTATCGCCTATAACAGAGAATTGTACTTCACGCACCTTAGAAATGTGCCCTATTATGCACTGTCCTGTGTTCATCAACTTAAGGCATACAGATTTAAAGCGTTATATTCCTGTAATTTCACCAGCAACCATACCCTTCAAACTGAAACACAGCAATGTTTGGCGGCAAAATTAGTTATGGGGGTAGTATTTCCCCGGTCGAGCCCTTTCACAAGGTACTTTATACTTTTAAACTTAACTCAAACTTACTTTTATTTGTTACATAACATTTTTAAAAAGCTGTAGGAGTCTTCGAATAACAGTAGAATTTATATGATGATCGTCGGTCGTTGATTCCATCAGAGTATCTTTTGTCCTATTTTAAACGAAAAAAAAGAATTGTACTAAGTTCATGTATTGGAAATTAAAAAGGCAAAGAGTGGAACGCCTTGCCTGAGTCTGCTCTTCCTGATAAATAATCTGACCAATCCACCACAGAATCTGGACCAAACCTCTGGATAGAACTTCACGACCCCAAAGTTCTCTCCACCGAACGCCAATATTACCCAAGAATCGTTCGAGAAGCCATCGAGATAAATAAATATCGCAATTTTAATCGTGAGGACGGCTTCAGATTATCTGCATCGTAGAGTCCAGTTATAGTTAGGTGTTCACGTCGCGATTTAGATCCACGCGTAACTACAGATACTGTTATATAGTATTGTATGTCGAAACAGTGATACGTGCGATTCAGAAAACCAAGTGCGGGTAGTTGGTGACAACATTCGCGCTGCCCGGCAATGACACCCGCCCGCTTCAGTCTCTCGTGACCACGGCCGCTGAACTTGGCCGAAACGTCGAGGTTAGTCAAAATTATAATTTTGATATAAATCTGTGCGCGAAAAGGCCCGTTTAACACAAAGTGAAACATAAATAATCTGGGTGTCTTCAAGGCGCGAGTGAACAGGGTTATTCTATCGTGATTCATCGTACACTGCATCAGCACTTCAACCAGTGTTCAACGATCACGCGAGATTGTGGTCAAACGCAGGCTTATAATGTACTAGCTGATCAATCCGCAGCTTCACACGCATGGTTTGTCAATAATAACTTACCCTCTTTCTGTGCACTTGGGTAAAAATTGCCTGTGATATTCAGGGATAATTTAGCATTCTAATGGTGAAAGAATTTTTGAAATCGGACCCGTAGTTTTTGAGTTTATTCGTTACAAACATACAAATTTTCCTCTTTTTAATATAAGTAGGTATAGATTAAGTAAAAAGCTGGGATCCGTCTGACAGAAAGTTCTTTGAAATAATGTTATAAAGTGAAATTCCTTATGTAAATGTAATCTTAAAGATAATTTTGAATCGCTTCGTTGCCTTTTCAAGGCTTACGTTTAATACGTCTAAATTGTAAAAAAAATTTGATTGCGTTGGCGAAATTTCAAGTTAAAAAGCTGGTAGAAAAAAAATTCTTGTATTTTGTATTATGCTTTTTTATAAAGTCTACGTATAATAAAATTTTCGGAATTTGTTAATTGTAATTTGTGAGAGTTTGTTATCAAAGCGTACTATTTGCCCTGTAAACGATTTAATAACTTGGAGCCGTTGGCACAGCGAGTTTATCTTTATTCATAGTAATTAAAATTCGATTATAGGCGTTTTTCTTAAACATGTTAATACTTTTGTATGTTAATACATTGTGTGATGTAATCATCACGTTTTCGTGAATTTTATTCATGCTTTAAATATGATGTAGCATTATTTGTGAGTAATTTATAAATTTTTTATGTTTAATAATTTGTATTATTAATTATCGCAACTGTTTTATCTGTACTAATTAACTAGATAAATAAATCAGAACACCCCTTTTCATATCGAGGGTTAGTAATGACATCTTTAAAGACATGAAATACCCTTACAAAATTGACAAATAATTTGTTGGAACATAAATCAACTTATTCTAAATTCGTGTATTTTCACAATTATTATACCTTCTCCCTAATTATCAAGATCAGTACCCATATACCTTTATGAATAATATATCAATGGAGTTGGACCACGCACGTGTACATCCTGGATACTCAGAATCTATATATTAATAAGAAAGCCGTGTTAGTTACACTATTCATAACTCAAGAACGGCTGAACCGATTTGCCTGAAAATTGGTGGGAAATGTAGCTTAGAACCAGAAGACGGGCATAGGCTACTTTTTATCCCGTTCGACCGCGTTCCCGTGTGATGTGACATAAAACGTCAAAGAGAATACAAGTCACTATAGTGTGACCATTAGTGCTGTGCACTCCTTGAGGTATGCGCGGCGAGGTGTGAGGCAAAGAAAAAACTGCATGAGTTCACATGAGATCAATACATGTCGGACATATCTTACGATATCAGTTTGCATTTCTAAGGCAAGACTTGTGGCGGGACGATGGTCGGAGGCTATCTATCTGTAATATATTATACTTACTTAGTTGATTAAAATGTAACTTAAATATACTCATATTTTATTAAAAATATGCAGGTGATAAATAAGAACTAAACTTATAATTCAAAGGACTTGTTTTATTGAACATTTTTTATATTTACAAACAATTATATATTCTGACATAGATTCTGTTTCAACTTCATCTTCCATTTCATATCACGAGATAACGCACGACCTATCTTTGAATATTTATCTCATGTGCGTCTGAAATAGACAGTCCGATACAAATAACACTACCTGCCGCCACGAGCGTTGACGGCGAACTGACAGAGCGCAGCAGCCGATTCTCCCCCCCGTCTCGCCGCGCGCATACCTCAGGGAGTACACAGCACTAATGGTCACACTATATAAAACGTGGTTTAACAAAAACGCATCTGACATGGAATAACAAAACGCAAATGACAGCTAAACGTTATTTCGTCTATGGTTGTGTGGTTGTAAATATAATATATATATATATTGATTTCTTGGATTTGTCTCCGCTCCAAATAGCAGAATAACTATTCAAATCAAATCAAAAAAATTAAAAGGTTTTTATTTCTGTAAAATAAAGAACTTTAACAAACTTGTTGGGATCTTCTTTTAAGTATATTATGTCAGAAGACCCCGCTCTTCAATAGCCATACAATTTATTTATATAGGTTACAGATTTTTTAGTATTAACATATCTCAGATTTTACTATTAAAATATCGGAAAAATACACGCTAAAAGAAATTACGAAGAAAATTCATTTTCTCATACATAATGATGGCCGGGGACAACAATTGGCAATTCTACCAGGTCGACGTATATTGACAGCCCGTGTTATATGCATGTCAAGGCGGTACGAAGTTCGGCGGGTCAACTAGTATACAATATTATATATTCAGAACAAGTCTCAATGTAACGTCCTTCATCATCCATAGCATGACTTTACCTACTGTTGGAGGGCCTATATCCAACAGTAGGTAAAGTCATGCTATTCCCCTAGTGAACGTGTAGTGTGACATCAATAGTACGGAGAATTTTTATCTATGGTCTTTCGCAAGAGAAATTCAGAAATGTTGAACTAAGTCCCCCATAAAGTAGATCGACCGATTTTATATTGCTGGGAGCCGTTTGGCGCTAACGCGAAGCTCCAGTGACCAACGGCCAACAGTAATGCCCAAACTTTGGGTAAAAATTCAGACACCAAGGTTGACCATTCGAACTTATTTTCCACTTCAGGAGATGTTAGCTCATATCATTTGACAGAGTTTGTATTTCGTAAACAGATTTTTATTATATTAAGAGTAGAAGAGTTTATTTATTTATTTTCTTTATTAAGGACAACAAACATTTATTACAATTAGGTTACTTAATGCTAATACTAAATAAGGTTATTTATGTATAATCAGCCCCGGTGTCCACAGATTGGGTTGACAAATTATAAGTGCATGCTTATGAAAGAAGACAAACAATATCTGTAGGTCACATTACATACAAGAATTAGATTTTCTTGTTTACCGGAGATGACTTGTAGGTCATCTAAATCCCTCCTTCTCAAAACCCCTCTTCATTCCTCCAGTCGCTATGGCGGTTCCTTCACTGTCCATGGAGTCACCCTGTGGAATTCTCTACCACACTATCCGCGCAAGTCCATCACTAAGCACTTTTAAGCTTAGAGTCAAAGAGCATTACCTGTCCTTGTAAGGTTTAGGTTATTATGTATAAGTAGGTATATTATTTATATTTTGTATAATGTATTATGTTTATTTCTAATGTAGGTATAGTATAAAGGTATTATTATTGTATTTATAATATGGTTAAGTGTTGTATTTATTACAGTATATACTATATATTAGTATTTTACTCCAATGTAATTTCTCTGTGCACGTACCCACCACTATAATCAAATATCTCTATCTTCAAAGGTTTGCTGGAAGAAAACTCTTCTTAGGGTTAAGCTCGCCTTTAAACATGTCCTTTTTGTAAGCTATTTTTATCTGTAAATCTATTTGTGTACAATAAAGAATAAAGATTTTTACTTTAATTTTAGGTCAAACAGAAATAGTGTATCCGACATTATGCCATCAGATACACTCCTTCTGAAAAAGCCGGGTGAGTTTGGAAACAGTTCGATACCAGTAAAGAGATCATTATGTTGTTTCATGATTCTGTTTAAGGGTGCGCGCTCATCGGCGAAGTTCCTTGTGAAAGGGCTCGCCCGGGGAAGTACCTACAATACCTTTTTCTGCCGCCAAGCAGCATTGCTGTGTTTCGGTATGAAGGGTGTGGTCTCCGGTTAAATTACGAGCATGAAGCTTTACATCTGCAGTATGCCGTACGCAGGGCAATCTTAGTAAAAGGGGTATTATAGACGAGTCGGCGACGCAATGTCAATGTGGTGCCCAGCTCCGAACAATTGCACACGTCCTTGCATGCCCATCCTGCCCTACCACCTGCACGATGGGGCAACTGATGACCTGCTCCGACGCTGCCATGAACGTGGCGGCGTACTGGTCAAAATGGCTATAGTATTGAGACATCGACACGAAAGAAGAAGAAGGGCGTGACGTAAGACACGTTTCTAAGGTGCGTGACCTACGGGGCATTACTTTTCTGTAGGCGAAGGTTACCACTTATTATCAGATAAGCCATATGCTAGTTCCATCTCCACGTAGGATAAAAAAAATGGTTTCACTTTTTGCTATAATTATTCTATAGGCTTAAATATTTAGTTTATATTGCACGATATTAAAAGTGTAACATATTTAATTTCCTGTATTAAACATGTTACACTTTTAGCCAGGCGGTGATTGGTAACGAGAATGTTCCCGATTTATTGAGCAGGATGCGATGGAGTGGGGTTCAGCGATACGCTTATATTTTACACTTGATGCATAAGAAATGGGGAATTTGCCTCCCTATTTAGGAACCAATTAATATTTTGTTAATAAGTATCACAAGTGTATAAGCGTTGGTAAACACGTCACATCAGTTATTAACCGACTTCAAAAAAAGGAGTAGTTTCTCGATTCGTCGTAATCTTTTTATATTGTTCCCCGATTACTCGAAGATGCCTGGATCGATTCGAGAAATTATTTTTTATACTTCCCAGATGGTCCCATTGGTGCAAAGTCAGGATCTGATAATGACATCCCAAAACAATCGAGGACAACCCTCTTATTTTATAAGGACGCATAATTTTTTTAAGTTTTTACCTCAGAATGCCGTCATTTATCAACCTATTTGTAAAATTATGTTTTTATTTGAAAGGATATACTTTTATTCCGGTCTTATAGAAATTTCATCAAAATTAGTTCAGTAGTTGGGTTAAGTCGGTTATATTTTTGTAAATAACGTGTTTTATTAGTATTTTGTGTTTGTATTAGCTGTTGCAACACAATCGAAACGTCCGTCGTAATAAAAAATTAAAAAAGGTACAAACGCGATAAATACCTGTTTAAATCCGTAGTTATGTTTATGATAACTACATTCATTCAGAATGGTATTCACACCCTCTCACTAGCATCATATCAGCCACACGATGTCCACTGGCACAGCCACTGGCACATCCACTGGCTTCCCCCATATATTTCTACAGCTACTGATCTTGTGCGGTCTGCACCCAACGGCTCCCAGCAATCTTTATCAAGTCTTCTTTACATCTTGTAGGGGGCTTTTCAGTACGTCTTTCTGCCCCAATGAACGTCAGTTTTTCGTGCTATGTGCCCACTATCACATCAGTTTACTGATCCTCTGTATCTATATCTTATTTTTTTTTTAAATTACATAAGCTTAGCACTTACGCTGCTGGGCAAATATCTTTACAAACCTTTGATGTACCTTTGATATTAAACCAACCCTGCTGAAGAAGTTTTAGCTAAATAGATGTAATAAGAAACACATTCGCGCAAAGTTTAAACGAACATTAGCACTTTGTCATTCATTGTCGGTTTTCGAAGGTAATTTGACCTTATTTTACTTTAAAATCCGACTCTGGATGACAAACTGCAAATGTTTATTTAAGCTTTTTGCCAACTTAGTGTTTAAATAAGAAAAAACATAAGTTTTTATTTCTCACAAAAATATACACGTCTTGCTTTAAGTCCGAGCTGCATAGATAAGATATATTTAGATATTAGGTTGTAAACAAACATAATGGTCGTAGGAAACATCGTTAATCATCATCCCTACAACCTAGCTGTCAAATATTTTATCTCTTGCAAGAGTCAAACTCCATTTGATACAACTTACTTAAAAGCATTCAATGTGATTATCTATTTCGGTGTCCGCGAGTGTAAAGCTGTTAATTTAAATCTAATAATGATTGTATCGGAGTATTGGCTTGTTTTCGTGGAATCTGGCGCTTGGGTCTTTCGGGACATTACCTGCGTTCTACTGATTCAGATTACGAGTAATATAATACACAAGCTGTTTTGTTACGTACGACATTAATTTAAAACACAATTTCAATATGTTCAATTTTTATATATTTCGATACATTTTGAATAAACAATTTTTAACATTTTTAGACATCAAATCGGCGGCGTAGCCCCTTAGTCAGTTTAACAAGTCCTATTAACAAAATGTCACACAATGGGTGCCTGCAGATGGGCGTCGAAGCCGGGGCAGGCCGAGGAAACGTTGGCGTGACGACCTCGATGCATTCCAAGATGGCTGGTGGGACGTGGCGAGTGATCGTGAGATATGGGGGAACAGGCGGGAGACCTTTGCCTAGCAGTGGGAAAATAAAGGCTAAAAAAAATTAAAATATTTACAAAATGTATCCATTAGCCCTAACCGTGTTTTCATTTAATGTCGAACATTCCATCTGATAGTGGGGTCTGATCTTTTCGTTTTCTCTGTTCACTTCTCTATCCGTCGTAAGGTATAATAAATAGCCTGCAATAATTACATATTGCATTAAATAAATATTTTTAACAGAGGGGGAAAGTAGCAAAAAGAAAAATAGCTAAAGATGTGATCCCGTATGCCACGCCACAACTCTTTGTTTGCAGCTAAATTCATCATGTCGCTTTTTGGATGTCGGTGTGCGCGCGCATCGTAAAAATTTACCTACATATTTTTTTCCAAACGCACCAAAAGAAGTTTATCTACAAAAATGTTTCCATGTACGATTGGGACTGCACAGTATATTTTAGTTTATAGTTACTAGCTACTCAGCCCGCGGCTTCGCACGCTTAGAATGTCCCGTTCACGGGCGCACTTTAGGATAAAAAGTATTTATAAATACTCTTATATTTAAATGCAACGTTAAGTATATTCAAGTCAATCCATCGACTTCATTTTGAGTTTTGCGGACACAAACATACTGAATTATGGTATATAAATATTAGATGAGACTAAATGAGGCAAAAGAACTATGTCCGGGTTGTAGCAAGTGAAGATCCGTGGTCTCTACCCCTCTGTGATAAAGGCGTGACAGTATGTAATGTATGTATGTAAAGATTTAGCTCTCGAAGGAAGAGGTCATCACGAGTGTTTTGTTTCGAAAAATGGCAGAGAATTGCACAAAAATTAACGAACGAAAGTTCATCATCGATTATATCCAGGTATCGATTTGCTGATTCTGTGGGATGACTTAAGTAAGAATATTACGATCGTGGTAATAATAATATACTATTGAATACTCGACTGAGGCGATATAATCGCGAACACTTCGCTGGTTGAATGGTCTCCCTGCCGAGGTTTTCTTCAGGTACTGGTATGGGGTTCTTCAAAACGAGCGTTTTAAAAATGTTTAAAGGGTTGGCATCGCGCGTGGTGTTACAAACGTCCATAAGTTACGGTAACCGCTTACCATCAGGTGAACCGTATGCTTGTTTGTTACCGTAGTAGTATACAAAAAATACTCGGACCTAAAGGCCCCAACTGAAGACCAGAGCAGGTTTAAACGTCCTGCAAACTTTGAGTTGAGACCTTTTTGCAACCAATTTTTACACATATCTTTAAGTTAGATAGATGGATAGGCGTAGGCCGGCCCCCCACAAGGTGGACCGACGATCTAGTAAGAATCGCGGGAAGCCGTTGGGCGCAAACGGCTACCAACCGCTCGTTGTGGCGATCTAAGGGGGAGGCCTATGTTCAGCAGTGGACGTCCACCGGCTGATGATTATGATAATGAGATAGATAGATATAGACATTTATTTTATTTTATTTCGACACAAGTAACAAACACACAAAAACTACATACAGTGGATAACTAAAGACAGACAATTAAATACAGACAATCAAAAACACGTTAACATGAACAATAAAATAAATGTAACGCAAAAGTAAAAGTTGTATTACTCGTGCGCGATAACTTGGGACCTGCTAGGAATGCGACTCCCCGACCGCTTCCCCTGCACTTCCCCGATGACGCCCGTATTGTACCGTTCGCATCACTATTTTTTACTAGGGTTTTTAGTCTCGTACTGGCCTACGTCACGTAACGACGCGCTCTGGAATTCTTTTAGTTTTCGTTTGTGTTATTGTTTTGTTGTTGTAGTTTTTGTTGTGACATGATGACCTCTTACAAGAGACGAATGAATCGCAATTAATTGTAAATTTATCGGATACCTCTTCGTCAAGTGATTATAGTGAGACTGAGGACGAAGAACAACCTCTAGAAGGCATAAATCCACTAAGTAGTGACGAAGATGAGATAATGTAAATAATAGATAAAATAAATGTATAAACTTAATTATTGTATTTTTATTTTATTTAAATAGTGTAAAAAAGATTAGATAAAAAGCAGCGTCCTCCCTAAGTAACATAATAAATTAGGTTAAAAAAAAACAAAGACGAAGCCGCGGGCGGCTGCTTGTTATGTTCGCTTTTTTGCGGGCGGTACAAACACGCCAATATGACGTCACCGCGCTCAGGTCCCAACTTATCGCGCACGGGTAATATGTTGTTTTATGTATATGTACTTAATATGTTGAGATACTGTATTATTTTTAGTTATTAATAAGTTTTACAAATATATAACTTCTAATAATCTCATTACGAGTTAGTATTAGGCGTATTTGTAGGTACCTAATATGAATACGCGTATTGATTTTCAAAATACATGAAAGGGGCTGGAATAAATATTGTTATTTGATGGAGTTATTTTAATTTCCCCACTTTGCGTATATCTTGGAATAAACACATTACAACAGCGTATCTCTGTTATAAAATAAGAGCTTGCATCGCTCATAAATTATTTATATCGTACATTTTGTTGTTCAAACAATTTGTTCGTATGAAGCTTGGAGGCTCCGTAATGGATGCCTTTATCATGAAAGCTTTTAACGTACATAATAAAAGAAAACTCGTTATAACCCATTGGTATTTATATGCTGGGTTCTGTATATTTTAGATTTTGGAGGAAAAATTGCAAGATAATAGAATACAACAATCCATCAAGCAAGTCCAGTATTATGAAAAATAATGTTTGACATTTCACACAGCGCTATCTGGCCCCAAACTAAGCAATAACTCGAAATCATTGTGTTTTATCAGTTATCTAAACTGATATTTTTTTTTATAATATTAAGATAAACGCTTAGATCCGGAACAAACATTTTGTCGAGAATGCAAACATTTTATCCGCAGCGGGAAATGAACGCACAACCTCCTGCGTTATAACCGGCTACATCATCCTCTCAACCTGATCCTGATTGATGGCAACATCTTCTTCTCAGTCGGGCACTCTTGGCAGAGTGGTCGTGGTTATATCAGGTCTTAGCTCTTGAGTGGAGGCTCTAGCGATGCGTCTATATTCAGCTCTATCGAAAGCATATCAAGAACATTCAGTCATGGCAGGGTGTGGGATGGTCTTGATGAGGTCTGATCATCACATTGGAGAGCGACGAGTTGATAGCAACTAGCTCGTTATAAATTTAGATTAAACGAGGTCAAGCCAAATAAATAAAATTAATTGAGCCAAAGTTCCATGGGCAACCCTAGATTGCAACAGTTATGATGGCACTTAAACCCTTTCCAAAGAACCCTTAAGAACACTTTCGGATCCCCACGGAACCCTAACGATAAGGCAGTGGGTAATCATGTTTTATATGAATCGAATTATCTGAGAAACGTTGAAAAATCAACTTACAATGATCCCTTAGACAATAAAGGAAAACGTACTAACAGGTTTGTTGCTTACTAGCTTACGCCAGCGGCTTTGTAGATGTTTTAATCCAGGCTATAGTCCATCTATATACCAAATTTCATCGAAATCGATTAAGCCGTTACGACGTGATTGAGTAACAAACAAATATCCAAACTTTTGCATTTGTAATATTAGTGTGATGCTATGCTACTAATTGCATACGTAGTTATAGAGTTCTTTTACTAACTCAAAGAAAAAAATACGAATTTTTCATCATCGAAGAGCAAAAATACTCTTATTAAATTTTCGCGAACTATACTCATGTTTTTAAGAGGCCGTTCCCATATCTGCCGCTGTCAAGTTTAGGTATTTACGAAGTTGGGCGGGCGCGCGGCTCGCGGATTTGTGTGCTTGTATCCTATACACCTCATTATAGGACAAACAATTTTGATCCTTTGTCCGAGATTATATGAGTCTGACAAGATTTCTAGAAGTAAAATAACTAGTGGTTCGCCCCGAACTGAGATCTCGCGAGTCTCCCACAAAACAAAAAAATAATAATATTCACATCATCATCATCATCATATCAGCCGTAGGACGTTCACTGCTGGACAAAGGCCTCCCTCATTGATCTCCAGGAACTGCGGTTGGAAGCGGCCTGCATCCAACGCCGACCTGCGGTTCTTACCAAGTCGTCTGCCCATCTTGTGGGTGGACGTCCTACGCTGCGCTTGCCGGTCCGTGGCCTCCACTCGAGAACCTTTCGGCCCCATCGGCCATCTGTTCTGCGCGCTATATGGCCTGCCCATTGCCACTTCAACGTGCTAATCCGTCGGGCTATGTCGGTGACTTGAGTTCTACTACGTATCTCCTCATTTCTGATTCGATCCCGTAGAGAAACCCCGAGCATAGCCCTCTCCGTAGCTCGTTGAGCGACTCTGAGCTTATTCATAATATTATATAATAACATAATATTCACAATCTTTGACTAATTGATATAGCGAAGCGAGAAGCCATTTTTATTCGTAAGAGGATAAAGTAAATTGAATTTAGAACAACGTGTGCACTAAGTTTGTGAATTCAAAACATCATTAAACCTATTTACTTCTACCTACAAGGTGCCGAATTTAATATACAACCTTTTTTAATTTGTTAAAAACTTAGACTTTTTGGTGTATTACTTTTTTTGCATTTAGTCATTTCCTCGCTGAGGTGGGATGAAAAGTCACGTGTTACACTCGAGTGCAAAGATATTTCACCTCGTGCTCTTTTGATTCCCTCGCTAACGTTCAGGATTCAAATTTTAGAATCCTTCGCTTGATCAAAATTGAGTACGCGGTTAAAAAGCAACTGCACTCTTGTATAATCCATACTAATAGACAAATTCGAAAGTAGTTACCTTCGAATTTGTAGTCTATCTGTCTCTGTCTGTCTGTCTGTTTATTTGTTATGTTTTCACACGACTAAACGGCTAGACGTGTCTTGATGAAATTTAACGAGGAATAACGTGTATCATGAGAAATGGGATAGTTTTTCGGAATATTATGTGTTTTTGTCATAAAGTATTGATAATAATTCAAACACTTAGACTGCACCACAGATCAGAAAATAGTAGTTGGAACATCGTCGTGTTCACGAAGTTAGAGGCAAAAAGGTAACTTCTCACTTCATGGTCGCGTCATACTGGCTCAGGTTTGTGGTTAAAGATATTTTATTCTCAAAGAACAGGGTTCACTTACAGAGAACATCTAATTACATTATTGTACTGGATTATGTCCAGTGATATAACAGTAATATTGCTTAACTAAATATATATTACAATAACTTAATGTTCTTTAGTATATAGTTTCTCAATATTTTTTTAAATACAGACATACTAGGGGCTTCTTTGACTATATTGGGCAACTTATTATATAGCTGTACTCCTTCAAATGTTATATTTTTTTTCCTTATTTAGTTCTAGGTCTGTTTATTTTTAGAGCTTCGTGTATTATATTGGTGGACTTCATCTTTCCTCATAAAAGTTATGCCTGTATGTATGTCATTTTTACTATTTTTCTAATAAGGCAGCACGTATTAAAGGTATAGAGTTGTTTTATACTCATCAGTTGGGTTTCTTTGTATAGTGTTTCTGTCCGTGTAAAGAAGTTGCAGTTAAGCAAGACTTTGATTATTTTGTTCTGTGCTGTTTGTAGTTCCTTTAAATTTGATGGTTAGGTTTAACCAGAGTTCAGAAAATAAAAACTTTTTGGTTTAGCTATAACTATGCTTACCTCGCCATGTCGTCTGCCCATTCGGCTAACGACGGTGTCGGACGGAAGTATGCGATTTCGTAAATGGGCGCTGTTTTAATGACAACGAGGATTTAAGTCCACGCGAACGAAGTCGCGTGTAAACAATTCGTATGTTTTTATGAAACAAAAAAACGAGTGTGCGCTAGACTGAAATAGAACTTCTTTTTCAAAATATTAATTTATAAAATGGTTCAATTATAAAATTGTATACACGTCTCTAGGTCGATCAGTCTATGTTCATTCTGGACATAAGCATCTCGCACTCGCACATTAACGTTTAAAAATATACGTAACGTAACTCGTTTTCCTTCTATCTTCACTAACTTATATCTTCCTCTCAAGTTCCGTTCGCACTTTTCGTAACGCATTCACCAGCTTACTCCCCACGTCAAGCGTGCGTAAAGTTTTACTTCAAAAACAGTTAAATCATATAAAGACCGTTGGAGGTTGGCAGACTACCAAGAAGTGGCCCTAAGACACTGGTTGCATAACGCGCCTTGCCCCGCTGATCGGCAATGCAGTTCAGTGCAATTCATTTATTCATGTAGGGACTTTCTTATACTAGGTATAACAATTTAAAATTAACATCATTTAGGTACGGACCCATTACATAACAATCAGAATTTTAAAGATACAATGTCAAAATGAATAAAAATAAGCATAATAATGAAAAAACATGTCACAAACGTAAAAAAAATAATTGTCAAAATGATGAAATAACTCAGTATTTGAAATATTTACCCATATTCGTGGTTATTGTCTAGTAGAGTTCCATGACAATGATTGCGTCCGAGGAATTACTGCCAGTGTCATTATTTCTACTACCAAGCATTAATGCATTGCTATGTTCGATAAAAATCAAAATCAGAATTCATTTAATCATCAAAATCATAAGGATCCCTTTGAAACGTTAATTTTAATGCATATTCCTTCGCGATGAAAGAAACGCAAGAAATAAGGCCGGTTGCTCTTTTTAATTATTCTTTTAGAATACATAACAATAAAGAAAATCAATTTCGTCTAAATTGTAACAACGGTTTTTCCCGTCTAGGGTTGAAATTTTTGAGATGATTTTAAAAATCTTTAAATTGTAACATTTATGTACGTAACAATAATGTTACAATTGTTACATTATACTCAGAAGTCTCGTAACTCTGTTTGTCTGTAAACTGCTGGAACTATGTTGATGTGGTATTTATATAAATTATGAGTTGGATTGAGACATAGGCTACTTTTTTACAACCTCCATGGCGCAGTGGACGAATAGCCGGCTGAGTCGCAGGAGGTGGCGGGTTCGATTCCCGCCGCGGAACAAACGTTTGCACGATCTACAGATATTTGTTCCGGATTTGGGGTGTTATTCTATTTAATCTAAGTATGTATTAAAAAAAATATAAAATATATAAGTATTCTATCAGTTATTTGGTACCCATAGTACAAGCCTTACTTAGTTTGGGGCCAGATAGCGCTGTATGAAATGTCCATCATAATTTATTTATTTATTTTGTGGACCACGAAAATGTGTACCTACAGTAGGTACATACCTACCTATAGTCCGCCAACGTTAAGTCAGCGTATCAGTAAGATTATGAAGGAATTATAATTTTCTTATAATCTTACATTTCTAGCGTGACGGTAGTCCTTCACGCTGTAATAACATAGGTATAATCCGTGATTATCTGTACATGTTGCCTAAGGTGATAAGTATAATTATCATCGTATCGGCTATAGGACATCCACTGCTTCACAGCCCTCCCCCATACATCTCCAGGGCGACCATCTTGTACGCCTACAACGGCTCTCAGGAACCTTTAACAGGTCGCCCATCTAGGGATTCCATTGTGTGGTTTCCACTATTGAACCTTTCTGCCCCAACGGCCGTCAGTTTTTAGAGATATGTGCAAAAAACAAAATCCATATTTATTAATTCATTAAAATCACAAGGATCACTTTGAAACGTCAATTTTACTGTCCTTCGCAACCAAGCCAAAAAAGAAAGGCAAGAAACAAGGCTGGTCATTATTTTTAAATGATCCTTTTGTAATACGAAACAATAATGAAAATAAATTACGTCTAAATTGTAACATTTTTGAACGAGTTGGAGCAATTTCAATTCCAAGCTTCTCTATCATCTAAATAATCCGATATTGTATAGTAGGCTTTTTACAAAGATTTTATTTAATTACGTTTTAAAATTTGTTAATTGTCAACTTTTGTACAACACTTGGGAGTTTGTTATACAAGGTGTGCCCCGATAATGCCACTTTAGCTTGTCGTCTGGGCTATGTCAGAGATATTGGTTTGAAAAACCAAGCATAGTCTACTTCATAGCACGCATAGCGACCTTGAGGCATATTACGAGGCCCATAGTCGGGGTGTCCTCTAGGACACCACGCCCATAAAAGTACTGTAAAAATAGTTAGTAATATTTGCAGGTTCTACCCATTATTTTCAGCAAGCATTAACGGTTCATATCTGGCAAACTCTTTTATTTCTACTCGTTATTCGGCGACCGTCGCGCTCCCGTAAAAGGCCTTAACAGCTATATCGAAATCCAGATTTGAATGTATACCTGCCGTTAATGGTGTAGGGCGAGGGGCGGTTTGCGAGGGGGGGGGGGAGGGGGTGTTGCGGGTGGCGGGTGGCCCGTGCCGGGACATTACAACGATTTAACACGATTGCCATAAGGACAATGTTCTCAAGGTTTGCGTCCAACGAAATTGCCACATGATGGGAAACTAATTTAAATATTAAAGACTAGCTGACCAATCCGCAGCTTCGCACGCGTAGTTTTTCAATAAAAACATTATCCTCCTTCTGCGCAGTTGGGTAAACAGTAGCCTATGTCATATATTTTGTAAGCTATTTTTGTGTGTAAATCTATTTGTGTACAATATAGAATAAACAATCAAATCATTCCTCTTTATAATATTAGTATAGATAGCAAATTTTATTAAGTTGACACTTCACATTTTTTTTAAAAGTAAGTAATAAGCCAAATAGCCAACAAAATTAAGCACTTTATGTAGATATATTAATGTATTTCGATTATGTATGTGTAATATTACTAGTGGTTATGTGAGAACAGTAGGCCTTGCAACCCCTTATAAACATGCAAAACTGACACTTTCCCCTGTTCCCTGGCTTAGCGATTACTCGCGTTCTCTTAGGCCTAGGAGGTTGAATCTGGTGTCTACGTCATCTTTTCTTCTAGGCAAGCGTTTACCATTGTAGACTGCACCATCACTTACCATCAGGCGAGATCGTGGTCAAACGCAAGCCTATAATATATAAAAAAAAAGTGTTTGTCTCGTGAAGGTGAAGAGGACGGCGTAGTCTGATTGGTATAGGTAGGTACAAATTTTCCTACATAAATTTAAAAATTGAAATCTCTCCATAAATTACTCTACAGCAAACTTTCCGCCCCCCCCCCCCTTAGTTTCCCCCTCCACACCCCCTTTTAGTTTTTTTTCACAAAACTTTGTGTAGAATGAAGTTCTTAGTGTGCTTCTCAAATTTGATTGAAATCCGTCGATAAATAACGCTACAGCAAACGTCCCCACTTTTCCCCCTTATTTTACCCACAATCAAAAATAACGATCGAAAAAAAATTTAAAAAAATCAAGGATGTGTCCTAATTTTCGTCAAAATCGGTTGAAAGTTGCGACCTGTATGCGAGAACTGACAGACAGACAAAAGCATTTTTTGGCGATTTAGAAACTGAGACGCTTCGCTCGCTCGGTCAATTATTATTAATTTTTGTAAGTTTGTTTTATGGTAAAGTTACAGTTGCTCAAGTTAAAGTTTGTTTATCTATTTTCTGGAGCTGGAAGAAAATGCTGATTAGCATTAAGTTCGCCTGTGTATTATTTAATAAGTTCATTAAATAATTTTCTAATCTAATACGCCCATAAATTTTTTTCTGTCTCGAACCTGCGTATTGAGGTAAACAAAACATTCTCTATTTTTATGACTTCAATCTAAAGGGTCATTCAATCTAATATATTCCTTTTTGGTAACATAGTATCTAAAATAATGAAAACCGGCCAAGTGCGAATCGAACTCGCGTACGAAGGGTTCCGTACCATTATTTATAAAAACGGCAAAAAAATCATGTCTGTTGTACGGGAGCCCCACTTAAATATTTATTTTATTTAATAGCACAATTTTATTTATTTACTTAAATGGTAAATTCCGAAAAATAAAATAAGTTAATAATTAAGATTAATTTTGGTACTTACAAGTTTCCGCGAGAATTTAAATTTGCCGATATCTTTTTATCGTGTTGACTCAAGATCTTGATTTTTATGCAATTAATAAGGACTATAAACCTCAGTATCTGGTATACATTTCAACTTGCTAGGCCCACCCGTTCCTGAGAAAATCGGTGGTGTCACACGGACAGACTGGCGGACAGATGGACAAGAGAGTGATCTTGTAAGGGTTCCTTTTTTACCTTTTGAAGTACGGAACCCTAGTTAAAGGAAAAGCTTGATAATAAAAAAATATAAATAAACAAATTTCTAGAAAAACTAACCACTAACTTACCCATAGGTACTTGTAAGTTGCGAAGGAGCTACCATCTTAGCTTTTCCCGTTGAGCTACAACATGGTGTGCTTCTAGAGAAATGTAAACAGGTTTCTACAGGGTATGGAACGCATCGACAATACCCCGGATGTTACCGATGTCAACAGGCGACGGTTCACCATGTTTGCCTACTAATTACATTAAAAATAACCACGTTCGGTTATTTCTAGGCATGCATGTTCGTAAACTGCACTATCGCTTACCATCAGACGAGATTGTGATCCAACGCAAGCTATTTCCAACATAAAAAAACCTTTATATCGTAGAAAATTCGCTGTCTCTCCCAAATTGTGGCACACGAAAGGTCCAGCTAAAATGGGCGCTTTCACAGTTTTCAGCGAACATTTGAATGGAAACGACTTCATTCAGATAACTGCTACGATTTTATCTTTGTATATTTCATGCACAGATTATGGTCCCATTGATGGTGGCTGCACTTTTTGCCACAAGGTAAAAGGGTTGTAGCTTTTGATGGCAAAACATGAATTGCAACACGATGTTTGACAATTACGAGTTTTAGCGTATAGTTAGTAGTTTAGCGTATAGTTAGTAGTTTAGCGTATAGTTAGTAGTTTAGCGTATAGTTAGTAGTTTAGCGTATAGTTAGTAGTTTAGCGTATAGTTTGGTTTTAGTTCCAGTTAGGTTTTGTAATCGAAGTAATTACATTATGTAGTTAAAAAGATTATCAAAACAGTTTTCCAAAATAAGATATTTTTTTTGAAAAAGGACTAGCGTAGTATATTTTTATTGTCTTTACTTTTTCTAGCAACCCTATCTGTGTGGTGCATTGGGTATATAGCCGGCTGAGACACAGGACGTTGCGGGTTCGATTCCCGCCGCGAAACAAATTTTTCAAAATTTGCATGATCTACAGATATTAAATTTGTTCCAGGTGTTTCTCTATAAAATAAAATAAAGTATGTATTTACAAAAAGAGGAAGTTATCTGATTCCTATATTACAAGCTTTGCTTTGTTTGGGGCTAGATAGCGCTGTGTGAAATTTCCAGCATCATATATTTATAGATGATTTTTTTAAAGCCTCTGGTATGCTCTTATTTATTTTATTTTATAAGCCACACATTACAAGCAAAAAAATATAACTTAACTAAAATAACAATTTTATCTGGCTTGAAACGTAACTTATGTGCGCACAGAAAAACAGAAATATACTCATCGAGGAAACAAAAAGAAAAGCATGTTTAAGAACATAACTAATAGTTAAAATGAAGAGACACAAAACTGAGAATCAGAAGAAGAAAACTAATAAACGATAATTAAAACAAAAATCAAACACGTAATATGTACAAATTACCTAAATATACTATCAACCGACGTGGAAGCCCACGACGCTATTATGAGCGTCTGTATCCCGGTTAAAATGGAGGATGTCTTTGAGTTGTGTGTTGTGGATGTCTTTATATAGCTTAGGGTTAAAAATTCGCCTTTGCTAACTAATTGACCATTAATGGCACTCCAAAAAAATAATGACTCGATGTTTGGATATTGAACTATGCAGTATATAATCTACTCACTGTGATTCCTATACTAACGTATTCATCGAGCGTTTTCATAATACAAATAAGGTTTTTTTTGTACGAATAATAGTAATAATAATATAATAATAATAATATAATATAAATATATAATAATAATAGCTTCTTTCATGTTATTCTGTCAATGAATCAATGGGCTTAAACTTATCGTCGTATCAACTTCACAGTATACGTAGTTTCATAAACAGTAGATATAATTCATATTTTGAGACGGAAAGTTGACGTTTCATAAATAACCCTGGTAAATAAATTAATATTTAATTTTGAGTATTAGTTACATAATATTTTAATACGGAATTTCGTGTCTTTTGATTTTGTTCGTAATATCATTCAGTTTGTTTTTATTTCACATAATTAATGTTTTAATAATTGTGTTTGAAATTGTCCGTATAAAATTACTGTTTCACCATCAGCAATTTAAATTTTGAAATTTGTGCACGTTACCGTATGCAGTGTCCTTACTGCTTATATAAAGTACCTATTCAGTCGTCTTATCGATATGTTATAAAAAGCGTCGCTAAAACACATTCAATCAGTGGCATAGAGGCACAGACCACGTAATCATGGTGATCACAGTCTACAAAATCAACGCGTCCCCCCCTGCAAGGGCAGTCCTGATGATGGTCGACATCCTAGGACTGAAAATAGAAACCCAAGAAGTGAACACACGAGCTGGCGAACAACACAAACCAGAATTCACTGAGAAAAACCCTCTCCATTTAATCCCGCTGCTTGAAGATGGAGATTTCATCTTAGCTGATAGTCACGCCATCATAACCTACCTAGTTTCAAAGTATGGAGCGGAGAAACGAGCGACTTACTACCCTGCGGACTTAAGGATAAGAGCTACAATAGATCAGCGTTTGTTTTACGATGCGACGCTGCTTTTC
Organism: Philereme vetulata; assembly: GCA_918857605.2. Taxonomy (NCBI): domain Eukaryota; kingdom Metazoa; phylum Arthropoda; class Insecta; order Lepidoptera; family Geometridae; genus Philereme; species Philereme vetulata. The sequence goes on along the minus strand of OU975451.1, from coordinate 1,496,406 downwards.
CCGAAGGTTAGAAGTATGATGAGCAGTGTTCTGAAAGAAGGCGCGGCAGGACCAAGTCCTCAGCAGATCGCAGAAGTGTTAGAATGTTACGGCTTCGCTGAGAAGTACCTAGAACGATCACCGTTCATCGCCACAGACCATATAACTGTAGCTGACATTTCCTGTGTGTCAAGTATTTCGGCTTTGGATGTATTTGTTCCTATTGGCGAAGAGTTTCCGAGGTTGAGGGAATGGTGGGAGAAAATCCAAGCTCAAGAATGGTATGTGACGGCGAATGCGCCCGGTCATGCAGAATTTTCTGGTTACTTGAAACAGGTGACGGAGAAGAACTCTGAGGCTAAATCGGTTCGTCTGGCAAAAAAATAGCATCTAGCAATGTTCTGCCAAATAACAAGTAGAGTTTTTTTGCAGTAAAGCAGCAATGTTCTGCCATATAACAAGTAGAGTTTTATTGCAGTAGGTAGTAGTTTATTTATATGTGACAGAAGTGTGTAACAAGGATATCAATTACAAAACCCTATATAGCTATCCTTGAATATTATTTAAGTGAGGTACTGTTCTCCTATTTTTATCAGTGATAGTGCGGTGTTTCGAAATTTTTATTTAAGTACTATTTAAAGTCTATTATGTACCAATATGACCATCATCATTATCCACAACCGATATTGATACGTTTCCCTAAGTTATTACCATCCACCACCATCTTGTGCTCGTCTGACTCATCGACTTTGGACTGGTCAAATAAGTACCATGTATATTAAAATTAGTCTCTGATTTTATAACAGTTTTTTCAGTTATTTTATGGTATTTAAGTGAAGTATAATTGCCACATAGAACTATTATCATCATCATCATATCAGCCGTAGGACGTCCACTGCTGGACATTGATCTCCAGGAACTGCGATTGGAAGCGGCCTGCATCCAACGCCGACCTGCGGTTCTTACCAAGTCGTCTTCCCATCTTGTAGGTGGACGTCCTACGCTGCGCTTGCCGGTCCGTGGCCTCCATTCGAGAACTTTCCGGCCTCATCGGCCATCTGTTCTGCGCGCTATATGGCCTGCCCATTGCCACTTCAACGTGCTAATCCGTCGGGCTATGTCGGTGACTTGAGTTCTCCTACGTACAGAACTATTATAATTTATTTTTTAAAAAAAAACGTTGTAAGTTTTTGGTTGAAAATTACTTTTTCAAAACAAGCTTTTATACAATTCAGAATGCGAACCTCAAGCAGATTCAAATGAGCCCAAACACTAGTAGCCTGCTATAATCCATTCTGAAGTTTCTTTTTCTAGCATCCGTTTCCATCATGAGACCACCTCCATGGTGCTTACCATATTATTGGATTGTCACCGAAGTTACATATGTATTTCAAATTTCAGCTCAATCGCTTGAGGGAAACGGGTTTAAATTTTACTTAGAAAACTTTCGTGATTGATTTCAATCATTATTATAAATACGGGATTTATCACGTACCGTCTTATCGGTGTTTCGACCGACAATGTTTCGGTTCAATTCGTGAACCTTCATCAGGGTGAGTGCGATCCGCTCCGAATAACGTCTCGCCTCGCACGGGTTTAAATTTCAGTTGCAAGATTCCACCCGGACAAACATCCATACATTGCAAGTTAATAAAAAGCAAGTAAATAGACCATAAATATTTTATAACAATGAATATTATCTTTGCTATGACAATAATGCAAAGATAACCTCTTTTATAAGTGGGCTTCTATTAATAGCCCACTCGAATTCTGATATCATTAATAGGCTATTAATGATATCAGACTTCGAGTGGTACTTACATGATGTAAACCAATAGTTGCCATCGACTAGCAGGTAAGCATCATCGTATCAGACAAACGACGTCCACTGCTGAACACAGGCCTCCTCCATAGATTTCCAGAGCGACCGATCTTGTTCGACCTGGACCTGACAGCTCCCAGCAACTATTATCAGTTCATCTTTCCATTTAGTGGGGGGCCATCCTACACTGCGCTTTCCAGTGCGAGGTCTCCACTCGCGAACCTTTCTGTCACAACGGCCGTCAGCTTTTCGAGCTATGTTCTCTGCCCACTGCCACTTCAGGTTGCTCATCCTATGTGCTATGTCGGTGACTTTAATTCGCCTACGAATCTCGTCATTTAGAATTTGATCTCCTAAAAATTTGTATATAGGATATAGTGCTGATCAGTAAAAACCTCACTCTTAAGTTTTGAGTTTCTCCACCAGGCTAATGGTCGCAATTTGCGTTCTTCAGATTCCCTCCAACTTATAACTCCTGTCCATACGACAGAGTTTTATGGTCGATCCTTCACTGTAACAGCCGTACGATTGTGGAACGCTTTGCCCCTCTATAAGAACATCCAAGTCTATAGTAATTTTAAAACAAAAGTACACACCCATTATCTGTCCTTGTTTTGAAGTTGTAACTGCTTGTTAATTCATCATAACCATTTTTATAGTTGCTTATTGTATTAATATTAAATTTATGTTAGTACTAGTATTTTAGGGTTATAGTATGTAGGTATGTTTTTAATTATATAATAAATATATAATATAATATAATATATATATAATAATAATATAATATATAATATATTATAAGTATATAAATGCACCGCCGTCATGTGATACATTATAATCCTGTCCATACAAAGGTTGTCTGGAAGAGATCGCTTTCAGCGATAAGAGCCCATTGTACTAAATCTATTTATAAGAATTATGTTCTGTATTTTACTTTGGTGTACTATAAAGAGTTATTTTATCTTATCTTATCTAAGACAGTTTTGTGAAGAGTACTTGAAAGTCTTATTAATAGGAATTAGATATAGTAAAGTACCTATGAATAGTACGCATTGTAGTTCAAATGAGTACCGCTTAATGGATAAGTATCATCATATAAATAGAACCACGGACAGAAATAGATCAGTTAGCCAAAAACATTGGGTAAGACAATATGACTATCACAATTTACCGGTTTAACGGAAGCCCACCGGCCAGATCCGTTCTCATGACAGTGGAATTACTAGGACTTGAAGTTAAATTCATAGAAGTGAACACATTAAAAGGAGAACAATTACATCCGAAGTACGTAGAAAAGAACCCAACGCATACACAACCATTACTAGAAGAAGAAGATTTTATTCTACCGGACTCTATAATAATCTACCTAGTGTCAAAGTACGGTGGTGAGAAGTTTGCGAGTTTGTACCCTGAAGATTTGAAGATAAGAGCGATTATTCACCACCGATTATTCTTCGATGCAACCTTTCTGTTTTCAAAAGCAAGGGCTATCGGATTAAGCATTGCAAACAAGGCTTCAGGACCATCTACCGAACAAATTCAAGAAATACACGAAACGTACGGATTCTTGGAAGTATATCTAGCAAATTCGAGATTTTTAGTCGAGAATGAAATCACTCTAGCTGATATTTCTTGTCTAGCCAGTGTTTCATCCTTGCACGTCTTGGTTCCAATCCCTTGTCTGTTTCCAAAGTTGAAGGCTTAGTTGAAGAGGGTGGGTGAAGAAGCATGGTATCAGAAAGGGAATGTACCTGGACTGGTCATCTACGATAATTTCTTTAAAACACAGATGGAGAAAAACTTAAGAGAGAATTCTTAGTGAGTTATAGTTCTTATTCAAATTAGTATACGCGTATGTATTTCCTTGGTATTTTTATGTGAGGTTTTGTTGATTTTGTCCGATTTATTATTATTTTTTTATTATTTGGAGCCTGTACTGTTCCACTGCAGGGCAAAAGCCTCCCTTCCTTCCTTCCACTACACCCTATCATGCGCGTGTGTGCTTCAGTTTTCCCTAAACGAGTCGAGTTCGTCTTTCCATCGGCGTTGCGGTCTGCCACGTGGTTGTTTTCAGTCTTTTGGGATCCACTCTGTGGTGGATTTTGGCCACAACTCCTCTGACATGGGTCAGACATAGCCCGTCTTAACAAGTCCACTTTAACTTGCGTACTTGGTTCCCAACGTCCGCGATTTCTGTTTGGGAGCGCGTGAATTACCATAGGATCTACTAGATATATAGCTTTAAGTATGGTGATTCATGTGCTATGTGAAGATATGTAGGGAAAAAGATGACTACAATTTTTTTTTTACAAAAAAAAATGTATATAAGTATTCTATTAGTGGAAATGAGGAGATACGTAGGAGAACTCAAGTCACCGACATAGCCCGACGGATTAGCACGTTGAAGTGGCAATGGGCAGGCCATATAGCGCGCAGAACAGACGGCCGATGGGGCCGAAAGGTTCTCGAGTGGAGGCCACGGACCGGCAAGCGCAGCGTAGGACGTCCACCCACAAGATGGGCAGACGACTTGGTAAGAACCGCAGGTCGGCGTTGGATGCAGGCCGCTTCCAACCGCAGTTCCTGGAGATCAATGAGGGAGGCCTTTGTCCAGCAGTGGACGTCCTACGGCTGATATGATGATGATGATGATGATTCTATTAGTTATCTGGTTCCCATAATACAAGCTCTGCTTAGTTTGGGGCTAGATAACGCTGTGTAAAATGTCCAGTAATATTTATTTATTTATTAAGAGAGTAATACTTATTACTCAGAAGTGGGTAACGACAGGCTCTGAAAGTTGATGATGATAATGTGTTAGTTCTTAAACAAATTAGTTAAATATTAATATTTTTTATAGATTATTCATCGGTTTATTTGAATTTTGTTGTGCATTTTTGTTATTCAAAGAGTAAATCATACAAGCTTTAGTTTTTTTTTTAATTATAACTGAATTAAAATACATGGTACTTTAAAACCTGTTTCTAACGCCTAGTAGTACAATCCGTACATTTTTTTCGAAATTAATTCAGAAAGCCAGTAACTCATCCACACCGATAACGATTCAAACAGCTTCAATAAATATTGGTTTCCCGCCAAAAAACAAAAATATTTCACTCTTAATCATACTAAACTCTAAACGTATGATACAGGTTGATGTTAAACCCCAAACGGTCAACTTTTGAATGAATTAATAAAATGAATTAATTAATGAAAACACTGTATTTCACACCGTAAAAGAAACATACATAAAAATAAAAATGCAACCAAAAAGTAAATGATTTTACAATTAGCTCAAATTCTATTATATCCTATAAATACCGTGATGTCGTGATGGGGATACGTTACGATGACATTTAAAAATTCGCGGCCATTATCTTTCTCTTTAAAAGTTAAAAGTTTTTGCTTAAAAAGAGATACCTAACAGTATGTAAACTATTTATAAGTTACATAAATAAACAATTCTATTTTTAGTTTTTTTATTTTTAAATCTAGTTAAAGTTTGCGACACAATTTATAATTGTAACAAGATTCTCATCAAAAAAATTCTTATTTCACAAGATTTTACCATAAGTAGCCGCAGTAGCCTGGTGGGATGTACCCCGACTTACGATTCGTGGGTTCGAATCCCGGCCGTGCACCGAAACCACTGCTCGAAAAATTAATGTAATGTGTTAATGTGTTTACACGTGCTAAAACAGTCCAGAAATACCTCGCGAGGAAACCTGCATGTCTTAGAACCAAAAATTGGAATGCATAATATATATGCCATGTGGTTAGCATTGCTACCTATCACGTGAATGCCTAGGTAATCCGCAAAAAGTGGGCATGCATCAAACGTAATGTTTGGTCTTGCCTCTGATGACCCCCTTGTGCGGTATTTATATGAGTCCGCGTAAGAGTAAGAGATTTGAGTATGGCCATCATGGATAATAATTTAGTCAAACTATATTATTACTGTTAATATTAATAATACAAAAACATATGTATAAACTGTTACCTATAAGTAGTTATTATCTTAGCAATAAGAAAAAAACCGGCCAAATGCGAGTAGGACTCGCGCGCGAAGAGTTCCGTAACATTATCTATAAAAACGGCAAAAAATCATATTTGTTGTATGGGACTTATATATGTATTTGTTTTATTTAAATTTAATTATTTATTTTTAAAGTAAATAGGTAGATGTCAAATGCATGAGACTCACAAAGGACCGGAAAGAATGGCGTAATAAAAAGGAGGCCTATACCCAACAGTGGTTACAGACGGGTTGAGATGATGATGATGGAATTAATACATAACTAAATATTCTGTGAATATTTCAAGCGTCTACCTGTTGTCGTTATCAATATCGATCTAAAACGAGCAAAAAAATATCACGTTTGTTGTATGGGAGCCCCCCTTAAATATTTATTTTATTATGTTTTTAGTCATTGTTGTAATAGCGGCAACAGAAATACACCAACAGTGAAAATTGCAACTGTCTAACTATCACGGTTCATGAGATACAGCCTGGTGATAGACGGACAGTCAGCGGAGCCTTAGTAATGGGCCGTTTTACCCTTTGGGTACGGAACCCTAAAAATGAATAAAGGTTTATTTATTAACTTATAATATAGCAGATGCGCCTGGGCAAGGTCATTGAACAGCTCGTACTAACTTTTCAGTAATCTGTGGCTGTACAATGTAAATCGCACAATACGCTATTCTCTATGCCTCTAACGTTTCTGCGAGCAGATTTTTATCGATTTTTTTCGAGATTTTAATAAAAGTACAAGAATACTGTATGGATATAAATGTATTTATATTTTGTTTAGAGAAACCATCCATTCAATATAATTAGTTCAAATAGCAGCCCCTTATATATCGCCGTTAGATTTAGGATGAAAACAAACCTTGTATCCTCTTACGAGAGTGGCTTCCATTCTTAGAGATTCTTTTAGAAAATACGTGCCCAATTATTTTCCCCCTGAAAGTATCTACTCAATAAAAAACCCTCGAAAACACAATGCAACAATTCCAAGAACATAATTTAATTCAGTGCTGTCTTGTTTGATCCTCCTAATACAGAGCAGCCTGTATTCGAAAGGTTCGTTCTAATTATATTTGCAGTAGATTTATATCGGTCGGTCCGTTTGTCAATGCTCACGGGCAAATTAATTAGGGATCGGTCGCGGGTTCGAGGCCCGTACGTGTTTCAGTGTTCAATGGGTGTGATTTGGGTGAAATATTGGCAAGAATGTGAATGATATTGGTGGAATTTTGCACCTAAAAACAATAAGGCACTTTAATGGATAATTAATTGGAACTTACCCAGCAGTGGATGAACGCAGGGTGTGGTGGATGATGTTAATGATGAAATAGTGAACACACAAAGTTAAGGTAGATAGGACTCTAATGGGTACCAATACAAGAACATTAATATCAACTTAGAAGCACTATTTTCACTAAAAACGAGATATTCACCATGATTTGTGAGTATTTTGACGCAGTTGCATGCGCCATGATCACGGGTAAACTTCATAACCATTAGAGTTTTAAAATTTATGAGCGATTTAGTTTTAACACAAAGAGAACCTTTCATAAATGCCATCAAGAATTTATTCTACTGATAAAATATAGTTCTGTATGAAATGACCCGTAATTTTTTTTTTATACAACTTATATGCGAGCGTGCAGTCCACCAGATGTTGCTAGCCCACGGATATCCACATAGAATTCAAAACAAGCTATTATGTTGTCTTGATCTCTATGTGGATACGTTGCCATACTATAGGACTTAGCTGTTATGCCTATGTGCAAGTAATTACAGGAACATACCATTACCATCTAACCGGAACACAGCAGCACGTGTACTGCTATTTGGCGGCAGATAAAGGTAAGGCGGTGATGCCCACTTCCTCGAGCTCGTTCACAAAAGCTCTACCACCAGTAAAAATATTTAATAATATTTGTTTACTTACGTATTTATAGAATGATCATCACTCAGCATCACTCAGCCTCCAGTCTGGCTCAATTTAGCTTTAAGATAATTGTTCATCGCGCTTCACCAAGGTGTAGCGTAGCACGATGCATTGTATGTACTCGTGCCCCAACTAGTGTTGAGTACTGCCAAATGAAAAAGGTAATTCCTATCGATTAATCTGTTATTTATGTGACCTAATTGTGTTGGTCCTGTTCCTGGCCTAGGTTCTCCACCTGGCTGGTGTAGCACGGGGACTATAGTCCCGTGCTCCAACTGATGATGTTATTGTACAGTGATGCAGTAAATTGTTTTCCCTATATGATACCAAAGATCTAAACAAATATGTGTTATTTTCTTTTACACAGAATATATGGAAGAAATGTAAAAAAATCCCCCTTGATCATATTGCAGACGGATGGCAATATATTTTGTTAGAGAGTATAATTTTTCAAAATGCGAAGATCCGGGAATATCACAATAATATTATAAACGCGAAAGTTTGGATGTTTGTTTGGATGATTATTTGTTACTTAATCACGCCGTAAAGACTGAACTAAATTTGGTATATATTACCCGTGCGCGATAAGTTGGGACCTGAGCGCGGTGACGTCATATTGGCGTGTTTGTACCGCCCGCAAAAAAGCGAACATAACAAGCAGCCGCCCGCGGCTTCGTCTTTGTTTTTTTAACCTAATTTATTATGTTACTCAGGGAGGACGCTGCTTTTTATCTAATCTTTTTTACACTATTTGAATAAAATAAAAATACCATGTTTAAGTTTATACATTTATTTTATCTATTATTTACATTATCTTATCTTCGTCACTACTTAGTGGATTTATGCCTTCTAGAGGTTGTTCTTCGTCCTCAGTCTCACTATAATCACTTGACGAAGAGGTATCCGATAAATTTACAACATTTACTATAACAACAAAACAATGACACAAACTATAACAACAAAAACTACAACAACAAAACAATAACACAAACGAAAACTAAAAGAATTCCAGAGCGCATCGTTACGTGACGTAGGCCAGTACGAGACTAAAAACCCTAGTAAAAAATAGTGATGCGAACGGTACAATACGGGCGCCATCGGGGAAGTGCAGGGGAAGCGGTCGGGGAGTCGCATTCCTAGCAGGTCCCAAGTAATCGCGCACGAGTAATACGTAGATTATAACCTGAATCACCACATAGACTACCATAGATCCCATAAATCAGTTCCTATGGGATAAAAATGGGATGTCAAAGTTTATATGTATATGTATTTTGCATTCCAGAACAACGCGGGCGAAGCCGCTGGCAACTAGTATTCATCATTCATTAATTCTCAGCCCGTGTCGACCCACTACTGGGCATAGGCCTCTCATTTTTTCTGCTATTCTTCCCGATCCTGTGCCAGTCTGAACCACGTACGACCCACGGTCTTATGGATGTCGTCGACCCATCTCGCTGGGAACGTCCAACTGGTATTAAATATTTAAAAAATATATATTTGTAAAAATTTAAATGAATGGTGTGTATTCAACGAGAGACAACGTACAAATAACGTGGCGGAGAGTTGGAATTCCAAACACAATCAATAGTTCAAAGAACCATATGTTACCTTAAATAAACTGCTAACAGTGAAATCGCAAAATACTGATTCTTTAACTTACAGCCGACTAAACGCCGCAAAGAACGAAACAAAGAATTTATTTTTGCAAATGCAATTAAATGATAATGTAATTTCGTTGGGCCATTTTTTGGGAAAAAAGTATCAAAATAAATCGTATTGATCATATAATAAATTGTCTTTTTTTAATAACTTGACTGTATTGACCATCAGTTGAAGCACGGGACCCGATGTCCTCGTGGAGTACCCAGGTGGAGAACATAGGTGAAGAACGGGTCCACCCCCGAGAAAATAAATAAACTTGTTCAGGTAGTCACGTCATGTGCTTGCAACAGTAAAAAATCAGATCTGCAGATATTTAAATTCAGAGTAAATTCATGTTTGTTTTTCTTCCCAGCATTAGCAAAAACAACATAACTTTGGAAAAAGCAGGAAATAAAATTAAAGAATGAAGGAGGCAATAAAGTCTGTTCAGGACATAGAATGGAATGTTAGGAGTCGTCGATGAGATATCTCAGTTGAACTCTGAGGGGAATCCGCGGAAGAACTACACTAGTAGGGTGACCAAAATGACAAATTTTATGAGAACTTATGATCCAAAAATGAATTGTACTTAAATATACTTTTTTATAGGATCTGGAGATTAATTAAATATATGGCCTTCTGAAGTTAAGTGGTAACCATCGACAAAGCATTGCCTCTCGCATCTTAGCTACGCGCCTTACGATGCATAAACTATTATAGTAATTCATTTATTTACTACACTAGCTGTTACACATGACTTCGTACGCATTACACTACTAAATGTGTAAGTAACCTGCTGTTGCTGCTTGACTTGGCACCACATTTTTATCCCATGGGACCTGATTTGTGAGATAAAAAGTAGCCTATGTGGTAATCCAGGTTACAATCTACGTACACACTAGATTTCATCGAAATCGGTTTAGCCGTTACAACGTGATTAAGTAACAAACAAACAAATAAATGAACAAACATTCAAACTTTTGCATTTATAATATTAGTGTGATGACTAAAAAAACAGAGAATGCAGGTTGATGTTAAGTACAGTATTATTAATAACATATAAAAATGGTTATATATGAACTTGACTAAATATTATGACTATTAAGTGTGTATGTATTAAGTCAAAACATAATCATCCAGAATACAATCTATATGTACATACATCTACGGCATAGCAGATAAGTACCAATCTGTGTGAAGTATAAAAACCATTCTTCGTGAACGACGGAGAACACTTACTATTAAAGCTTGTTCCAGTTGTGATCTATAGATCTGCCCCCCCCCCCCCCCCGCTTCACAAGGAAATCAAATCACTTCTTGTGACACCAGTTGTTCCATTTATCACCTAATGCCCCTATCTAGGCGCAACTAGATTGTATCTTTCTTACAAAACTTTCGTGATTTACTGCAATCACAATTATAAATACGGGATTTATCATGTACCGTTTTATCAGTGTTTCGATCAATGTTTCGGTTGAATTCGTGAACCTTCATCAGAGTGAGTGCAATCCGCTCCGCACTACGTCTCGTCTCGTCCAGATTGTTATAATTAAAAGTAGGCAATTAAAAGTGTTAATTTGTCTCACTTTTCCGAAACCCATGGTGGCCCTACCGATAAGTAACAAATATATCACCCACCTTTGTTTTTCGTGAAACTGGGCCGTCCCCTTGAGTTATTGTCCCTTCTCCACAACATGAGACACCCTAGTCCAGGGATGGCCAAGTAACGGCTCACTTTACAGCGAATAAAAAAGTTTAACGTATTAGTTTACAAGGGGTTTCCCGAATTAAGATGCTTGGGTACTTTCTTTTATAGCGGAGTCAGGGGAAATCTTGCTGTTCTGGTTTTAAGCTGGGTTTAAAGGTGATTTTAGAGAATTAGGACTTTATTAAGCAATGCAGCATTTAGTGTATTATTATATATCAATTAGATATCTTATCGGACAGATGGCCCGCAATAGAGAGATCATGCTTGCTTCAGACTAAATTAACGCGCCTGCGAACCCCGAGAGCAACTTCAATTCGGCCGCGTCAAAAACTTCGGCCTGAATATCGCTATCCCTGTTTAGTGACGAAGTTTAGCCACACAGAGCGACAGTGATAGCAATAGAACGATTCTAAATTTGATTAGATTTTGACCGTGTTCCGTAATACCAAAAATGATGACTGAAAACTTGTTGTATTTTTCTCATTGTGTTGTTATTCCGTAACTAGACGATAAAATATATGTTCCCATGACTAGGATACGTAAGATGTTGTTGTTTTTAATACGAAACAATTAGGTTGAAAACAGGTATTTTATGACGTAAAAACATGCAGAATGCGATACGCTTATATTTCTGTTTGGGTAAGTATTTTGATCTAATATATGGTTGGGAACCTAGATAAATACTATTCAAATTAAAATAATACCTTATTAAGGTAGAAATATGCTCCAATTAGAAATGATCTTGGTAGTACGTGTTGTATGGGCGATTGTCCCTCCGATTTGTCGATTGTTATTAGGTATTTTTATTTGTATTGCGAGGTCGTCATCCGAATCTCTCCAACTAGAAAGAAAGAAAGAAGAAGAAAGAAAAAAATATTTATTCAGACCACCACAAATGGGCACAGAAACAAATGACACAAAAAATATAATATACCCAAAAATTATAAATGTGGTGGCGAAAGGGTCCTCAGCTCAGAATTTTGCTTAAGACACCTGTACACTCTTCCTCCTACTACAATGAGTCTTTTACAGTGCATGTTGTCTGCTTATTAAACGCGCTACCAGTGGCTATCAAACGTGCTAAATCACTCGCTATTTTCAGACGTATGGTTAAGGAACAATATTTGACTATTTGTCGCTAACTATTGCTGAATATATATTTTTGTATTTAAATGTATTTTTTTTTTCGGTTGGTGGGTAGGTGAGATAAACAACTCCCAAAGGTATCTCAGTTTTATTTAATTATTTGAAATATTAAAGTTCTTGTGGAAGGAAAAGAATTGATAACATCTTTTATGTGTAAAATCGTAAAATAGTCTAATTACTTCACCTGCCATAAATCACCTTCTCCATAACATCAATCCAACTCACATTTCTGGCACAACAATGAACTCAACACTGCAATCAACAATACAACATGGCAGAAGCAACCTTGGCTGAGGTAATTAAGTCACTACATGATCGGATGACACGATTGGTGACCTGCAGAAGTCATGTATGAGAAAATGAGTTTCCTTCATAATGTCGTTTTGCGTAACTTTTTCCGATATTTTAATAGTTATTGTGCTATTCGGAGCGGAACAAATCAAATATCATCTAAATCGGTCCAGTCGTTCTTGAGTTATAAATGGTGTAACTAACTCGACTTTGTTTTATATATAAGATAGATAGATAGATAAAAGGTTGCCGGGTAGAGATCGCTACTTAGCGATAAGACCGCCAATTATATTAGTGTAACTATTTAGAAAATGTCTTTATTTTTGAATATTTTCATTATTGAATAAATTGAATTTTTAACTATTTCAGTAATAAATTTTGTGCAATTTCAAGCTACATGGGAGGTCTTAAGAAATTGGGAGTTCGAAAAAAGAATTTCCATTAAATGTTTAGTATTCACGATAGTCAACATAAAATAAATAGATACGCAAAATTACAAAAAAGGTCTTTTTATAAACTACGAGTAGGTACCTATTTGACCTTGACTTTGACCTTGACTTTGACTTTGACCTTGACTTTGACCTTGACTATAGACTTTGTGCCTGAAATAAATATCTATTTATTATTATTTACTAGCTTCGCACTAATTATATTAAAAATAAAGCCTACAACACTCAATGATGTGTAAATTTATATCAGTAAAATAGGTAGTAGTATCTGAGATTACCTTCTACAACATCCTTACTAATATTATAAATGCGATAGTAACTCTATTTGTTTGTAACGTTTTCACAATTAAACTGCTGAACAGATAGTAATAAAATTTGAGAAGGAGATTATATCCTGTGGAAGGACATAGGCTATTTTTTTTTCTCAAAAAAGAATCTAGAAATGGTGAAATAGGGGTTGAAAGTTTGTATGGGCGCGTGCGAAGCGGCGTGTGGGTCAACTAGAATTATTTTATGCGTATAAACTCTTTAGTATAATAAATAATTCATTGTTTCATAATAATAATAATTAATGTCCATGTCGTGCCTACCCCAGTTATGGCTGAGAAATCTGCTCTTGAAGTTATCGACGCGTATGTGTACCTAGGACAAACAGTCCAATTAGGTAGGTACAACTTCGAGAAAGAGGTCAATCGTTGAATCCAACTCGGATGGGCAGCGTTTGGGAAACTTCGCAACGTCTTTTCGTACAACATACCTCAGTGCCTTAAGACGAAAGTCTTCAATCAGTGTGTGACATATGGAACCAAGACGTGGTCCTTCACTATTGGCCTTATGAATAAGCTCAGAGTCGCACAACGAGCTATGGAGAGGGCTATGCTCGGGGTTTCTCTACGGGATCGAATCAGAAATGAGGAGATACGTAGGAGAACTCAAGTCACCGACATAGCCCGACGGATTAGCACGTTGAAGTGGCAATGGGCAGGCCATATAGCGCGCAGAACAGATGGCCGATGGGGCCGGAAAGTTCTCGAATGGAGGCCACGGACCGGCAAGCGCAGCGTAGGACGTCCACCTACATGATGGGCAGATGACTTGGTAAGAAGCGCAGGTCGGCGTTGGATGCAGGCCGCTTCCAACCGCAGTTCCTGGAGATCAATGAGGGAGGCCTTTGTCCAGCAGTGGACGTCCTACTGCTGATATGATGATGATGATGAATTGTTTTTGATAAATGATTGCATAGTCAGCATTGCCAGGTTGCAAGCCTGTACCTTGCGTCAACACATAACTTCATGCTCGATCAGCAAGTATAAAACAACTCAATAATGCTGGACATTTTGCACAGCGTTATCTAGCCCCAAGTTAAGCAAAGCTTGTATGGGAACTACTACTATGGAAACCAAAAAAAAATAGAGTACTTACATACATTTTTTGTCGTAAAAACGGTGGTTTTGGTGTCCCTCTGCGTGTAGTGCGAGGCGAGATGCAGTTCGGAGTGGATCGCACGCACCCTGATGAATGTTCACGAATTGAACATTGTCTGTTGACTCACCGATAAAACGGTACGTGATAAATCCCGTATTTATAATAATAATTGAAATAAATCTGCAGCGGAAATCGATCTCGCAATCTTATACGTCTCAGCTTGCTATGCTCCCACTGCGTCACGGGTGTCAGTATAATTGAACATGCGTAACGATGCCTAAACGTATTTAGTGGCTAAATATGATTTAAGGAGTTGTCAAATCATACAAATACGTCAAATTTAAACATATTTAGTAGCTAAATACGTTTAGGGATCGTTTTGCAAGCCGGGCTAGTTGTATTGGTCTACACTACACGTTCGATCTAGCTCGATAAGACGCACAAACGTCGAGCACGTACGCACGTGGGGACTTACCTATATCGATGGCATATGCCTTTGTGCTTAACAGAGACCTCAAAAAAGATAAACAGCGTATCAAAAGATGAGTAAAATTACACCAAATGTTGACGATCTCTGTCGGTCATTTGTCATGCTTGCAGTTTGGCAGTTAGCTATACCCGGCTGAGTATTGAATGTTATAGCCCAATCGGATGATACGACAAACTTAGGTATCAATAAACTTGGCGAGACAAATGAGCTAAGTAATATGGGATTGGAAAAAAAATCATGAAACGGAAGAAATGTAGCGAAGTTCCGGTTGTTTCTAGAAGTTTTCTGCAATTTGTACGCCACAACTACTGATTGGTTCGCTGTGTTCTCGTTTGGAAGATGCTGATGAAATTACGGACGGTAAAGCTTTGGTTTACTTTGGCTCTGGTTTCTAATAAGCGGTGATCGTTACATGACTTATATAGTAAATTGCTTTCGAATATTTTTACCTAAAATGGGGCGAATTTAATTATATCTGTGGTGCAGTGGCCGGCTGTAACGCAAGAAGTTTCGGACCCCTTATCACCTAAGCCAAATTGCTGTCGTGTTGCTATCACTAGTCAGGCCATCCCTTACACACGTACAGTACGTACCTCGCGTGCGAAAGAGATGACCTGACTAGCAATAGCGATACGACAGCAATTTGACTTAAGTAATAAGACTACGGGTTTGATTTCCACTGCGGAATAGATGTTTTCATACTCTACATATATTTGGCGCAAGTCTGGGTATTTCTCTATGTATATAAGTATGAAGGTTCTTAAAACAAGAGATATAGTTATGCTATCAGATAACGGGCTCCCGAGCCACAGCGTTAGTACAAGCGTTCCTCAGTTTGGGGCTAGATAGCATGTGAAATGTCCATCATTATTAACTATATTTAAGGAGTGTGTAGACTTCTGCCTGATTCGATGACAAGTGAAGTTAAGGGCTGAAGTTAGTCTCATCTTAAGCGAAAAACAGGCTCGTAGAAAAACGCTTAATAATATGTTAGTATCCGAACAAGCCGCCGACAACTTGATGGCTTTCCCGTGTACGGTCCGTATCAACCATCTTTATTACGTAATTATTTCTGGCAAGGATGACAAACACATTTATTAATATGTGAGGATTGGGCAACTCAATGTTTTTACGCATTTATATAAGCAGAGAAACCACGCATCAGATACTGAGGGCAGACTGCTTCAGAAATGGCCACGTGGAAATGGAACCATTAATGTCGTAAACGGACTCTTGTATCAAAAAAGTGTTAAGCCAGCCAGTGTTTTTAACCTGTTCAACGACATGAAGTGGTAGTAATCACTCCCAACTTCCATAATAATATCCATAAGGTTTATAAACAAATTGCACATAGAACAGTATTTGCTGCAAGACATTCATATATTGTTGCTCCATACCTGTACAATAAGGTCAACCGCACATTCAACTTGATTAACCTCAACCTATATAAATGTAAAGAACAACTTAAAATACATTTACGCACTCTGAATTATGACGCAACTGAAAACCTTTTGCACAATCCCAAGTAAGTAGTTATAAAAATATCTAAACAAAAAAAGATAATCTCGAATACAATCACACATATACACCTTCACTCGCATACACCAACTCACTCATACACTAACACACACCCACGTACACAAACACGCCCTCACACCAAAGTTGTAACTCGTACAAGCCTTCATGATATCATATTTATATACATTTTACTGTATTTATTTTATCTTAAGTTAAAAATATACCTCTGTTTTATATGTTGAAATACAATTTAGGGACTTATTCCACATTAAAAAAATCTAAATAGCCGAACATAAATTGTCCAACCGCGAATGCAACTGGCGCTTATAGCACAGGATCAACCTAGTTTAAGCAGCCAGAGAATACTTACTCATAATTACATTTAAACTATTTTACCACCTACAGGAAAGTCAGTGTTATCAATGTTACCTATATGTATGTAACTAAGTTGTTTGAATAAAGATTTATTTATTATTTATAATGTTAGATGTTTTTTTTCCTTGCTCCTAAAGAAGCAATTTATTGATGTACATATTCATAGTAGTATAAGGCTCAGTCTGGCTATATTATACCTATAGTATCTGTAGTCAGTCATACCTACCTACATTGTCATGCCCATCCTATGTCTATCGAGCCAACGCAGAGATCCTTTGGGTCTAAACACAAGTTTATTTTAAACTTAGTTAGAGCAAGGTACAAAAGCATTTGATATAGATAATAAGGTCCTAGTGCAAACCCACAAGATACAACACCCTAGGTATCCTAGAATTATAACTAGTTATTTGAGTGCACTTTGTAAAACCATCTTTTTTGAAAATAAATACATATTCATTCATTCAATGGGGAGGTACCCCAAAAACAATTTTTTTTTTGTCATAACTCACACGTCTTGACTAAAACGTATGATCATGCTAAATTTCAGCACGAGTCTACGCGCTGGTTGGACAGACATGGCGAAACTATAAGGGTTCCTTGTTCGACTACGGTACACTAAAATTAAGTATGGTCGAATTTCGACCACATTACACTGGCAACTAATAATACTAGTGGTTCGCTCCAAACTGAGATCTCGCGAGTCTCCCATAATAACAAAAAAAATATTATTCGTAATCTTTGACTATCAAAATGGTGAAATAAATAACTAACTTACTTGACCTACAGTTTCATTCAAATTACAGGTAACGGGAGTTCATGTTAATTGTATGTTCTTTTTTGGGGTAGAAATTGCAGTTATTCTGGATTTTAGACTCTTGCCTATATTTGTGTTTCTAAAGCTACACGCATACTAAACTACAGCACTGTGGGATCACTGGTGTAGCCTGTGAATTTTGTCAAAGTTCAGTTTTTATTATGGCTAATAACTTTAAAACTAGAAAGTTTACATTAAAAATAAAAACGGGGTCAAAATGTACTTACAAATATATTTTATTAAACGTACCATTTGACGGGATAATCCCATTTTGTTTTGTTATTTACACCTCTTGAACTCCTATATCCCCCCCCCCCCCCCCTACATCTTTAGCTCATTGAGTAACACCAAAATTGTGCCAACACTACCTACCTATATACTAAATTTCTCGATACTCGGATAAACGCTTCGAAAACATACATATAACGCCGATTTGCCGAAGTTTATATGGAGATCTCGCTTCGCTCGATCATGTTATGTATGAGGCTAACGGTACCTATGCGTATTAGGTATTATAAATAAGTAATGCTGGGCATTTCACACAGCGCTATCTAGCCCTAAGCAAAGCTTGTACTATGGGAACGAGATAACGGATAGAACACTTATATACTCGTACATACTTTATAATATATAGAAAAATACCCAAATCCGGAACAAATATCTGTAGACCATGTATACCTCCTGCGTCTTAGGCGGCTATTCGCCCACTGCGCCACAGAGGTCGTCGAATTCAATAAGTTGTAATATTATATCCTCACACACCAGATATTAATTAAATCTATCGATAAATTAAATACCAAACAACATATAAGAGTCATAACTACAGCACGCACGCGCGTTTCACTAATATTAAAAATTACACTTAAACTGATGATAAACTACTGAATTACACAACCAAAAGTCTACCACATAACTCTAAATCCATCAACAGTAATAATAAACTTTATCTCACTCCAAATAACATTCAAAATCCTATAACTTATATCTAAACTTATTAATCTCATTAAGCAATAATTTACTATAGGTTAATCAGAATAAGGTTGCTAATCATGTGTAGTTTTGTAGTTTTAGGGTAAAGTAGGGAACTATCGACAGTAGTTGCTGAATTAAAGAGCTCTTTGTGAGCAGCTAACTAGTCCGAATAACTATTGGAGCACGTGAGATCATTACCCTAGTTACAGGCGATTCAATATTTAATTTATAACTTTGAACCAAATGAAGGATTTCAGGACATGTTTTGAATACCTATGTTTCTTTTAAGATATTGTCATACTAGATTTTATGTCATGCCCGTCTGTCTCATCAAAGCTGAGTAGACTGCTATTAATTAGGGTTTGTAAATTGTTTCGAAAAGTGTTCAAAATGACTGAGATACACCAAAGTTAAGCGCGCGTCGGACCAGAGTGAAGAGTTCCGTACTCACTACGGCTGAATTAGTTTTATTGGTAAACTACCTATTGTATGTCCAAAAAGGGCGTACTGTTTGTTTACGTCATTATTATAAATACGGGATTTATCACGTACCGTCTTATCGGTGTTTCGACCGACAATGTTTCGGTTCAATTCGTGAACCTTCAGGTGAGTGCGATCCGCTCCGAATAACGTCTCGCCTCGCACTGTACGTGATAAATCCCGTATTTATAATAATGTTTGTTTACGTATTTTAAACCGTAATAAAGATTATTCTATTCTATTTATATCTATCAGGCACCACAATCATACAAAAATGCATACGCATGATCCTTGACGGGTTAAGAGGGGTGATATATTTTATGTAACACATATATACCCCACATGTTTATATATGTTATATTTATACATATACATCTAATCTAATCTATAGAGCCTGCTGGATCCCACTGCTGGGCAAAGGCTTCTCTTCCCTTCTTCCATTCAACCCGGTCTAGGGCTTCTGTCGACCAGTTACACTTATGTCCCGTTATCTCCGCCTGAGCCTGCCACGCTGTCTTGCGCTTTGTGGAGCCCATTTTGTGGTTATGGCCCACAAGTCATCGCGCATTCAACATACGTGTCCTGTCCTGCCCAGTCCCACTTCCAGTTTAAAGTTTAAAGAAATAAATATTATGACATTCCCTTGTCAATACAACTATGAAAATCTGATGTATGTTCACAAAAATATTAGTTTGTTTAAGAAAGATAGCGATTATCATAATATTAATACTAGAAATAAAGATAAACTCGCTGTTTCCCCTTGTAGACTCCATAAAGTTAGTAAATCGTTTAATTTAAAGGGCAAGGTGTTCGCTTTTATAACAAACTCCCAAGTGATGTACAAAAATTGACAATTAACAAATTAAAATCGCAATTAAACAAAATCTTTATAAAAAGCCTACTATAAAATATCTGATTATTTAGATGATAGAGAAGCTTGGGATTGAAATTGCTATTCTTTGCTGATCGAATTGCAACTCGTTCAAAATGTTACAATTTAGACGTAATTTATTTTCTGTATTGTAATGTATTCTAAAAGGATCATTAATAAAAACCACGAGCCTTGTTTCTTGCCTTTCTTTTCTGGCTTGGTCGCGATGGAACAGGCAGTCAAATTGACGTTTCAAAGTGATCCTTGTGATTTTAATGAATAAAAAGATTTTGACTTTGACTTCAATTTAGCTGTCTTTTGCGTGACATCGGCGATTTTTGTCTTAGAGCGTAGTATGGTGTTTTTATATATACATATTTGTATATTTTTTATACTACATGGAGATGGAACAAGCTTATGGCCCACCTGATGTTAAGTGGTAACCATCGCCTATAACAAAGAACTGCCTCGTAGGTCACGCACCTTAGAAATGTACCCTACGATGCACTGTCATGTGTCCATCTACTCGAGGCATACAGGTGTAAAGCCTCATGTGCCTGTAATGTCACCGGCAACCATACCCTTCAAACCGAAACACAGCAATGTTGCTTGGCGGCAGAAATAGGTAAGAAAAATATATATTTAAACATATTTTTGTCTGCCTATGCTGTCCATTGCTGGGCAAAGGCCTTCCCCATAGAAGGCCTAAGAAGCGATGATTTGGGCGGTTTTTATAGGGACTAGCGGGATTTGGTACAGGATCGAGATACGTTAAAACATAATAAGTATGAAAATATGTTTGGAATGTTTGCCTTCCATTATTTTAAACACGGGATTTCTCACATAACGTTTTATTGTTACGACTTATGTATAAGACGCGGCATGTAAGTCTAGCGCTGAACGATACGCGGAAGGGATAGCTGCGCATGGGTACTGTCGCGCAAGCAATACAATAGCCAATAGCCACTATTGGCTTAATTGGAGATGTTGCTTACCGGTGCAATTGACGTATTTGTAGACTCTGCTATCCTTTTTTTGCATTTTTCCTAAATCGCAATTTAATTAAATTTTTCCCGCCTTAATAATTTCTGCAGTTTGTTTTATCGGGCTCAAATTTACAGTGTTGCTGTCCGAATGGCTGAGTAAAGTACTTGTAGCAATCTCACTTTTGGTTTGTTTCAAAGCATCAATTAATTCATTAGATTCCCTTTTTAAAAAACAATTCACGTCAAAAACCATTTTCCTTGCCTGTCTTTTCAAAACAGTATTTCTTCTAGGCATATTCACTTTAACGTCACAACCAAACTTAAAAAACTGAATTTAACAAACAAATTCAAATAACAGGAATAACAATACAATCAAGAACGCGACTGAATATGCGCGGGGTGTCGTATCAATGCGGGGGACGGAATGCGACTGGAGAGCCAATCGGCGCTACGCACGCCCGCTCTTCATCCCGCTAGCCCCCCTCAGGTACCTTATTTTTTAATTCTGCGCAATAACGGTCAGCCCTAAAGTTTCGTGCCACTACTTATAGGAGCGCGTCCCGCGGCGGGACGCGTGTGTCCCGCCTCGCACCGCGCGATTCGGTTTATCTAGTAGTTGCTCGTGCATTGTGGTCGAAATTCGACCGCTTTCGTCCCTTGTGCAAAACCTCACACTTTTCCGTGCATTTAAATTTTCTTTTCTCGTAATAATATATAGATGATATATGTTTTCTCATATAGATAGATGCAAAGTGAATTGCGGTTTCCTAGACACAACACTTATTTTAAGCTCTTATCAGAACATCTCTTATATCCTCAAAATATCATTAGACAAAGTAATAAATGATCTGATAGTTGTAACCTTTTGTCTGAACTAAGCCCCGGTGCACATTAGTTAAAGATGATTGATGAGGGCTGGGCGGTAGGTGGTCGTGTGTAACCGCCTTTAGCTATTAAAACTTCAGCTGAGGCATACGTGCTAAATGTCGCGGTTCTGCTTTTAAATAATAAGGCATTGGAGTTGATAATACCTCCTATAGGGCGACTTGCGCAACGTGCCTAATCGTACTTATTGCCTAAATATGATTAAAAGACTTGTCAAATTGTACAAACACCTCAAATTAAAACATGTTTAGTCGCTAAGTACGTTTAGTAGAGAATACAATCTCGGGATCCCGGGATCCCGACCGTTTTCTGGCCTCGAAAATCCCGGGACTGTACTTGGCTAATCTCGGGATTTTCGGGATTGCCACAAACAAGTCTAGTTTGTATTCCGTAGTCCGTTGCGCCTTGAAAATAACCTTGCCTAGATTATTTTAATACATTACGACAAAAAGCAACTCGTACAATACGTAGGTACCCACTATTTACTACACAGGTACAGTCCTAATAATATGTTTGTCGTAGAACTTAGAAGGGACTTCCCCACTCGGAATACTTTAATACAATACTCGTAAGGTAATTCCCCAACGAACCAACAATCACCCGATCATCTTATATCATAATATTGTTGCGGGTATTTCCCGTCGGGGATTCCCTGTACGAAAGTATAAATATGCAAATCAGGTTTTATTTTTTCATTTATTGTTCTGTCAGTGACGGGTTACGTTGGCTATGTCAGTGACGTAGGCTACGTCATTAAAATATAAAAGTCAATTATCTGAAATTAAGTATTTCAAATGGCGGGAGACTTTGTTAAACATAAAAAAGACAGTGATACGACGTCAGTGTGGAGTTATTATTTAGTTGCGAAGGACGGGAATAGTGCTAAATGTAAGCGATGCCCAGCCATCCTCAAGACTTTGGGTGGATCAACTAAGGGATTACATACACATTTGTTATCAAAACATAACATCAAGGTTATATCAGCTTCAACAAGTCAACATTCTGAAAATCTGAACACAGCACCGCCACCAGCCAAGGGAAACTTAGATGATTATTTTACTAAAAGTGCCGACGATAGCCTGGATGATATTTTGGCAAGAATGATTGAATTAGATGGATTTCCATTCAGTGTATTCATAACCTCAGATGATTTGAGAAAATTGCGCTTAGCAAAATACACGGATTTACCAAAGTCAGCCGTCACTGTTCGAAAACGTGTTATGAATTACAGTGAAAAAATCAGAAAGCAAGTAACTGCAGAATTAAAACATTTGAAAAGTGCAGGTGAAAGATTTAGTCTTTCTTTCGACGAGTGGACTTCAACTTCCAATAAACGATACAAGGCGGTCAACGTTCATTCATATAAAAAATTTTGGAACTTAAGACTTGCTCCTATTTACGATAGTATGACTGCTGAAAATTGTCTTCGTATATTGCAAGAGCGTCTTACTAAATTTGACATTTCTGATGATCTTGCGCCAGAACACGTACCAGAGTTAACACAATATGAAAATATTAATGAGCTGATAAAGAATATCCGCAAAGTTGTGGTGTATTTCAAAAGATCTCCATTGAAAAATGAAACAGTGCTTCAAAAATATGTGAAAATTGAACATGGAAAAGAGTTGTCACTTCTTTTGGTCTGTAAAACCAGGTGGAATAGTCTTTTAACAATGCTGGAGCGATTTTATCTTTTATAAGCATGCATTCAAAAAGCTATTATAAATCTCAATCATCCAATTCGTTTAGAAGATGTTGATTTGGAATTGGTAAATAAAATTGTTGATGTGCTGACCCCAATTAAATTGACAGTAGAAGCAATCTGTCAGCGAGATGCTAATTTATGCACAGCTGATGCCGCTTTGAAATTTCTTAAAAAACAACTGTCTAGCAAAAACTCAGGACTTGCCAAAAAAATTAAAACATCCTTAGTGGAACGTATAAAGAAAGGACGAAGTGATGATTTAACTAGCGTGTTAAATTATTTACAAAATCCACGAATGGATGATGAAAATCAGTTATTATCGGATTTGGAATGGCACGACTTATTTCCAGTTCCGACACAGGCTTTAGTGAGGAAGCAAATAAAGAGTATTGTTAAAAGACTTAATAGTCGAGATAACACGGAAGAAGAATCAAGGTCAGGATCATAAACAGATGATGAGCTAAGGTCAGAAACCTCCCAACCCCAATTGACATTAAAGGAAAAGTTACAGCTGGAAATTAACAAGAGTATTAAATCCCCAGATCCTGAAGTACAAGTACAAAATGAATTGGGGTTGGCAAATAGTATTAGACGTGAAATGAGCCTGTTCGAAAATGGAGGAGTTCGTGGATATCACTTAGAAACAGCATATAAGTATCTATTGTCTATTCCTTCAACCAGCGTAGAAGCTGAACGAGCGTTTTCAGCTGCTGCTTAAGTTGGCAATAAACTACGAAGCAGGCTCGGAAGTCAAACATTGGATGCTTTGATATTTCTGCGATTATATTTTCGAAATTCTAAATAGTTATTTTGTGCTGTTTTTTAATTTCTTGCAAAAGTATAGTATTTTTTGGTTTGTGTTTTTTCTTTTCTTATTATTATTCTGATTTGTGTTGTGCAAAGACATTAAAGACATTGGTTTTTTTAATTACTCGTGTTTTTTTTTATTTTAGCCCAATTAGAAACCACATAGTCTAATCCAGGGATAGGCCCGGGATCCCGGGAAAAGGCTTAAAAAATCCCGTAAGCCCGGGATTGAAAAACATGCTCGGGATTGTATTCTCTAGATGTAACAAACTAAAAAGTCTCATCTATCTAAATTGGGTCAATATCTGATGATGGGATCCATGAAAACTGTTCAATTTACAGAAATATCTGCATATTTTTTCGATTTTTTATTTACTTGACTATGTTATTTTTTAAAGTTTTTTAATTACGATTACGTCTTTATTTGACCACAATCTAACCTAACAACTAAGATGAAGCGCGAAGATCTAGAAGAATTCACTCATACCATAAAGAGGCCCGGATGAAAAATTGACGCCGGGAAAGTGTTCCATACCTTAGCTGTACGCATTAAAAACGTACAACCAAAACGGTTACTCGTAATATATATCTAATACTAGCCGTTGCCCGCGACTTCGTACGCATTCCACTACTAAATATGCAGGTAACCTAGAAATATAGCCAAACTCGCTGTTGCAACTTGACTTGACACCCCACTTTTATCCCATGGGAACGTATTTATGGGATAAAAGATAGCCTATGTGCTAATCTACGTACTTGCACAATTTCATCAAAATCGGTTCAGACGTTACGACGTGATTAAGTAAGAAACAAACATCCAAACTTTCGCATTTATAATATTAGTGTGATATTGTGATCTAATATATTGTATGCAATGTATGTTTTAATTTATTACTGGTTTATCTGTGCTGTATTGTTGTTCCAAATAATAGTTGATTATTAAACGAGGGGATAAAGCAGTGTCTTGCGTCACGGGCGCTTTATTGAATCCCGAACGCAACGAAAGATTCTGAGCGAGGCAGTTACTAGAACCCTGAGTGCAGAGAGGGATATAAGCACGCTCAAGATGCAGACATCTTTATCCACGAGGAGAATACTCTACTTTTCACACTTTCCGCGAAACAATAAAAACCAAATCCACGTTGGTGCATTCTGTGCAGAGGTTAGTTCGATTTACGAATAAGTTCTTACTGTGTGGGTCTCTTTGGTTCAAATGTTAATACAGATGAGGTTCCAAATTCAGTACAACTTTACTCCCGGCTCAGTCGTAGGTAATTAATCACCTGCTTTCGGTGAGGTTTACATGACATATAATTTGACATTGTCGAGCATGTGCTGGGATAATATATTTTACTTTCCTGTGTATAATATTATTTTATTTATCATGGCAAACAAAACAGAATACAATCAAATAGATACAAAATATAGTTATAAACTTTTAGACCTAGATTGTATCCCAAAGCATGTACACAGCATGACAATTCTACAGCAGTTCTGTGTAGACTACCTGAAGAGTATATATGAAGAGTAGAATGTACTTACAAAAACAAAATAAAGTAACAACAATAATATAATGGCATAAAATTAATAATTTATATACAAAATATTTATTTTTTATTATTTATTATCAGCCCGTAGACTCCCACTGCAGGGCAAAGGCCTCCCTTCTCTCCTTCCACGAATCCCGGTTATTTGCTAATTGGGGCCACTCTTTCTGGTCCAATTCCTCCTAATTTTCTTAAACAAATAAAAAAAAAATCACACTTATATTATATATATATAAAAGTTTAGATGTTTGTTTATGTTACTCAATCACGTTGTAATGGCTGAATCGATTTCTATGAAATTTGGTGCGTTGATAGATTATGAGCTGGATTCAAACATAGGCTACTTTATATGTCAAAGAAAGCGTGCGAAGCCGCTAGTGGAAGCTAGTAATAAATTAAATAGAATATATCACTCATTACTATATATAAGGGATTTATCACGTACCTTCTTATTGGTGTTCTTATGTTAACGTGCGAGGCGAGACGTTATTCGGAGCGGATCGCACTCACCCTGATGAAGGTTCACGAATTAAACCGAAACATTGTCGGTCAAAACACCGATAAGAAGGTACGTGATAAATCCCGTATTTATAATAATGATTGAAATCAATCACGAAAGTTTTATAAGTAGAATATATCGCGTTGTATCAGCTTTATGAATCTAACGCACATCGTAATAAGTTGCGCAAGATCACAAGAGCATCGTATCGATCGATGGCCAACATCTGGCGTAATTAGACCATCACTTATCTACCAGATACCTACGACCTTACTGCAGCTACTCGTGATTACACTTGGGTACAAGAAGGCATGCTGTGATATACAACATGTTCCATGATAGATAAATATTACCCGTGCGCGATAAGTTGGGACCTGAGCGCGGTGACGTCATATTGGCGTGTTTGTACCGCCCGCAAAAAAGCGAACATAACAAGTAGCCGCACGCGGCTTCGTCTTTGTTTTTTTAACCTAATTTATTATGTTACTCAGGGAGGACGCTGCTTTTTATCTAATCTTTTTTACACTATTTGAATAAAATAAAAATACAATGTTTAAGTTTATACATTTATTTTATCTATTATTTACATTATCTCATCTTCGTCACTACTTAGTGGATTTATGCCTTCTAGAGGTTGTTCTTCGTCCTCAGTCTCACTATAATCACTTGACGAAGAGGTATCCGATATATTACAGTACGAGACTAAAAACCCTAGTAAAAAATAGTGATGCGAACGGTACAATACGGGCGCCATCGGGGAAGTGCAGGGGAAGCGGTCGGGGAGTCGCATTCCTAGCAGGTCCCAAGTTATCGCGCACGAGTAATAGGTAGATATTGTACACCATTAAAAATGAACAAGCACAACAATTAACAATATATACGTTTATTTAAAAAACTTTCGTGATTTATTTCAACCATTATTATAAACACGGAATATATCACGTACCGTTTTAATCATAACGAAATATTGTCGGTTGAAACACCGATAAAACGGTACGTGATAAATCCTGTATTTATTAAAATAAATAATATGTACTTTTAAATCATAGGTAAATACAATACAATTAATTTATTAACCGAATGTTAAGTGGTAACCATCGCCTATAAAAAAGTTTTGCCTCATAGGTCACACACCTTAGAACTTGCCCTACGATGCACTACCTTGCATCCATCAACTTGAAGCTTAAGGGCGCATTATACCCCGGGAGGCGATGAATCGCTTATTGAGAAACAATGTTTTGTTCAACAAATTTTGTGCTTTCAGTTTGTAATTCATATATGTTATAGTTAAGGATACGTGCTAGAACGCCTGTGTTGTGAAAACACGATTCCGTAAAATTTTCTCGATGGAAAAAAATCCAAATATGACACCGAATTTATCTTAAAACCGTTCTTATGCGATGAATACTTCAATTTAGATCTTGAAACTTTATACAGTAATTCTACACAACATAAATAAGTGCACCTATGTTTTAAACGTTTAAAATACTTTT
The DNA here is from genome assembly GCA_918857605.2 of Philereme vetulata. Taxonomy (NCBI): domain Eukaryota; kingdom Metazoa; phylum Arthropoda; class Insecta; order Lepidoptera; family Geometridae; genus Philereme; species Philereme vetulata. Next base: position 1,468,543 of record OU975451.1, on the reverse strand, counting down.
TAATTTTACCATAAAATGAAAATAACTAACTTTTGCAGTAATGAAACCATTCGCTTCGGATGCCCGCGGCCCGGTTCGCGATTCAGTCTGGCCTCGGCTTTTAGACAGAGTACCCGTGACGCTTGTCGCTCTAAACGAAATTCACGTAAACACGTAATTCTTAGGTAGAATTCATATTAAGTTGGTTTTTGTAAAGACGCAGTAATGATAAAATAAGCACAACAAGAAAATGAAGGGACTGAATGATAAAAAACCGGCAAACATATGAACCACGGCGAGATAGGACGTGCAGCGGCGCGCGGAGAAGCGGGGGTGAAATTCGTGTTTGGGCTGAGGTATAGTCAACTCTTAAAGGTGTAAAAACATACCTACTTGTAATCTAACTAGAACCATACCCTTCAAAGAAACACAGCAATGCTGCTTGGCGGCAGAAACAGGTATAGTGGTAGTTCTTTCCCGGGCGAACCCTTCCACAAGGAACTCTACTGTTAAAAAGAAATATAAATCTATGGGAGAGGCCTATGTGCAGTTATGGACATCCTTCGCCTGAAATGATGTTGATGTAAGAGAACAGAGCTATAAGCTTGCAAGATTACATTCAAACAATCTAACAAAGCAAATTACTGTACCTACATAAAAGCTTGTAAAACATGAGTCATATTCGTTTTGTAACAAAATTTAGTCGAGTTTGTAACCCAATTCCAGTGATTCATAGCTACTTCATAGTTAATTTTGTCCTCGCTTGTAATTGTTGATATCGAAAATGACACTCGATTTTCATTCTTATTTCTACTAGTATTAAGTTGAAGCTTGGCTAACGTAAATACTAAAAGTATAACATAGAATAACTACACATAGAACAAATGTTTCGAACAGAAATTCCGTTCGAAACAACAGAATGAAAATGTGCGTGAGTGGCATTTTTTATCTGCATAATTCTACCTATGTTCTGGAAAATAACAAGCAAAATATATAAATCTTTTACATTCGCCGACACGACCTCAAGCGCCCGAGTAATGCAGCGAACCGCACAAACCGTCATATTTTTAGTGTTTCCTAAATCACTACTACCTGGCTCATAACCCTGGCGTGGTTTGAAGCCATATATGGCTCCAGTTTAATGGCCTATACGTCGCCGTACTTTGTTTCTACTGGTAGTTATTCTAAGCTAAAGACATAAAAGTAAACAGAGAGGTAACTATGCGATCACCATAAAATTCAGTGGCTATGTCCGAAACTCATCACGCTTTCACTTTAGTCTTTATGACTGGAGCGATAAAGTTGAAGATCGGTGAGAAAATTAGTTTGTGTAGCCTGATAGAAAAATTTCTTTGATCTGCCAATAAATAACATCGTTCGCCGAATGAACCGCTGATGAGTTTGAGGTGAGATATTGTTTCAACAACAAAGAACCATTTAGATAAGGTTTTGAAGTCTTTTCATTGTTTATTCATTGACTATATAGTTTGGAAAACAGTGACTGCCATATTTACAAGCAAGGTTTAGTCTAGAATATTTCTGTCTGAAATAGGACTCATCGAGGCTAATGCAGCCGCCAAACAAATGTTTGCATATGATACAGATATATAGGTTCGAGTTCTGTTTAATACTCTATCTAATATTATAAGTTATATGGTACCCATAGTACAAGCTTTGCTTAGTTTGGGGCTAGATAGCGCTGTGTGAAATGTCCAGCATTTTTTATATTGCGTAGATATTTTACTAAGGTGATTGACTCAAGCAAAATGAATATAATAGCTTAACCATTGTATTACCAATGCCTAAGCGTTTGTAGAAATCGATTTAGAATTTTTATAAAAGTCATCCATACCTACCAATATTCAAAATTCGAAAGTACCTAACTTTTGTCTATCTTTGTCTCTGTGTCTATCTGTTATTGCGTTTTCATATATAAATGGCTAGAACAGTGTTGATTAAATTTGGTATTAGAAATATTTTTATTTATGTTTCCTGTTGATGGAGCAAGCATATGGCCCATCTGATGTTAATGGTAACCATCGCTTATAAAACAAAGTAATGTCTCATAGGTCACGCACCTTAGAAACGTGTTTTGTGTCCATCAACTTGAGGCACACAGGTGTAAAGCCTCATGTGCCTGTAATTTCACCGGCAACCATACCCTTCAAACCAAAACACAGTAATGCTGCTAGGAGGTAGAAATGGGTATGGTGGTAGTACTTCCCTGGGCGAGCCCTTTCACAAGGAACTTTACTACTCTTGAAAATAAGACCGGGACATAGCAGCTGAAGGAGGGTGAAGTTTTTATTGACAACCGACGCGCGCGAAGCCGCGTGCAGAAACTTGTAATTTATATTACAACACATAATTTATATTAGATGACCTTCGTGGTGCAGTGGGCGAATAGCCAGCTGAGACGCAGGAGGTAGTGAGTTCGTTTCCCGCCGCGGAACAAATGTATGCATGAGTGTGTTTTGAATGGCATCAATAATTTATATTATAATACCATCAACAATAAGAGGCAAAGAAAGTATAATGGTAATCTCCATTATACTTTCTTTGCCTCTTATTGTATGCCGGCATGCCCTCAACAAATTGCTTATAGAAAGTATAATGGTAATCTCCATTATACTTTCTTTGCCTCTTATTGTATGCCGGCATGCCCTCAACAAATTGCTTATAGAAAGTATAATGGTAATCTCCATTATACTTTCTTTGCCTCTTATTGTATGCCGGCATGCCCTCAACAAATTGCTTATAGAAAGTATAATGGTAATCTCCATTATACTTTCTTTGCCTCTTATTGTATGCCGGCATGCCCTCAACAAATTGCTTATAGAAAGTATAATGGTAATCTCCATTATACTTTCTTTGCCTCTTATTGTATGCCGGCATGCCCTCAACAAATTGCTTATAGAAAGTATAATGGTAATCTCCATTATACTTTCTTTGCCTCTTATTGTATGCCGGCATGCCCTCAACAAATTGCTTATAGAAAGTATAATGGTAATCTCCATTATACTTTCTTTGCCTCTTATTGTATGCCGGCATGCCCTCAACAAATTGCTTATAGAAAATGCATATTATTCAGTCGACGAATTTTTGGTAGATAAGAATTTATAATACATAATTTTTTATTTATTATTGTACGCCCGAAACGGATAAACTGTGAAAACTTGTGCCTAATATTGAAGATCTTTGTTGTACAACAGTTTAACAATAAAATATACCTGATTCATCAGATATGTGTTCCGGGTCTGGATGATATATAAATTAATATAAAATTAAAAACAAATAAATTGTTCTATCAGTTATCTGGTTCCCAAGGTAGTTTAGGCTTTGCTTAGTTTAGGGCTAGATAGCACTGTGTAAAATGTCCAGCAATATTCATTTATATTTATTACGTACTCCAAACCCATGAGTGCTATTTTCGTCCACAAATGTAACGCTTCACGAAGAAATATTACAAAATGTATGGCGATCTCCAATTTATATCATCGACTAATATAGTTACTCCAGGATTCTTTCTAAATGACGAATACTATTCTATTTACGATCATATTTAACGAAAACTCTTTTGTAGTTACCACTCAATTTTCACCCTTATCTATAAAGATTTAAGCTCCAAAATAACAAGATTGGTTTTAATTTCTGTGTACAAATAACAAGTGACCGTGTCTGTAGACAATATGTTAAATTACTGCGCGTAACTAATTCCTATCTGAAGTCAAACATTCGAGGGCAAAATAGCCAATTTACCTTAACATCCTAAAACACACATAATGCAGGGGATTAAGGTTGAAATTTGCAAGGGATTGAGTAAAGTTAAGGTTGTACGAAAGTGACAAAGAGTTTTAAAAATTTCAGACAAGTATTAAGTGTTCGTAAGTTCTATAAATTAATAGTGTAGAATGACATAATGAGGTGTGCGCCTGGGTTTATTTTAATTGGGGTTTGTGACAATGGCATGGAGAGGGGGGGGGGGGGGGGTAAAAATAACATGTCATAATAGTTGATGGCTGGTTCGAGATATTAGAAATACCTTTGCACGAAAGTCGTGAATGAGTCAAAATGTAACACATTTAGAAATGATTCAAAAATTGCTAAAATAAATAGTCTAGTTTTGTGTTTTATTTAGTCTTATGTAATAGTTTTCGAATAAAATGGAATAAAACTGATCGGACAGACAGACAGATATGAGGGTATAAGTATAAGGGTTCCTATATTTCGATTACGGAACCCAAAAAAAAGTCAAAGAGACATCATCATCATCATATCAGCCATAGGACTTCCACTGCTGAACATACTCCTCCCCATAGACTCCCAGAGCAACCAATCTTCTGCTAGAATGGCTCCCAACAACCTATATCAAGTCGTCTTTCCATCTAGCGGGGGCCGTCCGCTGCGAAAGAGGCATCAGTTGTTTTCGAATAGTTTTATCACTGTCGCACTCCATTGGCATAGCTCAGCCCTATAGTAATTCACACTATCAAACCGCATGCTGACAGACCGCTGCGCCTGTAGAAATAATAGATAATAAAATCGTTTGAATAGAGTGTCAGAGGCCTAATCAAGTACCCCATAACAAACGTTAATGAAACGTCACCAAACAAAGGCCTTATAAAACGGGACCTGACATAAAATTCCCATTAAAATGGGCCCAGCAATTGGTATAACCAAGTATCAGGCGTCAACTTCAACGACCTCTATTATTTAAAAGCAATCTCGCAAAGCTTCGAATTTCTTGCGTAATTTCTGACTATTGTTCGAGTGTCTGGCGGCCGCACCAAGAGACTCCAATTAAAATTAATGGTCCAGTAACGTTATAATACTTATAATAGTATAAGTACCGATAATACTTATAGCGCTTTAATAAGTGGGATATTATGCAAATTATTAAATTAATATTATTGACTTTCGAGGTCGTAGGTTCGAGTCCCGGCCGTTTACTAATAAATTTTCCACCCATGTAGTTCAGTTTATGAATATTTACAATAAATTTCAATGACATTTTTCTCAAAACAACCTCTAACTATTGTTTTTATACCAACTTAGAAAACTTCCTAATTTCAAAGACTACCTTTTCCGAAAATTCAATAGAGCTAATCCAAATTCTTCATCATGAAAATTTGATTTTACTTAACCCTAAGTTCCTTAATAAATATTAAAAAAATTGCTCTTAAATAACTTAGGCAGTTCATAATCTGTTCAAATTTGTAGAGCATACATGGGGATGATTTGGGTAGCCCTGTGTACTCTACCTATGGACTTCAGCCTAACACATTTTTTAGGACACTCTGTATGTTGATAACTTGATTCAGAAGCTCGCGATAAACATCCATTTCAAAAAAACACCTCTAAATTGTTTAAGTCGGTCATTGTGATTAGTGACTCTGAGTACGGCATTATGAAGTTATCTTCGTTAAATTCTAAACTGTAGAAGACTTTTTGAGGGCAGACAGTTGTTTTATTGATGAGAAGAATTGATACTTGAATTTAAATTTAGCTAATTCTAGAAATTCTTCGAATCCAGGTAGGTTTCTCAGCACTTGGAACAGTTTTTAAATCTGTTAAACTACCGAGCCAGGTAGATTTATTTTTATTTGTCTATCTTCCGATAATCGCTCAAAAACGATACCGATTCATCTAATTAAGAATAGCGATAGTCGTAATATTAATACTAGAAATAAAAATAAACTCACTGTTACCACTTTAAACCTCAATAAAGTTAGTACATCATTAAAAGTGTATGCTTTAATATCAAACTTCCTAGTGATATACACAAATTTCCAATAAAAATACAAAAACGTAATTCAACGAAGATTTTATTATCAAGTAACTTTTCAACAAAACTTCTTTTTAATAACTGATTACAGAAAACAGAAAAAGGTACAAATGCCTCAACAAATTGAAGAGTTTGAAAATTTTGTCATAGTTCCCAAAACAAACAAATAATCAAAATAAATTCTGACGACCAAGCAAGGGTAGCTACAAGTACTCCAGTCTGTCTGCGACCACGGCTATTGCAACATAGTTAAAACGTCGGGATAACTATTAAAAAAAGGTACATACGAGATAAATACCCATTTAAAAACCTAATTTAAAAAATCAATCATTGTAACCGGACAACGTGGTAAAGAATGATCACTGAACATGCATAAAAAACCGACGAATAGAAAACCTCCTCCTTTTTTTAAATCGGCTAAAAATACTAAATAATATTTTTATGCTGTGATATATTTTTAAGGTGATATAGACCGGATGAGGAGATCCGAAGACTGTGCGGACCTCAGAGGTACTCCCTTATATATTTTTAAAAGGTTTGATGATAAAATCAATGGGAAAACCATCAAACTCTTCAATTTGCAAAGGCGAATATTTCGACTTTTTATTTTCAGAATTCAGTTACATTTTAATCAGGCACTTTTTTAACCCCGCCGTGGATAAAGTCTGTGGATGCTGATAGGCAAAGAAATGCAAAACTTTTTACCGCTTCAAAATGCTAGCCCAGAAAGTTGTAAGAACTCCACCACTCAATTAGTTGGTCCGAGCGAGGCAAAGCTCCGCATTTCGTATGCATCGCTTTATTAACTAAGTACATTTTGATTAACTAAAACATAACTTGGCTCTCGCAGGCTCGCATACTTTATTCACACTTTACGAACTCGCCCGCGGGTTTTGCCCCAAAAAATTGTTTTAGACAGGGATGTAGTCAGAGTGCTCCAACAGGTCAATTCGAAATTTATGCATGATTTCAAAGCTACATAATAAACAGCTGCGCCTTAAGACCTGAGTAAGATATGTATAGATATAATGATATATTGATCCTGACCTAGCATTAGAGCATTCACTTTGCGTAGGACTATTTTACTACTTTTACGTAGGAGTTATCACCACAGTACTGTGATACACACATTTTTCTTTCCGATATTCAGAAAAAATAAAGTAAAGTATAAGACATTTATTTTGGACAACAGTACAGTACAGACAAAACAGAGGGTAATAAAATAAAATAAAACATTGAAATAGACATTAAAAATAACATTACGAAAATGGTATGGTACCTATAAAAATACAGAGAGACATAAAAACAACGGAATTAGAAACGGTCATTATAGGCAGGTGCCTAACAAGAGCTACATAAATACGTGGGCGCTAAAAGGTTCTGTACTGTGTGGTGTCCCAAAAAGGATCAGTCTCAGCTTTGTGTTGGTCCAAGCTTAGGCACTAAGTGCACACCAACGCTAGTTTTCAGACTGAGCCTGTTATTGTGACATCACGACCAGACAGAGACACCGAAGAACCATGAAAAAAATGGCATTTTTTATAGAAAACAAAAAGCATTATTAACTTGTTTGTAGGTATGTAGTTCGGGAATTCTGTGTTATTTTATAGCACTTCTAAGCTTCCAATTCGTAGATTTAAATAATTATATGAGTATAAAAAGCTTAATACATTATAGCTGGCTATAGTGATGATAAAATCCCGTAGCTCGATATCTCTCAGCCTTTCGACAGCTGATTTTATCTAAATTTTGCCATATCAGTACTCATTTTCTTCTGTTTTACAATTGATTTAATTGACATCTTTAGTTTTTTGTATTATTCCTATTATTATATTGTGTAAAGGATAATTAAAAACAATAACCAGCCTAGTTCTTTCCAGGCTTAGACGATCGAGCAAAGCGAGATCTACAAATCAATTTGGGAAAACTGGCGTTGTATGTATGTTCGCTTGTTTGTCCGAGGATAACTTTCGAAGCTTTTATCTGATCATAATGAAATTTGGTACATGGGTAGGTAGTGATGGCAAATTTTGGTGTGGCTAAATGATCTAAAAATGTGGCAGGATTGTTCAGATATTGGGGTCTAAGATGGGTAAAAACACAAAATGGGACTATCCGGTCAAGTGGCACGTTTAATAAAAGGTATGTGTTAGTACATTTCGTCAATTTCGTCAATCTCGTCAAATTCAATGCTTCAAAAATGCAAGCATGTCTCTTCTCGGCGAAAAAGAGTCAGTTTCTCCAAGTTCCCATTTTCCGAGATGTACCGGTAGCCGTAAAAGGTCACCTCGAGCTTCTAGAGGTTTCGCTCACGCCTACTCTCAACTTAAGCTCATATATTGAGTCTAAGGATAAAACAGCTGCCATGAAGCTGGGCATCCTTAACAAGGTCAGGAGATACTTCACACCAGGACAGCTTCTTAGTCTGTACAAAGCACAAGTCCGGTCTGGTATGGAGTACTGCTGCCACCTTTGGGATGGTTCAGCCAAATACCAGCTCGCTACCTTAGACTCGATAGAACATAGGGCTATTAGGCTTATAGGTGAGCAGTATATGGCGGAGGCTAAGATCCAAAGTCTCGAACACCGCAGTAAAGTTTCAAGCCTATCGATCTTTTACAGAATACATTTCGGGGAATGTGCCCAGGAACTTTACGATCTGATTCCGCCATCTCCTTTCCATCAAAGGACAAGCAGGCGCATGGCTCAGTACCATCCGTACCTAGTTGATATACCACCCATTTGCACACACCTTTTTGGTTCTACGTTTTTGATACGTACAGCTAAGGTGTGAAACGCTTTGCCGTCGTCTGTTTTTCCTAAAGAATACAATCCGGGCCTCTTTAAGGTAAGAGTGAATAGGTTTCTTCTAGACCTTCGTGCTGCATCTTAGACCACATCATCGCTTACCATCAGGTGAGATTTTGGTCAAACGAAGTTCCATTTTAGTTTAAAAAAAAATTGACCCCGTTTTTATTTTTTGTTTAAATTACGTTTAGGCATCGTTTCGCGCCTTATGAATATTTTTTTTGGTGTTTTGGGAGACTCGCGAGATATCAGTTCGGGGCGAACCACTAGTAACTACTGTCCACATTGTCTTGCCCTAGGCTCTTAAAACTGACTACCTCTCTGGCCTACCCCTTACCAGTTTACCCCAAAGTTTAAATTAAATTACTAGAAAAGTTCTCGAGAAAGCCGTCAAGTCCGAGTTGCGAGCCTGTGAATTGAAATGCCCCGTTATAATAATATTCGGCCCTTAGGCCGCACCGTTCCTTAATTAGTGCGGGGTTTGTTAGATCTGCTAATATTGGACTGATACGAGCAAAAATTTTATTTTTATCTACAAACTTACCTAAAGAAAGATAGATAGATAATTTTTATTGAGTAACCACATAAGCAGTAATCAATACAAATAAGTAAAAGTGCCGGAAGAAATCGCTTTCAGCGATAAGACCACGCATTCTGCTATATTTATATTATATCTAGCGTACACTGATTTTACAAGTATTCCTGGTATGTTACATATGGTTTTATTTTTTATTTTATTCTATTTTAAGTAAAATTTTGTTTAAATTACTAAGCTCGAATAAAAAGGCAATACAATGGGAAAATTTATCACTGAGAGCGTTCGTTTCCAGGTAACTTTAGATCTTCTATGTGGTAATTAAAATATTGTAGATTACAATCCGAGTACAATACCGAGTTGAAATAACAACTCGGTATTGTACTCGGTAAATAAATAGTTTAGAGACAAATCTGACCATCTACCCACCCTTTCCATTGAAGTTGGCAATACTTTATAAGTGAAATGTCTCAAGCCCTTTTTTGCTATACCTGAAATTGAAAAATAAATAAATAATGCTGTTTATTTCACACAGCGCTATCAATCCCCATAATATGCAAATTTTGTGCCTACTATGAAAACCAAATAACTGATATAACTGTTACATATTTTTTTTAATCATCTATATTAAGTATAACTGAACGTCAAATGAAACCAAGGCCTAATTTACATAGGAATCCGCACAACAATTTGAATTTCTGAATTTCTGCGCCCCCCCCCCCCCCCCCCCCCCGAGCAGTACACGTCGTAAACAATTACCAAATCTCTCTGAAACAAGTAAGCAATCAACATTTGAGCTGCTTCAAAACAGCGGATCAAACAGCTAGGCTCAAGCGCGATTTTAAATGATCAATCGTCATTTCCGGTGGAGATTGCGAGCACCGACGTTCATGAAATATGAGTTACGAAAACACTTTTCACTTCAACTACGCATTTTTTCCGACTCCCGAAGCGGTTTATAACCGCACCCTGCGGACATACTCGTAAGTCGCGCCCTGAAAATGACTACGCTACTGTTTTCTACAATTCCTCTACGCATGTCGTGGGTCTACGCCAATGTGCGGACGCGGTTATAAACCGCTCCGGGTTATATTTCCCTGTTATGTTTGTTTGTATATATAATAAAGTAAAGTAAAAATTTATTTATTGACATAATTAAGTATGACATATTAAATTTGAATCCATAGGCTCCCGAACAAGTATAAAACTGTGTTTCAGGTGTCAGTGGCTTCTCCCATCTTAAGAATATTTTTAATTATGTCTATCAAAAATACGTTAGTTAAGTTTATTACTAAAAAAGCAGTTAGCATTAGTTAAAAAAAATTAAAAATCATATAAATAAAAAATTAACAAATTATGTTTATTAGATTCAGATAAATGGGTTGTCAAAATTATTTTTGATAAAATATAAAATTCCGGTCTCAAAGTATACATTTTTTCCGCGTATCTAAAACATTGTGTTTTTCAAAAAAAACCTAAATGAAGATTTTTAGTTCCACTATGTGTTTTTCACCTGAAAATTTGCGTTTTACATCTAAGATTCCTAAATTTCTTTCATTATAGGTGCTGTGTACAACCTACTGATACTATTTCATTGTAACTCTAAAATAAGCTAACAGCTGTGACTGTTTTTGTTGTGTTCCCCACATCTTCCCTTGCAATGTTCAAATGTGAAATTGTTAGCCTTACGTTTAGTTCCAAGCTCTCCACTACCACCCTATTGGGTGGTTAGGTGAAGCAATTAATAGCATAAACAGTGATTTACAGAATATACTACAGTGGAGCAAATCATATGGGCTTAAACACTATTTATACTAAAAACGGGATATTTACCATGATTTGTGAGTATTTGAGTATCCCGATATTTCGGCGCAGTTGCATGCGCCATGATCACGGGTAAACTGAAGTCTTTGCGAGTAGGTAGTTATTGGCAGATATAACGATCTACCCTTTTTCTTAGTCTCTTGCTAGGAATTAATTCGCTAATTCAAAAGTTATAAATGGGCTTAAAGTCAATCCATCAAAAACCCAAGTAATTGTAATGGGAAGCTCGCGGATGATTACTCAAATCGATTGGCTTGATCTTCCACAGGTAAAATTTGACGGTACTTCAATAGCAATCAGCAAGGAAGTAAAAAATCTGGGGGTACTCATGGATAGCCATCTATCTTGGGGACCTCATCTAGCAGCAGTAAGCCGAAAGACCTTTGCTGCAGCTTCCTCTCTTAAACGGCTGCGAAACTTCCTTCCGACTTCCACCAAAATTGCACTTGCACAATCATTGTTGCATCCCATTCTCGACTATGCTGACGCCAGCTATCTTGATTTAACTGAAGAGATTCATTATTAGATTCATATTTAGCTTGCGTAAATACGATCACATTTCTGAGCATCGCCATAGGCTCAAGTGGTTACCCATCCGCCTTCGTCGGAATGCTCACATCCTGTCCCTCCTTTACAGCATCCTTTTCATTTCTTCTACTCCGCCCTACCTCAAAGAACGCTTTAAGTTTCTTCATGTTTCCAACTCCCGGTCCTTACGCTCCGCTGAAAACCTTAAATTGAAAACTCCTCATCATACCTCAGTATTTTATACTAACTCCTTCACTCTTCAGGCTACCAGACTCTGGAATGCACTACCTGTTTCAATTCGTAACGCCAAATCCCTTCCTGTTTTTAAAAACATGGTTAATAATCATTATCTGTCGTCCATCGCTCACTAAGACTTCGCAACTCTTTTTTTGTATATAATTTTTTATTGTTTTTTTCTAATTACCTAATGTATTTTGAAGTAGGTTATTTAATATTATAAAATTATTTATATTTATTTATATGTATATTTTATTTTAGTCGTTTATGTACTTATTCTGTTAGTTATTATTTGATTAACGCTGCCGTTCTCATTTGTTCACACAGATCCTGTCCATCCAAAGGTTGCCTGGAAGAGATCGCTTTTAGCGATAAGGCCGCCCATTGTACCTTTGATTTAATTTTGTTTTCCCTTTTTGTTTGTTTTATTTTTAATGGTGTGCAATAAAGAAATTATCTATCTATCTATCTAGTCCATACTAATTGTATCGCCGTTGGTTTCTCTGAATAAAAATCATAAGATTAAACTTATTTAAAAACAACACTTATTTTCATAAAATTATTGGAAACCGAAAAATAGAATGACGCTCTTCTATATTTAATTTCCACCTTTTTGTCTTTTATAGCAAAACCAGTTTGAATCATTTTGCATTGATAACCTTGGGAGTGACGAGGGCCGGAAATAACACCGATCCAAGATGGCCGCCGGAAATTGGCATAGCCCCGTAATTAATGTGACGCCATGGAAATGGTTGTTTACATGTGAAAAATTTTCATAACCATTCCATTACATGATCGCGCGTAAATTTCGAATCAATGATAATCAGTGCTATCGACAAGAATTTTCGAATTGGAAGAAACTGGATTGTGTGGGCACAGCACGCAAATTTTTTACCGTATACTGCTGTAAGACACAGTTTTAACCAAGTTCTATTTTGCTTTTGTTTATGTGTTATATACTATTTGATTGTTAATTTTTTGTCTTTTCTCTGTCTTAAAATGTAGTAAGTATTGTATTGCGTGCTAATGTAGTGAATAAATTACTGTCTATGTCAATGTATTTTTTATATTATAATTTAGCTAGCCAAGTGTTTTTTAAGTGTTTTTTTATAAGTTTTACGAAACTACAATCAGCCTATATATTGTTATTCCAATCACACTAATCACACTAATATTATATAGGCGAAAGTTTAGGTGTTTGTTTGTTACACAATCACATCGTAACGGCTGAACCGATTTCGATGAAATTTGGTATGTACGTAGATTATAACCTGGATTAACACATAGGCTACTTTTTGATGTCAAACGCATGCGAAGCCGCTGGCGGAAGCTAGTATTACAAATGCGAAAGTTTTGATATTTGTTTATTTGTTACTCAATCTCGTCGTAACGGCTGAACCGAATTCGATGAAATTTTGTTTTTACGTAGACTATAACTTGGATTAACACATGTTAATGGGTGTCAATGTTTCTATAGAAAAAATAATATGATCTTTGCGCGTGCAAAGCCGCTAGCGAGTCACTAGTATGATAACAATTTAATTTCAACCGGGATTTGTAGTTAATCTGTCAAAAGTCATCCGTGGTCATTTGGAACCTGAAAGGTCGACACTAGAGTAATTAAAATATCATTTGCATCCGTAATTTACATTTCGCATGTGTCATTGGAATTGAAGAACCTATTTTTTTCCGGAATGTTAAATATTTCAATGGAAATCTCATTCAAATAAACATTGGTTAAATTTCATCTGCGTGTCATGTATGTTCCTTCACGGAATTTTGAATTAGAAGAATAAAGGATTTTCTGGAACTTAAAATGAGATGTATTTCTATTTCGTAGGTGATATATAAATATGTTATTTGCAGTAAATCGCACGTAATATTTAATTCTAAACCGATGATGGATAGAATTTAATGGACGTAGCCCAGTCCCAACTTTTACAAGCCTACATTTTTCCACTGCTGATCGAAGGCCTCCCCCAATCCTTCCGCCTATTACGATTCCTAAATATAGGTAGGTACCTACATTAAAACAAAATGCTGTTAATGCAAAATTAATACTCAAAGCTCCTATCTCTGAATTTTGGATTTACAGAGAGTAAAGTTAAAACATTTCGGAAAAAATAAAAGTCAATAAGTTCTACAAAATCCGAAAGATCAAATTTAATCATCTTATTTGGTTTTTCCAATAGCAATCCACCGTAAGCGTTTATTAAAGAGCCGTTTTTTACCAAACCCTCATTTCCCCTATCATTCAATTTTCCCGCAAAAACAATCATAATTCACTTAGCCCCATAAAATCCGCATACATTCTGCTAAATGTATATAAAATTTTGTTCGGATTCGTGTGGGCAACGCGAAGGCGTTCCGTCGACTGATTTATGGTTCACTAGCTCCTGCCCCCGAAATTCACTAGTGATACGCAAATTAAAAGCCTGTATGTTATTTCAAACTATGAAATACAAAAAAGACAAATTTTAACCCGATCTGTTCAGTTCTGGATGTGTGAAAGAGTTAAGGCACTACAGCCGCGAGAGAGCGTTTCTCTGGTCAAGTAAACTACAGATATATGTTGCGATTTTCTCTTTTTCTCTAACAATTTTTAGTCTTCATTGTATCAGCCATAGAACGTCCACTGCTAAATATAGGCCTGCCCCATAGATCTCCAGAACGGCGTGCATGGCTTGCAGTGCACCCAACGGCTCCCATCAACCTTTATCAAGTCATCTTTCCAGTGAGTAAAAGCAACAACGCAATAAGTTTAAAGAAATAAATATTATAACATTCCCTTGTTAACACATCTATAAAAATCTGATGTATATTCACAAAAATATTAATTTGTTTTAAAAAATAGCGATATTCATAATTTTAATACTAAAAATAAAGATAAACTCGGTGGTGCATCCATAAAGTTATATATAGTAAATCGTTTAAAGGGTAAGGTGTTCGCTTTTATTACAAACTCCCAAGTGATGTACAAAAATTGAAATTTAACATATTTAAAAACGCAATGAAACAAAATCTTTATAAAAAGCTTGGGATTGCACTATATAAATGCAATGAGCCATATTCTATTTTAAAATTTATTTACGGCCCTAGGGTAAATCGCATTTATAGAGCCGTTATCGAGTTTACAATGACCAACTTTCAGAGCATGAGTGATGAAAACTGTATTTCGCTTTTATAACAAACTCCCAAGTGATGTACAAAAATTGTCAATTAACAAATTTAGAAACGCAATTAAACAAAACCTTTATAAAAAAGCCTACTATAAAATATCGGATTATTTAGATGATAGAGAAGCTTGGGATTTAAATTGCTCCAACTCGTTCAAAATGTTACAATCTAAACGTAATTTAATTCCTGTATTGTTATGTATTAAAAGGAGGTTGTAAAAGGATCATTATAAAAACAACCAGCCTTGTTTCTTGCCTTTCTTTCCTGGCTTGGTCGCAAAGGAACAAGCAGTAAAATTGACGTTTCAAAGCGATCCTTGTGATTTTAATGAATAAAACATTTGGACTTTGACTTTGAGTGGTCTCCATTAGAGAACCTTTCTGCCCCAACGGCTGTAAGTTTTGTCTAGCTATGAACCCTGCCCGCTGCCAATTCAGCTTGCTAATCCTTTGTGTTATGGCAGTGACTTTGGTTTATCTACGGATCTCTTCATTACTGATAGGATCTCGTAGAAAAATACCAAGCAAAGCCCTTTCCATAGCACGCTGAGCGACCCTGAGCCTTCTTATGAGGTCAGAGACCGTGTTTCTATACCATATATCATCACTGGTAATACACACTGATCATAGACTTTCGTCTTCAGACACTGAGGTATATTTGACGAGAAGACATCACGCAGTTTACCGAACGCTGCCAGGCCGAGTTGTTTCTCTTTCTCGCATTTACACCTACCCAACTGTCATACATCGGTCACTAGGCCATTTATTAATTTATACATTTTTATAATTTATATATGTAGGTATATATATTTTATCTAGTATAAGTATAATGTTAATATTTATGTATTTTATGATTACATTATATGCATTATATTTTATACTAAGTATCTATAATAACGCCGCCGGCGCCGTCCTTATTTGTTCACATAGATCCTGTCAATCCAAAGGTTGCCTGGAAGAGATCGCTTTTAGCGATAAGGCCGCCTATTGTACTTATGATTTAAAAGTGTATTTTCTTTTATATGTTTATATTTAATGGGTGTGCAATAAAGAAATTATCTAATCTAATCTAATCTAATCTAATCTAACTGGACTGTTTGTCCTGATTTTATACATCTTGCAGAGCAAAGTATAGGCATTTAGCCAGCTTTACTGCTGCTTTACTGCTGCTGCCACGGGGTTTATGACCGGTTTGCCTCTTAGAAGACGCTGCAGTGACAAATAAACTTTGCCATTTAAAATATTAGTGTGAATAGCGATCGACATCGTCTAGTTATCAATTGTTCTTGCCTGTGAGACTGAATATCAAAGCCTTATATTATCTTCAAAGGTAATTTAACGTAAGGTTTCGTTAACGATGTATTTACATGAGATATATAAATATAATATAAGATGAAAGATGACACAAGATGCAATACAGTCTTTGGGGTTTCTGAAAACTTGTAAGCAGTATAAGTAATAAAATTAAATATTAATGCTGGACATTTCACACAGTGCCATCTAGCCCTAAACTAAGCAAAGCTTGTACTATAACCAGATATTTGATAGAATGTTTATATTTTTTCATTTTTATATATTACCTATTTATTATTTATATAGAAATAATCAGATCCGTAAATCTGTAGATCAAATATTAAAAATAATTGTTAAATTAAAATAAAATGTTTATAAAAAATCTAGGTTCTAAAAGCACTGAACCAGTTCAATTTTGTTATGCACTAGCTGGATAACACTAACCCGGCGTTCCTCGCTTTCAATTACTTTTTGGATATAAGAGTCGCTTGGCTACAGACGCTGGACTATAATAAAAGCCTTTTTTGCGGAAATGGTGTTGTACACTTTTAATAGGTACTTGTGAGTCTAAAGGTGAGTATAGACTACAACATTTTCTCGAGCATTTCTGTGTAATGTAACTTTCTTACGAATAGTACAATACAGGCAAAAGCTCAGTTTCCAAAGCATTTCCATGTTATGTAACGTTCCTGCGAATGCTCTGCGTTGTTATATTACGGGTAAATGCTCACAGCGAGTGTGCATTTACCAACATTTCGTTGTACCTTGCTTTCATTCTTCTTTGAAATGTCGGACCTACAAGTTGCGTGTGCTGCGGTTATCTTAATAAATTATATTAAAAGAAAAAAGATTGTTATTATTATTATACATACATTATTTATAAATACATTATTATTATATATACATTATTGTAATGTTGAGCGTGATTAGGATCCCATAAAATGACATGATTCCTGTATTTTTCAATAAACAATAAAGTTTTTTCCCTATCCCACCACATAGTTGAATAGAAAATAGATAATAAGTATAAATAACGAGCTAATGCAATGCACGTGTAAAATCACCGTGTGAACTTGAACAACTAACGACCGCGCGGACCGCGTGCGTCGTTCGTCCCTCTTCCTCCGCGTCACCCCGCACCCGCGCATCGCCCGCACTCGTGCAAAGGCTCGACGAAATGTTACACCAATACGCTCGACGAAATGCTCATCAATATGCTCATTGGTAATTGTACAATAGGCTGTAACAAAGAGGCGAGCGTGCTCGATGTTTAGGATGATACACTAGAACATATCACAGAGCGGCTCGTTGTTCTGTTACAAGTAAATGTTGTAGTCTATACTTACCTTAATAATAGTGCAGTTTTTAATATTTTTAAACACAAGCAGAAAGGGAAAGAAAGGAAAACGTTTGAAGCATTTGTCTGTCTATGTCTATCCGTGGTACTGTAGACATTATAAAGAAATCTAAAAGGTTTACTCTGCAGATATTGATCATGTCTGCTGATTGAATTCAACTGAGAAAATGGTGTAGGTGCTGACTGCTGCGTTAGCCATTTTAAGTCCTGCACATGTGCTATTTTGATTGCAGACTTTGTCTAGATCGTACTGCTACTTACCAGTAAGCGCTGTTCAACTTAATCAACTTAATTTTTCTTAAAATGCGTTTATGAATTTTAAAAGGTCCTCGCTCTGGTGATATTGGATAAGTTTCAAATGTCCATAGGCTACGGTAATCGGTAATCAGGTGGGCCGAAAGCTTGCTCGCCTTATTTTATATTCTTTATTCAACACTAGCTGACCAATCCGCAGCTTCGCACGCGTAGTTTTTCAATAAAAACATTACCCTCCTTCTGCCCAGTTAGGTAAAAAGTAGCCTATGTCACCCGAGGATAGTGTAGCTTCCCAATAGTGAAATATTTTTTTAAATCGGTCCAGTAGTTTCGGAGCTTATTTAATACAAACAAACAAAAAAACAAATCTTTCCTCTTTATTATATTAGTACCTATAGATAGACACTAAAAACATTTAAAATACAGAAATAGAGGACATATAGCGAGCTTAACTCTAAGAAGAGTTTTCTTCCAGCAAACCTTTTAGGGTAGAGAGAGATGATTTTAAAGGTACGGCCTTAGCGGTATAAAGTCTCAAAACCACGTATCTAGGCAAGAAAACAGACAAACGAAACAGCTCATTGTTATTTCAGTAGTAGTGCCAAAAACGATGTAATTGGTGGATTTATTCCATTATTTGGCTGTTATTATGTTCACAGTATGGTTATTACGAATAGTTGTTGTCGAATCCAACTCGGATGGGCAGCGTTTGGGAAACTTCGCAACGTCTTTTCGTCCAACATACCTCAGTGCCTTAAGACGAAAGTCTACAATCAGTATGTGTTACCAGTGATGACATATGGAACCGAGACGTGGTCCTTCACTATTGGCCTTATGAATAAGCTCAGAGTCGCTCAACGAGCTATGGAGAGGGCTATGCTCGGGGTTTCTCTACGGGATCGAATCAGAAATGAGGAGATACGTAGGAGAACTCGAGTCACCGACATAGCCCGACGGATTAGCACGTTGAAGTGGCAATGGGCAGGCCATATAGCACGCAGAACAGATGGCCGATGGGGCCGAAAGGTTCTCGAGTGGAGGCCACGGACCGGCAAGCGCAGCGTAGGACGTCCACCCACAAGATGGGCAGACGACTTGGTAAGAACCGCAGGTCGGCGTTGGATGCAGGCCGCTTCCAACCGCAGTTCCTGGAGATCAATGAGGGAGGCCTTTGTCCAGCAGTGGACGTCCTACGGCTGATATGATGATGATGATGATGATGGTTGTTACAGTCCTGATTACTCCTTACACAGGAACAACAATTCTTCAAATCAAAACATGATAACATATGTAGCTTAAATTATTGTACTACAATATGAAATATTGTATTTGAAATAAAGTACCACTGTGATTGTTAGTGATTATCGCATCTTTTCATCATCTATACTATACTCGTACTTACCAACAATAAAATTGAAGTGTATGTTTATGATCACATTTTTTTATGCTACATGGACCAAGCTTATGGCCAACCTGATGTTAAGTGGTAACCATCGCCTATAACAGAGAATTGCCTAGTAGGTGATCCTTAGAAATGTGCCCTACGATGCACTGTCCTGTGTCCATCTACTTGAGGCATAGAGGTGTAGAGCATCATGTCATGTGCCTGTAATTTCACCGGCAACCATACCCTTCAAACTAAAACAGCAATGCTGCATGGTGGCAGAAATAGGTATGGTGGCAGTACTGCCCCTGAAATGATTTTATTGACCGTTTTTAGAATTTTGTCTGTTCGTCTGCAAATTTATCTCGAATAGGCTCCAAAACGGCTTAACAGATTTCAATAAAGATAAGATAAAGATAAATTTATTTCGGTAACAAACTTCACAACAGGGTAGGTACACACGGCTACACATCGAGCTATACATTTCCAGTATAAGCTGACCTCTCATTCTACGAAAAGCCTACACAATGCGAGGTCAGCTTATACTGGGAATGCATAGCTTGATGTGTAGCCGTGTGTACATCAGATTCAGATGCAATGCAAATTTTGTGGAATAAAACAGGAATTTTAACTTAAACTTTCGTGTATGTTTCATTTCGATATCTTACAGGGTTCGGAAGATATGAAAATAAATATTTAGCAAAGTCCGCGCGCGAAGCGTTTGTAAAAATATGATGTTCACGACTATATTAATCCATGATGGATATCCTCGAGTCTCTTACTTACAGACCCGTGACGATATCCCACTAGGTTTTAGTTAGAGGCAAGTTCAAACCTTACGTGTGATCATGCCCACTTTTTGTAATTTAAGCATTCAAATGACAGAGTGCAAGCCTATCGCCAGGTTTTGAGTAGGTTGTAAATTCACACGTACCTACGTACGATTTTTCAAGTAGAAAAATCCATCGGTGCACAGATGCCATTAACAACATACATCCCACTAGTCCACCGCTTTTGAATGAATGAACGAATGAAAACACTTTATTGGAAACCACAAAAGAAAAAATACAAAATATCAAAATTCACAAAGCAACACTTACAATTGGCGGTCTTATCGCTTAGAAGCGATTTCTTTCAGATTACGTCTAGATGGAGAGGATTTTTGTTAGATTACTATAATGGAGGGGGTACGCAACAAAACAAAAAGCAAAAACTAAATGACAATGACCATTTTAATATGAGTGGTGGCGTTTTTTTGACTTTAACATAAATATTTGTTGATTACCCACAGGTAGTTCCTATTTCCTTAGTTAGCTTATTATCATCCAATTATCAACGAAGCACGGAGTATACAAATTCGTCCCATTACCTGCAGGTAAATGAGTATTTTCGTTGAGTGGGATAGGCAAACAATAATGGGCAATTTCATATAATGACCGGTATAGGTACTGTACACACGCTGGTGATTTTCGACAATGAGTAACATTCAAGGAGCTACCGTTATCTCCTTGAATCTTACTCAACATTGTCATACTTACCAAGTAAGATTAAATACTATAATTGGTAAATCTACCTTCCATATTCTTTTATTTGATGCTTTTGGACAATAGTGATTATTGTTTTGACGAGACTTGGTTTGGAGTGGATCGCACTCACCCTGATGAAGGTTCACGAACTGAGCGAACATTGTCGGTCGAAACACCAATAAAACGGTACGTGATAAATCCCGTATTTATAATTATGATGATAACACGGTTAGAGCTAATAGGTAGGTATTGTTGTAAAATATGTTATTTTTATATTCATTACCATTAAAAACATTCAAAAGAAAATTAATTTTTTTTTAATGTATCGATTACTAAATATATATTCAAGCTACCGCTATTAAACCCACCTCTAAAATCAGTGATTACGATTCTGGAGGTGTGTTTCAACTTACTGTCGTACATAACATTATTTTCAATCCCTTCTCTCCTCACTATCTGAAAGATAGATTTGAATTTCTCCATTCTTCAAATAACTATACTGTAAGGTCATCACAAAACTTGATACTCAGAACTACTTCGTACAGCACTTCCTTTTACAACGCTTCATTTACTGTCCAGGCTGTTCAGCTGTGGAATGCTCTGCCCGAAGAAATAAGACGGTCATCCTCCTTACACACCTTCAAGTTGAAGTTGAAACACTATTACCTGACGATTTCATCTTCCTAGCGTTATTTATTTGCTATTTATGTACTTATTTTATCTGTTAGTATAGTTTGCTATATGTATATACCTATATATTAGTCTATTTTATAAGTATATTAAGTAATAGGATTAAAGCTTCATCATATTTTTATTATACCTAAGAATATATGTGTAAATGTATCGTCTAAAGTACACCGCACTCCGTATCTTTGTAAATTTCACTTCATCCAAAGGTTGCCTGGAAGAGATCGCTGTCAGGGATAAGGGCGCCCATTGTATTGCCTTATTTATTTTAGCCTAGTACTTATTTTTGTATTATTTCTGATGTGTGGTAATTCAATAAAGTGTTATCTATCTATAACAAAACAGTTTGTATAATTCGACGACCTCCGTGGTAAAGTGGGCGAATAGCCGGCAGAGACGCAGGAGGCTGCGGGTTCGATTCCCACCGCGGAACAAATGTTTGCACGATCTACAGATATTTGTTCCGGGTCTGGTTGTTTCTCTATGTATTATAAGTATTTATTTACAACAAAAAAACGTATATAACTATTCTATGAGTTATCTGGTTTCCATAGTAAAAGCTTTGCTTAGTTTGGGACTAGATGGCGCTGTGTGAAATGTCTAGCATTTTTTTTATTTATGTTATTTATTTATAATACGGAATGCAACAAAAGGTAAACCAAAATCCAACATGGATTCGACGTGGTAATAAGTATATTAATAAGTTGGTTGGCGTGCTGCAAAAATTTAGGTTTAAACCTTTATTCAGTTGAACCACGTTCCAGTTTCACCATTTAACATACTCGTAAGTTATAGTTACGTATAGACGCCGTAGATCAGTATAATATCGTGACATAATACTCCGTTTAATAGACCGTGACACGGAGCTATTACGTGCGATGGTGAAGCTACCGCAGATAATGCTCATTGAATTAACTACTCTTTGGGCCCGGTCGATAATCATCATTAACTTACCACAGCTGAAACGTCTGTTACGAGCTAGTTGGGGTATGGGAAAGGAAGAAAATACTTATAACTACTTTGACGACAACAAACATTACGGCAAGGCTATCAAGCATTGAGTCCTCGACCTTTTCATTTACTCAGACGATATTTTACTTAAGGGGAGGCCGGAGGGGAATCGCCCATACAACACGTACTACCAAGATCATTTCTAATTGGAGCATATTTCTACCTTAATAAGGTATTATTTTAATTTGAATAGTATTTATCTAGGTTCCCAATAATATATTAGATCAAAATACTTACTTAAAATGAAATAGAAGCGTATCGCATCCTGCATATTTTTACGTCATAAAAGACCTCTTTTCAACCTTATTGTTTCGTATCAAAAACAACAACATCTTACGTATCCTAGTCATGGGAACATAGAGTACATTATATCGTCTAGTTACAGAATAACAACACAATGAGAAAAATACAACAAGTTTTCAGTCATCATTTTTGGTAATACGGAACACGGTCAAAATCTAATCAAATTTAGAATCGCTCATTTGCTATCTCTGTCGCTCTGCGTAGCTAAACTTCGTCATTAAACAGGAATAGCGATATTCAGGCCGAGGTTTTTGACGCGGCCGAATTGAAGTTGCGCTCGGGGTTCGCCGGCTTCTTAAGTACTTCTGTACTATATTCTTTCTATAATGTAATGTACCTGGCTAATATTCTCTGGGTACCTAGGTACCTACCAAACTGTACAAACCTGTATATAAGATAAGATAAGATAGCTCTTTATTGTACACAAAAGTAAAATACAGAACATAATTCTTACAAATAGATTTAATACAGTGGGCGGTCTTATCGCTAAAGAGCGATCTCTTCCAGACAACCTTTGTATGGACAGGATTATAATGTATCACATGATGGCAGTGCATCTATATACAATTAAAAACATATGTACCTACATACTATAAACCTAAAATACTAATAAAATTGATCGACTTGGGCAAATCGGCGTTGTACGAGTGTGTACTCGTAAGTGTATGTAAGTTTGTATGTCCGAGTATAACTTTCGAAGCGTTTATCCGATCATCGTGAAATTTGGTACGTAGGTACGTAGTGATGGCACAATTTTGGTGTGACTAAATGAGCTGAAAATGTGAGGGGTGGGGGTGTTGTTGAGATATAAGGGTTCAAGAGGGATAAAAAAAAAATGGGACTATCCGGTCAAATGGCACGTATAATAAAAGGTCTTTGTGAGTACATGCCGACCCCGTTTTTATTTTTACATTAAAGGTTCTAGTTTTTAAGTAATTAGCCATAATAAATTTTTAAAAAATTCGCAGAGTACACCAGTGACCCCACAATGCTGATATTTGGAATGCGTGTGAAAGACTAAAATTCAGAATAACTGCAATTTCTACCCCAAATAAACCAATTAACAAAAACACCCGATACCTGTAATTTGGATGAAACTGTTGGTCAAGTGAGATGGTTGTACATTTGGTGACACTATTTTATTAGTCAAAGATTAAGGACGGCTTGCATAACGATCCCTAAACGTATTGAATGACTAAACATGTTTAAATTTTACGTATTTGTATAATTTGACAACTCCTTAAATCATATTTAGCCACCAAATACGGCTAGGCGTCGTTGCGCGAGTCGCCCTAAGAATATTTTTTTTGTGTTTTGGGAGACTCGCGAGATCTCAGTTCGGGGCGAACCACTGGTATATATGAATATAATATTATACAGTAGTCTTCAAGTATAAACTGAATAGGTTTTAGGCAAGTCAGTTACATTTTTTACCACACCATCATTTACTATCAAGAGATGGAAAAAATGAATGAAAAAAAAATCTACAAAAAAATACTATAAAAACGGCAAAAATCACGTTTGTTGTATGGGAGCCCCCCTTAAATATTGGTTTTGTCTTAATTTAATTATTTATTTTTAAAGTGAATATATAACTAAAAATTCTGTGAATATTTCAAGCGTCTACCTGTTGTCGTTATCAATATCGAGCTAAACCGAGCATAAAAATCACGTTTATTGTATGGGAGCCCCTGATAAATATTTGTTTTATTTTAATTTAATTATTTATTTTTAAAGTGGATATATAACTTAATATTCTGTGAATATTAACTAAATATTCTGTGAATATTTCAAGCGTCTACCTGTTGCCGTTATCAATATCGAGCTAAAACGAGCATAAAAATCACGTTTGTTGTATGGGGAGCCCATATTTATTTTATTCTGTTTTTAGTATTTGTTGTTATAGAGGCAACATAAATACATCATCTGTGAAAATTTCAACTGTATAACTATCACGGTTCATGAGATAGTCTGGTGACAGACGAACAGACAGACAGACAGCGAAGTCTCAGTAATATTGTCCCGTTTTACATTTTCGGTACGGAACTCTAAAAACTACTGGAAGAGGCTAGGACAGGATCGTGGAGTAATAATCTTTAATCGGTGAAGTATGTGAAATTTACATATCTGTAACAACTTAGGCTACATACTTCTAGCAAATACATCTAATTTCATTTAAGGCATAAGCATAGGAAGGCATATTCCCAGCAGTGGATGAAGCCGGGTTGTGGAGGTAGTAAGCAAATAAAGCATTTATTTTTCTCTTATATAGGTTTCTAAGAATAAGGAGTTGATTATTGTAAAATCATTCATACACCTGTTTCATGAGGGTCTGGTGCCTGAGATAGGTTTGAAACCCTGTATTACAGGTCACCATTGTCTACAAAGTGTTCAAAACCATGATAGGTTCAAAAGTTAGGAATAGTAGATAGCATTTGACAGCAAGATGGTTTCTATCTAGGTCTCAGTCGAGCACTGACGCCGCAGATGTAGAGACCGGGAACTGGGTCGCCGCGTGCGACTACCAGAGACTGCGACGCACTCTGTAGTCACGTGGGCTAGCTTAGAGTGGACATGGTCTTCATTTAAAGAAGATCTGCAAACGGAGTATTTGTTTGTAAATCAACTTGGACGAATTGGTGTTGTATGTATGTTTGTTTGTCCGATGATAACTTGTAACTGTAGATCAAGTTAGTTGATTGTGCATGTCGTGCGTGGCACTTTTTCAATAGTCAAAGAATATACAAATATTATTGTATTTGTTTTATGGGAAACTTGTGAGATCTCAGTTCGAGGTGAACCACTAGTAATATAATGATCAAATGGGCTTCCAAGTGAAATTCAATCATTATTTATATGAGTTGCTTCGCCTGCCCACCTATAGACAACCAACTTGATTTTTCCCTTTTTGTGCACGATACCTTTCGCAAGCGTCTTTATCATAACAAGGCGAAGTATGCATTATCAAATTAAAGAATATTCTAGAAACAGCTGGGTAGCATGACCGCCCTAAAAATGTTTCTTTAGATGGAAGAATAGATATTTATAAAAAAACATTTGTACGGTCGTGTTTCTCTACGCTAAAATGTAAATTTACTTTATTTTTCCCTAAAGAAAAAGGTCCTAAACTGTGGCGGTAATGCTACAAAAGTAATTTAAAACATGACACTTATGACGGACTTGCTAGCGGCTTTATGGCATCAGAAACTTACGTTTACCCAATTTTAAATGAAAAGTAATACAATGAACAACTTTTCACTACAATGAAAAGGCTTAGTAATACTGAGGGCTTAGCCAAGTTACAGTCGATTATCGATGACGCTAGTCGATAAGTCCGAAACTGTATGGGATTTGACACATGCTATGGAAATATCACGTGATCTATCGACAACAAACCTATGTAGAAATCGAATCGACTCGAAGCGAATGCAATTTGGCTACGGGCCCTGGTCGTCTATAAACAAAATAAATAAAATAGTTCCCCCTTTCGTGACATATCCATAATATACTATCGTAGTCAAAACAAGTGTCCAATCACCGACATACGGCGCTATTAAGAAAATCTACATATCTGGGGACATATATTTAATTTATAGTTTGTTTATATTCTAATATTAAAATTGAAAATAACGTTACGCATTTTGGTTTTGTTAAACTTCAAAAGATATTGTATAACGTCTCTACTAAGAATATGCGTACTTACTAGTAAGGTGGAGAGTACTTTTAAATGATATTATTCACTATAGTAATATCTACACTATCTACACTTATACGTAATATTATGAAGAGGAAAGATTTGTATGTTTGTAACGAATAAACTCTAAAACTACGGGTCCGATTTCAAAAATTATTTCACCATTAGAATGCTACATTATCCGTGAGTAGGCTACATTTATTACTAGAAAAATTAGGGATCCCTAAAAAAAATTCAAGTAAAAATTCCCTAAAAAAATTTGCCATAAAATGTCTTTCATCGCATGCGCTGCGGAAACTATAATAGGTATAACTATAATCACGGATGAGGTTATTTCTCATGTCATAAGTCATAATGATAGGTTATGATCGGGATTGAGATATAAGCTACTTTTTACCCGACTACGCAGAAGGAGGGTAATGTTTTTATTGAAAAACATACATATTCAAATAGTAGGGCGGGAAAAAGTATTTTGCGTTTTTTGTATGTATGATACCATTGAAAAGGTGACGTTACATCATTATTATTTATTGAGTCATAAAATCATTTAATAGTGAAACATGGTGTTATATAAAAGATATCAGGTAGGTACAATTAAAGGTTCGCTTTGTTTACCAAATATATTGGTGTGCAAAGATAGAATAAAAATAAAATAAATATTTCTCGACATTTCACACAGCACTATCTAGCCCCAAACTAAGCTGAGCTTGTACTATGGAAACCAGATAACTGATAGAATTACTTAGATATACTTTTTTTTTGTAAATACATACTTATATATAGAGAAACAATCAGGCCCGGAACAAATATACATATGTAGATCATGCAAACATTTGTTCCGCAGCGGGAATCGAACCCGCTACCTCCTGCGTCTCAGTCGGCTATTCGTCCACTGCACCACGAAGGTCGTAATATGGTGTAAGTCAAATACTTTAAGGTTATAGATATACCTATGTCAATATAATTTTTAAGGTAAATATAGCCCACAATTTATTAAGGTAATAATTTATTAATGTAATTTTTAGTCGAGTATTTAATTTTAATTTAATATACACACTGTAGTTTCTAGAACGATGGAAAAGTTCAAAGGTAATTCTCACATAATCGGTGGCAAGTACCCCTACATCCTGCTCATTAGCCCCACCTCATTAACCCGACTATCGACATAACTGCTTTAAATAAATCCATCGACGCGACAGTACCACTTGATTTATTGACCATTGCTGCTGTAAATCAGTCGCTTCCTCTAATTGCCGATGGAAAGACGCATTGTAGCGAAAATGTAGCGGGATGACAGATATAGGATACTGCTTTACGTACATTTTATTATTATTCATAGATAACGTCTAAACAATTACGATATTTTTATTGGTCATTATCCTCATCAACAGTCCATTGCTGGACATTGCTCCTCTGAAACCCTCCACATCATACCTCAGTATTTTATAGAACCTATTTTACTCTGCAGGCTACAAAACTCTGGTGTGAACTGTCTCAAATAGTCACGATAAATCTCTCCCTTTAAAAACATGGTCAGACAACACTATCTGTCACCCATCGCTTACTAGGTCAATTAATTTATACATTATTAAAATGTATACATATATATGTAACTATAACCTGCCTCAAGGACATTCACGGCGTGAAACCAGGTGACAGAGATAGAATTTTACAAATATGCACCCAGTTCTATAAAGACATGTATTCTGATAATCTGCCCTCACAACAACCGGATCTACAATATTTATGTTCTGATATGATTGCGCCCATAACCGGTTACGAGGTTCATTGCGCAATCGCCAGCATGAAATATAATACAAGTCCCGGCGATGACTCAATTACCACCGAGCCTCTGAAAGTTGGAGAACATGCTTCGCTTCCCCATATTACAAACTTATTCAACAGTATACTAAAATCTAGTACAATTCCTACTAATTTCTGTCATTCGAACATCATTCTCTAACACAAAAAGGGTGACAAATCGGATATAGGCAACTATCGCCCTATCAGTCTTGTTTCTCACCTGTACAAAGCGTTTATCAAAACTATAGAACAGTTAGACCTTAGACAACCACCAGAACAAGCAGGTTTTCGACGTGGCCTCTCCACCACTGATCATTTTCATTCACTTAACCAAATAATTGGAAAACATTCAGAATTTAAAGTTCCGCTCTACCTTGCGTTTGTAGACTATTCAAAGGCGTTTGATAGTCTCAAACACTCTGAAACATATATATGTGTATCATAATAATAGTATTTATGTAATTTTATGATTATGTATATCACTGGTGGTAGGGCTTTTGTGAACGGGCTCGAGGAAGTGGGCACCACCGCCTTACCTTTATCTGCCGCCAAATAGCAGTACTTGTGCTGCTGTGTTCCGGTTAAATGGTAATGGTATGTTCCTGTAATTACTGGCACATAGGCATAACAGCTAAGTCCTATAGTATGGCAACGTATCCACATAGAGATCAAGACAACATAATTCCTTGTTTTTAATTCTATCTGGATATCCATGGGCTGCAGTAGCCACTTAACATCTGGTGGACTGCATGCTCGTTTGCCATATAAGTAGTATAAAAAAAAATATGCAATTTTTTACATTATCTTTATTTTATATAAAATTGTAATATATTTATAATACGCCACCGTCGTTATTGTTCATATAGATCCTGTCCCTCCAAAGGTTGCTTGAAAGAGATCACTTTTAACGATAAAGCCGCCCATTGTACCTATGATTTATAAGTATATTTTCTTTCATTTGTTTGTTTTCAATGGTGTGCAGTGTTAATTTCTTATTTTTTTTTAACAAACTAATTTCCGATTGGACTGGACCATCTTAGCGCCTAAAAGAAGTATCTGGAAAGAAGGGAGGCCTTTGCCCACCAGTGGCACACAGTGGGCTACTTATAATAATAACGGTGTACAATAGAGAGATTATCTATCTTTCAAGGTTATATATCTTAAAATTATCTATCTTCAGATATTCTCACCTAATCTTTGGCAGCTACAGCGCGAAAATAATTACACGATTTAGCCGGAGTGCATCCTACACTTCGCTTACCTAGTGGTCTCCACTCCAGAACACGTTTACCCCAACGGTTATGAGTTCTGCTGCTGATATGACCAGCCCACTGGCACTCCAGCTTCCCTCTAAGCTATACTGACAACGTTGGTTCTCTGTAAAATAACCTCTTTTGTGATTATTATTTAAATACAGGCACATGAGGCTTCACACCTGTATGCTTCAAGATGATGAACGCAGGGCAGTCTATCGTAGAGCACATGTCTAACAAGCGTGACCTACGAGGTAATTATCTGTTATAGATGGTTACCACTTAACATCAGGCGGGTCATAAGCTTGTTCCATCTCCATATAGTATAAAAAAAAAATTAGATGTAAAATAAATACTCCTGATAACTTTACAGTACAAATACATATGGTTATGTTATTTATCGCTTACACTCGTGTTTAACGCATAACTTTTCATCATAAAAGTTTTCTTAATCAACAGATATTTGTTGCCGGTCTGGGTATTTCTCTATATAAAGTATGTTTTTACAAAAAATATGTATGTACTAAGCATTATATCAGGTAGCTGATTCTCATAATCAAGCTTTGCTTAGTTATGGACCAGATAGCGATGTGTAATTTTTTTTAAACATTTTAACGACATCAATTTTTGTCAAGCATAACAACATCTTGTATTTAGTTTCCAAATGAGTAGGCAGATACCACGGACCTCAATTTATTTTTATTTATTTAGACGTACTAAACACATTAAAGCCACTTAGAAGTAAAGATTTGGAAAAATGCTGTTTGGATCTGGGTTGAACATACGCATACAGCTAAAATAAGTTACAAATCAAGCAGATTGTTAAGAAACTAAATAATAAACTATGCTGGACATAATCTGTGAATCATTAACTAAACACGTTTTGTATGCGGGCAATCGCACAGAAAAGATCTTCTTCAGACCTTTTCCCATTTTTTATTGGGGTCGACTCTCCTTATCACTTGTCTCCAGATATGTCTTTTCTGGGTCGTCATTGAGTCTATATTGTTACTCTCCAGGTTTTTTCTTTATTACAGCCATCCATGTTAGTCGGGGTCTTTCGCGCTTTCTCGGCCAGAACTTATCGAGCCATATGGTCTACCGGCCTCCTCATGGCATGGTTGTACTA
Organism: Philereme vetulata; assembly: GCA_918857605.2. Lineage (NCBI taxonomy): Eukaryota > Metazoa > Arthropoda > Insecta > Lepidoptera > Geometridae > Philereme > Philereme vetulata. The sequence goes on along the minus strand of OU975451.1, from coordinate 1,437,976 downwards.
TCGTAGTCGTGTCTCTACTAATTTGTCTGGTATGGATCTTACTTTGAAGGTTCCTCTGATATAATGGTTCGGCACTATGTCTAAAAGGGTGACTCCAGCAGAAAATTTAAAAGTGAAAAATAAAAAAATTTAAAATTATTTATTAGTTTAAACAAGAATAAATACAAAGGTATCACATACAAATAACAAATTTGTTATATTACGGTTACAAGCCACTGGAGTAAAAATTATTATATTAGAATGTATAACAAATCAATCACGAAATAAGTACCTAAGGAAGTCAAGTAATTATCTATTAGTATAATGGTACGTCAAGAGATGGACTAGATTTTATATGTCCTGGTTTTTGACGTCTTCCATCAGACAAACGAGTGCAACCCGTATAAATAGTTTTTCATTAGCATTTAAGGTTAGTTTAAGTTTCGTAGTAAATTTAAATTTAATTGAATTGTAGTTTAGTAGTTGTAGTTTTAAATTTAACTGTAAGTCTAGGTACAAGATTACTTAAAAATTTAGTATTAGTTAATTGTAAGTTAGGTTATTCTGTCATATTAAGTTTATGTTTTAAGTTAACAAAACACATTGCACTTAAAAACCTTAGGTTTGTCCTATTTGCAATTATATGTACAAGTTTTTAATATGCGATAGCAATCTTTTAAACTCGTTACGTCAGTTAACGTCAGTTAATTTTGCAAGATTTCAACCTTTAGTTTTCGTAACGAGTAATTACTTACGAACAGTAGCGAACTAAAATGTAATTAGGAAATCCCATTTGGATATAAGTGTTCTGTTTCATTAAAAATGCATTAGTACGTAACGCGAGTTGGCGTTTTGGTTTGTAAATGGACATAATTCATTTATTTTATTTTCCGTTTTAACGCGAAAATATAATTGCAAGTATGCATCTGGGATTAAAAATATTTTAAGGTACTTGCAAGTGGGCGAATAGCTGGCTGAATGTGGGAGGTTCGATTCCCACCGCAAAACAATGTTTGCATGATCCACAGATTTTTATTTCATGTCTGGGCGTTCATTATATAATACAACACAAAAGACGGATGTTACTAAATTATAAGTCTTTTTATCATTTATATTTAAATACATACGAAAAATACCAGCATTAACATAATCAACACCTGTCTTGGACAAAATTGTTTGGTTTGTATAAAACTTTTAGTGAAAATAGCACGCCCATAAAGTACACAGAATAAAACAAAGTGGTAGATAAGCCATTAGTCATAATAAACACTGAATAAATAAATAAATATTGCTGGACATTTCACACAGCGCTATCTAGCGCCAAACTAAGCAGAGCTTGTATTATGGGTACCAGATATCTGTTAAAATAATTATATATCTTATTTTTTTGTAAATACATACATAGAATGTATAGAAAAAATACCCAGACCCATAACAAATATCTGTACATCATGCAAATAGTTGTTCCGCGGCGGGAATCGAACCTGCTACCTCCTGCATCTCAGCCGGCTATTCGCCCACTGCGCTACGGAAGTTGGCAAATTATTATACTTAACTGTACATATTGACAATAAATTAATATTATTTAATGATCAGAAAAGCAAAGATGAAAAAAAAACACTCCGTAGTTTAAAGTTTTCGGATTTAAAGTTTCTAGGTAAGCGTGCTCCATCTTAGATCACACCATCACTTACGATCAGGTGAGGTAGTGGTCAAGCGATTGGCTATCATCAATAAATAAATTATAAACGGAGCTTAGTAGGTATCTGCCTTAGTTCAATTTTTTTGATACTTTATTGGTATGTACCGTTTTTGCTTTTCTATGATTTAGCCATAATTACTTTCATGTTTCAAATTGTGCTACGTAGTGTAAATTTTTAAAACACAAAATATTAAATCTATATTAACTGATTTAAACTGGTGTTTATCACGTATGTTGCAACACAGTCTAAACATCGGGATACTAAATAAATAAGGTTCATACGCGATAAATTAAATGATAAACGCGATAGTTTCGAAAAATTCTTTTAGAAATCTACTTTTCCATTCACCGGTAATTTTGTCTTCCTAACTGAGTGATGTAGCTCAATTCGAATTTCCACTATTCAAAGCCCCTATCTACTATATATTTTCTTTAGTAATTTATGCTAGAGCTGTGTGTAATTTTTCAAGCTAACCACGGCCTGTCACGGAGGAGTGACATAAAGATTGACAGATATTTGACATTACCGAATTATGAGTAATTGCATGGTTGCTGTCAACGGTGCGTGAAAGTATACAGCAATTTAGTTTATGGGTGAAGGGTTGGGTCATATTTTGTAGTAATTTGTAGTAGAATTTTAAAAGGGTCTATTAAACCAAGTACCTGTGTTTATGAAGGTATTCGTAATTTAATGAATATTAGTTTTTCTGTACTTTCTCTGCAGCTATAAAAGGTTGTGCTATAATATGAAAACACAATTTTAAGTTTTTTTTATGTGTAACATCTATCCTCTCGGTTTGTGGGAGTGATTTTGGCAAAAGGGACAGAAATGTGTAACAGGCCACCGGGGAAGTGCGCGCTATTTAATTTGACCAATGAGCACGTGCGGCAGTTAGATGTTACACATCATATGCGACTACTGTAAAGCTTGTAGTTTTTTTTCTCTAACTTACCTCGTCCGTCCCTCAGGGAAATGGTCAAGTCCTCAAGTCCCTCCAAGCATCCCTATCCGTCGATATCTCCCACCATCCTCTTTGGAAGGTGTCGAAATCGTCTCACCAACGATTTCTCGGCCGACCCCGACGTCTACGTATTTTAAATGTTAAAGTATTTTTTTCCAAAATTAAATTTTTTAAACTTCCGTTCTTTATAGGGACTACTGGTTAGACTGTACCAAGTTTCACAAAACAGCTAAGAGCTATCTCGCAAATATCCGATTATTATAACTTTTGAATATATTTTAGTACAAATAGTATCAGATTATTACTAAGGTACACACAGGTACACATCAAGCTATACATTCCAGTATAAACTGACCTCGCATTGTGTTGGCTTTTTGTAGAATGAGAGGTCAGCTTATACTGGAATGTATAGCTTGATCTGTAGCCGTGTGTACCAGATTGCCGCTACTGTTCACCAGGATTTTTTAAAACCCACCTAGGTACCACTCTCAGCGCTAAGACGTATGGTTTTTTGATACCTACTATATAGAGATCGGACAAGCTTACGGTTCACCTGATATTAAGTGGTAACCATCGTCTATAACAGAGAATTGCCTCGTAGGTAGCAAATTTTAAGTAACTGTGTTTTAGTTTTCTGCACCAATAGAATTTTCTTTTCCAAATATGTAATATATGTGCGCATTTATATACACTGTCCCCCGTGAGTATAGTATATAGTTTGACGACCTCTGTAGCGCAGTGGGCGAAACCGGCTGAGACGCATGAGGTAGCGGGTTCGATTCCCGCCGCGGAACAAATGTTTGCATGATCTACAGATATTTATTCCGGGTCTGGTTGTTTTTCTATATTTTATAAGTATGTATTTATATAAAAAAGTATATCATTATTATATCAGTTATCTGGTTCCCATACCTACAAGCTCTGTTTAGTTTGGGACAAGATAGCGCTGTGTGAAATGTCCAGCAATATTTATTTACTTATAATAGTACGTATATTAGTATATAGGCGATGAAAAAAAAATACAGGAGAAAGGTCATTGGGCATTTTGTTCGGACATATGACCCACGGCGCACAAAAACGAAACAGGGCTAGGTATGTAGTTAAATGTATATGTTACTTAATGGTATGGGTCGCATTATTGCAGGATATGGGAGAACCGCAAAAAAAATTTTTTTAATTAATATTATAGCATTTTTAAAATAATTATTATAGCATTTTTATAATGAACTAAGTAAAAACTATTGGCCTGACTGTAAAAATACTTTGTAAAACAGTTGTTTTGAACAATTTCCAGGAATACGAAAATAAAATCCATTTTGCGGTAATAATATTTTTATTCTGCATTATCAAAATCTATAGTTAATTCATCTAAAAAGGCTGCAGGCGCGTCTATCACGTCTTGATGCCTGGCCCATGACAGAAAGTATACGACGCTTACAACATGTGCACAGCTTCCGACAGTGCGACGGCCGTGTATACACGAGCAGTAATACTGTTGGATGCTATTTCTTCCAATATGGGTAGGATCTACTAAAATATAGGTGTAGTACTGCTTTGCACGGACGTGTCGTGACTGTATTCTGCCTCTTATCAATATCTTATTTTCAACTGTCAATATGTGTTTTCGTCGACGTAAAACAGATCGATTACACGACACGCAACTATTTTGTCTTTCCATGTTAATGTAAACCAATCGTCAAGCAAAATCAGGGGTCCATAAAACACGCTCAAGTAATCAATAAAATGCAAAAATCGGAAACACGAGTTTAAACGCACAGATCGAAACGAAGGATGACGTACGACTGCGGGGCGGTCAGAGCGGGTGGGGCGCAGGCGGCGCGTCGCACGCGCACTTCGATACCTTACTGTTATTTTCTACCTGTCGAAAGTGCGAGCGAGAGAGACATACAATCTGTTATGCGATACAAACATTTTTCTTATGCTTGTACATACATTTTCACAATGCTGACAGTAAAATCTTTAGTTTTTAGTCTAATAGAATTATAGTTAGACTCACATACATACTGTTACATAACATTTTTCCTCCAGCAGATACATAAAAAAAATTTACATATTTAGAAAAGTGGAATTGAATACTTTACTTTAAAAGTGATTTGAACACTGTGCGCGAAAAAAAAAAAGTGGGTCAAAACCGCCCAATGATCTTTAATTGGGTCATCATAATATAAGTGAGACGTGATCCTTCACTATTGGCCTTATGAATAAGCTCAGAGTCGCTCAACAAGCTATGGAGAGGGCTATGCTCGGGGTTTCTCTACGGGATCGAATCAGAAATGAGGAGATACGTAGGAGAACTCAAATCACCGACATAGCCCGACGGATTAGCACGTTGAAGTGGCAATTGGCAGGCCATATAGTGCGCAGAACAGATGGCTGATGGGGCCGGAAAGTTCTCGAATGGAGGCCACGGACCGGCAAGCGCAGCGTAGCACGTCCACTTACAAGATGGGCAGACGACTTGGTAAGAACCGCAGGTCGGCGTTGGATGCAGGCCGCTTCCAATCGCAGTTCCTGGAGATCAATGAGGGACGCCTTTGTCCAGCAGTGGACGTCCTACAGCTGATATGATGATGATGATATTATAAGTACCAAAAAACGCTTAACTTTTTCTTACATTATAACATTAAACTATTTAATAAAACTGTATGGTTTTCCTAAGTAAAGCTAATAATAGACACCATTATTCACAACGATAAAAATTCGAAGCCATATACCATCCGGGTAGTATTCTAATAGCGGCGATGGGCTTGCAACCTGTCACGTGAATGCTTCACCCAAACGTAATATTTGGACTTGCCTCTAACTACTCCCTTGTTGGATGTCATCACGGATCTTCGTGCTAAGTAAGAGATAGTGCTAGGATATCTATCAAAAAGTAGCCTATGTTTGAATCCAGGTCATAATCTATCAACACAGCAAATATCATCGACATTGGTTTTGCTATTACGACGTGAAAGAGTAACAAACATACATACATCAAACATTCGTTTCTATAATATTAGTGGAAAGTGTGATTTAAGTCGAAGATCTTTTAAAAATATGTCTTTTTCTCAAAATCAACAAACGACCTATCCACAGCTGTACTATGAGTTAATAGGCAATTTAATATTTAATGACCTACTACGAGAGAGGTCAATGACCTCTACCCTCACGCTCTCTACGCGACAGTCGGCTACAAAATCTGTTTACAAAAAAAATGGTGCCCAATAGTGCCTACAAAATATAATTTAAGTTACATATATGTATCTATTATAGTGGGTAGGTACATATTAGTATACTAGCTGACCCGCCCGGGGCTTCGCATGCGTGGTATTTCAATTAAACCTGTCTCATATCAACTCTCTTAAAGAACTGCCAGTTTGCCAACACCTAGAAGACCCACAGACTTTCAATGAGTTTGTAAAAGATATTCAGCGTCTCAAAAACTCCAAGACACCTGGCATGGACCAACTTCCAGCTGAAGTATACAAATACAGTGGCACAAACATCTTAAATAGGCTCTATCATCTTGCCAAAAGATTGTGGGATACCGAAGAAGTCCCACAAGACTGGAGAGATGCGGTGAGTTGCAAGCTGTACAAAGGGAAGGGAGATGTCTCTGATTGCAGCTCGTACCAAGGTATATCACTTCTTTTCAGTGCTGGGAAAATCCTTGCGCATATTGTTAACACCCGCCTTAGCGAACTAGCAGAGAAATACCTTCCTGAAAGCCAATGTGGTTTCCGTCCCAGTAGAGGTACTATCGATGCAATTTCAGTCGTAAGGCAACTCCAAGAGAAGAGCTTTGAACACCAACGGCCTCTCTACATGTGCTTTGTCGACTCGGAGAAAGCGTTTGATAGAGTTCCACGTGAGGCCTTCTGGCTTGTTCTCCATAAGTCAGGTTATCCAAGTAGTTCGTTAACCTCATACGTCAATTTCATGTTGGCATGAAAGCACAGGTTCAGTGCGAAAACGAACTTTCTGTGGTGATTCAAATTACAAGTGGAGTGAAACAAGGGTGCGTCATGGCACCCACTCTCTTTGCCATTTACTTCGCAGTCATCATGAGAGATGCGCTGCACAGTTGTAGCAACCGAATTCAGCTGAATGTTCGAACTAAGAAGGGTGTGTTTGACATATCAAGGTTTAGAGCGAAATCCAAAGTGCAAAAGATATCTCTTTTAGAGATTCTGTACACTGACGACGTATACCTCATGTCCGACAGTATGATACATCTCCAAAGCTATATTGATGCTCTACACCAATCATGTCAACGATTTGGGTTGGTTATCAGTGCTTCCAAGACACAAATCCTTAAACAACCACCTCAACCTTGCTTTACAAAGGTCGTCCTGGCGCTCAACCATTTATAACAACATCAAAGCATTTGAAGAAAGTCGTCTTGACACACTCGACGTAAAACGTCGAACACGTAAAGAGAAACCTAAGCCCTCGTATACATACACATATAACGCTGCAGGTCAACTCTGTTGCCATACTTGTGACAGGCCATGAACATGGCCATGAAAACCCCTCACTAATGGTAAATGAAAAGGTTGAGGACTCAGCCACGCTGGTTTTCAGCCTCGTCTTTGTCTGGTGTCGTCACAGCAGTCCGCATTTGTGATTCCAGGCTGCTCAGCACACATTAGCCAAACTGTTATAATATGCAATTGTACCTACTGTTCTTTGTACTTAATTGAGTCATGTGTCGTTTTGTTTATATCAAATAAATGATTATTACTCAGTACTCAATATTCATTTATGTATATCACAAGGATCACTTTGAAACGTCAATTTTACCACCTGTTCCTCTACGACCAAACCAGGAAAGAATCAGGCAAAAAACAATGCTGGTGATCCTTTACACAATAAAACATTCAAATAATACAAAAATAAATGTAAGTACTTATTATAAATCAATTGTAAAACAAAAGAAAATGTGTACTGATATTGCAAAACTGAGATAATATGTGCTGTCGAGAGGCGAAGCGATATATTAGGTTGGGGAAAATGTTTCTTTACATTTTTTAAGAAAATTCAAAACATTTTTTATTATACTTTATTAACATTTAACTAAAGTATGTAGCTACCATTTTGTCCGATAACTTTTTGCCATCTTGTAGGTAGGGACATGATCCCATTGCTATAGAAATGTTGGGGCTTCTGATCAAAATACCGCGACAAGTAGTTTTGGCAGTCCTCTCGTGATGTTCACCTGACACTGCCTAAATAATTCTGAAGAGACCGAAACAGGTGGAAATCTGAAGGTCAGGACTATACGGCGGATGCATTAACACCTCCCAGATAAACTCTCTTAATTTTTGCTGAGTGGCTAAAATTTGTGAGGTCTAGCGTTATCATGATGAAATACCACACCCCTTCTGTTGATTAATTCCGTCCGCTTTCTCTCAATTTCTTGCTTTAATCTCATCAGTTGTTCGCAGTAGAGTTCAGAGTCGATATTCCTGCCTGGTGGTAACAGCTCATAATGAATAATGCTCTTCCAATCCCACCACACACCTTGTTGCGAGTTAACCCGGGTTTCGCCACAGTCTGTGAAGCCTGACCGGCCTTTGACCACGACCTTTTTCGCACGTTCTTGTCGTACGTGATCCACTTTTCATCACCATTTATCAGCTTCTTCAAAAATGGTTCGGTTTCATTACGTCGTAATAAAGAATCACAAATGAGTACACGGTTCATTAGGTTTCTTTCAGTGAGCTCGTGGGGTACCCAAATATCGAGCTTTTTTGTGTTCCCAGTTTTTTTCTAATGCGCTAAAACTGTTTTGTGGTCAATTCCCAGTTTTTCAGCTACGTCGGTCGTAACTACTGATATGCTGATCTTGCTTCACTTTTTAAAAAATGGCATCAATTTTATCCGTAATAATCCGTAAAACCAGAGCGACGTGCATCTTTGACATCAAAATTTCCTGATTGAAAACGGTTAAACCAAATTTGTGCTACCCTCACAGACACTGCACTAGGTCCATAAACATCATAATTATTTTTCGCGGCTTGCGTTGCATTCTTGTCTTTTTTGTAGTAAAATGTTAAAATGTGTCGAATTTCTTCATTAGATTCACCCATCTTTACAGTACGAAAAACAAATAAAAATCACACATTTTCTAATTGAAATTTTGAATTATCTTCTTTTTTTTTCTTTATTAAGGACAACAAACAATTATACAATTAGGTTACTTAATCCTTATAGTAAACAAGGTTCTTTATGTACCTAGTCAGGTCATAAGTATTGTCACACAGTAAAAACTTTTCTTTTAGAATGCTGGCCACAAAAAAGTTTATAGAATTCGAATTTCGAATTGTTCATGAAAATAAAAATGTATACTTTTTAGAATTTTACTCACATTTGTATATGGAGAGGACGCTTAAAGAAGACCGTGTTGCAGTTATTGCGTTGCATCGTTGCGGTTACGCGCCAATTCAAATTTTTGACATACTGAAAAATTTGAATATAACCAAAAGATTCGTTTATCGCACCATCAAACGATACAATGAAGACTCTAGTGTAGATGACAGGTTAGGAAGTGGTCGCCCTCGGTCTGTTAGGACTCCAGCAGTGATAAAAGCTGTGAAGGCGCGAATTCAAAGAAATCCCAAACGTAAGCAGAAACTGTTGGCCCTTCAGATGGGGTTAAGCAGAACCACGGTGAAAAGGGTGTTAAACGAAGACTTAGGGCTTCGGGCTTATCGAAGAAAAACAGGACATCGTTTGAATGCTCGTCTAATGGACCTGAGATTGAAGAGATGCCGCGCTTTGTTGAAGCGGTACGCGGGAAAAAAATATCGGGAAATTCTTTTTTCGGATGAAAAAATTTTTAACGTAGAAGAGAGCTACAACAAACAAAATGATAAGGTGTACGCACACAGTAGTGAAGAAGCGAGCAACCGTATTCCGCGTGTCCAACGAGGTCATTTTCCATCCTTGCTCATGGTATGGTTGGGAGTTTCTTATTGGGGCTTAACAAAGGTACATTTTTGTGAGAAAGGTGTAAAAACGAATGCAGTTGTGGATCAAAATACAGTCCTGACGAACCTTGTGGAACCTGTTTCTCATACCATGTTCAATAACAGGCACTGAGTATTCCAACAACATTCGGCGCCAGCTCATACAAGACACGCAAGATACAAGACTGGCTGGCAGCGCGTGAAATCGACTTCTTCCGGCACGAAGACTGGCCGGGAAGGAAAAGGCGTGCTCAAAGCCTCATCCCAATTTGGAGTCACTCAAGACATCCTTGATTAAGGCAGCCGCCGATATTGACATGGACCTCGATCGTGCTGCGATAGACGACTGGCCGCGAAGATTGAAGGCCTGTATTCAAAATCACGGAGGTCATTTTGAATAAAATTTAGTGTCATAAGAATCTATGTTTTGTTAAGTTCATTTTGGTATACAAATGGTTACATAATGAATAAACTTGTTTCTATTATTTTATATTAAACATGTGACAGAATTTATGACCTGACTAGGTATAATCTTCTAAGGTTCTTTAAAATTTAAACTTTGAATGATACCAAAACCAGCCAGATACAAATAGTATAGCCAAAGAGATTTTATTACAAGTTCATACATACAATAATGCGAAAAGACTTTTTCCCCAACCGATTATTTTATTCTACTTCATGCTATTTTAAGTAGGTGTGTATTATGTGTGGTGAAGTAAGGTTTGCCAGCAACTGAATGATGTTTAAATCATCTGCGTTAATTACTCAGTGTTTTGCCGGCGACTGTACACGCGTACGGGTAAGTACGCAATGTGTAAACTCTGTTTTCCTGGTCACACCCCGGCAATTACCATTATGAACTCACTACAAGTCAAATAAAGCTTGTACTCCACACAAATATAGACTTCATAATTATAGGTATCGGATTTATCACGTACCCTGTTGTCGATGTTTCGACCGACAAAGTATAATTTTAATAACGATTGAAATAAATCACGAAATTTTTCTATGTCAAATATGGACAGAATATTTTTTTAATTAATTTCACACCACCTTATACCTATAATGTCAAATTATATGTCACCAAAAGCAGTCGATTAGATACCCTACGGCTGAGCCGGGAGTAAAGTTGTACTGGATTTCATTATGCACTCTTGTGCATAAGTTATTTAAATTTGAAACCTCATCTGTATTAAAATTTGAGCCATAGAGTCCCACACAATAAGAATTTATTTGTAAATCGAACTAACCTCTGCACCGAATGCACCAACCTAGATTTGATTTTTATTATCTCGCAGAAACTCTGAAAAGTAGCGTATTCTCCTCGTGGATAAAGCTTTCTGCATCATGGGCGTGCTTGTATCCCTCTCTGCGCTCAGGATTCTATTAACTCCCTCGCTCTGCTCGTAAATTAACTTTAGAATCATTCGTTAAAAGATACTGCTTTATTCCCTTGTTTAATAATCTACTGTTATTTAACTTACGAGTTTTAACTAGACAACGGTTATGTCACTCTCGTAAGTCTGCTCTGCAAATTAGGACTACTTTAACAAAGAGTAAAAAACGAATAATTACCTACCTAATTATCTACTAGAGATAAGTATACCGCTTGTAAAAAATAATAAATGATCTTTAGCTGCTCATAATAAAGTAATGTACTTAGGTTTCAATCTAAGGTTTTTTTTAGTATATACATACACCTGATGGTAAGTGATATACACCGTTTTAGTAGCAGATGGTCTACTTTTTCTAACCTATTATGTCCCACAGCTGGGCAAAGGTCCGTTATATTCTGATGATGTCTTGATTGTAGTGAAAAAACTAGTAATGTTACCTCCCCTATTCTTTATTCGTTATTGCACACAAGATAATACATTTAAAATACAGAAAAAGAGGCCATGTACAATGGCGAGCTAACACTAAGAAGAGTTATCTTCCAGCAAACATTTGAGGCTAGAGAGAGAGATAATTTTAAAAGTAGGTGAGAGCAAAAACATAAATAAATATACATACCCAAAACACCCCTATATGTTATTCGGGGGTGTTTTTTTTTAACTTTGGCGTATTGTCGATATGTTACCCGTATAACTATAATTTAAAATAATATAGCTATATTTATTATTTTATAAATATGCAAGGATTAAATATCTACCGCATACAAAATTAGAGATTTATTTGGTCTTCTTCTTCTTTCGTGTCAATGGCTGTTTGACTTCTAAATTTGATTATCCCAATAGAGAGCAACTTCCACATCCCTCTCTGTTGCCTGGTACAAGTCAATCCGTTTTGGAAGCTTTATTTGGTTGTAGCAATGAAAAAATATATATTATTTAGTATTACATCACAAGCCTAACCACTCGTCACAGGGCTATACAACTTGCGTTAGGGCGATATTTTTATTCACAGAGTTTAATAACAGAGCGAATGCATACTAATGAATCTACTAAGATTTTGTTATTCAAGAACTACGCAATTTTTTTTTAAATGACTTTTGGTTTGTTTTTCCTTAGGCCTATAAATATTACTGAGACGATTGTTATATTTTCCCAATGACTTGTAAAACCAAGACCGATATTTTACGTTGGTCCCTGCAAACCACGAATGACAGTTGTAAAAAGCAATTGTTTTTTTTTTATTAATGATAGCCACGCGCTTGACCACTACCTCACCTGATGGTAAATGAAGGTGTGATCGAAGATGAAGCACACTTGTCTAGAAAGAACCTATTCAGTCTGGACTTGAAGATTGAAGATTATACAGTTTCAGAAAAACATTCGCCGGAAGTGAGTTGCACTCTTCGTGCTAACAAGATAATATGAAGCAAATCGTTTGGTACGGCAAGGTGGTATGCCCACCAGGTCGGGGTGGTACTTCTCAGTATGTCTGCTTGTCCGGTGGAGGAAAGGGGAAGGAGGGATAAGGTTATGAAGATCCTGCACACATTCACAAAAATGAACCTTGTAAAAAACTGAAAGTCTACTCTGCGTCTATGCTCTAGCTAGACTTTGCAAATTGGCTTCCATTATAGCGATATTTGTAAAATTATTTCATTGTTTAGATACCTACCAAAATTGCTATGAATTGAAATGACTCCAACTCGGTTCAAAAAGTTGTAACAGTTATTTTGATGATTCAAAATATTTTGTTGAATTGACTTTAACCACTGAAATTAACCCTCCAAGTAATCGGAAGTCAAAATGTACTATAACCTGGACCGAACGTTTCATGCGAAAATAAACGATAGTTAAATTCGAGGAATTTAGATTTCCAATCGTTTTTCTCGTTACACTAAACCATTTACCGAAACGTGAGCCCGAAAAATAAAGTCAGGTGCACACCGAGGATTCATTACACGAACCAATTTGGTCGCAAAGGGCGGGTACACACGCGCAACCCGATCCGCACCTTGCAGATTGTAATTGTATTAACCGGGTGTTGATGTAATTCAATTAATCTATCGCCGGGCGAAACTACGTACAGCCAGCGTGTTGTCGTGAAATAGGGTGCTTCTACACGATGCGATTTCGCTTGTGTGTTCTAGGTTTTTTAGGATATATTGGCAAATTAGTCTGGGTATTTTTATTTTTTGGTAATAAATAACCGACACTTCAGGAAATCCTAAGATTTTAAAACCATCTCAAAAATTTCCGTGTATGTTTGCGGGTCTAGGAATTTTTTGAGATAATATAATTTTTTAAGTGTTATTTTGAGCAGTGTTGGCCTAGTCGGATGTATCTTTACTTCAGAACGGGAAGTTGTAGTTTCTAATCCCAGTTGTGATTAGAACCAATGAGTTTTCTGCTCGAAAAACTTCATTGTTTGTATTTGGTTACACTGTGGTTCTAAAGTTTTCAAGAAATATAAAAGTATTATGTACTTTCTAAAGGTTTCTTCCTTCTATTTTTACATAACTTAAAAATAAAAAGATTATTCTAGAAAAAAGTTTTACTAGAAGTTTCTTTTAATCATGCATGGCACGTGTTGTCAATGTTAAAAGTTAGCTTCTTAAACTTTGGAGTCACAGGAACAGCATTTTTTCTCCAAAAAATAAAAAAGAATGGTCGGTTACAATAGTAAGGTATTGTAAAAAAATTACTTAACTTTTATGTTAGCTGCATTTTAAACTTTGGTGTAATATAAGAGTTAAATAACAGGTTTTCACGTGAAAATTAAACAAATCTTTTTCGATTGTTAATGGAAAAGTCCCACCAGACATCATCTTGCATCGATGTCGTCAAGCCAACGCTTCCTCGGCCTGCCCCGGCTTTGACGCCCATCTTCAGGCACCCATTGTGTGACGACTGTTGCTCATTTGTCTGTGACCATACGACTGATTTGCATTCCAAGATAGCTGGTATGACGTGGCGAGTGATCGTGAGATGTGGAGGAATATTTTTATTTATTTATTTATTTTAGGAAAACCATCAGCACATATTAAACACAATAGTTACAGTGAATAGTAATAAACAGGCCATTTAAAGGTCTCCACAGATAGAATCACATTATACTAACAAGCAACAACAAAATAACAAAAGACAAAATCTAACCGAACACTGTACGGGTCACTCACGTTCACGATACCAAATCAGGTGCCATTCACTCAATTTACAAGTAGATATATTACAAAACCAGTTATCAAAAACTCATCCTCACTCAGTCACACATGTCTTAAATCGATCAAAGAAGATATTATTAATTCTGTTTTTAAGAGATGAAATACTGCAGTTGAACAGGTCAAGGTCATGCTCATTGCTCAATAGATTGAATAATTTACTTGCACGATACACAAACGCATTTTGGCGTTAATTCGTAGAAACTACGGGTAGATAAAATAGGTTGCTTCTCCTAAACGTTCTGGTAGGCGCATAAAATTGTATCTTGCTAAGGAGTGGCGAGCAATCGACAGCAGAATTAATTATTTTCAATAGGTATAAGATGTCGACAAACTCTCTTCGCAGATAAAGGGGAACAAGGGTTGCTTGGCACAATTGAGTACATAGTCCGAGTGGTAAATCCTTGTTTTATAGTTTAGAAAGCGTAAAAATTTCCTTTGTATGGCCTCAAGTCTATCGATTTAAATTTCATAAGCAGGTTATTTATAATAATATGAGACATTTCCCAGCAGTGGGAAAATATAGTTTAAAAAAATGGAAGTGTTATTGATTTTAATGTCTTTGTCAATAAAAACATTACCCTCCTGCGCTATCGGGTAAAAACTATCATACGTTTTAATCCTGGTCATAATTTATAAACGAGTATAGATAGCTAGAGAGAGATAGATAATACTTTATTGGAAACCAAAAACAACAATTAAATTTAACATTGATCAAATGAATGTATACAATTGGCGATCTTATTGGCGATATCTGCCAGACAACCTTTGGATGGATCATGTGAATTTTATGGTGTACCTACCACATCGTACCACACGTATATTTTAATGTACTTACATACATTAAAATACACAATATTTTATCGAAAACGGTCCCGCCGTTTAGTCGTGACAACGTAAAAAACAGACAGACAGAATTACTTTCGAATTTATAATATTAGTATGGATCTCCCTCAGGATGTAAATGGAGCACCATGTAGTGTGTAACGAGCCTTATGTAACGGATTTGTTCGAATAATTGAATAGTGAGAGTGCGGCTTAATTTACGAATTTAGTTTCGAATTGAATTAATTTCATACGAAATAGTAATCTGGATTTAAATCTAATTACTTTGACTATCTGATAATTGAATATGCTCGGATTTAAATTAGTGTGCACTGTCGTTTGATCTTTGAGTGTTAAAGTTATTAAATTACTCCCATATACTTCACATGTAACTATTGTTGTCTTAAATACATATTTTTTTATTTAATATTATATATACTTTATAAAGAGGATATAAATATCGTGTTAGTCCCACTTATATTATATACTAGCTGGTACCTGCGACTTCGTCTGCGCAGGATTAGTAAGTACTTCGAGGATCAAAATTGATTCTGCGGATTACTTGTGAAGGCGTAACAGACAGACAGAATACAATACCTGCCTATTCCATTTACATATTATTTATTCAATTTAAAATATAACTAACTGATAGAATACATATACATACATTTTTTTTTGTAAATACATACTTATAATACATATATAGAAAAATATCCAGACCCGGAACAAATATCCGTAGATCATGCAAACATTTCTTCCGCGGCGGGAATGGAACCCGCTACCTCCTTCGTCTCAGCCGGCTATACGCCCACTGCGTCATTTTAGAATATAACAAAAAACAATCAAGAAAATAAATCGTCTAAATTGTAACATTTTGAACGAGTTGGAGCAATTTCAATCCCAAGCCTCTCTATCATCTAAATAATCCGATATTTTATAGTAGGCTTTTTTTATAAAGAATTTGCTTAATTGCGTTTTTAAATTTGTTAATTGTCAATTTGTGTACATCACTCGGGAGTTTGTTATGAAAGCGTACAACTTGCCCTTTATACGATTTTTAACTTTATGGAGTCTACAAGTAGCAACAGCGAGTTTACCTCGAATGTTAGATGGACGTTCGTTCCTCGTCTCTAACGCCAAAACTAAATAAACTTATTCGTGCCCGTGTTTGTCTATCCTACCCGGCAACACGCAAATTTAATTCAAATAAATTAATCTTGGACATATTCTATCGTTTGGTAAAGAGCATCAGCAGAAGAAAATCTCTAACAGGATCCAATTGGGATGGGCTGCATTCGGCAAATTAGACGACATCCTTAAGTCGCCTAAAACTCCACAGTGTCTGAAGACCCGCTTATTCGAGCAATGTGTTCTGCCCACCATGACCTACGGTGCCGAGAGCGTACCATGCTCGGTATCAGACTGTTAGATCGAGTTCCAAACGTCGAGATCCGTAGACGAACGAAGGTTCATTATTATAAATACGGGATTTATCACGTACCGTCTTATCGGTATTTCGACCGACAATGTTTCGGCTCAATTCGTGTACCTTCATCAGGGTGAGTGCGAGACGTTATTCGGAGCGGATCGCACTCACCCTGATGAAGGTTCACGAATTGACCCGAAACATTGTCAGTCGAAACACCGATAAGATGGTACGTGATAAATCCCGTATTTATAATAATGATTGAAATTAATCACGAAAGTTTTCTAAGTAAAACGAACGACAGTTCATGACGTTGGGATTCGAGTTATGGAGCTCAAATGGTCTTGGGTGGGACATTTGGCTAGACGTGGTGATGATAGATGGAGCAGGACAGTGACTAAATGGTGGCCGAGGAGTGGGTATAGAAGGGTAGGACGTCCGGCAGCGAGATGGGTGGACGATATCGTAAAGGTCGCGGGCCGTCGTCGGTGGGTGAGACTAGCGCAGGATCGTGGTGGATGGCACGAACTTAGGGTGGCCTATACCCAACAATGGGTAAAGTCAGGCTGTGGATGGTGATGATGATGAACTTAATTGTAGAAATATCATGCTAATTTGGTCTTTAGCGGGATCAAAATAACATCGTTCGTATTTATCGAAATTTTAGTTAGTCAGTAAACAAAAGAATCGCTATCATTGGCAATATAGAAGTGAATTGAAATCATTGTTTAAAACAAATTTAAACATTGTTTAACAAATTGGTAAAAACCGTTTCCCGTTTAACGAAGTTAGTGATGAGCTCGTTAGGCGGCAGTCGCTCGTGTGCGCGCGGCCTTTGAAATTATTTTCACTTAATTATATGCATTAGCAATCAACGCTTTGTGAAAAATTTAGCGTTATTAAAGTAGATGCCTTTTTTAAATAAAAATGTATCTACGTGACCAAAATCACACTACCCGAGTTCAAATTCCATACCATACTCCGTTTGCCCACCCAATTCTATAGATTTTTACAATATATTATGTTTATCGATTTTTAAAGTAGATTCGACAAAGATTTTTACAAAATAATCCATCCTGTTAAAAAAATCCTTAATTAAACTAACAACAAGTCAAAAGGTTGTATAGATATTTTGTTCAAACGCCTTTAGGATATAAAAAACACACGAGATAAGGTTAGGTATCATATAGAAATAATGTGAACGAATACTTACAATTATTAACATATCACACTAATACTATAAATGCCAAAGTTTGGATGTTTGTTTGTTTGTTACTCCATCGCATCGTAACGGCTGAACCGATTACAATTAAATTTAGTATATACATAGATTACGACCATTATTGAAACATAAGCGAATTTTTATTGAGAAAAAGTGCGTGTCAAGCCGCGGGCAGAAGCAAATCTCTAATAAAAATACAAAAGATGGAGTTGATTCATCTAAAGACCGTTGCAAACATACATAAAGATCAACTGCTCCCGATCACTACCAGGCGGAAGTGGCCCCAAGACACTGGCTGCATTGCCCCGTTGAATTCCAATGTTTATACAATGATCTATTGAAGCGCCTGCCAGTTCTATGTTTGGATCAAAGGCCATCATCATCATAGGCCTATCCCGTAGATTTCCAGAACGACCAACCTAGTGCAGATAGCACCCAACGCCTCCCGGGCCGTTCTACGACGCGCTTTCTAATGCGTGGTCTCTGTGAGGTTTGTGCCCCGCCCACTGCCACTCCAGCGTGTCAGTGACCTTATTTTGTCTACGTATCTCCTCGTTTATAATTCGATCTCTAGATCATTTCTGCACGCTGAGCGACATTAGCTTGATAGCAGTTACAATATTATGTAGTAAATGAAGCCGATGATTATCTCCCGTGTGTGAACGACTTTTGAAAGGCGATAAGAGTTGCCGGTATGTGTTAGGCCTACTTTCCCCTACTTATGCATTAGCAATCAGTATTCTACGTGATAAAAATTTTAGTTAGAGTATTGTTTTAAAAGCATTATTACAGTTTGCTGGTGCAGTAAAAAGTGTTTCTCATTTTGTTATCTATGTTTCTATAAGGATTTGTTTATGTGCAAGCCTTGTAAAGCAGACAAAATTGGCTGTCTAGTGCGTGTAGTTACTTAATAAGGTTAAATAATTAAATATTATGACATTCCCTTGTCAATACATCTATGAAAATCTGATGTATGTTTACAAAAATATTAATGTGTGAACAATAGCGTTAATCATAATGTCAATACTAGATTTTTTTTTATGTTTGGTACCTACATACATCGTAAGTGTACTCAAGTTTTATTACAATCTAGCCAAGTAGGCTAATGAGCAATTTTATGCGAACTATGTTATATAATAGGATTATGTTATAGAATGTGTCCATTGGCACTTTTCTTGCAGTCTCTATTTAATAGGTAGACACTTTGTTCGTGTGTTCTTTATGAATAGCTAAAAATGAATACAAGAAATAAAGATAAACTCCCTGTTGCCACTTGTAGACTCCATAAAGTTAAGAGTTGACTATACCTCAGCCCAAACTCGAATTTCACCCCCGCTTCTTCGCGCGCCGCTGCACGTCCTATCTCGCCGTAGTTCATATGTTTGCCGGTTGTTTTATCATTCAGTCCCTTCATTATCTTGTTGTGTTTATTTCTCATTACTGCGTCTTTACAAAAACCGACTAAATATAAATTCTACCTAAGGATTATGTGTTCGTTTGGAGCGACAAGCGTCACGGGTACCCCGTCTGAAAGCAGAGGCCAGACTGAATCGCAAAACGGGCGTCCGGAGCGAATGGTTTCGTTAGTGCAAAACTTAGATATTTTCATTTCATGATAAAATCAAAACGTATTTTAAAAATTTAAAACACAGGTGCCCTTATTTATGTTGTGTAGAATTACTGTACAAAGTTTCAAGATCAAAATTGTAGTATTCATCGCATAAGAACAGTTTTAAGATAAATTTGGAGTCATCTTTGGATTTTTTTTTCTATGGAGAAAATTTTACGGAATCGTGTTTTCACAGCACAGGCGCTCTAGCACGTGTCCTTAACTATAACATATATGAAAATTACAAATTGAAATCACAAAATTTGTCGAACAAAACATTGTTTCAAAATAAGCGATTTATCGTCTCCCCAGGTATAGTGCGCCCTTAGGTGTACGCTTTTATAACAAACTCCCAAGTGATGTACAAAAATTTTGACAATTAACAAATTTAAAAATGCAATTAAACAAAATCTTTATAAGAGCCTACTATAACATATCGTATTATTTAGATGATAGAGAAGCTTGGGATTGGAATTGCTCCAACTCGTTCAAAAATGTTACAATTTAGACGTAATTTATATTCTTTAGTGTTATGTATTCTAAAAGGATCATTAAAAAGAACAACCAGCCTTATTTCTTGCCTTTCTTTCCTGGCTTACTCGCGAAGCAACAGGCACTAAAATTGACATTTCAAAGTGATTATTCTGAGTTTAATGAATTAATTTTTATTTTTGTGTACTTCATTTAGCTATCATATGTTGAATCCGCTGCCGCAGCCAACAACAAGGACCTCTACTACTGCTTATTTAAACAATACTATCCTGTTTGATTCTAGAGCATTATACAGAGGTTCTTAGTTAGACATCTTAAATTTGTAAGCAGTTGATTTTATGGTTAACGTGGTCTCATTATAAGGCTCAAAATCACTCAGAGTGCTATGGAGAGAGCTAAGTTTGGTATTTCTTGAAGTTTCTCAAGTGGAGACCACAGACTGGAAAGGCCCTAGGCCCCCTTCTAGATGTAAAGACAGCCTGATAAAGGTTGCTGGGAGCCGTTGAGTGCAGGCCTCACAAGATCGATCACTCTGGAAATCTATGGGAGAGGCCTATGGTCTAAAGTTGACGTCCTATGGCTGATATGCTGATCATGATGATGATGGTTTTATGAAAAGGTTTTTCACGTAATTCAAAATATTAATTTGTGATTATTTCAATCCAATAATGAACTTTAGACAGAGCGTTTGTATGGAATGATTGATTAGTTCTTATTAGTTCTTAACTTATTCATTTGATTGATTAGTTCTAATTTATTTTATTTTATTTGAGAAAACAAATTATGCCTAAATGTTACTACTACTGTCTTACTATAGGCATAACCAGCGCCGTGATGCACAGATTAGGTTAGCCAAATGGCGGGCATGAGTGTATACAATCTTAAATACTTATATAAATAAAAACAGAACATTCTTGCTCAGACGTTCTCCTAAATTGAACAACTTTTACAATCTCACCCTGTCCTCATCATCAAATCAACCACAGGATGTCCACTGCTGTACAAATGCCTCCAAGATTATCATCTTTGGAGAAGGCCTTTGTTCAGAGCGAGTGATCTTGTGCGGTCTGCCGTACATCTCCCAGCAACCTTGATTAGACCTTCCACTCAAGAACCTCTCTACCCTAACGTATTAATTCTCTCTCAGTTTAATAAAATAAAATACTTTGTCAAAGGTATTTTCCAAATAAGAAAAGAAACCAATTCTTAATTTTCCCTCACATTTTGCTCCAAATTTATCAAAGCATTTTCTCCTCAGATACGAACTATCGGCCTTCGTACTTTATTTTTATTTACGAGCTAACCTTCGGGCCCTCGTTCATTAATCAACTCTATGCCTACGGCCTAATGACTGTTTTCCTTTGCCTAATGACCTAAGCGCAGATTCGTGAATGATGCGATAGCGAAAACAACTTAATTGCTCTCTTAGATAAGTAATAATGGATTTCCAGGGTATTTTCAAATAAACTTGCCTTTCCTACCACGTAAGATAATTTCATAGACCTGGTTCATAAAAACTATCTGAGTTCCTTTATATAATTTAGAAGAGCTTAGTCATAATGTCCTCAAATGGTCACCCAACAAGCCTAAAGTAAACAATTTATTTCTAGGCAAGCGTTCTCCATATTCGAGCACGCCAACACTCATCATCAGGTGAGTTAGAGGCGTATAAATTCCACCAAAATAAGGGTGGTGTAAGCTCCATATATCGTCACTCGATTTAACGAAAAATTCCCTAAAACGTCGTAATTACTCGGCTTTGCTTGGTTTAGCTTGTCTTCAATATAATGATACACTCTATATAGCATTACATCCACTCTCAATAACGACAACAATTAAATAATAGTACTTTTTAAGTTGCAAAAATTAGTAAAAACTGCACAGTTGTGTACTTACGTTCTTTTGTCGCTTTATTATCCTAGCCCGTAATAAACTCGACTGTCGGCAACATACATACCGAACTTTCTAAGAAAACCTTTCTTTTGTTTACAAATTGGGATTGCTTGCACGTGTAGGCTGTTTTTAGTAGTAGTCATGGATTATCTATACGATAACATATTCTTAGTTGCTCACAAGCTTTCAAACTGTAAACATGCCAAGTGAAAATCACTGTGTATTGACGAAAAAGTTTTATGCAATAGCGTTCAAATAAGAATTGTTTTTTTTATGTAATTACTAACACTAGTTTTTCTTCTCTCCATTTATCGACAACTCGCTATAACGTCAAAATATTCACACTCCCTTGAGTGTCGTTATATAGAGTTTACACTGTATTTACAGAGATACCCTCTATTGGATTACCAGCAGAAACTATACAAGTACCAAGCAAGTTTTAAATAGATAGCCTTATCGCTGAATGCGATGGTGAACTAACTGCAAACTGCCACGAGCAAATCTAAATACCCACTTCAAGATACTTCAAAAAGCCTGAAACTCCGCTTATAAAGATCTTCACTGCTAAGAATATCGTCTTTGTCAATACGACGACCGGATCCAAATGAAGGAAATTTTCTAGTTAAAGGGTTTGCACAACTGTCAGCGGGAAGGTACCTACATATAATAATTTTTTTTATTCAATCATCATAGAATGAACAGCACTTGATATCACTGTAAACAAACTCTTATAGCTAATGTTTAATGCCAATAACATATATTTTTTTTTATGTTATTTGTGGGGAAACAGGCTTACGGCCCACCTGATGGTAAGCGGTCACCGTCGCCTATTGATACCGGCAACACCCGGGGTATTGTCGATGCGTTCCCTACACTGTAGAAACCTCTTTACATTTCTCTTGAAGCGTGCCATGTCGTAGTCTAATGGGAAAACCTCAGATGGTAGCTCATTCCACATCTTGCAAGTATGGGGTAGAAAAGATCGCGTGAAGCGTGTGGTGCGCGATACCCAATTGCCGATTATATGTGGATGAGCTTTATTACGTTGTCGAGAAGTGCGGTGGTAAAATCTCGACGACGGGATGAGATCAAATAGCTTCTCAGAACATTCCTCATTATACAGGCGATTCTCATTTTATGGACATAACGTTTAAAAAATTAGTCACCTAAAGAGAATTATTATAAAAACCAATATAATTTTTAATTTTATATGAAATTTATTCGAAAGAAGCATGAATAAATTAGGGACTAGTTGCCAGTGCCCACTTTTTATTATTTTTAATTTTATATATAGTATTCAGAATAAACAGACTAATTACGTATTAAGAATTTTTATTTTTAATAGTACTAACAGGAGTAAATACCTAAATGTATTACACGATACAATGATATAAACTGGCTGTTATCAAGTGTTATTTCATATAACAACCAAACATTGACTTTGGACACGCACACAATGGACAACAATGAATGGCACTCATCTATCTGGAGATCTGAAGCTTCGCAAGAAGTACTTTAAAGGTGAGCTGCTGAAGAACACTGCTCTCCAGTTCCCGAACATCACAACGCTGGCTGTGGAATATGCAACATTCAAAAAATTCACTTTGAATGGCTTGCGTGCACTCCAAAACCAGATCGAGATGCCAGGTCTATTGATCAGCTTGAGATGAGAGGAAGACGCAAAATCTTGCTTCTACATAGAGTCCCTGAAGAGCAGTGAGAGGATACTACCGCTGTGGTTGTCAAAGCGGCAACAAGTTGTGGAAATAAATGGTACTTCGATGTGAACACTTGTTTAATATCCTATTAAGCCTGCAACTCAACGACACTCCTTACAAAGTAAGCTGAAACTGCCAAAGCTCTCCAAGGACGACATTAGCCGGTGTACATTAGACGACCTTTCTCTTCAAGATGAAGGACGAAGATGCGCGGGACATGGTTTGGTTCTTCAAGAAAACCCTCAAATACTCCGGCATCACCATTTTGGAGTTCCTCACCAAGACGCGTCATGAGGTTTTTATGAAGGCGAGATAGCGCTTTGGTGTGACAAACTGCTGGCTGGCCGACCTCAACGCGATTGCAGGGCAGTCACAGCCGGAGCCGGTGGCAGCGGTGTCTTCTCCTAGACCACTTGTGGTTACTCCTAAGCCGCAAGCGTCCAAGGAGGCAGTGGTTGCGGCGGCACTAGCCAGCCAGGCTTGCGGCGCCGTCTAATAAGTGATAACGTTGTTGTTTGACTTCTTTGTTCGACTCCTACTCAACCCGTTCGATTACTTTGTAAACAAATTCTACCCTTTCTAAGCACTATGAACTTTACTTTATTTTTGTATCGTACTATTTTCATTAATATTTGCTGTTATTTTTTAATTTCAGTTACATTTGGTATAAACATTATAACCTGGATTGAAATATAGGGTACTTGTTATCGATAGCCTACACGTGTGGGCTATCGATAAAAAATAGCCTATATTTTGTTTAGTAGCCACGGGTATAATCTAGCAATGAAATAAAAAAATTGTGCTTCTTATTGTGCTCATAATCGCTAGCAATCTGGCCGCAATCGAGGCGCGGATACATTAAAACAACGGCAGCGGATTGAGGCGATACCATTATCAGCGCTCCATAATTAATGCGCCGCGATCATTAAACCCGCCCATTTACTAAATATTCTGTTAATATTCAACAACATTCACTCAATTATTTTGAGGATTGGGAATATTCATGAACATTAATGCTAAAACAGTGCTTTTACTTCCATTGATGATTTGTATACACGTCCCAATGGCAAGTTACAGGTTTGGCGGGGTAAATGAGCGTAGCCGCTGTAGCGCCTGGATTTTTTTTAACATTAAACTTTTTTCACAAACTGACGGGCCTCTTAATGTTAAGTGGTCAACGTCGCCTATAAACTCCTGCAGCGCTCCAGGTACTGCAGTCGCGTTGCCTAGCACTTAATACCCTATTTACACCTCTCTTGAAGGCGTCCATTTGAAGCCCACCGGAAAAACCTCCGGGAAAAGATCATTTCACATCTTGCAGGAATTAGCTTTTTACCAGATTAGCCATTTTCTGCAAAATTTTAGCATAAATACTAGTACAAGACCAGGATAATTGGGGTAAAATAGATGAATCAAACATTTATTTGCTTCAAATAAGGGATACATAATACCAGATGTTTATTTGCATATATAAGTGTAGGTGCACAAAATAGACAACTACAGAAGTTAAGTTAAGCACTACGAGCGAAAACTATCGCACGCACGCATATGATGATCTCGAACGAACGCTCGACTGACTTGATCCGAGATCCTCGTAAGTAAGTAAAGACATTTATTTTCGTACGCACGCGTCTATGTGTGCATTGTGCATGCGGCTGTTTTCGCTTGTTGTCAATTTAACTTCTGTACATATTTATTTTATGGTCGCAAATTTCTAAGGACGACTTACAGACGACTAATTATTGATTAAAACGGGTATTTATCGCGTATGTATCTTTTTATTTGTTATCCCGACGTTTCAGCGAGAGCTGTCAGCCCGAGACGATGACTGTTGCAACACAGCCGAAACGTCGGGATAACAAATAAAAAAGGTACATACGCGATAAATACCCGTTTTAATCAATAATTATGTACAGTGATCGCGAAAGTTTGTAAAATACTATAACAGACGACTATTTTGCTTTCACACAAAAAAATCAACATAAGAAGGTACTTATATCAAATTTTCATCCCCCCATCCCGGAAAGAGTATTTTTGCTCTTCGATATCTGAGTGTAAAAGCCGTTTTTATCCGCTAGAGGATAAAGTAAATTGAATTTAGAACATCGTGTGCACTAAGTTTGTGGATTCAAAACATCATTAAACCTATTTACTTCTACCTCCATCGTGCCGAATTTATCATACAACCATTTTTAATTTGTTAAAAACTCAGACTCGGAACCTTCTTTGTGTTTTTGCATTTAGTCATTTCCTGAGGTGACTGATCTTCTGAGGTGGAATGAAATATTACGTGTTGCACTCGAGTGCAAAGATTTTATACCTTGTGCACTTTTGATTCTATTACTAACGCTCAGGATTCTAATTTTTTGAATCCTTCGTTTGCTCGATCATCAAAATTGAGGACGCGGTTAAAAAGCAACTTTGCACCCTTGTATAACAAATAACTATTAATTAGGCGACAGTTTCTCACATTATCGGGATTCGGCGAAGGTTATTATTGATATTTGCATATTCAGCAAATCTTCGTGCTTTGTGTTTTTAATTTTATTTATTTATTGGTTTTTTTCGCTATTAATGTTTGTTAAAATTATTTGTTTAATTAGTGTAGTTGGTTATTTGTTCCATAACCACGAAAAGTTCTCGTAAGTTTTTGAAAAGTTAAAAAGATATGCTACTAAGCCTACAATCTACTGTTGCTTGCTACGAGCTATACAGTCTCTATTTACTCTTACAAATCTAGAAGCAGTTTATCTCTCTCATAAACTTTATTACAAAAACTCCAACTGATATAAGCAAAAGTAAGTAACGGTAAACATCTTTGCGTCAATAAAAGCACGTCTTTTTTATATCCTACGGCGGAAACTAAACATTTATATGAACTGTCTTACGGAGTAGAGAATAAATGGCGGGAATGGATAAGCCATGTGTTATGGCGGGCGGGTCACATCAGCTTCGTAGAATCATACCACTTTCCACTAATAATAAGGGTTCCGTACCATTATCTAAAACAACGGTAAAAAAATCACGTTTTTTGTATGGCAGCCCCCTCTGTATATATTTATTTAATTATTTATTTTTAAAGTGAATAGTATAACGCAATATTCTGTGAATATTTCAAGCGTTTACCTGTTGCCGTTATCAATATCGAGCAAAAACGAACAAACAAATCACGTTTGTTGTATGGGAGCCCCCTTAAATATTTGTTTTATTTTGATTAAATTATTTATTTTTAAAGTGAATAAATAACTAAATATTCTGTGAATATTTGAAGCGTATTTCAATGAAATTTGGTATGCCGATAGATCATGACCTTGATTGACACATAGGCTACTTTTCATAGACAAAACACGCGTGTGAAGCCGCGGGCAGAAGCTTGTGGTAATTATATTAAATTAAAGTTGACTTATTCCTTCCTGAGAAATCAATCCTGCAAAATATCGCATAACTGAAAAACACCCGCTGTAGCCATTCAACAATTCTCACTAAATATTTTTTTAGAGTAGATCTACTTAGTCCTGTGATTCATGTATTATCCCGAGACGAGGCATCAAATCAACAATATTCCTCGAAGGTACTATTTCATACAAGGTGCCCCAGAAGTTAATATGGTAACCCAAAAGGGATTCACTCACTCACTCTTAAATCTATCCTTTACATCTACAAAAGATGATTTAAGCATATGTTTGCCTGTTATTGGTTTCACATGTACCATTTATGGCGGGATTCTATATCCGTCGGTAACCGACTACGCCTCGTATGTCCTTGAAAAAGTGTCAAACTAGTGTCAAACTTTTGACAGGTTTTCAAGGAGAAACGAGTCGTAGCTGGTTACCGACGGATATAGGAACCCGCCATTAAAAATACGTTTTTGAAGCAATCTTATGTTTCACTGTTGGTAAACCTAATTGATCGAACAAAGCGAGATCTCCAAATCAACTTGGACGAATAGGCGTTGTATGTCTGTATGTTTGTCCAAGGATAACTTTCAAAGCGTTGACCCGATCATCGTAAAATATGGTAGGCAGTATTAAAATAATCCTGGTGTGACTAAATAAACTAAAAATGTTGGGTTGTTGAGATATTGGGGTTCAAAAATAAAAATCTAAATGAGACTAAGGTCAAGCGGGACGTTTAATGAAA
Organism: Philereme vetulata; assembly: GCA_918857605.2. Classification (NCBI taxonomy): domain Eukaryota; kingdom Metazoa; phylum Arthropoda; class Insecta; order Lepidoptera; family Geometridae; genus Philereme; species Philereme vetulata. The sequence goes on along the minus strand of OU975451.1, from coordinate 1,410,422 downwards.
GGTATTCATCATTACATTTCGACCCCGTTTTTATTTTTAGTTTGATCCTTGTCGTTTTTAATTTACGAGCCATACTAAAAACTGAACTTTAACGAATTTCACAGGGTACCCACAGTACTGAAATTCGGTATGCGTGTAGCTTTAATAACAAAATATAAATAAAAGTCTGAAAACCAGAATAACTGCAATTTCTACCCCTAAAAAATTAACCATTTTTCATGAACTCCCGTTACTTGTAACTTGAATGAAACTGTGGGTCAAGTCGTGTGGTTTTTTATTTCGTGGAAATATTTTATTAGTGAAATATTCTCCTCAATAAACGAAGAAATATCGACCCGGTGTTTCAATCTCAAGAAGAATCCAAGTAGCCTCAAGCGCCTTTAATTGCATTTAACGGTCCTTAGAGCCGGACCATTAAATGTGCGCAACAGCACACCTAGTTGCTGGATTGGAGGGCGCTTAGGTTGGGGAAAAAGTTTCTTCGCATTTTTTAAGAAAATTCAAAACATTTTTGATATATTTTATTTACATTTAACTAAAGTATGTAGGTACCATTTTGTTCGATAACTTTTTGCCATCATGTCAAAATCAAAAAAATCCAATATGTTTTTATTTCTGTAACAGATAGTTTTTTACATAGTATTTTAAGGTTGGAACCTTCTTTTAAGTATAAAAACTTGTGTTAGAAGGCACCGCTCTTCCATATCCAAGGGTATTTTTATTGGTTACAGATACTTAATTTACAAGTCATTTGCCTTAATAATTAGACATGCATTAATATTAAATATAAAAGTATGTGTACGTGTGTGGGTGTATGTACGCGTGCGGGGGTGTGCTTGAGTTGCGGGTGCGTATGTGTAAAAGTGTGTGTGGTTGTGTGTGTGTGTGTGTGTGTGTGTGTGTGTGTGTGTGTGTGTGTGTGTGTGTGTGTGTGTGTGTGTGTGTGTGTGTGTAGGGTGTATGTGTGTGTTGTGTGTGTGTATGCGCGTGTGTTTATGTTCTGCCTCTAGTCCAGTTTTCACCGTTATTTTAATATTTAACTATGATAACTATTTTATAAATATAAATATGATCAAAAATAGAGGTTAATACCTAGGTACTTTACTATAAAAGTCATGACATAACCTGAAGAAATGCTTCCGTCTCTTCGCAATTTTTTGTCTGTATCCGTTCTGTCAACATTTTCTTACAGTCATGATATTGCATAGGGTAGATATTAAAATTTCTATTACTTATGTTGTAAAGGTGAGCGGATTGTATAGAGTACTGGTTGCGGGAAAAGCTAGTATTGCTACCAATAACCTTAGCAACTTTGTCCATTCTTCTGCGCTGTACAATACCAGGGTCATAGCTTAAAGTTTTATGTTTCTTTAGAATATACATTTAAAATATACAACTTTCTTACGGTCAATAACTGGCTTAAAGAATAAAGCATATTTGTTGAGAATCTGTAAGGTTTAGAGTACATGACCTTTATTAATACTCGTTGAGCTCTTTCAATTTCTAAAAATTTTGCTTTTGCTGCTCCTCTCCAAACGGTGATGCAGTATCCTAGAACTGACTGAGCTAGAGCAATAATATTTTCTTTAGAAGTGGTTCCTGAACAACATGTCGTAATGTTTTGAATATCCAAATTAATTTTCTAACTCTGTTGCAAAGTACTTCGATTTGTGGATACCATGTTAAATTTTGATCTAACATGATACCCAAATATTTTATTAAGGGCACATTGTTTATTAAGGGACATTTACATTGCTCATCGTGTATGTTTTCTCATCTTGTAGGTAGAGACATGATCCCATTGCTATAGAAGTTTTGGGGCTTCTGATCAAAATACCGCGACAAGTAGTTTTGGCAGTCCTCTCGTGATGTTAACCTGACACTGCCTAAAGAATTCTGAAGAGACCGAAACAGGTGGAAATCTGAAGGTCAGGAATATACGGCGGATGCATTAACACCTCCCAGCCAAACTCTCTTAATTTTTGCTGAGTGGCTAAAGATGTGTGAGGTCTAGCGTTATCATGATGAAAAACCACACCCCTTCTGTTGATTAATTCCAGCCCCTTTCTCTCAACTTCTTGCTTTAATCTCATCAGTTGTTCGCAGTAGAGTTCAGAATCGATGGTCCTGCCTGGTACTAACAGCTCATAATGAATAAAGCCCTTCCAATCCCACCACACACACAGCATCACCTTGTTGCGAGTTAACCCGGGTTTCGCCACAGTCTGTGAAGCCTGACCGGCCTTTGACCACGACCTTTTTCACACGTTCTTGTCGTACGTGATCCACTTTTCATCAGCAGTTATCAGCTTCTTCAAAAATGGTTCGGTTTCATTACGTCGTAATAAAGAATAAAAAATGAGTACACGGTTCATTAGGCTTCTTTCAGTGAGCTCGTGGGGTACCCAAATATCCAGCTTTTTTGTGTACCCAGTTTTTTCAAATGCGCCAAAACTGTTTTGTGGTCGATTCCCAGTTCTTCAGCTACGTCGTAACTACTGCTAGTATCATGCTCCACTTTTTCAAAAATGGCATCAATTTTATCCGTAATAGGGCGACCAGAGCGACGTGCATCTTTGACATCAAAATTTCCGGATTGAAAACGCTTAAACGAAATTTGTGCTACTCTCACAGACACTGCACTAGGTCCATAAAGATCGCATATTTTTTTCGCGGCTTGCGTTGCATTTTTACCTTTTTTGTAGTAAAATTTTAACATGTATCGAATTTTTTCATTAGATTCACTCATTTTTACAGTACGAAAAACAAATAAAAATCACAAATTTTCCTAATTTGAATTTGGAATTATCTTCTTTAAAATTTAAACTTTGAATGATACCAAAACCAGCCAGATACAAATAGTATAGCCAAAGAGATTTTATTACAAGTGCATACATACTATAATGCGAAAAGACTTTTCCGCAACCTATTATTATAATAATATATTTTTTTACTTTTATAAGACTCGCGAGTTCGGGGCGAACCACTAGTAAATAAATAATAAAAAAAAAATAAAAGCTAAGAGTGGTTTTTACAACGTCAATCCGTCTTCCATATTGAGAGTGTTTCGAGGGTGGGTAAACACTGTTGAGTGAGCGATGCACTGATGTATTGGAACTATAAAATTGGACGAGGTTGACTGAATTACTACTGGCGAACTTGAGTTTTTTATGCTACATGGAGATGAACCAAGCATTCGGCCCACAGTTTTATTAAACAATCCATATAAACGATTATCACTTATTTAAAATTACTACAAAATATTATCTGTTAACCCCATTTTTCAACCTTTTGTATAAAGCCTAGAAAAGCAACAAAAACGCGCGATCCAACTCAATTTCGGATGCCGTTCGCTTTTCAAAATTGTAAAATGCGTGAAAAATTCCAAAGCTTGCAAACGTGCTATCGTAGGGCCAAGAATTCAAAAAAATCGCTGTTCAATTTAATAGCAATAAGTCAGAGCGGGTTGACGCAGCGTTTCGACGCGCCCGTGTGAAGCCGCCTTATATCGGCCGATAATAACATCCGAACTTTCATTTTGTACAGCCTGTTATGTACGACATTAATTTAAAACATATATTCAGAATCATATTAACTGATTTTAGAGGTCGGTCTGATACCGATAGATTGAATATTTATCCAGTAAACGATACATTTCCAATAAAAAAATTTAACCTAAATCGGCGACGCTAGCGTTTAGTCCAGGTACCTACTTACATGCTGAATATATATGATTTGTTTGCCAATTTTATACAGGCTGTTTCATTAATATTTTAGGACTGGATATTAAGCTTGTTTCAAAATCAGTGGTAATTAATTTATTTTGCTTACATCTACGTACAAAAAATATTATTTGTACCTAATCTTTGACTATCAAAAAAGCGCCATGAAATGAAGAACCAGCGTACTTGACCAACAGTTTTATTCAAATTACAGGTAACGGGAGTTCGTGTAAATTGGTTAAATTTTAAGGGTAGAAATTACAGTTTTTCTGGATTTCAGACTTCTCTCTGCATGTATTTGTATCACTAAAGCTACACGTATACCAAATTTCAGCACTGTGGGGTCACTTGTGTATCCTGTGAATTTTGACAAAGTTGATTGCTTGATTGAAAATACTTATTGCACTTATAAAACTAGTACACAGCGAACTTAATGCTAAAGAGCATTCTCTTCTAGATAACGTTTGTGTATATATAATTTTTTAACTTTGTGTATAGATAAAATTCAGTATATAATATGGATAATAACTTAAAACTACAAAGGTTAGCTAAAAGTAAAAATGGTTTTGACTCCCTTCAGAGAAGAGCCATTAGAATCATCGGTGATCCCAAACTCGCCGACAGGCTGGAACCGCTGAGTCAACGCCGTGACATCGGATCGCTCAGTTGCGCCTGTATAATGGGGAATGTTCTGAGGAGCTATTTGATCTCATCCCGTCGTCGAGATTTTACCACCGCACTTCTCGACAACGTAATAAAGCTCATCCACATATAATCGACAATTGGGTATCGCGCACCACACGCTTCACGCGATCTTTTCTACCCCATACTTGCAAGATGTGGAATGAGCTACCATCTGAGGTTTTCCCATTAGACTACGACATGGCACGCTTCAAGAGAAATGTAAAGAGGTTTCTTCAGTGTAAGGAACGCATCGACAATACCCCGGGTGTTGCCGGTGTCAATAGGCGACGGTGACCACTTACCATCAGGTGGGCCGGAGGTCTGTTTCCCCACAAATAACATAAAAAAAAATGGGGTTGAAATGTACTTATTTACAAAGACTTTTTAATAGACGTGCGTTTTGACCGGATAGTTCAATTTTGTTTTTTTTACACCTCTTAAGCCCCAATATCTCAACAACTCGCCCACATATTTAGCTCATTTAGTCACACGAAAGTTGTGTCATCACCCCTATATACCAAGCTTTACAATGATCGGATAAACGATTCGAAAGTTATATTCGGACAAATAAACCTACATACATACAACGCAGATTTGCCCAAGTTGATTTGGAGATCTTGCTTTTTATGCTATTTAAAAATTAAATAACATATTTTAAGCGGATTTCCGTCATTTAACATCACACTAATATTATAATTGCGAAAGTTTGGATGTTTATTTGGATGTTTGTTTGTTACTCAATCACGCCGTAACGGCTGAACCGATTTCGATGAAATTTGATACATACGTAGATTATAACCTAGATCACCATTTATTTCATAAATCAGTTTCCATGGGATAGATAAAAATGGGGTGTCAAGTAAAGTTGCAACAGCGAGTTTAGCTTTATTTCTAGGTTACCTATAAATTTAGTAGTGTAACGCGTACGAAGTCGCGGGCAACAGCTTTTAAATAATAAATCTCGCTCAAACAATTTAATCCAAAAATAAATCAAACAAACAACTAAAATAACAATTACTCATAAAAATCAAAATACTCAAGTTAATTAGCCAACTTAAATATTCAGAGTGACGAGTAGTTAACTCTACGAAGTCTCGATCTAAAGTGAGCCCAAGTTAGTGTCCCCAACTCCATTTGTCAAAATTACGGTGTTGCTAGTTTAAAAACACGGTAAATGGCGGAAAATTACGGCAGATCAAAAATTAAAAATATGGTAACTTTATTTAACAATTAAACATTAAGTTTCAGGCGTTTCAGCCTTTTTGTACGTGGAAACATTTATCATTTTATCGGTGGGGTGGAAATCTACGCAGTTTTTTCCTGACCTCTTAATGAGTTGCTGCGTAAATAAATTCCCAGCAATAGATTTGGTTGACAAATGGTCTCTTTTCATCTCTTTTTTTGTTTTTAAGTCCGTAATGTGGCTGCAAATGCGCTCGCAATCGGCGTTTGAGTGGGGCAATGACAACATTCCTAGCATAAAATGTGCTAAATTATAGAATGGTAGCAAATTTTCTTTAGTTCTGACTTCTGACACTTTAATTTAATTACGGTAGAATTGAACATGTCGACGGTAGGTGGTAGATATGTTCAAATTACGGTAGGTTTACCGTAATTATGGCGTCGTTAGAGACACTGGCCCAAGTTGTTTTTTTTTCAAATGGGCTGTTGGCCTCTGAGGCCGTTGCAATTCAACCGAACTTTTGACGAGCGCAGATGGCGCTTAGCCCTGTAAGTTTTGATGATGCAACCACTTAGGTACGAATCCCGGCTTGGGCCAGGATGGGGATAAGAAAGAAACGCCCGAGTACATGTTTGTACCTTGTAAAGACGGCGACTGATGGGACTCGTCGACCTCGCCGGCGAGGTATGTGCATCTGTAGAGTGTTTGCTCTATCTAATATAGATTACTCAGAAATCTCCTCCGCGTTAGCAGATGTGATTTCGCCATTCTGATTTTCGAGAACGTGTCTCGGTCGACAGAGGGTTTAAAGTGAGCCTGAGTCAAGCGAGGCTGCCTTTTTATAGTATTTTTATAGTTGTTTACAGTCGAGCGCTGTGCAGGTGTTGTAGCGATTTCTTGTCAATAATATATAACATGTACATGGAGACGGAACAAGCTTATGACCCACCTGATGTTAAGTGCTAACCATCGCCTATAACAAAATATTGCCTCATAGGTCACGTACATGCACTGCCTTGTGTCCATCAACTTGAGGCATACAGGTATAAAGCCTCATGTGCCCCTCATGCCTCAGCCTCATAATTTCCCTATAATAACTTGTACTAGTAAGGTGCTTACATTTTGTAACGCCGACTGGTACTTCAAGAAACAATTGTTTACTTATTATATCAAATAACAATAGATAGCTAGATACGTAGGTATTACCCGTGCGCTATAAGTTGGGACCTGAGCGCGGTGACGTCATATTGGCGTGTTTGTACCACCCGCAAAAAAGCGAACATAACAAGTAGCCGCCCGCGGCTTCGTCTTTGTTTTTTTAACCTAATTTATTATGTTACTCAGGGAGGACGCTGCTTTTTATCTAATCTTTTTTACACTATTTGAATAAAATAAAAATACAATGTTTAAGTTTATACATTTATTTTATCTATTATTTACATTATCTCATCTTCGTCACTACTTAGTGGATTTATGCCTTCTAGAGGGTTGTTCTTCGTCCTCAGTCTCACTATAATCACTTGACGAAGAGGTATCCGATAAATTTACAATTAATTGCGATTCATTCGTCTCTTGTAAGAGGTCATCGTCCCAATACTTTTGTCGAAGCCTGTCCACATGGTTGACTTCTTTTTTCCAGACAACAAAACAATAACACAAACGAAAACTAAAAGAATTCCAGAGCGCGTCGTTACGTGACGTAGGCCAGTACGAGACTAAAAACCCTAGTAAAAAATAGTGATACGAACGGTACAATACGGGCGCCATTGGGGAAGCGGTCGGGGAGTCGCATTCCTAGCAGGTCCCAAGTTATCGCGCACGAGTAATAATAATTAATACGTATCACATAAGCTAACACACTGAATTCTATTTTTTGTTAATATCTAAGTACCCGGTAAGCAGGTACCTTGTCGTAAGATGTAAAAGGGACCGGTCAGAACCGTCGACTCAGCGTTTCTTTAACAAGACCCTGTTTACTGTTAGTGCCACCTACAGTCACATTTGTAGAACGGCACTGACCTTTCAGCCAATACCTACTTACCTATTTCCTACTTCAATAGAGGCTGACTCAACGGAGACTAGATACTTATTTGTCAGAGCAATTTCCGAAATACAAAAACCCCACCTGTTATATTGTTTCTTCTGAAGATCTGAAGATTCCTTGAATCTGCGTTACCATATCAAAGTTAAAATCTGTTATTCATAAAAATCACAAGGATCACTTTGAAACGTCGATTTTACTGCTTTTTCCTTCGCGACCAAGCCAGGAAAGAAAGGTAAGAAAACAAGGCTGGTTGTTTTTTTTAAATGACTATCCTACTAAAAACTGCTTCAGAGGTTTAGAGATAAAATTTTCAACTAGAAATATATAGGTACCTAATCTATGTTTTGGTAAATCTAATTAAAAAAACACGTTACATGCTACACTAAGATTTCTTCCATCTGCGTGACTACCATGCTACAAAAAATTGCATCATCGGTTTATATATAAAATTTTCAACAAGACAGATACAAATCTATGTTTAGGTAAATCGCAGTTTTTTTAATAATTCTACTAAACATTTTCATTTAAATCTTTAAACTAATCTAAGTTTGAAAGTGCCTGGCTAGCGGTATAGTTAGTTAGGTACTAGGTAGCTCCCATGATGCCTCACGCGAATACCTAGTTACACTAAATTGCTTAAGGTGTTCAATGTACAGAAATCAGCACTAATTATTTCATCATCATCATCATCCACAGCGCGACTTCACCCACTGCTGGGTATAGGCCTCCCCAAGTTTGTGCCATCCGCCACGATCCTGCGCTAGTCTCACCCATTGACGGCCCGCGACTCTAACGATGTCGTCCACCCATCTCGCTGCCGGACGTCCTACCCTTCTACAGCCGTTCCTTGGCCACCATTCAGTTGCTACCCTGCTTCACCTGTCATCACCACGTCTTGCCAAGTTTCCTGCCCAGGACCATTTGATCTCATTAAACTGATTATTTACTTTTAATTAATACATATAATTTTGGTATTAGTATCGGGGGTACCAATGTATGTTTATCACAAAATCACAATTTTACCACATAGATTTATGTTGTTCTTTTTCATTTGGTATCTTATAGCGTGCAAAAAAGTATTTTCTATGTAGGTACTCACGTCCAGTTAGCAGCAGACAAGGGGCAGGAATCCGGGTGAGTGCAGTGAGCCGCACGGTGTCGAATGACCGCGTCGCCAGACGGCACGGCGGCGACTTACCGATATATACACAATTATACATATAGGTACGCAAGGTAGATGTCACTTGAAACCCTAACCGTTGATAAAGATAGATAGTTAATAAGTAAGCTTTATTGCACACCAAACCAATTAACAATGACAAAACAAAACACAAAAATTAAGGTAATTACAATCAAACAACACGCGCAACGGACATAAACCAAAACTGGGCTGACCAAAACGTCGAAACTGGTGCATGTTATGGCTCCCAGTGTTTACAACGGACTCCCCGAGAATATAAGAAAAACCTGCTCGACACAATCCTTCAAAAACAAGCTCAAACGGTGGTTAGTCGAACTGACGCCGTATTTTATTAATGTGCAACTGACTGACGTCTTGAAATATTATTGTCCCAACCTCTGAATGTATCAATCTTATTTTATGATATGTTTAGGAAAATTACTTGTAATAGATTTTTTTTACCTAGTACCACAATCCACTTATCCAATACCAACTTAGTTGAACGGAACTGTTCCATCGGAAACCATTAAACTCAATATCTTAAGGTACAACATTACGTTTGAAGCTCATTAAGCTCAGGCTTAAAGCCTTACATGTTGAACGTTGTTAAATATGCATGACCAGTCTGCTACAGGGAGTTCCAGTGTTTACAAACGATTATGCACCTATGTTCAACTAACTAAACAAATTACCTACGCAAAGACGATATTAATCTCAAGATTGTTGCTAATCAGTAATGTTGTCAATACATAATAATGATACTGATAAGTAATAATCATTTCATTAATCAATAAAATTCAAAACGCAAAATCACTGAACTTCAATTCCACTAAAGCTGCCTAGTTAGCTTTAATATTGGTACACCTTTACTCGCAGGGTACATATGAAAAGCTGGACTCTTGACTAGTCAATAAGATCTGACATGTACCATTTTAATCCACTTTGTATGAACGCAATAAAATACTGAATACCTATTTTCGCTAACAAGCAGCATCGCTGTGTTTCGGTTTGAAAGGTGCAGGTACAATTACAAGCACCGAGGCTTCACACTTGTAAGCCTCAAGTTGACGGACGCAGGGCAGAACACTGTATGGCACGTTCTAAGGGGCTTGATCTAAGAGCCAATGACTGACATCAGGTGTGACATTTGCTTGTTTTATCTCTAAGTTATATGAAAAAATATTACATCAATTTATAATAAGTATAATTTATATCTAAAAATAAGCAGCATTGCTGTGCTTCGGTTGGAAGGGTATGGTTGCCGGTGAAATTGCAGGCGCATCAGGTTTTACACCTGAGTGCCTTATTATATTGATGGACGCAGGGCAGTGCGTCGTTGATTACGTTTCTAAGGTGCGTGACCTACGAAGCAGTACGTTTTATAGGCGATGGTAACCACTTAACATCAGGTGAGCCAAATGCTTGTTCCGAAATCCATTTGCGTTTGGGGTTAAAACTAACATAGCTAAGAGTTATCCCAATTACATTAGCTTTCTTTTAAAAACCGCATCCGAATCGGTTTATCCGTTTGGGAACTAAAATGCCATAGACAGACAGATACACAGACAAAGGCGTCAAATTTTTAACACCCCGCTTTATGCATTGTGGGTACCTTTCGAGGCGCACTTAGTAGTTAGCATCTAATACGTAATACAGAGTGCGAGCCCATCGCCACATATTGGAATAGGGTAACAAATCAAAATAACTACCATGTATCAGCTTGAAGCCCTGTTAGTATACAGGAGTTTGCGTTGATGAAATCAAGCGTCGTATGGCAATCTCAAGGTTAGCTATGGACAAGCTGAAAAAGATATGGGGGAATCACAATATCACGAAGGCTACAAAAACCCGGCTCGTCAGAGCGTTGGTATTTCCCATCTTTCTCACCTCAACGAAGACGTGGAGCCTTCGAGAAAGCGAGAAGAAGAGAATAGATGGTCTCAAAATGTGGTGCTGGAAAAGAATGCTTGGGGTATCATGGACGGAATTCCGTACTAACCAGTCTATACTTCAAGAACTCGGCATCAAGCAGCGTCTTTTTCTTCTGTGCAATCTCGCATCCTCACGTTCTTCGGGCACAGATCGCGGCAGAGAGGTTTCCATTGAGCGCCGTGTGGTGCAGGGGAAAGTTGAGGGTACGCGATCACGCGGTAGATCGCCAATGAGATGGATGAACCAAATCAAAGCAGCACTTGGCAGTCCCCTACACGAGTGCACCAGAAAAGCAGTAAATACGGGAGGAGAGGCGAAGAATCGTCGAGCGCGCCTCTGCCCCGAAGTAGAACCACGACCACTCTGCCAAGAGTATAACGACTTAGAAAAACAGGACAGACGTCGAGTAGCCAGACTTTCAGTTTTCCCTTCCACCACCGGACAAGTAGACGTACCGTGAAGTACCACCCAGATCTGGTCGGCATACCACCTTGCCGTACCAAACGATTTGCTTCAACATTTCTAGTTAGCACGAGTAAGGAGTGGAACTCACTTCCGGCGTACATTTTCCGGACCCGTATAATCTTGGAGTCTTCAAGTCCAGAGTGAAAAGGTTATTTTTAGAGAAGCGAAAGATCTTCACCATCACATCATTCAGATTACACCATCACTTACCACCAGGTGAGGTGGTGGTCAAGTGCTTGACTATCATCAATAAAAAAGATATATTGGAATACGATAGTATTCGCAGAAGTTATAAACTGTGTCGCGAATAATATAATAACGCACCTCTCTGAGTTTTTTTTTATATCTAATGTTTTAACAGTTTCTAAGAAATATTTAACGCGCACGTACACATTTACAGAATAGAAAAAAAATCTTGATTTGGTTATTAAATAAATAATAGAATAGAATAATCATTTATTTCAGATAGTGTTCATATAAAACAAAAGTAATAATAATCACAAATAAATAATAATACAATTAAAAACATACAAATTAATAGTAATACAGGAAATTAAAAGAAAATCAAATGTCAAATTTCACAGATTAAAATAAAATAAAACAGGGACAAATTAAATCAATATTATAATATAGTAGGTAAGTTAAATTTAAAATTAAAATAAACAGCAGAGAAGTAATTAAATCTATGTAAATAAATAAATTAATTAATTACCTACGTGTTTTAAATTGCCAGTAATTATCCCCACCCAGTGCCTCTGGATAGGGCAATCAAAACGACCAGCAATCATCTTGAATACTGTTGGGACTACCGCGCAATCTGTCGAAAAGTGAGTGACGCGATTCTTTTCCGTATGATCGCGTGAAAACCGTCGACGTGCGCGTTCGCGAACATTCCTGACGCGTTGCAATGTCACGGCAATCCCAACAGCATTCTGAAGGCGTTAATAATGCTGAACATTCCACACAGCGATACCTAGCCCCAAACTAAGCAAAGAAAAAAAATATATGCTATCAGTTATCTGGTTCACGTAATAAATATTTTTATTTGTTAATACATACCTATTTATAACTTATAGAAAAACACTCAGACCAGAAAAATATCTATAGATCATGCAAACATTTGTTCTGCGGCAAGAATCGAATCTGCAACATCATGCGTCTCAGTCAGTTATTCGCCTATTGCGCCAATTGGATTATTTTACTATTTGAACATATTTCTATACAGCCTGTAGATAAAATGTTCTCAGCCCTGTAATATTTTACAGGGTAACGAATAAAGGCCCATAATCCACCAAAGCTGAGCGAAGCGAAGATGCGTCGAGTCCCACAAAACAACGCGTGAATCACGTGACGTTATTTTATTAGTATTATTCACATGTTATGTTAACAGATGTTATGTTGTTTATAAAAAATATTGTTCACTACAAAGTAATCTTAAAAAACGAACATTATAGTGAATAATATATTATTATTAATTTTTGATCATAAACGTATATATATATGTATATATATATAGGTACATTGATAGTAAACACGTATATGGCCGTCTCGAGAACCTAGACGCTAAACGCTAATCTCAAAAAACCAAGGCCCATGTACAATTACACCTACTATAACAAACTCTCAAGGGATGTACAAAAATTGACAATTAACAAATTTAATAACGTATTTAAACAAAACCTTTATAAAAAAGCCTACTGTAAAATATCGGATTATGTAGTTGATAGAGAAGCTTGGTATTGAAATTGCTCCAACTTGTTACAAATTGTTACAATTTAGACGTAATTTGTTATCTTTATTGTTATGTATTCTAAAAGAATCATTAAAAAATCAACCAGCCTTGTTTTCTTGCCTTTCTTTCCTGGTTTGGTCGCGAAGGAACAGGCAGTAAAATTGACGTTTCAAATTGATCCTTGTGATTTTAATAAATAAAAAAAACTCCGTTCAACTGCATTGAATGTGACAGAGTATTTAAAACTAAATTTGGGTTTGCTTGTCATATTCGTGACCATTACAGAACATAGTTATAGCAAGAGGTTCGCCATCGACGGACACGTCGCAGATGACTATATATATGAATAAATTGCCTATTATTTTGTCGGGGTTATTATTTTTTTCATTTCATTTCATTTATTCATGAACCTGCGGTTCTTACCAAATCGTCTGCCCATCTTGTAGGTGGACGTCCTACGCTGCGCTTGCCGGTCCGTGGCCTCCATTCGAGAACTTTCCGGCCCCATCGGCCATCTGTTCTGCGCGCTATATGGCCTGCCCATTGCCACTTCAACGTGCTAATCCGTCGGGCTATGTCGGTGACTTGAGTTCTCCTACGTATCTCCTCATGCGTTGCGTTGGATGCAGGCCGCTTCCAACCGCAGTTCCTGGAGATCAATGAGGGAGGCCTTTGTCCAGCAGTGGACGTCCTATGGGTGATATGATGATGATTATGATGATTCTTGAACAATTAATCAATTGTATTTAAAACACTTTACATTAAATACAAAAATAATCAATAAACTAACACAATTCAAGATACAAACCATAACAGAAACAAAACTTACATTAAAATGTCAAAGGGATAGTATAAAAAAAACATTTCATAAATTAATAGAATAAAATCATTTAGAATTGCATTGTAACTTGAAAACATCCACTAATACAAACACCCTTCCCGCAAAAGCTTTTTTAGCCTAGTCCTAAATATAATTGGACTATCAATAATTTTCATGTCAATCGGTAGAGAGTTGTATAATTTAACTGCAGCAATTGATACTGACAGCCATGCATCGCAACATTTAATTTTGGACATAGTGAAACATCAAGATCTTTCCTTCTTGTGTTCAATCTTAGCACTTTTTGTTCCGGTGTCTCATACTAACATCCTTATGAACCACCAATATGTGCTCTACCAGAATGCTTTTTAGCATTAAGTTCGCCTTTGTACTAGTTTTATAAGTGCAATAAAGTATTTTCAATCAATCAATCAATATGTAGAGGCTAGGAAAAGTCAAAATGTGTAGGCTCTGAAAATGATCCATAAATGTTTCCCACGGAGGTATCCGCACCATGGTACGAATATCACGTTTTTGTAACACAAATACCCTGTTAATATTATATTCGTAAACAAAATTTTACACTATATCTCAACTTAGACTCAACCAGTGCGTAGTACACTGGTTTAAGTTGCTCAAGAGTCACCTCGTCTCATAAAATTCTTATAGCATAGCAGGCTGAACTTATTGAGTTCTCAATGGACTTCAATTCAGGTTTCCAGTTTAGGAACTGATCAATATGTACTACCAAAAATTATACCCCATTATTGAATTGTAACTGTATCCGTTACTGATTATGTCAATAGTATCTTGCCCACGGGCAGTCGTTCGGAATCTGCATTAGTCTTATTGATCTTTAATTTGAAATTGTTAGCGTAGAACCATTTATTAAATGCTATAGTGCATTGCTAATCTTAAGTGAAGTTCTTACGAGCATCGGGCTGGGATGACTGCATTTGTATAATCTGTATTAACTACTAATTTAATGTCTGGGATATCATTACTTATAAAATTAATGAGATCGTTTAAGGAAATTACAAAAAAAATTGGTCCTAATATTGAGCCCTGTGGAACACCGCGTGTTATATGAGTTATATTAGATTTCGTCAAGGCTTCTTGACCATTTACTACATCTTTAATTTCTATAAATTGTTTTCTATTGCTTAAATACGATTTAATAAGATTACTTACATTACATTACCCCTCATTCCGTAGAATTCTAACTTAGCAATTAGGATTTCATGATTATTAAAGTCAAATAATAAACACAGATCCAAAAATAGACCTGTTACTTTAATTTTGTTATTCAAATTACTTATAACTACATTAATTAGTAGATCAACCGCATCAACGGTACCCAGACGCCTTTGGTATCCAAATTGGCGCTCGTTTAGAATTCTATTTAACTTTAAGTGTGATACTACTCTATCATTTAATCGTTTTTCATAGATTTTAGATAGAATAAGCAATAAGAAAATAGGTATATAACTTTTAGGATCACTTTTCTTACCCTTTTTATGGATAGGAATAACTCTAGCAATGTTTAATTGATCATCAAAAATACCTAGGTTAATACAATTATTAAGAAAGTTTAAAAATGCTTCAGCTAAGAGATCAATGCTTTCTTTTATTATTGTGATTGGCATTTCGTCATATCCATAAGAACTTTATGTTTCCATCATCTTTCTGATTAATTTAATCTCATTTATGTTTGTGTTCCTCATTTCTATGTCAGTATCAACTCAATTAAAATTTTCTATCCTAAATTTTAATGCTGATGCTTTTATTTCATTAGAATCAATGTCACTAGTAGTACTATAATCAAATTGTTTCGCAAAAGTATCAGCCACTTCTTGGGTGTTATTAATAATATTGGTCTCACGTATCGTGTCAATACATATATTATAAGTTCATCGGATTATGTTCACACTGTCAGCGAGAACTCGCTTCAGTAATATATCGCAGCTACAAGAGCTATCAAAGGAAAAGCTCACTGACTGAGAGTCAAAGTCTAACATCATGTTGTTTTACATAGGTCTTAGTCTAAGTGTTTCTGTTGCAAAAATAAACCCTGCAAGGGCACTGCCATTTTTCGCTAGGTGGCAAAGTGTCTACTTAAACAATAGGTACCTACATTATGTACTTAAAGGTTAAGATTAAGTACAATCCGTATTAGGTACATACGCTTGGTTAAGTTTGGTCTAGGTAGCCATATTAGGGCTAATGCTAGAATGTAAATATAGACGTAGTTTAATTTAATTTAATGTATTTTAATTAAAATTTAAATATTATTTTCTTTAAATTAAAATGTAGTTAGGGTCGCCGTCATTGAAATTGATGAGGAGGACTAAACAATATACGCTTACCAGCAACGAATGCGCGACTCGCACACTCATAGCCCATTGACAAAACTATCCTAACTATACGCTCGATTCTCGCAGCTCGCCATCTCGTTTCTAGTTTCTAGCTATTCGCTTCTCGCTAATCGCCGGCGGTTGGACCAGTGCCTAAGCGTGGGATCTGATAAATCTGGCAACCGATTTGAATGCTATTTAAGTCTCTTTGAAATCAGATGGAATTTTTGATCAGCCCTTTTAGTGCGAATGGCTTTGATTTTTAACTTTGTATAAAAAAGGCAACCTATTTTTATTTATAGTACCTATATCAGATTATGCATTTTCTTTAACACTTTAACCTATATGGATATATAGACTGCTGTAACTGAGTAAGCAGTCTTAATAAGCATAGCATAGCAATATGTTTGTTCTCTTTCTTTCTAGTACATTGAATTAGTTTGGCTTATCTAGGCTTAATCAATAATAAGTTTCAGGCAACCTTTGGATGGACTGGATTGAAAAGACGTATGAGGAGGCGGTGTTACAATAAATACCTATTTATGTAGGATAAAAATAAATAAATACCTAAACCAAAAATATTCTTACATATACATACTTACATAAATAAATATAAAATATATTCATATACTTTTACATCAAATATTGAAAGGAAATACAATGTTTACTCTAAAGAAGCCGCTAAGTAAAGTTTGCAGACCTCATTTTTAAAAATAGGTAAAGATATGTTTCCAATAAACCATTTTTAAACAGCCTAAACCAGACATATTCCTGATTCAATACTTGGATCATGGACATCAGGAATTATGACCTGCGTACTACAAGATCCGGACAATTTTCTTAGACATTGGGACAGGGAGTCTTATCAACGTCTTGATTTGGCTAGACGATTAAATTGATGGAGGCAGGGCGGTTCATCGTAGGGCACGTTCCTAAAATGCGTGACCTACGATGCAATGCTTTGTTATAGGCGATAGATACCTTATACATTACATGGATAAATTTTTTTATTCGTGATAGTCAAGCGCTAGACCACAACCTCACCTGATGATTAGTGATGGTGTGATCGAAGATGGAAGACGCTTACCTAAGATCTTGGAGAGATTATTGATCCTAAAGAATACAATCCGGGCTTCTTTAAGGTAAGAGTAAATAGGTTTATTCTAGATCTTCGTACTTCATCTTAGACCATATCATCGCTTACCATCAGATAAGATTAAGGTCAAACGAAGATCAATCCAATTTAACAAAAAAAATATTCTGGTCCGGAAAAACATACGCTAGAAGTAAGTTCACTCTTTACTCGTACCTACTAACAAGAAAAGTAAAGCGTTTGGTACAGTAAGGTGGTATGCGTGGTACTTTGCGTAATACATCTCGTTATTGTATAAAAAAACTGTGGCGATGATAAAAGCTGCACTGGCCAGCACTGTGTCTCGGTTTGCTAGTCGCCCACTACGTCACAAATAATAATAATAAAATAAATATTGCTGGACATTTCACACAGCGCTATCTAGCCCCAAACTAAGCAGAGCTTGTATTATGGGAACTAGAGAACTGATAGAATACTTATATACGTTTTTTTTGTAAATACATACTTATAATACATAGAAAAACATCCAGACCTGGAACAAATATTTGTAGATCATGCAAACATTTGTTCCGCGGCGGGAATCGAACCCGCAACCTCCTGCGTCTCAGCCGGCTATTCGCCCACTGCGCCACGGAGGTCGTCAAAAGTCAAAAAGTCATAAAGTTTCTAGATATTGATTTAGGTAAGTAATTTGAAGACTAATCAACTTAGATCTTCATTCAACTGAAACGAAAGTTAAAGTTAGTTAATTCATTGAAATCACAACGCTCATTTGGAACCACTTTATAAACTAACTTAACTCAACAATTTTAGCATCTGTTTTGTTTGTATTCTAAAGTTATAGACAGTTTCTCCAAGAAACTTACAACAGACATCTATGACGGATACCGAATTTACACAATCACGCGAGTGTCGAGACGAACAGCCTGTGTAAACTGGTCACTCGTCTCGAATATGTAAATGCAGTATAAACGATCGCTCGCATCGGCCTACGTGAACATTACAACGATCATTTCAACGAAATCAATTTTTTTAACGTTTTGCCTTCAATTTCCAGGCTTGGTGGCGAATGTACAGGCAGTAAAATAGACGTTTCAAAGTGATCTTTGTGATTTTAACGAATAAATACATTTTGATTTTGGTAGATTGAGTCGACCCAACGGGATGTCACATATTTATCGGTAACTCATCAAATCAAACGAAATCATATTATTTTGCATCGAGTAAAAACCGTTTGACAACAGCAAATCAGTGTCCTCCACCAAAACCAGCTAATCATCAGCTGAATTACTCGAGAAATAACGTTTTTTTTATTATTTTATTTCTTTATCAACAGAATCCACAGCTCTTAAAAATTAAAGTTTACAATGCTTATGTGTCTATCCTACAGCCAAAAACGGATTTACAATTTAAATATCTACAAAATTAAATAACGACGATAAGACACCAAAAAAACATACATCCATTTATTTATATTAGAATCTATCAAACCATACGTTAATCCATCTTTACATGTATTTATCTATCTATCATCTAAATATTATAGTTATGTTATGTTTTTATTTGTTTTTAAATGCACACACACCTATGCCTACCCGTAGAAGTAACATAAGTATCCTGTCAATCCACATCTAATACACAAACATACACATTTGTAACTTTAATATCTGTCCATTTATCTAAAAGTGCCACCCATTTATTACAATTTACCGAAACAGCATTTTTATTGTATTTATTCATTTATATACATTTATGTGTCTATCCATCAAAACAGATTCAGCGAGCAATTGATAACTGCTACAACTAAAAGCTTCCTTGTTACAGAATAAAATATCAACAGAATTTTTTTATTGTATTATATGTGAAGCCGGCTGACAAATGAGTGTTGAGCATAATTAGTGCCTGTGTGCATAACAGCAAGAAAGGCTTGTGCCTTGTTCTTTTACGCGGTGTACACAAGTGCAACGTTTTGGATAATAACTCTTGACAGTCAATGTAACCATTGCATACACCATGCAGATAAGACATATCTGCAACAATCCTACGTTGTTCGAGAGTCGTTATGGTATATACACGCTTCCTGGGGCCCAATTCTACTAAACCAATCGCTTCACTATGACAATGGTATCGTCGCAAAATGGCCACTATAGATACCTTTTGGTATTCTACTAACACAATCCAGCACATGTTTGTCAAAAATCGCCGCACGTAGTTATTACAATACCATTGAAAATTTGGCAGCTTATGACAGGAACAATAATCAATGATTATTTATCATTATTTTGACAAAGATAGCAAAATACCAAAAGGTAGTGGCCATTTTGCGACGATACCATTGTCATAGTGAAGCGATGGGTTTAGTAGAATTAGGCCCCTGGTAGTTGTCAAAGATTTTAATGCACCATAGTTAAGATGTTTAACAAACTTATTTTGTATAGTTTCCAAGCTTTTTACATAGGTTATATAGTGTGGGTTCCAGACGGTGGAACAATACTCGAGAGTATTTCTTACATACGAGTAGTATAGTATCTTCAAACAGCCAAGGAAGAGAATGGGGCACTAACCCGTAAGATAAATCCTAAGCTCTTGTATTGACAATATTATCTGTATGTTCAGAAAACGACAACCTTGAGTCCATGATTACTCCGAGATCTCTGACAGATTTTACTTTAGAAATAATTTTATAACTAAATTTCGTTGGTCGTATTTTTCGAGTGAAAGAGACACTTATACACTTATATTTACCGCGATGCGATTCTCAGCATAATATTGGCCAAACTGTCAAGATCCCTCTAAAAATTCACACAGTCAGTCTGATTACTCACTTTCATATAAAATTTGGCGTCGTACATCAAGCTTCGCCAAGAGAAACCACATAATGCACAGAAACCCCGTAAACCAGGTATTTCCTAATCCTTTTTCTCTTTTTCCGAACCATATTTTTTATTTAATTTGATTATGTAGGACTAGCTACAGCCTGCGGCTTCGCACGCATAGTTTCTCAATAAAAAGTAGCCTATTTGTTAATTCGGGTTATAATAAACGTGCATAACAAATTTCATCGAAATCGGTTCAGTCAGCCGTTATGACGTGATTGAGTAACAAACAAACAAATAAATAAACAAACATCCAAACTTTCTTATGTATAATATTAGTGTGATGTGATTTGTTATATTAATTAGTTAAATTTATTGTTATTTTGATTAATATTTTGTTGTAAATTGGCCAAAATATAACAATGAGTGTCACGTAAGTCAGAAAAATCCCTATCAGCGAGCCATTCTGGCGTGCGCTGCAAAAACCGTAAGAGTTACACAAACTGTATCGAGGAAAAGTATCTCTTAAATAATTCTACAAAATAATCCGCGACAGTATTTATAATAAATAAATAAAATAAATAATAATAAATATTGCTGGACATTTCACACAGCGCTATCTAGCCCTAAACTAAGCAGAGCTCGTATTATGGGAACCAGATAACTGATAGAATATTTATATACATTTTTTTTTGTAAATAAATACTTATAATATATAAAGAAACAACCAGACCCGGAACAAATATCTGTAGATCATGCAAACATTTGTTACGCGGCGGGAATCGAACCCGCTATCTCCTGCTTCTCAGCCGGCTATTCGCCCACTGCACCACGGAGGTCGTCAATATATCTATCTTTTATGTGTAAGCCATTATCGCTAAAATAGTGAATCGATAGATAGCCTGGATTAAAACATAGGCTACTTAATATTGGTAAAACACGCGTGCGAAGCCGCTAGTGGAAGCTAGTACCTAATATTAAAAATGCGAAAGTAACTCTGTTTGTTAGTTAATTTGTTTGTTACCTTTTCACGACCAAACGGCTGAGCGCATCATAATTAAATTTGACAAGGAGATAGATTATATCATGGGGAAGGACATAGACTACTTTTTATCCAACTGCGCTAAAGGAGGGTAATGATTTTATTGAAAAACCACACGTGCGAAGCCGCGGGCAGGCAGCTAGTGTGTTTATAAATAAACAAATATTATTAATTTAACAAAACTAAAACTCTATTAAAATCGTAGCAGTAGATTGCATTCAAAGTATTCATTTTCCAAACCCCCTGTATACAGTCTGTCAACAGAAAGGGCGCAGAGGCGATAGAGTTTCCGTCGCGGGGCGAGCCGGGGCGCGGGCTAGTGTAATTTACTTGCAGGTCATTGCCATGGTCGCCTGGCTTAAGCGTACGCAGACTGCGGATTTTCTAATGAGGACAAATGTAGTCTTAAGCAAATTAAAGGACATAAGGCCGGCCTTATAGGACCGGTGCCCCCGATTATGGAAATGGTAATTACGACCGTTGTTGCGTTCGCTGCTACAATGGTAATCAGTTTGGCCCATGTTAATAAATAACCCGCATCGCAAAAATAGTGGTTGTTATATTGTACTAAAGTAGCAATCTAGCATACAGACCACCTGATGGTAAGCGGTTACCGTAGCTTATGGACGTTTGTAACACCAAATTATTACTTGCGCGTTGCCGACCCTTTAGAACCCCATGCTGTAGTCTCTGGGAGAAACCACGGGTGTTATAAGTTTGACGCCTATACCTGTGTGTATGTCTGTGACATCGTAATTCCCAAATGGGTAGACCGATTCGGACATGTATAGGTATATCTTTATGAATATGTATTATAATTTGTCTATAATGTCTGTGTCTAGTTGCTCTGATAGCCATAACAATCGTTCCAATACCATTTGGCTAACGGAATTGATGAAAAGGTCTTTTGAGTTTCAAATGAAGACACATAGAAGGATTCTGAAATTTGGTCCCTAACTTAAGGTATTTCATTATTGTTGGGCAAATAATGTACAACGCCATAATAAGTTTAAATTATTTCGTAACACAGGAAACTGAGCTTTGGTTACCTAACCTAGGAACTTAAGAAGTGACCGTAATAAATCTCTTGCCAAGATAAATAGATGACACTAAAACACGAATTAAGAGCTCTTTTCTGAGCGCGGTAACACAAATGTCAAAACACGTAAATCACAAAATAGAGAAAAAAAATATATGACAAATTGCCTCTAGCTACCCCGTTGGGGATATTATCATGGAACTTTTGTTTTTCGACGATTCAGAATTAGAAAATAATTAATTTTTCAAAAAATAAACCTTCCTTAAAAGCTGTTAGATCAATTCTACTCTCGACTTTGTTCAAACTATTTTCAGGTTTTGCGTTACTTTATTACATTGACGTTGTATAATGGAGCTCAAATCAAATGAATATCCATTTCTATCTTTGTGTAGATGTAGATTTCTACCTTTGTAGTTCATTTCTATCTTTGTAGAGATAGAATTCTTTTCAATCCCTTCTCTCCTCACTATCTGAAAGATAGATTTGAATTTCTCCATTGTTCAAATAACTATACTCTCTCTAGATACTCAGAACTCCTTCGCACAGCACTTCCTTTTACAGCGCTTCTTTTACTGTCCAGGCTGTTCAGCTGTGGAATGCTCTGCCCGAGGAAGTAAGACGGTCATCGTCCTTACACACCTTCAAATTGAAGGTGAAACATCATTACCTGACGATGTCATCTTCCTAGCGTTATTTATTTACTATTTATGTACTTATTTTATCTGTTAGTATAGTTTGCTATATGTATATACCTATATATTAGTCTATTTTATAAGTATGTTAAGTATTAGGATTAAAACTTCATATTATTATTATATGTATCTTAGAATATATTATGTGTAAATGTCCTCTAAAGTACACCGCACTCCGTATTTTTTATAAATTTCGCTCCGTCCAAAGGTTGCCTGGAAGAGATCGCTTTTAGGGATAAGGGCGCCCATTGTATTGCCTTATTTATTTTAACGTAGTACTTATTTTTGTATTATTTCTGTTTGTGTGGTAATTCAATAAAGAGTTATCTATCTATCTATCTAGATAATCGTTTATTTAATACAATATATCTGGAAGAAATCGCTTTTAGCGATAACAACGCCACTTGTGACTCCGTGTTTCTTGTTTTTTTTTTCATATTGTTTGTTAATTTAAGTGTGGTGTAAAATAAAGCGTTGTCTATCTATCTAACACACTTTAAAACAGACAAATGACAATAAAAAGATAAACAAAAGAGAACTAGGTAAATACTCTGTGCTACAGCAAATGGGTCTCGCTCGAGTCAGCACTGTGTCCTCTGTAATGGTAAACGCTGGTATTCTGCCGAGACCACTCCATTTAACTACTAGACTCTGTGAGAATTATAATTTTATTAATGTGTTCTCAAGTGTTATATTAAATGTTATGTTATGTGTCATGGAGGTACGGTAGCTTTAAAAACTGACGACCGTTGGGGCAGAAAGCTTCTCGAGTGGAGATCACGCACTGGAAAGCGTAGCGTAGGACCACCCCCCACTAAAGGGAAAGTCAAAGTCTAAAGCACAAACACCGAGTAGCCAGACTTTCAGTTTTTTACAAGATACATTTTGGTGAATGTGCGCAGGATCTTCATGACCTTGTCCCTCCTTCCCCTTCCATCACCGGACAAGCAGACGTACCGAAAAGTACCACCCATGCCTGGTCGACATACCACCTTGGCGTACCAAACGATTTGCTTCAACTTTTCTTGTTAGCACAAGTAAGGAGTGGAACTCACTTCCGGCGTATGTTTTTTAAACCAGTATAACCTTGGAGTCTTCAAGTCCAGAGTGAATAGGTCTTTCTAGGCAAGCGTGCTCCATCTTCGATCACACCTTCACTTACCATCAGGTGAGGTAGTGGTCAAGCGCTTGGCTAGCATCAATAAAAAAACTTTTAAAAAAAGAACGAACTGTTAAAGGTTGCTGGGAGCCGTCGGGTGCGGCAGCACAAGATCGGTGGCTGTAGAAATATATGGAGGTCTATGTTTAGCAGTGGATGTCCTTTGACTGATATGATGATGAGGTACGTCATAGTCAGCCAACACATGTACAGTCCTACTCGATAACACGTCAATCAAGTGCATTCGTTGCCTCCCCACAAATCGCGCGATACCATACCACCATCTGAAATACTTTCTGGTACTACTAATGTAGCAAACAAGCATACCGCCCATATGGTAAGCGGCTATCGTTTCCTATGGACGTTTGTAACACCAAAGGTATCACTCGCGCGTTGCCGACCCCTTAAAAATGTTAAACTGCCCTTATTGAAGAACACCATACTTGGGAAAACCTTGGCAAGGAGATCATTCCACAAGCGAAGTGAAGGAAATTTCTCTGGAACCCGCTTACTGCCTTCATCCATTATCCAATATCCATTTATTAAAATCACAAGGATTAGAATTATTTTATTTTTTAACTGTTGTACAACAAAGATCTTAAATAATAGTTTATCCGTTTCGGACGTACAATACATTAACAAAACAATACCATACTAACAAACAACTAAAAGTCCTATAAGAATCATTTTGCCTGTTCCTCCGCAAACAAACCAGGAAAGAATAAGACAAGGAACAAGGTTGCTCTTTGTCGATCATTTTGCCTACATATAAATAGGTAGGTGCGTCATGAAATAGTAAGTGGGTTTTAATAAGCTTTCACCCTTACTGTCTCACTCGTAAACCTCAAATAATAAGCTCCTCCATAACATTACGAAACGCCATAATTACCGGAGCATAAAAACAAAATAGTATCTCTGAGGCTATAAAGGTATTTCACATTAAGCCGAGTTTCGAGTCTCTCGTACTTAATTATATTTAGACGGGAATAACAGGCTCGTTACAATTTAATGGTATTTTCGAGAAAATTGCAGAAATATTTAGGTGGATTTAAAGCAGTTAAAGGCTTGGCCACGGCTCATATTCCCGAAAATTTTAATAATTCATTCAATAATAACTAATCTATAAGATTTCAATAAAAAAAATTAGGTCCAAGTTGTAATCGTGATTTTTTTAAAGTCAATTTACCCGTTTTACCAGCTAACGACATAAAGAAGCGAAGCGATTTTTCTATGCAAAAAGTAGGCATGTATCAAACGTATTGTTTTGATTTGCCTCTGACTATCTTCACGGGTCTACTTACTGAGTAATAAATCCGAAGATTAGAGTCTGGCTAACGAAAGTAGATACTGGATTTTTTTGCAAACTTTTTATATGACAACACTAGAGTGTTCCTACCATCGGATATTTACCCTACAAATTGGGGTATTTTAAGCAGAAGGTACTTAGGTACAATAAATTCCAAAAAGGCATTTTAAAAACAAACTAATTTTAAACATTATATAAAATGAGTTTTAAAAATTCGTACGTGTGCTAAAATTGTATTCATCGAAAATTAAAAATAAAATTAAGATTATTCTCTAAATTAAAAATGAAATAACTTTCAATTTATTTGATACAGATGTTTTTAAAGATATGTCCGACTTTAATTTCTATGTCGGAATGAAATGTTTTCTATTCTCTTCTTGGATCAGGGTTTTTGTTACATAATGTATACATATATTTTAAGTTATCAGTTATCTAGTTCCCATAGTATTTTGCCTAGTTTGGGGCTAGATAAATGTTGAGTGAAATGTTCAGCATTACTTATTTGTTTATTAAATTTATTTATTTATTATAATTATATTTTTATATATTCTTGCACTTGACACTTTGAAAAAGGTTGCCATTGTTAAATAATGTTAGTTCCGCTTCTTAACATTTTAACCAGGTTTGTGTGTTAAAAAAACAAAAGTCTCTGAAATCAGTAGAGTTACAAAGTTTTTCATCGAATAGGCCCGTGATAATGTTTGGGTAAGGCCTTATTGTTTCGAGTGGTTAATGTGAGACGATCTTCTTATCATTGTTATTTGTTTTGTTAACAGCTTTGAGATTACGTTTTGGGGCTCGCTAAGGTTCCGAACGCTTGTATGCTTTTCGGAGTAAATATTATTCACTGGTTTCTGCGAATCGCTTCGCTCGACTAGTACCTATTTATATTTATTACTTATACAGGTACATTATATACAGGGTGCCGACGTAAACATTGGCAATATTCGAATAAATATAGGCAAGCATGCTTAACAGTTGAAACATATTACCCGTGCGCGATAAGTTGGGACCTGAGCGCGGTGACGTCATATTGGCGTGTTTGTACCGCCCGCAAAAAAGCGAACATAACAAGCAGCCGCCCGCGGCTTCGTCTTTGTTTTTTTTAACCTAATTTATTATGTTACTCAGGGAGGACGCTGCTTTTTATCTAATCTTTTTTACACTATTTGAATAAAATAAAAATACAATGTTTAAGTTTATACATTTATTTTATCTATTATTTACATTATCTTATATTCGTCACTACTTAGTGGATTTATGCCTTCTAGAGGTTGTTCTTCGTCCTCAGTCTCACTATAATCACTTGACGAAGAGGTATCTGATAAATTTACAATTAATTGCGATTCATTCGTCTCTTGTAAGAGGTCATCGTCCCAATACTTTTGTCGAAGCCTGCCCACATGGTTGACTTCTTTTTTCCAGACAACAAAACAATAACACAAACGAAAACTAAAAGAATTCCAGAGCGCGTCATTACGTGACGTAGGCCAGTACGAGACTAAAAACCCTAGTAAAAAATAGTGATGCGAACGGTACAATACGGGCGCCATCGGGGAAGTGCAGGGGAAGCGGTCGGGGAGTCGCATTCCTAGCAGGTCCCAAGTTATCGCGCACGAGTAATACATTAAAATGTCATTACAGTTTGCAAGGTAATTACGAGAAAATGGACACCCTTTTGCATTACTGCCGTAAACACTACCTTGTCTTAAACATAAGTTGTTTGCTGTTCCGACTTATTGTACTGTTGCGTGGGCTTCCTCCCCCGTGCCCCGTGTCCTCGTCGTGCTCAACGCTCTCCTTTCGATGACAATTCGATTCGATGAATGGACGAAACTAGATAGGTACTGTCTGAGTGTCTGAGGTTCTGTGAGCGTGATGTATGATTGACATGTTAGTATATTTCTTTTATTTTTATTTCGTTTTTAATATCCTCTTTTTAGGGTTCCGTACCCAAAGGGTATAAAACGGCACCCTATTACTGAGGCTCCGCTGTCTGTCTGTCCGTTCGTCACCAGGATGTATCTAATGAACCGTGATAGTTAGACAGTTGAAATTTTCACAGATGATGTACTTATATTGCCGCTATAACAACAAATTCTAAAAAAAGAATAAAATAAATATTAAAGGGGGGCTCGCATACAAAAAACGTGATTTTTTTGCTCGTTTTAGCTCGATATTGATAACGGCAACAGGTAGATGCTTGAAATATTTACATAATATTTAGATATATATTCACTTTAATAATAAATAACCAAATTAAAATAAAATAAATATTTAAGGGGGGCTCCCATACAACAAACGTAATTTTTTTGCCGTTTTTATAGATAATGGTACTGAACCCTTCGTACGCGAGTCTGACTCGCACTTGGCCGGTTTTATTTATTTTGTTCTATTATTGTTTTGTATTTTACTCTTGACATTATATTATCTGAACTGTATTTATATGAATTTTTGTTATAATAACATGCACCTAGAATATTTAATTAATGTAATTGGTTCTCAGCGTGTCGAATAAATTAAATTAATTACTGCACTGCACTCGACCTCGAGTGGCGCATTGAATAAGTTAGGTAAGTAGGTATCATAGTAAATTAGATTAACAGTACATCTAATCTTTGGAGGATATTCAGGTGCAAATAAAACCCCAATATTGTGACATTATTAAATATAATATAAATGATAGATAGATGTTCCTTTATTACTGGTTGTAGAGCTTTTGTGAACGGGCTCGAGGAAGTGGGCACCACCGCCTTACCTTTATCTGCCGCCAAATAGCAGTACTCGTGCTGCTGTGTTAGATGGTAATGGTATGTTCCTGTAATTACTGGCACATAGGCATATCAGCTTAGTCCTATAGTATGGCAACGTATTCACATCGTATTCAGAGATCAAGACAACATAACACCTTGTTTTGAATTCTATGTGGATATCCATGGGCTGCAGTGTCACTTATAATAATAACTATAAATAAATGATTTGATGACTAGTGAGTGAATGAATGGCAAAACTAGATTAATGAATGATTGAATGAATCCTTGAATGAATTAGTTACAAAGCGCCATATATGAGGATATTTAAATTGTTGATCTGATATTTTTGAAGGGTTAGCTTGAACAGTACAATAATTGAAACTAATACCATTTATCCTTCACATTCCAATTAATTATTTTGTGTCGTATAATCCATACTAATAATAACAATTCGAAAGTAACTCTGTCTGTTTGTTACGTTTTCACTACTAAAAACTGGACCGATTTCGACAAAATTTAGTACACAGATAGATTATAACCAGGATTGGAAAATAGGCTACTTTTACCCGAATGCGCAGAAGGAGGATAATGTTTTATTGACAAACCACATGTGCGAAGCCGCGGGCGGGTCAGCTAGTAATACAATTAAATTTAAAAAACGGTCTAGTCGTTTACACAAATCCACGCGTGCGGTGCTGCGGGATAACGCTTGTATTTTTTTTAATGTTATTTGTGAGGAAACAGGCTTACGTCCCACCTGATGGTAAACTGTCACCGTCGCCTATTGACACCGGCCACACCCGGAGTATTATCGATGCGTTCCTTGCTCTGTAGAAACAATAAAAATAAATAAATGTGACTGATAAGTGCTTCCTGAAGACTGAGCAATCAGAGCTTATGCGTAGTTGGTATCTATAACCGTGCCCAATTACATAGCGCCCCGCGGCGCGCCGTGTCTGTCTAGCCTCGACATCGCGCACAAAGAACATTCTCTACTATACTCTGTTTTATAAGAATCTGTGAACGTCATGTAACGCTAACGCATTCGTGCAACATAAAGCTGAGATTGCGTAGGGGAGAGTGGATTAAGACGGGGTCCTTAAGGTTTGATGGTAAATAAAATTGACCGTAATGAGTAATGATGAGAGTAATTCGTTCGCACTCAAGATCGGTTACCCCGTCGTGCCCCCACCCTGTCTTGACCCACTCTCCCTTATTTGTTGGCTCTCCGAGCAGTACAGAACTTTTGGCGCCTACACTTCACATGTACAAGAAGCCCAATTCTGCTAATTGATAAGAAAAATGATTAAAACGGTACCCTGGACGCTCCGGAGTTACTCGCTGCCCTAAATTTCTCAGCTCCGTCTAGGTTGCCCAGGATCTCGAAATTTAATCCTTTACAGCCAAGCTCTTCTAAATCCAATCTCGGTATTAATGCGCCTCTGAACAGGATAGTCCGCCAATATAATTGTGTGGCTAAGAGTAAGGGAGCTGACATGTTTGTTGGAACTGTAAGAATGTTTAAAAACAGCTTATCCCAGGTTAATCTGTGAATCATTCTTGTACTTACCTGTATGACCTGTATAAACATTTAATAAATAAAATATTATGATATTATTAATCCTAATCTAATTTTAAATATATTTTTTTTTTTAATAATGTACATAGTTATGTAATTGATTGGTACATATAGAATTTTATTGGTCTTAAATTTGTAAATAGGAATGAATTAACTTATTTGATTTTTTTTTTTAATTTTTGTAGTTTTTTGTAGTTTTTTGTAGTTATAAATGTATTGTTGGCAAGAAGTTAGTGCATGCCATCTTGGTTTACCATTAAAATACAATTAATTTACTCGCTCGGCATAAAATATTTTTGCATGCAGTCTATCATCTGTGATTATAGTAGCACTAAGTTCTAACATTTATACTTGTAATCACTGAATATTGTCAGTGTATGCTGTGTTGATGGTTCTTAATAAATAAAAATAAATGATGGAGCCAAACCATTATTTAACGATTATGGTTGTTGTTCCTGTCCTATGCTTTCAACTGTCCAATCAACGAAAAAGATTGCGTCAGTAGAATACCAAAAGGTATCTACAGTGGTCATTTTGCGACGATCATCATCATCATCAGCCGGAAGACGTCCACTGCTGAACATAGGCCTCCCCCTTAGATCGCCACAACGAGCGGTTGGTAGCCGTTTGCGCCCAACGGCTCCCCGCGATTCTTACTAGATCGTCGGTCCACCTTGTGGGGGGCCGGCCTACGCTGCGTCTTCCAGTCCGTGGTCTCCACTCGAGAACCTTTCTTCCCCAACGGTTATCGGTTCTACGAGCGATGTGGCCTGCCCATTGCCACTTCAACTTGCTAATTTTGAGAGCTATGTCGGCAACTTTAGTTCTTCTGCGGATTTCCTCATTGCGGATTTTGTCACGCAAAGAAACCCCGAGCATAGCCCTCTCCATAGCTCATTGAGCGACCTTGAGCTTGCTCATGAGGCCATGAGTAAAGGACCACGTTTCAGTGCCATAGGTCATCACTGGCAACACACACTGGTTGAAGACTTTAGTCTTCAGGCTCTGGGGAATTTTGGACGAGAAGATATCGAGAAGTTTCCCGAACGCTGCCCAGCCGAGTTGGTTTCTTCGTGCGACCTCTTTGTCGAAGTTGGACTTACCTAATTGGACAGTTTGTCCTAGGTATACATATTCGTCGACAACTTCGAGAGTATCGCCCCCAACAACTACCGGTACGGGCGCAACATGGATATTTGACATGATTTTCGTCTTATCCATGTTCATTTTAAGACCCACCTGTTGGGAGACCCTACTGAGGTCGTTGAGCATGGTACCGAGTTCCTCGAGCGATTCGGCCATAATGACTATATCATTTTTTGCGACGATACCAATGTCATATTGAAAGGAATAGTTTAGTAGAATTGGGTTCCTGGTTGTTAGGTAGGTAATAACTGCCTATTTTTGTAGATGTTAATGTTATATAAATATAACTGTATAAGTTTTTACAACATATTGCCTGAGTTTGTAACCAGTATCAATGCAAAACATTTAAAAATAAATCTGAAACATATTCTTATAAAAAAGCCTACTATAAAATTAACGATTTCATTAACAATAAAAAGTCATGGAGGAATATTAGTTTGTAAGTTATAGTGAATAAGAATTGTTTTGACATTGTTTTTAAAATTGTTGCAAAAATTGTATAAATTGTAAAATTTTATGTGTATTGTTGTATTGACGTTAATAAGTGTACCCAAGCATACAATGTAAATGTACCTAAATGAATAAATATATTTTGAATTGAATTGAATATAAATCTAAATCTTTTTATTCATTTAAATCACAAGGATCACTTCGATATAATAGATTCAATAATATTTATTTATTACTAGCTGACCCGCCGAACTTCGTACCGCCTCGATATGTATATGACGCGAACTGCCAATGTACGTCGCCGGTAAAATTGTCAATCAGCCAGCATTAGCTATGTATGAGAAAATGAATTTTCATCATCATTTTTGTTTGTGTAATTTTTTCTGATATTTTATAGTTATTCTGCTAATCGGGGCGGAGACAGATCAACAAATACATGATCATCAAACTCGGTTCAGCCGTTCTTGAGTTATAAACGGCGTAACTAACCCGACTTTGTCATATATATATATATAGATTTTCTGTATTTGTATATATCTACGTACCTACCTAATACCTTCTTATGTAACTTCCTAGTTTATTTTCTATCTGTGTTGTTATTAGTTTCCTACTTATTATATATTTTTCTTATGAAAACTTTATTTTTGTCTGTGCTGTATTGTAATGCCAAATAAACATATTAATTACTCACTCAATACATTTTACGAGTACCTTATTAGGTAGGTCCTATAATATCGTAATAAATATATAAAATAATAAATGATACTGGACATTTCAGACAGATGGTGGCACTGCAAGCGGCCATCATCTATCCAGACCTCGAATTAGGTATCTTCTCGACTCGCATGTTATCCCTGATCTTCTAATATAACCAGATCAGCAGGGCTATTTTAAACTATTTCAGATGACCTTAAAACTACGATAGATACCTTTCTGACACAGAATCAAAGGTTGATAATGTCAAAATAGCGTTCTCTGATTCAAAATAGAATCCGAAAAAGCTGTCAAACCGATCCGGCAGCTTTCCAACGTTATAAAATAGTTCCACAGAAGTACACGAAGATTATTTTATAATGCATGTTAATAAAGAAATTTTCCTGATTTCTAAATTTAATTTTCATTCAAAATGACGTAATTATTATTCAAGATGGCGGCCGCCTACTTATTAAGAGCTATCGCTAGAAGCTAGCGTACACTAGCTTCGGCAACGGTTTTGTGTATCTTGTCTAAAGGTGCTCATAGACGATCAACATTTTCACGGCAAAGTGTTGCTGGCCAGAAAAGTCACAAACGGTATTTTTGTAATACCGCGACCACATTATCGAGGTTCGGCAAATGTTCATGCTGTGTGTATTTGTATTTCATGTGACGAATAATACAGATTCACAAAGACATACAACATAAACATTCGCCTAATTTCCTTCTAAAAGGTCGAACGTCAAATCATGGACGATATTAGCAAATAATTACCAATAATTGAGCCACACGCGTGCCATTATAACAATTGAGCACGTTGAAGTGGCAATAGGCAGGCCATATAGCGCGCCGATAGATGGCCGATGGAGCCGGAAAGTTCTCGAATGAAGGCCACGGACCGGCAAGCGCAGCGTAGGACGTCCACCTACAAGATGGGAAGATGACTTGGTAAGAACCGCAGGTCGGCGTTGGATGCATGCCGCTTCCAACCGCAGTTCCTGGAGATCAATGAGGGAGGCCTTTGTCCGGCAGTGGACGTCCTACGGCTGATATGATGATGATGATGAGCCACACATTGCACGGCGTTATAAAATAATAGATAGAACTTAATAGATTTAGCATGTGATGCCGCGTTGGGCAACATATTGCCGTGAAAGATTACTCGTTTAAGTGCACCTCCTTCAACATCGTACCAAAACACAAAAGCCCTTCATCGCTAACAGCGCAATAGATAGCTCCTTTCTAAGCTGATTGAAATAAAGCCATTAAACTATCTACTATCTTCACAGACTATTTACATTGTAACCAGTCTGAACTGCTTAAACTTTGTCGAAGTTAGTTAGATTTAGGTAGGTACATTTTACTGATTCTGACACAAAACCCTTTTCGGTCACTCTTCCTGTGCCCTTTCATCAATAGAAGTCTCGAACACTGCCGCAAAGTTGCAAGTCTATCGATCTTTTACAGAATACATTTCGGGGAATGTGCCTAGGAACTATACGATCTGATCCCGTCATCTATTTTCCAGCAAAGGAAAAGCAGGCGCACTGCTCAATACCATCCGTACCACCCATTCGCACACACCGTTGTTCTATGTTCTTGATGCGTACAGCTAAGGTAAGGAGCACTTTGCCGTCGTCTGTTTTTCTAAAGTTTACAAAATTTTCTTCTAAATTTTCGTGCTTCATCTTAGACCACATCATCGCTTACCATCAGGTGAGATTGTGGTCAAACGAAGATCTATCCAGTTATAAAAAATAGAATAGAATATGAAGTGCACTGAATATTGTTTGACCTGCTTCTAAATAAGTAGGTATAGGTTGGCTTACAGCTTTTCTGGGTATATCAAGACATGGTTCCGCTGTTTTGTCACATAAAATGTATCTTGTAAGGAGTAGTCCATGCTCGTAAGATATCTGTGTACCGTATAATATGGCCAATAGGAGCGGCTTTCCTATTAGCCGTATTAAACGTTATCATATACAGTCAAACCTGGATAAGCGAGAGTTCAAGGGAGCACAATCTCATTCTCGCTTATAGAGGTTTCTCACTAACCCGAGTTTCTCGCTAATGCAGGTACATGGGTAGCGTTTCTCTCTTATAGAGGTACGCAGCAATAACAAGTCACAGCAAGTACGAATGTACTAAATATGTAATATGATAAAATTATGTGCTTATTATACACAACATATAATACGTATGTATTATGTACATATATATTTTTAATAGTGTGTCTAGGTTACGTTCATTAGATTTCGACATATAAGTACTTTATAAGGGTAGGTATCAAGATGCTTACGAAAACAAAACAAAAATTCATGCACTATGTAATTTTATTTTAGTTAGAACCTATTTACACCTAAAAAAATCCGTCAATTTATTTAGTTCCACGAAATAGAATAGGTACAATATTGACGAGAAAACAATACAAAAACAATGATAGGAAGTTCCACGAAAGTTAGGAATGAATTATAAAATAGCAGATGTGTCCATTCGAAAAGAATGCGATAAAATAACAACGTTATTTAGTTCTACGAAATAGAATAGGTACAATATTGACGAGAAAACAATACAAAAACAATGGTATGAAGTTCCACGAAAGTTAAGAATGAATTATAAAATAGCAGATGTGTCCATTCGAAAAGAATGCGATAAAATAACAACGTTATTTAGTTCCACGAAATAGAATAGGTACAATATTGACGAGAAAACAATACAAAAACAATGGTATGAAGTTCCACGAAAGTTAAGAATGAATTATAAAATAGCAGATGTGTCCATTCGAAAAGAATGCGATAAAATAACAACGTTATTTAGTTCCACGAAATAGAATAGGTACAATATTGACGAGATAACAATACAAAAACAATGATAGGAAGTTCCACGAAAGTTACGAATGAATTATAAAATAGCAGATGTGTCCATTCGAAAAGAATGCGATAAAATAACAACGTTATTTAGTTCCACGAAATAGAATAGGTACAATATTGACGAGAAAACAATACAAAAACAATGGTATGAAGTTCCACGAAAGTTAAGAATGAATTATAAAATAGCAGATGTGTCCATTCGAAAAGAATGCGATAAAATAACAACGTTATTTAGTTCCACGAAATAGAATAGGTAAAATATTGACGAGAAAACAATACAAAAACAATGATAGGAAGTTCCACGAAAGTTAAGAATGAATCATAAAATAGCAGATGTGTCCATTCGAAAAGAATGCGATAAAATAACAACGTTATTTAGTTCCACGAAATAGAATAGGTACAATATTGACGAGAAAACAATACAAAAACAATGATAGGAAGTTCCACGAAAGTTAAGAATGAATTATAAAATAGCAGATGTGTCCATTCGAAAAGAATGCGATAAAATAACAACGTTATTTAGTTCCACGAAATAGAATAGGTACAATATTGACGAGAAAATAATACAAAAACAATGGTATGAAGTTCCACGAAAGTTAAGAACGAGTTATAAAATAGCAGATGTGTCCATTCGAAAAGAATGCGATAAAATAACAACGTTATTTAGTTCCACGAAATAGAATAGGTACAATATTGACGAGAAAATAATACAAAAACAATGGTATGAAGTTCCACGAAAGTTAAGAACGAGTTATAAAATAGCAGATGTGTCCATTCGAAAAGAATGCAATAAAATAACAACGTTATTTAGTTCCACGAAATAGAATAGGTACAATATTGACGAGAAAATAATACAAAAACAATTGTATGAAGTTCCACGAAAGTTAAGAACGAGTTATAAAATAGCAGATGTGTCCATTCGAAAAGAATGCGATAAAATAACAACGTTATTTAGTTCCACGAAATATACTAGGTACAATATTGACGAGAAAATAATACAAAAACAATGGTATGAAGTTCCACGAAAGTTAAGAACGAGTTATAAAATAGCAGATGTTAAATTTGTAAATAAAGCCCGACTATCGCTTATAGAGGTATATATAAGTAGCAGTCTCACATACGGAGGTCCATGAGGGAAAAACGACTCTCTCTTACTGAGGTTTCTGTTTCTCACTGATAGAGGTTTAGGGAGCTTAAAATGACGGGTCCTGGCTATTACTCTCACTTATAGAGTTTTCTCACTGATCCAGTTCTCACTTACCCAAGTTTGACTGTATATGCCTTTGCCTCAGAAAGCTCTAAAAAGAACCCCGATTTTTATATTACAAAACTACTAGCTGACCTGCCCGCGGTTTCGCACGTTTTAAATTTCCCGTTCCCGGGGAAACTTTGGGATAAAAACAACTAAAATTGCGATAAAAAAATGGGGAGTAGGAGCGTGAAAAATACTTTACGACCTATTCTCATACTTGCCAAATATACAAAAGAAATTTCATTAAAATCGGTCGGGTTTTTGTATATTATATAAATGTGCCCTTTGTTAAGTATTTTGTTCAACTAGGAGGAAGGTCTCCAAAATACAGGTTAACCTAGTTATGGTTTTATCTTTGTAACCATGTTTTGTTAATGGATTTATTTATACACTTATTATGTATTTATCTATACTAATATTATAACGAGCAAATATTTGTATTTTTGTGTGTATGTTTGTAATGAATAAACTCAAAAACTACTGGTCCGATTTCAAAAACTCTTTCACCATTGGAAAGCTACATTCAGTTTAAGTAACATAGGCTACTTTTTACCCAACTGCGCAGAAGGAGGATAATGTTTTTATTGAAAAACTACGCGTGCGAAGCTGCGGATTGGTCAGTTAGTTATTAATATAGTACCACTTTCTCTTCATTTAGTAGAACCATTGACACCAAAAAACTATAAAATGTACTAAGTTTCAAGGCGGGCAAGTTAGACTGAACATCAATTCTACCAGTCCTATTTAAAATCTGTTGTGTAAGTCCACAATTCCTTTATCTCCACACTTCAGCGGTTTAATTCGAAATTATCGTCGTTAAGGAGTTACGCGTTTTCACACGAACGGTCCTCAACAGCGATTTAAGATTTATATAACAACCTTTACTTTTCAGCCATAAAACTTACACAACTCTTATATACTGCGAAATAAGGTTCAGTTTTCTTTGACTTTTTGATCTGTGGTGTAATTGTATGTTGGTTTCTGCAACCCTAAAGGTATGGGGGATACGAAGGTGTTTTTCTGTCGTCTCGATGTGATTTCCTATATACCAGTAGGTGCTATGCATGATGTGATAAGTAACTGAGGCAGAATATTAAACGTCCTTTACATTATTCCTACCGTATTGGAAGTATTCAAGAAATATACAGGTAACTTTGAAATATTTTTTAATCCAAAATTTTGAACTAACCTTATGAACCCAGATGACATAATGCTGAGTCGAAGCTCTTTTGCTGCTATAGCACACAACATACCTACCTCATGTTTAAAGTTAATAAATAAATGAATATAGCTAGATATTTCACACAGCGCTATCTAGCCCCAAACTAAGCAGAGCTTGTACTATGGGAACCAGATAACTGATAGAATACTTATATACAATTTTTTTTGTAAATACGTATTTATTATACCTATGTATATAGAAAAACATCCAGACCCGGAACAAATATCTGTATAACATGCAAACATTTGTTCCGTGGCAGGAATCGAACCCGCTACCTCCTGAGTCGCAGGCGGCTATTCGCCCACTGCGCCACGGAGGTTGTCAAGTTAATAGTTATATTATATTGCTTGTTTGTGTCTGTTTTGCATGTAGGTACTGTATTCTGTTTTTTTATGTTGATTATTTTAAATATCTTTTTGACTTTGTAATATGTGTACTATTTGGCAAATAAATGATTGTCTATATCTATGAAATAATATTCAAAATATTCTACTTTAAATAAATTAACGACGCATTGCTTAAGATTGCTATTTGGCTGTTTACGTTACGTTACGTTACTCAAATTTCAATTTCAATGGGCAGCTGGGTCAGTTCTGAACATCCAAGCTGACGCCTCAGTCAGTTTCGATTAATTGTGGAATCATTGAGTTCAACCTTTAAGCTGATCAAATTTAATTAAATGATGTTCGAAGTTCAGTTCATCTTTGATTAACGTGAGTCTTTTGAAATTAATTAAAGTTTGAAAACAATAATTAATGAGATAAAATGGGGTG
Source organism: Philereme vetulata (assembly GCA_918857605.2). Lineage (NCBI taxonomy): Eukaryota > Metazoa > Arthropoda > Insecta > Lepidoptera > Geometridae > Philereme > Philereme vetulata. Next base: position 1,372,418 of record OU975451.1, on the reverse strand, counting down.
ATACTTCTGTTTAACGGAAGTTTTGACTTGTTTGCATTGAAGGGGTTCCTAATAAAAAACTGGAAGACTGTCCAAAAATATAAGGGGAAACCTATGGTAGATATATCTCCCGTACTCATTAAACGGTTTCCTTCAACGTTTATTATGCGCACCGTCAGATTGGAACGCCTTGCCCGAGTGCTAGTTTCCTAATAATTACATGAGGTTTTCAAGTCGTGCGTGAACAGGTTTCTTCTAGGCAAGCGTGGTCAATTGTGGACTGTTTCATCGCTTATATTCAGGTAAGATTGTGGCCTATAATTTAGTTAAAAAAACCTTAGTAACGAAGCTTTTAGGACCTACCTAAGAGATACCTACCTAAGGACCTCCGTGGCGCAGTGGGCGTATAGCCGGCTGAGACGCAGGAGGTAGCGGGTTCGATTCCCGCCGCGGAACAAATGTATGCATGATTTACAAATAATTGTTCCGTGTCTCGATGTTTTTCTGTATATTATAAGTAGGTATGTATTTACAAAATAAAAATATATAAGTATTCTATCAGTTATCTGGTTCTCATGGTACAAGCTCTGCTTAGTTTGGGGCAAGATAGCGCTGTGTGAAATGTCCATCAATATATATATATGTATATAGATGTTTACCATAGACATTAATTTCATTACAATTTAAGCACACAATAAAATAACATTCAGAATATACAGAGAAAAGATATTATACCGAATATATATATACCGAAAAACATAACATATACCTAAAACAAAAACAGAAGATAATTTAGTACTTTATGCTACCAGCAGCAAATGGGCCTCGACTTAGCATTATGCCCGCCGCAATGGTAGACACTGGTATTCTGCCGAGACCACTCCAAATCAATAAAGACCCTGTGAGAATATGTGTTGTGTTCCCAAAAGTTTATGCACATCGTGTTGTGTCTTATTATCATTACATAAAATGTCATCTATATCACAATTAGAACCAGTTTTAGATATAATGCGTTTTCCCTAGTTAGAACTGGTTCTTACTAAATGCCTTTGTTAAAACTAGAATTAACTAATGCTCAATGACAAAACGCGTTTTTCCGAAGCGAGTCAGTTAAAACTGTTCCGACCGAGGTTAAAACTGGTTTTAACTGTAACATATTTGTTTAAAATAAAGTATACTATGTATTATGTCTTAATAAACAAAGTCGGGTTAGTTACACCATACTCAAGAACGGCTGGACCGGTTTTGATTATCTTTCATTAGTTGGATTTGTCCCCACCCCAAATATCAGAATAACTATTAAAATATTGGAAAAAAGTACGAAACAAATTACGTCGAATTTTTTGTTTCTCATACATAGTAGATATAGCTAATGATGGCCGATTGACAATTCTACACGTATCAGGCGGTGCGAAGTTCGGCGGGTCAGCTAGTATTATCATCATCATCATCATCCACAGCCCCACTTCATCCACTGCTGGGTATAGGCCTCCCCAAGTTTGTGCCATCCATCATGAGCTAGATACATAGATAATCATATAATTTGTAATAAAAAACCTGCTTTAGACTATGCGATTTTTACCTAATACAAGTAGGTACGTACTCATGTCCCTGAATTAATACCATTCGTCATAATATTCAATCGTCCCTTACTTGTGTTATCGGGCGTCAGTAACCTCAGAAATTGTGGGCAAACAAAATATAAATAACATCCACCTATTCAATTTGCAGGATCAGTGTAGTGTATAACCTCTTACGTGGCACAAAGGCTTTCGTTAGAAGCTAGGGAACCCCAATTATGCTAATGGTTTGTTTTGAAAAACTTCCAAATGGCTCCGAAGCCCAAGAGGCCACTACTTCAAACATCTGCTCACCGTGCAAAGGAACAGCGTACTGATACCACACTTATTTGCACATCCTCAAATCCCGATGCTCATTACTGAATCTGTCAAAAATACACTCATTATCTCCGCACAGAAATGTACACTCTATTCTCAGTTCAATAAGGATGGTTTAAGTTTCTTCAATTCAGGGTTGGATAGGACGTTCTGCTGCGAATGGAAATGTAGGTTTCAATCATGTGACATCAAAGTGGTAGGATCAAAGACACGCTTCGGGCTAAAGATTTCCCACCTGGAATGGTTGGCAATATTGGTGTACGGCCTACGTCGCAAGTTCGACACTGTTCACCTTTATTGCGTCCTCGTAGGATTTAAAATTATTAATTCTTGGGCGGGCGTTTAGGGGGTTGTTTAGAGGCTTTAATAGAGACATATCGCTTTGAACAGCACATTCGCTCGGAATGCTACGTAAATAAGCAATCATTTGCTAGATGTGATATCGAGATGACTGCGAGATCAATTTGCTCAATGTACCTATACATACTCGAAGTACGTTTGATAAAGTCATCTCATTCAACTTGACTTTATGACTTATCAATTCAACTGAAAACTATTCAAAACGTGAGAACAAACTACTTAATTAGCGTACGAAGCCTACTGGAACTTTTCTATTGATTATTATTTTAAAACAACGTCAAGTCCAAAAAAAATTGTAAATATCCATTTAATATAAACTCAAAAGTAACACTTTTTCTGTTTGCTACATTTACTGCACCGATTTCTATGACGTTTGGTATGTACAAGATTATCTAATATATAAAATTCTCGTGTCACAGTTTTCGTTGCCATACTCCTCCGAAACGGCTTGACCGATTTTGATGAAATTTTTTGTGCTTATCCGGTATCTATGAGAATCGGCCAACATCTATTTTTCATCCCCCTAAATGTTAGGGGTAGTCCACCCCTAAATTATTTTTTTTATTTTTTAGACAAAATTTTTAATTTCTATTTTTTTATGATACAACATACAAAAATACATACAATCCTCAATTTTCACCCTTCTACGATCAACCCTTATTTTTTAATAGCAATTATTTATATGGCAAAACAACGTTTGCCGGGTCAGCTAGTGGTACTATATTATAGTATCTAGATAGACTAGATATTATGGTACTAGATGATGACATGGATATAAAAAAAAATGAAAATGAAAACATTTATTTGACACTTACTTACAAAATAAAAACACAAAAGAAGTGACAAAGTTGTAATGTAGAATCTTGACTTCTGGCTCTAAGAAGTAGATGGCTGTAAATAGAACCATATGAGACATAGGACAAGAATGCCTGGTGCAAGGTTGCCTGGAAGAGATAGCTTTTAGCGATAAGACCGCCCATTGTACCTATGATTTAAAATTGTATTTTCTTTTATATGTTTGTATTTAATGGTGTGCAATAAAGAAATTATCTAATCTAATCTAATGCCAAAAGTCAAAGATTACAGGTTAATCAAAAAATACAGGAATATCTCACACAACTTCCATCATAAATTACAAGGTATATATAAATATATATGTAATAGTCAAATATCAAAGATTACAGGTTAATCTTATGGTTACGACTTGCCAGAGTCTGTGTTTCCAGATAGCTACAACCTGGGTATCTTTAAGTCGCGAGTGAATAGGTTTCTTCTAGGCAAGCGTGTACCATCGTAAACTGCATCATTGCTTACCATCAGGCGAGATCGTGGTCAAACACAAGCCTTTATATATAAAAAAAAAATACAGGATATTCCTGTATTTTTAAGTTCCATCATAAATTACAAGGTCTATATGTAATTTATGATGGAAGTTGCGCGAGATATTCCTGTATTTTTTGATTAACCTGTATTCTTTGACTGCAAAAAAACTACAGGGCTTCCGTCAGCGGCTTCAAATGCGTAGTTATTTAGCATTTGAAGCCGCTGACGGAAGCCCTGTAGTTTTTTTGCATCATCATCGTCATCATCTCAGCCCGTCTGCACCCACTGCTGGGTACATGCCTCCTATTTATTACGCCATTCTTTCCGGTCCCTTGCGAGTCTCATCTATTGACACCCAGCTACGCTTTCAATGCCATTCGACCATCGGGCGGGTGGTCTGCCTCTTGGTCTACGAGCATCTTTTGCCCACCACTCTGTAATCGCCTAACCGTTTATTTGCATAAGGCATGCTATCTAACAAGTAAAAATAAAATTATTATTTGACACACACAAAACTGATTATTATTATAAATACGGGATTTATCACGTACGTGTGCGAGGCGAGACGTTATTCGGAGCGGATCGCACTCACCCTGATGAAGGTTCACGAATTGAACCGAAACATTGTCGGTCGAAACACCGATAAGACGGTACGTGATAAATCCCTTATTTATAATAATGATTGAAATCAATCACGAAAGTTTTCTAAGTAAAAAACTGATTATAAGTACTAAAAAACACAAACAAGGGAAATAATAATACTTTCGTCTAGCAATTTCCATTAATTACCTAAAAAAATAAAGTACCATTTCGGACGTACTTATATAAGTTAAGATAACCCTTAGATGTCTCTTTGCATAAAGCAAAAGACGCATAGACGATAACCTCCCTTTTTGGGGTCAGTTGAGACCCCTTACTTATCTAACTTTACCCCTGGCCGGGTAAAAGGAGATACTATAGAAAAGTCAGCGTCGCATCTATTTTTGTCCCAATTTATTTTCGTTGAGATTTCCATAATTGAACCAGTCAGCTGCTCTAATCGGTTAGTTTCCTGTGCATTTGTAGGGAAAAACTGAATAAATCAGAGCTTTTTCATCACAAACAAAAAACTCCTAAAGTAACCACAGAAAATAATCATTACCGACAGCGAGATGGTGGACGTCATTATCATTGCCGTAGGCCGTTGAAGGAACGTAGTTTAAGAGTAGTCGAGTTCCTTGGGTTCGTCCGGGGAAGTACTACCACCATAGATAGATAGATAGAAAACGCTTTATTGTACACACTTAAAACTAGACACGCGATAGTACAATTGACAGTCTTATCGCTAAAAGCGATCTCTTCCAGACAACCTTTGGATGGACTGGATTTTATGAGATTGTTAAAGGACGATAGCTTTATAATATAAGCTTTTTATTTAATTGTAGGTATACTTACATAAGCAAAACAGAATACCTACCTATTTCTACTTATTATACTATTTATTATATTTATACTATTTATTTATACTTATTTATACCTATTTCTGTCGCCAAACAGCATTGCTGGTTTGAAATTACAGGCACATGAGGCTTTACACCTGTACGCCTCAAGCTGATGGAGGCACGGCATGCATCATAGGGCACTTTTCTAAGGTGCGTGACCTACGAGGCAATACATTGTTGTAGATGATGGTTACCACTTAACGTCAGGTGGGCCATAGGCTTTTTCTACCTCTAGGTCGTATAAAATAACAGATATTTACGCAGGCCGTAGAATGTTGCCGAGCTCTTTTTTTGCTATAAGATGTATTTAAGTAGGACAGGGGAAGAGATGAGGGCGGGGGATACGATCACTTTCTACATTGGTTCACCCAGGACACAACCTTTCGTGGTTGTCTGGAAGTTTATTATCTCTGGATTCAGGCTACGTGAAAACCGAAATGAAGAATGCATATAAATTTTTTATTTAACGTTTCTGAGATTCTGTTTAAGTATTTTATGGATTTCAAAATTAATATATTTGGAATTAAATTAATTAATAAAAAATATAGTACAAATGTCGGTAAACAAACATTATTCTCCTAAGGGATGTCAATGACACCCTTTTTTGGTTAACACACATAATTTAAAGCACCTGTATAATCATCATCATTCGTTATTATGAGTACGGGATTTATCACGTACCGTTTGAATTGAACCGAAACATTGTCTGACGAAACACCGATAAAACGGTACGTGATAAATCCCGTATTTATTATAATGAATTGAAATTAATCACGAAAGTTTCATAATTAAAATCATCATCATTATCATATCAGCCATGGGACATCCACCGCTGAACCTATATGCCTCCTTCACAGATTTCCAGATGAAATTCTCCGCTAGATGGGAAGACGTCCTGATAAAGGTGGGTGCAGATCGGTCACTCTAGATATATTTGAGAAAGGCACTCTGAATACTTCGTGAACATCACAGTTTTTTGTACCTACTTTATGGAGATAGCCATCGCCTATAACATAGTATTGCCTCGTCACGCACCTTAGAAACGTGCCCTGCGATGCACTGCCTTGCGTCCATCAACTTGCGGCATACAAGTGGAAAGCCTCATGTGCCTGTAATTTCACCGGCAACCATACCCTTCAAACCGAAACACAGCAATGCTACTAGTTTTACGAGTTAGTCCCATAATCCACTTTAAGAATTCCCCTCAATAGGAATAGGGAACCAGGTGAACCAGGACGGGCGGTGGTTGTTACGAGTGAACTGTACGGTGATACGATGTTGCCCGTATGCCCCAGTCCGTCCAGGCTTCGTATGTGTTGGTGTACTGGTATTGCGCGGTCCGGATCTTCTTTCCAGTGTGATGACGGTGATAAGGACTTGAAATGAAACTCCAGGAGAGGCTTGACTGCTTGAGGCTTGGCGCTGTTGCTAGGAGACGACTATGGTGGGTTAATGCTTGGTACACGATTTTTGCAGAAAACTGCGCTCAATATAAGCCAAATCGTCTCCTCGCCCAAGCGTTGCTACGCCAAGTCAATTTATTATCTCAACTTATCATACTGCTTATATCGTTATTGTGACCTTGAGGACCTTCGATCTTTCTTGTCCTTGGCGTACATTCCATTTCCTCATAAGTCATAATTACTTTATTGGTAAACTTATTTGCATGTCATGTTTTAGCATTTTAATAAAATGCGATTATCCTTAAGATAAAATACGTCCTTCAAACAAAAAAGTATCCATTCAGGATGAAATAATAATTGATTTACAAGCATCTAATAAATGGCTGAAGTTCGGAGCGCTTTTCCCGGAAACGGAAGGTTTCATGTTTGCGTTACAAGACCAGGTTATTAACACTAGAAATTATAGAAAATTCATTTTAAAAGATCCAACCATGGAAAATGACAGATGCAGGAAATGCCACCGCTTACCTGAAACGATCCAGCATATCACAAGTGCCTGCCCCAGCCTTGCACAAACAGATTACACCCATAGGCATAACCAACTTGCAAATATTATTCATCAAAAACTTGCCCTCAACCACAAACTAATACAAGGTAAACTTGAGCCCTTCTACCAATATTCCACAAAATCTGTGTTGAAAAGTCGCACTAACAGAATGTACTTTGACAAAGCAATACTTACTGATAACACACATAAATAATTTACAAAAAAAAACATTACTGAGAAAATTCATAAATATACCGAACTAAAAGAAGAACTAATACGCATTTGGAAGTTAAACAAAGTGCACATTGTGCATCTGATACTCTCCAGCACTGGAGTAATACCGAAATGTCTCCATCATTATCTCAAGGTAATTGATATTCCAGAGAATACTTATATTATCGTGCAGAAAGTTGCTATTCTTAATACGTGTCAGATTGTAATAAAATTTCTACAAGATTCGCACTTGGTTTAGGTCCGTGCGCTTCATAAAAATCGAAATAACAATATTTCGAGCGAAAAAAACAACTCGTATAAATTATAATAAGCATATTTCTATGTATTTTCAATTTTCTCTTACTCTCGAGGCGTACTCGGGAAAACCTATATCTACTACTCTTTCAGGATTCATTTAAGCCGTACACCTACGTTAATTGAGCCAATATCAAACTATTATCTCAACTAGTGGTTCACCCCGAAATGAGATCTCGATTAAAACAAAAAAATATTATTTGTAATCTTTGACTATCAAAATAGTGTCACGAAATATTTAACCATATAAATTGACCTACAGTTTCATTAAAATTAAAGGTAACGGGAGTTCATGTTATTTGATTATGTTTTTTTGGGGTACAAATTGCAGTTATTCTGAATTTCAGACTTTTGCCTATATTTGTGTCACTTAAGCTACACGCATACTAAATTACAGCACTGTGGGGTCACTGTACCCTGGGAATTTTGTCAAAGTTTAGTTTTTATTATGGCTAATAACTCAAAAACTATAAAGAGTTTACGAAAAATAAAAACGGAGTCTAAATTTATTAACGAATAGCTTTCATTTAACGTCCCATTTAACCAGTTAGCCTCAATCTCATTTTTTATACCCCTCTTGAACCCCAATATCTCAACAACCCCCCAACGTTTTTGGCTCATTTAGTCACACCAAAATTCTGCCATCACTACCGCTTCGTAACTTATCCTCGGACAAACATAAATACATACATACATACAAATCTTATTTGCCCAAGTAGATTTAGAGATCTCGCTTCGCTCGATCAATTACAGGAATCTAGTTGGGATTTACACTATTACCTGATTTACCGGGCTCGAGCTCATGCAGTCTAGTCAATATTCCTACCTAAGGTAGGTAACTATGCCTATGTACCTACGATATGTAAATGAGAATTTTATTTCGTTACTACATCTAAGTTACTGTCTCTAAGTCCTATAATCTGTCATTTACTTGCAGCCATGTATATAATGTCAAACTTACTATATATCTATACTAACCTAAATCTATTCCTAAGCTGTGAAGACTTTATTTAGATAAAACTAGTTATACAGTGCAAATGACCTATATTAGCCTAATCTATCTTATTTGTAACATAACTATGAATTTAATTCTACTTTACTTTTTCTTTGTGAAAACCTCAAAAAAAAAATACCTACAACTAATTTACAATTCAATTTTATGTCCGGTCGTTCGGAACAACTTTTGTTCTCATATTGTAACTTGCAGCTGAAAATTTACCAAACACCGAAACAAGAGTGTTGAGACCGTAAATTATAAATGAGCAATAACAAAGTCAAACTTGGTTAAAACACCCCGAACACCAAACAATTGCACGGCCCTTTCAATTTTCTTATGCACACACCTTAATTATTTGCAGAATAATACAAGCTCAAATTAATTATTACTAGCGAAAGGTAACACTTACCCGCGAACGTACAAAAAGCTGGAACTATAAATTTATCTTTGCAATTTATTTGACGATTATTTGGCGCAGTGTAGCCAGCTGAGCCACAGGAGGTTGCGGGTCCGATTCCCGCTGTGGGACAAATGTTCTACAGATATTTGTTCCAGGTTTTTTCAAGTACGTTTTTTCAAAAAAGAAATGTTTAAGCATTCTATCAATTATCTGGTTCCCACAGTACAAGCTTTACATAGTTTGGGGCTAGATAGCGCTCTGTTAAATGTACAGTAATATTTAATTTATTTATTCTTCTATGAAAAGGGTTAGGTAGTTAAGTACTTTTAGGAACTATATTTTTCAGATTGTTTTTATATTCTTGTATGAAATGTCGTGCATTAGGTATTAATTTATCATACAGGATCTTTTAAAAAACTAATGAAATAAATTGAGAATGTGTGGAAACTTCATTTTTCGAATAATCGCCCCAAAAAATGGGCTAATACAAGTTATTTCTAGTTTTCATTTCATGACTAAATCTCACCGTAATGTGGTAATATGTCATTTCTTAACTACGGCTACGGACGGACTGACAGGCAGACGTACACAGCGAAACAATAAGTGTTCAAATTTCAACGATAGTACGGACTAGGGTTGCCAACCAACTGTACTATAATATATAGTATTGTACTATATTTTTACTTTGCGTACATTAAACTGTTGAAGAAATATGTAGTGTGCAAAAATACTATATTTTCAACAACGAACTCCAACAAAAAAATGTTGCAATGTTTAGGAGTAAAAGTTCCTCCACAGAAAGTTATAAAAATCAAAATATTTTTTGATATTTATTGGTAAATGTTTAGACATCTTAATATATGGTTTGATTTTGGTGAAAGCACTTGGTTCAAAAATTCAAAACATCAATTTAAAACCGGAGATTTCATTGGATGACTGTGAGACAATATTGTTTTATTTTAGACAAAAAATTGTTAAAATTGCAAAAAAGGGCAAGAAATATAGATATTATAAAAATATATTAATAAAAATAATATCTTAATTTATTTTTTGGTTTTTCCATAAAATACTATATTTTTTAAAGCTTATTTTGAAAAATACTATTTATCCCCCATAAAATGTTGGCAACCCTAGTTAAAAATTTACCTTATAAAACGATAAAATAAAGAATAATTTAAACATACGAAAAGGAAAAGTACCTATTTATGAATCAAAAATAAAGTGGAATAGCAAACTCTTATAAAAAAGTTGATCTTAAGAAAAAAACATAAAATCCTTTTAAATATTTCTTTCATTGCTTTCTTATTTTTTTATCCATTCACAAGTAAAAATAAAAAGCGCTAAGTGCCGTTATTCGTAGTTTAGTACTTAATTAGTAAATAACATAATGTATCAAAAGCGCTAACTTAAAAAAACTGAAGCAAAACACACTTAGAGTGAGTCCTCAAGGCAGTGCACTGTTCAATTTGTAAGCAGTTGCGATTTACAAATACATTATTTTTAAGTTTATAGAGTGAACTGTTTTTAGGCTCACTTTCACATATTTTGTCAATAAAAAGTAGCGTATGGTTTCATCCAAGTCAATCTAAATATATACCTACCAAATTTCATTGAAATAAGTCTAGCCGTTCAGTAGTGAAAATGTCACAAACAGATAGAAAGAGGAATATTAGTTGGCATGATCATATAATTATGATCAAACTCCCTCATCATCATCATCACATCAGTCAGCAATCTTTATCAGGTCGTCTTTCTATGTAGTGGGGAGGCGTCCTTTGCTGCGCTTTCCTGTCCAGAGGACTTAGCCAAGTTACATAAGATTAGCGATGACGCTAGTCGACAAGTCCAAAAATGTATGGGATTTGACATATACAAATACAAAATGCAAATAAAATATACAAAAATCTTTATTGAAACTATTAAAGAGCAAAAACTTAAACTTACATAAAAGCATCTTAAAAATATTAGTAGGTAGCACGTTGGGTAGGCATGCTATGGAATTATCACGTGATATATCGACAACAAAGACATGTAGAAATCGAATCGATTCGAAGCGAAAGTAACTTGGCTACGGGCCGAGTTCAAACTCCTATATTTGTATTGTATTTTTTATAGACTTTTTCGAACACTTACGGAAAATTCTAAGATTTATAAATACTATCACATTTCACACTAATATTATAATTGAGAAAGTTTAGATGTTTGTTTGTTACTCAATCGCGTCGTAATGGTTGAACCGCTTTTAATGAATTTTTTATGTGCCTAGATTAACACATAGGCCACTTTTTATTTCATAAATCAGGTTCCATTGGATAAAAATGGGGTGTCAAGTCAAGTTGCAACAGCGAGTGTAACGCAAACGAGGTCGTGGATAACAGCTAATTAGAAATAAAATACTATTCGAAATAAGCAACGCGTCATCTCTTGTCAATGTACGAAACTGCAACGTTTGGCATTGAGCAGGTCAAAAACTGTAAAAGTTGTATTTTTCAAATTTTCGCGATCACTCTACATAACTATTGATTAAAACGGTTATTTATCCCGTATGTACCTTTTTAATTTGTTATCCCGACGTTTCGGCTGTGTTACAACAGTCATGGACATGGTTATATAACAGTAAAAGTTTTCCTGTAGATGGAGCTAACAGCGCTCTGAGTCGTAATCTGAATCATCACACTAATTTAGACCCTGACGTGACAAGAGCCTGTAGAACAATTGGCAGTGCATCCTCGTATTAAGAAGGTTGCGGGTTCAAGTCTCATCCGGCTTATAAGTTTTTGAAATGGTTTCAAAAATTTATATATTTGATCAAATAAAGTTTTAAAAAATAGGATGAATTTGACATTGACATTCAAGCATGGATATTCCCGCTACATTCTGCAACGTGGACCACGCTATTAAGTGCTGTACTTAACAATGTTTGGATTCAGCGTAACGACGTAACGACGTAAACGCAGGGACATGGCGCCTTTGAAATAACTTGAAAGAAACTCAAACTCTCCCACTCTCTCGTTAGGATCATTAGAAGCGATACTTTTTAAATTTTTAATGGTAATATAATTATAATGCTTTAGGCAGATTTTTTTCTTATATTTTATAAGTTCTACCACGAACTCGCCTGATGGTAAGCGATGATGCAGTCTACGTTGGATCGATTAATCATTCATTCTATTGATTGCATGCAGATAAAAAATGAAAAACACAGTCGTTTAAAGTACACTGAGGTGCCTATTTGTCAAAAGAGTCATTATCATCACCATTGGCCTCCGTGTCGCAGTGTGTCAATAGCTGGCTGAAACTTTAATTTCGATTACCATGGCGTTATGTTTGCATGACCTAGAAAACTTTCGTGATTGATTTCAATCATTATTATAAATACGGGATTTATCACGTACCGTCTTATCGGTGTTTCGACCGACAATGTTTCGGTTCAATCCGCTCCGAATAACGGAGCGGATCGCACTCACGCTGATGAAGGTTCACGAATTGAACCGAAACATTGTCGGTCGAAACACCGATAAGACGGTACGTGATAAATCCCGTATTTATAATAATGTTTGCATGACCTATAGACAATTTTATTCACGGTCTGGTTACTCCTAGCTACCGCCTGCTGCTTCGCACGCGTAGATTGTCAATAAAATGTGGCTTCTGTTCGAGTATCAATACAGGTCAAAATCTATCTATATATTTTTATTTTTAATTATTTCGGAACAACAAACAGTTACACTATAAACGTTAGGTAAGATACAGTATTTATGTTATAGAATAATGTAACCCACTACGTTATCCACATATTGGTAAGACAGAGTCATAAAGTAAATGCAACTAGAGAGCCAGAAGGGCCTTATATATAGTTAAAACAAAACTATAATTGTATATAAAATAAAATAGAATAGAATATATATATATATATATATATAGAAAAAAGAAAAAAAATAAAGGAACAATATCAAATGCTATCGAAATCGGTTGAGCCGTTATGTCGTAAAAATGACAAACAGACAGAAATGCATACTTACTTTAGAATTTATAATGTATGTAAGTGTATGTTAATAAGTATGTATGTACACAAAAAAAATATTCTATCAGTTGTCTGGTTTCGATAGTACAAGCTTTGCTTAGTTTGGGGTTAGATAGCGCTGTGTGAAATGTCCAGCATTAGCAGCCGTAAAAACGTACCTAATAAACGAATATAGACAGAAAGACAGACTTACTTTTGAATTTATAATAATAAAAGTATGGGTACAACCTTTGCAAAATACAGTTCCAAATAAGACATTTAAATCAATACTAACCAAAAAGAATTTATTAATTTTATTTAGTGAAAATGTAATATTAATTAAATCATTACACACACAGTTATACTTATAAAACGTTCAAATGTAAGGAATAATAAATAAAATATCACATGAGTTTCACAGAATCTAAAATTTCCAGTCATAATGTTCTGTTTTCTCCTACTTGTGTTTTCTCTTTGATGTTATTCCTTTTGATTGTATTGTGTGAATTTGTGTGTGCTATGGTAGCAAATAAATGTCTGTCTATGTCTATAATAAAAAAAAATAAAGATTCAATGATAACATCCCCCGGTTCTTTTGAAAGAACCAAGAGCAGTTAAGTACTAACCTCGCCCGATCTAAAGACTAACGTATTAAGTAATTTAAAACACTAATAAAGATGAAAACAAACTTTACTTTAGAATCTTCTTTACATCCATCCGGACTCAGTAAAAATTGAAGTTTGCAAATAGCAATATTAAGATTATATCTATAGATAACTTATAAGATCTAAAATTGTACACTTGTTGATGCGACAATCAAACAGACATACAAACATTCACACACCCTTAAAACATTACCCTCCGCTTTCCCTCCAATTTTTCGGTTGTTAAGCATAAAATTTAATGTATTTTAAATTAGTTACTCATAAAAGTATTTATTTTAGCAAATAAACGTTCTCTAACCGTAGATTAAGTAACATAATTATTTCTCACACCACCTGCTCGACAATGTCAAATTATATATCATGTAAACCTAACCGAAAGCAGGTGATTAAAGCCCTACGGCTGAGCCGGGAGTAAAGTTGTACTGAGTTTCATTATTCGCTAGGGCATAATGAGATTTGAATTTGGAAGTCATTTGTGTTAAAATATTAACGGAAGAGACCCACACAATAAGAACTTATTCGTTAATTGAACTAACCTCTGTGTTCAGAACGCAGAATATGTATTAAGGCTTATTAGGTATTTTTATGTCTTTCTATGTCTTCCTATGTTTTCCTATTTCTTCTTAAGTCTTCTTACATTTTCTTAGGTATTTTTAGGTCTTATTGTGTCTTCTTAAGTCTTCCTTTGTCTGCTTTGGTCTTCTTGTGTTTTATTCGATCTTATTATGTATTCTCATGTCTTACTAAGTCTTCTTAGGTCTTCTTTAGTCTTCTAATGTCTTCCTTTGTCTTCTTAGGTCGTCTTATGTCTTGTTGTGTCTTCTTATGTCTTTGTAGGTCTTTTGAGGTGTGATTGTGTCTTCATAAGTCTTCCTTTGTCTTCTTAGGTCTTTTTATGTCTTCTTGTATCTTAATAGATCTTCTTAAGTCTTTTTTGTATTCTTATGTTTTATTGAGTCTTTTTATGTCTGATTATTACAGACATGGTATAATAATTCTTATCTGAATGTATAAGTTTCATTCATTTTTTACTGTAATACATGCATACCCAATGTAAGAAATTTCGACAGTGTTGTTGAGTGCTTTGTCTAAATATCATATGGAGTTTGACTCCTGACTAAGGTAAAACGTTCGACAGCTACATTATTGTGTAGTGATGATGATGAATGATGCTTCCTGTTACCACTATGTCTGCTCAAAACCAAATACCAATGTATCCTCTTATGCTCGTGTTGATTTCAGGTGTATATTTTTTGAAGTGAAAAAACTTCTTTAGGCACGTTGGGCATTTTTGAGATGGGAAAAATCATTGAATTCGCGATACTGTTACTGTTACTGACACCTTTATAATAATATATAAGTATTAATATTAAGTATATAAGTATTTGTAGTGTAGTCTGCTTTTAAATTTTGAATACCAAACATTGAGCAAAAATTTTTCACTTCTGTCGGCACTCCCGGAGTGCCACATTTTTTTGAAAATAAAATACCTTTGACTTTACTTTTACTACCTAAGTCTTCTAATGTTTTCTTAGGTCGTCTTATGTCTTTTTGGGTCTTATTGTGTCTTTTTGTACCTTCTTAAGTCTTCTTAGGCCTTCTAATGACTTTTTATGTATTTTTTATCTTAAGTATCAAAAAGCAAATACCGCGAAATGCTGTTACAGGGACTAAATCTGTCTTTCAGAAAGTGTGTAAAGTAGAGTATTCTACACTTGGATAAAGCTCTCTGCATCTTGAGCGCGTTTATGTCCCTCTCTGAACTCAGGACTCTAGTAACTCTCTCGCTCCGCTCGTGTGTTAACCCTAGAATCCTTCGTTACGTTTGGGATTCAATATAGCGCACGTGACGCAATACACTGCTTTATGCCCTCGTTTTATAATACTATTGTACGATATATTGAATTTGTTGATACATACCTTGTACACATCTTTCAGTAATAAATAATTTAAAACATGTAACACATACATACATAATCGTAATATATCTGTTAGATGTTATTCATTTAATATTATTTATTAGTGACACGTTCCTGATAATGCCCGTTTTTAAAAGTCCGCATGCTAACATATTCTCGCGACGCCTCGTGCGAATGACTCGAATTTGCCTTAAAATGTGGCGCGCCTTTCTGCCGGTATACGTGACACATTTTAAATTTCGAACGGTGTTGCCGTGTTTGTATTTTATTGGCTTTTATTTCCTCTTTTAAACTTAAGTGGTATTTTTATAAGTGGTTTTGTGAGTGCGCTGTTGGCGACAAAATAGTTAAGAAGTGAATATTCCACGTTTAAAATTGAGTTTTATACATATTATTATTCATTGCTTTTATATTTTCAATACCTCTTGCTTAGGACTTTAAAAACAAGTGTTTATTTTATTTATCCACTACATATGTATATAAATATTGCTGGAAATATCACACAGCGCTATCTAGCCCCAAACTAAGCAGAGCTTGTACTATGGGAACCAGATAACTGATAGAATACTTATATAATTTTTTTTTGTAAATACATACTTAAAACATTTAGAGAAACAACTAGACCCGGAACAAATATCTGTAGAACATGCAAACATTTGTTCCGCGGCGGGAATCGAACCCGCTACCTTCTGCGTCTCAGTCGGCTATTCGCCCACTGCACCACGGAGGTCGTCATGTAGTTATCTCTATTTAACGGAATACTTTTAATCCTTGCATTTTAACTTATAGGGGTGGCTATAGGGGAGCAACGTGCCTCGGCATAATGCACCCCCCAACCCTTCGATAAAACATCCCTTTTCAGGATAAATACGGTGCATGAAGAATTGTGGAACCCTCTAGAAGCCTACACTCGGGGTTTATTTAGCGAAAAAAATGCTGAAGCGAGAAAATTCCTTTTAATATTAAAATGTTCAAGTGTTTTTAGCAGTTAAATGAGTAACTGTGATGTTGCTTTGAAAATGTTGACGGGCAGAATAATTGAAGGAGCGAGCGAAGCGTCTCAGTTTCTTGATTGACCCAAAAATGCTTTTGTCCGGCTGTAAACCAACCTCATTACTTTAGCGATAAGACCACCCATTATACATTTACATGTTTCTACCATTCACCCCATTTACTATCTTGGAAACTAATTTTAAACAGCTATCTACCGTGTGGAAGGATCTGATAAAGGTTGCTGGGAGTCGTTGGGTGCAGACCGCACACGATCAGCCGCTCTAGAAATCTATGGGGGAGGCCTGTGTTCAGCAGTGGACGACCTTTGGCTGATACGATGATGATGATCTATCACGTTAGTACTGTTACGAGCTGAGGGTTCAGGATAAAATAATTAAAATTAATCTAACCAGAATAACACTTTTATTCAACACTAAAATGATAAATACACGATCTTAATCACAAGGATTCACAACACACTAAATCACACCGCTGTTACACAATAAACCACTAAAAGTCACTGAAATGTTCGCACGTATCTCCAAATCAAGACTGACTCCTCGAGAGTCTCTACGCACTATTTATACCGCGCATTATTTCCAGAACCTTCTCGATGTTTCTACTAGGTACTAGAAAAGTTTTAGTATTTCGACTAGCTACTATTTCTTAATCTGTGCAACTGCATGTAAAAACGTAGTATGTAGTTATATTCCATACCAAGTATTACCTATTCTGTAATACAGTAGGTATAACTTCGAGAAACTGACTATTACTTATTCTGTAACAGCTTTGGCGTAACAATACCTTATACTACGCGAGTGTTACCTTTAATGCTACAAACGTCCATAGGCTACGGTAACCGCTTACCGTCAGGTGGGCCGTATGCTTGTGGCCGCACCTTTGTGGTGGTTAGTGGTATGAGTAGTAAAAGAGCTCGCCCGAGGAAGTACTAACACCATCCCTATTTCTGCCACCGAGCAGCATTGCTGTGTTTTGGTTTGAAGGGTATGATTGCTGGTGAAATTACAGGCACATGAAACTTTACACATGTACACCCCAAGTTGATAGACGCAAGGCAGTGAATCGTATGGCACGTTTCTAATGTGCGTGACCTACGAGGTATATAAGACGTATAAAATAAATATATATATATATATATAGAATGAAACAATACACACGTATTCTTCATGTGTGATGTTTACTGAAACGTAACATCAAAAAGAACGATTGTATTAATAATATATCACATACAAATCTTGAGGTACCTACTCTTCTCGCACAATTCGATACCCCATATCAAAAGCGAATCTGTCTAGCAACTTTCAATTCCCAAAAAGGAATAACGTGAGAAAAATATCGCAACATCTCACTGGGACTCGCCAAAAATCTTTATTTCCCGCCGCATTCCTGGAATTTCGAATTCTCCCCGATATTATGTCTCAAGCTACGGAAATTGATAAAGTTTCCTCCGAGATCTGTGGAATTATTGAAACTCGACGCGAGCACAACAAAATTCAATAAGTGACTGTCACTGATTGGGAGGGGCGGAGGTGCGGTGCGGAGGACGGGCGATAGCGGGAACACGCGTCATAAAGCGATTTAATTGATTACCAAGTTTTAAAGGCTCATCACCTTGTAGTATCGCACTGGAAAGCGCGTAAGATGACCTTCTGCAAGATTGAAAGACGACCTCAACCATGTAGGTGAGAGAAGGAATAAGTCAAGACGTTTTGATTCCCGGCCCCGTCTCAAAAAGTCGCAAGCCAAGCGAAACACGATCTTTTCCCAGTGGGACTGTACACAATAGTACTATAATGCCTGATGTCTTACGTCTTTTCCATTTCCTGTATGAATCACGCCATCTTCTCGCCCCTTTCGCGATGTTCGCCTTACGTCTTACGTCTTTTTCCGTGTGGATATTGCCCTAGACTGATTTCACGTCAAAGCATACTCCTAGAATATTATAACAAAAATATATTAAATAAATATTGTGGGTCATTTAGCTCCAAACTAAGCAGAGCTTTTACTATGGAAACTAGATAACTGATAGAAGACTTATATACACGTTTTTCTAAATACTTACTTATAATATATGGAGAAACATCCAAACCCGGAACAAATATCTGTAGATCATGCTAACATTTGCTTCGCGGCGGGAATCGAACCCACTACCCCTTGCGTCTCAGCCGGATATTCGGCCACTGCGCCACGGAGGCCGTCAAGTTGACCTTAGAAGAGCTTCTGTACATAGTGCCTTGACCATCCCCAAATAACGACATTCCTCTCCTCATACACCACACACACAGAAAACATGAAGCAACATTTTGTAGCCATCTTTGAATGTGAACTGCTGACCCCGAGCCGCTCTCTCCCCAGCAATTACACCAGCTACTTGACTTGTAAACGTTTACGATGTTTTCTTTCAACTAGAAGCTAGTGTGTTTATGCGCTGTACTGAACGAGTTTTTTAGTTTATTGCCCTGTTTTATCGCTACTTTGTGCGTTGTTACTGTTGCGAATAAACTTACAGCAGTTAATATGGACACACGGTGCGGTGCGCAGAACTGAGGTAAAGTAAATTTTGCATCACAAGGGTACATTTAACATAATAGGTACAGAATATATTGGTAAAGTGAAATCTAAAAGGGTCGCCCCTCAGCATTATGCTGTAGTACTAGCATACAATTTACACCACTAGAGTGCTGCTGGTCTTCCGTGGTGCCATTGCCGTGCGTGCAGGCACCAACAGTGGCAACACATCAGTGGTACGTATTAGTAGGTACATAAGAACTAGTAACTAATAACAAACAAACATAACTTATAAACAAAATAAAATACTAATATAAAACAACAGTTAACTTTGAAAATGAAGTAGGTAACTTAAAGGTACATCAGCAATTTTAATTCCTATTAACCAGGCCCAGGACAACATGTGAAAACTTTTGAGAATTTAACGAGTATTTCTTTAAAGATTTTTTAAATGACCATATTGATTTACAGTTTTGTAAAGGCGAATATCACGCACCGTTTGGTGCTACGCTGTAGAAACAAAGAGAAAGAAGACATTCACATAAACTGTACACAAAAATCAGACGCAACACGAAAATAATAGATATTACGGCAATTAAGTTGTATGCATGGAGAAATGCTGCCATGTACAAGATTATGCGAAAAGCCCTGCGCTCAGCATGTGCTGTAAACTAGTTTATAGCGCTGATTTTCAGTACAAGGCTTTGATGACTCACGAACGTACTTAAAGAGTAATAAAAAATAAATATCCTTACAAAAGTGAAGCTACTGTGAAGTGAATTATTCAAGAAATATAAATGATTATATAAGAGATATATACATAAAGAGTCTTACCAAAATAGAGCACGAAAAAATATAAATAATAGACAAAATCAATAATGAAAATTTGTAGAAGTATTTGGTTTTAACTTACGTTATATAGATTATCAACACAATGAAAGCATACATAATAAATACCTAAATATATTACTCGTACAATACACAAGAAGTGCCCATATTAACAGTGGTTAATATACAGTGTTTTTTTTAACTGTAGCAGTACGGCAGCACCCATAATCAGAGGAGATACAGGTGCAGTTTCTTTTAAAACATCAGCTCGTTATCGAAGAAAAACATTTTAGCATTAAAGTTTTTTTGGTCAAGTGTATAGCGCCTTAAATTTGTAAATTTTTTTTGATGCCGATCGATGCAGTCCTTTGTAAGGATCATTTTATTGTATCGGATGAAAAAAATCTGAACAGCGAAAGTTGGTCAAATTTGATAATAGACTTAATTGAAGCATCTACTTCTTGTACGTCTACTTTTTGCGTATTTGACAATGCCATGATAGGACAAATAAGATGATGCAATGACTGATACAAAAGTCCGACAGGTGCAAGAACCATGTTCGAAATTCAAAATTGTTCTGAAATACGAAATGTTTTTGAATTGCTCATGAGAGCATGGAGTTCCTAAACTTCTTAATCGGTACAGTATTAATACTTCTTTAATGTGCAATTAGCATCTAATAAAATGTTTGTAGAAGGAATTTTGTTTGTCCTGTGGTATAAGAATACTTTTTATCAAATTTGACTAACTTTCGCTATTCAGATTTTTTTCATGCAGTACAATAAAATGATCCTTATAAAGGATTGCATCGATCGGCATCAAAAAAAAATTTACCAACTTGATTCATTTTAAGGCGCTACTCACACTTGACCAAAAAAAATTTAATGCCAAAATATTTTTCTTTGAAAACGCGCTGATCTTTTAAAAGAAACTGCACCTGTATCTGCTCTGGTTATGGGTGCTGCCGTACTGCTACAGTTAAAAAAACACTGTATATACATATTCAGTCTGCAGCAGTTTGCCGTAGCACACTCGTAGCAGTGCTACGACGCTACACAACCAACTTGGTTTCTTGTGAAAGTGTTTGTACGGGGAAGTATCACCATACTTATTCCTGATCCTAAGCAGTAATGTTCGCATTCCTGTGTTCCGGCTCAAATGGTGAAATTACAGAAACATGAAACTATTCACCTTAGAGTGGCAACGCTCTGGTGATGCCTTTGTTGTTGCAAATGTCAATAGGTAACCGCTTACCATGAGGTATGCATGTTATAAAATGAGGCAGTAAAATTGGCAATTAAAATTATTTCTGTGACTTTTTGATCAAATTTATATTGACTTTGATTTTTAATCCAGTCTAGTAACGAAAAACAATAATATTATAGTGTTTATTAAACACTACTGGGTAATGAATTGTTTACAAATTGCAACAAGTAAAAAAAAAGGTTCAACAGGTTTCCAATTTGATGGACGTGCTATCGCATTTTATCCGTTTTTATGCATCATTTTGACGCTCAACATTTTACAACGCATTTTTCATGATACAAGTGTGTTCGGGTCCAACTGCGGACCGTGTGTCCGCGCCCTCGCCGCTGCAAATAAAAGTACTACAGACAGTTAACTGGATACTCGCGATAAAGGATAAGAGAAAATTACCGTAGATTGAGGGTAGTAGTAAAAGAGTTGTACCTTCCTTAATCTGTGATATCGTTGCTTGCGTCAATTGTGCTTCTGTTCATTATATATAAATAAATAAATATATATAAATATTGCTGGACAATTCACACAACGCTATCTAGCCCCAAACTAAGCAGAGATTGTATTATGGGAACCAGATAACTGATAGAATACTTATATACTTTTTTTTGTAAATACATACTTATAATATATAGAAAAACAACCAGACCCGGAACAAATATCTGTAGATCATGCAAACATTTGTTCCGCAGCGGGAATCGAACCCGCTACCTCCTGCGTCTCAGCCGACTATTCACCCACAGCGCCACGGAGGTCGTCAAACTGAACTCTTAAATTATGAACTCTTAAAACTCCTGTTAATGTGTAAATTAGGGCGTTAAAAGATTTACATAATTCGTAGTTAGGTAGATTTTGTTTTAATTTCTTACACCAACTTTTTTATAGGTCTAGTGGAATGTAACCTGACTTCGAAAGTCGTGGGTTTGAATCTCAGCCGTGTACCAATTATTTTTCTATTAATATATTTTATATGAATATGAAATCTATTCAAAAATATATGTGCATTTTCACTTAAAACGGAAAAAAAATATCGCGAGAAAACCTTCTAGTCTACCCCAAAACCATCCATTGTACTAATTGCTTTGTGTCTTCTATTTTGTCTGTATTTTTTATGTTTTTTTAATCGAAGGCATAGTATTTTTTTATTTGCTTAGTGGCTTTAATTGAACTCAAGTGGCAATCACAATACGCCTCGTGGCCTATTGTGATCGCCACTTGAATTTGTCGCCACTAGTTTATGGAGGCGTTCAAAGTTCAACACCCGCTGTTAAAAACTGTGGGATATTCTTCGGGTAGATAACTGTTAGCTCGTTTGCGCATTAGTCGACCACACTCGCCTAACAGATGTAGGGGTGATTCTGCCGCCTTATCAGGGCAGTATTATTATAAGCATTGATGGGCTTGCAACCTGTCACGCAAAAGCTTACCTTTTATGCAAAATGTGGGAATTTATCTAACGGTATGCTTGCCTCTGACTAACCCTACATATCTTCATGTGTCTACCTTCTGAGTAAGTGATCTCAGTATATCTATTACTAACTGACTAATCCGCAGCTTCGTACGCGTAGTTTTTTAATAAAAACATTACCGTTCTTCTGCGCAGTTAGGTAAACGTAGCTTATGTTACTCCGGGATAATGTAGCATGGTGAAATAATTTTTGAAATCGGACCGGTAGTTTTTGAGTTTATTCGTTACAAACATACACATATACAAATCTTTCCTCTTTTTATTATTAGTATAGATATATATTAATGTAGTCGTGACCTTATTTGTTTTATTTTATTTTCATCGTTTTATATTCTACACTTTATAAAATGCTTGCTTAGCAACATAACAGATAACAATCTTATTTCCTTTTCGATTTTCATGTTGTATGAGAAAATATTAACCTTGTGATCTCAAAGCTCTTAAATGTATACGAAGCAATTTTTCTGAGTAATACGAGCCTAAAATGGTCTGGCAGATTTTTAGGCTATAAAAATGTATATCTGATTTATAAGATGTACTGGATTATGTGCAAAGTTTGATTTAGTTTGACTTACTCGAGCGAATGGTTTTCGAGAAGTGGTTACAGCAACGAAGGACATCCAGCAGGGCTTGTACTATGAGTCCCTTAGAAAAGTTTATCTCTACAGAAGAACATATTTTGAAGTAGAATCTAGTTATATTTCTACGCGAGACCATAGATAAACCGTAGATACGTTGTTAATCATTTTAACATATTTATGTACGTTTGCTTATCTTTATTACTTCGCTTATCTGGGTCAACGCATAAGCATTGCAATTCAGCGTGGCAATGCAGCCAGTGTCTTGGTAGTGATCTGGAGCAGTTGAACTATCTATAGATCGTTTGCAACGGTATTTAGATGATTCAACTATTTCTTCTGTATTTTATTGTAAATAATTGTTTATTGTATCTGTTATTCAAAGCTTTATTTACACAACTTCATAGTACAATAAAACATTTTTAAGACTTACTATGTACATCGTATTTTAGTCTGAGAAAATGTTTTAAAATATTTTATCTAGGGTGAGTGATTTCTTAGTGAATCTCTTCCAAACATTTTTTTGACGGACAGGATACCACAAAATCTAAAGACGCTTGTTACCTAATCTTTTCTCTAGGTAGAGAAGAGATTAGGCTTAGCTAAACTCTTCAACTGTTATCGTCAAATAAAGCAGTTAAGATGAAAAGCTGACCACTTTACACAAACAAACGTTGTTTTTGGGTTAACATTACAGCCAGCATCATTCTGAACCCTATTTACCATAATATTACGTACGCAAATACCTAGGAGTAGAGTTGCTTTCTCTAACAGAAAAGCCGGGGTTTCTCAAAATTAGTAATAGCCGGAATTTAGTAGAATCTTTTTGAATATGCCCCTCTACAGCAGCTATAATCTTATATACCTACATAATTAATAATCAGTGTTTATATGCTTAAATGTATATGAAATGCTTGTCTGTTTCTGGCACCTCTACATAGATAAAGACATGTAATTAAGTAAGTACTATTATTGACGTAACCAAGTGTTCCATTGTGTCCCTACGCACAGTGAATCGTCTAGAACATGGTAGCTGGACAAAATTATTTTATGGGTTCACATGATCGCTACAGCCATAATAACATATACTGAATCATTTTTTTTGCGTTATGTGGTAAAATAAAAAAACTTAGAACGAAATAAAAATTTATTGAAAATAGAAGTCTAGAAGAATACATATTAACGAAATAATTTAAATTATATATCTACACAATTTAAAAAACTTAACTTAAATTACTTAACATAACATAACATATCATCACGCCTTATTCCCCGAAGGGGTGGCAGAGGTGTATTACTACACCCACTTTAAATTACTTAACTATAATAATATCTACTATTATAATAAATTACAAATAGAAATCGTCAGATGATTCATCATCGCTGTCACAGTTAGACGAATCAGGTACCACATAATCGTTCTCCTCACATAAAGTAACTTCACGTGGTACTTGATGTGTAGTAGGTATGGAAGGCGGAACTATCAAGCTTAGCACTTCTGCGGGCAATTTTTCAGGTCTTTTCTTAGGAATTTCCCTAAGCGAGTTGATTACAGGATCAGATGTTATCAGCAGCATATATAATAAATCTGTATTCGTGGCAATACGTGACTGTTTTCTGCTATGATGCTCTCGGAATCTACGACAGTCTTTGTTACGGGCTTCTTGAGCCTCCTCCGATAGCTGTCCGATTGGAACAATACAGCTTTGGATGACTTCTGTACTGTGTAATAAGATTTTATGCACAGTAACAGGCATATTATACCACGGATACAGACTAAGGTAAAGAGATCGAGTCTCAGAGCAAACTTTTTCAAATTCTATGCAATTAATATCATACCCAGAAGATAATGTTCGAAGTAATATACACATTTTTTTAATTAAATTAACATCCAATCCTGTAATCTCACCGCTTAGTTCCGGATTCATAAAAAACCTACGTGCAGTGTTACCATCATTTGTGTTACCATAACCCGGTTTTGGTTTGTCTACAATAAGCCCCATCTGAGTTTTAAAATCTAACTTAATTTTCTCTGAACGTAACTTTACACTAATTTTATCGTCAGCGCCCCTAGCTTGCCACTTTTTTATATCCAAACGATAACTAATATGTAGTAAACACTCAAAACAACGTATCCATGCATGTAAAGTAGACAAACCAAAACCGTAATGTTCTTTATTAACGACTACGTCTTTTAAATCACCATTCATCATTGTCGGGGTAGCACCACATATATAAAATTTTTGAGGGGAGCGTGTGTCAGTCGAAGCGTTACATACTTTTCCGTCTGTCATAGTCAGTAAGAGGTCATGTTTTCAAAAAAAAAAAAAAAAAATCAAAAATCAATAATGTCTTTATTTAGTACATAAACAGCGTACAGAAACAATATGAAAACGGTGATACCTGCAGGAGTAAAAAAATACTGTGTCGCAGGCATCAACGCCCGCCTCCATAAACCTTAACAAATAAAGAGTTCAATATTTAGACTAAGAGAGAAGCTAAGTTAACGAAAGACTAAAGTTAATTTAATGTTAAACAGACAATTTAAAAGAATAGAGTATCGATACGATATACAAATATATAATAACAAGAATAGTAACTCTGATAAATTTGAATTATCTAAATTATATTTTATTTTGAATTTTAAGTAATAACAGAGTAGATTACATGTTGTGTGTGCAGTGTGTAAGAATGTAAGGATGTGTAAGTGTGTGGAAAATGTAGTCTAGGGTGAATATAGCGAATGTGTGTTATTCAGCAAAAAGCAGAAGATTTTCAGTGTCATCGTAGGATAAGGATATCAGCCATTTTAAACATTTCAACTTGCATTTGTAGTATGGTAATGGATAAATGTTAAGCAATTGGTTTAATCTGTTGTACAGTGATGGACTTATGCAGTGGAAGTGGCGACTAGCTAAAGCTGTGCGGCGACGTTCGATCGCACAAACGTTGTCCGATCTTCGTTTAGATTTAGTCAACTCGGGATCATAATAAAGTTGGGAGTGTTTCCGAAGGACAGTCTGCAGAATAAAAAGTTGTCGGACCGAGGGTACTTGGCATAGCGAGAAAAGATCAGAGGTAGGGAAAAGGAAGGGTTTCTTAGACAATACCTTAAGCACAGCTCTTTGGGCTCTTTCAAGTCTAATCATTCGGGTTTTAACCGCACAGCCCCATGACGAGATGCAGTAGGAGAGAACAGACTGGGTGAGTGCAAGATATACTGTTTTTAAACTATTGAAATCCAGAACTGATCTTAATGTTTTAAACACGTATATAAGTTTTCTGACTCGTGAGATAGTCGATTCAATTTGGGGTTCCCATGACATAAAGCTGTCGATCAAAACTCCAAGGTACTTGTGAGAGTATGTCCGTTCAATGGATGTACAAGTGCATTTGTCGGGAACGGAACCAGCAGGACAAACATGGGCACACACGGAAAGGGAAGAGGGGGCTTGAGAGGCTAAGTTGAAGGCAAAAGGAATGAACTTTGTTTTAGAGATATTTAGAGTTAGGAGATTTGACCGAAGCCAACTCATAACTACTCTTAGGGTGTTTTCCGAACGCACACGAACCTCTTGCCAGCTCCGACCATGAACGATAAGAGCTGTGTCGTCAGCGTAAGTAATAATATTACAGTTTGGTATGGATAAGTTGCACAAATCATTTATGTAAATCAAAAATAATGTAGGGCCAAGGACGCTTCCTTGAGGAACACCGAAACAAACAGTTTCTACACTACTTTCAAGTCCATCTATTTGCACAAATTGCCTACGATTAGACAGATAGTCACGGAACATTTCTAGAGCAAGACCTCTTATGCCAATATTTTCTAATTTATTCAACAAAATGGGGACTGAGACTGTGTCAAAAGCCTTTGAAAGGTCAAGGAAAATACCTAAGGTTTTACGCTTGTTGTCCATGTTTTTGACGACTGTGTCAGTCAGCTCCAGTACAGCATCCTCAGTAGACTTGCCACTCCTGAAGCCAAACTGGAGCGGAGACAGAACATTGTTGTCGTTGATGTATTTCGTTAGTCTGGAATTAAGGATCTTCTCAAAGATCTTGGACAAAACTGTAAGTACCGAAATGGGCCTATAGTTATTGACCATATCCTTATCTCCACTCTTAAAAATGGGGTGGACCACAGCAGTTTTAAAAGCCCGAGGAAAGACACCAGAGGACAGGGCTGTATTAAAGATATGATTCAGTAATGGAATGAGAATGTGTCTAGCAGATTTAACTAATGAGGTGGAGATGCCGTCCCAACCTATAGCGCAATTAACTTTAAGGTTTAATATAATATTTTCTATTTCTGTGTTTTCAACGCTGAAAAGAACCATAGAATTCAAGAATAGTTTATTTTGAGTGGGGATCATTGGGGGTAGGATAGACGTAGTATAGTTAACAGATGTGTGAGATAGAATTTCGGAAGCGAGATTTTTACCGACGTTGGCAAAGAATGTGTTCACTGTATCAACAGAAGATGAGGGACTTACACACAACTTAAGGAGATGAGAAGAATCAGACTTTTTTTTAGTTAGATTGGCAATTTGCTTTATGATGTTCCAAGTAGCTTTTGGATTTCTTTTGGCCTTAAGAATTTCACTTTGTTCATATTCTAGTTTAAGCTTTTTTAGTAGATTGTTGCAGTAATTGTGATAGCGATTATATATCGTTTTGTTAATTTCATTAGGATTTTGTTTAGATTTTCGGTAGAGTTTGTCTTTGTGTCGGATACATTTGAGAAGACCTGGAGTGATCCAGGGCTTAATAATCCTTTTTCGGCTCGGGATTAGGACTTTGCAAGTATGTTTTGAAATTAATGCCGAGATAAGGTTAACTAGGAAGTCAGTGATTATGTTGGGGTCATTTGAAAGCATAAGAAAAGAGAAATCAGTGTTTTCTAGATCATTTAAGATTGCTGGAATATCACTTTTTTTAGTAAAACGTTTGGAGGTATTTATTGTTTCGTTATTATTACAGCAAAGAAGAACAGGAGCATGGTCAGTTATTTTAGAGTTCAAAATTAAGGTTGTAGCACGGTAAGGTGACCGGAGAATGACATGATCAAGACAGTTATCTAGTCTAGTTGGGTATCGATGGACAGGCAGCATACCATGTGAAGCGAGCAGAGTTAGGTAATCATCAGCACTAGGCTCCACATTTTCAGGTTTAATGTTGATATTTAAATCTCCCACGATTACAGTTGTTCTAAAGTTTTTAAGAGAGTTCAAGGTATGGTCAAGACAGTGCAAAAAGGGGTTTACGTCAGTATATGCCGGTGAACGATATAGTGCTACTATTGCAAGTTTAGGTGAGATTTTTATAATAATGCAACTTGCGTCCACAAACTTCGGCAATTCAATAATGCATTTAATACCGTCTCTTACATAAACGACTACACCATCGTTTTGATTTTTGTAGTTAGTTCTGTAACTATCAAAACCAGATAGAGATGGGGTGTTAGGACATTTGCTTAACCAACATTCAGTTAAAACAATGACGTCAATGTAAATTTTTATTCTGTGCAGTAAAACGAGGAGATCGCTGAAGTTTTTATTTATACTTCGAATATTAACATGAAATATTTTTAGGCCATGTTCGTTTTTCAAATGGTTACTAATATCTTCGGGAGAACAAATGAGTGTATCTGACACAGATATTTGTTCAATGTCATTATTTACTTGATCTAAATCATCCATAATTAGGGCTAGAAATATACATGGTATCTAAAACGTATTGACGATCAATACAATAGTATTGATAGGAATGACCATAAAAGAATATGAGACGGTATTGCCAGTAAACAGCCCCAATAGACTTAATAAGTGTATACGAAGGACATCTAAATTTTTGCTGAATAAAAGTGTGTTTGTATGCGTATGAGTATGTATGTATAGAGTGTAGACATATTGTGTTGTAGAACGTTACTATAAAATTAATATTAAACAATAGAGCAATAAACATTACGTTAATGAGAACTGGGTGCTGATGTTGCTTGGAATAACTTAGCCTACACAGAAAGACACGTGTGGCGTGAGCAGAGTTAAGCAGTCACTTAGGGTTCTTCATGTTGTCCAAGTCAGCTTCGTTCATCAAACGGATAAGAGGCCCGTTTTCTCTCCTGCGAAGAAATATCTTGCCATTTGCCACCCAACAGAACATGAAACCATTGCCCTTCGCAAACTCTCTTGCAAGGTAGAACAATCGCTTCATTTTCGACGAGAGGTTCTCCGAGATGAATATGGGCTTCGGTGGGCCACTCAGATGCAGGTGCTCCGTCGTGAGTTTTGATGAGCCTCTATTGAATTTACGATAAGAGGTGACCACTTTTTCTTTGAGAATGGCGCTAGTGAGCTCGACTATTATCGTTCTCTGAGCAGGATTTTTATTGTTGATTCGGAAAACATCTTTTACCTCGCTGCGCTCAACTGGTACATTCAGAATCTTACAGGTGCTAACAAATGTCTCTATTAGAGCAGTCTTATTCTCCGCGGTAGGTGCGGGGATATTTCGAATTTCTAGACATGTAGATCTAGAGTTTCGCTCAAAAACGTCCAATCTATCTTCTAGCGACCTGATATATTGAGCGTCAGCTTTGCGCCCAACTTCCAGATGGTCAACTTTTGTTTTTAGCGCGTCGTGTTTTTCAGCCAAAAAATCTACAGTTGTACGCATGAGCTCAACCGCAGAGCAGATTTGATCAGACCTTTTTTCTTGTTCTATTTTAAGATCATTAAACATCTTTCGCATTTCGTCCATGAAGTCATTAAGTGCATCAGAATAGCATCGCTTCCTCTTACGAATGCCTCCCTTAGAGTTTTCTGTAAGGTTTGGTTCTGAGGAAGAACCATGCAGTGGCAGCGTTAACGGAACACGAAGAGTCTCTGCCAACGTAGGCGTAGAAGACCTCACAGACGCATGGACATGCTCGAGCTGTTTCGAAACGTCGTCGGCGGGGATGCAGGGCACGGGGGAAGGCGGCGGAGTGCGCTTGAGTGGCATGTTGTCAATCACAAAACCAAGCTACCAGAGCAACAGCAAAGCGAGGCAGTGAGTTCTCAAACGAAACACGGCTGGGCACACAAATACAAACAGGTCAAGTTAGAGTGGACAATTTGCGGTAGGAGGAACTTAAGCGCTTTCCGTCCAGTCCTGGCAGAGCCCTGCGGCCTGAATAGTGCCGTCTCTCGCACACTTAGTATAAGTTGTATTTAAGCGATACGCACGTGCCGCTCTTCTTCTAGCGTACGGCAATGTGTGTGTGTAGCACAAAGTTGATAAGCAATGGCAGATCACTCACGTGTGCGTGCGAAGATGTCCCAAGTCAGCTGTGTGCGTCGCACTGGTTCAATCCTTATAGGTGTGCAGGCGTGTGCATGCAGCGAGTATTTGAAGACCTCCTATTAACTGATGCTCGCCTATTATTCGTGTATGATTTTTACAGATAAATTGATTTAAATATTTTAAAATAAAGAAATATGGATTAACTTAAAACACGTCTGTACAGTTTAGAGGTCCGAGGGGAAGGGTTTTATAGTAATTTCATATTCTTCAACATTACAAATAGTTGGAAGAAGCTGAGATATTTCTTCCAAGACTTTGTTGGTTTCGGCTTTGGTGAATTCATTAGTTTCCTTTGAAAAAATAAATTTGATTGGTCGGCAATAGAGAGTTGACGAAGGCCGTGGATTTTGCCATATAATATGTTGGCCGTCACATAATTTCAAAGGAACTAATGAAAACATGAACAGGAATTCATCAGTAGCATTAGCATCTTCGAACCTTTGCTTATAGGTACTGTGGCCTGAACTGCCGTCACAGCCCCATTTGCTAATTAATGTAAGGGATGAATTAGAAGACACAACATTTCTTATAACATCACTTTGCGCTTCAATTAAACGATCAGCAGTTTTGTTTAAAATGCCTTGTAGATTAATTTCAGCGCGCGTTTCCGTCACAGAAATATACTCATCTAAAGGATAACACATTTTTTTAGACTTAACTACACTATGATAAGATGGAAATATCTGATGTCCCGCCTTCAATGACACCTTACGCGTCTGTTTGTAACTATGGCTGGTACACTTAGCATCAACATAATGAGCTAAAGCTTCATCACTGCTCAATTGACGACCACCACACGCAACATTGGTTGTTTTAGCTTTTGGAGAGTTGTCAGATATTTTATGAATTGAACTAGCTACATTTCTTCGACCAGATACTCGATTGGCTACTTCAGCGGCTATGGTTAACTCACTAGCACTTCGCGATTGCACTAAATCTTCAACCCTCCGTTTTTTGGTTTTGAATGACGATTCGTCAAATTCTTTTCTGGGTCTGCCTGTAGTCCGACTTGGTCCAGATGACGAAGACGCAGACGGGCGATGTACTTGAACTTCAAATTGTATTTCATTACCCTCTAACCAATCCTTATTGTTATTCAAAAACCTTTTCGATGCGGACCACTTTTCAGCAAATTTTGAAGAAATACTTGAAATTTTCGTACAAATATTCTTCTTTGAAAAATGAGTGACATCTGAACAGTTGATTTTGTTCAATACAAACTCTGTGAGCTTTGAATTACGGTCCTCTTTCTTGTGTTTACGCCATTCTTCAAAGAAATCGATTTTTGAAATCGAAATCACAACTTCTGAAAAAAATAATTAAAAAAAATGGGGTGAGTTGGGGTGGCAAAACTATATATCATTTTAAAGTTAAATATTGTGGCTATTACATACGTAAATAACGGCCTGGATATATTTGGATAAAAAAAGTTACACTCGATGAAAGTTACTAAATAGAAAAATTTACACGATATAAATGTCCATTTCTATAAAGCCTATAAACATCAACGTCAACAAGTTAAATGATCCCAATTTATGAAGAAATTTAAAGTACATACCTTCAAGTAGAAAATCCATAACACTCACAATAATATAAATAGCACAAGTGGTCATAAGATGTTGTCGTAAGCACTGCAAACTATCAACTGATTTATTTGCATAAATGCATTTTCCTTATTACCTCACTTTCCAGTACTATGGCGGTGTGCTACAAAGGGTAAGGCACGTGTTATACCTGGAATTCTGAGTTTTGAGGTGTGGTTAATGAGACAGGATTATGATTTAATCGATTCTAGGAATCGACTTTTGTCCAGCTGGCTAGTTCTAGGTAATTCACTGTGCTACGGTTTGAATAAATGAGTATGAGTAATATTATATCATCATCAACATAAAAAACATGACATTTTAATTAATGTAATTTTTTTTTGGCTGCTTGTGTTATCTTCCATTTTTAAGACCCATTTAAATGTTTTGTGCATTTAATCGCGAAGCATGCGGCGGGTATCGATCGATCTATGGTCACATAATGTATATCTTCGCTTGTGTCTTTTTATTTTGTTGTGTCCGTACTTATGTGTCATAAATAAATATTTTCTAATTATATAAGAGCATGTCAAACACTTGACCGGAAAGGTGTGAAAGCCGGAAGTTGTCCACCCTACAGATCCAGGTTTATTGCATAATTTATTTTATTCCTAGACTTTCGCGGTAACTTTAGTCTCTTGGAGTACGATATTATCTTTTATGGGGGTCTATTTAAATAAATCATGGGGAATGAGGATTTGTGTTTATTTGCATTTTTATTGTGCAGTGTCATATCGTGGCTTTGGATAGCGGTAATGCACTTTTGATGTATTTTGTTGTGTGAAAGTTATGACTTATTTTTATGACCTTTGTATGGGTCTTTTGAGATTTAATCTAGACTACCTTTCTCTGTGAAACCTATTCCAGTTTTATTAGTTGGTTCAATAACTTATGAAATTCAATAACGTACTTTAATTTTATAAGTAGCTTCCGCTGGCGGCTTGTTACTCGTGGTTTGTCACTAGAAAGTAGCCTATATCATAATCTGTATACATGCTAAATTTCATTAAAATCGCCCAAGCCGTTTGTCGTAAATCGTAGCAAACGGAGAGAGTTACTTTCGAATGTTTAATAGTAGCATGAATTTCTATAGTATAGTTTGGATTGATATACATATATTAGATAAATACACCCGTCAGCAAACGTGCATAGAGTTGCAACGCGTAGTGCGAGACGAGACGCAGGATTGTATTCACCCTGAAGGGTCGCGACTTGAACCGAAACACCGATTAAACGGTACGTGATAAATCCCGTATTAATAATAATGTTAGAATGATTTATCATCCAAACGGCCACTGGTGATGGACAAATAGAGCTGGATAATGATGATGCAGTTTAATGATGTTTGCGAGGATCGACGCTTCTCCAAACAGCTTTCAGCTAAAATCGCTAAATCGGTATTCGCAATTGCTATAGAGATTTGGACAGTACAACTTTTGGATTCGGTTTTGTTGTTTCTTGTTAGCAAATGTACACACGGCTAGACGTCAAGCTATACATTTCCAGTATAAGCTGACCTCGCATTGTGTAGGCTTTTCGTAGAATAAGAGCTTATACTGGAAATGTATAGCTTAATGTGTAGCCGTGTGTACCAGTCAATAATATAAAAGTTCCTATTTTGTAACCGAACTGATTTAGCTTATTTTGGTGTTTGACATATTATTTTTGGCACCATAAGACACTATAAGAAATTAATATAGTTTTTACCTACATTTTTTTTTCAAATTCAAATTCATTTTATTTCAGATAGTTACAATCCATATTACAATATATTAAAAAAAAACCAAATAATCACATAAACACATCAATAAAATAAAATATTTAAAAACTAAACTTATTACTAATTAAAAACATACGGCGCCGGCGGTTTAAATCGCCCTCCGCACAAAACATTTCCAGATCGGAGAGGTGAACCTGTCCGATATAGTTTTCAGGATGCTGTTTTGACTGTCCCGCACTCTGCGAATCAGTGATGCAGTTTTCTTACGTAGTATGGCTTCGAAAGCATCCGTCTGGTATTCTGCAAACATCCCTGACGCACTGCAGAAGCGAGGCAGCCCTAACATCATCCTGAAAATATTATTATATTGGACACGGAGCCGGTCCAAAGGCTTTATGGAGTAGTTGACCCATAGGTTACCCGTGTAGAAGCTCTGGCAATAAGCTTTAAAAAGTTTCAGCTTGACTTCTTCAGTACATTGGGCAAACCTACGGATCAACATGTTTCCTCGGACGGCTAGAGCCCTGCGTTCCCTCTCTATGTCAACGTCGTCTTTAAGGCCGTCGGTAATGCTATGACCCAGATATTTAAAGTTAGTCACTTTTTTAATGCTCATTCCGTTAAGGGTTAAATCTAGAGAACTTGCATGCTACTACCGGCGGCCCCAAAGACCATGTATTCACATTTCTTAACATTATAGCTGAGCCCATGAGAACATTTGCATCCATTCTGCATTTTCAGAAACTTGAGTTTGACGTCAAAGAATTTTACGAAGTTTTTCTTCCAGAACGAACCTCAAACTTATTGTAACACCACCTTTTCTCGCGTTCTTTTCAATGCAGTCCATCCAAAGGTTACCTGGAAGATATCACTTTAAGTGATATTGCATTGTACCACTGCAAATCCACTTGGGTAAATGGACGTTGTATGTATATATGTTTGTTTGTCTGAAGAAAACTTTTGAAAAGTTGATCCAATCATCGTGAAATTTGATACATATGTAGGTAGTGATGCCACAATTTTGATGTGACTAAATGAGCTAAAAATGTTTGGCGGCTGTTGAGATATGGGTTTAAGGGCGCACTATACCTGAGGAGACGATAAATCGCTGATTTAGAAACAATGTTTTGTTCAACAAATTTGTAATTCATACATGTTATAGATAAGGATACGTGCTAGAACATCTGTGTTGTGAAAACATGATTCAGTCAAATTTTTTCTATAGAAAAAAAATCTTAAGATGACTCTATATTTATCTTAAAACCGTTCTTATGCGATGGGTACTTCAATTTAGATCTTGAAACTTTATACAGTAATTCTACACAACATAAATAAGTGCACCTGTGTTTTAAAATACCTTTTAATTTTACCATAAAATGAAAAAACCTAACTTTTGCACTAATGAAACCATTCGCTTCGGACGCCTGGTCCGCGATTCAATCTGGCCTCGGCTTTCAGACCGGGTACCCGTGACGCTGGTCGCTCCTAACGGTCACGTAATTCTTAGGTAGAATTTATATTAAGTTGGTTTTTTTAAAGACGTAGTAATGAGAAATAAGCACAACAAGAAAATGAAGGGACTGAATGATAAAAAAACCGACAAACATATGAACCACGACGAGATAAGACGTGCAGCGGCGCGCGGAGAAGCGGGGGTGAAATAAGAGTTTAGGCTCAGGTATAGTCAACTCATAACAGGGGTACAAAAAATTAAAATGTAGGAATGAAATTGATAAATGATGTTGAATATTAGGTCAAGTGGGAAAACACATGAAAGGTCGTTAGTACATTTTGACTCAGTTTTTATTTTTAGTTTTTTTTTTGTAATTTTTGAGTTATTAGCCATAATTGAAACTGAACTTTGACAAAATTCACAGGGTACACTAGTGACCCCACAGTGCTGAAATTTCGTATGTGTGTAGCTTTAGTGACACAAATATAGGCAACATTCTGAAATCCAAACTAACTGCAATTTGTACCCCAAAAAATAGTAACATGAACTCCCTTTACCTGTAATTTGAAAGAAACTGTAGGTCACGTCAGTTGGCATTTCGTGGCACTATTTTGATAGTCAAAGATTACGAATAATATAATTTTGCTTTTATGGGAGACTCGCGAGATCTCAGTTCGGGGCGAATCACTAGTAGTCTACATTTCTAGGTTAAGTAATTGTTATTTGGTGTAACAATACAGAGTATTATTTAATCAAACTTAAAAGGGATTAAGCCCGGCTTGCGCAACAATGCCTAAACGTATTTAGTGGCTAAATACCTTTAAGGAAGTTGCTCTATGTATTTGTTAGTGTTTGTTAGAATATTGTTTTTTTGTAATAATCTAATCTACGCCACAGTTTATATTTATACTTGAGCATAGTTCTAAACTTATTGTATAAATTCGCGTCCAGGCAATGCCATATTGCGATCCAATCACGGGAATCTATCACAACAAAGCTGTGACGATACAGCGCGGATGTGACGTCAGCGACTGCCGGCGCGGTAATGGCTAATGCGTGTCACCGGAAGCGAGCCGGAAACGGAGCGGACATCTCGCGATTATCATTTAGCGTTTTATTGCGCTGTGTGCACGCGGTACGTTTGTTTACGGGGGCGATAGAAATGTGTCTAAGATAT
Source organism: Philereme vetulata (assembly GCA_918857605.2). Lineage (NCBI taxonomy): Eukaryota > Metazoa > Arthropoda > Insecta > Lepidoptera > Geometridae > Philereme > Philereme vetulata. The sequence continues at coordinate 1,335,982 of OU975451.1, read as the reverse complement.
TTCTATGGATCGATGAAATAGCAGGTACATGAGATTTTAAACACCTGTCTTAGTTGGAACTAACTTGTATTGTTATTTGCGTAGGGCTAAGTAAAAGCAAAAAAAAAATAAACACCTCTACGCGATAATAATAACTGAAGCTTTGATGTGTGCGTGATTTGATAAACGGTACTGTCACGTCTCGCACTCGTGCCGATGCCGCCGAACGGCACGAGTGTTGCAAATGTGTGCGGGCTACGTATTTACGAGTGAATTGGTGCACTCAGAACGTGTTATTCAAGTTCATGTTATGGGGGAATGCTGCAGATAAACACCGTTTTTGTGCTGCAGAAGAGGGCTGTTCGTACAATTTATAACATGGGCCCAGAGATTCATTACGCAATAAGTTTAAAGAAATAAATATTATGACATTCCCTTGTCAATACATCTATGAAAATCTGATGTTTGTTTACAAAAATATTAATTTGTTCAAGAAAAATAGTGATAATCATAATTTTAAATAATGATAAACTCGCTGTTGCCACTTATACTCGTGGACTCCATAAAGTTAATAAATCGTTTAAAGGGCAAGGTGATCGCTTTTATAACAAACTCCCAAGTGATGTACAAAAATTGACAATTAACAAATTTAAAAACGCAATTAAACAAAATCTTTATAAAAAGCCTACTATAACATATCGGATTATTTAGATAATAGCTTGGGATTGAAATTGCTCCAACTCGTTCAAAATGTAACAATTTAGACGTAAATTATTTCTTGCATTGTTATGTATTCTAAAAGGATCATAAAAAAACAACCAGCCTTGTTTTCTTGCCTTTCTTTCCTGGCTTGGTCGCGAAGGAACAGGCAGTAAAATTGACGTTTCAAAGTGATCCTTGTGTTTTAATGAATAAAAGATTTTGACTTTGACATTATCATCATCATAAGGCGTCCACTGCTAAGCATATGTCTCCCTCTTAGATTTCCAAAGCGCACCTATCAACCTATCATGCACAAATCTGCACCAAACGGCTCCCAGCAGCCTTGATCAGGTCGTCTTTCCATCTAGAGGAGAACCGTCTTACACTGCGCATTCCTTTTTTTTCAAATGGACTAATCTCGCTGTTGGCCTCTGAGGCCGTTGCAACTTAACCGAGCTTTTGGCGAGCGCAGAAGGCGCTCAGTCCTGTAATTTTTTGATGAGGCAACTAGCGCAAGGGCACCACTTAGGTACGAACCTCGGCTTGGGCTGTTGCCGGGATGGGGATAGGAGAAAAACGCCCGGGTACGTGCTTGTACCTCGTATAGGCGGCGACTGAAGGGACGAGTCGACCTCGCCGGCGAGGTCGGTGTATTTGTAAAGTGTTTGCTCTGTCTAATGTGGATGACTCTTCCGCATTAGCGGAAGTGATTTCGTCATCCGGGTCTCCGAGAATGTGTCTCGGACGACGAAGCGTTTACTGCGCATTCCAGTGCGTGATCTTTACTTCCCCACTATCCCTCTCATCACTAACATTGCAGCAATACAAAATAAGAAATTTAATCTAGTATCATTTCATTTCAGTATTATCATTAACTATACAATATTATGTTTTAGTTTCTATTTACTGATTAGAAAAGAGTATTTTGGTTATTCACAACTTATTAATATCTGAATGCGTAATAATTTAATTGGGTAGGCACAATCTTTTGAGACTTTTATACTTTATAAAGAGAAATAAATGATGTCTCGTTTAGATTTCTCTTATGTTTATCCAGAACGTTCTAAAGCAACTTATACACGAGCAGATTTTCCCGACTGCTTCAAGCAGCGACTGATCGATGCAATAGTGCTCGGGCGGTCATTTGATGAAAATAATTTATTTTACACCTTGCAATGAAACATAACAATTACAAAATATTTTTGCAAAAAACCAAAAACCGACTTCAAAGTTGAATATTTACACTGAAAGCTAAGAATTTAAGAGCAAGTGTTGCTACGCAAATAAATTCGAATTGAATATTACATGACTCTGGCTAACATGACTTAATAGCCAGAAAGCATTTCATGACATTTCAAAGTGATCCTTGTGATTCTAATGAATAATTAAATTTACCTTAAGGGAACCACAAACCAAAACCTTATCTGGATATATATTATGTTTTTTACTGATATTCTCAAAAAGCGCTTAATCAATTTCGATAAAATTTATATGTGACCAACTCTGAAGTATGATCTACAAAACAAAAAAGAATCATCAAAATCGATTCCTAATTGGCGGAATGATCGCGTAACATACATACAAAAAAAATCACTCCGGGAGTGCCGACAGAAGTAAAAACGCGTAACGTGTGTATTTTTTTAATCTTCAGGAACGTTGTCGGTAACGGTAACAGTATCGCGAGTTCAATGGTTTTTTCCCATCTCCAAAAATGCCTAACGCGCCTAAAGAACTTTCACTTCAAAAACATAGTCGAATTGTAACCTCCTCCTTTTTGAAGTCGTTTAATAAAATAAATACAAAATGCACCTAATAACTACTGTAGCATTTTTTGACCGAGCTAGCGAAGAGTCTCAGTTTCGAGATTGGCCAAAAATACTTCTCACAGAACCACTAGTCATATCCGGAACGCCTTATATATTATTTTGCTTGCAACACTAGCCTTACTGTGGGAGCGAGATAGCGAGCGCAGGTGGGGGTAGAGGGTTGATAAAAAGGCCTGTAACCGACTCGAGACGTTAACCTTCCAAGCGACATTATGAACTCGCCACTCATCATCCGAATCCTATGGTACATACCATTCCGGACTATTCGATTGAACCGTCCGAGCACAGGAAAACCCTCCGTCGTCCGAGACACGTTCTCGGAGACCCGGATGACGAAATCACTTCCGCTAATGCGGGTGAGTCATCCACATTAGACAGAGCAAACACTCCACAAATACACCGACCTCGCCGGCGAGGTCGACGAGTCCCATTAGTCGCCGCCTACTCGAGGTACAAGCACGTACCCGGGCGTTTCTCTCCTATCCCCGTCCCGGCAACAGCCCAAGCCGAGGTTCGTACCTAAGTGGTGCCCTTGCGCTAGTTGCCTCATCAAAAAAATAAAATTATAGGGCTGAGCGCCTTCTGCGCTCGCCAAAAGCTCGGTTAAGCTGCAACGGCCTCAGAGGCCAACAGAGAGATAAGTCCATTCGAAAAAGAAAAAAGAGACGTTAACCCTCCGTCGTCCGAGGCATGTTCTCGGAGACCCGGATGACGAAATCACCTCCGCTAATGCGGAAGAGTCATCTACATTAGACAGAGCAAACACTTCACAGATACACCGACCTCGCCGGCGAGGTCGACGAGTCCCTTCAGTCGCCGCCTATACGACGTACAAGCACGTATCCGGGCGTTTCTCTCCTATCCCCACCCTGGCAGCAGCCCAAGCCGAGGTTCGTACCTAAGTGGTGCCCTTGCGCTAGTTGCCTCATCAAAACTTACAGGGCTGAGCGCCTTCTGCGCTCGCCAAAAGCTCGGTTAAGCTGCAACGGCCTCAGAGGCCAACTGCGAGATAAATCCATTCGCGAAAAAAATTTAAAAAAACTCGAGACGTGCTATTTCGGTTAAGCTGCAACGGCCTCAGAGGCCAACAGTGAGATTAGTCCATTCGTAAAAAAAACGAGACGTGCTTTGTCGTCTGATCAATTGGCTGTGAAACGTATGCCCAAAATCTGTACCTACTAAGTTACCTGGTTCCCATAGTACAAGCTTTGCTTAGTTATATAAATAAGGGATTTATTACGTACCGTCTTATTGGTGTTTCGACCGACAATGTTTCGGTTCAATCCGTGAACCTTCATCAGGGTGAGTGCGATCTACTTCGAATAACGTCTCGCCTCGCACTTTGCTTAGTTATGGGCAAGATAGCTCTGTGTGAAATGTCCAGCATTATATATTTAATACGCATATAACTTTGTTACTAGCTTCTTGGCCGAGAAAGCGTTGGCGGGACGATTTCGACACCTTCTAAAGAGGATGCTGGGAGATAGCGACAGATAGGGATGCTTGGAGACCTTTGCCCAGCAGTGGGACGAGATAGGTTAGGAAAAAAAATAACTTTATATTTCGATTTTTTAATAAATATAGCAACCATATTATGTTCTGGCGCGCCATCACCTTCTTCATCTTTACTATCTCGTTATCAACTAACTTTACATACCACTTGTAGGTTAAGATCCGGCATGCACGTTAACTATAGATGTTAACTTATACATGGTAAGCAAATAAATATCTTTTATCTATTTCTAACTTATTCGTGCGTGAGATATTCGGAGTAAGTGCTGGCAAGTAGCAGTTGCAACAACCTCCTCTTATGTGGTATAAATGCTCTCAATATCAATAAAAAGACCGTCAGTAGCTTCAAGCAAGTTCTTCATGTGATTGCTTTACTGTCTGTGTAAAGCCGTTTTAAGATATTGAATAGAAATTGTAACCTTCAGCCCAAATAAGTTCAGAAACGGCACGAGTACAAATATTAGGTATCCAGCTATAGCTGAGAAATTCTAATATAAGGGCTTTTGGCTGTCATTTTAGTTAATAAAATGTTACCTGAGGCATAGAGAAATAATATATTACTTACGTACAACCTAAGTGTCCGTTCACACAGACCGGGTCGGAACATTTTTATCTCGTTTAAAAATGAATTTTGGGTCACTGAAATTAGTTTGTTTTTTTTGTTCCGACCCTAAGGCGCGTCGCTCACACGAGCCAGTCGAGGCGGCGGACCCCGCATCAACATTTTCTTTATGATTAAATGGCAGTGCGCTCATATACTAGAGTCGCGGCACGGGCGAGTTTGAGGCGGGCGGAGTCGAGGTGGGGAAGCAGCGGGATCGCTGTGCCCGACCGCGACGCGACTCCACTGCCATTTTGTCATTTTGTTTCGTGCGTGCGTAGTGTGGTTACAGCTAAAATTCAGTCCGCGCCCTCGCCTCGACTCTACATAGAGACCACTTCTCGACCGTGCCGCGACGCCACCGCGTCCTTGCCTCGACTTACTAGTGAGCGACGCACCTAACGCGCTCACTGTTAAACAAATAAATATTTCTACAATGACCCAAAACTCTTTTATAAGTGCAATAAAAAATGTATCTCCTCTCCGAGTCGGTCTGTGTGAACGTACACTAAGGCGAAGCACTGGGGCACAGTTCACAGAAACACAGAAGAGCATTTGCGTAACAGAGAACATTCTATGAGAAAACTTTCGTGATTTATTTTATTAATAGTTGTTAGTTTAGTTTATTATACAAATATGTTTTAGTTTATTTTATAACTATTAATGTACATATTTGAGTTATAAATTATTTACCTACACATTATACCTATAGTTATGATAACATCAATTCTAATATTTAGTACTCCGCACTCTGTTATAGCTTCACTTATTTAGTTCCATCGAAAGGTATCTCTCAGCGATAAAGTCGCCCATTGTATAGCCTTTTTAGTTTTATTTAGTGTTATATTGTTTATTTGTGGTAATTGCAATAAAGACGTATGTTAAATAAAATTTAAAACATAAAAATAGCGATAATCATTACTTTAATACTAGAAATAAAGATAAACTCGTTGCCACTTGTAGACTCCATAAAGTTAGTAAATCGTTTAAAGGGCAAGGTGAACACTTTTATACCAAAAACTCAAGTGATGTACAAAATAAACAATTAACAAATTTAAAACGTAACAAAACAAAATCTTTATAAAAAAGCCTACAATAAAGAATATAAATTACGTCTAAACTGTAATATTTTTGAATGAGTTGCAGCAATTTCAATCCCAAGCTTCTCGATCTAAATAATCCAATATGTTATATGTTATATTGGATTATTTAGATAATCCATGTTGGATTGGATTATTTAGATAATCCATGTTGGATTGGATTATTTAGATAATCCATGTTGGATTGGATTATTTAGATAATCCATGTTGGATTGGATTATTTAGATAATCCATATTGGATTGGATTATTTAGATAATCCATGTTGGATTAGATTATTTAGATGTTATACAATAAGTTATATTGGATTAATTAGATAGAGAAGCTTGGGATTGAAATTGCATCAACTCATTCAAAAATATTACAGTTTAGACGTAATTTATTTTCTTTATTGTCATGTATTCTAAAATGATCATTAAAAAAATTACCAGCCTTGTTTCTTGCCTTTCTTTCCTGGCTTGGCCGCGAAAGAACAGGCAGTAAAATTAACGCTTCAAAGTGATCCTTGTGATTTTAATATATAAAAGAATTTGACTTTGACTTAGATTATTGAACCCTTTACATATTGAATGCAGCTTTTTGTGTTTTTCATATCTTATTTTTATTTCAATCATTATGGCAATTTATGATTGCTTAGAACTTTTGGTTCTAAAACATTTTGGTTTCTTCTGGATGTTTTTCTTCGCTGTTTGGAGCACGTGTGGCACATACAAACCGCAATATCGAAAGACGCCGCTATTCATGAGAGTGTGATTTTTGCGGGATTTTATACCGGCCGGCACGCCAATGGATTGTTCAACTCCAAAAATATATGTACGCAAATACACATGCTATAAACTGTGGAAACCATTGTAATAAGTAAATAAACAATGCTGGATATTTTACACAGCGCTATCTAGCCACAAACTAAGCAGAACTTGTACTATGGGAACCAGAGAACTGATAGAATACTTATATACTTTTTTTGTAGTTTTGTAATTTAAATACATAGATAGAAAAACATCCACACCCGGAAAAAATATATGAAGATTATGCAAACATTAGCCCAGCTGTGGGAATCGAACGCGGTATCTCCTGCGTCTCAGCCGGCTATTCGCCCACTGCGCAACGGAAGTCGTTTATGAGCCACCGGTATGTCCTAGAACTAACAAATTTAAGACACGAGATTAGTATTCTAATAAGTGGCGATGGGCTTGCAACCTGTCACGTGAATGCTTCACTTCTATGCAAAATTTTTTGAAACTTATAATTTATTTATTTCAGTGAACTTTTTTACATGTGTCTACAACAATGTGAACACTGGAAAATGCTTTACTAAAATACTGTATCGCAGTTTCCAGTGCCCGTAGATACAATAAAATGAGTTTTACGTCTCTGATTATAAGTAGGTATACAATTTACCCATTTACAAAAATTTTATTTAAATAAGAATACTTAAATAAACTTAACATACTATGTCATGGTAACTCGGCTTTTTGTAAGTATGACTGTGTGTGTGAATGTGTTTTAGTGTTTTAGGGGAGCGGGTGTGTGTGAGTGAGGGTGTTGATGTGTGTAGTTGTGTGTGTGCGGGGGTTTGCGTGTCCGAGGGTTCGAAGGTGTGTGAGTTTGTGGTAGTGTGTAAACGAGTGTGTGGTAGTGTGTGTATGTGTAAGGGTGGGTTTTTGTGAGGGTTATGTTTGTCTGGTGGGTAAAATGGGCATGTATCAAACAGTATATTTGGACTTTACTCTGACTACCCCCTTGTGGAATTTTAGCCTGTGTACTGAGTAAGAACTGAGAATACCCATTAGTGTTAATAGATTTATTTTTATTTTTTTACTTACTAGCTTCTACTCGCGGCTTCGCACGCGTGGTGTGCCAATAAAAAGTAGATTATCTATCTACACACCAAAGTTTATCGAAATCGGTCCAGCCGTTATGAATAATGACTTGATTGAGTAACAAACAATCATCCAAACTGTCGCATTTATCATATAGATTAAGACCCACAATAAAAGTAATTAATATAAAAACTTAACTAGACTAAAAATTTGGCCTGGCTTGCCTTACTTATGTACGCACGGCTTATAAGAATACCTATGTTATAATATTATAAAGAGGAAAGATTTGTTTGTTTGTATTGAATAGGCTCCGAAACTACAGGACCGATTTAAAAAATTCTTTCACTGTTGAGAAGCTACACTTTTATAAGGTTACATAGGCTACTTTTTAACCATCTGTGCAGAAGGAGGGTAATGTTTTTATGAAAAACTACTCGTGCAAAGCTGCGAATTGGTCAGCTAGTTAAGAATAATCACATATTTTTTTTAAATAAATTTAGATTATTTTTGGGATAACAGTTAAACTTTTTTTAAAAAAATGTCCACTATTTACAAACTTACTCTGAATATTCAATAAAGAAACGTATATTAAAATGTATACAAATAAACGCTTTTCTTTAGAAAGTAAATGCAGAATGGAGGCGCAGAAACTGCTCAGATGAAGTCGTAAAGCGCGTCACAAATCATACTCCGGAATTCCTAAGTTACCGCTTCCTGTGGAACGTATTTATGTTTATGTGAAATGCGAGGGTCGGTTTGTCATACAAGAACCTTTACTTTGGATTTGGACAAGACTTTTCTAGATATAATAAACCATGTTGACATAGACTGAAATGCGTCTGAATTCATTCTGTGAAAACTAGAATATTTTTGATAATTCACAAAATGGTTTACGGAAAAACCGATCGACTGTTTTGGCTGTATATAAATGTATTAAACAAATCCCAAATTATATTATTGACAAAATATTATGCAATTGGAATTCTGTTGGACATGACAAAAGAATATGATAAAGTACAATTTAAAATACTTTCAAACAAATTATATGGAGTAGGCATAAGAGGGATTGAACATGGATGGTTTATGTCGTATTTAAATAACTGAGAACAATTTGTAGATATAGACTACTCTGATGAAACAAATGGAAAAATCAGTACAATCAGATAAAATAAATACTTAAATAATTTAATCCCCCAAGGAAGCGGCCTCAGATGTATAATTTTTTTAATATATATGTATAGTCAGGTCATAAATTCTGTCACATGTTTAATATAAAATAATTGAAACAAGTTTATTCATTATGGTACCGTTTATATACCAAAATGAACTTAACAAAACATAGATTCTTATGACACTAAAGTTTATTCAAAATGACCTCCGTGATTTTGAATACAGGCCTTCAATCTGCGCGGCCAGTCGTCTATCGCAGCACGAACGAGGCCCATGTCAATATCGGCGGCTGCCTTAATCAAGGATGTCTTGAGTGACTCCTAATTGGGATGAAGCTTTGAGCACGCCTTTTCCTCCAAGTGTTGCCATATCTTGTAATCTAACGAATTCAAATCTGAACTGGAGGAGGGCCAGTCTTCGTGCCGGATGAAGTCGATTTCACGCGCCGCCAGCCAGTCTTGTGTGCTCTTCGCTCTATGAGCTGGCACCGAATCTTGTTGGAATACCCAGTGCCTGTTATTGAACATGGTATGAGAAACAGGTTCCACAAGGTTCGTCAGGACTGTATTTTGATACACAACTGCATTCGTTTTTACACCTTTCTCACAAAAATGTACCTCTGTTAAGCCCCAATAAGAAACTCCCAACCATACCATGAGCGAGGATGGAAAATGACCTCGTTGGACACGCGGAATACGGTTGCTCGCTTCTTCACTACTGTGTGCGTACACCTTATTATTTTGTTTGTTGTAGCTCTCTTCTACGGTAAAATTTTTTTCATCCGAAAAAAGAATTCCCCGATATTTTTTTCCCGCGTACCGCTTCAACAAAGCGCGGCATCTCTTCAGTCTCAGGTCCATTAGACGAGCATTCAAACGATGTCCTGTTTTTCTTCGATATGCCCGAAGCCCTAAGTCTTCGTTTAACACCCTTTTCACCGTGGTTCTGCTTAACCCAATCTGAAGGGCCAACAGTTTCTGCTTATGTTTGGGATTTCTTTAAATTCGCGCCTTCACAGCTCTTATCACTGCTGGAGTCCTAACAGACCAAGGGCGACCACTTCTTGACCTGTCATCTGCACTAGAGTCTTCATTGTATCGTTTAATGGTGCGATAAACGAATCTTTTGGTTATATTCAAATTTTTCAGTAGGTCAATAATTTAAATTGGCGCGTAACCGCAACGATGCAACGCAATAACTGCAACACAGTCTTCTTTAAGCGTCCACTCCATATTTAAAAATGAGTAAAATTCTAAAAAGTATTCATTTTTATTTTCATGAACAATTCGAAATTCGAATTCAATAAACTTTTTTGTGGCCAGCATTCTAAAAGAAAAGTTTTTACTGTGTGACTATACTTATGACCTGACTAGGTAAATGCCCTACCTAAAGCTATTGACCAACATTGCGTTCTATTTGCTGACGACATCTCCTTATTTGACATCTTGTAAAAATGACATGAACTTGAATAAAAAGAAATAAAATAAAATAAATATTGCTGGACATTTCACACAGTGCTATGTAGCCCCAAATTAAGCGGAGCTTGTACTATGGGAACCAAATAACTGATAGAATACTTATATACTATTGTTTTTTGTAAATACATACTTATAATATATAGAAAAACACCCAAACCCAGAACAAATATCTGCAGATCATGCAAACATTTGTTCCGCGGCGGGAATCGAACCCCCTACCTCCTGAGTCTCAGCCGGCTATTCGCCCACTGCACCACGGAGGTCGTCATCAATATGAATGGGAATTGTATTGATGACGACAAAATCTTACTATACAAAAATTTTATTGACATACTACAAAATATAACTAACTAGCTGACCCGAAAAACGTTGTCCTGTCTTAGATATGTCAAAAATTGACAGGGAATGTAATGTATCCAGACGATGTGACAACGGGGAAAAACAACTGCCCGCTTAACTCACATTCATCAAATTGTCGTTAAGTTTTCTGAAAACATTTATTTTTCTGCGAAAGTTTCTTAACTTTTCTTTCCTTATGAACCTTCTACAAAGTATTATAAAACTTTAAAAAAAGATAAATAAATTTAAATTATTAATTAATTATTTATCCACCAATCCATCTGTGTTAAACGATATTTGCAGCGCGCATTCTGTCAATCGCTGACAGTTATTTCTAACAATTGACAGTCATGTCAAAGAACTGACAGTTATGTAAAAATAATATTTTCGTTAAGTTTTCTTAAATTTTCTAATGTTCCGCTCAACTTCCTTAATTTTTTCTTTCATAAGAACCTTCTCCTGACAATCATAAACACAACAAAAGAAGAATTAGCAAAATTGTTCTATCCGTTCACACGTGATGCGATGACCAAGGGAAATAGAGATTCATTTTTATATATAACGATTGTATGACCGATCATAATCTTGACGTAAACTATTCTCAAACTAAAATCATGCAATGTTGACCCTACCAAAAAACCCCCCTTGAGATAAATTTTACATTTAATAATATTAAATTAGAATGCGTAGGTACATTTCATCATATCAGCTGTAGGACGTCCACTGCTGGACAAAGGCCTCCCTCATTGATCTCCAGGAACTGCGGTTGGAAGCGGCCTGCATCCAACGCCGACCTGCGGTTCTTACCAAGTCGTCTGCCCATCTTGTGGGTGGACGTCCTTAGCTGCGCTTGCCGGTCCGTGGCCTCCACTCGAGAACCTTTCGGCCCCATCGGCCATCTGTTCTGTGCGCTATATGGCCTGCCCATTGCCACTTCAACGTGCTAATCCGTCGGGCTATGTCGGTGACTTGAGTTCTCCTACGTATCTCCTCATTTCTGATTCGATCCCGTAGAGAAACCCCGAGCATAGCCCTCTCCATAGCTCGTTGAGCGACTCTGAGCTTATTCATAAGGCCAATAGTGAAGGACCACGTCTCGGTTCCATATGTCATCACTGGTAACACACACTGATTGTAGACTTTCGTCTTAAGGCACTGAGGTATGTTGGACGAAAAGACGTTGCGAAGTTTCCCAAACTAGAAAAATCATGTTTAAAAAATAAAAACAATACTATCAAGCTCTTCGTACGCACTTAGAGAATTATGGAAGGCTACAGATTTAAAAACGTCCTTCTCAGCATACTACGCGTATTCCAACGCTTGGATTCGCTACGGTATTATATTTTGGGGAAACAGTGTCGACGCGGAGGAACTGTTCATATCCCAGAAAAAAAGCTGTAAGCCATACTTTTTTAAACTTAAAATACTGACTTTAACCTCATTATACGTACTAGAAATGTGTAAATTGGTCAGAAAATACCCGCAATTTTTTCAAAAACTACTAACCTACCACGTCGCTTCCAATGAATGTACAAGTACAACCTAGATCGACATTTCAAAAATGCACAGCTCGAGTCCGAATGTAATGGCAGTAAAAATATATAACCGAACAACCAGAAAAAATTAAAGCATAAGAAAACGACATCTTTATACATAGATTAAAACACATACTAATGGAAAAGAGTTACTACACACTAGACGAGTTTTTTAACGACAAGACATGTAAATAATTTTCTACTAAAATAATTTCACTAAACAATATAATTCAAAACATAAAATTGCTTAACTTCGATTCCACTAGAGCTGCCTAGTTAACTTTAATATTGCTACTCCCTTACTTGCAGGGTACATATGAAGTGCTGGACTCTTGACTAGTCAATAAGATCTGACATGTAACATTTTAATCCACTTTGTATGAACGCAATTAAATACTGAATACTGACTAACATTTATAATAATAACTAGCTGACCCGCCTGCGGCTTCGCACGCGCTAACACCAAAATCATTTTTCAATAATTTTCTCTAAAACATTTGACATGGCAATTGTCATAATGACTCTGGCAGTTTATTATAGAGAAAGGGGGCCGTACACACGGCTACACATCAAGCTATAAATTTCCAGTATAAGCTGACCTTGCATTGTGTAGGCTTTTCGTAGAATGAGAGGTCAGCTTATACTGGAACTGTATAGCTTGATGTGTAGCAGTGTGTACAACAGATACTTTTGCGCATCAATGTGATCTTGTAGTTCCGTACACAGACTTTATACATAACTCGTCGGTTGCGAATAACAACGTTAGAAAGAATAGTGCAGCAGAAGTAGCAAGAATAGCGTTAGCTTTATCTACCAGGGTCGTGCTAAAAGAAGGTGTGACACAGATAAAAAAGGTATTTCAACCATTTATTTTCTTTGCTTTTCTGTAACTAAGAGTTCCTTGTGATCCTAAACTTTGAATAAATGTATCGCTATTGATATCAAAAAAGTGGCACTACGGGAGTGCCGACAGAAGTGAAAACTTGAATAAAAGCACTACAGACACAGAGGTGTCAGTAACAGTCAGTGCCAGTAGTCAGTGACAGGTGTCGGTAACAGTGTCGCGAGTTCAATGGTTTTTTACTATCGCAAAAAATTCTCAACGCGCCTAAAGAAGTTTTCACTTTAAAAATTATGACTACGAGTATACTTTCCTTAAATTAGACGACCTCCGTGGCGCAGTGGGCGAATAGTCGGCTGAGACGCAGGAGGTAGCGGGTTCGATTCCCGCCGCGGAGCAAACGTTTGCATGATTTACAGATATTTGTTGCGGGTCTGGTTGTTTCTCTTTATAATATAAGTATGTATTTACAAAAAAAATATATATATATAAGTATTCTATCAGTTATCTAGTTTCCATAATACAAGGTCTGCTTAGTTTGAGGCTAGATAACGCTGTATGAAATGTCCAGCAATATTTGTTTAAAATTTATTTATTTTAATTTTTCAATCTATTTATTAGAACAAAACACATAAATACAATTAAAACCGAACACATAAAACACAATACCTATTTGTTATAGTGGTTGGTTATTTGGCAATGGGCCCACACTAAGCTCGAGGATTGTGTCGTGGTAACCGTTTACAATATAAACAATAACTTAAAATTCAAAAGGCCTTATTCATTCTCTTCTTTTGTGTTCCTTGTATTTGTTATATTTATTTGCTTAGTGGTATGGTATGGCAAAAAAAACTACCAGCCTTGTTTCTTACCTTTCTTTCCTGGCTTGGTCGCGAAGGAACAGGCAGTAAAATTGACGTTACAAAGTGATCCTTGTGATTCTAATGAATAACAAGATTTTGACCTTGGTCAGGAGGTTGCGTTGTTTGCAAATGTTTGCATGATCTACAGATATTTGCTCCGGTTTTGGTTGTTTTTCTATCTATACTAATATTATAAAGAGGAAAGATTTGTTTTTATTGAATAGGCTCCGAAACTATGGGACCGATTAAAAAAAATCTTTTACTGTTGGGAAGCTACAGTATCTCCGGGTGACATACGCTACTTTTTATCCAACTGCGCAGAAGGAGGGTAATGTTTTTATTGAAAACTACGCGTGCGAAGCTGCGGATTTGTCAGCTAGTATAGTATATATATTCTAATAGTTTTCTGGTTCCCGTAGTACAAGCTTTGCTTAGTTTGGGGCTGGATGGATTATTTATAATTATTATTATAATTGTATCGCCGTTAGTTTCAACAAATAAATAAAAAAAAAAATAGCTAAAAACGCAGCAGCTGTAGTGTCTGAGACGAGATTTAAGATGGAGCAGGCTCCATCCCCATAGAGAGTTCAATATTGATATTGTTACGTCGAGGCTGTTACAGAACAAGTAATAGTCGGCTTCTCGGAGTTATACCTACTGTATCACATAATAGATAATACTTGGTATGCAATATACATACTTGCTATGTTTTTACCTACAGTGGCACAGAATAAGAAATAATCGTCGGACGAAATACTTACACTTTTTTAGTAACTATAAGAAACATCGAGAAAGTTCTGGAAATAATGCGCGGTATAAATAGTGCGTAGAAACGTCCGCAGAGTCAGTCTGGATTTGGCGATACGTGCGAATATTTCGGTGACTTTTAGTGGTTTATATTTTGCGATAGTGTTGTGACTTAGTGTTTTGTGATTACTTGTGATTAAGTTCGTGTATTTATGATTTCAGTGTTGAATAAAAGTGTTATTTTTCATAAAAGTGTTAGATTCATTTTAATTATTTTATCCCGAACCCTCAGCTCGTAACAATATGAAAGCGTAAGGCTCTACCAATCAAGTACGTAAACAGTATTAAAATTAAGAATCATTAGTTCCTGGTAATCCTAAACTAAGAACTAGATACATGTTATTCGTTTTTTACCCAACTACGGCAAAGCCAAAAGGAAGAGTTATGTTTTTAGTTTGTGCTGCCTATTAGTGTTGGAACTATAGTTAAAAACTATTTCTGACATCTTGTAATGAAAACGTCTGTGATGAGGAGCGAACTATTAAAAACAAAGAAATGCTATTAAATAGACTGAAATTTATTTAGCCAATAATTTGTTTCTCAAACTCTACCGTTCCCAATTATGCTTTTAACATTTTTGATAAATGGGAATCTGTTCCTATATCCGACAAATTAGCGAACAAACACCTTAAGTCAACCGTAAAGAGCTCAAATTATCTCCATAATATCGCCCTCAAAGTCTCCAAACTGGGAACTCAAAGCGAAGTTTCGCGAATGAATCTGCAAGTGACTAGATATACCTTTCTCGTATATCTAGCCACTCATCGCAGTAACTCGCGACTGTATCAGGGCACTCATTACCACTAACTTCTACTTGTAACACAACGGGACGACTACGATACGATACAGGCCTCTGCCACTCCATAGAAACCAACTGTTTAAAATTACATATAACTTCTATAGACGCAGTGGCCTATCCGCACGCGGTTCCTATCTGTGGCTATTAACTAGGGTGAGCTAAGACGATCGAGCGGAATAGAGACAACAGTCTAGGAAAGAAGTTACCTAAGTTTGCAATATTTGGGGCATTTTCATGAATACAGGTAGGAATACAAATTAAATTTTAAATTCTTTTTATTTCTTTTATTCGGTCTATAGTTTTCGCAAATAACCAGTATGCGTTTGTTTTTTAAGGTTAAAACTTTAGAAGTTGAGCATTTTTTGACATTGTAAAAAATCATTCAACTCGCGACACTGTTACCGACATCTGTCACTGACTACTAACACTGACTGTTACTGACACCTGTCACTGACACTGACACCTCTCTATATAAGTATCTGTAGTGTAGTCTGCTTTTATTCAAGTTTTCACTTCTGTCAGCACTCCTGGAGTGCCACTTTTTTACTTTCATTTTGGTGGATATATGGACATTTTGTTTTAATTTATGGTATTTTTTATTCACGTAAAACTAGATGGACTGAAAGTTATGAAAGTTGTACGTTAATGACAAACACAAGTGTCAACCGAGTGACGTCGCAACAACAATACTACCAAACCTACTGCAAAGTTTTTCTGTTCGATTTTATTATTAAGAATTTATTTGACATGTTATTAATTATTATTATTATTTTCCATTGATTGTATTTTTAACACATTTGTATTTTTTTTTTTTCATTTTGAAATGTTCTTAATACTATTATATATCATTGAAATGTTATATTTTGTATTTTTTTATTTTTTGACATGTTATAAATAATGCTTTCACATTAATTACTTACATACTACATTAAGCTTTCGCGATCACTGTACATAATTATTGGTTACTACTCGTACATTAAATATTTTCTAATTGAACAGAATTACAAGTTCCGACACTTGTTAACTTAGAAAACTTTCGTGATTTATTTCAAACATTGTTACATTTATTTACAACATTACATCACATTTATTTAATTCATCATCATCATCATATCAGCCGTAGGATGTCCACTGCTGGACAAAGGCCTCCCTCATTGATCTCCAGGAACTGCGGTTGGAAGCGGCCTGCATCCAACGCCGACCTGCGGTTCTTACCAAGTCGTCTGCTCATCTTGTAGGTGGACATCCTACGCTGCGCTTGCCGGTCCGTGGCCTCCATTCGATAACTTTCCGGCCCCATCGGCCATCTGTTCTACGCGCTATATGGCCTGCCCATTGCCACTTCAACGTGCTAATCCGTCGGGCTATGTCGGTGACTTGAGTTCTCCTACGTATCTCCTCATTTCTGATTCGATCCCGTAGAGAAACCCCGAGCATAGCCCTTTCCATAGCTCGGTGAGCGACTCTGACCTTATTCATAAGGCCAATAGTGAAGGACCACGTGTCGGTTCCATATGTCATCACTGGTAACATACACTGATTGAAGACTTAAGGCACTGAGGTATGTCGGACGAAAAGACGTTGCGAAGTTTCCCAAACGCTGCCCATCTGAGTAGGACTCGACGATTGACCTCTTTCTCGAAGTTGGACCTACCTAATTGGACTGTTTGTCCTAGGTATACACACGCGTCGACAACTTCAAGAGCCGAGTTCTCAACCATAACTATTATTTATTTAATGAACACTTATTTATTACATTTTATTTTAAACATTGTCGTTCGAAACACCGATAAAACGGTGCGTTATAAATCCCGTGTTATTACAAACAAACAATATTTAAAAACGTAAAACAACAAAATCTTAATAAAAAATCCTACTATAAAATATGGAAAAATTTAGATGATAGAGAAGCTTGGGATTGAAATTGCTCCAACTCGTTTAAAAATATTCCAATTTAGACGTAATTTATTTTCTTTATTGTTGTTATTCTAAAAGGAACGTTAATAAAAATAACGAGCTTTATTTCTTGCCTTTCTTTCCCGGCTTGGTCGCGAAGAAACAGGCAGCAAAATTGACGTTTCAAAGTGATCCTTGTGGTTTTAATGAATAAAAGATTTTTACTTTGACTCTATTGTCTGAGATTAAATGAAATGAAATCTTTAATTGGCAGTAATTAGGTACAAGGTAGACTATTTAATCTAAGATCTCACTTCTGAAACTCGGAATTATCTAACGCCTAGCCCTAGCTTGCCTTCTTTATAGACACAAGTATTATATAAAAAAAATGTAAACGATCCTCATTGGAATTTAAATTCCGCCCATTAGAATTTTTATCATTTGAAAATGTGTTTAGACGAAATAAGTCTGCAGCGATATGCATTGGGTCATTGTGTTGTCATCCCGTCCCGTTCCATTATGCATATACTTCAGTAGACTGTCAAAAATAAAGCAAAAAGTCGGGCAAACCCCCATACGGGCGCTGGTATCGTACATTTTTACCTCTTGTTTGAAGAGCCTTTGCGAGTTCCTACTGCCTTTGTCGACAGATTTGATTCTGCGTCTGTTTGTAAATGTTTGAGTGCTTTTTGTATGTATTGGGGAGTTATGGAGATGATAGCAAGTAAAGTGTTTACGTATGTTGAAGTTTCCACACGTGTAAATAGCAGGATGTATTTATTTTTGTGTTGATGGTTGGCAAAGTAGTTTAAGCACCGGCTACGATTCCGTACATCGAAATTCTGGTTCCCAATTCTCATAGATTTCAGTTATTTTTCCAGATTTAGTATTTTGACCAAAACATACTGTTACGAGCTGAGGGTTCGGGATAAAATAATTAAAATTAATCTAACCAAAATAAGACATAGACATAGACAATCATTTATTCACTACATTAGCACACAATATAAAATTCAGTTACATTTTAAGAGAGAGAAGATACTTAAAATTAAACAATTTAATTGTTTAACAGTATAAACGTAAAACATTAACAAAAATAAGGCAGAACTCGGTAGATACTGTGTGGTACAGCAGTAAATGGAACTCGACTCAGCATTATGCCCGCCGTAATGGTAAGCGCTGATATTCTGTCGAGACCGCTCCATTTAGCCACTAGACCCTTAGAGTATTGTGTTGTCAAGTGTTGTCAATACTATGTGTCATGGTAGATATGTCATGTTGTGTCAAAATATAATCATATATAGTAGAAAATGTCAAAATATTATATTATGTAACAAAATAAATAATGTCAGAACATACATAAAACAAATTGATAAATTGGATAAAGGAATACCCCAATCGGCTAGCACGTGAAAGGTGCACTAATGCTTCCCGCACCAGGCAACCCAACACTTTTATTCAACACTAAAATGTTAAATACACGATCTTAATAACAAGGATTCACAACACACTAAATCACACCACTGTTACACAATAAACCACTAAAAGTCACTGAAATATTCGCACGTATCTCCAAATCAAGACTGACTCTGCGGACGTTTCTACGCACTATTTATACCGCGCTTTATTTCCAGAACCTTCTCGACGTTTCTACTAGTTACTAGAAAAGTGTAGGTATTTCGACTAACTACTATTTCTTAATCTGTGCAACGGTGGGCAAAAACGTGGAATGTAGGTATATTCCCTACCAAGTATTACCTATTCTGTGACACAGTAGGTAGAACTTCGAGAAGCTGACTAAGAACTTTACTATTACTTATTCTGTAACAGTTTCGGCGTAACAATACATTAGTTGTTATCAAGGCATGACAATTTTAACATATTTATATGTTTTACACTGATTTAATAATTAAATTAATACTTTTTTGGCGGATGACACTATACGTTCCGCCATCGGCTTCGCACGCATTGTTTGTCAACAAAAAGTAGCCTACGTTTGAATCCAGGTCATAATTTTTCAACACAAATTAAATTAAATTTATGAAATACCTCTGCTTTCATCTGCACATTCCCTATAGCTCTTCTAATTACATAAATGTATGTAAGAAATTATATTTTCTTTCCCTGGCTATAAGGCGTGAAGTTGATCTGTCATTGCTATTAAAAATAGCTTCGAACAATATTAACCGTGCCGATTTGTTAAGGAAAATTAAAATTTATGTACCATTTAAGCCTAAGAGATTTAATCCTCCTATCCATGTCTCTGTAGTACCAACTACAGGCAAAATTCATTTTTGTGGCGAGCAAGCGACAACTTTAACAATCTGAGTAAGCGATTAGATATTTTGGTGAATGTGAGCAAGATCTTCATGACCTTATCCCTCCTTTCCCCTTTAACCACCGGACAAGGAGATGTACTGAGAAGTACCACCCATACCTGGTCGGCATACCACCTTGCCGTACCAAACGATTTGCTTCAACTTTTCTTGTTAGCACAAGTAAGGAGTGGAACTCACTTCCGGCGTATGGTTTTCCAAACCAGGATATAGGTTCTTTCTAGGCAAGCGTGCTCCATTTTCGATCACACCTCCACTTACCATCAGGTGAGGTAGTGGTCAAACGCTTGGCTATCACCAATAAAAAAAAAGATATAGGTCTATTCTGCGAGAGTGTCAGTACAGCCAGACTGCGGCTGAACAGAGAATTTTTTGGCGATACAATTATACTTACTTTAAATATATTTCGTTAGTATTAAGTAGCTTTTACGTAACTTATTATCCTTATTTATTGATAAGCACATAGTTTTGACCACAGAACATAAAAAACAATAGAACTAGCATGATGACTTTTTACTAAGAAAACCAGTGTAGCTAAACTCACACATGTAAAAACTAGCACACTTAGAAATAAAAGTTATAATTGGTTGAAAGAGAACGTTCAAAGAGGCCTAAAACCATAAAACCAATTTAACGGATATAAAACCTTAGCTACTATGGAACATGGTCTAAAATTCAATAAAATAAACAGTAACAAAAATTAAAGTTTACTTCTTCTACTCGGCAAAAGATGGCGCTTTAGTGAATTTTTTTATTTTAGTCTTTATTACTTAGAAATAAGATTGATAATTCAATGGCTGTTACTTGATTACCCACAAAACCAAACCACTCAACAACAGATGGCGCTGTCGCTAACTTGTTTTTTGTGTTCCGTGGTTTTGACTTTGTTATTGTTCACTTCACCCTTTGTTTTATTGTGTTGTTTAGTCGTCTAAACCTATTATTGGCTTTCTTTTATCTACTGTGTTTCTTATTATGTATAATTAGTTGTTGGTTTTCCAAATAAATAAATATAAACACACCAAATTTCATAAAAATCGGTTCAGCTATTACGACATGATTAAGTAACAAATTAACAAACATTCGAACTTTCACATTTATAATATTATGTGTGATTGAAAATGTGAATGGCAGATATTTGTTAGACATTACCCTGCTTACCATAGATGAGTTGCAGGACCAACTCGTCTCTGTACAAAAAAAAAAGAGTAGATATATATCATGCGATTAATATATAGGCATATAATCAAAACCCTCGTCGTACAACAAGAAGCGTTTTACAGATCACATGGTACCCGTATCGCCATTCAAAGCTAACGATGATTTCTGTGAGACGTTTGCGGAATCGAGATGCTGTCACGGTGATGTAGGTAAATTGTGCTCGAGAGATTCTAACTCGATTGCACCGTAGTAGGAGGTGGGCGATTTCAATAAACTAGAATTTATATTTTTTAGGGATATATACCATCTAGCCGTGCTTGAACTAAACTAGCGGTTCAACCCAAACTGAGATCACGCGAGTCTCTAATCTCTATCAAAATAATGCCACGAAATGCGTAACCTTGTCTTGACCTAACTGTTCATTCAAATTACAAGTTATTACGGGAGTTTTTGTGGTAGAAGTTGCAATTATTCAGGGTTTCAGACTTTTCTTTATATTTGGGTCACTAAAGCTACACGAATACCAAATTCAGCACTGTGGGGTCGCTAGTGTACCCTGTGAACTTCGTCATAGTTCAGTTTTTATATAACATAAAAACTACAAGGTGAGGACCGGATTGTCTAATTTTGATTTTTTTCACCATTTTTTTGTGCTATCACTACCTTCCTATATGCCAAATTTTACGATGATCGAACCAACTCTTCGAAAGTTATCCTCGTACAAACAAACATACATACAGACAATGCCAATTCGCCCAAGTTGATTTGGAGATCTCGCATCGCTTCGATTTAGATTTAAGTTTAGTTTTGACATAATAGTTATACTTTAGAAAAATCACACTAATATTTTATATGTAACAGTTTGGATGTTTGTTACTCAATCACGTCAAAACGGGTCAACCGATTTCGATGAAGTTTGGTAAGAACGTATATTATAACCTGAATAATCTCATAGGCTACTTTTTATCCCATAAATCGGTTCCCAGGGGATAAAAAGGGGATGTCAGAGTTTCTATACATATTTTTGCACCCAGCAACGTGAGCAAAGCCGCTGACAACAGCAAGTATATAATAATTTATAGATGAATGCAATTTGTTGACATGTGTACTCTAATCGTACGATTCAAAAGTGTTGCTTCACTTTCGATATATGTGACATTTATTATGATTTACAAGCGTATTGCACGTCCCCGAGTGAGGGAGGGTAGATAATAGTGAATCTCATTTATTTTTAGGATAGGTTCGAACGTTGAAATAATCTACATATTCGATGGTTCAAATTTCCGTAGCTACAGTGCCACGGTTAATGCTACGCCGTAGCACGGAAATACCAAAGTTTATGGGAAAAACCTCGAATAAACATATTCTGTTAAATACTACTGAATAATTAAAATTTTATTGAACACCATGATTTACGTAATATTTAATAAATATATTATTAACTCCATACCCCGAATTACCAAAGTGCTACCTTTACATGGAAATGATAATCGATCTCAAGCTATTGTCATTAACAACTACATTTCTAGCTGGGTCTCCGTGCCCAGTGGTATGCCACAGGGTGCTACTTGGTTCCGTTCTTTTTTCAATATTTGTGAACGACATCTCTCCATGCTTCCCACACAGTCACCTACTTTGATTTGCAGACGATATGAAGATCTTCAGGGTCATCAAATCACCTGAGGATGTGACCAAGCTTCAGGCGGATCTAACAAGACTGGATAGTTACTGTATTTCCAATAAACTGTACCTCAATCCAGCCAAATGCTCCTTAGTCACTTTCACCCGGAAAATTATATTATTACATCTACATACATATGTACTAAAGCAAGAATCATCGCTATTAGAGATTTAGGAGTTTTTCATGATCCAAAATTACTCTTTGATAAATATATCGACATCATCATCTCTAAGACATCAAGATCATTAGGATCTGTGATGAGGAGTTCCACTAGCTGCAACTGGCTAAAAACCTTTAAAATTCTATATTGTTTGTTTGTCCGAAGCATTCTTGAATATGGGTCACATGTTTGGTATCCGCGATATGGTATTTATGTTAATAGAGTCGAAAGAATTCAAGTAACATTTATTAAATACCTCTGTTTTCGGTTAGTAATTTACTATTTAAGTCTTTCGGCTATGATGAACTCTGCAAAAATTTTCACTTTCTTCCTCTACGAGTAGCAAAAAGGCGTGATATTGCTGAATTATCATTCCTTCTGAAAATAACTTCAGATATAATAGATTGTCCTGAGCTACTGAGTAAAATTGCCATTCATGCCCACTCCAAAATAACTCGATTTAACCCCACAACTTCTTTACCAAAATACACAAAATACAGGCAAAATGTATTTTTATGGCGAACATGCGATCTATTCAATAAGTATTGTTGGCAGCCTGGTTTAAGAAAGAAAGAAAGAAAGAAAATATAATTTATTATGCCAACCACTAATAACAATAATTAACAACACTAAAACAAAATACATTACAACAAAAGATAACATTGCTATTAGCTATTAGTAGCCGCCACAAAAAGGTTCCAACTCAGCATTTTGCTATGTCACAGCAAGGTAACATAGTGCTGCTCTTCCGTTGGAACCATTGTGAGTACACGGAAGTCTGCTAACACATACAAAAATAAACAAGTACTTATATTAAAACCCAACTAGCATAATACATACAAACAAAAATATGCAAGTAACATTATTAAAATTAATTAGTGCGCTTAGTGCCAAAACTTACTATAAGACCCTAAAAATATTGCAAAATATAAAAACTATTATATTTAGACCTAGATCTATTCTGTACGAGCGTAAATTCAGCCAGACAGCGACTGGCCAGAAGTTACTTTAATAGTGACGTAGTAGGTACTTATGTGTACGTACATATTACCCGTGCGCGATAAGTTGGGACCTGAGCGCGGTGACGTCATATTGGCGTGTTTGTACCGCCCGCAAAAAAGCGAACATAACAAGCAGCCGCCCGCGGCTTCGTCTTTGTTTTTTTAACCTAATTTATTATGTTACTCAGGGAGAACGCTGCTTTTTATCTAATCTTTTTTACACTATTTGAATAAAATAAAAATACAGTGTTCAAGTTTATACATTTATTTTATCTATTATTTACATTATCTTATCTGCGTCACTACTTAGTGGATTTATGCCTTCTAGAGGTTGTTCTTCGTCCTCAGTCTCACTATAATCACTTGACGAAGAGGTATCCGATAAATTTACAACATTTACTATAATAACAAAAACTACAACAACAAAACAATGACACAAACGAAAACTAAAAGAATTCCAGAGCGCGATGTTACGTAACATAGGCCAGTACGAGACTAAAAACCCTAGTAAAAAATAGTGATGCGAACGGTACAGTACGGGCGCCATCGGGGAAGTGCAGGGGAAGCGGTCGGGGAGTCGCATTCCTAGCAGGTCCCAAGTTATCGCGCACGATTAATACATGTATATTAATCCATGTTATTGTCAAGTGAGCTTTTGTATACTTATGTTCACATTATTGTTACTTGCATTGTTACTATACCTGAAAATCTGTAATTAAGCTTCTGCAATTATTACTGTAATCTATATAAGATAAAATAGAAATAAATTTTCCCATAAATTAAATAAATAAATGGTTTTATAATGGTCTATATAATAAAAACGGTCTACAAAAACTGATATGCCGCAAGATATCAATCATTTTTCTTTTTCAATTTCATATATACAATAATATTACATGGCACGAGTATCGCTTGAATATCCTTTATCGAATAGTTGTGAGAAAAGGACTTTGTACTATGGATAAAGGCTATTCTGTTTGTAATGTCGGTTTCCGATTGTAGTGATGCACTGGGGAGTACTAAATCTACTTGTGTATAC
The DNA here is from genome assembly GCA_918857605.2 of Philereme vetulata. Lineage (NCBI taxonomy): Eukaryota > Metazoa > Arthropoda > Insecta > Lepidoptera > Geometridae > Philereme > Philereme vetulata. The sequence continues at coordinate 1,311,335 of OU975451.1, read as the reverse complement.
TTCAGTATTTGGTACGCTTTGGAAAAATAAATGTTATTCTGTAAAACTTTAGAAACTCGTGAACTCGTTATATTAAAGGACAATAAATAACTGTTCATGTTTAATAGCTCATCTTTTTTCGGTTTCTTAATCAAGGTATTGTATTTTTAGAATAAAAAAAATACATATTGAGTTCGTTTGCGTACTAACGAAACGTTTCTATTATCGTAAAACTCTCATTATTACATAAATATAGGACTTCCGTTATATAGATCTCCAGAATGACCGATCTAGAGGGCCCTACACTCAAGAGCTCCCAGCTTTTTCAGGTCGTACTTGAATCGAGTAAAGGGGCACCTACACTGCGCTTACCAGTGCGTAGTCTGCACTTGAGAACCTTTCTGCCCCAACGGCCTTCAGCTCTCCGAACTATGTGCCTGCCTACAGCCCAGTACAACAATAAGTATGAGATAAATATATTCAGAGCCGTTACGAATTTAGTCCCAGAGAATTATCACACTAATATTATAAATATAAAAGTTTGAACATGTGTTTGTTACTCAATCATGTCGTAATGGCTGAACCGATTTCGATGAAACTTGGTGTGTTGATAGATTATGACATGGATTACATAGACATAGAACATAGGCTACTTTTAGTGAACAAACAATGCGTGCGGAGCCGCTGGCGGAAGCTAGTTAATAATATTGTTTATGGGTGAGTGTTTTTTCTCGGCAACACGTTCTTAGACGTTTGCCAATCTCCTTTATGAAACAATTATGTACGGTCGGATGAAGAAATAATTGACCGGACTCATAAATTATAAATAATGAAGCCCGAAGTGAAAACAATGGTTTAAGATGAAGCACGAAGATTTAAAAGACAGCTATTCACTCTTACCTCAAAGAGACCCTGATTTGACTCAAAATGACGCCCAGAACCGCGGCGTCGTCTGTTTTTCCCAAAAACTACCTTTGGAAAAAACAAACAATGCCGCGGTTATTTTCGAAAACTGAATCTATTTTAATTTTAAAACGTATTTTTATGCATAAAAATATATTCATATGTTTTCTATCAGATAACTGGTTCCTAAATTACAAGCTTCACTTAGTTTGGGACTAGATAGCACTGTGTTAAATGTCCAATATTTTTTTTTACTTTTGTCAATTTAAATAAAAAAACACATATTGAAATAAGGCTTCGGATCTCAGACTTTTTCCCGGAGACTTCCTTTCAAACACGGATCTTGAACTCTCATCACGTGTTCCCATGAATCACTTGCCTCTCTAATCAAATGCACGCATCCCGGTGCCCGCGACTCGAATCCCGGATTTCCCGGGGGCTTTCCCGGACCAGGCCCGGAACGATCCTCATTATATGTAATTGGTGACGTTGACGGATCTTGGTGATCGAAATTATTGAGGGATAATAATACTAAGAACTGAAATCGAGTTTCGTTTTTAGTTTCAAGATTTCAACTTTAAACGAAACTCGATTTCAGTTTTTTGTCAGTTTTTGTAATTAGGACTTTTCATTCTCGATTAAAAAAAAAGTAGTTCCAACTAGCGTAATAGATGGTGCCGTCTAAATAAGCACCTGAGACATGCTCCGCTCAAAAATATATTTTTAAACTTGACAAACTGTCAAAGTCGTAAAGACAACATCAAAATTTCTAGAGAACATGCTCACTCCATTTTTGTTTTGTTTTGTCTTATATGTAGATTAGATTAGATTAGATTAGATTAGATAATTTCTTTATTGCACACCATTAAATACAAACATATAAAAGAAAATACAATTTCAAATCATAGGTACAATGGGCGGCCTTATCGCTAAAAGCGATCTCTTCCAGGCAACCTTTGGATGGACAGAATCTATATGAACAAATAAGGACGGCGGCATAAGATTTTTTAGAATCAGTTTTTTTTTTTTTTTTAAAACAAGCATATATTACAATTTATAAAAAATATAGTTAATATAAAATAAAATGCTTAATTATATTAAATAATATTATCATAAAATTAATAAATATTAATATTAAGATACATAAAATACATATATATATATATATATTTATATATATATATATTGTCATACCTACATACACAAATTATAAAAATGTATAAATAAATAAATGGCCTAGTGAGCAATGGATGACAGAAAGTGTAGCAATCTTTTGTGATCGTATTATTTTTTAGACCTATGCTAGCCTAATTGAATCTGACTAATCGATACCCGTATCTTGAATGGATGTTGATGGTTGTTCTGGAAAAACTTTTTTCCTTAAAAACACTGAAGATATAGCAGTTTTCTTTAATATTCTTCTGGCGGTATCTTTTAAAAAAAGATATCTTTCAGGAGGAAAAATGGCAAGTACATAAGTATCTTATCCACACCAACTAACTTATATTAATTAAAAATATGATTATATATATCGCTAAAATAAGTTACGGTAATTATTCCAATATGGTGGCGTCACAGATGAATCAGTTATGTATCTATTAAATTTTCACATATCAAAGAAGATTTCAATATGTACGAATTGGAGTTTATCTATATGTATAATTGCTTGTACCTATTCATTTTGTTTTACGAACTCCATCCTTAGGAAATTGGTGGTGTCTGCCGTTATTTTCGCAATAGAAGACAACGCACGGTTTAGTCATCTCTTTTATACATACATACCGTCCTGTTTGTCATCATCATCATCATCATCATCAGCCGGTAGACGTCCACTGCTGAACATAGGCCTCTCCCTTAGATCGCCACAACGAGCAGTTGATAGCCGTTTGCGCCCAACGGCTCCCCGCGTAATCCGCGTATCTCCTGTTTGTAAGATATTTTAAATGATTTTGTTCTAATTGAAGTTTTGATTGATACGGCAATTGACATTGACAATTCACTTTTTTTGGAACCAGACAAAACACACAAGTGCATGGAAATGATTGCTATTTTTACATCATTTTCATATGATCAAATGATTATTTTTTATCACTGCTATTTCACATAAGAAAAATCACAGGTAATGATTTTTTCCTTATAAAGCCGTAATGTCAGACTAGCTATTTTTGCTAGTGCAACAACTAAAAAATCACGGGCAACGAAAACGCCTGATGAATTCCGAAGAAATGCGAACGACTGTGATTTGTAGCAGACCCGAATGACAACAACCGATATACGATGCATACCTAAAGTGATTTCATTTGAATAAGTTTTAACAGGTTATGCGAAGGAAAATAACAGGTATGACATATGACTTTTCACATGCTACTCGTGAAACGTTCCACTCTTAGTGCTTGATGGAGCAGCGCCATCTATTAGCAGTTCTAAACACATGGCCGTGAAAAGACCTTCTTGAAAACTCAAGAAAATTTAAAATGATGTCTTGCAATGATCTGACTTGCGCATAAGAAAGGTTGAAATGATAAATTCAAACGGTTTGTTAAATCTGGGATCTATGATAAAGCACATATATACCAGTATAATTTATAACCATTTACCAGAATCCTTAAGTAAATTACCCAAAAACGAAGTTATTAAAAATGTATTTTATAATGTCAATAAATATTTTAGTTGGAAGACATGAATTTTAGACCTTACTTGTAAATTTATGCGATTAAATGTATTAATATAAGTACTCAAAAATGAATTTAAATCTGATGGAAATTATTATTGTTATAAGAATTTTTTTTGATTACGTAGCGGCTTTAGTATTACATATCCCCATTCTGTCATCGGACAACCAGACGCTCCGCGACGCACCACCGCTACATGGTAGACACACCTCCCACACGCACAAAGCGGTACTCTTCCACCTTTATTATGCGCACTGCCAAGGAGTGGAACGCCTTGCCTGAGTCTGTGTTTCCTGATAACTACAACCTAGGCGTCTTCAAGTAGCGAGTGAATAGGCTCTTCTAGGCAAACCTGTACCATCGTAGACTGCATCATCGCTTACGATCAGGCGAGATCGTGGTCAAACGCTAGCCTATAATATATATATATATATTTAAAAAATAACCGAATAGGGTTTAATGTATGACACTTTGTATTGATCGTTGCAAACGGTAGTGATCTGAAGCAGATAAGCTATCTATAGATCGTTTGTTGTAAACGATTTTTAGATGATTCAACTGTGTCTTATGTATTTTAGTCATGTAAATATTAATTGCTATAAAAAATAAATATATATAATAACAATTTATATTGATATGATATCTTTGTAGATGTTACATAGATAAACATAGAGATAGAGTTATATTATTTTAATTTACAGGTTTTTTTTTAACTTTATTACTGTAAGTATAAGATATCACAGATATTTTATTAGAACGTACCTAGTAGTAGGATATTTAATTATTATATAAATATTTATATATATATTTGTCATTATATATATTATTTTAGTAATATAGGTAGTTGTTATGTTAGTTAATAATTGATTTACGCCGCCCCGTCCTCATTTGTTTCACACATATCCTGTCCATCCAAAGGTTGGAAGAGATCGCTTTTAGCAATTAATTGTGTATTCTCATTTGTTTGTTTTATTTTTTAATCATTCCAGCCGTAAAACGTCCACTACTGAACACAGGCCTCCATGGATCTCCATGATGGGTAGTTGCCATACTCACCACGCTTGGCAGGCGGGTTGGCGACCGCAGTACGGGATGTTGATACACGGAAAGACGCTGCTGCCCATCTTCCGGAGGTTACCCTTAGCAGGCTCTTACTGCATCCCTGGGCATGAGAGGAGGGGTAACATTCTACTACCGGCACCCCACGGCACATATTTTTTAATGGTGTGCAATAAAAAAAATATCTAATCTAATCTAATATACATCACTGAATGCTAATTAATATTGCAAAGAAATTACTATTATGAGATTCACTATTCAGTTCAGCGAGCGACCACATAAAATTCATTTGTCAAAATTACACAAAACACATCCGCTAAATAACGGCATTTTCGTACAAAATCTTACATCAATCTCAATAATGAGTTTTAGACTGTAATCATTAAAGCTCACTTTACTTTGCAAGGATAGTGAGTGACACACGCCTAAAGTGCTCACACTTGAAGCCACAAGGGATATAACACCCAAAGTAGGTACATAAAAATATACACACTCGTATTTTATTTGCGGAATCGAACACAACACTTGTTATTCACATCCGTCTAAGAAAATAGGATCGCTTATATTACGACAACAGTTACTGACATCTACCTGGCGAGACCTACCCTTATTTACAATACATTACTACTTTTCTACAACTTACTATTCCAAGCTTAGAATAAAACAAGCAATGGTTGTGAAACATTACGATGGGGAGGTGATATTTAAATTTGACGAGGGTGAATCTGCAGCGATTTTTACCGCTGACTTTATTTACATAGGAAACTAAATTACCCCTATTGGGGCAAACGCGGAAGCGTGGGGTAGCTATACTTGTATCACTAATATTATGTATGTTACTGGTATAATCAAATTTCAGACAAAACTAGTGCAAGCTAGGTAAAAACTGTATAACTTGTTGTCTGTGTGTTTTTTGTTTTTTTTATACAACTTTATGGCAAACGAGCATGCAGTCCACCAGATGCTAAGTGGCTACTGCAGCCCATGGATATCCACATAGAACTACATATTATGTTGTCTTGATCTCTATGTGGATACGTTGTCATACTATAGGACTTAGCTGTTATGCCTTTGTGCCAGTAATTACAGGAACATACCATTACCATCTAACCGGAACACAGCAGCACGAGTACTGCTATTTGGCGGCAAATAAAGATAAGGCGGTGGTGTCCACTTCCTCGGGCCCGTTCACAAAAGCTCTACCACCAGTAAAATGTCCAAGGTAATGTTACATAGGGTATAGTGATTTGGCGTCTTCTTCTCGTCATTGACAATTGTGGTTAAAGATATTTACTCTCAAATAACAGGGTTCACTTACAGAGAACATCTAATTACATTATTGTACTGGATTATGTCTAGTGATATAACAGTAATATTGCTTAACTAAATATATATTACAATAACTTAATATTCTTTAGTATATAGTTTCTCAATCTTTTTTTAAATACAGACATACAATTACTAGCTTGAGCTCATGACTTCACTTACGTATAACTTCTATTTAAATGTTTATCGTTATTATTACAAAGAAGAATAGATGTCTCAGGCGTAAGAGTTAGATTCCCCTCAAGCATTCTTATATTTGGGGCTGATAGCGCTTTATGGAATATCCAACATTTATTTTTTTATATTTTACAGAGACTGTAGAAAAAAGAAACGAATGTGCCATCAGTTAAGGTAGTGATAAACCGATTGCCTATAGGTAATATAAAACTTTCGTTCATTATTTCAATCATTAATATAAATACGGGATTTATCACGTACCGTTTTATTCACGAATTGAAACAAAACTTTGTCCTTCGAAACACCGATAAAACGGTACATGATAAATCCCGTATTTATAATTTTTATTACATTCGCTGACTTTTCGCTTTTGATTCGCTAAGGTCTATAAACTTTTTTAAAAATATTACAACATCAGCGATTAATTTTGATTGAAAAATCAGATTTCTAATATAATTAACATAAGCAGTTTTTGTTATTCCCTGAAATCATAGTTTTCCAGTAGCACAAGGTAGTTGATGAATGTCGGATACATATTCGAGGAAACTCTGATGTGGTCTGAGGCAGGTTTTGGGGGAAATTGCGAGATTTATTGGAGCTCTATGCTTCTTTACGTTGTCGATCTTACTTTGAATGGGCTCAATGTAGCTGTTCTACTGATTATCAGAAAACTGACTGCGGTATATTAAACTTTTATGTATTCAGAGAAGTGCTTCTTGTGAAAGAGTTTGTCCGGGGAAGTACTGCTGGCACAGCTATCCCTGCCGCCTGTGTTCCGGTTTGAAGGGTATGTGGTGGGTGAAATTACAGAATAGGAAAAAAGAATATGGGAGTATACGAATACTGTGACTAACCTTTATTTTACTCGTGAATTTTCTGATATTATGTTATTAATGGAATAATATGATTCCCGCTCCAAACACAATTTCCCATTCTAAAGTTCCAGCATTTTCCTAAAATAATATTTATTCACTTTATAGGAACATGTTTATTTGGGCTCTCAAACGCAGACAAACATTTATAATGGCACCGTCGGCCGTAAACAAATATCCGGCTCGAAGGCGGGTTATAGTTCGTTAGTGGTACATTATTGAGACATGCTGTAATTGCTACACAGATACACCCCTGGGGGTTTTTACAGCTTACGATAATAGGGGTTCTTTTTAACAGAAATAAAAGAAATAGCTATTAAATTTAAAATCATTGTTTATAAAATAGTATAGCAATTTTTTTTCTTAGTGTGGTATCTTAAATATGTATATTCATATATTCTCTATATATTCATATTTTTTTGTTATTAAAGTACTGTGCAGACAGACAACCGTTTCTTCTTTTTTAAAATGGTTCCCACGGAAGATCAGCTTTGTGCCAAAAGCACAATAAATGCTGATTTGGACGCCATTTTGTTTAATTGAGACACACATTTGTTGGGTAATGTTGTTTTATTTTTGTGTGTATAAATATGTTTTTTGTGGGTACCTTTCTTGTGTGCTGTGTGTGTTTTGTTCCGTCACAGAGAAATGTTTTTCTTTCTTCCTTTCAATGAAAATCGTCGAATTCACCAAATTCGTAGAACATAAGTTGTTCTCGTAAGTGTCGAGAATCGCTCCCATTAGACATAATATACCTAGTCAGGTCATAAATATTGTCACACAGTAAAAACTTTTATTTTAGAATGCTGGCCACAAAAAAGTTTATAGAATTGTTCAAGAAAATAAAAATGTATACTTTTTAGAATTTCACTCATTTTTAAACATGGAGTGGACGCTTAAAGAAGACCGTGTTGCAGTTATTGCGTTGCATCGTTGCGGTTACGCGCCAATTCAAATTTTTGACATACTGAAAAATTTGAATATAACCAAAAGATTCGTTTATCGCACCATCAAACGATACAATGAAGACTCTAGTGTAGATGACAGCTCAAGAAGTGGTCGCCCTCGGTCTGTTAGGACTCCAGCAGTGATAAAAGCTGTGAAGGCGCGAATTCAAAGAAATCCCAAACGTAAGCAGATACTGTTGGCCCTTCAGATGGGGTTAAGCAGAACCACGATGAAAAGGGTTATAAATGAAGACTTAGGGCTTCGGGCATATCGAAGAAAAACAGGACATCGTTTGAATGCTCGTCTAATGGACCTGAGACTGAAGAGATGCCGCGCTTTGATGAAGCGGTACGCGGGGAAAAAATATCGGGAAATTCTTTTTTCGGATGAAAAAAATTTTACCGTAGAAGAGAGCTACAACAAACAAAATGATAAGGTGTACGCACACAGTAGTGAAGAAGCGAGCAACCGTATTCCGCGTGTCCAACGAGGTCATTTTCCATCCTCGCTTGGGAGTTCGTTGGGAGTTTCTTATTGGGGCTTAACAGAGGTACATTTTTGTGAGAAAGGTGTAAAAACGAATGCAGTTGTGTATCAAAATACAGTCCTGACGAACCTTGTGGAACCTGTTTCTCATACCATGTTCAATAACAGGCACTGGGTATTCCAACAAGATTCGGCGCATAGAGCGAAGAGCACACAAGACTGGCTGGCGGCGCGTGAAATCGACTTCATCCGGCACGAAGACTGGCCCTCCTTCAGTCCAGATTTGAATCCGTTAGATTACAAGATATGGCAACACTTGGAGGAAAAGGCGTGCTCAAAGCCTCATCCCAATTTGGAGTCACTCAAGACATCCTTGATTAAGGCAGCCGCCGATATTTACATGGACCTCGTTCGTGCTGCGATAGACGACTGGCCGCGCAGATTGAAGGCCTGTATTTAAAATCACGGAGGTCATTTTGAATAAACTTTAGTGTCATAAGAATATATGTTTTGTTAAGTTCATTTTGGTATATAAATGGTTACATAATGAATAAACTTGTTTCAATTATTTTATATTAAACATGTGACAGAATTTATGACCTGACTAGGTATTATTTAAAAAATATATTGCTGGACATTTCACACAGCGCTATCTAGCCCCAAACTAAGCAGAGCTTGTACTATGGGAACCAGATTACTGATAGAATACTTGTATACATATTTTTTTCTGTAAATACATACTCATAACATATAGAAAAACAACAAAACCGGAACAAATATCTGTAGATCATGCTAACATTTGTTCCGCGGCGGAAATCGAACCCTCTACCTCCTGCGTCTCAGCCGGCTATTCGCCCACTGCGCCACGGGGGTCATCCTGGACACTGTATAACAGTAAATAGTGGATTTGTGTAATTATTAATACTATCATCATCATCATATTAGTCTTAGAACGTCCACTGCTAAACATGGCCTCCCCCGTAGATGTACAGAGTGTCAGATTTTGTGCGACGCATCCAACGACTCTCAGCAAACATTCAACTTATTATGTCATCCCTCTAGTGAGGGGAATAATTTGTGCTTTTCAGTGCATGGCCTCCAGTCAGAAACCTTTTTGTCATTAGTTCTTCGAGCTATACACAAAAAATGGCACCACGGAAGACCAGCGCTGTAGTGTTGTACATGTTATGCTATCTACAGCATAATGCTAAGTGGCGACCGTTTTGCTTTCAGAAGATACCATTATATTCTGTACATCTTGTGTTTAATATACCCTTGTGATGCAAGATAAACGTGTTTACTTAACTTTTATTTCCTTTAATTGTCCTTATGTCCTTTATGTGCCCCTTCGAGGTAAGGCAATCGTATCGTTACCTCTAAATAATAAATTTCACATGACTGTCTCTTTACAGTCGCTCGTTAAGACACATTCACGTTTCCCACAGTAACGGATATTTTTGTGATCCGATACACAAACAGCCAGCCACCAATTGCTACATTTATATACGGGCTTTGGTTTGTGATTTCTGAAAATACCAAATTCATGCAGAGATGACTTCGAAGGGTATTTTGTTCTGTAAAACATATCCGATATTTTAACAAGGTTCTAGTTTTTAATAGGCAAAATAAATAAAAAGTCGTTTATTTTGCTAGTGTGGTGTTTTTGGATATTGGATGCAATAAAAATGCAACAGCCAAATACTGGCTGAAACTGTTTGTGCTTGAACAAAAATAATTTAGGATTTAGTTATACAAAAAGTCTGTTTTAAGTTACAGAAGATATTTTGTTTTGTTGTAAAAGGCCAACACAACAGGAATTATGTATTTGAGACTGTCTGATTGGTGATCCGACAAATTGTTTTCCTGTTTCTTTTTGATTTGCAAAAAATGGCGGCATCCGGAAAATTGATTGAAGGCGAAACGAAACAATTCATGCAGATAGTGGAAATACGCGTGATAATTGCGCAGGAATGAAGCTTTTGGTCAGACTTAGGGTTGGTAATTTTTATTACTGCATCCAAAATATTGGGCGAATTAATATAAAATAAATAAAAAAAATATTGAGGTACAATTCACACAGCGCTATCTAGCCCCAAACTAAGCAGAGCTTGTACTATGGGAATCAGATAACTTATAGAATACTTATATACTTTTTTTTTGTAAATATATACATACTTATAATATATAGAAAAACAACCAAACCCGGAACAAATACCTGTAAATCATGCAATCATTTGTTCCGCGGCGGGAATCGAACCCGCTACCTCCTGCGTCTCAGCCGACTGTTCGCCCACTGCGCCACGGAGGTCGTCATCAATATGAATGGGAATTGAGCAAAGATCTTGATGATTCCAAAAATTTCAAAAATCTAAGATAACTGCTGGCTTTTTAGAGTAATTAAACTTTTTTCTTCCAATAATAAAAAAAAAGTTTAACCACAATTTATGACACAGAAGATCCTCGCAGCGGTGAAAAACCCGGAACCCGTGTAGCATCAATTTGTTGTCTGTCTGTCAAAACCCTTTTCTCAGAAATTACTGGATGAAAGGGAGCCTTTAAGGGTGTACATCTAATAACGTCGCAATGCTTCTGTATAGAATGATTGAAACCGTCTCGCATACTTGTCATACAAATTAAGCAATGTCACAAATATAATATAAATATTAATATAGCTCGAGGCTATATTAATCTCAATGATGTGCATCCTTGGATAGAGACAAGGGGGTAGTTAGAGACAAGTTGAACATTACATTTGACATACATTACCGATAAATACCCTTTTAATATTAGTCATTATCTATACTAATAATATAAAGAGGAAAGATTTGTATTTGTGTGTGTGTGTATGTTTGTAATAAATAAACTCAAAAACTACGAGTTCGATTTCAAAAATTCTTTACCATTAGAATGCTAAATTATTCCTTAGTAACATAGGCTACTTTTTATCCAACTGCTCAGAGGGAGGGTAATGTTTTTATTGAAAAACTACGCGTGCGAAGCTGCGGATTTGTCAGCTAGTAAATACCTATATATATAAGTAATGAATATTAGCGTAAGTCTAGCTTGTTTTGTACGGACTGTCCCAGTTGATAGACTTTACGCACGTCTGCAAAACAATCGTTCGTCTAATCAAAGTGACGTCGACTACTTCCGCTCAATTTCTTTACTTAAACTTCCTATTTTACTTGCCAAGACCTTTAAATGTGAGGCCACTGGAGAAATACTATAACTACGTTACACGCTCGAGTTCCCGTTAAAATATGTGTAATTATTGGCTGAGAGTTCGGGTCATGTGTCTATCTTGATTGATCGGAGATTAGATGGTAGATCCCTTACGTTAATACATTTTCCTACACGAGTTAACCAAATATTATAAGGGATATAAAATACTTCTAACTAAACATGTTTTATTATATTATTTTTACATTTTATTTAGTCAGATTAACTTCTTAGATGCTAATAAAGTAAATAAGAGTTTTACGCAGCCGTTTTACTTGTTAAGGTGTCCGAAAATACAACTTTCTTACAAGAGGTTTGCACAAACCCGTGTCTCTGTTTATAAAATTAAATATGAAGTTCTAATCGAAGCGTGGAGTATTTTATTGCGTTTTCTTTTCTACGAGTACGTATTTGCATTGTATTTAAAGCTTTATTTGTTTGTTTAACTTCTTAAAAAAGATATTTTCCATACTCGTTGCTCAGACCTTATTCTCGTTTCAAATCTGAAGAGTCTTTAGCTAAACGTATTTTCTCACTTCAATCTCAAACAGAGCGACAGGCGATTTTTCTCAACAGGGGCACAGAAGATATCATAGTAATATTTGTTTGTTCGTCATTTCACTGGTTTTTTCTTGGTTTCCTTGTGTTAGGTCAGTTTTTATTTTGAATAGTCATAGGTAAGATGACTTTCCATGCTAACCGATGGAAAGCATTACTGCTCGTATTGATGTTCCAGTTTGAAGGGTGTCAGTGACATCATATATTTTATTTTTTCAGTTGCACCAATAAACACCAACTAATATAAACAAATAAACTAAGACAGATTAGATACAATTGTCACCTCAGTTATAGGTGCAAACAGAATGCAAATACATCATCATTATCAGCCCGTGTCAACCCACCGCTGGGCCTCTCTTCGTTTCTGACATTCTTCCCAAGCCAGTTTGAACCACGTATGACCCTCGGACTTCCTAAGTGATGTACAAAAATTAAATTACAAATTTAAAAACGTAATTAAACAAAATCTTTATAAAAAAGCCCACTATAAAATATCGGATTATTTAGATGATAGAGAAGCTTGGGATTGAAATTGCTATAACTCGTTCAAAATGTTACAATTTTGACGAAATTAATTTTCTGTATTGTTATGTATTCTAAAAGGATCATTAAAAAAATAACCAGCCTTGTTTCTTGCCTTTCTTTCCTGGCTTGGTCGCGAAGGAACAAGCAGTAAAATTAACGTTTCAAAGTAATCCTTGTGATGTTAATGAATAAAAGATTTTGACTTTGACTTTGAATAATTGATGTCGTCGAGCCATCTTGCGGGTGGACGTCACCTATAGGTATATAAATACGACGTTTAACAAAATCCTAAAATAAATTATGAAACAATAAATGATTAGACATTAAGTACACAAAACAATCAAATTAAATCAATGATATAAATTAATCGACCTCCGTGGCGCAGTGGGCGAATAGCCGACTGAGACGCAGGTGGTAGCGGGTTCGATTCCCGCCGCGGAACTAATGTTTGCATGATCCACGGATATTTGTTCCGGGTTTGGATGTTTTTCTATATATTATAAGTATGTATTAACAAAAAATAAGTATAATAAGACTTGACTCAGTACCTTAAGACGAAAGTCTTCAATCAGTGTGTGTTACCAGTGATGACATATGGAACCAAGACGTGGTCCTTCACTATTGGCCTTATGAATAAGCTCAGAGTCGCTCAACGAGCTATGGAGAGGGCTATGCTCGGGGTTTCCCTACGGGATCGAATCAAAAATGAGGAGATACGTAGGAGAACTCAAGTCACCGACGTAGCCCGACGGATTAGCACGTTGAAGTGTCAATGGGCAGGCCATATAGCGCGCAGAACAGATGGCCGATGGGGCCGAAAGGTTCTCGAGTGGAGGCCACGGACCGGAAAGCGCAGCGTAGGACGTCTACCTACAAGAAGAGCAGACGACTTGGTAAGAACCGCAGGTCGGCGTTGGATGCAGGCTGCTTCTAACCGCAGTTCCTGGAGATCAATGAGGGAGGCCTTTGTCCAGCAGTGGACGTCCTACGGCTGATATGATGATGAAGTATAATAATATAAGTATTCTATCAGTTATCTGGTTCCTGTAATACAAGCTCTGCTTAGTTTGGGGCTAGATAGCGCTGTGTGATATGAATAAATAAATATATTGCTGGACATTACACACAGCGATATTTAGCTCCAAACTAAGCAGAGCTTGTACTTTGGGAACCAGATAACTGATAGAATACTTACATACTTTTTTTTGTAAATACTTACTTATAATATGCAAACACCCAGACCCGGAACAAATATCGGTAGATAATGCAAACATTTGTTCTGCGGTGGGAATCGAACCCGCTACCTCCTGCGTCTCAGCCGGCTATGCGCCCACTGCGCCACGGAGGTCATCATAGTGTCCAGCAATATTTATTTATTTAATTAAGAATACAAGCTAAACGTATTTGAATTGTTCAAATAATACTACAGGTACTTACATGAGACATCTCACACGTTACCTATGTCGTTGTATGTGCGAATAATGCCTTTGGTGTTACAAACGTCCATAGGTTACTGGCCTGTATGAAAATACTTTTTTGGACACCATAAAAATAAAAAGATGGAATCTGATGGATCTGATTGATTGATTGAAAATACTTTATTGCACTTATAAAACTAGTACAAAGGCGAACTTAATGCTAAAGAGCATTCTCTTCCAGATAACCTTTGTGTATTGTAGACAAAGATGTGTAGGTAGTGCACAGAAAAGGTAAAAAAGAAAATTTGCACAGGATCTATGGAAGAACTGTCATCCTTTGTGGCAGGATGATTCTCGCGAGGAAAAACACGTACTGGAAAGCGCAGCGTAAGACTGCCCCCCCCCCCTACCCCACCCCCCACCCCCTTGATAGAAGAGTAACCTAATAAAGGTAACTGGAAACTGTTGCGATCGATTTCTCAGAAGATAAATCTATGGGAGAGGCCTATGTTCAGCAGTGGACTGATTTTCACATATATGACGATGGAATGAATTTTCGAAAAAGGACTCGATTCGAGCTGTATTGAATCTAATTCCAGGGCAATAAAGCTTGTTTTAAAATGATAGGTACTGTATAGTGTTTCAAGTCTCGCAGGTCAAGTCAGAGTGGTTGTATTGGCAAGCACGTCACGTGCGAGCGTTCGGCTTGATCTCGCGCGCCAAATTGCTAAAATGGAAGGAAGTGTATAGCGCGCGAGATCGCGCGGTTTCATTTTTAAATTCGTTCTCGGTTCGTTTTTATTTTTGCGGAACACAAGTTTTCGGTAATTGATACTGTTAATATGTGTCCTTTTATCTTACAAATATCACTTATTAATATAATATATGCATAGGCTTATGACATCAAATTAAATAGCAACAATTAATTTGTGGTACTGTAAAAATCTACTTTAGTTCAAATGCCTATGAACGAGAAAGAATGTTAAATATTGAGATTAAGCTAAGAGTCGTGATCTTAAAGGGACACCGGAGGGACAATCGCCCATACAACACGTACTACCAAGATCATTTCTAATTGGAGCATATTTCTACCTTAATAAGGTATTATTTTAATTTGAATAGTATTTATCTAGGTTCCCAACCATATATTAGATTAAAATACTTGCCTAAAATGAAATAGAAGCGTATCGCATTCTGCATGTTTTTACGTCATAAAAGACCTGTTTTCAACATAATTGTTTCGTATTAAAAACAACAACATCTTACGTATCCTAGTCATGGGAACATAGATGATATCGTCTAGTTACAGAATAACAACACAATGAGAAAATTACAACAAGTTTTCTGTCATCATTTTTGGTATTACGGAACACGGTCAAAATCTAATCAAATTTAGAATCGTTCTATTGCTATCACTGTCGCTCTGCGTGGCCAAACTTCGTCACTAAACAGGGATAGCGATATTCAGGCCGAAGTTTTTGACGCGGCCCAATTGAAGTTGCACTCAGGGTTCGCCGGCGCGTTAACCATATTTCTATAGAACCAGAAAGTAATAAGTGCTTAAATAATTTTATGAGCATTATTTTTTTTGTAATTACTTCTAAGTTTTGAATATGAGGCTTGATTAAGGTATAATTTCTATTGAAATTCAATTTCCAACAGCTATAATTAGATTATAGAATTAGCAGATATTGAAACTCGCATGAAGAGACTAAATTTCACAATTATTTTGAAATTCTCAACAAATACTGTAAATTAGAATTTGTATCATTATAATCAAAATGTTTTTAATGAGATTTGATTCGTGGAAACGTTATTATTAAATACGAAATACGCTAATAATAAAAAAAAAAAATTTAATTAACTCTGTAAATATTTTTTCTGGTTATAAACATTACTTTTATATATTTCTATCTATCTATCCAGCCTCCAGCACCCACTGATGGGTATAGCCTCCTCTCTATGTCGCCAGTCCAATCGATCTTGAGCAAGTCTCATCCATTGCTGTCCAACTTCCCTGACGAGATTGCCAGACCATCGGGCCAGTGGTTTGCTCTGCGATCGACAGCCATCTCTTGGACCACCACTCTGTGACTGCCTTGGTCCACCTGTTGTCATTCCGCCTAGCCAAGTGTCTTGTCCGTCTCCACATAAGGCTCGCGATTCGTATATATATCTTCGACATTAGATCGACGTGGAATCTCGACGTTTGGTATACGATCGACGAGGTGGATTCCTAGCATGCTCTTTGAGCAACTCTGAATATATGTACATATGCTTTGTTATGAGGGGCCATGTTTCGGATCCGTAAGTCAGTATGGGCGGCACACATTGGTTAAATACCTTGGTCTTTAGGCGTTACGGGATAGATTTAAAGACATCTTCCAGTTTTCCAAAGGCAGTTCAACCTAGTTCGATTCTCCTAGCTACTTCCTTCATTTGCGAGCCTTGGCTGAAGGATAGGATAGCCTAAATAAGTGTACTCATCAACTGTATCCAAGCGGTGATTATCCACAGTGGTTTTGAGTGCACTTGACGGGTGGATAAGAAATTGTGAAAATATTTAGTTCATTATATCAACATACTTGTACCTACCTAATTAAATAGCAGTGTTGAACTTAATTAATCAATATTCAAATTAAAAAAATCAGAAGGTTCGCTTTGAAACATAAATGTTGCCACTTGTTTCTCCTTATTTTGATCAACTCGCTTTTGAAACACAAGCTTACGCGCTCGGTTTTGCAGTCGAGGTTTCACAAAAATAATAGGATATGTCATCATCTATCCATATACCTACCACATTTCAAGGAAATATGTTCAGCCGTTATGACGAGAAAGCGAAGTTACAAAACTATAATATTATTATAGTTTATGTATGATTCAATTTTTTCATCAACTTTTTCATCAAAACTCACATTGCAAATCTCTCATTTCATTTGCAACGCAGACGCATAACCAAACACTCATTTGATAAATTGCTAACACAGATGTGGTTAATTTGTAAGTTGATAATGAGCCAGACGAACGCACTTAGCGCTTCACTACGTTCGAATATTTAGATGCCGTCGGCAAATTATTTCTATCTGATTTAGTAATACTTCAGTGATTTTGGTATCATATAATTTGATTGTAAAATTGTGAAAACCACTGAACTAGTTTAAATAGATTAAATAAAAAAGTTGGCAAAGATGTAGCGTTATTTCGGAAGTGTTTGAATGTTACTTGCAACAGCTTATAGTTTCAGGATATACCTACTAACACTCGTTTATTTAATTTAATAAGGAAGTTTAATTATACTTACACAATTGTACCTATGATCCTTATAAATTATTTGATTAAGATGATTATTTAAAATTAATAAAATTAATATATGAATAAATAATAAATAATGCTGGACATTTCACACAGCGCTATCTAATCCCAACTAAACAGAGCTTGTACTATGGGAACCAGATAACTAATAGCATACTAACATACTTTTTTTTGTTAGTACATACTTATAATATATAGAGAAACAACCAGATCCAAAAGATATATTATGTAGATCATTCAAACATTTGTTACTCGGTGGGAATCGAACCCACAACCTCCTCCGTCTCAGACGGCTATTCGCCCACTGTTATCGTCTATTAGTGTGTCCTCAGAATCGCACTGCTTTTTTATGTGAAACAATTTTAAGATTGCAAGGTCTACATAGTTGCCGTTGGGGCAGAAAGTCACCACGCACTGGAAAAAATTTAAATGAATAAATGGAATTGCTGGGAGCCATTGGCTGCAACAAGCCACACAAGATCGGTCGCTCTGGAAAACTATAGAGCAGACCTATCTTCAGCTGTGGACGACTTATGGTTGATATAATGATGGTGATGTTCATGAATGGTTTTTATATTGCTCGGATTCAACCAAGTTTTTGTTTAATAAGCTGTTTTCAATACCTAAGCTACGTAACTAATGGCAGCCAGTTTTGCACTGAGCTCCGAATATCCGGCCTCATTGTAACTCTCACGAAACGAAAACTAGACACCGCCTATTAGACCAGAAGAGTGCGGTATGCAATCCTTTAGGATCTTGTACTACAAAAAAAACGAAAGAGGACACAAAATATTACAGAAAAAGTTCTCTGCCTTGAAATCACTGAGTAATAGTTGGTCACTGAGTTATTTGATAATTGTTGGGGTATTTGACAATTCTTTATAGTAATTAATTAATTATAATTAATAAATAAATAAATAACGCTGGACATTTCACACACGTCATCCTTGTAGTCACTTTGTTATTTTATTTGGTGGTCATGGTTTGTAGGAGTTTGAATGATTATGTTCTTTTAAACCGACTTCAAAAAAGGAGAAGATTCTCGTAAGGGGGTACCTAAGGGTTGATCCCTATATAAATTTGCTAAAAATTTGATGATGCAATCTATGACAAGATCATTAAACTCTTCAATTTGCAAAGGCACGACATAATAAGGGGTGAATAATTGTTTACCACGTCAAGCGATTTCGATGATTATCTGAAGTCGGTTACATTTTTGAAATGAATGAATGAATGAATGAAAATTCTTTATTATACCTTACAAGCTAAACACAACAGATTAAAAGAAAAAAACAAATAAATTTAAGCATAATGGGCGGTCTTATCGCTTAACAAAGCGATCTCTTCCAGACAACCGTTGGATGGAGAGGATCATTGCTTAATGGAAGATTGGCCGAGGTGTAAAAAAAATAAACTTAATAATAGAAAAAGAAATTAGTTATATACATACATATTAGGTACATAAATAACTTTAAATAAATAAATATCATATATAAAATAAATAAATATGTACTTACATACTTATACTTATATTAATAATATTAGAGATCAGATGAATCACGACTCTTCATGGAGATAAAAGTTTTTGAGTCTAGCTTTAAATACGGAAGGTGAGGGGGATTTCCTATTGGAGACCGGCAAGGCGTTCCATAGTCGGATAGCTTGGACGAAAAAGGAGTTTGCATAGAAACTGGTTCTATGTATCGGGGTTTTGAGAAGGAGGTTTTCAGAGGATCGGAGTGTTTGGGAATTTGTGCAAAAAAGGAATTCGAAGCCTTCCTTCAGATAATAAGGCGTGGAAGGATTACGAAGGATGTTGAATAGGAGGGACAGGATGTGAGTATTCCGGCGAAGTCGAATGGGGAGCCATTTGAGTTTATTACGAAATTCGGAGATGTGGTCGTATTTCCGGAGTCCGAAAAAAAACCTTATCCAAAAATTTTAAAGACGCTCAAGCTTATTGAGCTGCTCCTCCGTGAGGTCAAGATAGCAGGAATCAGGGTAATCTAAAATTGGGAGAAGAAGAGATTATGCAAGCGCAATTTTAGTAGCTATCGGAAGAAATTTTTGCAGTCTCCTGAGCGAACCAGCAGAGGCAAATAGCTTCCGACTCACAGATTCGAGCTGAGGAGGCCACGACATACAGCTATCCATGAAGATGCCTAAATTTTTCACAACCTTTGAGTAGGGAACAGTTACATTACCAAACTTAATTTGAGGGAGTGTTGTGTAGTTGATTTTCGATAGGTGCGTGATCTTCCCAGTATGATGTTCTGTGTTTTATTAGAACTGTCTCTATTTTTGTTATAGTTTCTTGTTTAATGCTTGTAATATAGGCAATTTTATGGTTCTAGATGAGCTAAGGTAGGCTTCGGCGGCCTCCGCACTAAGTACAGGCGATACAAGGACGTTAAAAATCACAGTGTTTTTTCTAAAAGTCTGTTAAACCAGACGGAGTGGTGTGCTGTATGAAATATGGCGGCATCAGCTTATCTAGAGGCCCGATATTTTCAGCAGCTAGCTTCATACTCCCATTTATCTGGGATATAGCGGAAATGCGGATGGGGTTCTATTCCGGAGTAAAATATATACTAATAAACCTAGGCTTCAGTATATGTTCTAGTAAAGATTTTTTTTGTAAAATCTGTGCCACCATTCTTATTAACAAAGGCTGTCTGGCAGATATCGCTCATAGCAATAAAAAATACTTGGACTCTCTAAATAATGTGGATTTTGCCACATTGCCGATCAGCCACATTTTGTAAAACTAAGTACATATATCCACTTGGTGTAGTAGAAAAATAACTCTACTAAGGACTTGTTATTAAATACTTACACCATCCACACTAATGTCATCACTAAAGGTGTACTATCTGAATGTCCGAGGCTTGAGAACGAAAACTCATACATTTTACTTTACTTTTAAAAGACCATTGCAAATGATTTATGTATTGTTCTCTCGAATGTACCTAGCTTGAAGGCGCTTGCGTCTCGTTCTGTCAGTCTATCGTACTTGTCTGCATATAAAATAGTTTTACTCAATAATGTAACCTTGATACATGTTTAAATAACTATAGGTAGGTATAATAATCTACTGAGGGTGACTTGCTCAGCGAGGCCTACACGTATTTTGATGTCTGAATATGATTTAGTGAGTTGTCAAATAACATATATACGTATATTTTTAATAATTTGAATGTGTTTAGTTGCTTGGTGCGTTTGGGGGTCGTTGTGCAGGCCGGGCTGAGTGTATAGCTGGGGGGCTAAGACCGGCTCTAAGAGAGGTTGAAGGCAAAAGGGACGAACTGCACGAGGGACTCATTGAAGAGTGGCACCAGAGGTTTGCGCAACCTAGCACCGGCACTGATATTGTCGGAGTAGTTCGTCCGCTTTTAAAAGAGTGGCTCACTAGGGAGCATGGCTCGATGACCTTCCGATTGACACAGGTGCTGACGGAGCATGGTTGCTTTGCAAAGTACCTGTGCCAAATCGGACGGGAATCGACGACGGAGTGTCACCACTGTGTCACCCTCGTGGGCACATCGCAGCACACGCTGTAGTTCTGTACTGCCTGGGAAACACAACGGCAGGCGCTGGTGGCTATAATAGGCCAGGATCTCTCGCTGCTGAGCATAATTCAGGCTATGCTTAGCAGCGCCAGAGCTTGGGATGCCGTAATCGCCTTCTGTGACGAAGTTATGTCTCAGAAGGAGCCTGCGGAGCGTATCAGAGAAGACGATCCTCTCGCTGAGCCGCTCCGCAGACGAAGGACCGGAAGGAGGCGAAGACAGTTTCTTTGCCTTCTTCAGCTCGATGGGGGCCAGCAGGGATCGAGTGCGGGGAGCTCCGACCCAGCATCGCACCGGCCTCCTACGCTGGGGAATGTCCTCCATATTTCAGGACGTTCCTCTCCTTCCCAGGAGGGGAACAGAGGGGTCCGCTTAAGGTAGACATTAACCAACAGGGCTGCGGTTGAATCCAACTAGGACCCCGTGACCTTGTCAGGTGCTAGTGCAGCATCGAACCGCTCATCTGATGGGCGGTTTGATGATGCACTGGCACTGAGGTGAGTGAAGGAATATCGGTGGGTTTTTAGTCGGTATGCCGTTAGTTGATAGCCTACGAAGAGTCCGACAGACCCCTTCAGCTCTCCCCGAGTTGAAGAAAATGCGTAAAGCATTTTCCCATCGTAAAAAAAAGGCCGGGCTAAGTGTGCAGATCCCGTTTTTGTTTGTTTTCTAGATAATCAAATTACCTACTCACTGGCTTGAAGTGGCTACCTATTGTACTTTTTTTAATTTACCTTCGTATGTAGTTATTATACCTTCGTTTATGTTTACCTAACTAAAGTGTTAGATTAGTGAGCATGTTGTGTTTGCCTGTTATTGGTTTCACAAGTAGCACAAATCAATAAGTTATAAGTTTATTTGTAAGTAACCATGTGTTTAATTGTTGGTAAACCTAATAAAAAAAATAAAACGCCGATTGTATTTTGCGACATAATTAAGAATGTACATGTACATGTAACCGCTAAATATTATTAGTGTATGCTATGTTGATGATTCATATTATTATTATTTTTTTACTAGCCCTTGCTGGCCCACTGCTGGGCAAAGGCCTCCCCCTCATCCTTCCACTTATCATGGTCTAGAGCCAGATCCAGCCAGTCTCTTTGGAAGACATCCGAGTCATCGCTCCAGCGCTTCTTAGGCCTTCTTCGGCGTCGCTTTCCATCTTTAGGGTGTCCATATGTTTGTCTTCTTGGCCCATCTATCGGGTTGCATACGGGAAACATGACCCGCCCAATTCCATTTCAGCTTTGCAGCCTTGATGCCCACGTCAGCAATGCTGGAGCTCTTCGAGCGCAGCCAGGAGTTTGGAATCCGGTCCATCCGCTTAACACCCAAAATGCTGCGCTCCATCGCTCTTTAGCAAACTCCTATTAACATAAAAAAAAGTATGATGGTTGGACGAGAATATCTGTTTCCCGGCTCCCAGCGCCCTCCATCGAACTACTTAAACATTATTAATAATAGTTGATTATAATCGTGAAATTAACAATTAAGAATATTAGAAATTTAAAAGAACAAGATTTAAATTATATATTTACTTGTAGACTTGTAGTTGTGAATAAGGTCGAGATAGGCATTTTTACATCCGATGTGAGTTATGGCGGGTGATCCATGCAGTATAATGAATTCTCGCTTCAGATCTCGATAAAACTTGTGGATTTGTATCCAAATATTTATATTGATAGATAGATATAGCATTTATTTGTGACATCGTACTTACACTGTACTGTGTAATATATGTACTCATACTATGATATGCTATAATTTGTATTGAATAGGCTCCAAAACTAAAATGGACCAATTTAAAAAATATTTCACTGTTGGGAAGCTACACTATCCCCGGGTCACATAGACTACTTTTTACCTAACTGCGCAGAAGGAGGGTAATGTTTTTATTGAAAAATACGCGTGCGAAGCTGCGGATTTGTCAGACTCATTAATAAACAATTCAGATAAAAACAAATAGAGCGCAACACAAACGGTGCGTAACCTACGAGACAATACTTTGTCCTAGGCGATCTTGTACCATCCGTAGATAGTACAAGAAGAACTTTATCTAGAGAATTTAACTATAGAAGAACTAAAGAACCATTATTATAAAAAAAATACATTAATTTCAAGCAAGTATGTAGCTCATACAGGAAACCGCACAATACAATAGGTAAGCTAAGGTTTATACAGGGTTTTTGAGAGCCTCTGACAGCAATGACTGGTGTACGGGCAGTCTATAAATACAGTTATAACATACAGGATTTATAACATATCGTTTTATCGTTGATTCGACCGACAATATTTCGATTCAGCTCGTGAACTTTCGTCTAGGTAAGGTCAATTCGCTCCGCACTGCGTCTCGCCTCGCACTCATTGAACCGAAACATTGTCGGTCGAAACACTGATAAAACGGTACGTGATAAATCCCTTATTTATAATAATGATTGATACGAGTGTGCTTCAGACCACATGACTAAAGTAAAACTTCTTTAGCTCCATCTTTAAGTATGTACTCATATATATGTATAAAGGACACTCGTATTTTTAAGGAATATGTATAATGTTTTAAGGAAATGTCAACCTTATTTCGAGGCGCATACAGAAAGTACATAAGTTATTTTCTCCTGCTGCCTGCCATCTGTTGTGGAGTAGCTGAACTTTTTCGTAAATCGAAGCTGGTAGATTCGAAATACGAAACGTCGTAAATAGTTTTTTTTATCTATAGCAAAATTAACTCTAATATACAGCACGAAGGAGTGTTTTGTTTTTGCTGTTTGGGCATTTAGGCTAATTTGAAATAGGAGAACTCTAGAATAGGACAAATCAACTAGCTATGAGAGAAATAGAGAAGGAAACTGTGTGCTCACACCTCTCTCTCTTGCCCCTACAGTAATACACGAAACGTAACTCTCTCTCTCTCTTCACTAACTTATATCTCCCTCTCAACTTCCGGTCACACTTTTCGCAACGCATTCACCAGCTTACTCCCCAAGTCGAGAGTGCATAAAGAAGTTTTACTTCAATAAATCACTATAGTTTTTTTAGTAACAAATACACTAAAGAATGTGACGAAGTAATAGTAACGTAAGAAATACTTCTTGCCGTGTTCTACTCAAGTAGATATCGGGAAAGGCAGCGTCGCCAGCCAATTAGTTGGAGTAACGCGTCTTGGTATCTGAATTATTAATTTCAATTTTTCCGACCGGCAAACTTGCCAACTCCTATTACATCGTTACTGAAGGGCGAATTCACACCGAATGAACGTTACACAATTTGGTAAAACATTATATCTCAAAAGGGATATTTGAACCTGGGTGTTTTTAAGTCGCGAGTGAACAAGTTTTTTTTAGACAATCATAAACTGCATTATCGCTTACCATCCAGATTGTGGTCAAACGCGAGCATTATTATTAAAAAAAACTAAATTACTAGGCATGCACTATTCATCCTTTTGTTTAGTGAGTGAAAATTTCTACCAGCCAATCCATAGATTGATTATAAAACTATTTTGATTCTACTAATTCTTTTTTATTTATCAAACTTTCACGATCACTGTATATAATTACTGATTTATACGTGTATGTACCTTTTTTATTTGTTATCCCGACGTTTAGATTGTTTTATTAAAATCATTTTTAGCGATTCTAATTACTGCCCTAAAAACTCAAACAAAAATATTCTTACACTATACTTACACTATATCATTGATCAATAATATAGTGAAGTGGAATTAGATAGGACAGATAGCTCTAAGAAACGTTACCGACACACTGGAAAGCGTAGCGTTGGTCCGACCGCCACAAGACGGAAAGACGACCTTATAAAGATTGCTGGGAGTGGTAGAGGGTAGGGGATGGCATAGCAAGGTAGGGCATGCCGATGATAATTATTATGAAACCTGGTGTCAAAGTTTTAATAAACCCGAAAGCTTCCGAAACTGCTTAACGACTTTAGCCGGTTTAAAGCGCTAGAAAAAAGAAAGTTAATATCCCGGTATTTTTCCAATCTGGTGTAAGTTGTCCCTAAGTTACACTTCACTCGTCTTAGCCCCCGGGAATATTAACTTGGCCGATGAGCTCGGGACAGTTTTTTGGCTACGAGGCGAGCACGTGGCGCTATCTGGGGTACACGGAAGTGTTTAAGTATTCAGCTTTTTGGCGTGCTTTATACTTACAGCCAAGTTACAAACGACTTAAAGAAAGAGGTAAGAAAAATGTTGCCTTATTTTTAAGTAAAACAGAAGTTTGGAACAAATTTTCGATTGAAAAATAGGCCACATAACATCGAATTTGTGTGTGAGTACCATTTTTTACTTATGCCGCTACGCACAAAAGCTCACGAGCAATGCAGTAAACTGATGGACCTTTTCACCGTACCACCACAGTACCTCCTGGCCTATAATACTCACAGCTCAAACGTCGTTTGGGACCATATTTGCGCTTGCGATTTGTTTCTATGTGTAGTTTTTCTAAGGGTTTCTTATTGTTTTCCAAACTATGTAACTTGGTAAAACTTATAAGAATCTACAACCAGCAAACATGGTGAGAACTAAACTTGGTGTGATCCCATTTAGTGGAATGTGTCCGCGACAAAAACACTCTTATCAGCCAAAGGAATTTCATTGCTGAATGCTGAATACCAGAGCGGGCGCCCAGGAAATGTTTAGGCATTTCCAGGGCGACCGCTCTTCCCAGCCAACCTTTAATATGAAGTTTTTCCATCTACTACGGGTCGTTATTCGGCAGTTAGGCAAAAAATACTAAAAAGTCTGCTTTAACAAACCATGTTAGGCAAAGAAAACTTAATGTTTTCGGGGAGACGATAGAAAGTAATCGAAGGTTAGACTGAGTGCCTTAAGACTTAAAAGAGTCCTATGACTACGAACATGTTTTTAGGCACTCAGTTAGAAGTGATTCGCGACAAAACCAGACCGGTCAAGTACAAGAGAGACTCGCATTCCGAGGGTTCTGTACCTACCTAGATTTACATTAATATAGCAGCGCGCTATCTAGTTGCGATATATGTGAACGGTAAACTCGGAAAACTCAGACTTCGTATCATTTTTTCTGTGATTTTTTTAACATAATTCTATCAATCAGCGTAAGATTTTTACTTGCAATAGAGATGAGGTAGTATTATTCATAACTATTCCAAATTTCAAGTCAGAAAACTTAGTAATTGCTGTGATAACTGATTTTAATTGATTTTACTGGTGGCAGAGCTTTTGTGAACGGGCTCGAGGAAGTGGGCACCACCGCCTTACCTTTATCTGCCGCCAAATAGCAGTACTTGTGCTGCTGTGTTCCAGTTATACGGTAATGGTATGTTCCCGTAATTACTGGCCCATAGGCATAACAGCTAAGTCGTATGGCAACGTACCTATCCACATAGAGATCAAGACAACATAATAGCTTGTTTTGAATTCTATGTGGATATCTATGTGGGCTGCAGTAGCCACTTAACATCTGGTGGACTGTATGCTCGTTTGCCATATAACTAGTATATATAAAAAGATAAATAGCTTGAACAGATGGACGGAAGGACAAAGTCGCACCATAAGGATTCCGTTTTTACTATTTTGATTCGGATCCCTAAAAACACTGAACAGTCACAAACGTACAACAACCAGCACTACTTAGTGTGCCCTCTATGAGTTTGAACATAAATATATATATAATTGATTTTCTTTATCCGACGAGAGATAAAAAAAATGTGCAAAATAACCATATACTTATTGTGAACATTTCACACAACGCTATCTAGCCCCAAACTAAGCAGATTTTGTACTATGGGAACCAGATAACTGATATAATGCTTATATACGTTTTTGTGGGTATTTGATAACATACGCACAAAAATGAAAGGGGTTATTTTGATGAGCTTAATAAATAAATTTGTGAAATGTTTATCATAGATATGTGAAATTTATTTTGGTAAAAACAAACACTTTAAACTCGTGTTGTGCTATTGCATAATGCTTGCCATCTAACCACAGATACTGTATTGGTGACGTCTCGAGATATCTCTTGTTGTCCTTTTCTAACCCAAAACCCGCAGTCATTTCCGAAAGAGATATCAAATCGGCCTTTATATTTGGTCGATTTCAAGAGTAGGCAGTAAGTTTTATATCGAATGAATGAATCACCTAAACGTAGTCGATTTTCTTTAAAATTTAATAATATGACAATAGTAGTTTTTTTTTTGTTCTGAGAGAACTTGAATATCGTCAGTATATTACCAAACACTCTGTATATTTTTTTTGTAACACTTAAACAATATCTGAACAAATAAACAATCTGCAACAAATATATGTAGATCATGCAAACATTTGTTCCGCGGCGAGAACGGGAATCGAACCCGTTATCTCCTGCATCTTAGCCGGCTATTCGCCCACTGCGCCACGGAGGTAAATTAACAAATATGTTTCTTGTTCAAATTTTAATCATTGAATTTTTAACATAAGAAATAACAAATCGGCCACCGCGTCAAAGAGGTTGTGAAAAATCTTCTTTCTTCAAGTTTTTTGGTTCTATTTCCCCGGAATAATAATAAATCGCAGCACAGATCCAGTAGTCGTATAAGAATTTATCAGCAATTCATTAAGTTTTCAGGCTGAGCGCGTTATGTCTAACTTTGACAATTAAACAAAGTTCCAACAAAGAAGAAGAAAAAAGGAAAATAATTACTTTCTTTAATGACCGACGCGCTCAAAGCAACCTAGTGGGTTTAACCACAGCGTAAGATAACAGTAGGTCAACTTTCTTTAACTTTTGTCTTCTCTCGGGCTGGACACTATTTCACCTTTGTAGGTGATTATTAATAAAGTCATCTCTTTCAAAGTCTTATTTTTAGAGTTTCGGTTCAAAATGACAAAAACGGAACGACTTCATGCGTTCGCATCCCAGCAACTACTGAACCTATCGGCTTGAAGTCAAAAATCTGAAATTAATATGATTGATAAATGGATATGCAAAGATTACATTTACGTTAACTTACACACCACAAAATTACATTAACTTTTCTATGTGTACTCTTTCTCATGATAAATGATAATGTGATAAATCTTTTTGAGAATAAATGATTATTAAACCTAAGATTGCAGGAAAATTATAACGAACTCTCTATCTAGAACAGTTTTTTAGATAAAACTTTTTAAATTTTCGCGAACTATACTCATGTTTTTAAGAAAATCAGTGCGCAAAAAGACCCGTTTTGTCTTAAAAACATGATTTTTTTAGATATCTGTCTTAAAAGTTTTCTTGGTTTACCGGTAGATGGCGCTGCTTAATTTACATAAATAAACCTATCTAGGTTAGGAGCCCTCGGTGTGGGAGGCCTACTCGTACTTGGCTGGTTTGGTTTAACCTTTGGCCTGCAGGTGATTGTTTTACCTTCGATTGGTCAAATAAACAGGTTAAACGTGCGAAATTTCAAATAAATATAATTCAATTTGCGGCGCAAAAATTAATATTAAGAGTAAATTTAATTTTGTCTAAAATTAAAAATACAACACTATTTCAAAGTAACTTAATAACTGAGGCACGCTGTGCTGACTGTGTGTCCTGTGCTAACGACAGTCATACATGTCATAAGCAAGGTTGATATTCTACTGTTATACCATAATATATAATCATGCTTGTTTCTGGTAAAATAATAGATTCTATTTTATTTAATTTTACTAAATATTTCCTACTGATTTGATAGCACTGTGTTCCAATTGAACGAAGCAACCGAATAATGTACAAAGTAAAAGTTACATGAAAGGCACTAAAGGGGAGAAACTGTACAAAATTCAAATTCGCACTCACAGTACCGTTCAAATTGTCTAACTTGTGTGAACTGGGCGAATTAGGTATGTAAGTGGCATTCCTGTTATTTCTGATGCAAAGTTTCAATGCCGGCCGTAAGGTTCTTCATGCCACTTGTTTTTTCAGTACGGTGTGGTCGAGATTATCAGATGGTAGTATTTTGCTTTATAAATTGATTTATCGGAACTCCACGATATAGGCGCTTGATTGATTGATTGAAAATTCTTTATTGCACAAAAATACATAAATCTGTACACAGGCGAAATTAATGCTAGCAAGCATTCTCTTCCTTTGCGTACCTAAAATACCTTTGCGTAGTGTGGAAAAATTTGTTATACAAGAGTGCAAAGTTGATTTTTAACCGCGTGCTTAATTTTGATGACCGAGCATGCGAAGGATTCTAAAATTTAAATTCAAAAATTTGAACCCTGAGCGTTAGCGACGGAATCAAAAGAGCACGAGGTGAAAAATCTTTGCACTCGAGTGCAACACGTAACTTTTCATCCCACCTCAGCGAGGAAATGACTAAATGCAAAAAAAAGTAATACACCAAGAAGGTTCCGAGTCTGAGTTTTAAACAATTTAAAAAAAGGTTGTATGATAAATTCGGCACCCTGGAGGTAGAAGTAAATAGGTTTAATAATTTTTTGAATTCACAAACTTAAGTGCACACGATGTTCTAAATTCAATTTACTTTATCCTCAAGCGGATAAAAACGGCTTTTGCACTCAGATAACGAAGATCAAAAATACTCTTTCCGAGATGGGGTGGATGAAAATATTTTTGTAGGTAGTGCATGACATGACATATCTACCAAGAATTTTTTTAGAAAAAATAAGACTATGATATATTGATAATAATACTCATATGAAACATCAAATATATATATGTAGTTAAACAGTATTTTCAATAAACGTACTTTCTAATGTTACACATCAATAGACACTAGTCGCAAATAATAGATAAACTAATAAATAGGTAGTTACAATGATGCTAAATTAACTCCTAAGATATAACGATAACAGAAAGGATAAATAACAGAGCATCTACAGGACACCACTCATTTTGTAGGCTTCGATCATGAGAGTCAGGCACACTTTGGATCTGAAAACCTCAATGGAGGAAACGTGCACAACCTCGTGCGGAATACTATTCCATAGTCGGATAGCAGTAATGGTGAATGAGAATTAGAATAACAGGTTGTATTGTGTTGAGGAGTCATTAACTGGAAGTGCCTTGTGTGGAGATCACTAGATATGTATAGTCATAATGGTTACCTATCTATTCTGTCTAACACACTGATATATCCATCTGAGTTATTTGTAGTCTAATTTATTAGTTTAATGTGTGTTCTACCGCAAATAAATATTTTTAATTTTCTATTTTTTTTAGGTGCCCGATGTGACTTTCAACGGTTTGTGCTATTGCGGACGAGTGGACAAGCCTGCACCAGCGTACCGTGGCCACGTGGGAGGACTCTTGCCCGCGGTACCACAGGCATTTCCGTAGCAGTGCGTCAAATCCGCCTTAAGTCGGTAACTTCAAAGATGCAGTCCTCTTACACTTGGCATTTTAGAATGACACAGTGGTTCGAATCTAGAACCCACACAGACCGACACGCGCCGATGGTAGAGCCTCGGTGCAGTGCGTTGCCGTCCGTGTTCTACATCTGTGCGTCGTCATACGCAGAATAACGTACCGTAGGAAGCCACGTTGCTTCACAATACAGGTGAAACCGCGCCGCGTTCTGTTTGTGGATCTCCGAAGAGTTGAACTAAATATAAGCTAATTACAAAAAGTAATGTCAATAACACAGTCCTACCCAGAGATAGGTCTTGTGTTGTGTATTTTGCGAGTCATGTGTACCGCCGCCCCGGGCGGGCCTGCGTCTCGAGTTATGAACCTATTAGCGGTGTGCCCTACCTTAGCGGTAGGGTAGTGTCAGCAAAAACTTACTTCCTGTTTACAAAAATATAGGCAGGTTTTTTTTATAACTTGAGATGCCAGTGGCCTGGTTACCACCGCCTATAATGATTGCATTATCTAACGTACTTACATGTTACTTCCAACTACTTCCAACAACTCGTCTTCATGGAATTGTGTCCGTCACTAAGACATTCTGTTGAAAATTACTTAAAAACATCTAATTTAACAACGTTTATGCTTCCATTTTCTGCTTTATTAATCAACACCAATAGTACCAACAAATCAAACATACACAGGAAACAGAAAAAACTAAGAATAACTTTATATAACACTGCAGTGTGTTTGTCTCATCGTACCCATTGCAAGTGTCATAACAAGGTTCTAACTCAGCATGAGCTGAGACGCACGGGCTCTCCAGCACTGGTCTTTGTTGGAGCGTCTTTAAGATAACAGAGAAACACAATATGATTTGATTACAAAATTGATAATAATGATTATTTCACGAGGTGCGTCGTTTCGCGCTATAAATCGAACATTTAGCCATGTATAAGAGCGTCTGGTTAATATGTGTTAGACGCAGCGGTGCATGTGACTTCACAAGGAAAGGTCTTCGCGTAACACCCCGCGTCACATATCACCGTATGTTTATATTTGCGCGAATAAGACGCTGCGGGCGCCGACGCCGGCCACGTTGAAGAGGCGGCACGTTTCACACGCCGTCGCGTGACGGAGAATCACGCGACGCGAAAGACGCTGCGTCTTCATAAACGTGCCTTTCATAAAGTTACCAAAACAACCGGTGTCGGAATGATTTTGCCAACGCTACCCGTATGACAGTGGGCGAGAAAAATGTTATTGCTTGCTACATCCACGTGTGTAGGGACGCATTATACGTCGCTGTAAACTCGTAATTTCAAAGCTAATTTAAATATTTACCTGATAAATGTTATGTACCCTATGTTTCCCGTTTGTTCCCGTTTGTTCCCGTTTTCCCTATTTCGACCCTGCTTGGAGCACTGTGAAAATCAGACATTTCAGAATAGTAGATCGATTTTGTTTTTCGTGTTTTGTGGGCAACGGGTCAACCAAAACTATTGTAAGAACAGTGTAACAAATCTCAAATATTAAAAAAATAGCCATCCGCGGTTTTTACTTGTCTTTTGCAGAGGAATAGGCAAATAACAACCAGCCTGAGTCTTACCGGTGATTTATTGCGAGAAGCAGATGTATCTATGTTAATGATTGAAATCGATCTAAAGATTTTATTAGATTATATTATTTTCCTTGTATTTTAATTATATTAAATTTGTGTTTCAAACCAAATTTCACCCTCTTAATTTTTTTATACCACTAAAGTATACAGTACACCTGATAGTATCTAAGCAGATGTAGCACAAGGACTTTTGTATACACCAGAGATGTTGCGAATATTAGCATCCGCATCAACAAATGCAGAGCCTCCGCATCAATGTTAACATCTGCATCCGCAATAATCGATGCGGATGTTCATGCGGATGTAGATACAGTGCAGGTCACGACAAGAAAGAAATAGGGTGCGGCTTGCGAGTGGCGCGTGCCCTGGGTACGTGTTGAATGACCAAAAGGAGCGAAGATTTCGGTGACAAGATCCGACGCGTTTGATAATGTTTAACATTTGTATCTCGTAAATCAATCAGAACGTGATTACTTGCGCTTATCTAACACCAAACACAAATGATATTAATCTCTCCAATCAGCCAACTGCGGAAATCAAAAACAGACTGAGGAAGAATTCCGAAAAAGAGCACCAGAAATACTGGGAACGTAGAGCCGACTGCAAGCAGATAAAGACAATGCTTCCGCGAAAAAAACAGAAAAAAACAACAAACACCTTGTTAAAGATGAAACGCGAAGATCTAAGGATGATGGTGAAATCATCACGGGACACTGCGAACTTAACCATCAGTTCCTAAAAACCGCAGCCATGGACAGCGGACTTTGTCGCGGATGCCTTCGGGAGGAAGAGACTGTGGAGCACGTGATATTCCACTGCACTGCCACAAACGACGCAAGACTAAGAACGGGTCTGCTAGGGGTCATCGAATCCTCATGTTCCACTAACACCGCTACTATTTCAACATCCACGGGGACCCTGGAAAGCTGCTGCCACCAACCCAAAGTCCTACTCCATTACTTCAAGGAGTTAGGATGGCTGGGGTCAGGTTAGAAGGGGGGTAATGCACAATACACCCCAATGCGGGACGTCAGTGCAGTTCTTTTATTCCCCCCACCCTAGAATTAGAATTGCGCTTATCGTATGAACATTGCAGTTTATGAGTGTTATTGTGAGTAATTGAGTATACAGTGAGTATTGTATGTTAAGCATGTTTTCTGCAGTTAATAAATTATATTTTTGTTTTATTTCTGCACCGAAACTATGTTTCTTAAAAACTATTAACATCCGCATCCGCATACGCATCCGTGGATGTCAAAAAATTTGCAACCGCAACATCCCTGGTACACACAATTAAAAAAAATAAACCTAAAAATGCACGTTACCCACATTTAAATATTTTTTAAAACGCTCTATTTGATGAGCCCTTACTTAGATAGTTTTTTTTCAAACATGTACTATCCCACTGCCGGGCAAAGGTCTCCCCCAATTCTTTCCACTCCTCTCGATCCCTTGCCAACTCTACCCAATGCCTGTTAAAGACATCTAGATCATCGCGCCAGCATCGTCATGCTTTATTCTACACCACATTTAAATAACAAACAATATGTAAAACATATAACTAGGCACCCAGAAACACGACTGGCAGTTTTATCGCTAAAAGCGATTTCATCCAGTCAATCTTTAAATGAAACTATTTCACGAAAATTAAAAATACTGTTACGCCGAGGCTGTTACAGAATAAATAATAGTAAAGTAATGGTCAGCTTCTCGAAGTTATACCTACTGTGTCACAGAATAGGTAATACTTGGTATACAATATACCTACATTCCACGTTTTTACCTACAGTTGCAGAAATAGTAGTCATTAATCGAAATACCCACACTTTTCTAGTAACTAGTAGAAACATCGAGAAGGTTCTGGAAATAATGCGTGGTATCAATAGTGCGTAGAGACGCTCGAGGAGTCAGTAAACCCTCCGTCGTCCAAGACATGTTCTCGAAGACCCGGGTGACGAAATCACCTCCGCTAATACGAAAGAGATTTCTGAGTCATCTACATTATACAGAGCAAACACTTCACAGATACACCGACCTCGCCAGCGAAGTCGACGAGTCCCTTCAGTCGCCGCCTATACGAGGTACAAGCACGTACCCGGGCGTTTTTCTCCTATCCCCACCCTGGCAGCAGCCCAAGCCGAGGTCCGTACCTAAGTGGTGCCCTTGCGCTAGTTGCCTCATCAAAACTTGCAGGGCTGAGCGCCTTCTGCGCTCGCCAAAAGCTGCAACGGCCTCAGAGGCCAACAGCAAGATTAGTCCATTCGAAAAAAAAACGAGGAGTCAGTCTTGATTTGGCGATACGTGTGAACATTTCGGTGGTTTATTGTGTAACAGTGGTGTGATTTAGTGTGTTGTGAATCCTTGTGATTAAGATCGTGTTTTTATCATTTTAGTGTTGAACAAAAGTGTTATTTTGATTAGATTTATTTTAATTATTTTATCCCGAACCCTCAGCTCGTAACAATACTGTAGTCACTTTACTGTAGGTACAGTACAAACATAAACAATACTTGTAGGTAGGCATAGTCTATAGGTAGATATACCCTCTCATAATAGCGTTCGGTGTCGTGTCACGTCACGACATAACGCTAATCCATCTGTATCGATGATTTATGTTATGTTATGATGTATGACGAGACATGAACCGCTGTACTGGTCTCAGCGACGATTAGTTTAAATGTCATAGCTAACATTCGATGCACTTACCTATCTATACAAACAAGCTTCCAAATATGTAACTAGCTGACCCGCTTTGACTTTACACACATTTTTAGTAATATAAAACAAAAATAGAATAGTTTAAAATGTTTAAACACTTTAGTCTGTCATTATTATATACATATACGGGATTTATAACGCACCGTCTTTGAACCGAAACATTGTCGGTCGGAACACCGATAAGACGGTACGTGATAAATCCCGAATTTATAATAAAGATTGAAATCAATCACCAAACTTTAGTTTGTAATTATTATTCCTTAGGTATTTATTAAATGTATTTCACTTACTTTGTTTGTTCTAGTAAATCGTTAAAAGGGCAAGGTGTACGCTTTTATAACAAACTCCCAAGTGATGTACAAAAATAATCAATTTACAAATTTAAAAACGCAATTAGACAAAATCTTTATAAAAAAGCCTACTATAACATATCAGATTATTTAGATGATAGAGAAGCTTGGGATTGAAATTGCTCCAACTCGTTCAAAATGTTACAATTTAGACGTAATTTATTACCTGTATTGTTATGTATTCTAAAAGGATCATAAAAAACAACCAGCCTTATTTTCTTGCCTTTTTTTCCTGGCTTGGTCGCGAAGGAACAGGCAGTAAAATTGACGTTTCGAAGTGATCCTTGTGATTTTAATGAATAAAAGATTTTGACTTAGTTGACTTGAGTAACACAGTACATACTTTATATACCTATCATAACGTATGGAGGAGGGCGCTGGCACTGCTACTCAGTTTTATATAACTTTTGCAGTTGCCAACGTTTCAACATGCTTGTTTAAATCGCGTTCATAGTTCCAAATAAATAATTTTTGAATTTTGAATTTAGATTTTTTCTATCATTGAAAGAATTTCGAGAATCGATTCAGTTGTTTCTTATATTCATTAGAAGCATACAATCTTACAAACAATAAAATGTACGGTAGGTTTAAGTTTCTTGTTTGCTTAGTTTGGCTCTATTTAATTTTGATCTCCAAATGACTGCGCTGATTCTCGAAATTCTTTTACTGATAGCAAGCTACACTATCTTATAGCTATAAGCTATAAGATTAAGATAAAAAGCGGCCAAGTACGAGTCGGACTCACCCACGAAGGGTTCCGTAGCAGCAAGTAATATAAAAGTTCTTGTAGTTCGTTGTAATTTTTTATATTTGAGTTGATTGAATGAAAGGTTAATTGCGGTTTACGATTTATGACGTATTTAAAAAAACCACTTACTAGATCTCGTTCAAACCAATTTTCAGTTGAAGTTTGCATGGTAATGTACATCATATATTTTTTTAGTTTTATCATTCCCTTATTTTAGAAGTTACAGGAGGGGGACACATATTTTACCACTTTGGAAGTGTCTCTCGCGCAAACTATTCGGTTTAGAAAAAAATAATATTATAAACCTCATTTTTTAAGACAGTATGGGGACCCCCCAAAATTTATTGCTTTTTTTTTATTTTTGTGAAATCTTAATGCGGTTCACAGAATACATCTACTTACTAAGTTTAAACAGTATAGTTCTTATAGTTTCGGAAAAAAGTGGCTGTGACATACGGACGGACAGACAGACAGACTTGACGAATTTGGCTACGGAACCCTAAAAATCGGTGCCGCGCTGCACCGCGCCGCGCCGGGGCGAACCAGCCATATCTAAGATGATAAAATATAAAAAAAATATTGATGGACATTTCACACAGCCCCAAACTAAGCAGAGCTTGTACTATGGGAACCAGATAACTGATAGAATACTTATATTCCTTTTTTTTTAAATACATACTTATAATATATAGAAAAACAACCAGACCCGGAACAAATATCTGTAGATCATGCAAACATTTGTTCCGCGGTTGGAATCGAGCCCACTACCTCCTGCGTCTCAGCTGGCTATACGCCCACTGCGCCACGGAGGTCGTCTCGATGCAGGTTCTGTTGTCTCATTAGCATTACAGAATGGCACATTGTCAGCGTTTGTGTCATTACTGCAGTAATTTTTACGCGGAGTTTTACGCGCGCCATATTTGTGAAATAACTCCAAAAGCGGCTACTTACAGCCGGTAAAACTAACTTTTACGACTTAAAACTTGGGTTTATTACGGTTCTTGCAGTAAAACTTAACTCCTGCTGTTAAATTTAAATAGTTTTCTTTATTTTGATAGTTATAATGCAAATGAGAATCTGCTTTTTGAAGTTTCAAGTTGTTGGGAGCTCACTTTGTAAGGAGTTGTGAATCACCTTATAAATATCGTGAGGTGTGATTAAAGTTTTTGTTCAAAACTCTTTGGTTTACACTAAAGAGAAAGATAGAGAGCAGGAGCTTCGGTATACGTCCCGGCTATGCAACCGGCCCTCTTATTACCTAAGCTAAATTGCTGTCGTGTCGCTATCACTATAGTCTAACTTTTTATTAGCTGCAGTAAAATGACGTTTCTAAATGTCATTCCGTAAAATAATGTTGCCAGCCTAATCTCAATAGGGATGTGATTCAGTTCACAAAAATTAATTAAATAACATTATTATGACGTTTTTGTTTCATTTTGAATGTACCTCCCTATACTTCCACTAAAAAAGATCAATCCTCTAGTATAGTAATAATAATAGGTTAAAAAAATACATTACAACTTAATATTAAATCTCAAAAAAAAAACCAAACTGATTATTCATTTATGATTCACTCATTTAGCTACATCCCTATTTATTTTTCTTCAAAAACCGGCAACCCACAAAACGTCATTTTACTGCAGCTAATAAAAAGTTAGACTATAGTCAGGCCATCCCTTTCACACGTACAGAACGTACCTCACGTGTGAAAGGGATGGCCTGAGTAGCGATAGCGACACGACAGCAATTTGGCTTAGGTAATAAGGCTACGGAACAGGGGTATTGTCTTGCCTTACAACGACAATGTTTGATTTACGACTTTTTATTTGAATTTAATTTGTTTTTCCCGAATCAAGACGGCTTTATACAATAAAAGTGTGGTTTGCATGGTTGTGCGTTTGTATAATTATCTCCCAAACAGTGTGCTGGATGCTCCTAGTTTAAATTTATTTATATTGATATTGAAAAGCTATTATTAGAAAAAGCATACTATAGTGTTTATGATTACCCAGAGCCGATGACAATTTTGATTGACCAATTATAATTTGGCACTTCAACGTGCTAATCCGTCGGGCTATGTCGGCGACTTGAGTTCTCCTACGTATCTCCTTATTACTGATTCGACCCCGTAGAAAAACCTCGAGCATAGCCCTCTCCATAGCTTGTTGAGCGACTCTGAGCTTATTCATATATGGCCAGGCCATATAGCGCCCAGAACAGATGGCCGATGGGGCCGGAAGGTTCTCGAGTGGCGGCCACGGACCGGCAAGCGCAGCGTGGGCCATCCACCTACAAGATGGGCAGACGACTTGGTAAGAACCGCAGGTCGGCGTTGGATGCATGCCGCTTCCAACCGCAGTTCCTGAAGATCAATGAGGGAGGCCTTTGTCCAGCAGTGGACGTCCTACGGCTGATATGATTATGATGATGAATTATAATTTTATTTTTTATTTTAAGTTTGACGTTGAAGTTGAAGTTAGAGGGTTTTTTTATTAATACTTTTTAAATGTTTTAAATTTCATATGAGGTAAGAGCTGCAAAAAATCATTGTAATTTTTATAAATAAATAATCCTGACATTGTGTTTAGATGCTAAAACGTAATAATAAAATGAATGTGTAAAACCTTAACATTGCACGCGTTAAACGCTGAATATGGCTGTGCCTACACAACAACTGTACCTAACTTCTTGCTATTAGCGATAGTACCCAATAAATATAATTTGATTTGATTTGATTTAATTCGTTTTTGTAAATGTATTATTGATTTATATTTAATTTGTTAATTTTTATGAAATTTTTATATATAATATAAAAAAAAATTTAGGTAATATATAAAATTTTATTATATAATATTTATTGATTTATATTTAATTTGTTAATTTTTATGAAATTTTTATATATAATATAAAAAAATTTAGGTAATATATAAAATTTTATTATATAATATTTATTGATTTACATATATTTAATTTGTTAATTTTAATGAAATTTTTGACTACATATTATGAAACTTCTCTATTATCTAAGTAGCTCTTTCTAAATACTAATTAGTGTAATTAGTTGTTGCGTTCTTATCAAAAGAATAAATATATGCAATCGATATTTTTTAACTAAAGAAACTCTTGGTAAAGATCAGGAAAAAATTATTAACTCAACTTCTTTAGATGCATTTGGGACGCTATGATACTTAGAGATTTAAAACCCTCTCAAAAATGTTGAAGCCTAGGGACGGGAACTTTTTGAGTGGGTTAAATTGGTAAAAATATTGGAATTATCCGTAAGTGTTTGGATAATACTTTAAAAATAAACATACTATTTGGTGTATACCTATTTGGTTTTATCTTTACTGTCCTGTATAACTGCCCTATGAAATACTTTTGACGACACATTTTCTCACAGAGTCTAGTGGCTGATTTGGAGTGGTCTCGACAGAATACCAGCGTCTACTATTACGGCGGGCATAATGCTGAGTCGACTAAAATATCTTATGTTTTTATTATATATGTTAGGTTTTTCGCTTTTCAGCTTTTTATTGTATGTCTTCTCTGTATATTCTAAATGTTATTTTATCGTGTGCTTAAGTTGTAAATAAATGAATGTATATGTTTATGTCAATTAAATTTTTACAACAAAAACTCGATGATCGGTAAATCAAGAAATCCATAAACTAAGCTGACATAAAGGTGGGGCCACGCGGCTTTGTCTCCGTCAGTTGTCACCTGTTAACGACTGAATCGCACAATAACTTATCCTTGACTGCGGCGATGAAGTGCTGAGACAACGCATATGGCGTAGCTTAAGGATACACCTAGAGAAACTATCTCATAGATCTCGCACATAAGTACAGATTTTTTTTGTGACCTAAATGTAGGCTTCTTCGATTTTTAACCATATTTAAAAAAGGAGGAGGTTCTCAATTTGACTGTATGTTTGTTAAGCGGTTACTCCGCCAATAATGAAGTAATTTTGATGATTATTTCTATTGAAGTAAAACTTCTTTACGCACGCTTGACTTGGGGAGTAAGCTGGTAAATGCGGGACGAGAGCGTTACGAAAAGTGTGATCGGGCGAGGCGAACGGAAGTTGAGAGGGAGATACTTATATCTCCCTCTGAAATATACATACATATAGATGGAGCTAAAGACGTTTTACTTCAGTTGTGTGGTCTTAAGCACACTCGTTATTTTGGAAGGGCATACTTCAGAGGTCGTCTCATATAAATTTTATTAAAACTTACCTGCGTATTTTGAAAAAATATACACACAGATGACGACTCTTTAAAAACACGACACTAAATAAATAAAATAATTTACAAACAAAATAGGAGACACAAAGCGAATAGTACAATGGGTGGTCTTACCGCTTTGAAGCGATTTCTTCCAAGAGGATTTAGATCAAAGATATAGTGGGGTGCACATTTAAGACACACTAGTTTTGTTAATTCTAACACTTCCGTCCCTGTACATACTTGACATG